>OY728137.1:1938870192-1941349319 GCA_963277665.1 Viscum album
ATAAACCTCAGGTCATTATTAACCTAAAAACTCTATAAAAATATTTTGAATGGTATTCATGTATCATTTCATGAATAAAATATATGTGTCATTATAGGTTTTCTTCATATAATGAAAACTGTTTTGAAATATATCATGTATCATTTCAAGAGGAAAAGAGAATTTCCACTTTTTGAAACACTTAATAAAACGTATATCATCTTTAAAAATCATCTTGTATAAAAATAAACTTCTATATTTATAAAATATGATTTAAAAATTTTATAAAACATTTCTTGAGGAGAATATACATTCCATTTTGAAAATTGTTTTTTATTTGATAATTCATATAACATTTTGGAGATACTTTTATTTTAAAATAAATAATGAATATTATTAATTAATATTTCAAAAAATGTTTATTTGTGATGTCAGAAAATATATTTCATATCGTACACTTTATATCAAATATTTCCATTATATTTTTGTAAAATCCAAACATGCCATGTTTAGAAAAATATAGAAAATTCATTAATTTTTTTTAAATTTAAATAATGGGAATTATTTTCATTAATAAATCATTTTAATACTATTAAAAAAATTAAAATTCATATTTAGAATACATGGGATTGGATGGAAAATTATTTTTTACTGAAGAGATAAAACAAGAATTTTTATTAAAACATTTTTGAACTATTGACTAAATAAAGAGCTCAAAATGATGGAAAGACATGTTTTCAAATAAAATAATTATAAGGGAATATAATTTATGAGATTCCTGTGTTATAGATAATAATATATCATCATTGGATGTATAATCATAAAACATAATGATATACACTGGTAAGGTGACCTAAAATTCTTACCACATTGGTCACATGAATTATAATCCCCATGAATGAATAACATTAAATAAAATAAAAATATCCTAAGAATAACTAAATTATTTACTTTACATATCAATTAGTTTTTATAAACCTGACATAAAGGTTGATAGGTTTATAAAAGATCATAGTTCCATGGAAGAAACATTGAGACAAAATCCCTTTCCATAAGTCTCAAATTCCTTCATACACATTAAAAACGTAGTATATAATAAATGTATGTATATTATACATCTATTATAGAACCATACTTATATATATCATACCATTTAGGATTCACTTATGACCTTTTGTTACTCATTTAACTATATTGTTTTTTGTGTATGTTTGGACTTTTTATTTTTGGTCCTCTAATATAGATCATGGATTTAAAATCTAAAAAATATTGAAAATGATATAAATGTATAATATATTCACTATATATGTATTTAGAGTAGTCCATATAATTTAGAGATAGAAAATTAAATAAAATATTCATAGAGATAGTAGGTTGTACATTCTCATTAATGTTGATTACATTTTCTCAATGGATTGACAGAAATAATATTAAATAATATTTTACCTTATGGGAAAAAAATTCAAGTCATATATATCACATATTTTCATCAAACCCATCCTTATTACGTTCTATGTAATTCATGAGTAAATCCCAACACTTCGCAAGGTGGTAGTCCACCATACACACACTCAACATTATCATATTCCCAAAGAATGAAATGGAAGATGATTTATGTCAAATAAATATTTTAGATGTAAAATAATATCATAAATGTAATATAATAACATTAAGTAAAACATTACATCCATCCATTATAAGTAGTTATTGAAAATTAATAACACCAGTTCATCATGAGGTTGTTCTCCTTCCACACGAAAGATGATTTTGTATCCCATTCGATAGAGGTTTAGATGGGTATGGTTTATTACATTAACTTATAAATATATTATTTTATTTAAGATACATATTAATAATATCCTCATAATTTAAAAATATTTTATGTATTTATAAGAATAAGTAAAATAAAACTACATAGTTAAAAATATTATCCCTTCTTCAGAAAACATGTTTAGCTTTAGCATAAGGCCTTTATATATTGGCAATATTATCTCAGAAATTACCCTAGGATGTGAGGATGGATCTATGGAATATATTTTTATATATATTGGCCTAAAAAAGATTTTGGAATTTTTAAATGGAGAGGAGAGTGGGGCCACATATATGTGTGGTTATTGGAATGGTTGTAATATTTGTAAATAAAAGGTGTTCCCATGGTGGTCACATGAAACAGGGATCCAAATTTTTATATTATTGAATATTTGAGGTTGTAACATTTAAATATTACAATAAAATGGTATTTTACAATGATTATTGTTAATTAAAACCCTTTCACTTTTAGATTAACCCCCAGAAAACTCATTTTCACTATAACCGCAAAATTAATTTATACTATATTCATTATTCAATGTGGAAAAATTTTATTTTACCATATAAAATAATATAAATTATTATTATGAAAACTAATTAATCCATTTTGAAAAATTCAAATTATATTTTTGAAAATTTTAACTAAATATTAAACCCACATATTAGAACAGAAAGTGGTTTACCAAAGAGAAACATTTAAAAACATTAAATCGTGTTTATATAAAAAATAAATATGAAATTTTTCACAATGGGATAAAATTGATGAAGATATATATAATTTTATTATTTTTAATTTTAAAATAATTAAAATAAATTTATTATATTTTAAATTATTTAAAATAAAATAAAATTATAAATAAAAACATGAATTTTTAATATTCATCAAAAAAATAATTTTATGAAAATTAAAAAAAAGCAATCAAGTATAGTTTCTAAATGATGATTTCAAAATAATGAATATTTATATAGAAAATTATATAAGAGTGGTAAAAAATTAATTTTAAAATAATTTTGTAAGAGGCCAAGGAAATTCATTCTATAAAAATACTATTTTTAAGCATAAAATTATATTTTTTCTTATAATTTGTACAAAAAATAGAGAAGCTAGATTTAAAAATTTTAAATGAATATTTAATATTTAAATTTCATTAAATTATTTTAAAAGGTGATTGTTTAGTTTATTGTGGTAAAATAAATTTTTTTTCAAAAAAAATGTTCTTATGAAAATTATTTTCTTTATTTATTTTTTTTATTTTTATTTACAATTTATTTATCCCCAAATAATTTATTTTATATACCTATTCAAACCATATATTTTCCAAGTTTATTTAAACCTATTATTACACTCTATTCCAATGCAATGACGATAACAATAATATGAAATAATTATATTTTAATTGTATATCATATTTCATTAAAACAAGTTGTTGCATTTAACACAAGAAAAACTCATCTTTTCATGTAACACAAACAAGACACGATGATTCATATGATGAATGTTAAACTCTATGTTTCATGTAACTCAAGATAAAAATGATGTTTCATGTAATAAAAATTGTGGTAATGTATAAATTAATTTGAAAAACAATTCTTTAAATTTCAGTATGTTACTTTCTACCCCTAGAATTGAATTTTTCCCAAAAAATTCATCACTTTGGTACCAGAAACAATGTTTACTTATAACTAATTACATACTCAGGTTCTCAGATAAATTCCTTATGTTATTGGTGTCACTATAAATCATTTACTAGGTGATTGGTCTTATTCTATTGAAAATTCTCTATACGATCTAGAATCTCAACCAATTTTTCCTTATAAGAATCATCATGCTCCATGTGTATGACCACTGAGTTTAATACATGTGGAGGATCAGGTATATATTTCCTAGAGATAGATAAAAATATCAAATTGATAACCTAAAACTAGATTGTTAGAAGTACTAAATGAAATGTTTATATTCATATATGATCAATATTTAAATGGGAGTGATATACCTAGGACTTAGTTTCCCCTTATTTATTCTAAATATACATCCATATAAAAAACTTTTCACCAATGACAAATTATTTATAATCTTTACTATTTTAATAACAATAAATATATCTATATTCCCTCTCCCTTACACATTTTTCATTTGATCTGACCTTCTATACCATTTCATTTACTAGCTCAGGTCCCAATAAAATTATTTTCAAAATATCATTCCACTATGTAGGATTTCTATAAATGTTCAAAAACAATTATTCATAAAGAGACAAATAAATTTTTAGGTGAATGAATTTTTGTATGAAAACTCAATAAGTTGAATGTGTTAATCATATCAACCATTTATGTCCACAAAACATGATCAGAACTTATCCTATATAGTTTTAACTAATTTAATAGACTAAATATCAGGCTATGGAAGATAAATAGTACTAAAACATTGATCCATATCAAGATATTGGTAAAGACATTGCCAAAAAATTGATTTAAAGACCCGATCCTTGTCAGATATTATAGGATGTTATAATCCATGAACTGCTTAACATGGTTATAAGGTAAATCCTGATATATTTCTTAAAAAATCATATCTAATAGATAAAAAGTGTGATGAATTTGTAGGTAATTTGACTAAAACTAATGTAAAAATATCCCCATTTAATTATTTTTGGAGTAATATGAAAAATACTTTAGAGATATCTTCCAATTTCCTTTCTAGTATGGATAATAATCCCAACCTAAATTTAGACCATTGTCATGTGGGCATGACATGACGACAAACTATGAATTGAGATACATGCTGAGAAATATATTACCTTATGATGTCCCACAAAAAAATAACATTTAATGCAGGATAGTGGTATGCATTATGACATTGTCACCCTTATGTTGAGGATTAAAGCCCTACAATGCTACCCTATGCAAGTGGTTGTTACCCACCTTTTGGGTTATCATTTTTTCAAAACTATTTAGTAAAAATCATCAAAATTTTACAAACCCATAGTTACCATAAAATCAAAGATAATATAAACCCTAATTTATAATAATCAATATAATCTTATGACTATATATATAAATCCAATTTAAAACTATAGAGATATATTTCTATAAATATCTATCAAAATATCTATAATATTTATAATCTCACAATAATTAAAACCTCAAAAGTGGTGTACAATACATTGATCATATGATCAAAAATATATTCATAATCCTAGGATAGTATCTTTTAAACTTATTTTAATATTACATGAATACATATATTCATCCAAAATGAACACAATCTATAGATATTATCTAATTATTATAACTGAAATAAGTATACTAAAGCACATCCATTTCAAAATTCATGAATCCAAATACATGTAGAATTCAATAATATAACTTCATCTATTGGAATATAATTTTTCATTCTATGTTCAACTTGATAACATTTATTTTTAGGCATTTACATGATAATTCCAATGTTCCCCACATATAGAAAATTGAATTCCTTTGAATCCTTCTACTCTTTGAATATCATTTCCACAATGAAATCATTTTCCCCTATATTAAAGATATTCTTCACGAAAATCCATCCTACCATGTTTACATGTAAATAGACGAATATTTTTATTATATGTTTATTACCACATGAAATTTTGTAATATTCTATTTTAGACTTATCTAATGAAATAGGAACCTCAGCAATGGCCTTTTTGTTAATCATATATCAAGATAGCTGGTTATGAATTAATAAAATATGTCCATCTATAGTCATCATCAAATTTGGGTACTCATAATCGCTAAATTTTCCATTAAATTCATTTTATCTGACATGTATCAAATTTTAATCAATAAACATAAGCCATGAGAATATAAAAAGTGCATAAGTCATATATTATTTTTATAAACATTATCATAAAAAATAATTTCCATAGTTGTAATGTCTCATTTCTAAGGATATTTGTGAAATACGGACCTGGGAGCCACTAAACGTTGCCCCGAGCCAGTTGGCCACATGCCCTCAAGTGTGCCTCCTCGTATTCCAGATGGTTCCATATAGCAGCAAGGGATGGTATGTTAGCCTTGGAGAGAGTATACCCTCTTTTATCAGAAAAAAATACCAATAGAAAAAAATAACAATAACCATGTGCAGACACGTATAAATTACCAGAAAAAATCCATGTCATATGATAACAAAAACAAGAAAATACAATACTCAACAGAATGTTAAAACATTTTTTGAAAATTAATATTTCAGGGGTTGACAATGATACTGAATGTAAAAAAGACAACAACTGACAAGAGGGTCCTGAACCCCATCTAGTTCCCTCTCCCATGATCCAATCGCAAACAAACACCTATCCTAGGGCTTTTCCGTTATCCTATCCTCCAAAAAAAATGTCTACTTTGTTAATGATCAAGTGTACCGAGTATGGTGTAAGTAGAACTCAGTAGGCCACCACCAATGTTGTTAAAAATGAGTCTAGTCAAATGATAGTTCATGAAGTTTTATGTAGAATGAAAATACAATACATAATTAAACAGTTATCACATTTTTATTTAATATTTAATCATCACATTTGGCCCAGTTTCAATTCATGTTACCCATTGGAATCATCATTCATTATTATTAATCATTATGTGTATTTTTTCATGTCTGGAACCCCCAATTTCATTAAGTATAGGTCACCATGCCTATCAACCCAAGTCTCATTAAATGTAGGTCTCCAAGACTATCACTCTATATCTCATTATGTGTAGTTCACCATTCATATCACTCTATATCTCGTTCAAATTAGGTTGTCATGCCTAGAACCCCAGAATCTCAATGTTGGACTACTACTGGGGTGGAAAGCCATGTCCACGTCCCAACATCTAACTGGTCTAGAACTCAATGTCCACCGCCATAGAAATATCATTAATTTAATAAATAATTAATTTAAAACAATTAGTCACATCATTACATTACTAATCTAATTATCAGTTAAACATTTCAAATGCTATAATTTAACTCAACAATTAACTAGGCATTTATCCCATAAATTATTTTAATAATTTAATTAATCAATCAATACATTTCTACTTCCATAATTAATTCTTCACATTTAATTATGCATATGAAATCTCAGCTTTTCATAATTAATTCCAACAATTAATTATTTTTTATCAACATCATGACACATAATTAATTCTCCTAATTAATTATCTCTCATCAACATTATGGCACATAATTAATTCTAAAAATTAATTATTATTCATAACCAACATCACTTCATAATTAATTTCTCCCAATTAACTATTTTATCACAATCAATTAAATAACTGAATTACAATTTTTTAACCCATAAAAAATCACTAAAATTACCATTTGTAAAACCTCACTCCATTAGTTATGTGGTTCAATTATCAATTAATCACCAAGGAAATTAACAAGTCAAATCCACATTATTAATTACTCAAATTTCGGAAATCAATAATCAAGGGAAGATAACACATCATAAAATCAACTTCACATATAAAATCTGTGACTATGGGAGTTCTATTTAGACCACCTACCTCGTTTTATAGATGGATGTTAACCCAATAAAAATCCCCAAAATTTGATTTGCACAACTTTGTCGATCAAACTTCAGATCTAAATCCATACACCAAAATTAAGATCAAAAGGATCACAATCTTGAAAATATAGACATGGATCCACAATCCAAGATCAATATCTCAACTCCTAGGTTTAGATCTATGAAAAGGGTGGAGACCATCCATAAAAAGATCAAGGAAACATAGAGGAAATAATGGTAGAATCAATGATATGAAATCTACCTACTGGGAAGGGAGTAGATGTTCAATATGGGCATTCTAAATCGAATAACTGTGTTTGTATCAACTTGGAATCCCTATGGAAGGCTCTGGGAACATGTATAATTTATCAATCATGAGACATGGTCAAAATATTGGTGTCTTAGGGTGTTCTTTTGGTTTTAAAAAATAAATTTTGTATATTAAAAATGTGTGCAAGAGTTCCTAGGATGATACACACCATTATGGAAAACCATGCCCCATCCATGCCCTCTTCCACTACCTGAATGGATTGATGGTGCATGGTTAGGAAAACTTTGTGACAACTAGGCCGAGCTCCTCTGTCTGCATAGCTATCTTGCACATAGTTTGTCAAATCCATTTGAAAACCATGCGCAACCCCATATCATCCCATGTTCCATAAAAACTTCACAAAAAGATACCCTAGGACACAAATTCAAATAAAAGGTACTTAAAAGAGTCAAAAAATATGAGAAAATGTACTCGAAATGTCTATTGATAAGTTCAGGATCTTACAATATCACAACCTTATAATAGATTGTCCTTACAATTCCATGTTGAACTTTTCTATGATTCTGAGCCAAAAAGATTGTGCCATTGATCCCTCAAGAGAACATCACATTCCCATGTTTCCTATTTAAGACATCCATGTTTCCATAACCATGAACAAATGACACGGTATTTCCCTGTAACAATTTTTCATGGCAACCCATCACTCATATCAGATATTCCTCAAAGGAAGCATCTTTATCGAGGTAAAACTCTTCCAAGACTATCACATGAGACAGTTCAGGTTTATACATCTGTAGTTGAGACACACTAAACACATCAAGCATAGAAATGAATTTCTGTGGATGTGATAATCAATACACTATTAGCTCGATTCTCTCCATCACCTCAAACTGTCTTACAAACCTAGGATCCATCTTTCAATTCCTTTGTATCCTGCGGTGACCCAATATATAAAAAAATTGAAGGAATACATGATCACACACTGGAAATTCCAGGGTTCATATCTTTCTATCAGCATATGAAATTTTCCAACACTGATCCTTAGACATATTATTTTGAATCAATTTCACCTGATCTGATGTCTTCTGAATGAGACTCAGTCTCAACTGCTCTGACTCACCCACCTCTAACCACAATAGTATTGGTCTACAAGGTATACCATCAAGTTCCTTATTTACTGAAGTCTGTGTAAATTCATGATAACTATTATTATAGGAAAACTCCACTAAATGAAAGTGCTTATCCAAAGAACCAAAATTTTAAGCACGCATGCTCGAAGCATATCCTCTAACAACTGTATGATATGCTCTATCATCCCATGTATATGTGGGTGGATGGTCATACATAACAGAATATCTATATTAATAACATTCTATAATCCCTTCAAAAAATTTAAGTATAGAGCGAGTTATGATCAGAAAATATAGTATGTGGAACCCCGTGAAAATGAACTATTTTCCACAAATACAGTTTTCCCAAACATTCTATTGTAATGGTTTTCATGTTAGGAAAGAATTGTCCTACCATTGTTTGTCGATCTACAATGACCCAAATAGAATAATTATTCTTAAGAGCCTTTCTATTTACTACCATGAAATCTATAGTCACATCATCGCATTTCCACTCCGGAATATGTAACAGTTGTAATAGGCCTCCAGGTCATTGATGATTTTCCCTCACTTGATGACAGGTGAAAAATCCTATTACCAACTGTAATGTCTCCATTTTCATGCATGACCACCAAAACTAGCATCATAGGGAATGATGAATTTATCAACCCAGGATGTACCACCCACATTTAGGCATGAAATTATCACACGACTATCACATGCATTCTCGTAGGCACAACAACCCATTTTTCACTTTAATGGTCTCATCCTCATGTTTTATCTTGTATGATAGTCTCCCCACCTTCATGGATTTTCCGGGAGGATAAAAATTTTGGATTATCATTCTAACTATCCTTGATCTATCTCAAGAGTGTGGACTACACTACTATAGAAACCAGAGTCCTCCTCTTGGGACTCTCTAGAAATACCAAATTTATTTCTGCCAGAAATGTCATCATCTTCCACTCTATAGTCAACTAATTTGCCCACTGAGCCTGAGTTTTCCTATTGAAGCCATCTTCTACACTATTTCCCTTTTCAAGTGTGTATTTTTGTTCAAAATCCAATGAATTCTTATACTCTACCCATTTTTGTTGTCAATTATTAATGTTGCGCTATGAAAAGATATACTTCATGATCTTATGATATGTAACAAATATAATCTTTTTCTCTCAAAATATAGTGTATCCAACACTTAAGAGCATAAACCACTACTTCTAACTCAAGGTCATGCGTGCGGTAATTCCATTCACGTGGCCTCAACAGCCAAAATCCATAAGAAATGATTTGATCCCCTTGCATTAACACATATTTGAGTCTAATTCCAGAAGTGTCACAATACACCTTGTACTCCTCACATGACTCAGGTAAGATAAAAATTCGTTCTGATTTATAGTCATTCATCAACTTTTGGAAAGCATTCTTGTATTCTCCCATCTAAAAAAACATTATCCCGTTATTTTTCAAACCTATATGTGGTGCTACCAATTGGGGAAATTCTTGGATGATCCTCCTCTAATAACCAGCTAATAACAAAAATCTTCCAATATCAAAAAAATCATGGGATTCTCTCACAAAACTACAACCTACACATTTTTTTGGTTCCACTTCCACACCTTATTCCGAGATGATATGCACCAAATATTGTACACTTTCAATCAAAAACATACATTTATATATATTGGATTATATATGATTCTCTATCAATGTACCCTGGACGATGTCAAGATATTCGGCATGATCATCAAAAGTCTTATAGTACACCAAGATGTCGTCCACAAACACCACAAAATACTAATATATGTATAGGTGTAAGAACCTATTCATCATGACCATTAATACATCCATATAATATTTTAACCCAAACGGAATCACAAAAAACTCAGAAAGGAAATACATGTTTCTGAATGCAGTTTTTCCTATATCAGAGGTCCTTAATCTCACCTGATGGTACCTTGATCTCATATAAAAAATTGAGAACACCCAAGCTCCCTCTGATACCACTTTGGGACATCCAGGTCCGAGATCCACTGAACGGTACCCCAAACCGATTGTCCACATTCCCTCAAGTGTTCCTCAGTATACGTAAGATGGTGCTGACTTATATCAAGGGTCTAGTAAGTCAGTCTTGGGTAGTCTATACCCACTTTTATTAGAATAAAACAACAATAGAAGAAAATAACAATAACCAAGGGTGGAAGCATATAAATAAACAGGAAAATTCATGACATATAATAAGAAAAACATGAAAATAAAATACTCAAATGAAAGGTAAAATGTGATATGACAATGAAAATGTAAAGTGTGTACAATGAAAGTTAATTTAAAGACACAACGAATACCAAGTAGGCCCTGAACCCCATCTTTTTTCATCTCCCATGCTACAAACCCAAACAACCACTTATCCCAGGGACATTCCCTTATCCCATCTTACAAAAACAAAATTCAACTTGGGTGCTAATTTGGTAGAAAGAATAGGGTGTGAGTATAACTCATTATACCACTACAAGTATTGTCTAAAAAGAGTCCAGAGAAATCATAGTATATGAAGATGTATGAAGAATGAAAATACAATTCATATTTAAACAGTTTTAAAATTGTCTTTTTATCTTTAAAAAACATTCGGCCTAGATTCAATGCATGTTCCCCATTTGAATCATAATTCATTAGAATGGAACATTTGGTGTAGTTTCTGATGCCTAGAACTACAAATATCATTAAGTGTATGTCTACATTCCAATCACCCCAAATCTCATTAATTGTAGGTCATCACACCTATCATTCAATATCTCATTTTGTGTTGGTCACGATGTCTATCACTCGGTATCTAAATCGGTGTAGGCCATTATTCCTAGAACCCCATAATCTCATGCTTGGATAACTACTGGGGAGGAATTCCATTCCAATGTCCCAATTTCTAATCATTGTAGAACGCCTTGTCTAGCACCCCAAAAATCTCATCCATTTAATAATTCATTAATTAAAAAATATTTGCTCCACCATCCCATTAAAAATCAAATTATTAGTAAAACATTTCAAAGGCCATTAGTTAACTAAACAATTAACTAAGCATATAACCCAATAATTAATTAATCAATTAATTAATCAATCACCAAAATTTTCATTCCATAATTAATTATTCAAAATTAATTATACATATAAAATCTCAAATTGTCATAATTATTTCCCAAAATTAATTATCTTTGATCAACATCTGGACACATAATAAATTCCCACAATAAATTATCTTTCGTCAAAATTGTGGAACTTAACTAATTATCATAATTAATTATCTTCCATATTGAACATTACATTTTAATTATTTTCCCCCAACTAATTATCATATCACAATCTATTAAATAAAGAAATTACAATATCTCAACCCATAAAAAATCTCCAGAATGTCTATTTGTGAAAGCCACCTCTTTTTTCCATGATTAAAATATCAATTAATCACCAATTCAATTCACAAGTCAAATCCACATTACTAATTACTCCAATTTAAGAAATAAATAATCAAGAGAAGATAAAAAATAATTAACTCACATTCAAATATCAAATCCATGACAATGAGAGTTCTATATAGACCTCCTACCACATTTTATTGATGGATGTTTGCCCAACAGAAATCCCCAAAATCCAAGTGGCACAACGCTGTTGATCATAATTCGGATCTAAATATCTAAAACAAAATTATGATAGAAACAATTGAGATCATGTAAATCTAGATCTATAACAACAATCCTAGATCTAGATCTCAATTCAATGGTTTTGATCCATTAAAATGGAGGATATCTTCAATGAAAATATCAAGGAATTATAGAGGAACAAATTAGAGAAACAACATGATGAAATACACTAACTGAGAAGAGTGATGATCTACCATATATGCTTTCTATCTAAAAGAATGGTGTTCAAATCACATTAGGAACAGCTTGAATTTTTCAAGCCCAATCCGAGGTCAAAATATGTGAGCATTTTTGGGGTTGGGTGGTTTTAAAAAGTATTTTATGATTTTAAATTCTATGTGTGTGGTTTCCAGTGAAGTGGCTCATAGATAGGGAATATTATGCGCCAACCATGAGGTCTTCTACTACTCACACAACTCAGTGGCACACGTTTTGAAAATATTTGTGCCAAACATGCCAACCTCCCTTGTTTGCGTGGTTAGATTTTTCATGGTTTGGCCAAGACATTCACGAAACATGTGCATCCCATTGTCTTCCCAAGTACCATAAAAACGTCACCCAATCACAGTAGAGGCCATTACTCCAATTAAAAGATTCTTAAAATATTCAAAACGTACCTGAAAACATTCTAGAGATGACATTAAAAAATTCAGGGATCTTACACTATCATAGTTGAATGAGTTAACTAACTAAAACCATGATGTAGTTAAGGTTCACTCCCAGGACTATCATAGTGGAAACAGTCTCTTACTATATAGGGTTCAATTACTATTCCATCCCTATTTATCTTAAGAGATATTAATATTTTCCAAATTTATTGAAGGAAACTATAGGCATATCCAGTCACAGTTTTTACATAACCACCTTCCATGGTTATATGTAAACAAATATCAAATAATAAAAATCATATATATGTGTTCCATTAGATTATTAAACATTAATCAAATAATAATCCCTAAAAATAAATGGGTTTTATAAACATTTCATCATAACATAATGTGTAGTATTGAAAATGATTTTATAATCATTTATTCATTTCATCAAATAATTTCTCATGGAAGAAGAAGTGGATTTCATACGAATTTTTTCATTGTATAACCCATGGTGAATAAATGGGTTTAAAAACATCCAGTAATAATAAACATAAACCAACTATAGAAAAAATGACAATTTAATCCTTGGATTATATCCATGGTAAAATATATGTAATATCAATGGATTACATTTTAGATGATTTTTTTAAGATAACATAGAACATTTAATGTGGAAAATATCCTTTCCCTATTGAACAACACTTTTTAAATTGAAAACCATTTCCAAAACCATTTTCATTAAAAATATCCATGGAATATTATAAAGGGAGCACTATAAAATATTTAAAACATTACACGAGTAAAATATCCTTTACACTTTGAAAATAACATTTATGAAATGAAAAAATCATAAAACATTTTTGAAATTTATTTCATTGAATATAATGTTTATGACTTTTAAAAGGATATTTAAAATATTGGGATTATAGAAAATGTGAAAAAGACAATTTTTTATGTAAAAAATAAAGATTCTATTCACATTTTTGGTAAAAGACAAGTGAACCTTTATCAAAAAATGACGTGAATATTCATTTAATTTTATTGTAAAATTTGAATAAATGGTAGTGATTTCATTAATAAAAAAAAATTCCATAATAATTTTTGAAGTCATTTTTTGAAAACACGTTTTTGGATGAAAAATGGTTTTTGAATAATGAAATAAATATAGATGATTTTTTAATAAAACGTGCTTTTTTGTACTATTAATTATATAATTTGTTGAAAATGAAGGGAAAAATGTATTCTCCTGACATAACAAAAAGGTTTCAAAATTAATTATTTTTTATTAGAAGATAATAACATTTCATCATTTTAAGAATAATCCTAAATGTTTTTGAGAAATAATGATATTTCAACAAAAAAAATATCACCACGTTGGTATAAAGAATCATATGTTCCCTAAAAGAATGAAATTATATTTAAATTAAAATATCCTAATAAATAATTCGTGATATTACATAGAAAAAATGGTTGTATAGATATATAATAAAAGTCGACAGGATCCTAACATATTGTATGTCCCAAAAAAGACAAATTTAGATAAAAATCTTATACCTTATGTCTCAACTTCAATTATACACATTCTAAACTCCTATATAATATATTATTTTTTTAAATATATTAAATTAAAATATATATATTATACAATATATTATTTACTTATGACTATTTATTACCTATTTATTAACATTTCATCTTTAAAGATTCATTTGAAGAAAAACACGCAATGTTTTTCAGGTATAATTTTTTTTTTGTTCTATTAAATTTTTCATTGATAAAATATATATATAATTTAAAACAAGTTATAAAAATTAAATATTATATATATATATAGTAATTTAAAATTCTTCTAGATAGAAATTGAAATACACTGCTCATGGAGATGGTATGCCCTACGAATGCATTAATTCTATTTAAATTTTAAAAAAATGTTTAAAATAAATCAAGATAAATAATATGTTACTATTAATGAATTAGTATAATTTCATATATTTACATTATTTTATGTAATCCCATCATTAATAACTTCAATGTAAATTGTGAATGAATCGTATCATTTTATGAGGTTTAGTCCATCGTACAAACAAGCAATACGATCAAATTTCCACAGAATGGAATGTTAGAAGGTATATATGATATAATATTTCTAGATGTATAATAGTATCATCAAAATAAAATGAAATAATTTAATCTGTCATTATATCCAATCAATAGAGGTGGCGATTGAAAATGATGAATGTCGGTTCGTGAGGAGGTAGTCTGCCATACACATTAATGATGATTTTATATAACTTTTGATGGAGGTGGAGAAGAATATAAGTTATTAAATTGACATAAAAAAAATATTATCATATGGTAGACTGTGGTTTTATTATTTCATCAATATTGAATAATATTTTAATGAGTTATAAGAATAATTTAAAAATAATAATAATTAAATACACTAACTCTTCTTCGAACAACTTCTTTAGGTATAACATAAAGCCTTAAAAGATTTGATATCTAAACTGAAAATGAACTATAGGACCTAACAAGTTATATAAGAAAAATATTGGGTTATTTCCTGGAAGAACCATTTTTTTGGGATTTTTATGAGTATAGTAGAAGTGGTGGCCTTTTACAAGTGAAGTGAGTGGCACACTATTATGTTTTGGAAAGAAAAATGTCTACCCACATGTTTTAGATTTCAAAAGTATACAGAATGGATAATTAGAGAAAATTATACATGAGAAGGTATAAATATATCCATAAATTTTGATTTGGGAATGTTTATTGGTCATTTTAACCCATTTCATTTTAGTTTAATACCTTATTAACGTATTCTCACCTTAATTGTTTTAATTAATTTTTACTATTTTCACTATTTATTACAATTAAAAATTTACTTCAACATATTATAAAATATAAATTATTCTAATTAAATATATGGAATCTATTTTTCAAATTCCATTTAAATATGTGGAAAATTTTAATTTAAAATTAAATTTGTAGAAAGGATGAGATATTGGTTTTCCAAAGAGAAAATGTTAAAATATCTAACAAATTGTTTATATGATAATTGAATATTGAATTCGTCAAAATGAACTAAATTGTATTAAAATATACATATAAAATTGAACTAATTTTACATCAAAAATCATGTTGAAATAATTTTCAATTTTAAATTCTATAAATTAACTGGTAATTAATAATAAAAACCTGTATAATTAACTAATCATTGGAAAAATTATATTTTCATAAAATTATAAAAAAATAAATACAATATATCTATGACATGATAAATTAGAAATTAACGATTAATTTTTAAATCAATTTTCTAAAATTGTAAATAATTATTTTCAAATTAAGTGTGAAAAATGTGACAAAACAAGTTTTATGAAAAAATATATTTTTTAAGAATACAATTGGATTTATACTTATATCTAGTCCAGATATCACAATAGATGAATGTAAGAAATTTTGATTGAATATGATATATATTAGTTTAATTAACCTAAGTGATAAGAATTAATTTTTTTAGTTATACATGTTTGTGTGTATTAAAATAGTTTTTCTGAAAAAAGACATCAATTATTTAAAAAAATTTCTATTTTCATTTATAAAAAATTATTCATGAATTAAATCACTGTATATATATAAACATATATTTTTGTAGTTTAGTTAGTCATATTCATTCCCATTATTACAACTTCAAGATGATATCTATCATATTTAATAATAATATTTTAACAATATGATGTGTTGTGAAAAAACATATAATTGTATATTACAAAAGATAATCTCACCATTCTGTATAGTGAATGATAGAATGGGTGTTGTGTACAACAAATCATATCAAAAAAATTAAACATATTTTCACTAAAACAGAATTATTATGGTGTTGTAATATCAATAAACTAATTGTAAAACAACTTGTTCTATACAAGTTTCCAAACATGACTTATATATATTATTTTTATTTCCATCAACACATATTTAATAATCATGATAAAGTTAATTTAATAAAATAAATTTATAGGTTCTCATATAATAATATATATAACACTAATCACAAAAATATTTTATTTATAAAAATGAAAATATAGCTAAAATACACACACAAAAACACATAGATATATATATATATTTATATATCCAGGCATCTTATGTGCATAGTCCATATTTCTAAATAAACCCAGATATGATAGAATAAAAAACTCCCTTCCCTAATAGCTCAAAATTGTGTTTCACATAAGCTAAAAAAGAATATGGAAACTCCAATACCCCAGTTCCATAAAACCTATCTTCTTTACACCAGAACACTAAAATAAATATAATAAAAATCTCATCCTATGGTACAAATTTATAACATTTTAACAATGGTTTTCTTGAATATCATCTATGTGGGGATTCCACAAGATCTCAAGCATACATCTCAACTAACTAAAGGATTACAATTAATGGATAGGGTCTAATGGTATAGTGTAGATACTAAATCTCTAGTTATAATAGTAATACACAATAGACATAAATAAAATATAAAATCACATAGTATCCAGATTGAAGATAATTTAAAAATAATGTAGTAATTAATGTATCTGATGTCACACAAATAATTAAAGCATGCTCCCATTATTGTAAGACAACAAGATAATTAAAATGTAGAAGAATAAAATAGATAAAAAAATTAATCATATACTTTTTATCCAATTAAAATTTCTCACTAAAAACATCGTAGCTTAGTATTCTATCATGGGCCGCTTTCCCATACATATATCCCTACTAATGATTTATTCATGCACATAACGATATCATTGTATGATGTGGGTAATAAAACACATTATAATACCCCCAATTAATCATTAGTAAGTTTTCACATGTATGAAATGCTAATTCCATGTTAAATGAAAATAAAAAATAATGAAAAAAAATCATGTACTGAGAAAAAATGTACAATCCGAGACACAACAATCCTTAATGATACTTTTCTCATCTCCATTACATAATGATAATTGAAATGTAAGATGACACACTAATATTTCATGAATATTTTTTATAAATTTTATATGAATTTTGAGGGATTTTAATTAATAATAACAGATAATTCAATGTCTAATTGAAAAAATTAGAATTTAAAAATAATGCATTAAAATTAGTTTATATATATTAGATAGACGAGTTTAGAACATCTGAATTTTTTTATGATATTATGTTTTTTTTCATTTAATTTTTTTCCATATGTACTAGTGGATAAATGAATTCTGTAATAAAGGGACCAAGTCTCAAAACCATGCATTTATAGGTTCATTATACTATGGTAATTTATTTAAAGTATAGCTCGAACCGCGACTTCATTAGGAAATCAATCACATGAAGTGGTCGAACACAATGGGGGCCATGCCCGCAAGGAGCAGCATTGGAAAATGAATTGTATTTTTTTTAATTTCTATGGTGTGTGTGTTTTTTCATAGTATCCCGCCACAGTTCATGATTCTGAGTTGTTTACCATTCGTCTTTTCTTTTAAATGAGGGCACACACAATATGCGAAATCGATTTGGGTCACAGCTAAAATGGGAACTATTCATTTTTTTAAAAACAATTATTATCCCACATAGTATTTTCCTCATCCTAACTCCTATATAATATTAACGTCTCTTCACCTTCTTCTAGCTTCAAAAGACACCTACTACCACTACTTTGTCTCGAGAACCAGCATTACTGTGCCGGATAAGCTTGAGCTCTATCACACCCACCACTTCACCTACCAAGACCCCAATAGACCACTATTGAACCATCATATAACCACCATGATCCATTTTGTGGATAATTTATCCAATTTTAAGTCCATATGATAAGGATTGGACACTGACACCATTTCAATACATTCCACTTATCCAGTGCCAAGTCCTCCTAGAACCACTAAACTTATAACAACATCACAATCCTCTGGTGTTGGATGATTTGAGACCACTAATTTGATTGATTAAACACCACCAAAACATTGGTTAAACCATATAAAAATGATCACATACGAGTCATGGTGGTTTTAAAATAAATATGTTATATATAGATCCATGCATACTTAGAATATCTTCACAAATACATAAGTCATGGACCATTATATTTATAAAAAGTGAAGGGGGTATGCTGTAAGAGAGATCCCAACCAGATAATAGAAGACACTAATGAGACTAAATCTATAGGGAATATTTTTTATTCTTTGTTTTATTTTTATTTAAAGTTTTATAATAGTTTATATCTCAAATATTTTGAATTTTATTTTATTCAACACATAATTCATAAATTTTATTTAATATTTTTGATTTATGCTTCCATTATTGTTGTATTAATCATCTTCTTCTTATTATTGTCTTTTTATTTTCTTTTAATTCTATCATTCTATCTACTTATATTCTTTAAAAATATTTTTTCTTTTATTTTACTTCATCTCCCTCTTTCTTTTGATATTTTTTACTTAATATGTTTTTCTTCTTTTATTTTAATGTAATCGTCTTTATATCTCCCTATCACTTCCCTCTTTTTTTTATGTTGGTTTTTTTCATTATATAATTTTCCTATTAAAAACAATTACCTCATATCATATAAATGATTGATTAACATAAGGCATGGTCTAGAGGAGCTATGTGGTGTTTCCGTTCATTCAGTTCATAATGTAATATGCCTTATTTTCATTTTTTATGAGACATTGTGAATATATTGAGCGTGCTGGTGTCCCACAATGACACTGAACTAAAAATAATTTATATTATTTTAATATTTATTTTCCATCCATTTTAGTACATATACCCTATTCATATGATGAATTTTAGTCGTTTAGTGGTTGAAATGACATATGATGGGGTCGTGTCCAAGAAGGTGTCACACTCTTAATTGAGGTGTTCTAGAAAAATTTATTATCAAAGGGGTGTATTTATGATTTCTAAAGGATTTATATAATTAATAAAACTAAATAAAAAATAGTATGTTATGCATTATAATTTATAATTGAATCATCAGACTAAATTTAAACACCAACAATGATCGAAGGAACCCAAAAACCCCACTACAAAGTCTGATCACATTATTTCGTAATCACATTATATCATTGAAAGTATGAAAAAAATTTATCATTTAATTTACATTATCAAAATGAATTTGATGATTCAAATAAATTTAAAAAGATTTAGTTCAGGGAAATTTTATTAATTAAGTGAACAACAGAGATAGATTCTCAAGTTAGACGACCCTTGTTAGCCTTTGTGCTGCATTTGGAAAATAAAAGCACATTTTCGACATCCTACAATAGTAGTGCAGCAAACATGGAATTGTTTTAGGGGATTGATCATTAGTTTTCATAGGTTTTATATTTTCACAGAGTAGATTTTTTTAATTATTTAATAAAAACCATAAAAAATATTTTTCCATGATGTATTCAAATGACTATTTTTTCTTATACATGGATAAGATAGTTATTGGTAAAGGATAAAAATATAGTGATACCCAATGTTCATAAATCTCCCTTATAGACACTAGATTAACTCATTGAATTTTATAGTAATATGATAAATGGTCATGACAGAAGAAATTTTTTTCAAAACTTGTAAGACATGATTAAAGAAGTAAATGATGATTCTCAATGACTGTTATCCATGGAGGAAGTGCAACTAGATCCTTCCAATTTTTCTAAATACATATTGAAATTTGACACCCAACTCAAAGAATATCATATACCTAACCATTGGATGAGCCATCTGCAATATGAACATGATGATATATACTATATTCCTGCTGAGGGATACTTACCTAATAGATACTTGTGAGAGATCAACATGTCCTAGAAAATTTATGGAATGAGTTTGAGTTACAAAATGATCTACCCATTTTATAGGTAGTATAAAAATATAACGACTATACTTTTTCTAGCCTTTTAATAGAAATAAAGCACACAGGTGATTCAATTTGAAAAAAGTATGTTGGTTCCTCATGACCTTCCTCCTTCAACTAAAATCCATCATTAAATGTATCTCACCAATTAAAAAGATATTGAGGATTAAACTAATCGGGTAGATGATAATATATAAAAAATATATATGTTTTGATTTTATTCAATATGAATTTAGTATTGATTCCCACATATTTTAATTTATAGATTTAGACAATCCTAACATTTCCATTGAGGAAGAGGAATAAACTGATCATGAACCTGCTAAAGAAAACATAGAGATCCCTATTTTCAATCAAAGTGCATTGGATGGGGGAGTACAAAGAGATCATACTCAGGAAATCATGTTAAAGGAATCTCTATATAAAAGGATTAATATTGTTTATTATTCAAATATAATGTCTTTCATGTGAAAATACCTTCTTACATTCCATTTGAAAATTCAATCCCTACAATCCAAATTGATCCAGCACTTGAAAATTAACAAGAGGTTACATAAGTAGAAACCAAGAAATAGGATAACCCATACATCATCCTAGAACTCCATTATATATGTACATAATTGATAATGGGTGGATACGGTATAATCTATATGTGAATAATTCCTCTCCATGAATGAAGATGTTGAAGCTCACAAAATCCAAATGTGGTGGTTCAAATCCAACCAGATCCACCCACCATCATAATATGGAAAATAATTAGTACGTAACTATATAGGAAGTAAAAAAGGAAGGTTATACATGGGGTATCATACCAAGACAAGTCCTTTTACATTATTTTTAGGACCTTAAATTTAATTTTTTGAATTTTAAAGTATGTTTTCCACTTCCTATTATATTTTTAAAGTAAATTACAGAATCCTAGTCCTTACTTTATTTATTTGATTCATTAGAAACATGATGGCATAATGAATCCCAAAAATGGTGGTGTAAGTGGAATAAGATTCATTTTTAAATGGATTTCACTTTTATTTTTTAATTTCATGATTCCTGTATTTTATTGAGATTATTTGTTTTGAGAATTAAAATGAAAATTTTATTCCCATGCTTGAATTGATGTTTTAATACATTTATCTATAAGTCATATGTTTCTTCAAAATCCTATGATGAAATGTTTTAGTTTTCAATATATAATGATTTTGAATGGGAAAATGTATAATTGAATGATTGATGTGAACCATCTATATTAAAATGAGGAATCATGATTAAAGAGAAATATTTCTTTCAGGTAAACAGAATTTACCTAACATTTTTCATGATTTGAATTTATGAAATTGTTGTAAATTTTAATTTTATTATTAGACATTCCTTGGGTTATTTTCCAAAATGAATATCACAATATAAATGGAATTTTTTTAGTAAGTACTTATAATTTCTTATTGATCATAATTAATTAGTGTTTGTGGGACATACAACCGACCAGAACATGATTTGAAACATTACAAATCTATGAATATGAAGAAAAATTAAAATGATTTAGGTACATTTTTAAAATAAAAATACATAAAAAAATTTACATCAATTCTTATTTATCCCATTATGACCATGAATTCCCTTGTTAGGAAAGAGACAAGTTTCAAGACATTTTTATCCAATACTAACAATGTCTAATTATATTCATGATAATTTACCATATACTTGTGGGGGTTGGGAATGTTATGGAAAAGATATTAAATGCATTATAAATGAATGGCGTGGGTTGATAATTTTGGGTGTTGAGAAAGGTTTTTGAATATTAATTATTGTAGTTTTTTTTCATAATAAAAAAACAAAATGAAAAAAGAACAAAATATTTAAAATAATGGGTTGTGAAATAGAAGAATAAAATATTAATATAACGATAATTTTTTTATATTATGTTTTTATGTTGTGGATGTGAGTTTAATTCTATGCATAAATTTCGAAAAAGAATAAAATACAAAAGTACTTCAAAATAGAATTACAATATACATGTATAAATAAATTCGCAAGGCTTCACAAATCACTCATTATTCATTAGAGTGATCATGAACTAAATTTTAGTTTATGGAATCTTAGTGTTGTTTCAATTTGATGGGGAAAAGTTCACTACACTTTTTCTTTTCATACCATGATTCATAATTTAAGAATGAAATCGTCTATTTTGTTTTTTAATTTTTAAAAATCAATTCCAACCATCCCTAAGCTTTAGAGTCATTAGAATATTTATTTAATTTTCTCAGGATTATATTTGTAATTTTTATCTATAATGTGGAGAACGTAGTTCCTTTACAACTTAAAATGAAAGATCATGTTCTCATGATATGAGCATAATTCTATTTGAATTATATCATGTCTGATGACTGCAAATATTAAAAGATATGCTAAATCAATATTTGGAATGATTAATAATAACAAATTAAATAACATTAAAAAATGAGAAGATATTTTTCATCTTATTTCAATTTCAAAGAGATAAATGTTTTTTTGATAATTCTATTGAAAATGTGGAATTTAAATTTAAATTTTATTTAAATTTATTATAATTTTAGTTGACATTGATAAAATTTTTATTTTATTGCTTTTATATTTGAATATTGTAAATATTGTTGACTTATATAATTCCATATTGAGATTTTATGATTGAGGAGAAGCATGAGTTATGTGTGGGTGTATTTAACACACTCAAATTTCATTCATATTTTTATTATTTTTTTAGTATTTTTTTGGATAAAACCATATAATACAATATATAATTAAAAAGTTTGAATTTAAAAATTAATTTTTAATATTAGATTCAATGGATTGGTGTGGATTAATTTATAACTATTGTGTTTTGGTTTAAACTCGTGTTTTTATTTGATTAAATGATTTAATCATTTGAAATGTAGTGTAGGTAAAAAAATTGTAGGAAAGATAACCCTCAATCGAACAAGGGAAAAAGTTTCATAACCATCAATTCACAGTGTCGGTTGACCATGAGTCCTTGTGTGAAGGTCAACTCATGACATGAATGTATGGTGGAATCAAGAACGTGTAGTGATGGACCACATGGAGGGGTGTAGGACAAGCCCATGGGGAGGAGCATTTGGGAAATGGCTCTTATGGGATTTATAGCCTATGGTCTACCTGCGTTTTTTCGGGTGCCTACCCCGATATAGAATACTATGCCGAATACCAGAAACACGTTCTTATAAATTAGCATGCACACCTCTTGAGAAATTTTTGTGGGACACATATAAATGGGGAATTGTTCATTTTTAAATGAAATATTTTTATCCTACCTAACCAACACCTTGACCTCGCTCATGTAGATGATTCTGCCTCTCTCATATATTGTTAGTCTTCATGTATCACTAGTTTCCACAACAACAACCCATGAACAACCATTTCTACATCTCAATAGATTGATCTCAATAATTCCAACCACTTTCACCATCATTGATCTCTATAGACCACCTCATGACCCCCATATGACCCCCTGACCTATTTAGAGGCTCATACGGTGACTGTTAAGGAAGAATGAGAATATTTTTCCACCATTACCTCTTTATTACTTCCCACCATTGTGGTTCCTCATCCATAAAGAACCAAAAAATCCATTTCCATGTCATAGGCCCATGCCCATAAATATGATGAGACCAAAAAACTGATATTTTGAATGACAATAATCTATAGGTTTTTTCCATTTCAAAATAGTCATTGGTGGGTATCATAGGTTTTTATAATAAGTAGAAATATGAATATCCACAAGGATCTAGATGATCCTCATTAAGAACAAATGCATAGACTTATTTACCTATAAAAAAGTATTGGGGGACATGACTCTAGAGAGATCTCACATAAATTGGGCATTCCACTACCAATGTTGAACTTACTGATGTCTTTTTTTAGTTTTCTTTTTAATTTATCATTTAGATCTATTTATATTTAATTAAAATTTTCTATTATTAAAAATATAAATCATTTATTTTTTAAATAACATTGGTGGTCTATCCTTTAATTTTCCTTCATCTTCATCCCCTCTTCTCCTCCTTTTCATTTTTTCATTTTCTTATTCTTCTTATCTTCTACCCACTTATATTATTTTAAATTCTTCCTCCATTTATTTTGTTTCTTCTCTATATTTTTTCATGTATTTTTCTTCATTTGTTTTAATTCCTCCTTTTCTCAATCTCTTTGGATCATCCTTATTCTTTTTATATTGATTTTTAATACTTTTATTCTTTTTATATTGTTTAAATTCTTAACATAGTGTCCAATTAACAAAAAAATAGGGCCTAACCTAATGCTTTTCATATATAATTTACGTGGTGTATTATATACTTTTTATGGTTAAATTGATATGTTTTATTTTTGGTTTTTAGTGAGACAAGTTGAAGTGCATGATTGTAGAGGTTTTTCACTACCAGATTGAAATCAGACTCATTTTATTACCTTGTTTAAATATTTCCCCCCCTCCTGTAATTATAATATCATTATTGAAATTAGTATAAATATTTAGTGTATGAAACATTGTATGATTGATTCAGGTCCTGGAATGGGTCACACTCTTGATGGAGGTTTTCTAAAAACCATTATTCTATGAGGACTTGGAATAAATATTCTTATTGGATTCTGGGATATCACAAAAAAAAGTAAAATAATTTTAATTCATGAATGAAATTTCCCAATATAATTATAAAAATATATTTAAAACCCAAAAATGGGAATGATGGAACTCATAAACCAAACCCCATAGGCTAAGTTCATTATTTTATAATTACATTCTGTCATTTCAGGTTAGAAGAAATTTCCAATTTTCATTTACCTTATCAAAATAAATTTGTTTAAATGAATAAAAAATAAATAAAAATATATAGTCTAGGTGAAATAGATTATGTATGTGAACAAGTGATATATTTCATCATGTGGAAAAATATTAGTTAGACCTCATACTTCATTAGAAAAATAAATTTTCTTCTTCTATTCACTATGATTGAAATGTGTAATTTTTTTAGACATATCTAGATCTTTCTGCATGGCTCAAGAACACATAAATTTCTAGTCTCAATGAATCAAGTTGTATTGGGATGAAAGGCTATCACATACCACCTTTATTAGGGGTTAGGTATTAAGACTCTAAAATATGATATCAGTCACAAGTCAGGAATCATGGTTTTCCATTCCATTATATTTTATTAGTTAGGATGAAAATATCTGCAATCCCTATTGAAAATATCTCAAGTCTAGCCACATGTTCGTTAGGCCCCGACCGTATGTTCTTTTCCAACACCGTATTTGAAGCATATTGTGAACAATCCCCCTCTACGGGATAACAATATCTTTTTGGTCCAGTTATTATTTGTAAAAATTAAATTCCAACAATGTAAAGGTAATTACACCCAATATGGATGATAATATAAATAAATAACACAACACATCATCATGATAATCAAGAAAAATATAAAACTACAAATTATCAATATCATATATGGTCTGACATGATGCACTATCATACTATTGTTATAAATAATCATAAAAAGTTATCATGAAAAAAACACACTCGGGATAACTAAAACACATGGTCAAACAAGAAATTATAAAATAAGTATAAAATATTGAGAAAAAGAGAATAAAATGGCCTCAAAATGTATGAAAAATTATACATTAATCTTGTTGACAACAATCATCAGAACCCGTCGAGGGAGGATACCCTAGATCGGGAATTTATGGATGTACCCCTAAATATAATCCCAAAAAATTATATTATGGTTTAATATAGATATTAAATTATAGTTTTAGTCAGTAGAGTTGGTTCCACACCATCACAGCTCTTAGGATCCTCCAATGATTCTAGAATTGATATTGATCAAAGGTGGTGCCACTAAGACTCTACACACACCACCATTCTTGAAAATATCCCATAATTCACTAATAGATGTGATCAAAATCCAGAAGTCAAGACACAATGTAATTTAACTCATGGGAATACAGATACATATGGTTGAAAACCAATGAATATAGGTTTTTGGATCACAAACAATACTTTTCAATCATCAACACACTTGTATTATAAGTAATTAATCTTAGTGTGAGAGGAAACTACTGAACGAACAATATGGAGAGTCTCTAGAATCTTGGGAGATATACATTTGAAGCAGAATGAGTGAAAATATTCAATTAATGGTTGTTAAATAGGATTTTATATAATTAAACATTATAGATATGGTTTTTTTAATGGGTCTTTAAACCATTCACCAATTTTCATTCGGGTCATTGAAACATATTGAAATATTAATAAGGCATGTTCACATGGTTTGATAAACCCTGAACTATAATATTTCTCTAAATTTAGTGTCTATTCCATTGTCTACATTGTTTTGTAGTCAATCAGACCAGTTTGGAAACAAATATCACTAAACATGTTCCCTTAAGTTAGAATTGAAACGCTCTAAAACAAACTTGAAACACTCAGAAGTCATAAAAAAACCAAAGCTCAAAAATAGAAGAATTAATTATTAAAATAACTCACAAGGCACTTAACATATCTATATAGATTACATTAATCCATAATTATTGAGAACATATTGATTCTACTATAATATATTATATTTCAATAGTTAATAAATTAATTGAATGGAGATTAATTAATATTGATGCATCTAAAAATTTATCTACATGATGACACAAACATAAGGAAATTTTTGTATCAATGTTTCATTGATAAACATTATAATCCTAAAAAAATTGGTTAAAACCATATTTAAATAGTTAATATAGACAATGATTCAATGAAACATTATTATATTTAATATTACTATTACCATAACTTCGATGAGCTTCTATGAAATTAAATTGGTATCTTAATCAAAAAGGATATAAAAATTAAATTTGGCATTAAAATTATCAAATATAACAAATATCTATTTTTAGCTTTAAAAAATAGCATCAATCAAATCTATAATTTAATATAAATTTAATTTAGATAAAGAACATATTTAAGTGTGAAAATTTCCAATAATATGGACACAATATTTTAACTAAATCATTAAAATCCATTAATTGTTTAAGATAAATACAATCATTATTTTAAAAAATTTGAATTGAGTTGAAAATTTTAATTCATTCATAATACATATTGAAATTTCAAAGTCACAAAATCTAAAATTTCATTATAAAGTTTTTTACATCATGCTCTAAAAAAATATCAAAAACAACAAATTGTCTAATAAATATAAAAGAAAAACTGATGTTAATAAACAATATGGGATCGAGGTAACCATTCTAAAAAATTTTTTAATATCAAAGCTAAATAACCATTCAATAATATACTGATGATCTTGTTTCAATCCAATTAAATATTTTCAGGGTTTTAACAAAAAATTATGATATTTTTTATATTTGAAACACTGTGGGATATTACATAAACATCCTATAAAATAAAACCATTTATAATAAAATATCTCACATCTATATGAAATAATTCAAATATATGAATATATAAATATTATAATAAAATTTTAATACATTTTAATATTGAAATATGTGAAAAATATTCATCATATTCTCATCCATCGTCTCTTAAATATCCTTAGTCCATTATTCTAAAATTATTTCTCTTTATATTTCTTGATTTATCCCGATTATAAAAAAATTCAGTTTAGGTCATTTAATTTTACAATTCATAATTGATTATACCAAATTCACATTTTATTTCAAGATATCTAATATATCTATTATCCATTGTAAAATTGCTATTTCAAATGAAATAAACATTAATAATTATATTTAGGAACTTGATTAAAACTACATACTTAATAATCATACAAATTTCATAATTAATTTAATGTTTGAACAATTGAATAAATATTTCCAATAACATTGTTTACATCATGATATCTGTGAATTTTAAATGATTATTTAGCAGTGTGTTTCTCCCCCATAAGAGGTACATTCAGTTAATTTCGTTCATTCTCTCCCTTAAAAAATTTCATCATTAATTTGGTTTACATAAATTTAGTTATCAAATTGACATCTCTAATCAAATTTAAAATTAATAAATTATTACAATATCATATTTACTTTATTATATATATTATATTAATTTATAAAATTTGACTGACCTATGAAAATACCTTCATTAAATTTGTAATCAAACTTATCAACATCACCAATGGAATTCAATAAAAATATATTGAAATAGAAAAAATTCAAATATAATTATTTTAATTAAATTCATCCAAGGATCATAAGGTTTATTTTTAAAAATATATATTGAAATTATTAGTTTAATAACATAGAAATACATATTCACATATTCTTCCAAAATATAAATCGATAATATAAACACAATAATAATTTTCTACCCATTTTATAAAGGGTCCTATTTTTCAATTCCACGTCTCCATTTTGCAGTTTTATACTAGGTAAAAAAAATTATGAAACTATCCATTTTTCTCACAAAATATTAAAAAATATAGATCTAAAAATTGTAAAATTATATCAATAATAATTTTAACAATTATATTTCATTTATCATTATAATCCAATTTTCAATAATACAAAAACCTATTTAATGTTTCATATTTTTATATAATAAAATAACCATTTTTTTATCTAAAAAAATCATTCATAGTTATTAAAATATTGTTTTTTTCCAATAAAAAATTTGGTTTAACATGTCCAAATAAATGAAAATGAATTAGATAAAGAGGCTTTACTATTTTTATAACATTAACAAATTGATACAAATTTATTTAATATATACCTTCCTTATATGAGTCATATATATATATCCATATTTTAACCAGATAAATAGTTTATTACCATTTTACCAACATGAATTGTAACCTAAAATTTACATTTCCTACTATCCTATTCCCTAAAATATTTCCAAATAGAATTTCATTAAATCTCTGATCACATTTCTCTATTATATCATGAAAATTAGATAAATACATAATCTTTTTCTTTTAGAATAAAGTAATAATCTTCAATATGAAAAAAAATCATTTTTTATTGATAAATATAACTAACATTTCAACAAAACATAATTGAGACATTCATGTAAAATTATACATCAAACCATTAAAATAAAAAAATTCAATGAATGAAAAAAAATTGATATCCAAAATTTGCCAAAGTCATTACTTTTTCCTTCATAATTATCAACAAATATGACACTACCAACCTTACATTTGTTCATTAAATTGTCCTTTTTTGTCAAATGGTATTTGTTAAAAAATTATTTGATTCCTATGAAGATTTATATCCTATATTATGGGATAATCATGAAGATAATTATTTGTAATGAAATCGTTTGTGTATCCTAGATATTAACAAAATATAGGTTAACATTAATTTTCATAATGACCTCTTCAATAATATTTAAATCATGGGACACTTGAAACATTCCCACTTGAACCATTAACAATGAAATAATAATGTGTTTTATTTAATTTAGTAACATAACAATGACATGTGTTACATATATTTAGATTATTCATGAAATAAAAAACAACTTAGATAGATATGTTTTCAAATTTTGATCATCACTTTTTATATTCGCATTATAATCTTGAATAATATTAAATATATATTCTTTAACTAAATTATTCATAGACATAAACTAAATACTTATCATAGTTACTTACAATTTCATACAATTTTGAAAACTTATTTTTATGTTTTTATTAAATAATGAAAATTTATTAACATTAAGTCATTAATATATTTATGTAAATATTATGTCTTAATATACATATTTCCTCATATTTCCATTTTCCATAATAATTTATTTATTCTTACTAGTGTTATATTTATATATTTTCCCAATTTTATCAATTTTTTTTATTACATTCAATTTCATTAAAAAAATCATATTTATTTGTCTTTTCTATATCAGTTTCAGAAGACATGAAATATTAAAAATCACATGCATTGTCTAATGAGGATATTAAAAAATGGTTTTAAAAATCCATCCTAGAACTCAAGTAACAAATTGATTCATAATCTATCATATTACTCAATCTTGCATTAGTATGATTATTTTCCTTCTAGGTCATGTTTCAATTAATCTTATATTCAATTGATCATAGCCATTATGTATGGATTTTCCCATTCCTTAGAACCCATATAACATAATTTTTGTGTCATCACTATGATTATAATTATCTTTCTCACTTCATTTATAATCAGGATTGGGTAGTATCTTTTAAATCTCCTTGAGAATTATTTTTTCCATATTCCTTGGAAAACTAGAAAAGTAGAATATTTTCAGTCCTTTGTAATATAAATGAATAACTAGTTGCATTTATTTTATATTTAAAATCATTTAATTTTATTATTTTTTGTTTTTACAATGGTATTATTTTTATATTTCCATTTTATATTTTATTAATGATCCAATAGTTTCATATTTAGTATACATCTTTAAATTTATATTTTCATAAATTTGAAATTTATAATAATTCATTATTTTTGGTAATTCACTAAAATATATTTAAATTAATTATAAATTATCTAGAGTTTAACATAATGAACTCATACCATTTACCGTACATATAATTTCATGAAACATATGATTATAAATTATTTCTTTATGTATTTTTAAACTTTTGATATTAATCCCTTAATAAGCTATTCTTGGTTATTATTATCGTATTCTACCAAATATGGGTGACTAGAATTTTCTTCCAAATATAATGTGTTTTTTTATGAAAATACATTACTCCCAAAATTGCATCTAATATCACAATATAACAAATTCATTTCCTGGTATTTTAAAGAATTTCTAATGGAATCATTAACAATTAATATATCAAGGTCAAATTTATACAGTTCACATATCATCATCATCATAATAATTATATTAATGAATCGATTCTTAATTAAGTAATTTATGAAGGACTAAAAATAATTATAAACAATTATATCAATGGTTACATGGTTTTACGAGTCATGGATTAATTTAAACATTTTCCTTCCATATAGAAAATAGTTCTTCCTAATGTTGATTATTTTAGAAATTTCTTTTAATATATATATATATATAATTCTATGAGTCATTAATAACAATTGTTTTCTCCTAATGTGATAGTGACTGAATAATCATGATAATGGTGAATTTACTGATTTATGAAATGTAATTGTATTTTCAGAGTTAAAATACAAATATGAATAAAATAAATTAGTTATATTTTCAAATGATTTTAATTGTATTTTTATAAAATTTCTTTCACATGTACTCTTTACATATCTCAATCATAGGGATAAATGGAAGTAAAAATATGGAATCACTATCATTTTATGATGTGTTAAAACTCTTTATAATTTTTTTAGTATTTGGATTCACAAAAAACAATTTTATATTTTAAACAATGTACGAACAACCCTTTTAAGTTGATGAAGAACTAGACGATCTTTTATTTGGACTAGGAACAACCAAAATTACTTTTCATTTCACCTATTAGGCATAATCTGCATGTATATTCTATTGGGCCAGTTTTACCTAGCCAAGGGTCTTACTATTTATTTAAAAAGTGAACACAAAAAATAAATTACATATAAAAATAATATAAAAAAGTAAAAAATAATAACTCTGATGAATATATTTTCTATAAAGCTGATTTCATTGTGACTCTAAAGGGTATGGATTTTTTAATGATCAACTATATACATGTTATTTCTAGTTGTATTATTCAATATGAATCAAAAATTTAAATATTATATATCTAAAGGTTTAACGTTTTTTTTATTGGAAAAATCCTACATTATTTATAGATTTCTTTATTAGTGAACAATGTAAAAGATACAAAATAAATTCCCCACAGCCATTATATTTGTGTTTTATTGATCTAAAAAATTAAAAACAAGTTCTAATAGAGAGATTCACAAAATTCTTAATGAATTCATCTTGAAAATTATTATCAATCCACTATAAAATAAAAACTAATATATTATATATAAATATAAAAAAAATCTCTGAAAATATAAAGATTAAGGAAAAATGAAAAAAAATAAAAAAGTTTGAATTAATATAATAATAAATATATCTTCAACCATGACTGAGGATAATGACATGGTGAAATTTTTTAATCCATTTTAGACATAACCAAGAAAAAATATACATTTTGGTAATATTTTTTGAACTTGGGGATGGAGACAATTATTAAATAATGACCTAGAAATATTTCTATAACCATTTTACCATAGCATTTTTTTATATAATTTGAACCACGATAGAAATTTAAGTACTAAAGTCACTAATATTTTTATGTAGTCCCCATCGTTCAGTAGAAATTCTCACACGACCTTGTTACCTATCACTATTTTGGGGGGAAATACATATAGGGATTATTTACATTTACAAAATCGTTATTCAACCATAATATGATAACTTTTAAATTCCCATTTTGAATTTTTCTATTTTCATAGGTAATTCCATATTGTGAAATGTCTGCCTCTATGGTGTTTTATATATATAAACCATTTTAAATATCATCATCTGCAATAATTTTGTATTATATGGTGGTAATACTCCCAATATATAGAAAAAACATTAAAATACCATAAGATAAATGATTTGAGTATCCCTAAAATTAGTTAAAAATATCTACAGTAAACATGATGAAAATAGAAGAGGAATATTTATTTAATAAATTTTACTCTATTAATTTTTTATATTAGTAATTTAGACTTCATAAACAAGAATAAAAAAATAATGAAAACATTCAAATGTTATAGAATATTAAAACAATTCATTTATTAATTTTATTTAATGAATATATATATATATATACTAACACATTTTATACTTTACTATTATAGTTTTCTGATAGAAGAAATATGATTTTATAATTATCAAAACATAAAGAATTTATATGGAAAAGAGAAACTTAAAAAATTATACTACAGAGTGACTATATTAATTTCTTATTCATTTTCACAACAGCACATTTCTAATGATGTGTACTAGGAATATCCTTCTCAATGTTAATTACATTCCATTGGTAGATTATTTTAAACTGCCTTCCATGATACACGCTAACATTGTCAAATATTATACAATTTATCTTCTAACTCATTTATATCTTCTTAATGTAATTCCATTTACTAAACACTCTAAATATTTTAGAAAATTTCATTCTAAAGTAAACACATACATTACTTGATGCATCAACAATTAAATTCAAAAAGGAAAGTGACCCTTTATGAAATGGGACTGGGTAGGTCCCAAACATCAATGTATCCCTACCATTTTAGATCAATGAAATATTATTCTTCTCCACAAGAAAAAAGTCAAAAATCTTCCAAAATCAATGTCATTTAAAATCAAAATATATTTATTATTATAAATAAAATATTCTACTCACTAATATATTTTTTTATAAAATTATAAAACTCCATAAATTGAAAATTGTAATCATCATGAATTATCACACTATGTGATCTTCATGTAAGATATTAAGGCTAATATTTTACACCTACTTCCACTATAATATATCCTTGAGTGATATAATGTATCATCATAGACTCCAGAACCATTGATCAAATAGTTATATTACATTATTGGTTCAAAATAAAATATTTATCATAGTATCTAGTAGTTTAGTAGTCATAGAATACTAGATACACATAATCATTACATTTCATTACATGAGATGAAAAATAAACATATTGTGATAACATAATTATCCCGTCAATCATATCCTTGAAAGCTACACATTTTAATCTTCTAGGTTTTCTAAGGAATGAAAAACTTTTCTGATCCTAGATGTACAATATGGAGTATCATACAATGTATTCATTGAAACATAATGATTAAATAAATAATATGGTTGAACTAAATAAACAACATGAATCCATAATTGACTAAACCATTATCCATTCTATATCCCTAAAAATAAATCATAACATAGATAAAAATAATAAATGTTCTTATAAAGATTTAATAAAAAATTTGGACAAAAATCTTTTTTTCAAGGCATTTATTCCAACACATTATCACATTTTTTGAATAGGTACACAACAAACCCAAACCTATTTAGTCTCGTGAAATATATCTATTCATCGAGAACTGTAATAATTTTGGTACCCACTTATCACCTTACTAATTTAAATTATTAAATTTAATATTCATCAATACAATTTATTATATCCCTTATAGATCCTTTTGGTAATTATGAATTATTTTATCTATATAATAAGAAATATGGAAAAATACTTCCCCATAAAATTGAATAGTGTGAAAATAAAGAATAAAATCAATTAAAAATAAAAAAAAATTGTGGAATCATAATTGTAAAAGGGATTACCCTTGTCAATGTAAAATATGGGTGATGGTAAATTCAATGTAACGTGTTGTCCATATAAGATATTAATTGGATTATATGGTTTTCATTGTTAGGAGAATAAGAAAATTGTAGGAAAAATACTTAATAATGGTTCATAAATAGTATTTTAATATTTTGATGTATATCCCTTTAGATAATCTACCATGTTGTTCAATATTAGCTTCATTATTTGTGAATCTAGATGACGTTTGAGTTATTACCCAACAATCCAATTTTTAGGTGATTACTCATAGCTTTATACGTTTCTTATCTTTATACACATTCTAGGTTATAAAAATTAATTTATTTTCTATGATAATACACACAATTTAACTGTAAAAAATTGAAGGATGGTTTTTACACCATGGAAATAATTTATTTTTATAATAGTTATGGTCACTCAAAAATTTAAAGAATACGAGAGAGAGGGATACAGATAACAATATAGACATTAAAATCCCATTAATTTCATGAGTAATAAGGGAAAATCCATCTATGGTTGTATATGAACCACACATATAGAGATATTCAGGGAATAAAAGAGGAGTCCAAAGAATGAAAATTGATATAGAAAAACACTAGTTAATGATTACTGTAGAAATTCTATCAAAAATTATTGAAAGATATAGATTTAAATTGATCTCAAAATACTATTAATAAAAATAATTCGAATATAAAATCTTAAACATGTAATAAATACACTATATATATGAAATAAAGGTCATAATTCAAAACATGTCTCAAAAGGTGGAATTCGAGACTAAAAACCCTTTCCTATTATCATGACATACATGAATGATCATTAACAACATGTATGATAAACATATCTATTTTTGTAATTTTTTTAAGAAACATATTCATGTCCATTTGTAATTATACTCTTCAGGTTTAGTTATCCTCTATATAAATTATATAAATTTCTACATCAGGCGTTTATAGTCTTGATTGTACGTACTAGTTTATCCATAACAGTCTATATAATAGTTATTATTCCAATTTTAAACATTACTAATTATATAATGTTAATTTTAATGATTATTTATAATTATTTATTATATTTCCAATTCCATTCAATAATTATTTATTCTTTACCCATGAAGATGAAATTGATTACTAGATTATTTTGGTGATTCTAGTTGATTGAAGGCCATTTCATTAATCTATGAATTAAATATTAATATAACATGTAAGTATTAGAAAAATCCATTAAATACCAATTTATATAATGATATATTGTTACCTATGTTCCCATAGTCATTCATGACAAAAATTCATTTTATTATTCTAGTAGATGGTTAAACTGATCTAAACAAGAACATACAAACATTTAATGACTGATTACAAGGTGTTTTTGTTGTAATAGAATTATAATTAATATATAATGAACATATTTAATATTTATTACTATGATATATCTTAATTTTATGGAATTACAAGATGGTTTTATAGATACTAAAATTTACAAAAATTTGAATAAATGATTATCTATTAGTGTTCTTATTTGAAATGATAAAGTTAAAGACTTTCATTGTTGATCATATAATTAAAAGGATATAATTTTTTTTCATACCATTACCTTAATGTTATATTATATATAAGATATATCATTTAATTAAAAACTTATATTCATACCTTTACGGATGTAATGTAAAATAGAAGTCACATTTTTATGGATGCAACCGTACGCACAATACACGGGTGAATGGTTCATTTTTCATAGAGGTAAGGGGAAAGGTGATTATTTTTTAGTTCAAAAAAATATTATATTAATAATTATTTATTCATATAAATATAACAAAAAATATATATTTTATATCGAATAATAAAAGAAAAAAACAATATTGAAAAGATTGAGGTTATGTTAATATCATTGGGTTTATCTTAGAAGATTATGTAGAAAGGAATATCTTAGGATAATATATTGTGACCAAAATCATATGTTCATAAAATTGGATAAATTTGAAATGAAATTATGTATAATTTTATATGGAAACAAAATTTTTATAGTGGTATCGACGAGGTGGTGAGGAACCAATTTTATAAGTGTGAAACGGGGTTATATCATGGAAACTAATGTTAGGTAAGTGGTAGGAAGGGAATCACATGGTTGTTAGGAGGGTTAGGTGACATATATGAATTTTGTAGATAAATAGTTTTTGATACATGTGGGTATTAATTTTAAACCTAACAAGTAATTAAATGAGGTTTATTAAACATTTTAATTATTAAAAACATGAGATACCGAATTTACCGATTTTACTCATATAAATCATGATTAAACATTTACCAATATTATTTTTTACTGAACATATAATATTACTCATCATAAAAAATTCCAATGTTGATAATCCAAACATGGTGTCCATTTATCTTAATTCAATTTTTAAATATTATAAATTTTTTTTGTATTAAAAAATAAGATTCATGAAATTATATTTTTATATCAAAATATGTTTTAAAATATTTAAGGTCTTCTATTTTTATTTTCCATTAATTAAAAATTAAAGGATTGTTTAAATATTTTATTTAGGGGTTTAAGCATAATATTAGAGACATATTTTAAATTATATTAATATTATTTTTTTAGATGAAAATGTTATAATGCTTATAATAATAATTCATTAAAAGCAACCATTTTATAATTAACATGGTAATTGATCTTTATATTGGGTAAATTATTTTTAAAGATTAAAAATAATATTTTAATATATATATTATTTTTACCTAATAATTAATTGTCTAGTTATCATTTTTATTAAAAAATTTATATGTGACTGGGAAATTAATATTTTTGTTTTTCCTAAAAAAATATTATTTTGATAAAACCCAAAAAAAAAATTGTCCTAATATATTTTGTTTATGATTAATTTAATACAGAATTTTATTTTATTAATATAAAAATCTAATACAGATAACTAATATTTAAATATATATATCAATAAAAACTATTTAGATTTGGAATTGTGTTATAATTCATTATATGGTTTTTTTTCATTCTATAGTAGGGTCATAATAATTACAACAACCTCAATTGAAATTCCATTTAAATAATGGTATATATCATCAATTAAAAATATTAATATTTTATTTCCTTATATATTCACCATGATCTCATGTTTCCTCTTGTAATTTATGATTTTTTCAATAAGGTTTCCTGATTCGTGTTGTTTGATTCTGAAATAATTTATCTCTGGTTTCATAGATCTAGATTGATTTTTCATTATAATACATTTTGGGATCTAACTATATTCCATCAAATTTTAGATCATTTATTGGATCTGGAATGTATTTCCTCAGAAATAAAACATGAAGAATATCATGTATCATTGAATGAATGGGTTGTATATCTTATTAGTAAGCTACAACTCCAATTCCTTACAGTATTTCAAATGGCGCAGTGTACATGGGGCTTTCCATCCCGTATTTACCAAATATTACGACTCCATTTCAAGTTGAAACATTCAACAATATGTGATACCCATTTTCAAATTCCATTTTTATCTTTTTATTATCATGATATCATTTTTTTTATCTATGGTGGATTTAATATAACTCGGAATAGTTTGTACTTAAACATTAGTATCCTCAATAAGTTATAGGAAAAATAATTTTCTTTCTATAACTACATCCCATCATGTTGGACTATGACACGTATTCCTAAAAAATGATTCATATGTTTCCGTTTTAATGCATGAATTAATTTTATTACTGTAATTTTTTTCCCAATATTAGATATTGACACCATGTTCCTTGGAAGTCAATAGGTCATGATCATAAAATGACTATAAAAGAATGGATTGTACATTCATATTGTCCATCAATATATGGATTGTTGTCCATGGATAAATGTATCTCATTAACATGAGACCTATAAAGACTCCACTATAATTTTATTGTTAAAAAGGTTGTGATGAAATTAAATCAATAGTGGTGCCCCATGAGGCCATATGATTTCATTGATATATAATTGAGAAAGTATATAATGGGGAAGATCATTTATTATTTCTATGAAATTCAAATACATAGTGTGATTATTAGTGATAACAAATATAGAAACATTCTTCCTCGATGTCTTTTTGAGTCATGTGAAATGTACATTATAAAATTATCAAACATCCATATATGTATTGGCAGATGTTTCAGGACTCTATTAGAATGCTATCCTTCATACATTACCTACTAAAATACTATTCATATAGAAACATATTCCAAAAATTCAAAAATCATAACCTTCCATCAGATATTCACTCTTAAATATATATATAAAAATATTATATTCTTGGTTTTATAGATATATTTGATCAATGAGCTTCATTTAGAATTACAATTTTCAACCATGGTGCATATAGAACACCTATCCTTTTCCCAATCATCATCACTCCAAATTTATAGATAAATTATATCAGTTTCACATTAGATACTATAGTAATATTATATTATAATTACATATCATCCTTATGGGGTTTTAAAATCCTTTCTCAGATAGATGTTTCATAAATTACTTAGATAATAAATGATATACCCCCTTACTAGGAAATAATTATATATATATTTACTAGATCTAGGAATATTATATATATTATAATCAACACCATGGTAAGAAATCCATTTTCCTTCCTACATAATGAATTTACCAACTTTTTTCTTTCATAGATTTGTAGTGTATCATGAAATCATTGCCTTTAATTTTTTTTACCATCTTCTTTTCCCCATGTGGAACTCCTTATAAGAGAAGATATAATCCCGAATACTACATTCCACATATATATAAATTATAACTTTAACCATATAAATAGTTCCACCATATTTTAAAATTAATGATTATAGTTTCCAACTGAATTTCAATAGAAGTATTTTCCTTTCCAACAATTTTCTATTAACATTATCCATAGGTAATCACCCAATCATTCCATATAAGGTCAAACAAAATTCTGTTGTTCAATACATCAGAACATATTAAAGATCCTTCTTTATGTGATGGTAAATATAAATAAAGTGAATAAAATATTTCCCTCTTCATCTAACAAAAACATTACTTACATTACATTTAACATGCGAATTTAACTACTTTTATGTGTTTATGTAAATAATGGGTTTTCCAACTGGGATAAATTTTGGACAAAACATTTAATACAAACTACTAAACCATAGAATCAATATATCTCAGTAATATTTTTTATTTTAGGGAATTCATTTACTACATTTTCATTTCATGGTACAATATATATTCTATCCTTATTTACAATATGGAACGAAAAATAAATTTCAATGATTAATTATTCATACTTATTATATTTATTATATAATTCTTTTTCTCTAAGGGAATTTAAAAATAATTTCTGATGAATATCATGATATTAATATATATTTGAGTATAGAAAGACATCATTATTGAAAAACACATAACTTTTATCATGTTATCCCCTAAGAACTCTATTTATCATATCCATAAATAAAGAAGGTAAATTAATCAACACAAAATCTGTTACTGTATACTCATAATGTCTATCCATTATTAAAAATTCCATTTTTGGATATCATCCTAATACACCCATTAGTAATTAAAAATATATATATATTTTATCATTGAAATGTATTTTCCTCATGAAGGTTATAAAATAAATAATAAATTTTGGATAGAGGTTACTTATTATTTATAGTAATGGAATTTATCTCTCTATAATTTATGCTCAATATTGTAGAGTCGTCATTATTTTTCAGGAATAAAACATGCCTTCCCATGGTGAAACAATTGGTTTTATAGATACCATATCACATAAAACGTATATTATTTAGTTTAACTCCACCAAATCCACAAGTAATATTCTTTAGGGAGTTTTAGATATAGGCTATGTTTTCAGAATGTGTTTAATTGATAACACAACTTCATGCTCTGGTTGATGACTAGGGAATAATTCGTGAAAAATAAATAAATTATTTTATTACCATATGTGAATCCATTGTAATTTGGATATCTTCATTATCAATACAGAATCCATGATCTTCAAATCATGTAAATATTTCATTAAAGATAGCTAATGATGGTTATTAAATAATAGAATCCGCACCTAATTTCTCTCCCATGAAAACACATTATTTTATACCCCCTTCACTTATAATAATATATAATCTATACTCTCAATGTCTACAAAATTAAATAAACCTCATTAGATCATGGTATGGAATTGTAAAATTCAATTATTTTGAATCATTATAGAGTTTACTATTTAAATCATGAGGTTATTTTATAATACTAGTTTTTTCAAACTGGGTTCCTCTAAATCTTGTCCCCAAGAATCCTATTAAACATCCTTTTATTCCAATTAGAATATCATGGACTCCATTAACATAGATTCTGTATTTATATTACATTATAAGTAATGTATACACGAATTACATATGGATAATACATTTTGGTTGTCTTATAACAATAAGTACATGTTTATTTCATTTGAAAACATAAGATACAATAAGAACTGATAATGAGAAAATTATTATCCCTTCATTCATATATATAGAAATTACACACAGTCCTCCTATATGTTTTATGGGGAAATGAAATAAAATAATGGTGATCTAAAATTATTATTGAGGAGTATATTTCATTAGAATCAACCATAATATAGTAATATCATATGTGATCTTCCAATAATAAATGAATAACAATAAATAATATTAATCTGAAACTAGGGTCAGTCTATATCTATGGTAATAAATGATATTTGGGTTAATAATTATCACTGATCTCGTACTGATGTAACTCAAAATATCAGACATCAAAACATTCTATTAATTCCTTATTCGAGGAGACTACAAATTATGGGAATTGGTATACTGAAAAACCCAACTAGTTTTGTATCGTAAGACCTATAAACTCATTTGGGTTGTAAATACTTATTTCCCACACCATTAACATAATTTTTTGTAATTCATTCAGCATAATATTCTTAACTACAATTCAAACTATTCTTTATAAAATATTTGGTGGAATAAAAACTATCCATTACATATAATTAGAAATAGTGTCCAATAAATCCTTATTTAATAGAATAATTTGGATTTTCAGGAGAACATCCCTTAATAAACATATATCATATGTGAGTATTATAAAAGTAATGGGAAAACCCATTATCATATTAATATAGGGGTTAGGAAAATTTCAATGAGTAAGGTTATACACTAAAGATATTAATTAGGTTTAATTTATTTAATTGGTTGGAGAATATGAAAATGGTATGAAAAATATTTTATCATGGTTTATAAATAGAGTGTGACTATAAGTATGCATATCCTCTAAGATTTTATATCTTGGTGTGCAGTCATAAGAACATTTTTTATAAAATGAGGGGGAATTTGATTCAACACCCAAACAGACCTTCTTATGTGGATTACCGCTTGGTTATTATATTATATAGCCATTTATAGATTCTAATTTTTTTGTTATCTGTATTTTTTCATGAAAATGATAGAAAAATTTATTTTAACTAAATATAATATGGTTTTTCCACCATGGAAATCATTATGATTTAAAAATATTTTCAACCACTAGAATAAAATGAATATGAGAGGGGTATATGACGTAGAATTAAAAATCCATTACATTTCATGATTAATATGGTAAATTTATATATTTTCAATGTATAGACCCCACAAAATGAAATAATTGGATAATAGAGTATAGGTTGGTAAAATTGAAAATTGGGATTGAAAATCCTGCATATGTCATTGATAGAAATTCAATCTTAATCCATTAAATGAATTTTCTGAAAATTTATATTTAAATTTTAGGAATAAATAAATTCAATGATATTCCATCTCGTATACTAATTATTTACACCACATAAATGAAATTAGTTGCATAAATAAAAACATCTCTCAAATAGAGGAATTTAAGGGAAAATCCCTTTCCTCTAGTCCGTACCTAAATATAATTACATCAAAATATTGTATAATAGACATATATATCTTAATAACTTAATTAAAAACATTAACCATCTCTATTTAAATTTATAATATACTATAATACCCATTTGTATTTTTATTCTATAGGATTATCACCTAGGTTGTTTATATTGTTGATCTCTTCTACTAATTCCATAAAAGAGGTGTCCATTTTCCTTATTTATCAAAATAATATCATTAATAAGTCATTAAATATAATATTTTAGAGATTTAATAATATTTTAGGTTTTTCCAAATTCAATCTATTCGTGTTTTAGTCATTATCTTTGAAAATGAAATCTATAACATGTTTGTTTTTGTGATTCTTGACAATTGAACAGTGATTTATTTTGATGAAGTAAATATTGATTTTTAAAAAAAGAATAATAATAAAATATTATTTACACATTTATATTATATTATTTATGTTCCACTGTTCCTAAATTCAATCTTGAAATAAATTTATACTATTAATATAGTAGGTATCTAAACCCACCCATTAAAAAATATACCTTGATTTAATGAATGATCATGAGGTGGTTTGGTTATAATATCATTATAAAATAAGTATGATCATATTATTTTCTTTATATTATAGTATTATATCATTGTTTTATTGAATTAGTTGAAGAATTTTTGGACTTTAAAATATCACACAATTTGAATAAAAGAATTTTTCTCCTAGTATGATTATTTTAAATGATTAAATTATCAAAGATGAGTTTTTAACCACATAAATAGTAAATTCTAAAATATTTCACAACCAAATATTAATTATATCTACAAAATAATATTTAACCCTTAATCCCATCTATATCCCCATACATTATTGGGGTTTTAAGAAAACAAAACACCATATCTCATACAAGAGGTAGTCCACAAAATGCACAAATAATTATTTTTATTTCATTACGGAAAATAGGAATGGTGAACAGTGTTTATTTACATAATATAAATCCATTAAGGATATTATAAATACTGTATTAATAATATTTTATTTGGGAAAATTAAATTTACATATACAATATATTGTTAATATCTAAAAAATAAAACATACATTGAGATCATCCGGTTTCTCTTAGAGGATTACTTGAAAAGGAACACTTGAGGATAATATATTGTGAGGTGAATATTTTTGGAATAAAATATGATTCTATGGAAAGTAAATAGGTTATAATTTCATAATTAAACATAATTTATATATTGCTATTGACGTGGTATTTATGGAAACCTTTTATAGTTGAAAAGAGGGGATTTTCATTGATTCTAAACATTATATTGGGGTAGGAATGGAATGACATTGGTGTCAGGTGAGTTTGGTGAGATAAGTGAATTATTTGGGAATATAGTTTGAGATGCATTTGGGTTAGAATATCAAACCAAAAAATTATTTCATGATAGTTTATGTATCCTTTTAATAATTAAAAATATGAGATTCGACATCTAACCATTTTATCCATATTAATCTTTTTTAAAAATCGGAAATATTAATTTTTTATTACTAAAATTATATTATGAAGATTCATTCAAAATTTTTTCAAACTAAAACTTAATTTTGGATACATTTCCCAAAAATTAAATTTCTAAATTAGAAAATATTCACTTTTAAATAAAAACATATTATATAACAAAAAGTATTTTTATTGAAAAAATATTGTTTTATATTATATTTATTTTAGTCATATTTACCATTATTTATTAATTGATTTACTATTTAAATTTTTTATTATTTGTTTAATAATCATATTATATTTATATTTTATGTTGTGTTAATCAAATTTGTTTTGATAAAAAATGTATAACTCCTATAAAATAAATTCATTAAATAAATGATTTTTTATTTTCCATCGTAATTAATCATTATGGAAATAAATTTATTTTAAGTGACTAAAACTAAGATTATCATAAATGAATTATTTATTCATAATGATTCCAAATATAAGTTCCATTTTTTTAATAAATTAATGTTTGTATGAAAATTTGGTTTGTACATTTCCAAACATAAAACCCTTTTGATAGAAAAATAAAAAAAAATAATCTTTGGTTGATATCATTATGAATAATCACAAAATTAATATTATTTTATTTAAAAAAATTATCCATCATAAAAAAATTAAATATATTTATAAATAATTCCTCTATACTATAAGCATTTATATATTTCATTATGTGTTGTTTACCTACTATAGTAGGGTTATAGGCATCACGTCACACATCTAATTTCATCCATGAAACGTTGATAATAATAAATCATTGAAAAATTGAAGATATTACATCCTTATAGCTTCTTCAGACTCCCAGGTTCCCTCTTCTAATATGGGATCTCTCTAAAGGACTTTCACAAATGAAGTTGTCAGATTCCATAAAACTATCTCACTAGTGTAATGAATCTGGACACTTTCGTTTTTTAGGAAAAGTCATTCTCCATGTATATTCCACCATATTTGTGAACATTAATTGTATCTAGAGTCTATTTCCTCCATAATGAATAATTGAAGATATTGTGTTCTTTATATAGGTTGGGAGACATTTCCAATTGGTATTGTAAATCTCTAATTCCTTCTATAATTCCAAATGAACCAATATACCAATGGGTTAACTTCCCCTATTTATTAAAACATAAGACTCCCTTCCCTAGTGAAAAATTAAAAAATACATGAACACCCACATGAAATTCTGATTAAATCCATATAATATAATTGTAACGTTAGATACATGAATTTTTTGTTTTTTGGCATTCGAGGAGAAATTTGAATTTTTGTTCCCGGGTGCTCATAAAGGGTAAAATTATAATTTCACCATATAAAATGGTATTAGATAATTTTTCATTCTTCTCTGTTTTTTCCAGAATGGGGTTTTTAACCTATTACAGGAGTTTGAAGTAATTCCAAGCAGTTGTAGTTTTGGAAAATTATTTAATATTTAATTAGTTAAATATTGAATTAGTTAGGTGGTTTATGGTGGCTATATCTCTTGAAGGGTGTGTCAGATTGAGATTCTCACTCCAAAGATGATTCTGGAATGGGGGGTATCACCTAGGTGAGGTATAAACTCACTTTGGTTTTTGGGACACCAGTTGGATGTTAAATGGGTGATTAATTAATAAATTATTTTTAATAAAATAAGAGTCCTCCCATTTTTGGTTGCCACGCACGACCAGAGAGGGGGAGATGGTTCTCCCAAGTGCACTACACCCAAACCAAAGGGGGGAGAAGGAGAGATGTTGGAATAATTTTTCCTTGGTATAGATCAGGACAAGATCGAGGAGCAATAGATCTTGAGAGAGGATTTGGGCCTCAAGAATTGGTGTTTAGACGGTGACGTTGGCCGGTATTTAGTTTTACACACCCAATCCCCGTAGATTATTTATTTTCATGTTTTAATGATCTATGATTACAGACCTGTAGTGAATGGTTTTGGGTGGTTGTACTGATTCTCTACTCCTCGATCGGTGAACCCTAGATTTTAGGAGAAGTATTGATACTCCTGAACCCAAGGGTACAAACATAGGGTTCAATATTGAGGTTTCGATGGATAGACATGACATTTTGGGTCCTGATTGGATTTATTGACTTATTCTCTATGTTAACCAACTTGTCACATAGTGGTTGCGGTGGCTAGACATGGAATACCAGATCCTGGTTGGAGACTTGGACATAGAGTCCTTTTGTGTCGACCACCAACCTTTATGAATTGTTGTTTCTATGTCGGTCTGATTCTCTAGGTATGGTTGATATGATATATATGGTATAGGTTGTGGATTTATGCTTCATGCACTATAGTTATGGTACATGAGATTGAAGTCAGACTGAATGTATGGTCTTGGTATTACAATTATGTATCTATGGGATAGTTTGTTGAGGATCAAGGTATGAGAATATGTATTTTCATGAGGAATTTGTATAGTGTTCGATTGCTAATGTGGTTTCTTGGTATTTGGTTTCACATACTAGTGAATGTTCAATTTTATGTAAATACTTATAGGTATTGGAAAATACATGTATATGTATGTATATATGAATATCCCTGGTGGCACATATTAGTTGACTAGGATTATAAAACCAAGGCTCAACAGTGGTTTCACATTGGTTTTACTTCCTTTTTTGTTGTGTCTCAATGAGGCTGAGAAAGTTACATTCACATACACTTATAGAAACACATTTATAGGTTGCATATCGGAGTGGCCTACTGATATTCTTTCACATCCCTACTCATACACCTCAGCATATTTCCATACCATATGTCTACTTTTTAAGTAGATAATGTGTTTCAAAGAAGTTAGGGAAGAGTCTTAGAGTTTCATGATCAAGAAGATCTACTCATGTGGAAATTTTGATTAGGTTGGTGCAGTTCAACATTGTCTAGGGATAGGGTATGTGGTTTGGGTCATAGTTTTTTTAGAGACTTGTACTTTTACAATCTATTTATTTGGTACTTTTCATCTATGCGATTGGCCCAGTCAGGGATCATGATTATATGTATTGCATGAATGTTCAATCCTTTAATGCATTCCAGTTTTATTAAAGCATGTATCAGTTTCAGTTTATTTATTCTTATTCATTACTCTGATGTGTATGCTATTTGGTTATTTACTTTGGGTTGTGCACTCTAAAATGTGGTTATAGTTTCTTAACAGATCCACCATAGACCCCTACTGATATTTTGCAGCCTCTAGCATATAAGGAGGCCCACTTGAGTTCTTGTGGTAAATAGGCTCAGATCCTCTATTTAGTGGATACCGGTTGGGATATTACAAAGTTTTATCAGATTAGTTACTTTCCTATTATTTCACTATTTGGATTTTGGTAAGTATGAGATATAGGAATGTGTCAAAGCATGCTATGGATACCAGGTAGGTGCGTCAAGAACACCTATTCTGGTAGTAATTTCAGGTTACTCGGGATAAGGATTTATGTTCTGGATTTTTGATGTTACAGTTGTATATGATTTTCTCTTCGATAGACAAGCATATTGTTTTAATTTTATGGTCTATTTTATATCTCATGCTCTTCACCTATTGTAAAGAGGCATGTGAGTTGGTTATGACTCTTTCCCTACAGATTTAAGAAGTTTCTCATGTATTATGATAGTCACATATGATCCCCATTTTATTGTCCTTATAGTGTGTGACTTTACATGTTTCATTTCAGTGGATGGTTTTGTGGATCTACGTTGAGGTGCTCAGTGGTGTGGATGCTGGTTTGGGTTTGTGTGGGGTTGGTGTAGTGACCCTTGTGGGTCATTATAGTATCGTTGTAAGGTTATAGACCCCTTGAAGATGTTCTTGGTTGTGGTTGGTTGTATATATGGATCCTTCAAGGAGAAGTCTAATGGGCAGATACTCGTAGTGGAAGGATTCCCTAGATATGATCTTTTTGTTGGAATATGACACCTATTTGGTGAGGGACCCTAAAGATGTGTGTTTTGTCTAGTTTATGTGTTGATATGACGAGACTAATGATTTTGGTTTCCCCATGAGCATTTTCCTTCTATGAGTTGGCTTTCAAGGATTAATGGATCTAGTGTCTTTATACGATTCACGATCTATAGGTCTTGGTGGGAGAACCAAGTGGAATTTCCGACAAGATAATAGAGTAGGGGTTTTTCATTTTTTACTTTTAGGGTGACAAATGAGAGGGGCCGACCAAGATATGAGAGTATCCATTTGCGCCAGAAACATATTGGTGTTTTGGATTATTAAAAATTATTTATGAAGGGTGTAGGTGGGTTTGTTGTTTAAGATTGATAGATGCCTTTTGTTTTTAGATGGTGTTCTTATGTGTCAATGTCTACGCCTAGTGGTTCATTTCTAAAGGGAAGTTTCATTCGGGTATACTGCTCAAGAAATGGTTGTGCAGGTGAGTCAATCCTAGTGTGTTGGGTTGGATAAAAATCATAATAATGGATGGAGTTTTCATGGATATGTCTTATGAGCTGTGAATTTTTGTGTAATGGATCATTCGAGTTAAAGCAGGTCCTGTGTGAAGGATACACAAGGGCGCATAATGGTTGTCTAATAGAGGAATCACGGAAATTCATGCACTAGTGATGCGTTGTATAGTTTGGCATTTGGGTCAGTTATTATGGGATTCAATGTCCGAGGTGATATAGTTGGGCTGTCTACCATGAGGTAGATGAGAAATTGTAGCAGGTTTGATAAGAGGCTGATGGGCATGGTGACACGAGGCCTTAGGATAGAAATGTTATGTTCTGGAATGGATGAGGTTGTGATGGCATTATTAAATGTAATCTTAGTATACTTTCAATTTATATACGATCATTCCCAATACGTTTACATCGTCCTACGTATGAAAAGAGAGTACTGACTTTATGCCTTGCTATGTAGATGTTTCTTTAGGTTCATAAGGGGCCTCTTATGATGATGTTCTCATAGAGTATTTTGTTTGAAACCGCATGTTGGGAATTAACCATTTTATTTAGTGATTGAGGTCCCTATTATGGGTCATATATTGATGAACACCATGTATATTTTCCACAAATGTTAGTAATGTGAAATATTAGTTGTTTTGTTTTTCTACGCAGGTGGGAGTAAGACGACCATGCATAGCCTCAGGTATTTTCTGTGATCAGGGAATGATATGAGGGAAATATATTCATTATGATATAATGATAATGTTATTTCTATGGTTGGGAGTACTATATCAGGTATGGTGGTGTGACCCTATTGTTGGAAGGCCCGACGATGTAGTGATGATCAGGTCGAGTGCGTTGGTGGACAACTAAGAATGTGTTTTGAAATAAAACTTCAACAATTGGAAGCACCATGGTTAGAAATCTAAAAATGTGGGCTATGTTCTATAGGGGTGATCACCTTGAGTTAGGCAGAATTATTTAAATAATTATGTGATATATCGAGATGGATGGGTGTAGTTAAGAACTATCCTAGTTGATTGTTAATGGTTGAAAGTGGTGTCATGTTAAATTTTGGGTTGTATATCCCTTTATTTGATGCTATGTAGAGAAACTTGGTAAACATTTTTCTGTATAATTCAATAGTTTCTAATTTTTTATGACCAATGTGGGTCAGGATGGGTGTTTGTAGGACCACTGATGCTTCTCGAGGGAAAGAATATTTATAGTGGGGAGGTTGTAGAGACCCTGGTTATTTGGATTTTTGAATTCTAGAAGAAATTTGATTTTTGTTCGCATGTGATCATGTGGAGTATATAGTCATTTTACCCTATAATATTCCATCTTATAAATTTTATGACGAATTTGTTGGTCCCATAATGGGGTGTTGACCTTTTTACAGAAGTTTGGTGGAATTCCATGCAGTAGGAGTTTTGTCCGAATATTAAATATTTAAATAGTTAAATAATAAATTAGTCTGGTTGTTTCGAGAGGATATATATATTGAATTGAGTTTTGGATTGAGATTATTAATCCATAGATGAGTCTGAAATGGGGGGTATTACCTAGTAAAGGTATAAAATCACTTCGGGTTCCAGGACTCGGGACGAGTGTTAAATGGTTTGTAAATTAATTAATTAATTATATTAAAATATGATTCCCCCCATATTTCGTTTCCCACCAATGAAAATAGAGTGGTACAGGGTTCTCAGTTGAGGGCTACACCCAAACCTATACGAGGATAAGAAAAGATGCTTTTGGACTTCATCTTATGCGTATATCAGGACCAAATCGAGGCACATTAGCTCCTGAGATAGGATTTGGACCTAAATCTTCAGTGTTACATCAGGAAATAGTATGGTTTTTAGGATTATTCCACAAATCCACATAGATTAGTTTTTAGTTATAAATTCCTTATTATGATTGTTAAGGACCCATAATTGGTCTATTTGTGTGTTTCGGGGTGAACAGGGGTTATCTGGACTTTTTTCAGGGGAACCTCGTCGGATTTTCCTGTCGGAATGGCATGTCAACAAGGCACACATTCCATGTGTTCATCCTGTTTGGGGAAGAAAGACTTACCATACATATATGTCATGTACTCTGAGTATGTGTTAGGTGGTGGTGGTGGTACATGGTTGTGTGTCTGCCTGTGTGAAAAAAATACAGAATTGTGGTTTTTGAAATGTACACATCATGTATTTTGAAGAACATGTTGCATGATTTTATAGATGCAGATCCCAGGTTGTTCTAGACATGTAAAATTATAGACCCCAGGGTGGGGATTAGTGTACATCTCGTGTCCTATAATGTACACACCATTTAACTTTTTCCAGCATAAAGGTTTTGTATATTTTGGGCCCTAGAAGTCAGAATTTTGTGTGTGAGTAGTCCATTATGATAATTTTTCCCCATATTTATGAATGATGGAATCATTTGGACATTTACCGATCATATAAAAAGTTTTTTGAACAAATTATGGTTTGTCCAGAGTATATTTTTGAGTTTTGGATTGTGAATTCTTATGTGTGTAGGGTTTTGAACTAGGATACCCATAGAGGGTTATGAGATCAGTGCATGGTATGACCTGAGTGAACTAGGTTGTTTATTATTAGGCTAATAAGATGGATCCTATAAGATATTATTTGAGTAGTATCTAAGGGATTATAAAGGTTTTAATTGTAAATCGGTACTAGTGTCCTGGGGTTATAACATTTGATGTTTAGGTCTTTTATTTCAGGATTGTGGTGGATGGAGCCTTGGCAATATGGACGACACAATTGGATAATGGTTATGGAAGTGTGTCATTTTGGAACTAAGTTGAGTTTTAGGTTCTATTGACGATTCCCTTGGATGGAAGGTTTCTGGTTAAGTGATCATTGTATGATTTTGTTGATGGTTGATAATGCCTATGTGGAATGGGATGGGTTTTAGATACCTTGGTGGTATGAATTTGATCATGTATTGCTTGGATACCATTTAGGGAAACATGAGGATAATTCTTGTGTTAGGTATTGTCCTGAGAGTTTGTTGGTTACCAGGATTCATGGATTCTTGAGCATGTGTTTGGAACAAGAGGGTCATGTGTGGGATGATTGATATGAAAACCCATAGCAGATGTGTGTTCCATGTAGTTTGATTACGGGCATTCCTTGCGACCCCATTTGATATTTGAGTTGATGGGGATGACATTTTAATGAGAGATATCGATGTCTATAAAAAATTTGTTACTTAGTTTACTAGGTTGATGCATGGATTAAGCCCACGGGGTGGTTTGATATAGCTGGGATGCAATTTTTTGGAACTCTATTTACTTGTAGTGGTTGTGAGAGTTGATAGATATGGAAATATGATCCATTGTTATTGTTCTTAAAAACTATGATTTAGATTGTTGGAATGTCATTCCATAACGATTCCAGTAGATTTTTATTGGTTTGAGTGCTGGACTGAGGTTCTGAGCACATAGATTTAGATTTTTTGGTATAATGGATGTGATGTCACATATATGTGGTTTGGTGTTGGACTGAGGATATGGGGATGTCTAGTTTTCAAATATGTTTATTTTATATTATGATTCTCTATGATCATATTATGTTATTTACTGAATGGTAGGAGATGGTTGTACATGGGGATCTAAATCCCAGTTTGACTCATCGAATGATGCTCCATGTTTTCCAACGTCTGATTATTGGTTTTGGGAGGATGTACAAATGCCCCACTACCCAATGCACTAGGGATTTTGGGGTAAGTATTGATTCTCTTTAACCCAATGGAATGGACATGGTGTCCCATATTGAGGTTGGGATGGTCGGACATAGCATTTCAGGTCCCAGTTGGATCCATGGACTGATGCTTCATCTTTTCTGACTTCTGACCTATTCGTTTGAATGTCTAACAAGGGGACCATATCTCGGTTGGACACTAGGAATGAGGTAGCTTTTGGTTCGACCTAGGAACTCTGTGAATTATTGTTAAGATGTCGTACTGTTGATCCTAGCAAGATTTATTTGATATATATTGTATATGTTGTGAACTGATGCTTTACGAACTATGCTTAAAATACATGAGAGAGATGTCAGATTTAAGGTCTGGGATAGTTTGTACCCTTTTGTTGCTATGGGATAGTTTTTCAAGGTTCCAAGTAGGAGAATTTTTATAGGCATGAGGACTTAATATGGAGTTTTATTGCTAAGTTGGTTTCTTTTTATTTCGTTTCCCATAATAGTGAATGTTCACATTTTTGTATACATATACGTATGGGACTATACATGTATACGTATATAGATATGGATATCAATTGTTTCATGAATCAGTTGACTATGATTACAGACCCGATGATTGGTTGTGGTTTCAATTTGGTTTTACTTTCTTTTTAGTTCTATCTTAAAGAGGATTAGTAGGATACATTTTCATACAATTATAATATCACATTTGTTGGATTCTTGTTAGGGTGGCCTATAAATATTATTTCTCACCCCGTTATGTATTCCCCATTTTACTTTTAGACCTTATATCTACTTTTCTGGTTGTGTATGAGTTGCATAAAAATTTGGGATGAGGCATAAAAATGCACGATCGAACAGTGCTTCTTGGGTGGTACTTCTGATCGGTCTGGTGTAGTTCCATGATGTTTGGAGATCGGGTAGGTGGTTTGGCTCTGAGTTTGTATTAGATACATTTTATTTTAATTTCAGTTTATTTTTTACTTTATATCTATGTGATCGGCCAACTGGAAGATCATGACTTTATGTATTTCACAGTTATTTTGGCCTTTACTGCATTTTCATTTTATTATAGAACCTTTCAATTTTAGTTTATCTATTCCTATACATTACTCTGACGTATATGATATTTTGTTATTTACATCTAGTTGTACACTATGATTTGTGGGTATAGTCTCCTCACAGATCGATCATAGACCCATTCTTCTAGTCGGTGGCCTCTGTCATATGACGAGGTGTGCTTAAATTATTGTGGAAATCCGGATTGGAGCACCAATTTTATGGATATTGGGATAGGACGTTAAAATTACCATTACTTATACATTTACATGATTTAATATGTTAATGATTAGTTCATACAAAAATGGGTGTGTCATCTATATTATATGTTCCATCTAACATTTATTCTAGGAATTATTTACAAAATGTTAGAGTATGTCACCATTACCCTTTTAATTATATTTATTATGGCATATGGGAGATCAAAATGAAGCTATTATTGAATATAAATTCCTCCAATTGTTGATATTAATCCCCCATTGAATGGAATTTAAGAGATTTTTTTAGAATTTATTCCAATGTATGGATATTCCTTTCAGAATAACAAAAACAATTTGGGTGATAGGTGGTGCTAAAATTTATCTCAATGTCATGAGACCATTAAATACTTCCATAGTCTCAATGTGAACTAAGGTTTGTAATCTAATTCAATAGAAAGGGGGTCACCATGAAGTTATAGTATTGTTCATAATATATATCCTATAAATGTGATCAAGTGGTTGGACTTTTATTTTTAATGTGAAATTTGAAAACATTGTAAGATAATCTATGACGAAAGATATGGAATCATCATTCCCTCAGAACATTAGGAGTTTAGTGAAACCATTTGTTGCAATATTTTCCTCCTTAAATTTATGTGCTAGAATATTTTTCATGAATCACATTGAATTTCATTTTTCATCCTTTATCTATTTTCATACTAATCATCTAGACACATAGTATACAATTTCTCTGTTTAAACTATCCCACCAGAAATAATCTCTTTAATACAAATACATCATTGGGTTAATTGGGTCTATAGAAATATTTTTGTTATGTGCTTCTTTTATAAATTACCTTTTAAACAATAGTATGGATTAAACAAAAAACATCTTCCCAAGTGTCAAAACCTCATTTATATAGATAATAAATGTTATTTCCTTATCAAATATTTCAAGAATCTTATTTTGAAAGTCATCATCATCATACTGGGACTTATCTCTCTTTTCCATTATTGATATTTTGGAAGTTTCTTGAAAGAGGAATGGTATCTACTAATGTATTGAAATCACCATATCCATTATTAATATTTTTTGTATAAGAGATCATTAAAAATCCTTATCATGGTCGCAATTCCATTATACCTCCTTATCATTCCATCATCCATTAGGTTTCCTTCCAAGGGTGGTAGTGTATATATCAATCATTTTACTTGAGTAGTTACAACAATATTATTTGCCTTATATTGACATCCTTCTGGGAGAATATAAACGTCAAACTCTTGGGGTTTATATATACATATCATATAATACCACTTATGATCAATGCCTCCATATTTTCAAATAAAAGATTACATATACTAGATCCAAATCACGAGTTATAAATTTTATTCAAAAATATACTATTGTTTTGGTATGAATGAAAGAACCAAATCATTATTTATGATGTCACATCCAAGTATTCTCTTTGATTCATCACTATATTTGAAAAATAATTACTTATATGAATGTATATTTAATACCAATTATTTAATAAACCTCCTCTTCATGTATATGAACAATTATTTATAAATTAATGTCATGAAATATATTGGTCTTAGAGTATATCAATTTACCATCAATTAATACCATAAAAAAGTCATTAAGAAACTCCTTGGAAACAATATTCATAAGATAAGAAAATAAAAAGATGAATTAGTCAATCTAAAAGGAATTATTGTAAGCATGATATTTCTATAATATGTTTGAAATTTCATTTTCATGATGAAATAATTATTCCCCATTATCTGATATTAACTTGAATAAATATCATTCTCTAAAAATGGTCGGGCTCATTGATATAGATCAAATAAGTCCTCAATTCATTGTTAATGATACTTACTAATCAAATTAATGGAATTTCTCTCACAATAATCAATGAAAATTCTAATAGACCCATTATATGTCATTCAATAATAAAATAGGGTCTCCTCATTATAAAACATTATGGGATATAAATACCAGTTCAGAAGACTCATGCATATATTTATTCAACTCCATAAACTCCACTAGTTTCATTCGATCGAGATTTTTAGACATTGACATTATATAAACAATGATTTTAAAAGAGATCTCAACTTCATGCTCTAGGGAATGACTAGTTAATTCATATAGATAAACAGTAATGATTTTTTGTACCATGGGTTCAACATCTATTCTCTGGATAATTTTTTTATCAATAGATCATGATTGATCTTCAATAATTTCAAAAAAAAATTCATAAATAAGTGGTGTTGTGGGTTGGTTGATATCCCCAAAGGGCATTGTTATATCCCTAAATTTATATGAGAAATAATATTTATAAAACCCAAACTACTCTATTAGATTAAGTAAAAAGTGGTATTAGGAAGGTTCAAGATCATACCCACAGAGATGGTGAATTTATCTATTTGAACATTAAAAGATTAATTAAATTGATAACGAGATAATAGAATATGAGTTTTGATTGATTTGAACAAAAGAAATGTGAAAACAAGCCTATCGATTGATTGGTTGTGTGACATTAGATTTTAAAATAATGTCGTGGTTTTGTAATTTCCAATTTTAGGGGAAATTGGATATTTAAAATTATATTGATTGATTCTCGATTGGTGTCAGAGTTGTGATGAGGTATATCCAATGTTCATGGTATGTCTTATCTAATGTGAAAATTTTCTATTTCCATTTGTCCAATGATTTAGGATTTTCTGAACAATTTTTCTCTCGATACCATATTTAAACCTGATTTCCCTTAAAGATAACAATGTTTATTCCATATTTTGGATTATCAATTGCACAATTTAAATGTTTTTTTAGATTTTAATACAGATGGTCATGAAAAAATAAAAATAAATGGATTGAAAATTGAATTTGAAATTTATGAAAACCAAATTCATGAATGAAAATAAAAAAATTAGTCCAATAGTCCTTCCACCTTCAGTAATATCAACATAGCACATGGCGAGTTTACCCCTTTAACTTAATGATGACAGAAAAATTGGGAAGGATAAATGAAAAAAATATATAAAAATAATGATGACTCGGTGAGGGCCTAGCACAATGCAGCTTTTCACTCTGAGTTTCTATAAATTTTTTAATAACCCAAATCCGTAGTTAGAGACTCTATTTTTAGGCTTCAAGTGGGTTCTACCCAACCTCAGTCATGGCATGTGGTTGAAATACATTTAGTGGAATGCTGAACAACATTTTTTGAATCTGCGTGACGTGTGTGTGGATCTCCATTGAGATTTTGGAAATTTGACCACATACACAATGTGTACCTAGGTTACATGTCATGTACTCTGTGTTTCCTTTTCCTGCACGTATACGAGAATATTTTTCAAATATATTTCATAAATTTGATGTTTGGTCGCCATTACATCATGTACTGATGGTACACAACCTGTATTGGTCATTGAATGCATGTTTTCTCATCTTGACTTGTTCTAGCATCATGTATCATCTCTGATGAAAACATGATGTGTACATATGGTACACGATTTGTAGAAGTTTTTTCCTCGAATTTACAGCTTCGTTCATCTTCAAAAATTTAGTGTTGGGCTGCCTCGTTTCGCTCATGCAACGAAAATTCATTTTTCTTCATTATTCACCATTTTTTCCTTTTTCTATTGTTTAAAGTATTCTACCACAAGACACAATTCATGTTAATTTTCTCTACATTTGGTTATAATATTTGTTAGATTACATAAATAATGACATTAAAAAACTCAAAATTATATTCATGAAATAGACTTATCCTGGGTCTATAAAAAAATTCGGGGTAATGTTTCTCTAATATAAACAAGGAAATATATGACCATTCAATTATTGTAATATTGTATCAATAGTATTAATCTCTTAAAAATGGAATATTCTTTATTATATAATGATATTTAATTGTAAAATATAATTATTTTGTTCATTCTACATTGTTCTCTAGAAATATTGTGGTTTTTTCATAGTACCTGAGCAATCTAACTAAGATCCCCTAAAACATGTCACCAAGATTCCTATTAAAATAATTTGAAACAAACTATAACATACTAGGAAATCAAAACACAATGATAGTGGTTATATTTTTTGTACATTATATAATATAATTGTTTCATATTGATATAATATTTTAATAGCCATGGAAGACTAGATGCTCACATACAATAAAATTCAATACAAAGGATACAACATGAACATATTGAGAGAACATTATTAGTCCTGATATCATGTCCCAAAAAATTATTCATCTTCCTCCTATAGGATTCCAGGGGAATGAAAAATAAATAAGGGTGACCTCATATTCAATGTAAATATTATCATACAATGAAATATTTCATAATATAAACAAAGAATAAGTGATGTATATGGAATAAGTAAACAACATGAATCCATAATCAACTAAAACTAACTGAATTTTATATGCAATAAAACATATGATATCATGTAAAACAATAATCATTGATATCATACTAATTTAATCCATAATGTTGGACATCAAAACATACTGGCAAGGATTTGTGCATAGATGTAACACCATGATATGTTCATAAAATGAATATAATATTGGATAACGTATATGACATGAAACAATAATGTTGTAGGGGAGATAAAATATCTATGACTTACATAATATTTAATTTTAAATTTACCTAATTTAGTATTAAAATTTTGATGCATGTAATACTGAGATTATCTTTTGTTATATGTAACACTCAGTTTAGCTTATGTTACATGCAACGTCGAGTTTAAGATAAATGAAATATATTATTAAAATATGATTGAAATATTTATAAAAAAAGATGTCAAATTAGGGAGTATGAATAATACTAAACAAATTACTAAAAATATGGTTATATATTTATTAGTAAAATAAATTATAATTTTGAAAGAAACATAAATGCCTTCTGAAAAACTGTACTTATTATAAAATAAATATTATACTTGTTTATTTATCATAATTTAAATCTAATTTTTACCAATTGGATAAAATTAATTTTTTATAAAATAAATTTCTAAAATAGAAATTTTAAAATTATATTAAGTTTTATTTTTTTAGATTTTTCTATAAATATTTATTTTTTGTGGAATTGGGAAAAAAGGTTTTTAATTGAAAACTAAACATTGTTTAAATAATTTAATTGATTAATTATATTTTGATTTGGTTTTAAACTAAAATTAGATATTTTTTTATCAATTTATCCAATTTAGATCATTTTAATTGTTTTTATATTTAATTTAGATATAAGAACATTGTAATCATTTGAAAATTTTCACATTAAAAATAAGATTTGCCAACATGTTAGTAGGAATAATTTTAAATTAAATTATGACAATAATGTTATTTTTATTTGTAAAATTGATTAAATATCATGATTTAAAATAATTTATATAATTTAATAAGGTAAAATATATTTTTTACCATAATATTTAGTCATTACATTTAAAATTAATTTTTGTGATTATGTTTAAAACAATATTTTGCATATTACAAGCAATTTTAATGACAATAAATTATAAAAACATAGGACAATTATAAAATATATTAGATATAATATTTATTATCAATAGGTATGAAATATGTTATTATTATAATTTTAATTGTATTATAAATTTGTAAATTACATATGTATATAAAATGATAAAAGTTACTATTATAAAATAACAAATAGTTAAATTGAGGAATCAAAAATACTAACTAATAACAATATATGAATATGTTTATTTTTTTTTGTGGTTTTGGGTTTTCATGAGCACATAAATTTTATATCTTATTATTCAATATTTTTTGCAACATGCACAAAGGGAGACCTCCAAATAATTAATACTTTTGGGTATTAAAAAGAGGACACTCCCCTTCATCAATTAAATGCAACTCCCTCCCCTCACATCCTCACACCTCTAAAGTGATTTATCTGAACCTACCCCTAAAAATATCACTTAATAACTTCCCTAAAACTCATACTAGATGCCTTATTTTGGACATAAATCTTTCCTAGAAAGTATTTTTGTGAAACCAAAATTAGAAAACCCACGGAAGAGGTAACATACTTCAATTAGAGATTTTATATTATTTTATCCTCCAACTACATAAATTGACAATAAATATAATGATATAATACAATAATTATAAAAAATAAACTGGTTTTTTATAATTAGGAGGTTATCTATAACCATCTCCACATCCATAAAATGGGTTACACAGTCATCATTCATGTGTACACTGAACTACTTCCATGTGAAGCGATATTGTTCATTTATCCATTACAACCTATCTTGCCTGCAAATCACTTTTTTTGGATTTTTTTAAAAGCCGGTTTAAGGGGTATCCGGTTCCCGAAGACCGCGAATTCAAATTTCAAAAACTAAACATCATCATCACCCTTAAACTTGATTCATATGCCTGCCTCGAAGCGGACGCCCATCGCATCGGAGTCAGATCCATCCGCCTCCCATCATCCATCCACCCATTACAACCTATAAGGGTAAGGTAATATGATGGATAAAATATTAATATAAGAGATATATAAAATAATTATAAAACATTATACATTATATAATAATAATAACTTATTCCATTCCATTCTATAAGTGACATGGTAACAGTGCTCATTTTTACGGTTGACTACTACCTCATGAAGTGAAGTGAATCATCTTTCGCTAACAGGTTTCATGGAAGGAGATCAGGGATAATGATAATAATTATGTATTTCATACATGAAATAATTATTATATTTATTAAATATTTATAATTTTAGAATGATAAAATATCATTTTATTTTTTTACACCTAATGATGATGACATAGTTCAGGTACATGTAGATTACCACCTCCATGAAGTGATGTGACTCTGTTTTCATCACCACACAACATGGATGATGTATATATAATGAAATAATATTATATATATCATATTATGAACATAATTTAATGTTAACATATTACTTGCCTTCTATTCATAAAAATCATTAGAAAATGAAAACATTACTCAAGAGTACATAGGGACTACAATTTCCATAATCATAAAATAGATCATTTTTCATTAGCATATTTCATGATTAATCATAAAAATTTAATTGATTTATATTTGTGCGGATTATATCTTGATTATTATTGGGGATATCATATAATTATAAAATATTCATAACAACAAAATCATTCATGATGAAACATGCTGGAGTAACAATGGAAATTAACATCAGAAACAATTTAAATAATGAAATATTTTTAACGAATGGGTGATAAGATGCTAAAAAAGGATCATATATTATATAATAAATATTAATATAGTTCTGGAGTAAGTGAATAGCAATTTTAAAACCACTAGACATGATGATAAATATTTTTCAACCAAAAGGAAGTGTAATGTAAGGGATTTTATTTCAATTTCATTTCATTGAGTCACATTGAATTATTAGGAACATAGTTTCGTTAATATGGTGTATATACTAAAAAATTGACATGATCTTCAAGAATAATTCATTATTCGTGGTATTTTAAGATTCAATTTTAAATATTTCATCTAAATGGAATTTCCAAGGGGTAATGAATTTCTTAACATATTGTCTTTTCTTTGGTTTATATTACTTCTCTATCATCTTTGATATTCATTGATTATGTGTATAAGGAATTTTGAATATCTATTATTGTATTTAAAAAATATTTAGGTTGATTTTTTTTCTAAGAAAAATAAAAAATATCTTGAGGAATTCTCACTTCAATTTTATGATAATTTTAAGGTTTTATTTCACAATCATATTCTCATATAGATTATTTGTTCTTGAATTTAATTTTAATGAAATTATATGATATTTTTAAAATAAACCAATTTAATATTCCGATAATATAGTTTTTATTATATTTTTTCTTTTAATAGTATAATATTTCTAATATATGGTAATTATAATAATTTAGATAAGTATTTTTAGAAAATCTTATTATATTTATCTCTTCGATGAGAAATATTTTGTTTTGCAAAACCATGTTTTATAAAAATAAATTTTAATTTTTTTATCCCTTTTGAAATAAATTATTAATGTAATTTTCATCAATATTTCTACTGTAAAAATTTTCTAATGGAACCTAATTTAATTTTAAATATATATTTTTTCCCATTAAACATAAAATGTGAGAGGAATAATATTATCATTTTATGAACAAAGAAATGCATTAACCTTTTTAATTTTACTGGGGAATATATTTTTTAATTTTTATAGAATTTAGGGATCTACCCACCATCTGGATTTTCATTTATTTGATGATTTATTTTCTTGTTTACGAAGATATTTTTTATGAAAATTTTATTAAAGAAGATTTTCAAAAAAAGGAATTTCTAAATGAAAATGATATTTTCCTCCAGAAATTTTTAAAGATCTTTTTATTGTATTTAAATTTTTCCTTGACAATAACCATTTTATATTAATCCCATGGGTATATGATAATACCATAATTATTGTTCATCTGGGTGGTTTTTGATTATTTTTATTAAGGATAGTATTGATAATCAATTATTTGTTTCATTTTGATGTCGTTAACATCCCTTTCAAGTTTCCACATTCATGTTATCATTGGTCCTTAAATATTCCATAAATAACAATATTATTTATCACAAATATTATAATTTATTAAACAATAAATAATTTCTATATATTATGAATTAATTCAATATTATGTGTTTTATGGAGAAATATTGATAAATATGTATCTTTTATTTTATTTATATACTAATGTTAAAGAATATTTATTCATGAATTAACGCAGTTATTCCAAATATGTTACATTCGAGGAAATGTTTTGTGCCCTGGTGCCCCAAACTAGACCACCACATAACCTCAGGTGTGCTCCCCTATATGCTAGAGGCTTATGACTAGAAATGAGGGTCTTGTATATTTTTAATGGTGATACAATACCCTCTTTTATCAGAGTAATACACCAACAACAAATAATAAATTCTAAACGAATAACATATAATAATAACATGAAATATTAAATATTACAAGGTTACCAAAACCTGAAATAAATTGTAATAACTAAATCATAAAAAATTCCATTCTAATATACATTTTATACGTCTAAAATCAAAACTAATGTAAATACATTGACCCCCCATAAGGGTCCCAAATCATGTATGGTTCCCTAATTCCATGATCCATCCAAAACCATTCGTCAAACATAGGGTTGTTTCCCTTTAAATATCCTACTACCATGAAATCTATTAGGGTTCTAATTATTCCTCCCATGTACGGTGTGGGTACAACACAATATACCACAACTAATGGAATCTAAAACAATATATAGACAATAAAAGTGGGTGTAGTTCTTTAAATAAATAAGTACAATAAATAAGTAAAAAATTTATCACATTATTAATTATTCTTTATTAGACCACAAAATCCCCAGGTTCCCATGTACAACAAAACCTCAATACCTGATTCAACTAAATCTATAATCTAAACAATACCTAATAGATATCATATATCTGAATTCCATTGTTATAATTAATTTTCACAATTCAAATCTGAAAAAAGGAATAAAACATGTAAATCATTATGGCCTGAGTATTGTTCACAGAGGGATCTAAATTCAAGGGATTAATGTGAGTTATACTAATCAAATCATAATATTTTTCTATGTAATGTGGAAAAATGTTATGGTATATTCCCTAGGCTTACTCAATGATATCTCATGTACCCTTGGAAATCAAAATGGAATCCCCCACAATCCTCCTCCACAAAGGGTCTTGTGGTTCTTCCGAACTAAAAATGGAATCACTTAAAATATATCTCAGGAAATCCCTTAGTCACACCACAGTTAACCCTTTTGAAACTCATTTCCAACATAATCACAACCAAGAAACATTTAACTAAATTCCATTTCAAAAATCATTCAATTAATTAATTAGAAAATAATATAATCACACCAACTCATTAATTAATTTCCCAAATTAATTAATGTCATGACGCCCTCCCAACTAAGTGAAACCCTCCTGGGAAGGCAATGGGAGAAGATTGATAGTGACCCCTGAGTCCCAACTATAGTAGGCCCCATGATGGTGGTTTGAACAGAGGGTATAGTAAACACATAGAAAAGATGCATTACCCTCTAACACAACACATGTGAGAGATAGAGATAATATGGACATCAACCAAATCCTACTCTAAAAACAATTTAAATGAAACCCATGTGAACATATGTAATGTCATTCAAGAACTACTACAACTAAAAAGGAAAAACTGAAAGTACTAAAAGAAAGTAAATCATCAGTGACCAAGAAGCCCAAACAACACCTGTAAAACCCCAAGATAGTAGTAAACTACCATAATCTCCAACCTAATCCAACTAACAAGAATAAATGATTATATATATATGGTGATTATAAGAGTATAATCAGTAGGATCATCTATGTATTCTCTTGTGAAAAAGTAAATATATAATGCTAAAGCACATTGATCATCATGTGAAAATAAATATTCTCCTAAATAGGCCTACTAAGATCCCAGATGCACCATGGCTACTCTCACCATGTATTTCATACAAGACTATATAATATTATAAATAATATCAAGGGTACCCTGCTACCACTTCACCAATGGTTTTCTACTTTTCCTCAATGTTTCATGTGCATAGGGTATCTCTACAAAAGGCCTATCCAGAAAACACTTGGGCGGAGCACCTCAACATGCACATCATGCAACAAAAACAACAATATCCACATAATAAAATGTTACCATATAGTTTTCTAAAGTGACCATATCTTGAATAACATGTATCATACATCGGTTATTATACCTAAATACTTTATAACCCATAATGTGAGTAAAGACCCCGTAGCCATCACAGCCTATAGACATTATACCTATAGTAGTCCATTTGAAACTCCATCCAGAATATATGTTTTCGAAATAACCCCAAACCATTACAACCCTCTACACATATATACTATTAAAACTATCCACCGTGACTACCATCACAAATAACTACCAAGAGAAGAGAGTGGGGTAAATGGAAGTGTGCTAAACAAATAAAACATAGATATCACAGAATCTAGCAAATAAGGATACAAATCATTTTCATATTATAAATCAACTTCATATGATGTATAATTGTTCTTTAATACATATCAAATATTTATTTTTTTCAATTTCAAAGATAACTATTGGGGTAAATAATGATAACTCTATGAATGCACTTATATAGAATAAAAAACCCTTCAATCCCCTACCACAAAAGGTATCCAACAATAATTTCATGAGAATGGGCCAACACAATGGATCACAATCACCTCTCCCGCAACGAATACATGCACCCAAGGACGCCATGAAACAACTACATCAACCAACACCAAATAATATTCCATTAGAATGATGGATATCACATTCCATCACATAGAAAGGATAAATGGGAGGAAACAGATTAAAGAACCCAAAATAACAGAGGAAAAACATACATTATATCAAAGATGGATCAAAACTTCCTGGTTCCACAAAAATAGGTGGTTTTTATGAAGAAATAAAAGATACAATAGGTAAATTACCAAGGATAGCACAATCAAACAACTCCTTAGAAACAAAGTATTGGGGTTCCTCATACTAAGAAAATCAAATAAGAAGAACGAGGGAGGATGGAATCTCAGTTGTTTTGAAAATCTAAGTAGAGAAGCAGTTTAGACATAGTTTTGATTTTCCATTAAAATGATTTGTTTAAGAATAAACAATTTCATAGAGTAAAGGAACCTAAACCATTATAAAATATTAATATATGAGTTATAATATTTTAATCACCTTTAATTCCATTAAAACAATTCTGTGAATGCATTTTACATCAATGATAATGTCAAAGGGGAGAAATTGAAGGATCATGGAAACACTATACACCTACCTATCTAGAAACAATATACACCATCAGATAGATGACATATCAATTGATGACCTAACAATAGATAACCTACCATCCAAGAAACATTGTTCAAACTACTGATTGATATCCTATCGATAGATGACCTTCCATCCAAGAAACATTGTTCAATGAAAGGGAAATTTGGATAAGTGCTATAAATAACTCAACCTGGCCTCCCAAAACACCTCAGACACCAGATTTCATGAAAGTAACAGACCAAAGAGGTCTATTCCATTGTATTAGATACCTCTCCCAACAATCGTTTCCTTAAGAATCCAAATACAACTTAGAGAGAAAACATAAACACAAGTCTTTGGAACATCCACCTCATGATAAACAACTCAAGGCTGTCTCCACCAGAGGAGCTCAACCATTTAATCAAATGAACAATACAGAATAGTGCGACAACCATAATCAGATTCTAAATAATCTTATAGGGTAGAATCCTCCAAATGATATAAATCCACAAAAATAAAAAATAAAAATAAATATTGTGTATGGATAGGGTTTACAACCACTAAACAAACACCATTATAAGAAAAATTTCAACATCAAATATATTGGCATACTGAACATGTATCGATGACTCATATTCCCATGTACTCTTATCCATGCCACCATGCCTCTATAAGACACAAACTAGAAGGATATAATACTTTTACAAAACTATCAACTTGCTTTCCTGGATCTCTATAGGCCACTCCTCAAAGGCCACATCATCATCAACAACAATCTCTCCCTAATCGATGTTTTGAGAGTCATCATGCATATAACGGCAGAGCTACGACACATGAAAAACATCATGTATCTAGATAAAATATAGGGGATCTTCTTCCTGGTATTAAATGACTCTAACATGACCCAATACATCGAAAGGCCAAAGAAACCGGGAAAAAAGATTACTCCCACAACCAAACATTCACTGCCCATGAAGGGGTGTCACCTTCAGAAACATGTGATCCCCAATGTCAAACTTCAAAGGTATCCTATTATTTTTGGAATAGGACCTATGAAAATATTTCACTTCCATCATATACTCATGAATCACGTGAGCCCTCTCTATCATTTTTCGAACCAGTTTCGGCCCTATAATTGAAAACTCTCTGACCCCAATCTAGAAAAATTTAGAACGACTTGGTTAGCTATACGAGGATTTAAGTGGTGCCAAACCAATGGTAGAATGGAAAGTATTTTTTTTAAGAAAAATAAACAATGGTTAAGTGACTCATCCACAAACATCAAAAATCATGGACATAAGAGCGCAATATCTCATCAAGGATATGGATTTTTCACTCAGTCTGACCATCCTTCGAAGGATGAAAAGAAGTGCTATGGTATAAGTTAGAACCAAAATCCTGTTGGTGACACCTCTATACCCTATAGGTAAAACAAGGATCCCGATTGAAAATGACCAACCTTGGGATACTTTTTATTCTCACCGCGTCTCCCAAATGATGCCTTCAAAAAACCTCAACTAGCTTGACTCTTTGATCATTAAAAAGTAGACTAATTTTGTCCATAAATCCACTAACACCCACATAGAATTAATACTTTATGAGTATGAGGTAAACAGTTAACAATGTATGTCGACATTCCCTCCCACATTTACTGAGAAACATTTAATAGATGGGGAAAACGACTGGATTCATGGTACATGACCTTCACACTCTAGAAAACCAAACATTGGTACACAAACATCACAATAGCATGCTTCAACCCTGGCCACCAAAAATGAATCCTCAAAGTTCGGTACATCTTATTCCTGCTAGGATGTATATTTAAGTTGGACCAATGAAACTCTCTGAGAACCATCTCATGTATAACCAAAGGAATGAAAATCCTAACGTAAAAAGGCACCTGGTGTTGTTTATCTTCAAACCAACCATCAAGGGCTTCACTATGAAAAAACTCATTCTCTCTTGACCTCTACATCAAAATCACCCAAATAGAAATATTCTAATTTATACATTCATTATAAATTAAATATAATCTAAAAAAGACATCATATTCCCACAAATTCTCACATATCCATATATAATGCTGATATTTCTTCCACCACTCTCTAAGAATCACCTGATTCATTCCCATCATCACTGCACAACTTCTTGTACAGTGCATCGGCCACTACATTCCCCATTCCATGCGTCTATGAAATTTTTAATTTTTAATCATATTAGAACTCCATCCATCTATATTGTCGCAAGTTCACGTCATTCTTGGAGAAAACATACATAAAGATCCAATGATTGGTGAATAAAGAGAACTCTCCCCAATGAGGTAATGTCTCAACAACTTCAAGGAAAACACCAATGTCGTAGACTCAATACAAGGGGTGGAATAGGTATGTTCATGAGAACATATAATTCAAAAACAAAAAGATATTTATGATTTTTGATTCATCAAAACATATCGTATCCCCAGACGTGAAGCATCATTGAAACCCTCCAACTGACTACATCAGCAGAAAGACCAAGAACCACATCAATGACCAACATCTATTTCAGATACTCAATAACTTACTAACATTATTCAGTTGATAAAAATTCCTAATCCTTTTAGGTTAATTATATTATAGGAGTTTCAACCTGATATAAATTGGCTATAAACCTCTTTTAAAATCTAGTGAGACCAAGGAAACTTTGATCCACGTCCACTGTATTGGGGGATTCCCAAGAGACAACTGATTAAATCTTTTATGGATCCATAACCACATCATAATTGGATACAAATTATAAGGCCCCCACCTTAAAACTTACTTAATCTTGAGTTATTGCAAGATTACACATTGAGGATCTTTCCAGGTTTAGAGTTTTAGAGAATTAGATCATAAATCATGTATTACATTCCACATTTAAAAAAAGTGGTTACATAAAATATAGTATTCATTTTTTCCATTAGAAGAAACCTATTTAAAATAAAACATGGATTACTTCATGAGACTTCATTGACACTATCATCACATCATGTACCATTCCCTTGAGCTGTGAAAAACATTTCAAAAACATGGGATGAGCATAAATAGCTCAGTAAGGGATATAAAAATATGGAAAGGAAACATGAGTACATATATACATAAGAATGAAATCATACATTACCCATAAAAAATAAGCACTTTAACATACCTCATTAAATCATGAATAAATCATAGAAATAATAAAAAGAAGGTAACTTGGGGCATTCATAACATTCTTACATAGGGAGTAACCCTCCTGGTTACGTTTGGATTACCCATCACAGTATATTCCCTAAATCTCATCAGTGAAACCTCAAAGTTTAACACCTTCTCGTTACCCAATTCATTGGAGAGCTATATCAGGATCACCCGCCGTTAGTTTATCACGGAACCACCCGTCTTCATAACAATTCCCAAGAAGCATAACATAATCGTATCACATAAAACATGCATAAAGGAAACATATCATTTCCACATTTCAATCACAAGATATCAATAAAACAAATTTATATAATAAATGCATTATGAAAACCATTTTCAATACCAAAATAAAAGAAAAGTAAAACATGGTATTTATTTTTCTTTTAAAAAAATGTTTGTCTTGTAGAGAAAGCCGAAACTCAAATAATGGTCACGTCGGCGGAGAAGTTGTTGTCGCCGCATACATACGACAAAAACATTCCCTTTTGTTGTTTAGTAAAATGATTCGTATAAAAAAATATTCCTTTGGTATAAACATAAAAGTCATAGGGGTTTATACATCGTATAAAAGAAGGTTGTGTATAAAACAAAATATGCCTCAATGAAAGGAGATTGAGACGAAGTCCCATACCTCAGGTTCGACTTGACTCAATTATTCTTTAACCTCCTTGTTGACGCTCCTTTCGTCACATAATCTAAAGATTGGAAAAGGGAATATTTATGCTCAATGTGATTCAGCCTTTGAAGAAAATATCAAAAATAAACAAAGGAAGGAATAAAGGATCAAAAGCAACCTCACCGCGCAAGTTATCTAACTGGCGCGCAAGTGTACTTGCGCGGCCACCTTGGTCGCGCAGGTGACTTGCGCGACCTAATTGGTAACCGCCCGGTAACCTCCCGGGGTCTTCTTTTGCCTATAAATAGACCCTGTGGGCCCCCCATTCGGGAGGATCTTTTTCCAGAAACTCGGATTGAAGCTCCCGACGCCCAAGTCCCTTCTCAAAGCTTCCGGAACACTTCTAAGGTAATTTCTTATCTAGAACGGAAGATCTAAAGAGAAGAAGGAAGCCCTAAGTGTTGAAACTTATCAAACACTTGCGCGCCAACTTATTTCCTTCAATATAACTTGCGCGTACCTTTTCTGGAAGAACCTAGAGAACATTCTAAAGGGTTTTAAAAAGAGTCTCTCAAGTATTTGATTGTTGGTTGAAAATCGCACAAGTACACTATGTGTCGCGCAGGTATACCTGCGCGACCAACACTTGCGCACCCACGGAAGACTTGCGCGCCTTGCAAGACTTGCGCGCCCCTATCTTTTTGGGTGCCCATCTTGCCCATTTTTACCCCTCTTAATCCATTTCACCTTTCCTTTTCAAGATTCAGTCTTCAAGACACTCTTCAAAGCCATTTATGGCATGATTTATTGATTTGAATTTCTTATTTGAAAGGAATTCTGTGGAATCTCTCTCAAAGTCTAGTGATTTAAATATCCTTATATCACTAAAATACGGAGAGTTCATTCATTCAACCTCATCCTTTAAGATAAGAGAATCTTAACCTGGGTCTCCTTTTCAGGAATAATCCCCAGTTATAAAACCTTTAATCTGGGCATCTTCCTCAGGAGTAAGCCCCAAATTCTTAAAGTTCCCAATCTTGTGCATCCTCCTCAGGAGTAATCCCCAATCAACTCCTTTAATCTTGGGCATCTTTCTTAAGAATAAGCCCCAACCTCAAATATGGGCATCCTCCTCAGGAGTAAGCCCCAAACCTTAATCCCTAACCTGGGTCTCCCTTTCAGGAATAAGACTCAGTCATAATCTTGGGCTTCCTTTTCAGGAGTAAGCCCCAAGTCCCTTAACCTGGGTCTCCTTTTCAGGAATAAGACTCAGTCATAACCTTGGGTCTCCTTTTCAGGAATAAGCCCCAAGTCCCCTTAAATTTCTCTTAACCAGTCATAATCCAACTTTGATTTGGGTTTCCTTTTCAGGAGTAAAAACCAATCATAAGTCCCCTCCAAACATGGGCATCCTCCTTAGGAGTAAGCCCCAAGATTAGAGTATTCAAATCTCCATGAAGCACATATAACTTTATGGACCCTGTTCATGGATTTTCTCCCTAAAAGTAAATCCTAAACCTTCATCTATCTGGGTAGTCATCCATACATAAGCCCTAAACAAATTCTTATGATTTCATCTTTCATGGCACAATTGTCTAAATTTTACCAATACCTCTTGTTTCTCACAACGAGCATGACTCACGTGAGCTTAGAGTGTAAAAGTAATTATGACATTCTTCTTTGAGCCATCAATCATAAACATCATACTACATCACTCGAACTACGTGGGTTCTAATTCCTTTTCCAAAACAAAGGATACGTAGGTACCCATTTATGGGTTCGATCCCAACTTTGAAATAATCTATGTCCTTCTGAATGACGATAAACTTCAAGTGCCCCACTGAGTGGCTTTAAAACCAGCCTGGTCATCATAATGACCAAGAGACTTTTATATAAATGTTTTGAAGGATACCATTGACCAAGAATCTCTAAACAGATATAGATGATTCTTTATTGATGAAGAACCTCGAATACATATAAAAGATTCTCTAAATTTCTTGCATATTTAATCATTGATTGTTAAAACTAATGAAAAGCACATTTTATACTTGGTAATGTAATAAGGATTCACGAACATAACTTAAATCTATAAAGAGAGTCCCGGAGTAGACAATAATTCCCCTCAAAAAGGTGTGATGATTCCGACCTCCCATCCTCTCGACCAATGCAAATTCCTAAGCCTCATTAGTCCACAAGCTAATGAGCGCCTGCCTTTGGAAAGTAGGTCCAAATGGATGTGGAATCATTGGATGTTTCCAGTTCTACGAACAAACCCGTTAGAAACCGATCGGAACGTTTGAATCTCCCGTCGAGGAGGTCATCCCCGGATTCCGTGCGAAACAAAAATGGTGAACCCGACGTGAATCCTTAACCAAGTGAAAGTGATGTTCTTCTTATTTGTTAGGCCCCTTGGGCCAACAAAGAAATCATTGACATATGCTCATCCAAAAGATGCAGTGGCCGGATTCATCTTGATTATGTCTTTTACATGGAACAGGCACTCTTTTCTCAAGATCTTCTGCAAAAATGGCTTTCCTTAAATTCACCCCTGTGAATACTGCTGCTGTGAACACCTCTACTGTGAGGTCTGCTGCTGTGAAAACCAATGGTGCTACCCCTGCTGGAACGTCATCCACTCTGAGGATGACATCACCAACTCAGCGTCTTCAACGCTGTGTTTCTAATGCACTGGTTATGGAGTACCGTCGCAACGGTACTATCCCAACTCTGGAGGCCGCTCGTCAAGCCCTCCAAGTTAACAACTCTACCTGGTCGTTCGGACAACGGTGGCCAGCAATCAAGAAGCAGGCGGTGCTGACTACCGTCTCCAACCGTTTCGGGTCATTATCCCCGGAACGCAATTTCCATTCACTCCCTTACTCTGAGGAAGTGAATGAGCAGGTCCCGCAGGACCTTAATTCAAAAATACAGGAGTCCTTATCAAGGGATCCCATCAACAATCACCGCCAGACTCGTGCGGTAGTGCGCCCTCAACATGATGAGGGTACCGACTCCAGGCATTCAGCTCAGGTTCCTCGAACCCGAGCAGGCAAGATGAACCGCCAGAGATGGAATCCGGTTAACAATAGGCAGGTTGTCATCCCTGCCATCTCTGGAGATGTCCACCAACCTAACTTGGTGGAAAACAATGAGCAGGCATACACACCTGTTCGTTTTAATTCCGCAGTCCAGCAGACTCGTCTGACAGCATCAAGCCTATCCCGCTAGGCAATTCCGGCGGAGTACCATAGGCAGGAACATACACCTGCTTATACATCACCAGTTGGTCAGAAGGCTCGTCTGACTACATATGATGGATCTCTTCAACCTCGTTTGGCGAAGTGTAATCAGCAGGCACATACACCTGCTGATACTAATCAGGCCTACCAACAGTCTCGCTTGGTAGCGCCCGGAGAAGTCAGTCGGAAAGTCCCGACGACAAACAGGAGGCAGACTCAACTCTCTGCCTCCACACTTGAGTACTGCCAGGATTCACTGACAGGAAAAGGAGGACAAGAGCAGGCACATACACCTACTCCAAACCCGGAATGGACGTATATCCCCGTTCCGGCAGCTGAAGTCACCAAACATATTTTGTCAATGGTGAAAGAGCAGAAGCAAATTCCTGCTCATATTCTGGATGCTTGCCAGGATATCATAACAGCTTCAACATCATCTCAGGGACAGACACATAAATCTATCCCTAGCAATGGAGTGACACATCAACGGTTCACTCCGGAACAGACACACACATCTGTTCCAGTCTAAGAGGGTTATGGGGGCATACTCCCCCATATCATACGGACAACCAAGTCAGGCACATACACCTGATTTGAGTGGAGATCGTCAGCCTAACCTGACCATCATTCCTGATCAGGCACATACACCTGCTCAGAGCAATCACTTTCTCCATCAAGTGGTTTCTAAAGCGAGTAAGAAGGCATCTAAGAAAAAGATCGGCCCAGCACAGTCAGGAGATCAAAGGCCAATCTGCAACAAGGCCTTGCTTGATGCTGGAGTTCTTGAAGCCCTCAGACATTTATCTATCGGAATTCAAGATTCAACTCCCTCAGTTCCCAATAACGGGAACATTAATTCTGAAGGTCTTCAACATATACTTCTTCATGAAGACTTGTTTCAGAAAATTCGGTCAATCTTGAAGTTTCTTCTTCAGATGAGAGCCACAGGAACCCTCTGTGTGGTCAGAAGACCAAGGAGAAAGATATTTCATCTTTTGCTGTAACCCATCATGACGGTCCTCCTCATGGTGATGAACTTCGCTGCGAAAGTCCTCTCCGCAGTAGTGATTCACGTTGTCTCGAAAATTCTTCTGAAGGCAATGTAGTGACGAGAAAGCCCTCCTATCTCGAGGTACTTGTAAACGTAAAACCAGTCATGTCTGATGCTTTACTATCGGCAGGTGAAACTCTTTCTCCATCAGAAGATAGCCTGGGGTTCAGGTTATTCTCCGAACCATCCCTGGGTCATTCATCTTCCAGCATGAATAGTGATTTCTCTACCAATCTTGTTGAATCCGATGAAGCAACAAGGAAACACCAACTCTAGTCCAAACAGGTAGAAGACTCTTCATTTAATGATAAAGAGGAAATGCTGAACATGAGGAAAAAACTGGAAAAAGGTGAAGTACCAGTCATGTTTTGGCCTTTGGCTGACTCCCAGTACGACATTCCAAAGATTTGACGGATGATGGAATCCATGATATTCGTCTCAACATATGGAAAACTGTTTGTCAATTAAAGAAGAAGGTATTATCTTACGATGAATATGAAAATCATCTTAAGATAATAGAAGGGTTACACCGCCAAGTTTATTTGGCATCTCTATCAGTCTCTCGGTATCCGAAGGCTGAAAAGCAACAGAGAACCCTTCAACGTTCATGCCTTGGCGCACTAAGAAGATTGCGTCAGTTAATTTCCAATGCTCCATCTGATGTTCATATCAGAGGATGGGGTGTTCATGGAGCACTACATTTCACAGTGCTTTCCGGTCAGCAAAGCCCGCCGAAAATGGTCTCATGCAATGTTATTGCCCATGGCCGGCCACAGTCAATGGGCTTTGTTCATAATCAAAAGCTTGCTCAAGAACAAGCTTCAACTAGTTCCTCTCAAAATCAAATATATAGAGAACATGTTGTTGAATTTCTCCTACATCAAGAAGGCGAGAATATTGCACAAGCCTCTCATCTGGAGCAAACACGTCATCAAATGACAGATGTTTCAGAAATCATCCAACGGTCTGTTGAACCAGGTGATAAAAGTGGATATAGGTTAATGCATCCAGCTAATTTCCGAACTAAGATTCGCAAGATCAAGAGATATTTTAAGAAGATCTCAGACATAGCATGTCAAGAGACACCCCAGCTTGCTAGACTGGGGACTTCTCTAACCCAACCCTCAGAGTCAACAAATGAGATTCGAGGAGTTGAGAGGAAGCAGCAGGAACATCCCCAGTCCACCGGACTGGGGACTTTTTCAAATCCTCAATCCCTCCCTCAGAGAAAGTCAGTATTCTCTCGATTAGCAAATAAGCCTCAAGAGGAACGAAGAGCCAAGCTGTCAGGAGATTATCTCCAAGTGACGGTTCTCCAAGATATTCCTGAGGGATCAAGTCAACGGAATTCCATGTCTCATCATGGACATGGAAGGAGACAATATCACAGAAATGCTGATAGAAAGGATTCCATGAAATATGCATTCATTAATGTCATCAATGCTGTTGCTTCTGATTCACCAGATGAGGCTCAATCAGAGGGATCAGACGAAGAGGTTCCTGCTCAAGAAGTTGCGCACACGGACCTAAATGAAGAAGGTGTGCGCACACGTAATCAAATGCTTACCCAAAATATGGGTATTCCTTCAAGTAACCCACTTCTCCCTCTCCGAAAAGGATTCAATAAGGGGAATGGAAAGAATCAGGTTACTTCTCACCCTTCCTCTGAAGGAGGTCAATCGCTCTCATTAGAGCAAAGGTTTGCACAACAAGAGGAAGAAATGAAAGAATTAAGAAGGTTGAATGCAGAACTACTTCAGAATAGTATTCTTCTTAAGAATTCTGAAATCCGACAGACGAAGGAATTTGTTGTAACTACTGAGATGGATCAAGAATATCCTCCTTTATCAGTACACCCACAGAGGTCTAATCCTACGGGTCAAACGCAACAACGGTTGGCAGCACTACCATCAGTTGCAGCACCAACCACCATGTCTGTCCAAGCTCCATTCATTGCACCTACCCAAAACCATGTTCAACCTGACGTTTCTCAAAAGTTAATAACTACTATTGAGTCATTAACAGCTCGGTTAGAAACTATGGAAGGGAAACGGGTGAAAGTTCAACCTGAAAAGAAAGTTTACCCTGAATAGGTAGATTCAATTTCTCCTCCATCCAGTTTTGGAAACCCTATTTTCCCTGCTTTCAATGGATCAGGTGACCCTGAACAACATTTGACGCATTACGTGTCTTGTTGTGATCCTATGATGGGAACTCCAGAGCAGCAAGAAGCAGTGAAACTCAGATGCTTCGTGCGAACCTTGCAAGGACCAGCTTTTGTCTGGTATACAAGCTTGCAATCCCAGTCAGTCATCGGATGGGAGGATCTTCGTCAAAAATTCCTTCTTCAGTTTAGCTCAACTTTGCCAAAAACGACAGTTTTCAATATTACAAACTGCAAGAAAAGGGAAAATGAATGAGTCTCTGATTTCATTGCTCGTTGGAAGGGATTAACGTATTCCTTGAGTTTATCACTCCCTCAGGAGGAATTATTGCCAATCTGTGTGGCAAATTTGCGTGACGAATTACGCACGCCATTGATCCCTGTGAAATACACAGGAGGGTTTCGAGACCTTACTTCAATCGCTCAACAGATTGAAGATTCCCTTATACAGGCTAAGGTTAAATCTCGTGTAATTCCATCAGCTCCAGGAAGAAGAATGGGTAAAGCAAAAACTGCTACAGTTATGCTTAACCAGGAACATGTACCTATTTCTACTTCAAAACCTTCATCTTCTCGGAGGGCTCCACCTCCTGAACGCCAACAACAAAGGCTGTTTCGTCCAAATGATCAAAAAGATCAAAGACGAAAACAATTTGAGGATATGAAGAGTAAAACATACTCTTTCCGAAGTGAGCAAGTTCCTGGTTACTTCATTTCAGCTCTGGAAAATAATATGGTTCAATTACCAGTGCCGAAGAGGCCAAACAAAGAAGGAGATGAAAACCGTCCCAATTATTGTCCCTTTCATCAAATGTTGGGGCATCCCATCCAGGAGTGTTTTGTCTTTAAAGACCTCCTGCAAAAGATGGTCGACTTGGGAAAAGTCAAATTGAAGGGTTCTTCAGCTCATGTAGCATGTATTACTGCTATAGATCCAGAGGAAGGAGGCGAGTGGCAGGAAGTCAAAAGCAAAACTGCAAAAAAATATGATGATTGGATGGTCTGAAAGACAATCAATCGGACCCATTCCATTTTGCGAACACAATTGAAGAAGCCAATTGTGTCTCCTACAAAAGCTGCAGTAAAACCTCCATCAAAAGACAAATCCTCAAAAGGGCATCTCAATTCAAAGAAGAAAGAGGAATCAGGAGAACATGAGTATGTATCAAAGCCGAAATTGTCTTTGACTCTGGCAGATTTCATGCCATCTACTTCAAAACCACGGGCACCGTCCCACCAAACGGCACAGCCTAAACAGGCTAACCAGGCAGAGTCTTTATCAGATGAAGAATTAATCTTTGGTTCTGTTAATATGATTCAATTAACAGATTCATATTCCAGTCTTGATGAACCTGAATTCCCTGTATCAAATAAGGGAACCCGAGAAAGTTCTAGAGGTTCAGGATATAGGGGAAGATGTGGATCTTTCCGAAGCCACTACTCTAATTCTACCCCTGCTAGCACTGTATATGCAGCAGAAACTCGTGGTAGAGCCCTTCAGCGAACTCAAAAAGAACAAGCAAGTTCTTCTGCCAATGGCCAACTCAGTTTCGGCACAGTTATTTTGGAAGACCGATTAAAAGTTCCATCTTCTTTATCTCAGCAAGTAAATGGATCTAATCAGTCTAATTTTCCAAAACCAAGGATGTTGCCAACTTCAATACAAGATGCATCAGCTTCCAAAGCATCTGCTTCCAAGGTACATGCTAAACCGCATATTCCTATTAGGAAACGCAGACCTCTAGATCAAAAGTATGATATATTGAAACACTTGTCCCATGTACCAGCCAAGTTATCAATTTTGGATGCTTTGAATCTGTCAAGAGATCTTCGGGAAGTACTCATCGAAGCTTTGTCAAGTCCTCAGGAGTTTGAAGCTGAAATTGTTGTAGCTGAAATCTATCACATAGAGAATAATCATGCGGAATGCCATGAAGTGATATCTTTTACTGATAAAGATGAAGATGATGTTGTGCATGGGAACATAAAACCTTTGTACTTATCTGGAAAAGTCAATGGTATAGATGTTCGAAGATCTTTCATTGACAATGGTTCAGGAGTCAACCTCATGCCCATTCGCACACTTCGTCGATTGGGCCTCACGGAATCTGATTTATCTCCTTCTACGATGATGTTTCAAGGATATGATAAAATGAACAAGAACCACTGGGAGAAGTTACGCTCAGAACTCAGTTTGGAGATCTTGTTTCCAATTCGGATTTCATGATTGTTGATCAAGACTCAGCTATCAATATCTTGTTTGGAAGACCCTGGCTACATCAGCATGCAGCTATTCCGTCATCATACCATCAATGTCTCAAATACAGTTTCAATGGTAAAGTTGGAACATTGTATGGTGATAAGGCCCCATTCAAGACATGTGAGTCTCAATACATTGAGGTGGAATTTTATCACATGAAAGGAAGAGAAAAATCTACAATGAAGGAAATTACCAAAGTTAATGCTTCATATGGTTTGGAAAAAATTCCAATAAATCCATTTTCACATGTGAGTACAGATTATGTGTTACCTATCAGTCAAATTGACAAAATAGGCCCAAATCAAAATACTCTTATGGAAAGATCCATAATGTCAATTACGACAATCGAGCCAGAAAACATGGGAGAAATTGGTAACTTACCAAGTAGTGATGAAAGCATAAGTGGTGACGTTTTCATTTCATCTGCTGAAATCCAACAAGTCTATACATCGCTAATCAGGCTAGAAGAAGTTATAGCAACACCAGAGGTGAATATTGATGTCGATTATCAATCCATAATATCCTCTTTATTTCCCAAAGAAGACCCTTTATCATCAATAGGGTCGGAAATGGAAGCTTCTTCTTCAAAATGTGAAAATTTTGACATCTCTTATGATCATGAGAATTTTGTTTTTTCATCTACTTTGCAAGTAGAAACAGAAGAAATAACAAACGATGAAGAGGAAGAGGAAGATCTTAGAGATGCTCCTCCAGCATTTGAAGAGGGTATCTCTACCACTGTGGATGAACTCAGAGAAGTAAATCTGGGTACAGAGAAAGATCCACGCCCCACATTAATTAGTGCGGCCATGACCCTTGAAGAGCAAGAGATGTATATTTCTTTTCTAAAGAAAAATAAAGATATTTTTGCTTGAAATTATACAGAGATTCCTGGCCTTGATCCTGATGTTGCCACCCATCATTTGGGTTTTCCAAAAGAACATCGAGGATTCAAGCAAGCCGCGAGAAGAACACACCCAACCTATGCTGCCAAAATCGAGGCTGAAGTGGATAAGCATATCAAAGCTAACTTCGTCAGAGATGTTCAATATCCCAAGTGGTTGGCTAATATTGTCCCTGTAAAGAAGAATAACGGACAAATTAGGGTTTGCATCGATTTCAGAGATCTTAATCAGTATTGTCCTAAAGATGATTTCCCAGTTCCGATTACAGAACTCTTAATTGATGTGACGGCTGGCTATGAAGTACTTTCTTTCATGGATGGATATTCTGGATATAATCAGATCCGAATGGCCTCAGAATACGAGGAATATACAGCCTTCAGAGCTCCTCAAGGTGTGGTTTGTTACCGGGTGATTCCATTTGGTTTAAAGAATGCAGGTGCAACATATCAACGCGCCATGCATCGTATCTTCAAACCTTTTCTAGGGATGTTTGTTGAATGCTATGTAGATGATTTGGTGGTTAAATACAAACAACGTTTTGATCACTTGGCTGATTTGGATGTCGTATTCCACAAGCTTCGACAACATAATTTGAAGATGAACCCCTTAAAATGTGCTTTTGGGGTAACCTCAGGAAAATTCCTCGGCTTTGTTGTACGCCATCGTGGTATTGTAGTCGATCATGAGAAGACCAAATCAATCCTTGGTATGTCACCTCCTCAGAATTTGAAAGAATTAAGAGGACTTCAAGGACACTTATCCTATATTCGGCATTTCATCGCCAATTTGGCAGGAAAAAGTTTACCCTTTACCAAATTATTGAAGAAAGGAGTCACTTACCAATGGACTGAAGAATGTCAAGAAGCATTTGATGTTCTCAAGAAATACCTCTTGAGTCCACCAGTACTTATGCCACCTATTGAGGGTAGACCTATTATCCTCTACGTGATAGCTTTAGAGCAATCATTAGGTGCCTTTATCGCTCAAAAGAATGATGCTGGGAATGAAAATAGTCTCTACTATCTCAGTAGAACTATGCTTGAAGCGGATACCCGGTATTCAAGTATTGAAAAGTGCTGCCTAGCATTAGTCTTTGCAGTTCAGAAACTGAGACACTACCTGCAACATCATGAGGTCCAATTGGTATCTCGTAATAATCCGCTCAAATTTATCCTTAGTCGTCCAATGCTTACAGGACGTCTGGAAAGATGGGCGGTTATTCTACAGCAGTTCGACATCCAGTATGTGTCTCAAAAGGCAATTAAGGGCCAAGCTCTGGCTGATTTCCTGGATGAACATCCTTCAGTGGAAGACACGTATTCAGATATCGATCTCCCTGATGAGGAAGTTTTCTCTATTCAAGAGAGTCCTCAAACATGGGAAATGTATTTTGATGGTGCTTCTAGAAGTCCAATAGGGAAGAAAATGGAAAATCCTAAATTCAACACTGTTGGTTTAGGAATTGTGCTCATTTCTCCAGATAAGGCAGTGTTACCTTATTCCTTTTTGTTGTGGGAAGGTGGTACCAATAATGAAGCTGAATACCAAGCTCTCATTACAGGCTTGGAGTTAGCGCTTCAAGCACAAGTGAATCACTTAAAGGTGAAAGGTGATTCAGACCTAGTAATCAAACAAGTCAATGGGGATTATGCCATCAGAAAAGAAGAATTAATCCCTTTGTATGATTACGTCAGAGAGTTAATGTCGGAATTCCCTTCAGATCCGACATTTTCTTATGTCCCAAGATCACAAAATGCTCAAGCTGATGCACTGGCTAATATAGCCACAACTTTAGCAGATCCAAATCGGGACGATACAACCATCTGTATTTCCCACCGTCGTGAAATTTCACCTTATGTTCAAGTCAGAACAGAGGAAATTAATGAAATTAGTCCCATTCCTGAACCGTATGGTCATACTACAGGATGGATGTCACCTATCAAGGAATACCTTCAAAATGGAACACTTCCACTTGATAGAGCCGAGAAAGAACAAATTCGGCGACGTGTGGTCAATTTTACTCTTTATGATGGTCCAAACCACCTCGAGAAAATTCTCTACAAACGTGGTTTTGATGGAGTTCTCTTCAGATGTATTGATGGTGAAGAGACAATGGCTGTCATAAAAGAAGTGCATGCAGGAGTCTGTGGTGCCCACCAGTCTGGACATAGACTGTCTGATCAAATTCGAAGGCTTGGATACTTCTGGCCTTCAATGATACAAGATTGTGTTAATTTCACAAAGAAGTGTCATTCATGCCAAGTATATGCCAACTTCATTCATCAACCTCCAGAGTTGCTTCATATAGCTAAATACTCATTGCCATTTTCCACATGGGGAATGGATGTGGTGGGACCTTACCCTTCGGCTACGACCAAGCAGTTTAAGTACATTCTTACTGCTACTGATTTCTTTTCCAAATGGGCAGAGGCAGTACCTCTCAAAGAAGTAAGTTCTAAATGCATTGTTAGCTTCATCAAGTCTAACATCCTTACTAGATTTGGTGTCCCTCATACCATATTGACGGACAACGGCACCAATTTCTGTTCTTATGAGGTAAAGAAATTATATCAAGAATACAACATTAAGTCCAACCATTCATCTCGATATCATGAAGCGGCTAATGGCCAGATAGAGGCCTTCAACAAGACTCTTTCAAATATACTGCAAAAGATGGTGGATAAAGATAAGAGGTCACGGCCTGATAAACTCTTTCATGCTTTATGGGCTTATCGGACTACCACTCGCAATGCAACGCGGTCTACTCCATATTTATTGGTATATGGAACAGAAGCAGTCTTGCCAATTGAAGTTCAATTGCCCTCACTCAGAATAGCCATTTGTGATCAGTTATCAACAGATGAGCAATCCCAAAAGCGGTTGAATGAATTGGAACAGTTAGATGAGAAAAGATTGTGCACTTTGCACCACTTGGAAATCTATCAGAATCGGATAGCACGAGCTTTTAACAAAAACGTTCGTCTTCGTTCATTCATTCAGGGAGAATTGGTATTGGTTCTCAGAGCACCAATGATACCAGGAAAGAAGCCTCCCAATCTTGAACCAAAATGGGAAGGACCTTATTCAATACATAAGGTCTACTCCAATGGAGCGTATTCTATGATCTCAATGGATGGAGAACACATCACGACTCCAACTAATGCCAGATTTCTGAAGAAGTATTTTGTATAAACACAAAATATTGTTCCCAGAACCAAGACTCTTACAATTGGTTCATACAGCAATGGTCCAGTATGACCTTAAACTGCAACTTCGTCCAACATGACGTTAAACTGTGTCACCTTCAATGTCCGAGATGACATTTACAGCACCAGTTCGTCCTTGCTATATGACGTTAAACTATACAGAAATGGTCCAGTATGACATTAAACTGCAACTTCGTCCCACACGACATTAAACTGTGAAAAATTTCCCTAAACCGTCCAGCATGACCTTAAACTACATCATCCCTGGTCCATGTATATGACCATAAACTATTTGCAAATCCTTTATGTCCCGCAAGACGTTAAACTGTGACGTCCTAACTACATGACGCTAAACTGTATAAAAATCCCTCATGTCCGGAAAGACGTTAAACTATATAATCTCAAAAGTCCAGTATGACATTAAACTGCACCATTCACGGTCCATGCATATGACCTTAAACTATTCGCACTTTCGTCCGACATGACGTTAAAATGGTACACTCTTTTGTCCTTACTGCATGACATTAAACTGCACAGTCCCCCTTTCGTCCAATATGACGTTAAACTGTATTGTCCCCATCGTCCTAACTACATGACGCTAAACTTTACAGAATGTCCTTGATATGTCCTATATGACATTAAACTGTTATTTTGTCCCTGCTACATGACACTAAACTGTGCAGCACCAATAGTCCTAACTGCAAGACTTTAAACTACATAGTCCCTTTTTTATGTCCTACATGACATTAAACTGTGCATCGTTAAGGTTGTCATTACCTCTTGTTTCTCACACCGAGTATGACTCACGTGAGCTTAGAGCGAACATCTACCATAACACTCCCTTTGGGCCACTAACCATGTATAAGTCCCAACAACATTTTTTATTTAGATCATTGTCCACAAGAACAATTTGATCATTAATTCATTCTTTAATTGAACTACACGGACTTTGATCCTTGCCCTCCAGGCTGGGTATGTTGGCAACCTCCCAGGGTTCAAGCCCAAAAACAATCTCTTCACATCGGTTCACCACAACCTCATATGATGTTGATTTGTGAAACCACCCCTGGAATCAATATCTTTACATTGATTCACATTCGTCCTTGTTATATGACGTTAAACTATACAACACTTTTGTCCGGTACGACAATAAACTACAATATTCTTTGATTTCCTCATTTGAGAAGGAACCATTATTGAAATTGATTTTTTAAATCATGTTTCATTTTCAAAAGACTACGTGCATACATGGTAATGCCTAAATTTTTTATCTAAGGTTAAACCATCATTGCACCAAAGTCCCCTTTCACCCTTCACATGTATGAACCAAATTTGTACAAAGGGTAGTTCTAGAACTACGTGGACTTGATTCCCATCCTTATGGGATACGTAGGAACATTCGAGTGTCCCTCGAATCCAGTCCCAAGTCTTTTGGGCCTAACCCCAAATTTCACTTTCAGTCCCTTGGCTGAAAAGTCCTCATGAAAACACACACTGTGTATTCATTGTTATGGTCCGAATTCTATGACCCTAAACTAAGATCACTCATACTTTCATCCTGAACGACGTTAAAATGCATTTCAAGAACTACGTATGGCTTGATTCTCATTCTTATGAGATATGTAGTGAAGTCCAAGTTTCAATTCAGGACCCAGCCACAACATGATTATGGTTTTCATTGACCTATGTATCTCTATATACATTGGACAATACCCATATTTATGTGTTATAATCCTAACCTTAAATATTTTCAGATCTTCATAACCCTTTTCATGACTTCTAGTCACAAAAATGTCAAACTTCTGAGAATTCTTTTGCCTGACTATGCAGCATGTGCCCATAGGTGGCCTTGCATAAACAATCCACATAACAGACTTGTCAGCCAAATGATGCTATTCATTTGACCATGCAGCCAATGCCCATAGGTGGCCCTGCATATTTCAACACCCTAATAGGTTTTGTTAAATAATAGTAACTTCATTCTTGGGAAGAATGCCTCTTTTGTCCTTATTTTTCTTAAACAACAATATATAGGGATCCGCAAAAAAAAATAGCCATCCTTAACATATTTGTCCCATGTCCTTTTTCATGATCTGAAAGTATTCAAGTCTATGGTTTATTCTTCTTCCCTATGTTTGGGTCAGACCTTCGTAGGAGTGATATTCATCCAGTTCTTCGATATTCTTGTTTGGAAATATCTTCTCCATAATCAAGTACCTCTTTCCATACAAAAAACTCTATGCTTTAGAAAATTTGAATCTCCATAAACTTTCACTGGCTTTTAGCACTAGGAAAGTAAATTTCTGGGAGTTCTTTTTCCTGACTATGCAGCACGTTCCCATAGGTGGCCTTGCATAAACAGTCCACATAACAGACTTGTCAGCCAAAAGATGCTATTTTATTTGACCATGCAGCCAATGCCCATAGGTGGCCCTGCATATTTCAACCCCCTAACGGGTTTTGTTAAATAATAGTAACTTCATTCTTGGAAACTACTTCTTATAATTCCTTTTAGCTCTTTTTCATATCATTCCTCAGATTCAAATATTCTTAATCCATAGTTTACATTTTTTACCTCATACTTGAGTATGGTAATATGTTTTCAGATAAATTGTCAAGGAATTGAATCCATTTTTAATCCATTTTTGGTCAAAGCTATTTCGACCTTAAACATTAGCCCCTTTATGTCCGGCGTGCATGACTTTAAACTGCCCACACAAAAGACAAAGGAAATCTGAATAAAAGTCATGATCTAGCTCACTAAATATACATTTTTTGTATGATTTAGGTAATATTGAGCAGTTAAAAGATTCAAAGTTTGTAGGGTTATTTTTAATAATCCTAGTAAAAAATCAAACTACGATTACTAAGCCCATTGGCTTAAGTAAATTTGAAGCGGGTAATGGAAGAATGCAGGTACAAATGATTGAAGACAAAAGTATTTTTTCATTAATACACCAGAGTTAGAAGGACATCCACAGACTGGAGTCTCTTCTCTCTTTCAAGAATTACCGAATATTGTCAACATAAGTCTTCATTTGATGTATAGAATCCTGAGCCTTATCAGCAGTTACTTGAAGCTCGTGCACTTGACCAGCTTCACTCTTTTCAGCTTGCTGAAGTGCCTTCTTAGCATCTGCGATGGATTTCATGCCATTCATATGAGTTTCATCCAATGATACTTCAGAATCTTGGTTATTCTCACCAGTGGGAATATTTGCTACGTCTTCTTGCCGACTTATGTCCTGCAACCCCTGACCTTGGACAACATCTTCAGTAATAGGAGGGATACTGGGAATGGATGGTAGCTCTTCTCCAGGAGCAACCAAGTCAGCCTGGGCTTGTGGTTGTTCTATAGTACCTTCCACGACCTTTGAAGAAGGATCAGTCCCTTCCCTCAAGGGGGAAATTGAAGAAGCCCCTGCAATCCTCAGAAATATGAGTAACCATATGATTATGGGTATAAACTCATGATGGTTCGAAGGACTTACCACTACTAATGAAACGTTTAGCTATGGATTTCCTCCTTCGTTGCCTTGGCTTATTTTGTTTTTTCGGAGTATCATTAGTCTCCCTTATGGGCACTTGGATTGGCGAATGAAAGGCTATGTCCAGCACCTCATTCATGGCCTGCTGGCCTGGAGATATCTCTCCTGGTTCGCGAGGAGAATCAGCAGCAGCCCCAATAGCAGTACCACCAGGGCTATATTGTGGCGAAAGAACCCCGGTTCCATTCTTTTCAAGCTGCAAGATGAAGAGAATAACTTCCTTAAGTAACAAAGCTTCAACTAAAATCAAGTTTCAAAGAAAATAAGGAAAGAAAACTTACATCTTCAGGAGCCACGTACTCTTGCCATTCCTCATCTCCAGAACCACCAGCCCCCTCAGTGGTGCCACGATCAATAATTTCCTTCACCCGCCTGGTGATAGGAACCGAATTATCAGTGGCATATATGAGCATTTCCAGCTCTCTGATGTAAGCTCGCACTTTATTGGGGTTATCTCCGTATTGAAGGTTTTTAGAAGCTACAAGATTTCCTATTCCAGGAAGTTGTAGGCCCTAACACAAATCCAGCTAGGCGGTCTCAGTATCACAGTACAAGCTCTGCCATAGCTGAACAGCCTCTGGTCTTAGATATAAAGGCTGTGAGGAAGGTCCTACAATTTTTGATTTTAATCTCTTCCCAACTCCTGCAACTACAAAGAGAGAATAAGAATGTAAGACTTATTACTTTATAAAGTAGCATTAATTGAAATTTCTACAATGAAATAACTCACCAGGAGTTGATGGAGTGGGTCTTTTAACTCTGGATGGAGGATTATATCGGGCACGAAACCGCTTTGCTGCCGGTTGTGCCTCATCATCCCCATCGTGATAATCCGATGAATCAGTTCTAGAAGAGGAGTCTGTTGAACCTATTTCAGGTGGAGAAGCGTCACCTTCATGAGGAAGGGTTTCTTTCTCTACAGTCCTCTTCCTCTTTCCCACTTGATATACTGGGTGATTCAATATCCCTTTAGGGTATGATGCTATCCAGTGTTCAGCCGAAAATGTAGTCAGATAATGTGCCACTTTTTTAACTGGTAGATCAAATACTGCCCCAGTCTTCTCTCTTGATGTCAGCAACCATAGTTGTCGAGCAACCATCGGATGTTGCTCTAACCTGACATGTACTGGAGGGGATACAACAATCTATTGCAAGCATTTGAATTGGCGTGCAAATCAATATGGAGCATAGGCCTCACATATGATTTCTCCATCAATCCTGGCTACTAACACGCCATCCCTGCAAGCTAGCATGTATGCCCTCAAATCCAAATGGGTTGTCCCATCATCAACAAACCGCCCGGATGGCGGACTTCCATAAGGAAAGAAGTTGAATTCCTTATACATGCTTAGTCTTACTTTCATATCATAACCATTAACATCTAATGGAGCAATTCCAGAGAATGCTTGCACTGACGGTCTGAAAGAGCTTCCAAGAATTTGTAATCCATTCTGTACATTGTAAGTCCTGAAGTGAGTGGCGATCCATCCCCACAAAACTCGGAATGGTCCCACTATTCTTAAAGGAGATTTACCTTGGAAGACGTGAAGTAAACTTCTGTGAATCTTTGCTAAAATGGGGGTAGCTAACCCAACCATTTTTCCCTCAGCCAACTTGGCCGCAATGACGAAGGTCCCTGGCCTAACGCCTCCCTTCGAATCCCTGACCGGCAAGAGATAAACATTGAGCCACATTGCCAAGAAACCCGGCAGACGAGTTTTCTTTGTAATTCTTTGATTCACTTCATATCCCCATTTTTCAAACTCTCATGCTTCTGGAGTTGGCCAAAATGTGCCAGGAGCTCCTCTCTTCTCAGGTTTTGGACAAGTGGTAGGACATCTGGGCCGGGTATCCTTGGATTTCATTTTCTTGGATCCTTTTTCTTTTGGCTCCATCCCTTTCTTCTCGGTAAGAAACACATTCATCCATTCTTCCGGATGGATATCTTTTCTAAAATGAGTTAATGAGGTCTCTGAACTCTTGAGCCTGTGAAATATTTTAAATAATTCTCGAGCCAAAGCAGGAGTCTACTCTGGATCATTCCAAGTCACCTTGGGAGGAATGAATTCATCATACATATCGCCCAAGATTGGAGCTCTTGAAATCTAGTGGACATCCCACAAACTGATACCTACTTCTCCATGAGTAAAATTGAATGAATTAGTCGCTGGGCTCCAGTGGCTGAGTATCTCTGGCACGAAGTTATCATGTCTATAAATATATGTTTGCCCAACCCAAACAGCCTCATATATTGCAGCTCTCTTCAGATCCTCAATAAACTCTGCGCAAGTCTGTCGCACCCAGTATACCCACATCCAAGTTGGCTTCACACCTCCCCCAGGACGGAAATCCCAACTTTTCTTCCAGCCTTTGGATTGATCCATCTGAGCATTTCGGAAGATTGAAGGATGACAATGTGGTTGAAGCTCAGGTGTATGTTTTTTCAGATCTGGTGTGCAAGGACTATGATGCATCACATAAGCCTTCTCCACTGTTCCAGCAGTTTGAAATACTCCTCCGCCTGAGATATTTGCTGAAGCAAAATTGGTATAATTCTGAAACCACGAAAATGGAAGATAATTCTTTACTTCTGGAATAATAACTTCTTGCAGATGACCATGACCATACAAAGGTAGATAAGTGCAGTGAGGAATGTTGCGATGATATTTCTTTAGATACTTAGCCAAATCTGGAAGAGTACTATCTTTGACAGTATAGTAATCAGGGCCAATGATATCCATCATATCATCTATCCGCTTGCTAGCCAGTTCATCAATTAATCCAGGTCTAAAAGCCATTGAATCTGCACAGGAGTTGAATAAATTAAACTCTTAAATGGGTTTATTTTTTCATAAAATTTGTGAAAGAATTTGAAAAAAATGGCTAAGGCATTAAGGCGCGCAAGTATGGAGATGTCGCGCAAGTGATGCATGTGCCGCGCAAGTTTTTGTCGCGCAAGTATTACCGCGCGAGACCTATTACCTTGAGAGTAGCGCGACAGCGAGGAAACAGTGAAAACCAGATACTTGCGCGGCGAGGAAGACTTGTGCGGCGAGAGCTCGAGAAATCCGGAAATCCAGATGCATGTAACGGAGGTGAGGCCATGTATTTATAGGCCAGGAAGCCTACCTACACGCCACACCCAGAACGCTTAAGGCCTGCGCGACGCAGACTTGCGCGCCGCCCTCTGCGCATTGAAGACTTGCGCGCCCCCTTTTCCTTTGAATGGATTAGATTTCCTTAGAGTCAAATCCTCATTTTTCTCCGGATCCAACTCTGAGGGGGGACTTTTGTTGACGCTCCTTTCATCACAGAATCTAAAGATTGGAAAAGGGAATATTTAAGCTCAAAGTGATTCAGCCTTTGAAGAAAATATCAAAAATCAACAAAGGAAGGAAGAAAGGATCAAAAGCAACCTCACCGCGCAAGTTATCTAACTAGCGCGCAAGTGTACTTGCGCGGCCACCTTAGTCGCGCAGGTGACTTGCGCGACCTAATTGGTAACCGCCCGGGGTCTTCTTTTGCCTATAAATAGACCCTGTGGGCCCCCCATTCGGGAGGATCTTTTTTCAGAAACTCGGATTGAAGCTCCCGACGCCCAAGTCCCTTCTCAAAGCTTCTGGAACACTTCTAAGGTAATTTCTTATCTAGAACGGAAGATCTAAATAGAAGAAGGAAGGCCTAAGTGTTGAAACTTATCAAACACTTGAGCGCCAACTTATTTCCTTCAATATAACTTGCGCGTCCCTTTTCTGGAAGAACCTCGAGAACATTCTAAAGGGTTTTAAAAAGAGTCGCTCAAGTATTTGATTGTTGGTTGAAAATCGCACAAGTACACTATGTGTCGCACACGTATACCTGCGCGACCAACACTTGCGCGCCCACGGAAGACTTGCGCGCCTTGCAAGACTTGTGCGCCCCTCTCTTTTTGGGTGCCCATCTTGCCCATTTTTACCCCTCTTAAGCCATTTCACCTTTCCTTTTCAAGATTCAGTCTTCAAGACACTCTTCAAAGCCATTTATGGCATGATTTCTTGATTTGACTTTCTTATCTGAAAGGAATTCTGTGGAATCTCTCTCAAAGTCTAGTGATTTAAATATCCTTATATCACTAAAATACTGAGAGTTCATTCATTCAACCTCATCCTTTAAGATGAGAGAATCTTAACCTGGGTCTCCTTTTCAGGAATAATCCCCAGTTATAAAACCTTTAATCTGGGCATCTTCCTCAGGAGTAAGCCCCAAATTCTTAAAGTTCCCAATCTTGGGCATCCTCCTCAGGAGTAATCCCCAATCAAGTCCTTTAATCTTGGGAATCTTTCTTAAGAATAAGCCCCAACCTCAAATATGGGCATCCTCCTCAGGAGTAAGCCCCCAAACTTAATCCCTAACCTGGGTCTCCCTTTCAGGAATAAGTCTCAGTCATAATCTTGGGCTTCCTTTTCAGGAGTAAGCCCCAAGTCCCTTAACCTGGGTCTCCTTTTCAGGAATAAGACTCAGTCATAACCTTGGGTCTCCTTTTCAGGAATAAGCCCCAAGTCCCCTTAAATTTCTCTTAACCAGTCATAATCCAACTTTGATTTGGGTTTCCTTTTCAGGAGTAAAACCCAATCATAAGTCCCCTCCTAACTTGGGCATCCTCCTTAGGAGTAAGCCCCAAGATTAGAGTATTCAAATCTCCATGAAGCACATATAACTTTATGGACCCTTTTCATGGATTTTCTCCCTAAAAGTAAATCCTAAACCTTCATCTATCTGGGCAGTCATCCATACATAAGCCCCAAACAAATTCTTATGATTGCATCTTTCATGGCACAATTGTCTAAATTTTACCAATACCTCTTGTTTCTCACACTGAGCATGACTCACGTGAGCTTAGAGTGTGAAAGTAATTATGAAATTCTTCTTTGAGCCATCAATCATAAACATCATACTCCATCACTCGAACTACGTGGGTTCTGATTCCTTTTCCAAAACAAAGGATACGTAGGTATCCCATTTATGGGTTCGATCCCAACTTTGAAATAATCTTTGTCCTTCTGAATGACGATAAACTTCAAGTGCCCCACTGAGTGGCTTTAAAACCAGCCTGGTCATCATAATGACCAAGAGACTTTTATATAAATGTTTTGAAGGATACCATTGACCAAGAATCTCTAAACAGATATAGATGATTCTCTATTGATGAAGAACCTCGAATGCATATAAAAGATTCTCTAAATTTCTTGCATATTTAATCATTGATTGTTAAAACTAAAGGAAAGCACATTTTATACATGGTAATGTAATAAGGATTCACGAACATAACTTAAATCTATAAAGAGAGTCCCGGAGTAGACAATAATTCCCCTCAAAAAGGTGTGATGAGTCCGACCTCCCATCCTCTCGACCAATGAAATTTCCTAAGCCTCATTAGTCCACAAGCTAATGAGCGCCTGCCTTTGGAAAGTAGGTCCAAATGGATGTGGAATCATTGGATGTTTCCGGTTCTACGAACAAACCCGTTAGAAACCGATCAGAACGTTTGAATCTCCCGTCGAGGAGGTCATCCCCGGATTCCTTGCGAAACACTCCTGAATAATAAACTTGAGTTAATTAATACTTTCTTAAGAACATTTTTGAAGCCCATTATTCCTTTTATATCACTTATTACCGTGTCATGAACACTATGTAATTATTTAAGTTAATAACGGTCATTTTAACGATCATCGGTACTTGATTCAAAAAAATAAATTCTTTATAATTACACGTTGATCATGTATCCATTATATCTAGAGTTATAATCATGATATAGATATCATATGTATCATATATATCCAGTATATACATGCATTAATAATATAACATAATTTTTAGAGGTATGAAATGAAATGCACCGTTCATGGAGACAGTAAGCCGTACGTACGCAAAACGCTACTTTCATTTCTATTTTGTATTTTATGGATTGGAATCATAATGATATAAAGGTATATTATAATTCCAGTATAATATCATATATAAAATCATTAATTACATCCTATTTACGTCCCACATATGGCATTAACGAATCAAACCAATTTGAGGGGCCGGTAGTCCGCACTTTCTAAAATGAAGATATCGTGATAACCCATAATAGAAACCATAAAGGTATGCCTTAAATAAAAAATACAGAATATTAAGTAAAAAATAAACATATTATATATCATATATAAATATAGTGTCATCATAATGGCCACCTTTTAAGGTTTTAAAATAATACTGAACAATCATCGTTTCGTGAGGCAGAAATTTGCCATCCACGGAAATAGTATGTTCTTTAACCATTATATGTAGGTGTGTGTATGTGTAGCTCGAATACATATTATAACAACATCCTAGTATATGTACGATATTGTTGTTGTTACAAAATAAATTAATAAAAAAAATTTAGGGGTTGGAGAAGCAAAATAAAACATAAGAACACAAGAGAAGACACTACCTTTAAATCAGGTAACTGTTTTTTATTTGAGCTCAAAGGCTTCCTTGGGAAGACTTCTGCCCAATGTGAGGCTTCTAAGAGTTATATAGGGATGTGGAGAGACAAAATGGGCAGGGTTTGGCCGAGACAAAGGCTTTGGATGTGTGGATAAGGTGGTAGAGGTGGGGGCCTTTCATAAGAGGAGAGGAGGGGAACTCTTGGAAAGTTAAGAAAAGATACATTGTTATAAAATGATTTCCGGATAAAAAAGGTCCCACAATTATAAATTTCGAGGATAAGGTGAAAATTGTTATAAATCAACCCATACAATATGTTTTTGACAAGTTTAGGCCTTATATTTTACATTATATTTTCATTTTATTTAAATCGTTAAATAATGAGGTAATCGCTGCATCATCATGGTGTCATAAATAATTTAAATTATTTAATATCTAAAAATTATAAAAAAAAATACTATGATGTAGGAAATAATTTTATATTTCTAATGAATATTTATAGTCAAAAATATGACTTGAATAACCTCATTTATAAATTTTTTTATTAAAACAACTCATGTTTGTGTCATTTTTACTTTTACTTTAAATAAAAGGCATTAATCTCCTTATCTTACACAAGTGGCTCCATGGGGTCCCAAAAATCGACCCATGGGTTGTCTTGGTCGGCCATGAAGCATCCAATAAGGGTATTACATGTGTCTAGGTATTTTAATTTTATTATAAAATCATTTTTGCCTTAAATTGCACTAATTACCTCTAATCGCGATTAAAACATAAAAGTTACTATTCACCAAAAATTATTTTAATCACATTGAACCACATATTACTCCTTAATTACAACCATGTATGTCTGGTTTTTTAAATTCAAAACACAGAGGTGGTAAAATTTTATTTAAACGAGAAATCAGTTTTTTAAGTACCACTTAGTGGTTTCACTATTCATCAAAAATTGAAGTTTTTCAGAAAAATACCAAAACATCACCCTAAGATATATTTGATATTCTGAATTAAAAAATGATGTCTATTTTAAAAAAATTCAAAACATATTAGTCACATTAATTAATTTAATAATTAATTCCCGCTGTCAGAGCAAATAGCATGATTTTATGAAACAATTAAGTATCAAAAGATTGATAGTAGTTTAAGTCCAATTTCAAAGTGAAATTAATTCCAATGACCAAAATTGGATTAAATGGTAAAAATATATTCTAATTTCACTTTAAAACCTATTAAAAAGATAATATAATCATACAAACAAATTAGATTAAAAAGAGGATTTGAATTAAAATACAATAGTTTTCACTATTCATTAAAAAAAGAACATTACCAGAAAAATACCAGAAATTAATCCAAAGTAAATTCCAATGTCCCAATAATATTGAATAAGTTTATTTTGACAAATATAGCTTATAAAATTGTCAAAAGATAGATTTAAAAATGGTTTTCCCTCAAAAGGAAGTAAAACAATCTTTTAAGAATATTAGTGTATTCCATGCTTATGATTTGATTTATTCTCATTTTAAGCCTATAAAACACTATCTAATTCATTAATAGACATAGATAAAAATATCTATTATTCATTACTTACTTGGGATGTTACAACCTTCCCCCCTTTTGAAAATTGTGTCCCCGTAATTTATTTACTTATCGAATAAGTGGGGGTATTTAGCCCTCATTGCATTTTCATATTCCCATGTTGCCTCTTCAATCATGTGGTATTTCAAAAAAATCTTTACATGATGAATCACCTTATTCCATAACACTTGATCCCTATGGTTAAAAATTTTACCGGTTGGTCCTCATAATATAGGTTCTCTTCCAGCTGAACTACCTCTGGACTCAAAACATGAGATGGATCTGGCATATACTTTCTCAACATCAAAAAAGGAAAAACATTGTGTACCTGAGATAAAATCCGAGGTAAAGACACTCAGTAAGAAACTGATCCAACTCTCTCCAGAATTTCATATGGTCCAATGAACCTTGGACTCATCTTTCGTTTCTTACCAAATCGCATCACAGTTTTCCATGGTGAGTCTTTGACAAAAACATGATCACCTACCTCAAAAGGGAGATCCTTCTTCCTGTTGTACGCATAACTCTTCTGCCTGCTCTGAGCTGTTCTCATGTGTTTCTGTATCAGCTGAAATTTTTCTGCCAAATCGTCTACCAATTCTAGTCTCATCAGCTTCCTTTCACCCACTTCATCCCAGAAAGCTGGAGTTCGACACCGCTTCCCATATAAAGCCTCAAATGGTTTCATCTGTATACTAGAATGAAAACTATTATTATATGAAAATTCAACCAAAGAATGATTTTGGTCCCAAATTCCCTGATAATCCATCGAATAAGCACGTAGAATATCTTCCAAAGTCTGAATTGTTCGTTCTGACTACCCATATGGTTGAGGATGAAATGCTGTACTAAAATTTAATTCAGTACCCAACGAATTCTGAAGGCCTTTCCAAAAGATATAAGTGAACCTGGGATCGTGATCAGATACAATGGAGAGAGGAACTCCATGTAACCTGACTATCTCTTTAAGATAAAAACGGGAAGGGTGATCTAGGGAAAAGTGTCCCGTATAGCAAGGAAATGAGCATATTTAGTCAAGCGATCAACAATAGCCCAGATTGCATTATTAACTCGAGGTGTCTTCAGAAATCCCACAATGATGTCCATGGATATATTTTCCCACTTCCATTATGATACTAGTAAAGGCTGAAGCATCCCTTTCGGTAACTTCCACTCTACATTGACCTGTTGACAAGTCAAACACTTCATAGTAAAATCAGCAATATCTCTTTTCATTCCATCCCACCAGTAATACTCACACAGATCTTTGTATATCTTAGTACTGCCAGGATGAACACAAAATGGAGAACTATGAGGTTCTAATAACAACACTCTCTTCAACTGTGAATCACAAGGAACACACAATCTCTTCCCAAATCTCAAAACACAATCATTGTCAATGATGAATTCAGGAAGCTTACCCTTCTGAACCAGCTATACCTTTTTCTGCAACTCACTGTCTTGCTTCTGTGCTTGCTTGATTCTGTCTGATAGAGAAGATTTCACAGATACGTGAAACAAAACAGAAGAACATCCTGCACCAATAACCTCTATGCCAATGTTCATCAAATCCTTAACCAAAGAGTCACATTCCAAACACATCATTGTTAATGAAGCATTACTATTTCGACTCAAAGCATCAGCCACTTTATATTCTTTTCCCAGATGGTAATGAATTGTACAATCATAATCCTTGATCAATTCTATCCATCTCCTCTGTCTCATGTTCAATTCTTTCAGAGTGAATATATACTTTAAACTTCTGTGATCCGTATATATTTCACACTTTACACCAGACAAATGATGCCTCCAAATATTTAAATCGAAAACGACAGTAGCTAATTCCAAATCATGTGTAGGGTAATTTACCTCATTAGTTTTCAACTGTCGTGAAGCATAAGCAATTACTTGATCATTCTGCATTAAGACGCAACCATGTCCTTTCAATGAGGAATCACTGTAGATAACAAACTCCCCATTCCTAGAAGGTAGTGCCAAAAATGGAGCATTCACCAATCTTATTTTCAATTCCTGAAAAAATCATCACATTCTTTTGTCTAGATAAACATAACACCCTTCCGATTTAGCTTAGTCATCGGACTAGATAACCGTGAAATTTTTTCTAAAAAACCTTCGGTAATAGCCTGCCAAACGAAGGAAGCTACAAATCTCAGTTACTCTTGTGGGTCTTCACCATTATTCCACAACCTTTGTTTTTGCAGGATCAACAGTTATCCCATCTTTAGAAACAATGTGACCAAGGAATGAAATTTGTTGAAACCAAAACTCACACTTGTTAGAATTTCCCATACAGTTTATTTTCTTTTATGGTTTGGAAAATAACCCTTAAATGTATTTCATGCTCCTATTTACTTTTAGATAACACAAAAATATCATCAATGAAAACCACCACAAACTCATCCAAGAACTCATGGAAAATTCTATTCATTAAGTCCATGAATACATCAGGTGAATTGGTTAGCCCAAATGGTATTACTACAAATTCATAATGGCCATATCATATTCGAATAACGGTCTTTGGAACATCTGGTTCCTTTACCTTCATCTGATGGTACCCCGAACTCAGTTCAATCTTTGAAAAATACTGAGCTCCCTGGAGCTAATCAAACAAATAATTGACATGAGGAAAATGATATGTTTTCTTAATAGTTATGTTATTCAAGGATCTATAATCAATGAAAAGTCTCATAGAACCATCTTTCTTTTTAACAAATAAAACAAGATCACCCCATGGTGATGTGATAAGCTGGATGAAACCTTTCTCTAATAATTCTTACAATTGATCCTTCAACTCTAAAATTTAAATTTGAGCCATTCGATAACGGGGTTTCGAAAATGGCTTAGCATCAGGAACTAAGTCTACAGTAAACTCAACTTCTCAATCTGGTATTATTCCAGGCAACTCATCATGAAAAACATCAGGATACTCATTTTCCACTGGCACATCATTAATCTGAATAGTTCCCTTATTTTCAACAATATCTGCAAGTTAACATTCATTTCCATCTTTTACATGTTTCTCAGCCTCTTGATATGTTATCAACAGTAAGGGTTCATTCTTGTACACAAACTGAAAGTCGTTCTGAAAAGAAACATCGTCATCTCTACAGTCAATCATATCATGGTAAATAGAGAGCCAATCCATACCCAAGATAACATCAAACTCTACTAGAGGTAAAACAATAAGGTTTGAAAGTCGGTTCTTTCACCAGATAAGGATAAGAATATTCTTATAAATTATTTTTGCCTCAACATTTTCCCCTAGGTGTTTTTCCACTGGTTCATGAGTCATTTATCGATATGGTATTCCTATTTTACTAGAAAAGTTTTTAGAGATGAAAGAATGTGTAGACCCCAAATCAAGCAACACACTGTCATAATCTGAAAAAACAAACAAAGTACTAGATACAACTTCAGTTGATGGCCCAACATCTGCTAAAGTAGTTGAAAAGGATATCACCACCCCTTTCTGCTTGTAGTCTAACTGTTTCCCATCACTCGAGCTCTTTGTCAGACACTCATTTGCATAGTGACCCATCTCATTGCACTGAAAACATTTCTCTAACTGTAAATCAAAATCTGTCTTACCATCACCTTGATCTTTTTAAGTGCAATCACGAGCCTTATGTCCCATCTTACCAAATCGGTAGCACTTTCCAAAATTCAGAAGACATTCCCCAGCATGCCTTTTCCCACATTTATCACAAACTATAAACTTAGTTTTCTTACCATCAGAACTTTTTGATGAATTATTTACTTTCTCCTGCCACCACATTCTCTTCTTTTGTTGGTTGTTATAGAACACTTGATCATTGGCAATCTCAATTTCCACCATCTCAGCACATCGAACAAGCTTTTCATAACTTTTAAACTCAAAAGAATCCAATTCCCTTCGATATTTTGGCTTTAATCCTGAGTAAAAATGATTGATTTTACTATCAAGGTCTCGGATAAAATTTGGAGCATACCTTGCTAATAGAGTGAACCTTTGTTCATAGGCAGCCACTAAGTCTTCCTCTTGCCTCAAATCCAAGAATTGTAATTCCATACTATGTCGAACAGCTTTAAGAAAATACTTCTCAAGAAACATACCTTTGAATTCATCCTAGTGGAGATCATCAACATCATCTGTGTCCCTGATATTTTTAACCATCAACCACCACTGATCTGCTTCACCCTCCAAACGGTAAATAGAAAGACTAACCTTTTGATTGTTTGAACACCCCATGACATCGAAAATATTCTCCAGTGCATTATTCCACCATTCAGCTAGAACAGGGTCAGATGATGCTCTGAATGATGGGGGATGTTGCCCATGAAATGTTCCACCACTGACATGTTCCTTTGCGGTTGATCTGGCTGATCTCGTGCATGTATACCGCCACCATTTATCGCTTGAGTCAACTGCGCCATTACTACATCAAAATGTTCAGTTCCGATTCAGACCATCTCAGGATGCTGATTTAGAAGGTTATTTCCTTCTGTATGCCTTCCTAGCACTTCTTCCCTGTTTCCTCTGTGGAAAACTATTCGGAAAAACATGTCTTAGATAAAGCAACATGGTAATCTGCAAATGCTATCTCATTTCAATTTGACCATAAATTTTTTTTTTGGATAATCATTTAATAGAATTCTAACTCATAAAGTTATCTAAACCGACCTATGATACCAATTATAAGGCCCTAGCCTTAATCCTTACTTAATCTTGAGTTATTACAAGATTACACATTGAGGATCTTTTCAGGTTTAGAGTTTTAGAGAATTAGATCATAAAACATGTATTACATTCCACATTTAAAAAAAGTTGTTACATAAAAGATAGTATTCATTTTTCACATCAACGAAAACCTATTTAAAATAAAACATGGATTCTTTCTTGGGACTTCATTACCACTATCATCACATCATGTACCTTTCCCTTGACCTGTGAAAAACATTTCAAAAACATGGGATGAGCATAAAAAGCTCAGTAAGGGATATAAAAATATGGAAAGGAAGCATGAGTACATATATAAATAAGAATTAAATCATACTTTACCCATAAAACATAAGCACATTAACATACCTCATGACATCATGAATAAATCATAGAAATCATAAGACATAAAGGTAACTTGAGGCATTCATAACATTCTTACGTAGGGAGTAACCCTATTGGTTACGTTTGGAATACCCATCACAGTATATTCCCCAATTCTCTTCAGAGAAACCTCAACGTTTAACCCCTTCGCATTACCCAATGCATTGTAGAGATATATCAGGCTCACCCGCCCTTAGTTTATCATGGAACCACCCATCTTCATAACAATGCCCAAGAACCATAATATAATCGTATCACATAAAACATGCATAAAGGAAACATAACATTTCCATATTTCAATCACAAGATATCAATACAACACATTGATATTATAAAAACATTATGAAAACCATTTTCAATACCAAAAAAAAGAAAAGTAAAACATGGTATTTATTTTTCTTGTAAAAAATGTATGGCTTGTAGAGGAAGCTGAAACTCAGATAATGGTCACGGCGGCGGAGAAGCCGTTGTCGTCTCATACGTAAGACAAAAACATTACCTTTTTTCATTTAGTAAAACGCTTCGTATAAAAAAATTTCCTTTTGGATAAACATAAATGTCAAAGGGGTTTATACACCGTATAAAATAAGGTTGTGTATAAAACAAAATATGCCTCAATGAAAGGAGAATGAGACGAAGTCCCATTCCCCAGGTCCGACTTGACTCGATCGTTCTTTAACCTCCTCAATAATAAACTTGAGTTTATTTCTACTTGATTAAGAACATTTTTCAAGTTCATTATTCCTTTTATATCACTTATTACCATTTCATGAACAATATGTAATTATTTAAGTTAAAAACGGTCGTTTTAACGATCATTGGTACTTGAGTCAAAAAAAATAAACTCTTTATAATTACACGTTGTTCATGTATCCATTATATACAGAGTTATAATCATGATTTATATATGATATATATCATATATATCCAGTATATACACGAATTTATAATATTACATAACATTTATAGGTAAGAAATGAAATGCACCGTTCATGGAGACGGTAAGTCATACGTACGCATGAAGGCTACTTTCATTTCTATTTCATAGTTTATGGAATGGAATCAAAATGATATAAAGGTATATTATAATTACAGTATAGTATCATATATAAAATCATCAATTACATCCTTTATACGTCCCACATATTGCATTAACGAATCAAATCACTTTGAGGGGGCGGTAGTCCGCACTTCCAAAAATGAAGATATCACGTTTACCAATAATGGAAACCATAACGGTATTCCATAAATGAAAAATTCAGAATCTTAAGTAAATCATAAAAATATTATATATCATATATAAATATAGTGTCATCTTAATGGCCACCTTTGAAGGTGTTAAAAGAATATTTAACAATCATCGTTTCGTGAGGCCGAAATTCGCCATCCACGGAAACAGTATGTTCATTAACCACTAGATGTAGGTGTGTGTAAGTGTAGCTCGAATAATTCATATAAAAACATCCTAGTATATGTAATATTCTGTTGTTTTTACAAAATAAATGAATAAAAAGAGTTTAGGGGGTTGGAGAAGCAAAATAAAACAAAAGAACACAAGATAAGACACTACCTTTAAATCAGGTAAATCATTTTGATTTGAGCTCAAAGGCTTCCATGGGAATACTTCTGCCCAAAGTGAGGCTTCTAAGAGTTATAGATGGATGTTGAGAGAAACAATTTGCAGGGTTTGGCCGAGCAAAAGTCTTTGGAAGTGTGGGTAAGGTGGTAGAGGTCGGGGCCTTTTATAAGTGGAGAGGAGGGCACTCTTGGAATGTTAAGAAAAGATACTTTGTTATAAAATCATTTTCGGATACAAAAGGTCCCAAAATTATAAATTTAGAGAATAAGGTTATAAGAGTTAGAAATCCACCCATCCAATAGGTTTTTGACATGTGTAGGTCTTATATTTTACATTATATTTTAATTTTATTTAAATCGTTAAATAATGAGGTAATCGCTATATCATCATGGTGTCATAAATAATTTAATTTATTTAATATCTAAATTTTATAGAAAAAAATATAATGATTTAGGAAATATTTTTATATTTATAATGAATATTTATAGTAAAAAATATGAGTTGTATAAACCCATTTAAAAATTGTTTCATTAAAACAACTCATGTTTGTGTCATTTTTACTTTTACTTTAAATAAAAGACATTAATGTCTTTATATTACGCAAGTGGCTCCATGGGGTTCCAAAAATTGACCCATGGGTTGTCTTGGTCGGCCATGACACATACAATAATGGAAGGACATGTGTCTAGGTATTTTCATTTTATTATAAAATCATTTTTCCTTAAATCTCACTAATTACCTCTAATCGCGATTAAAACATAAAAGTTACTATTCAAAAAAAAATTATTTTAATCCCATTTAACCACATTTTAATTATTAATGACAACTCTGTATGTCAGTTTTTTGAAATTCAAAACACAAAGGTGGTAAAATTTCATTTAAATGAAAAATCAGTTTTTTAAGTACTACTTAGTGGTTTCACTATTCATCAAAAATTGATGTTTTTCAGAAAAATACCAAAAATTCGCCCTAAGAAATATTTGATATTCCGAATTTAAAAATGATGTCTATTTTACAAAATTCCAAAAATATTAGTTACGTTAATTAATTTAATAATTAATTCCCACTATCAGAGAAAATAGCGTGTTTTTATGAAACAATTAAGTATCAAAAGATTGACAGTAGTTTAAGTCCAATTTCAATGTGAAATTAATTCCAATGACCAAAATTGGATTAAATGGTAAAAATATATTCTAATTTCACTTTAAAACCTATTAAAAAGATAATATATTCATACAAAAAAATTAGATTAAAATGTGGATTTGAATTAAAATACAACAGTCTTCACTATTCATTAAAAAAAGAACATTATCAGAAAAATACCAGAAATTAATCCAAAGTAAATTCCAATGTCCCAATAATAATTAATAAGTTTATTTTGACAAATATAACTTATAAAATTGTCAAAATATAGATTTAAAAATGGTTTTCCATCAAAAGAAAGTAAAACAATCTTTTAAAAATATTAGTGTATTCCATGCTTAAGATTTGATTTATTCTCATTTTAGGCCTATAAAACACTATCTAATTCATTAGTAGAAATTGATAAAAATATATTATATTAATTACTTACTTGGGATGTTACACAATGTGCCCCTATAAATTGACTTCTCATGCCCCAAACTCCAAATTTAAAAAATTCACAAACTACTATTGGGGAAGAAGAACTCCCAAAACTGCATGCAGATGCTCTACATGCTCCTCCTCAAATGGGGATTACACAATGATGTAGTTGATGAAAACCACCATGAACATATCTAGAATCTAATGAAACATATATTTCATCAACCCCATGAACATAGATAGACCATTCATCACACGAAATAACACCACAACGAACACGTAATTCCCTAGATGACAATAGAAAGAAATCTATGGGGATCGTTATCCATCACATGCATCTACTGACATCCTGACCTCAACTTTATCTTCACGGGCCAACATTCCCCCTTTAGTTGATCGAATAATGAATTAATCAATAGAAGATGATATATATTTATTACTGTCAATTTGTTTAGGCCACAATAATCACCAAAAAACCACAAAAATGTGTCTTCCATCTTCATGAAAAAAATTGGCGCACCCCATGGTGACGCACTCGGCTAGACAAAACCACAATAAAGTAGACCATAAATATATATATGAAGCTCCCTCCACTATAAAGGCTCCATCCTATATGGATAAATCGAGATATGAGACATTCCTGAAAAGAGCTCAATCTCACACCTTATCTCCCGTCGAGGGGGTAATGCTATAACCTATTATGTAAACACATCAGAGTACTCTCACATGACCCTCAGAAACATCGACTTTTGACCCTCTGATGAACTCAAAATCAGTTTATCCATCAAGGATGAAAAGGAAGGAACATGCCTCAGATCCATCTTGTGGTCTCAATCTCCAAAAAACATCATTGTCTTTCTATAAGCATTGAAGAACCCCACCTACCTCTGGAATAAATCCACAATAGTCTACAATGAATACAACCTATCCATTATGAGGACAAAATCATATGGTTGTATTTGTAAACATAGGAAGTCTCCCTATGATTCGGGCTTCCCCAACACTAGACCACAGTCTCTACATACTACAATCAGGTCAGCATGACCTCCAACTAGCATAGTCAATGAAAAGGGAACTAGTTGACTTTCTACCTCAAGTCTTAAGGCTTAGATATGTGTAACTGATATGAAGTATTTTGTCTCTCCCGAATCAAACAAGGCATGTAATGAAGTAGAAATCATATAAAGGGTACCGTGAACAACATCTGGCTTTCCTAGCACTGGTAATACTGACATATGAAGCTGACCAAGCCATGCTCTATATCCTCTGTGACACTGATGGAGACCACCTCCATGGCTGCACTACGATCTATGACTATGGTTAGTATCTTGTGTTTTTCCTCAACTTACAACATTTGTTCTCTTCTGATCCAACTAACTCAATAGAAGAACATGATGTGGAACACCTGTGACACACAGCCTGCATAGAAGCATAGGTTACTCTTCGTAAGGATGACCTCGACCTCTGAATGAAAAACAAACTCATGAGACATTAGCAAAGGCCTATGAGTTGTTATTACTATTGAAATGAGATATTGAGTGTTGCGACCTACCCTCAGATGAATATAAATGCTTCTTCTAAGAAAATTAAGAACCCCAACCACAACTCTTCTTCCCGAGGAATCCTGATGACTCCCCTCTCCAAATAAATTCTGTTCTAGCTAATGTCCACTTGAAAACCTCTACTCTTGCTGGAACCTCAAGATATGTCTTTAGACGAATCTTAGTGATCTAGCACTTAATATCTGAATGAAAATCCTCCTTGAAATTCATCTCCCTAGCCACCTCAGCTGGTAATATGACTGAAGGATATTGTAAAAGGTTTCTAAAATGGATTCTAAACTCTCTCACATTGTAGAATACCAGCTGATGGGTATGAAACTCTTAGCGACTCACCGCATTTGTGATAAAAGAAAGAAACACATATCTAAACTGATCTCATATTCTCTAGAACTTGATTTCTTAATGAAAATATTCCTTTTAAATGACACACCCTAGACCCCTCATCTGAAAATATGACCAAAGGATACTATAAAAGGTTTATTGAAATTTATTCTAAACTCTCGTACCTTAGAGCATACCCACCGAAGGGTATGCATCTACTAGTGACTGGACGCATTGGTGATCAAAGAAATAAACTCATCTAAAATGATCTATGATCATCTCCCAATAGACTATCAACTACTATCAATCCCTAAGGAAAAAAGAACCACCACTAACTCGATGCCTCATACAGTATTGTCACAAGCAGTGAAACCCATTGCTCCTTCCGATCACAGATCAAACTAAAATATATCTCAACTTCCATTAACCAGTATTTTGTGATTGAATTTGAAATAGATCCCTCATAATTTTATAGATATGGTTATTAAATTCTTATAGTTTCCTCCACCAAGTGGTGTTGTCGTCAACCTCTACTTGGTGGAAAATTGCTAGCGTAGCCTGCTGGACATCTTCTATGCGGACTGGACTGGGATGTTGACCTAGATCTATATCTGAAAATTGAAAAATAGTTAGAGCACATAATCCTAAAATTTGGAAGTCATTAACATTATTTAATTTTTTTAATTTTTTTAATTTTTGGTAAACCAATCCCATGGTTAAACCATCAAAATAGAGGTAAAATGAGGAATGATGCTTGATAATTTCATGTGGCTCTACCATACAACCAACATCACTTTGTTTAGTACCCACTATAGACATAATGGTTCATGCATCAGATCACACGGGGGGGGGGGGGGATAAATACCCATGTATTAGTCGAACTTCTATGTTTATAAGGTAGTCTAAATATTGATGAAATTTTATCCCTACCAATCCATGCAACGTCACCTGTTCCTAACTCCAAACTCTATCCTATCGCTCAACCTTGCCAATAATACAACACTTTCATGACCCCATCCACAAAAATTTAACCCCTTCTGGGCCACCAATGGGAGAATATAGACAGTGAACCCCCGAGTCCTAATTCTAGTATTCCCTAGGATGGAAACTAGCACTGAGGGTATAGTAAACACATAGATGGGAGTGACTACCATCAAATAGAACAGACGTAAGAGAGATTGATAATATGGACACCAACCAACTCTGGCTAAAACAACAAATTAAAATATTTACAATTGGACATATGTAATTTCATTCATGATCTATAACAATTGAATGGAAAAAACTACTAGTACCAAAATAATTTATACCAGTAGTGACCACAAAGCCCAAACAACACCTACAAAATCCCAATGTAGTAGTGACCAGCCTGATCTCCATCCTTGTCCATTTAACCAGAAAAACAATTTATATATGTAGGGTGTGTATAATAGTATACATAATAGGATCCTCCTAGAATCCTCTCGTTTAAAAGAAAATAATTCATGATAAATAACAATGAAAAACAAGTGAATATAACTCATCACCTAAACAGAAATACTATGTTTCCATCCTCACTATGGATAGTCTCACCAAGTATCTCATAATAGAGTATATAATATAATAATGAATATCAAGGGTACCCTGATACCACTTCCCCACAAGTTATCATCTTTTACCCAATTTCACACATCCTCAACATCTCTCTATAAAAGGGATTTCCCGAGAAAAAATTGGTGAAGTACCTCAACCCGCACCTCATGCAACAAAAACCACCTTGTCAACAAAACCAAATGTTACCAGGTAGTTTTTGGGATCCACCATATCCCAAATAATATGTGTCATAAATCAAGTATTATTCCTCAAGAAATTAAATCCCATAAACTGAGTAAGGACCCTCAAGTCATCACAACTTATACACGTTATATCTATAGTAGTACTTAAGAGAATATATCCATAATATTTGTGTGTGAAATAACCAGAAGAATTTTCATCCCTCTACATGAATATATTTGTAAAACTATCTATTTTACATACCATCATACATAACTACAAATGGAAGAGAGTGTGGCCAAAGGGGGTAGTCAACCATCCATCCTCCAACCGAGATGTTGGGAAAAACAGCACCCCAAGGCTAAGAAACCCTACATTGTTAGTTTCCGTAACCTACAAGATGGAGTAGCATATAGAAATACAAAAATTACATGGTGTAATATAGCTCTTAACCACAATATAGTAAAAAACCTAGTCATAGACTCAAGAATAGCTAATGTCTCTCAGAATCCCTAAAACCACTACTAAAAATATATATCATATAAGAGCACAACCATTTTATGATATATATTAAGTTACTTTATCCCTTTTTTCAGTTTCAAGTTATGGTAATTTATTTTCTAAACCTTAATTAACATTTACCATTTCATCATTACATTTAATCATCATTCCCTCAATTATTAATTATCTCCATACATAACTAAACTGATTCCATGACATCTCAAAGTCTCAAACTCATCATTGCATCCCCGAAAGCTCGATCCCCATGGGTTAAACATCATTTATTCATTTATATAACAACTTAACCAATTTCTATATTAATAGGTATTCTATGAAATCAATCTAAGCTACCAAATGCATGTGGATCATGATGAGGACTATATGAACTACCCCATGAGTAATTTACACCTACACAAGGAGCATAGACCCATCCATCCTCAAAAATCTAAACCTATAAATCACATGGAATTCCTCATGCGTCTTTACCTCTTTTGGTAGGAGGGTAACCGATACCATCTTCCCCAAGCAACGATGAATGTAAAATAGATAAACGAACAATAGGATCGAAAGAAACCACTTTCATGTTGATGGGTAACAATGACATCAACCTCTTACATAATCATTGGTGTCCTCCCCAACACCCACATGCATAAACTAACGCATCTCCTCACTTCAGGTGTCAAATGATGCCACTTCCACCACTAGGCTACCCTATTAAACCTGAATGTTTTTTTGAAATATTTTACCTAAATGATTTTTATTCATCAATTACTGGCAGTTCATGTAATAATCATTCTATCAAATGGTGTCCCTGGGAATTCACATGGGTTATATTACTACATGTAATTTATTTTATTTAATGAAAAGTTAAATATGAATCACTAAACCTTTAAGAATTTTTCATTTTCTATATAACGTTAGACATAAGAAATATTTATTTATAAATAATTGTTTTAAATATAAATTATTTTTCTTTATTCGGGTAATTTATTTGTAATAGGTTTGAAATAAATGATTAACTTATACTCTTATACTTTGATGAAGTTAAAATTAATTAATTTATGGGAATTCAATAAAAAAATTATTAGAATTATAATAACCATAAAAATAATCCTGCTAATGAAAATTTATTATTGGTTAGATATTTATCAACTATAAAAATCTAAGGGTCTGGTTAGTGACAATATGGATACATATATAATATTTTGTGATAGTTATACTATTTTATTTAAATTGACGAAAAAATTATCACATTCATAATTTAAGAACTATTCCATTTTAAATATTAAATTTTATGAATGATAAATTAAACTATATATTTTTTTATGAAATATTTTATATTTTACTTCATTATATAATTTTTTTTAATTTTTATTCAACAAATAATTATATTAATTAATTACACAAAATTTATGTAGTAATTGATTTATTAATTAATATTACAAACAAATAAAATTAATAATATTAATATATATAATTTTAAGACTAATTAATATGACTAGTTAATTTTAATGATTACCATTAACTCATTGTAATATAATAAAATATTTTTTAAGAAGTTATATTGTTATATTAATATTTTAAAACATCAATGAATTGAATAGTGTCAAAATTGAAAAATATTGAAATGATTTATTATTAAATTATTTAAAATTATAAAACATTTAAAAAAAGATTTGAATAATTATTATATGGTATAAAAAGTTCTATTGTATTTATTTCTTCCTTAATAGACATAAAATATGTCATTATGACACCCTTTTAATATTGATGTATTTGTTACCATTATTAAAAATTAAATAAGACAACTAGGTGTTAATTAAAATGATAAGGATTAAATTGACATAAATACTTGTCAATAATTTATTGATTCACAATATTGAATCCTTATCTAATATTTTATTCTAATTTCGGTCATTTTGAAATCTTTATTTATGGGATTTCATTTTATTATAAATTAATATTTTGGGAGATCATAAATGTTCCCCACACATAAATTATAAAAGGGAACCTTCACCATCATCTCTTCAGTTCACTTTGACACTTAATTCTCGGCCATACCCTCCCTTTTTTTCATATCAACTACACTAGTTATATTCAAGAGGTTCCTATATTTTTCAAAGACCAGCTGTAGTTCTGTTAGAGTAAATTTAGAGGAAGCACATCTAAGAAGTGGTAATCTCCTCTACCGAATCGTTCAAAAAAAAATTCATCTACATCGTATTCAGGAGTTTTTTAGTTATAAATTAATAACTCTTGATTAATTTATATACTTATATGTTATTATAATTATTAAAAATCATATTCCACCTTATAACCATCCTACGAAAAGCAGAATCACCACAATTGTGTAGGAATGTCTTACTGTATTCACACAATGTTGTAATCTTATTTTCACCACCACATTACATGAATGGGTATAATGAAGGATGATATACCTATATATCAGTATTATAACATTATATTGATTCATATATATCATTCACCATTAACATCAATAGTATTCCACAATTATGGGAATGATATCATCACACGAGCATACTTATACCCTATCGTCGCCACGATGAGATTCAATTCATTTAACATGATATTAATTTAAGAATGATTATATAAATTTATAGAATGAGTAAATATGATATATATAATGTCAATATAATTTATTAATGATATAACTATGACCTATTACTGAGAATTTTATCTTTTTGTTACCAGACTTGCATGAGCATATGAAGCAGTTAATACCTGAATAACAAGTAATAATGAAATGATATTCACAAATAAGTGATAATATGATCATATATTGTGTCATAAAAATGAATATTATTTAAAAATAAGTTAAAAAATTATTTAAATCATTATACTTGAGCCTCAGATACATACAAATAAAATCTGACCTAATGTAAGGGATATTTTTCCAGTCTCATTATTATCTGAGATTGATTGTACATATGTATTTACATGGGAATATTTATCATAAACATAAATGTTTATTAAATATATAATAATGTTTCTACTATTATACAAATTTATAAATTCAATTTACCCATTGGTGAATTTTACAAAGTGTATGAAATGAATATTTTTCTTTATGCAAAATGAAGCACTTTTTGATATTTCTCGATAAAGAAAGAGGAGAATGTTATTTAACTTATGTGGAATGAACATAGTTTTTACATCCTTAGAGTGACGTATTTATATGATACCTACTCTACCCTTTTACATGTTTATTTAAAAGGAATTTTTTTTATCTAAAAAATTCCTTGATAGTTAAAAAAATAAAATGTTTTTAAAGAAGATATGATACATTATAGAAGAGTTAATATGAACTATTTTGTCAAACATTATTTTCATCTAAGATGAAATTATTTAAAAAGGGATTGGTTTCTATCCCTATTATTACTATGGATTGATTTTTTTATCATTGAATTGTATTTTTAAAATATATTTATTATATGATTTATGATGGAATTGTGTTTAAGAAACCCATTTTAATCCTTTGGTTATACTGTGATGAATTATTTAGGTTTTGTGGAACACGTAAGTATTATTTCATTGCGAGAGGGATGTGGACCTATATCCCATACCAATGCATTAGGTAAATAATTTTATCTCATGATATTGATATGGCTAGAATGGGAAATGATATGGGTTCAGTAATATAGGGATGGGATGTGGAGTGAACTCGGTTTATTGATGGAAATTGTCTTCTATGATGGTATTGGTAATGAGCCTCGAATAAAATGAAAATATTTTCTATGAATATGTGTATGACATAATATTTTATGTCTTATGATTTGAATTTTGGGATTGTGTGCATGGATTTTTATGAGCATACATGATTTAACTCATGGAATTATATCATAATCTTTCATTTACAGGATAAGATTATGAAATGTTATGTTTTTATGTCTTTTGATTTTGATCTGATTGATATCTCCCTTTTTTACCCATGCTGAGCACATGAGATCACCCTTTCATATGTTTATTTTCATATGTTCATGAAGAAGGGTATTAAGTCAGAAATGTCATAAAGGTTCCTAGTTATGATGAACTAAATGGGAGATAATGAAAATGTCTTATGGACCAGTTATTTATGTTTCCTAATTTCAAAATACACTATACTTATATAATCCTTTCATGGATTTGTTATGTATTTTTATAAATTTCAATTAGTATTGATGTAATATCATTGTATGTAATTTATGGGGAGTTATTATTGGTATTAGAGGAAAGGTTTAGTTATCCAATAAAGAATATGATGAGAAATTTTTAATAAGAACGAAAAGGATATGTTGATGTATAGGTTACAATCATAGTGTTTTAAAAATGATCATGAATAACCTGGGATAAAACCTAATGTGTCCTAAATTTATTTTTATTCACGATTATGTGGTTCTCCAATTAGGATTAGTACTGCTCACACTATGCTTATTGGTTTTAGTTAATGGTCAAAACTCGAAGGAACTGTGATAATGAATAATGTGATGGGAAATGAAATGATTTTCCTATTTAGCAACCGAATGTTATGGTAGCTAGAATGAAGAATCATTTATTTATAGTCAAATAACTTTCTAAAGCTACCAATCTGGTAGTACTTCCAAATGCTAAATGGATGGAAATAAATTCTATCGAGTCTTTCATGAGGCACCGTAAACCTTCTTTATGTTGTTATTTCGATCCATTAGTTGATGAAAAATTGATCAGTACCAATGATAAGATATTTTTAGTTCTCCAATGTTTAGAACATGATAATGTTATCTTGTTAGTCTGTCATATAGAAGGTGAATCTGACTAATGTTATAAACTTACTAAGAATATGAGTCAATGAGATGAAATTGAATCCATGGAATGGTATGAGTTAAAGAACATATATTTAAATAACTATATTCGTTGTATTCATAAAAAATTATATATAAGGAGTTACTTAAAATTAAAAAAAAGACGATGAATCTTTTGGTACCATGGATGTAAATTTTACAAGACATGAAAGGCACACATTTAGAAATATTATCCAACCTGAGAGTAAAATTGTTCGTTTGTTTAAAGTATTCAAACATAGTTTCTAAAGAGTATTATCCATATGGTACTTTAATATCTATGAATATATCATTTTCTATTATCTCAAGGTTTAATTTGTTATTGGTGTAACCTATCAGTCCTATGGGTTTGATAAGAAGATAAAAATGGAATTCAAGGGAAAATATAAAGACCACACTGAAAATGAGATGTGTTTTCCCTTATTCTAAAAGTGTTCAATGAAACATGGAAGAAATTTTCATAAAGGGGCTAGTATATTTTTTATTTGTTGAAAATAATTTCATCGCATAGTTGACTTCTGAATTAATGATAAAAAGATATCTAATGATGTGGATTAAAAAAAGGATAAAAAGAATTCATTTCCTACTCTTCAATGATTCATGTGGACGGAAAAAGTGACATTATTCTAATCAATTCTCCAATACACGGGTTATTGACGATCATCAACATCAGAAAATTCATAAAGACAAAGACAAAGGAATGTAACATGAAATGATTTTCAGTTCTATTTTTTATTATAATTAAGTGGAAAAATGTAACTTACCATCCACACTAAAGTATGAAATTTATTATTTGATTATGGAGCCACTGAATCATTTATTTATGAAGAATTTTTTAAGGGTATCATTTTATTACCTCAATAATTAGATGTTGAGTTTGTTGTGACAACTCAAAATGGCACAATGGTTTCATCAAAAGATTAAAATTCTTCTTTGGTTGAAGTTTGTGGGAATGTGCTTCTTGAAATCTTGTGATCCTTCATATATTGTAATTTAATGTGATTATTGGAATGGATTGGCATTTGATATATAGATATAACTTCAATTTATATGTAATGGAATAAAATTTACTATTCTAGATAAATCTATGAACATCTATCGATGTAAGGATGAGTATGAACTTCCAGTGAAGATTACATCAATCTTATGGGTTATGATCTTTAAAAGGATGGTTATCTATATCAAATGGATGGGGAGAAACTCAAAATTATTAATACACCTATTTTACGGGAGCTTGATAATGTATTTCCATAATAATTACCAGGACTTCCACCAAATCGTGAAGTTGAATTTTCAAGAGAACTCATATTGGGTGATATTCATATTTCAATGATACCATAATGAATGGATCCAATTGAGATGCAAGATTTAGTGATGAAACATCAAAAGAATTTTGAAAAGGGTTTCCTACTCCCTAGTATATAACCTTGTAGTACACCTCTCTTATTTCATAAGAAGAATGATTGATCAATTATACAATGCATTGACTATTGAGAATACAACAAGCTCATAATCATGAAAAATATTCTCTTACCTACATTCATGACTCATTCGAAAAACTATATGGATATAAACCATTTTCCATGATTGATCTTTGTTCATGATATCATCAATTAAAGGTCATGAAGGGGGATATACTAAAGATGCAATTTTGTACAAGGTATGGACACTGGGAATTTATAGTGATGCCTTTTGGTCTTACTAATTCCTCCACTATCTTTGTTGATAAATTAATAGTATTTTTAAAAGACTATATTGATCGTTTTGTGTTAGTATTTATAGATGATATTCCTATATATTTTACGAGGAAAATATATTAGGAAAATCACATGATAATTGTAATGAAGACACTGATATAAGATATATATTATGAAAAATTTACCTTGTGTGAATTTATTCATTATAATGTTTCATATCTAGGTCAAATAATCTCAAGAGAATGGATATCAGTGGATATATTAAAAATAGACGTTAATGAATGTTTTCTGGCACCAAAAATGGTAAATGAGATATGATGTTTTCATGGTTTGGTTTGATATTATCTACATTTTGTGAAATAATTTTTAGGATTATCTGATCTACTAACCAAGTTTACCTAGAAATGAGTTATGTTCATGTTGTAGGAATAATGTGAATATAATTTCAATGAGATCAAATGAAGGTTAGCCAGTGCACCTATTCTCACACTTCCTTATTGTGGAAAATGTTTCTCTTATACATTCATGCATCCAAAAACGGGGTTATGATGTGTTCCATTCAAAATTATATGGTGATATCATATGTATTGCAACAATTTGAAATCCAAGAGAAAAATTACTGAACTTTGGATTTTGAGTTATTTGTGGTAATCTTTTCACTAATGATATGGAGGAATTATCTTTATGGGGAATGGTGTGATATCTATACTGATCATAAAATTTTAATGTAAATTTTAACACAAATGGATATAAATATGCTTCATAGATGATATTTTGATATGATTAAATATTATGACTACTCAATACATTACCACCCTAGGAAAAAACAATGCGGAAAATGTTTTGTGTAGAAAGAACCATGTTATCCTATCCAGGATGAAGATAACAAAAGATCAAATATTGATGGAGTTGAAAAGGATGGATATTGATATTTTAATGGAAGAGGATAATTCTTTCCATTCTAAATTGAATTTTCAACCATATATACTAGTGAATATTAAGGTGGAGAAGAGGGAAGATGTAATGCTACAAAAGAAGGTGAGAAAAAAATCATGAATTTAACCATGATTGTGATAGAATATTATGTTTCTGAAATTGGGTTTGAATTAATCACAAAGAATAATTAATGGAGATATTGGATGAGGCTCATATTTCTTCATTCTCTATTCACCCTGGAAGAAAAATCATGTAAAAGGATTTGAAAAAGTATTTATACTGGGTTGGGATGAAAATAGATCTTGCCGAATATGTCTCCTGGTGCTTGGTTTGTTAGCCTATTGAAGCTAAAAGATAGAATTCTAAGAGGATGTACCTACAATTACCCATACCAAAATGGAAATTCGAAAACATCACTATCGACATTATCATCAGACATCCCAAAACATCTAATGTCCATATAGCTATATTAGTTATAGTTTATCGCCTTACGAAGTCGGCACAAATCATTGATATTAGACTTTATTTATCCCTTGACCATCTTGCTCTGATATATGTAAAGGAATAAGTATGATTTCATGGAGTACCACTTTAAATTATATCTGACCAGGATCTATGTTTTTCCTCAAAGATCTAGAAAAATATTTAGTAGGATCTAGATATAGTGTAATGATTCAGAACAACTTATCATCTATAGGCAGTTGGTCTATCTGAGAGGAAAAATGGAACTATTTACGAAAAGTAGAGATATTTCACTACGGATATAAAAGGTTGTTGGGATCCAGAACTACCTTTTGTGGGATTTTATTGAAATAATAGCTTTATCTCCAGCATTAATATGGATCATTAATAATCCCTCTATTGAAATAAGTAATACACTATATATTTTTATAATAAAGTTAGGGAATGAAATCTATTAGGACCTGATCATATTGATGAAATGGTATAACATGATAGATCTAATCAATAACACATAGGAGCATTTCAGAGTCGACAAAAAAGTTATGATGTCAACCAAAAAATACATAGATAATGAAGTGGGTGACAAGGTGTTTTTAAGAATATCTCACTTGAATAGAGTTAGCAGTGTTGGATAGAAGGGAAATGTAAACCCAGGTATATCATCCTTTTGAAATTTTGGATCATGTTCGGAAGGTAGATTACCAATTAGTACTTCCACAAAATCTTTATCTTGTTCATGATGTGTTCCATGTATCTCTTCTGAAAATTTTCATACTTGATCCTTCAAATTTACTAAACATAGAAGTTGTACGAGTGGATCAAGATATTTTCATATGAAGAACAACAGAAAGGGATTCTAGATCATTGTGAAAATTTTCAAAGAAACAAGACCTCTCTCTTGGTTAGTGTTTTGCAGTGGAACCTCTAATTTGAATAAGATACATTATAACTTGAGGATATGATGAGGAAGAGATATCCTCATCTAGATGTATCCAAGAGATGAACTTTGTCGGCGAAATTCAAGGGGGAATAAGGCACCACTCGAATTTTATTATGAAATATTTTCTCTAAATAATTTTAATTCTTCAATAGCTTTCATTGCACATAATAATGATTTTAAATTAACCATGATATTACCTTAGTATAAAATTACAATTTTAATCGATTTGGTGGGTTAGTGGGAATAATAATATCTAACTTATTAAAATGTATGGTGAAGCCATTCACTACCAATTATTTATGAAAAATATATATCAATTATATATTTTTATTTTTTTTGTTAATATATCGAGGGAATTATTATTAGTAAATTAAATTAATGTAATATATATGTTATATATACAATGAAATATTTTTTATATCCATCCAATATATATTTTTTTTCATAGGGTTTGAATAAACACTATTGGATATATAAAAACCATTATTTTTAATGGGAAATTTTACAGTCTTTTAATGGAGGACCCTTTTTTAAATTATCATGTGACACATTAATAATTTTTATATGATAAAAAAACTTTTTTATTTTGAATCAGGATATGAAAATTTATTCTAGATGTAATTTAAATATTTTTCTAATAACTTTCAAATTTTGATGAATAGTAAAAATACACAATATTTTAATTAATAACATATTCTTTCATCAAAATAGTTTATATGGTAAAACTATAATATTTAATGGTTTTATAGTATAAAAATAATATATTTTTATCAATCAATACAATTTATTTCATTAATATCAGTTTTACATTGAATTTAGATGTAAAAACATTTAAATCTTTTGTAATGTTTTGTCTTTTAAAACTATTTCTCTATTTCTGAAAACGAGATTAATTTTTAATTTTTTAATGATACTTCTATGAATTAAATTTTGACAAATATATTTCATATTTGGAATTAATAGGTTCAAATTAAATAAATAGAATTATTTTATTTTTTTTCATTATGCATAGTAACTATGGAAATATTTATTAATTCGGGGAAGGGTAAATTGGGTAATTATGAGTCGTAATATAATTATAAAATTACCCAATCACATATTTTAATATCATTGGATATGTTTTTTTTGACCTAAATAATATTAAGGCTAAAATAAAGCCCATTGGAAGCCTCACAGATAATGTTAGGTCATGTAATTATTTTATTTAAAGTTATGTTAAATATATCTCGCTCCAAATTTATTAACTAAATAATTATTTATATAAGGAAATATAGAAGTTAAATTTGATTATAAATATTCTTCTAAAATAAAAAATGTTATTCATTATCATGTAATTTTATTTGTAACTTTTATGAAATAAATAATTACCTTAAAGAGATATAATTTGAGGATGTAAAAATTAATTAATTGATGAGAAATCAATAAAATTAGTTTTATTAAAATTTTAATCACCAAAAAAAGAGCCATAAAATTGAAAAAAAATTATTTTTTGAGTATATATCAACCATAACTATCTACAAGTTGATTTTGTGACTATTTGGAGCCTTATAGAAGAGATTATGACTCCTTTATTGTTTTATTTAAGGTGATGATAATTTTATCACATTCATGATTTCATAATTATAACATTTTAAATGTTATATTTTCCTGAAGAAAATTTATAATACATATATTCGTCTTCTATCTAATACATTTATATTAATCATTGTATTTTATTTTTTATATTTATTAAGAAAATAATAATATTAACTAGTTACACCAAATTGATCTAGTAATTGATTTATTAATACTGGTTACAAATAAATGTTCTTAATATTATTAAAATAAATACAGTTTATTCTAATTACCATGTATAATTAATCTTCATGATGAACATAAAATACTATTAATATAATAAAATAGTAGTGTTAAATTTATCTTGTACTGTTAATATTATTAAAAAAATTTAATTCAATAGTGTCAAAATTAACACTATTGAAATAATGTTTTATTAAATTATTTAAAAAACATAAACCATATTTAAAAATATAAAATAATAATTACATGGTCAAAATGGTCTATTTTAATTATTTATTGTCTAAATCACATTAAATGAGTAAATATGAAACCATTTTAATATTTAATATTTTTTACCCTCGTTAAAAATTAAATAAGATAATTAAGTGTTAATTAAAATGATAAGGTTTAAATTGAACTAAATTATTGCTGAAAATTTATTTGATGATTATATATCACCCTTATCTACTATAATATTATAATTTGGTTAATTTGGATGTTTTTTGATGGGGTTGGAATTTATTATAAATTAATATTTTTTGAGATCCCAAAAGTGCCCCTCACGACAATTATAAAAGGGTACCTCCTCCCTTATCTCTTCACATAATGATGAAAGTTAAATCTTAGCCGTTCAATTCCATTTTACTTTGTCAACATCCCTATATATATTATACTGGTTGTGGTATTCTTCAAGAACCAACTATAGTTCTGTAAGATGAGATTTAGAGGAAGCATATCAAAGAAGAGGTAATATCCTCTATTAATTCTTTCAAACTTATTTATCCTCTACATTTTCTTCATGATTAGTTGCATAATAATTTATCATCTCATGTATCAATTATATATTGAGATATTATTATAATTATGAAACAGCCATATTCCACCTACTATCCATCCTATGAAAAATTAAATAACAACACATGTGAACCTATGACATGTCGTCTCAATGTCACAGTGTAATTTTTTCCGCCACCACCTTACATGGATTGGTATAATGATGGAAATAATAACGATATATTATTATTATTAAATTATATTTATTCTAGAATTTTATACACCATTCACTTTAATACCATTCTACAATTATGGGAATGATATCATTTCTCGTACATACGTATGACCTACAGTCTACACAATGTGATGTGATTCATTCTACTCGATCTTCATTAAAGAATGATTATATAAATCTATTTAATGAATAAATATGATATATATAATTTAAATATAATTTTTTAATAATATAAATATAAAATATTAAGGATAACATGAACTTATTTGACATAACATGCATAAGAAAATGAAGTAGTTAATACCTGAATAACATGTAATAATAAAATGTTGTAAACACACGAATGATAATATGATAATAATTGATATCATAAAAATTAATGTGATTCAGAAATTATTCAATTACATTATTTATATAATTATATAGGTTGTTCATATTGAGAAAATTTCACAATATCATTATTATCTGAGATTGTTTATACATAAATATAAAATGGGGTATATTTGTCATCCACATCCATATTTCAGAAATATTTAACACTATTTATATTCTTATATTATTTTTTAAAGTTAGTCATATCCATTGAGGAGTTTTTTATGTGGTTTTAAAGAAATCTTTTATCATTATTAGATACATGGTATTATTTGACTTCTAAAATAAAAGTACGTGGTGAATCTTTTTTAGCTTATATGACATGGACCGATTTTTTATGTATTTAAAACTCCTTATTTATAGGAATCATATTCTACATGATTTGAGGTTAATTTTTAATTAATTTATTTTCTTTTAAAATCAAATGTAATTTTTAGAATATTAAATGATTTCAAAGAAGTGATATTTTCCTCAAAAATTAATAACAATTATTTTATCCAAATTAATTTTCAACTAAGAGGAAATTATTTAAATAAGGTCATGTTTAAATCCCTATTATTAATATTGTTTTGTTATTTATATATTGGAATTCTATTTGTGAAATCCTTTTTAATATGGATTATGATAAAATGATGTTTAAGAAAATCATTTTATTCCTTGATTTATTCTATGATGACTGATTTATTTTATTGTGGAAAAAATAATAATGAATTCATTATGAGATAGGTGGGACTTATATCACCCTCAAATAAATTGGGTAAGGATCCATAACTCATGAAATATAAAGGGGTGGAGTGAGAAATCTTCTTGGTTCTATAATACAGGGATGAATGAAGAGTCAACTTGGTTCAGTAATGGACTGTGTCTGTTATTACGGTCTTGGAACCAAGCCATGAATAAAATGAAATGGTATTATATCCTAATGTGCATGCCAAAAAATTTCAAGTCTTATTTTTTGAGTTTTGGGATTATGTTCATTTCTTCTTATGAATATTAACAAATTATCCCATAAAATTATCTCACGATCTTTCATTTGTAGGATAATAGTTTCAAATTAAATGTTCTTATATATTTTTATTATGATATTGTTGATATCTATTTTTTTAACATTACTAAGAATTTGAGATCACCCTTTTATATGTTTATTTTTCATAGGTCATGAAAAAGGGTATTAAGTAAGATATGTCATTAAGGGGTATACTTGTCATGAAATAATTGGGAGACAATAAATATATCATAGGAAAAAGTTGTTTATGTTTCCGATTTTTACAATACATTGTACCTATATGGTCTTGTCATGTCATTGTTATAATTTATAATGAATATTCTTAAACTTTTAATTAATATCATTTTTGTAATGTATGGGGCATTATACACTATACCCCCACATACCTCAATAGCATTCTATTCTTGGCCATCCTAGGTGCACACCCCAACACAAGAAGTAAGAAACAAACTTAGAAACTAGTCTCTTGGACCTAAAAAAGGAATTCAACCTTCACACACAATAAGCACTCCCATCTCCAAAGCCAAAGGAGCATGGCCTTTATAAGAAAGAAGGTAACTCAGAACTCGAAAAGACATTATCTTTATAAATAAATACCCTTCCATCCATATTTAATTAACCTATTCAATTAAGTATTCATATCTACATCCATTTTATTATCATTAAATCAAAAAAATAACAACCGGATTCATTAAAATGCATCTTTATTTCTTCATCCAATCAATTTACAATTAATCTCAGCTTTACATTTTATGGAAAATTCTATTAAGAAATAAATCACAAAAAATCAATCATAGATATCACATTATCTAGAAAATCATGTGTAATACCATTTTCACAATATAAATAATCAATATTTGATCGATACAAATTCATTAATCCGGCTCAAATATTCATGATGTCAATTTCATTGTGATTTATTGGGGTAATATGATAACTATATGACTACACATAAATAGAATTGAGAAGTCAAGAATCCCATAACTTAAAAGTATTCTGATGTTCTTTTCATTAGAATGGGCCAACACAATAGATCACGCTCAACTATCTCGTAATGAATGTATCCACCAAAGGACACCATGATGCAACTACATCAATTAAAACCAAATAAATCTCCCCTAAATACATAGAGATTATATTCAATGAAATTAAAATGATATATGGGAGGGAAAATAATAATAAATACAAAATAACTAAGGTATTACAAACCTTATATCGAAGATGGATCGACACTTCCTTGTTGCACCAAAATCGTGGGTGCACATGTAGAAAGAATTATCCATTAGGGAAATGATCCACGGATAGCACAATCACTCTAATCACTAGAAACAATGGTTCTAGGACCCTACCACCAAGAGAAAGGGGATGTATTAACAAGGGATAAAGTTATTTCACACCATTTGAAAATCTAAACAACATAGTGGTTTTATACAAATTAGTTTTTCCATTAAAAGAGGATTTGGTCAAGACTATGCATTTTGACTGAATGAAGGCACCCATACAGTTAAGAAAAATTAATATCAGAGTTATGTTAATTGAATCGGCCTTAAATCCTTTCAAACTCTTTTGAATGAATTTTACATCAATTATAACATCAACGTTGAGAAACTATAAGAGGTTGAAAAAATTGTACACCTACCAATCTAGAACCATTATACACCTATTAATTGATGACTTATCATCCTGGAAGCACTATTCAACGAACTGACAGATGTCCTTCCAATAGATGACCTACAGATATATGACCTATAGATAAACGACCTATTGATTGATGACCAACTGATAGATGACCTAAAAATACATGACTTACCGATAGATAACCTAATGATAGATGACCTACTCTCCTAGAAACACAATTCACACAATTGAGAATTTGGAAAAGTTTTAGAAATAAGTTACCTTGACCTCCCAAAACTCCTCATGAACTCTATATTCATTAAGGAATGGAATAGAGATATCATGGTCATTAAAAATAATCACTGCCATCCCATTAATTAAATAAAAAATTAATTAATCGCATCAATATCATTAATTATCTCAAAAATTAAATAATTAATACCATTGCATTAATTAATTCAACAATTAATTAATCAAATCAATCTCATTAACTAATAAAATAGTTAATTAATCATAATATTTAATTTAATTAATTCAACAATTAATTAATCTCATCGATATCATTAATTAATTAAATAGTTAATTAATCATGTCACTATAGTTAATTAATTCAATAAGTAATTAGCCACAAAAATCACATTAATTAATTAATCAATTAATTAATCACATCACACTCTAAAAACTAAAATCATTAATTCTAAAATTAATTATCTGAGTTCCACTATCACAATCACTTGATACTTAATTAAAAAATTAATTACATTAATTCCATAATCAAAATGTTTATATAATTTACTCCACAATTATTATTCAATTTCATTTTCTTAAATTAAATAAAAAATTTATTGGTCACAAATTTCCATTAATTAACTCAAAAATTAATTAATCACTTTTTCCCTCTTCAATTAACTATCCAATCATTTTTTTCACATCAAATTCATTAATTAATTATAATCTTATTTAATGACATTCATATCCCACAATAAAATCACCAATTAATTTCACTTGTCAATCCCATTACTTAATTAAATTAATTAATACTAGAAATCCTATTACTTAACTCAACAATTAAAAAATCAAATTACCCCTATTAACAAATTCATCAATTAATTAATCCAATCAATCCCATTATATAATTAAACAATTAGATAATCACATTACTCCATTAATTAATTCGTCAACTAATTAAACCCATGAATCCCATTATTTAATTCAATAATTAAATTATCTAATTACTTGATTAATGAAATCATCAATTAATTAATCTCATCAACCCCATTATTTTCTTAAAAAATTAAATAATCTCATTACTATATTAATAAATCCATCAATTAATTATTCCCACCAATCCCATTATTTAATACCACAATTAATTTATCAGATTTCTCCATTGATTAATTGATCAATTAATTAATCTCGCGAATACCATTATTTAATTAGAATATTAAATAATCAAATTAGTCTGTTTATTAATCCATCAATTAATTAATACCATCAACCATATATTGAATTTAATAATTAAATAATCACATTACTCCATTAGTTAATTCATCAATTAATTAATCCCACTAATCACATTATTTAAGGAAACAATAAAATAATCACATTCATTTGTTAATTAATTATTTAATTAACTAATCTCTAAAATCCCATCATTGGATAGAACAATTAAATAATCAACTTACTTCATTATTTGATTCATCAATTAATTAATCCCCCAAATTCCATTTTTAATACAATAATTAAATAATCACATTAATAAATTAATTTATTTATCAATTAATTAATCACATAATATTATTAAACTCAATAATTCTATTAATTAGTTTGAAAATTAATTAATCATATCCACAGTCAAAAAAATTCTTATATTTGTTGCATGAACTAATTAATCAACATCCAAAATCCAAAAACCCCCTAATTATTTAATCAATTATTTATTTCAACACAATCCATTCTATATACAAATTAATTCATCAATGAAATGTTAAATATCAATCAATTCAATATTATCAATTAATTCATCAAATAATTATTCCCACTTAATCAATTCAATATCACCAATTAATTCATCAATTAATTTTTCCAAATAAATTAATTGAAAATCAGAAATTATTCAAGGAAATTATTCCCATTAATTCATTCACTGATTAATTAGTCAATACCACCAAACAGTGTCTCTCCAAAAACAATTCAGTAATTTATTATCTAATTTATTATGGATATCTAATTATTCATTCAAAAAATTATTATCTCATTTGACAATACCAATTCTAATATAATTAATTATATAATTAACTATTCAAAATCTATATTTCTAGTATCTCCAATTTGAACAATTATATTAATTAATTACTTCACCAAATTAATGAATTCGATCAAAATCATATTTTATAAAAAAACTAACAGAAATTATAAAATTAAATATACTTAATTGAAAATATGAATTTCGGATTTGAATTGTTGAACTCCTATATGATTCTAGATGATTAACTCTCCCTAATAAAAATTAATAATTTAAAGTGGATCAATGAATAATGCCATGAAGATCTCAATCTAGATCGGAAACCCCTAAATCGAGATTGAACCATCATGATCTCATAATCTCAGATCTAGATCAAAAAATGAAAAATCCAGATTTAAAACGGAAAAAGATAATTTCCTTGTAAAATATGGTGGATAGATGAGATAAAAATAGGAAATAATTGTCTATTAGATCCTCATACCAATGAAGGTGTTTATCTACATTTAAGAAATTCAATCTTGAAAAAATGAGTTCATGAACCCTTCGAAATCATCCAAGTGCCTCCAGAATCCGGAGGAATCATTAAATGGTGAGTGGGGGTCAATTTGGGATTAATATAGGGTTTATAGTATTTTAAAATATAATATTTTGGGGTAATTAAAACATTTTGCATGGTTTTCCTCTAGATAGTACATGATTTCCCCAAACTGTGAGCCTTAATTGCATGTTTATTCTTGGGGGTTTCATTGTTTCACCCTTTAGGAATCACAGTATGGGAAAACCATCTGTAGACCGTGAAATTTCTCTATGTCCAAGGTTTCACGGTTTTCTAAGATATGGTGCATAGTTTGATAAAATAGAGCAGTAATCATGAATTGTCCAAATATCTTCAAAAGATTTCCAATTTTCACTAAAAATTACCCCAATGTAAAACCTAAATGAAAAGTAATCAATACAAGGCAAAATAGTACCTATAATAATATGTGACTTCTCCAGAGTTATTTTGGGATCTTATAATATGTGAGGAATGATTTTGGCCCACAATGATGGTTGGAGACTGGTATAATATGGCCCCTCGATGCATCGATAGGTCTCATAAGACAATTATGTTATGGTATCATTTAATGTGATTCAAACTAGAAAAAAAAGTTTCCAATGAATGGTCTTTGTGGTAGAGGCTTCATGATTCTTGAGATGATAAAATTAAATAATAAAGCACTATATTTATTAAAAGTAATATTATTTGTATATCCGAGCTTATCACTATGACAATATTTCTTGATGTATTTCATTTTTATCTTATTAATTTAATCAGCATGTGTTTTTTTTAATTACCTTGAGTTGTTAGTTATTCCTTATCTGACTATTTAAATGCCATGTTCACCCAAATATTTACATTTAAATATCTTTTATAACATATCAATTTATTTAAATATAATGTGTTATCAGTTATTTACATTTCCTTACATTTTATACCTTATCTAGTTATTTGAACAACATATCTACTCATTTATTTACCATTTTATATTTATTAATACTTATTGATTCATGATAAATTCTAAATTACATAAACCATATTGATTATTTGAGTTCACTCTTCTTTTGTTTCCATTCCCAAGAATCTATTAAGAGTTCTTTATTTTATATAAAAGGATATTGTATAGGGAGTAATGTTATTCTCAAAAACATTATTTTGTAATTTTTTTAATTATATATTGTGTAAGACTCTAGTATATATATAATTTTCTAATGATGTTAAACTATTCAATCCTTTAATATGAAATTCTATATATCCATGGAAAACATAATAAAATAAGGTAATATCTCTCAGATACTGGGGTCGAAATCTCTAGAGTTGATATAAATGGAATATTAGTAGAATCATTGGGAACTAGAGTAATGAAAACATAGATTTTGAATTATAATCCCAAGATAGACTTTGAAGATATGTGTATAATAACACCATAATATTCTGGTAGGGTAATTAATATTTTTATTTCAAGCAGTACATATGTCTCTGGATAATAAATTTGGACATCCTTCTAAAATATATGTGGCTATGGGAAATTACTCCAACAATGGTGCATTGAGCTGACCCGATTGTCACCCGGCGCATGCCAATAGGCCTTAATTCACACCAAGTTTAGCACTCCTAAAGGGTATAATTAGGATATTTCATATTTATTTACCAAAAATTATATTGGATTTGAATATATAATAACAATTAATTACCTATGTTTACCCCTAGTCTAAGGAGGAACCTTTGTCGAAATTAATAAGGTTGTGTTTTTTTTGGGATCCAATAATTAAATTATAGAAGTATTTTACAAATGGTGTTTTGGTTAAAATAATCCTGAAATATATGAGGAGTGGGTTAAATTTTAGAAGAATATATTTTTTCCATAACATAATAGTTATGGATACCATAATGGCATTATGATTTTTGGATTATATCAAATAAAAAAGTCAAAAATCCCATTTTTATTGTTTTTTGTGATTGTATTAAACCAGATTAATGATATTTTGAGAAAACTTTATCGCAACAAAAACCATTTTTTAGTATATATTTTAGCGAAAAATAAATTTAACGATTAATTCCATTAAAATTTATATATATGAGTATAAAGGAATTGATAACCTTCAAGATTAAAATGATCATTAATGACATTATAATCAAATATGATTATTAGACATTATAATTTTTTTTATAAAATCCATAATAGAAAGGTTATTTAACGATTTAATTTATTTCAAGGCTAGAATTCAAATTTTGTGGGATAATTTTATGATTTATATTAATGTATATATTAAAAAAGGAAACCCATATAATGGGTGATAACCCATCATGTCCAAAAAGGACATTGGACACGCTGCCATAACATAAGGATGAAAAGAGTTAAGCACCCCCACTGGCCTATATAATTTCCTAGTTAATATTTCATAAGTTAAATGATTTGAAATATTAGTATTAATGATGAATACATTATATTACTTTAGATTTTGGGAGATTAATTTATTATATAGGATAACATATGATATCAGTATTGGTTTTGTAAAATTGTTAGTCATGGACGTAACGACTTTTCACTCTTCTATGGATCATATAATATGTTAAAATTTAATTTTATCACTTCATGCATAAAAAATAATAATTTACGTTTCATCATTTTTTGAATTAAGGGATTAATTGTAATTTAATATAAGAAAAAGAAAGTTAATTATTTTCTTACGTAATATAAATATATCAAGTAATTATATTCGCTTATATTCATAGATAGTAAATGAATTCCTCAACATTTGGAATATGTTGGTTGAAAACAATAATCTCCTATAATATTAATATCTAAGGAATGATATGTCCTTTTAAATATTCATTGATTTATTGATTTGATTCCCATTACTATCCAATTATCTATCATTTTCTTATTATCATTGAACACTACCACTCTCAACACATAATTACACTTTCCTCCATGACCATTTATTAAAATTCCACCAATGTTATCCTATTTTGAATCCTAGGTATATATTATTTCATTGGGACTTTGTAATCCTTTTATCTATTATTAATATTATATTTTATTAACACACTTTTGAAGTATATTTTTCAACAATGATATTTCAAAATCTCAAACCTTTAATTTCTATGATCAATTTTAAATTGTGAGGCCATAATATATTTATTGTGGAGAGATTAAAATTAACCAAAATTTTAAAATATAAAAAACTTATTTGATAGAATATATGACAAAAAAACAAAAATAATTCTTTTGGAATATACCATGTTGATAAATTCTGAAATATTTATTTTTAAATAAAAATAGTTTGTTATATTTTTGTTACCGACTACACTAGGATTGGACTGTGTTGCAAACAACACTGAGTTTAATGGAAATGTGAAATGTTATAGAAATATTACTATCTTCTCTGTCTATAATCCTTATTTTGGATATAAATCCATCCTAGTAATTATTTCAGTGCAAAACTCAGAAAGATTCCACGAAAAGAGGGAACATTGTTCAATAAATGTTTTTATTTTATTTCTACCTATACCCCCATTGAATTCCTATTAAGCCATGACACTATCATGAACTAAATGTATTACATATAAAATTATTATTTTTTATAATAATGTAATGAACTAAAACCATATCCAATTCCATCAAATGGGTTACGAAATCATCATCATGTGTGCGGAGAACTACCGCCTTGGGAATTGATAGTGTTCATTTTTCAATTAATTCTTATCATAGTTTAAATTTATAAAGAATATAAATTATATATATGATATATATATAAATATAATCTCTATATTGTTATTATATCATATATATATATATATATTATTAATTAACATTCATTAGGAGACATGATAATGTTGATCTTGTGTACGTAGGACCACCGCCTCGCGAAGCGATGTGATTCATCATTAAATATGTATTTACATGGATGGTGATAATTAATAACTCTAATGATTATATGTTTTATACATGGAATATTTATGGTATTCATGAAATATTAATAATTCTGGAAATAAAATATATAGTTTTAATTTTTTTACACATAAAGATGAAAACATATTTCAGGTACATGTGGACAACCGCCTTTACGATGCGACGTGAGTATCATTTCATCACTAAATCACATGGATGATATATATATATATATACATAATGAAATAATATGGTATTAATGATATTATTATCATTCTAAAAAAATAATATAATACTTCCCTTTTTTCCATAACGGTCCTTGTAAAATGGAAACGTTACTCAAGCATATGTACGACCTACCCTCTCCATGTTCATACCATACATCCATTTTTTATAACCATATTTCATGATTAGTCATAAAATTATAATATATTAATAAATATGAGTATTAGGTCATTATTATTATTTAGGGGATTATATAACTATATAATATACAACATAATGGGAACATTCATTATGAAAAATGCATGATAATCCCAAAAAATTAACAATTGAAACAATGGAATTAATGAAATATTATTAATAAATGGGTAGTATTATGTTAAAAATAATATTATCTAATATTATAAAAATAAACTTTCATTTTTTATATGTTTAAATCATTTTTATGTCCACTATACAAGAGGATGAATCATGTTCAACCAAAATGTTGAGAAAATTAATGGATTTTGACCCAATTTCATTTCATTGAGGCACATTCTAATTTCATACACCTAGTTTAATTTGTATAGTGTATATAATGCCATTATGATATTTAATATAATGAATAATTCATTATTCATGGTATTTTATGTTTTAATTTAAATTAATATTTCTATGTGGATTTGACATAGCTAATGAGTGGAAAAGTATTTGCTAACTTAATTTCATTTCATTGGGTTATATTATTTATTACTTATCAGTGATATTTTATAATTATGATTATAAAGAATTTTTTCTATCAATTATTATATTTGAAATTTTTTTATGAATTTATAGGTGATAAACATAACCTATTCATTGGACTATTCTCACTTAAATATTATTATCATTGTATAGGTTTATTTCAAAATTTAATTCTCATCTAGATTATATAATTTCTCATTTTACTTGAAGAATCATTGGGTTATTCACTACAATTTTCATATAATATTAATATTTTCCCTCTCTTTGGTACTTGAAATAATTTATAATTTTTTTAAAGAAAATTTTACATCATTTCGATTTTCATCCTAGAATCTATTCTTCCAATCCAATGTTTTCTAAAAAAAATCAAAATTCATTTTAACAATATAATAATTCTTTATTAAATGAATTTTCTCCCACTTTTACTCAATAAAAAATGTTTTCGATGAAATCTTATTTCATTTTTAAAAAAATTCTCATTTTTATTATTTTGAAAATGTGAATGGAATCTTGTTCTCATATTTCAAAAAAGTCAAGTTCCTAATATATTTATGGTGATTAAGGGATGTATTTTTAACATTAATAGAATGTACAGAAATATATTTCATCATGGACATAATTTAATTAACATATCCTTTGAATTTTTATGTGGATATTTTTAATGAAAAGGTTTTTATAGTTTATTTATCAATGAAAAGGATATTGAAAATTATTTTCAAAATGAAATGGGTATTTTCACTAAGAATGGTTTTCAAGATATTTTTAGTGTATTCATATTCATCAATGATAATAAACATTTATCATTACTAAAATCTATATATATTGATACCATCCTTATTCTATTCATAGATGATTAGTGATTATTTTGACTAATAATATTTTTGATTATCTCGTCCTTATTTTATTTGTAAGTCATAAAATTAAAATGAAATATTCACATTCATATGATCATAATACATTAAATTTCACATAAATATCTACATTATTTATCGTAGATGTTCTTATTTCATAAATAATATATCATTTCTATATATAGTGTTTTACATTGAAATTTATATGTTTTACTAGTTGAATATTGATAAATATGTATATTTTTTCAACATGAATATTTGATGTTTAGGAATTTTGATTCATGAATTAAATCAATAATTTTATATATTTTGGAATACTTTATACAAGAAGTAACAGGTGAGGGATATTATATTATCGACCCTTGATGCATAGGTAGGTCTCAAGACACAAAGAATTTAAGAAATCATTAAATCGGTTTTTACTTATACACTAAACCATATGATGAAAGGTTTTAACGGTAGATGTATAATGATTCATGAGATCATGGAATCAAATAATTAAGCATTTCCGACATATAGATTTTATTTATTATTATCCATGATATTTCCACTATGATATTATCTCTATTTTCATTTCATTTTTATCTTATTCATTAAATGGAATGTGTTTTCAGTTATTTACAACTGTATATTGATTATACCTTATCCTATTATTTTAGTGGCATGTGTGCTAAATTATTTACTTTTCTATATACATTATTCCTTATCAAGTTTCTTAAATGGAATATGTACTCAGTTATTTACCTTTTCATACTGATATTCTCTTAACAAATTTTCTGAAAAGCATGTATTCATAATTATTTAACATTCCATATTTATAAATCAATGTTGATTAATGATTTCTTATACTGTATAAAACCCATACTTAGCATTTGATCCCACCCTTATTTTTCCTATTCTTAAGAATCCTTGAATTGTAATATATTTTATATTCTTGGAAATTATTAAGGGAAGAATGTTATTATTAGAAAAAAACTATGTCATAATTTTTGTACTCAAATGTAATATGATAATAAACTATGTATCTAGTTTAAAATAATTCTAAAATATCTATTCCTTCGAGATGTGAATCCTTGAATCTTTTGCTGATGTAAAAAAAGCACTAAAAAGATCTCATTTACTAGGTTAAGTGTCACTACAATAGACACTATCATGTAACGGGGAGAGGAATACCCCAAAACCCTAATTGTATTATCTCATGACATATATCGACATATTGATGGGATATATAATTCTGGGATCCACCCCTCGATGAATTATCTACAATGATGACACCCTAAGTGTCATCAAGACCTTTCATACTATTCCCTATGGTATATGTGTCTGGAGAGAATATATATATATATATACATATAAATATATAATGATATAATTGAACAATAATATCCCCATTAAATATAATAATATTGTTATCTAGTAGAACATCCCTTATTAAACTGAAAAATTATTTTTAATCATTAGTCTAACAAGAATTACCCTTATTATTGTAATACATGGGAGATGGTACATTAAATGTGATGGTTTATCCTTAAACGAATGTATTTTGGTTCAATGGTCTTTATTGGTAGAAGACCATATAAATGGTAGGAATTTTTTTTATCATGTTTCATAATGTGAGTGTAAATAATCCCAATAATATCTATAGGGATCATCTAACTATGTGTTTATTCAAATGACCTTAAATCATGCTTCTGTTTAATGATTGAGTCAACGGTCAGCTAGCTATTTTCACAGTGACTAGCCCATGGAAAATCTATTCCAAAACGACATTCACATTCTAATTTCTATAATGGGATTCATTTTCTAATAAAATATTGTAACTTTTATATTTCCAAAACATAATTTTGTTTTTTCACCCAAATTTTTTTTAGTTTTATAATAGTTTTTGCAACTCATTATTCAAAATATTATAAGATAAGGATACAAATATACACTTTTAAATAATTAAAAATTAATGATTCATGTAGTAAAATTATTCCATATAAATTTATTCACCATGAAAATGGAAATAGGTGCATAAAATGACATTATTACTAAATAATTAATATTGATATGAAAAATATCATATGGATTCAGCTTCAATTTATTCAAATCCCTTTAAAAAAGATGGATTAAAATTATCTTTAAAAATCATGAATAAATAAATTTAACTATATAACATCTCAGAATATTATTATACAAATAACATAATTGAAATTAAGTGTATAATACAAAACTTTTCTCAAAAATATGAATTTGAGATGGAAAACTCTTACCCTATTTCCCGAATGACATTATCAGACATTAGCCCCAAATATCACAAAAATAGATATAAAAATATCATAATTCAAAAAATTACTCATAGAAAATTTCATTTATACTCTTTATATATTTTCATTTTCAATATGAATTTTATTAATTTTCTACAGTAGATTTTTATAGATTTGATTGGTTGTACTAGTTTCATAATAATATTTTCTTGATTCATATCCCTCTAAATTTTCACAATTAATGGGATATTAAATTGGCCACTAGGTATGATTTATAATTATTTAAGATATTTAAAATCCATTTTAGGAGTGTTTTTTAATTTAAAATTGGTGATGAAAACTGTAACAAGCATATTTATTTGATTCATTTCCACTGAAGGGTGGTTTCCTAATTTATGATTAAATATGGATATGACATCTAAAAATTAACTAGAAATAAATATTTAAAAATGTATGTTATATAATATTTTTAGTTACGTTACCCTGCTCATTCATGATATAAATTTATAGTATTGTTCATGTGGATTATTAAATTGTCCCGAACATGAACTTTCACTGATTTAATGAATGACTATGATGTGGTGCAATTATAATATCATTAAAATATATTAAAAATTTTATTATTTTGTGTTCATTAATTTTATGTAAATTAATATGAATTATCATCAATATTATGAAGTATATTTGATAATATTACACAATTTTAATGAATTGGTATCCTCTTAGTATGATTAGTTTATATGATTAAGTTAGCGATGAGAGTTTGTTAATCATATCATTAATAGGTTATCAATTTCTTCATAAAAATAAATAATTATATCAACAAATAATATCATTACAATAATTAATTCATTATATTTTTTATATGGTAAAAGAAAACAATACATGTTGTGTCTTGGAGGAGGTACTCTACACAACACAGGAATAATGGAATCATTTTTCTTATGGAAAATGGGATAGGAAGTTTATATTTATTTCAAAAACATAAAAAAATTATTTATTCTATAAATTATTCATTCATAATTTTATGATATAAAAAATAATGTTGAAATAGAAAAAAAGGGAAAACGTTAGTGAGAGGATTTAAATTATATAGGGATATTTGGGTTTCTCATAGAGTATTACTTGGAATGGATTTTAATTAGATCAATTCATCTAAAAATATTCTCATAAAGGTGAAAATGGATTCTTGGAGAAGTAAATAGTGTTGATTATAATGAGATAAACAATTTTGTATATTGTTATTTATGGGGTAGTTAATGTCCTATTATATACGGGAAAAAGTGTCGCTTTTAGAGGAAAATAATGTAAGGTAAGTGATTGGAACAACATAATATTGGGGTTAGGTGGGATTTATTATTTTCGTTAATTATTTTAAGAAATGGTAGGTGATACATCAATTTATATCTTTCATACCTAACAAGTATTTCTATAATGGTTATGTGACATTTTGATTTTTAAAATTTGATATAAATAATTTACCCATTTTATCCTTAATTATCTAGATAAAAATATCACCATGAAAATTATTTTATTAAAAAAATATAATATTTCACATCATACAAATTTTTTACATATTTAATATGTATTTTATATTCATTTAAACTAATTCAACATCAAAATATTATAAAATTAACATTTAATTGAAACAAAATATATACATAAAACATTTTTTTTATAAAATATTATTTTTTATATTTTGTTTTTATTATTATTTTCCATTAATTATTATTTTATGTCGGTTTTAACTATTTTTTACCTGTATTAAAACCACATTAGGTTATTATTTTATTTATATTTATCTATATTACACGAATTGAAATTATATAACTCTTCTAAAACAAACTCTTTAAAAAAATTACTTTTATTGTGGTAATAAATCTTTTGACTGATTAATTTACTTTAATGACTAAAAGTAATATTGGAATATTTATATAATTTTTCATATTTATTCTAAATTTAAATTCCATTTTATGTAATGAAATTAAATATTTTAGGGAAAATTAATTTTATTCATTTGCGCATAAAAACCCAATTTAAGAAGAAAAAAATCTCAAAAATTTATCTTAAGGTAATATCCTTTTGATGAATTCACAAATAATTTTTTTTTGATAAAATGAAATTATTACATTCGTAAAATAAAAATATAAATTTACATATGAATCAAATCTCATTAGAGTGCCCATTTGGTGATAGTTCATGATATTTGGTTTACCTGTTACCATCAGGTATCGAGTATTACATCTACCAATCATCATTAGTAAGGATTTTTTATAACTTTCATCCAAAGGATGTACTATGAAAATTAGATTTATCCATATGCCTTGGTTTTGGTTCTGTTATTTCATTATCATAAAGCACATTTTCCATCAGGATGATAACACATCTATTGCCCTTGAATTAAAGGGTATTATCATCAATGGAATTCAGTTTGATGAATATTATAAATATATAACTCCCCAGCAATCCTTAATCCATGATTTAATTAGATATTAAACCATAATACATCACCTATCATTCCATATAGTGTTGATACATAGAAACTATAGTGACCCAATCCATTTTACACATATTATTTCGTTATTTAAAAAAAATATCCATTAAATACCAAATAATGATTGAATGGTGTGGTGTATTTCAAAGACTATGTATATAAAAATCATCATGAAAATAATGAATATTTATTTAATCTCTATAATAATATCCAAAATCCATTTGATCAACAAAAAATGTATGGTATAACTAGAAGAATAAATAAAAAAAGGGGGTGAGCTAAATAACTCTACAAGGAAATAGACATGATAAAGAAGTATAATATGTGGGTCAAATGTATTATATGAAATCATAAAAAATAAGGATCATGGGTAATGACATGGAATTATAAAAACTATAATATGGTGTAATAAAATCATGTGAATAAAGGAAATTTTCTAGAAGCATAAATCATGACATAAGCATAAGTCAAGGTTAACTTTCATGACATCATCTCATCGTGGAAAACGTCCCATCAAGGATTAAGATTACTCACTAATCCCATAAAAATGACTCATGATGAAAAAAATTAACCATTGAATTTGATACCAATATGTGTGAATGAATCGTTACATTTTCATGATTATACATGACACAAATTGAAATAAACAATACAGTATAATAAAAAACAATTACCAATTGAAATAACTAGTTACATTAACATGCCTTATATAATAATCGATGAAAATTTAATAAAGATTTCAAATAGAAGAAGGAATTAAATATTATGGATATTCAAATTAGATAATATTATCAAAGGACTCAAAATTTTTTGTTCATTTGAACATTATAAATTAAATGTACTTTATATAAAAGGATTAATAGATAGAAAAGATTCACTAAATCGAGTTTGATTTTTAAGATGAAATTTGAGATATGAACTAATTTCATGTATTAACCCATAAAATAAATATGTAATGAGATATTTATAAATTTAAGATACATATAAATAAAAATTAGAAGTAATCCCTAACAACAAATTGAGATATAAAGTGAGTTTGATAGGGAGGGAATGGTCATAACCCGAAGAAGAAGGGTGGTTCAAAGTTAACCCTTTCTTTAAGTCACGTATTTATAAATGATCAATAGATAATAATATATATTGAATTTATATTAATTATAATTGAGTAAAATTACTATAATAATATATATTTTAACATATAATATTTTTCCTAACTTCTTACAAATCGTTTATTAAAAATTCTTCTTCAAATATACTATTTTGAGTGATAACTACATAGTTATTCATTGTTGTTTTGATTCAACAGTATAAAATGTTATAAATTTGTCAAGGATCCGTAATCTATAAAATTCTAAAGAATTTATCAATTTAATATATATTCAGTATATAAATATTCATCCATAAAATGTAGAGATTAAACATGATTTACAATATTCATGGAGATGATATATCCTACACATACTAGAACATTGTTTACATTTTAAATGGATGGATATAATAAAATGTAAGTAAACATAATTGATTAATAATAATATCAAAAATAATGCTTATTTTTATTATATCCATCATTATAAAAAACCATGATAGGTAGTTATTAAAACAAAATTAAATCACATCATGAGGAAATAGTTCACCGTTCACACGAACAATGATTTCAATTCTCTTTTGATAGAGAAAGATACAAATGAATGTGGTTATATTAAATAAATAAAATCATAGTATATATAAGATACTTGTTTTATTATTTAACTATGATTTACTGATAGTTGATGAAGTATAATAATAAATAAAACTAAAACATTTGATTAAAATCAACATAAGTTCTTTCAGGCACATCCTTTGATAACCTCAAAAGATTATACAATAAAAAACTAGTTCTTTTATAATATTTTTAGGGATGATATAATGGTATTTCGTTATTTATTGGATGAAACAGAAGGATTTCTATGTGTGAATAAAATAGAAGACAAGGATCTCTTTAATAGGTTCGGGGAGGGATTTCATAACTCGTCCCTCGTGGCCCGTGTCGTGACGACCCAAAGCCCACCTCTCGAAGGCTAGGGGATGGGGACTAGTACCAGAGGAATAAACCTCCAAGGTGGAGGCATTATCCTAGATACTTTGATGCACACACACACCCTACCAAGTCCCAACTCCCAAAAAGGAAATAGCATAACACTGAATACACTGAGTGCAAGTACAACTGAATGAATTTGGGCCAGAATACAAAACCAATAAATATTATTGGAAACTTTAATGTTCAAAAAGTTATCTAATGGCCATCTGTAGTAAACCCCACCTAATCATGATAGTCATAAAGCTACATGAATCTGAAGTAGTAAGTCATGTCTGCCCGGTACTACTAGGCCCCGCCTGGTCCAAGGCCACCATATCTATTTTCGTTGTGTCCCTTGGTCCCATCTCCCTAGGAACCCTTGTCGAAATGCAGTTCATCGGCACCAAACGCAAAACATGTGGGTGGAGCCCGGGCAGTGGTGAGTGACATAGTACTTTGTAGTGACCCCAAATCAAAAAAGAAAAACACACATAAATTCCTTAATTTAAACAATGAAACACAATTCAGATCACACTAGTTATATTCTAGCATTGTAATAGTATCATCGTCAGTCACAAACGTCTAACTCGTCATCCGCTGAATAACTTCTCCTCTATCGAGTATAGTGGGCCTATAGGGTAAAACAAGGTCGCTTCTCACTAACCATGAACTATTGTGGTATTCATCCTTGATGATTACCATTGGTTTGTTGGGTCACATAGAGCCTCACCCCCTTGTGGGTCTATCGGGTCACACAAAGCTGCTTCCCACCTTGGATGAATAGAGGTACTCCTCTGGTCGAGTACCATGGATCTAATGGGTCACACAAATCCACTCCCCACTCAGGGCCTACTGGGTCACACAAATCGTCTTCTCATGGGGCCATTGTCAAGCAGTTTTGAGGTAATAGTCAACTGCAGGGTTCCATACATATTGTGCCCGGGAGAACTTCTCCTCAAGACAATATTTTCTTCTCAACTTCCATGAAAGTCATCACAAGGCATGCCAAAAGTTCCGCCTCCTCGAGAGGGTCCCAACACTGCAAACAACCTATTAATCATATGCATGAATTCTAATATAAAGGCGTTTAGTAACTAGTGGTCGGCTGAGATGGGGCCAGGCCCAACCCGGTCGGACCAACCTGACTAACCCGGGTCGGGGGTTCCAATTTACATGATTCATTATGACAGAACTAACATGGCCTTGTGTGGGTCTAGGTCGGTCTGTTTCGGCCTGGCTAGTGGGCCCAACAAAATAGGCCTTGCTGGACCCAGCCCAGTTGGTAGAGGGTCCAGCCCGGCGGGTTGCCTGACGACCCAGTCTAGTCTAGTCTGGCCTGAAGGGGTGCAGGTCCAGCCTACTAGCATGGGTCTGGCTCACCAACCTGGGTCTGACCCATCGGTACGGGTCTGTCTCAGCCTGATGTGTGGCTGACCCGCCATTAAGGAGAAGTTTCTGCACTGTGCGGTAGATGTGAGCCCTATGGACATGGAAGCCACCCGTGTCCCCTCCGGTATAAACGTGGCTTGCATGGTTGGCCCCAACTCATGAGTGACAGTTTCCTAGAACCATGTCCGTCTCCTACCGCTGCTGAAGGGTCACGGTGCCTCCGACCTACCGGGTGGCCCGGAAATTGGCCACCCCTCCATGCAGCACCCACCTGATGTCGCGTCCTCCCGCACGCTGCCACGACTGACAAGATGCGGCCTCCAGGTCAATGCATCCCACTGGTGCGGGCCGCTGCCTCCACACAGCCGACGTTCCAGCAGAAATTTCAGTGGGCCATTGGACGCGCTATGGTGGTTTGTTCCATGTGCCACATGCAACAATGGTATCCATGAGAGGATGTCTTAACCACAAAACCCTCAAACCAACATTTCCATTTCTATGAGGATGTGGAATCCAATAGCACATGAGAAGTGGTGCTCAGGTCATGTTTGTGTCGGCCTGGGCCTTCCACGTTAATGTTTTAAACAAGGGGGAGGCTTCGGGAGGTTTGCGTTCAAACATTCATGACATGGTTTAATCTCAAATAATCATCCCAAAAGAAAATTCAAACTCCTTTTATAATTCATGATCCATGGATCAACATTTTCGTGGGTTGATCTGTGTTCTTAATTTTTAAAAAAAATAACGGGTAAGAAATATTAAAATTAAAAACACTAAAAACATTGAATTTTGATGTCGCACATTCATCCTTGAGGGGATTAAGAGGTCAAAATCACTTCCCATCTCCGATATTTGAATGTAATTGAAGATGATAGAGTTAAAACGGTGTTCTTCTGTAATTGGTGGGGTTAATGTCCGTTAGAGGTTCTCCAAGGTATCCTGCAATTTCATTAATCCATATTTTCCCAGCGCATCGAATTATAAATAGGAGGATGTTGATTCATTCCGATTATGATGCGACATCACATCACTCCACTATTTTTTTTAAGAAACAAAATCCCTTTTACGATTAATTAATCTATCGTTATGGTGTGATTTTAACAAGATAGTAATGAGCATCATTAATGCGTATCGCCACCACCCAGTCACTGCCCAGCAGTGTCGGCGTCCACCATTCCAATGTGATAAAAAATTATTCATTTAAATTAATTTACTATTATTTTATGAATTATGAAAAATAAAATTTCTTCTCGACCCTTATAGGCCAATTTGAATTCATTTCTAGTTGAATCCCATAGTTTTTCATTCAATAGTTCCCTAATATATTTTATCTGAGTGATGGTTCAAATTATATAAAATATTTCCCACACTTTTACATAACATACCTTAAAAAAATTTAAAATTTCCATTCTGCGCTCTCTGGACCTCGGAATTATGCACCCTAAAATTTCACGCTTTTAAAATAATTCAATATAAATATAAAAAATACATGTAAAATCAAAGACAATACAATCTCAAACCATAGGGATTTACATCTCTAAAATACAAACCAATAACAAAAAAATATCGGGGTACCGAGCATGAATATGAGCCTCCCGCTCACATGTATGCTTTTGGAGATTCATGTGCTGCCATCAGACACACACAAGAAGATTCGACCATCTATGTAAAACCTGCTTAGGTTGATCCTCTATCTCAACTTGGAACTCTGCAAACATCACCCCGTCATTAATGTCCATCTCACCCCAGTCGATGATGTGTGATGGATGTACATACCTCCTCATATGTGACACGTGGAAAAGATCATGCCCCTGGTGAATCTATGGGGGAAGATCTAGGAGGTATGCCACCCCAAAAAATCTTCCCAAGACCAGAAATGGACCGATTAACCTCAAGGACAGCTTACCGCCCCAAGCAAATCTCAAAAATCCTCATCACGGTGTGACCTGCTGGAACACATGCTATCCCTCCTCGAACTCCAAGGGTCGACATCTACTAATGACATGAGACTTATGCATGCTCTATTTAGTCTTCATCCGTTCTTGGATGATCTTCACCTTCTCGGTGGTATCTCGTACAATCTCTAGACCAACTAGTGTCGACTCCCCTGGGTTGGTCCAACATATGGTTGATCTGTAAGGCTACCCAAACCAGGACTCAAATGGTCCCATGCCAATGGTGGATTGATATTTTTCGTTGTATGAAAACCCCATCATTGGTAGGTGGTCCTCCCAACCCCAACCAATGTCAAGGATTCAAGCATGATGAATTTCCTCCATGGTCTATATGGTCCACTCCGTCTGACCATCTGTCTAGGGATGAAAAGTTGTGCTCATGTGTAGCTTCATCCCAAACGCCTCCTATAATCCTTTCCAAAACTGGGATTTAAAGAGAGTGTCATGATCTAATTCCATAGTTAAAGGCACCCCGTGAGGCAGCATTATCTCATAGACGTAGAGGTGTCCCATTCCCTATACTATTCCTTGCTCCCATGTGGGTATGAGGTAGATCAATAGACGAGTCAGTCAACAAACAGACAAAAATATTCCAGACCTTTAGACATATGGGATAGTCCTGTCATTATGAAAATCAAGATACCATCCCATTTACACTCTAGTACCACATGTTGGTGATTCAAGCCTTTTGGAACCTGGTGCTCAGCCTTCACCTGACGAAAAGTGAGGCCTCGTTAAACTAACCCAGTCACTAAATTCTTCATCCTTGGCCACTAGTACTGAAGTAAGAGGCAGTGATACATATTTTACAATCTAGGATGTACCACTAGAGTTTAATTATGAAAATCCCTCAACACCTCCTCTTACAACTCCACTGGTACTACGATGCGCCCTTTGAAAAAGATGACGTGATAAATACCTATCAAAAATCAATCTGGATCCCGTCATGAGGGTATCTGAGCACACTGGGCCTCACAGTATACATCCCCCTGCTGTGCCTCTCAGATTTGCTGAATGAGTGTTGGAGTAAGAGCAATATAATAGAGGTAAATAGCTTCTCTATCATCCACAAGGGATATCTACATCACAACTAACTGCTCTGTTGTAACACCCCGAGATCTTATGAAAAATATTCTTTTAATTGCATTAAATTTCTTGTGTTGTATGCTACACCAAGATTACCTTGCACAGTACGCAACATCGTATTAGCTGGCATTATACGCAACACTATTTTTGGATCGTGTTATACACAATTTTGATAATAGTTATTCTACGCAACATCGAGTATATATATATATATATATATTCAATGTATAAATGAAATATGGTTGGATTCTGTTATATGAAACAACGAAGGATTCTTGCACAATGCGCAACCCTGACTTGGCTTACATTACACGTAATCGCGACCTTCCCTGATAGTGTGTGTTGTACGCAATACTTGGTTTTACTAAACAACGATATATTATTATATTGTTATGAACTAGCCATTATGAATAGTTTTAACTAAATTTTTAATTTTATAACATTATTATTCATCTTACACATTTCTAGAAGATGGTATAAGAAAAAAATAAATTTTTCAGGTAAAATAAGTATTTTTCTAAAAATACAGTTTTGCCGCCTTTTGATGGCGCACCCACATTAAATCTAGTTTTTGACATTCTTATAAGTTCAATTTGACAAAATAAAATTCTTATTTTGAATCGGGATATAAAAATTTACATTAGATAAATTTTTGATATTTTTCCGATAACTTTCATATTTTAATGAATAGTAAAAACACGCTATATTTTAATTAAAAACAACTTTTATCATCATAATATATTATGTGGTTAAATTGTAATATTGAATGGTTTTAAAGTATAAAGAGAATATATTTTTACCATTTTATATAATTTATGTCATTAACATTGATTTTACCTTGAATTCGTAGGTTAAATCAATTTAATCTTTTGCAATGTTTTAAAGAAAAACCCGTTTTCTTTTGACAATGGGATTAATTTTAATTTAATTTCAGAAACTTTTGTGTATTGAATTTGGAAAAATGGATTCCATATTTGGAATCAGTGGATCCAAATTATGTTAGTAAGCTACTTTTTATTTTTGGAAATTATGAATAGTAACTACGGTAAATTTTATTTACCATAGTTGAAGGTAAATCGGGTAATTCAGGGTAAATATAATATTTTAAAATTACCCTTACAAATGTCAAAATCCTATGGCATGACTAAAATTTGACCCATATCACCTAAGTGTCAGATTAGATTCATTTAATTAAATTTGTTCAATGAAAATAAATTAATTATTATTAAAACGAAAGAATGTGACAACATGTCACTTTCTTAAATCTTATAAGTATAATAATTTTAATCTAGTGATAAACTTCATGAAACATAGAACATGAATAGTCTCCCGAAATCTAATACAATTATCTACATCATAGGAATTTATTTAGAATTTTTAGGGATTAAATAATTATCATTTATTATGAAACAAAGATGATGCAGTAATTGTCTTATTAATGAAATATTGACATAATTGATGTTATAAATTCCCATATAAATGTAATTTGAGACTTTTTATGACTTAAACTAATTCTCTAGGTTAATTTGACATGTTATTGTTTATTTAAGTAACTTGTTTTGAACTTATCATTCTGTTATGAATTTCATAAAAATCATGTACCAAATTGTGTCAAAATTGACATAAATTAGTTTTTAAAACAAATATTATATTATTAATTGTTATTTTATTCCTAAAAATCAATGGTTCGGCCAAATGACATAGATAAGATTATATATATTAATAATAAACAACTTGGGGTTCGTTTGGCTGGATATAGTATGTTTATTAACCATATAGTGTAAGAAAACAAAAAGACACTGTAAAAGTTAAATTATTTAACATAGAGTTAAATCTAATTGATAAGGTTAAAATAATAACCTAAACATGTCTAAATCCTATTGGATGAGAGTATGTCGACCCATCCCCAATTTAGATTCTAAATAAGACCCTTTGAAACCATTATAAACCTAATTTTACCTTAATATAAAATAATATTTTGATATTTTCCTAAGGTGCCCCTATCCTCCCTTATAAAAGGACACCTCCTCCCTCTCCTCCTCACACCAATTTGAGCATTAAAGCTCGTCCAACCCCTGAATAAATCTCTTCTCCACTTCCCTAGTATCATCCTAGAGGTCTGGGTCTTCTTAAAAGACCATCCTTAGTTCTTTAAGTGGAGGTTAAGAAAAGGCGCGTCAAAAAGAGGTAATATCCATTACCGATCTTTTTCAATTTCTTTCTTCTTCATCATCTTCTTCTTTAGTTGTTTCAAGATAAAGTAATAACGTCAGTATTTCTTATATACTGATATGTTATTATAAATATGAAACAACTCTAATTAACCTTCTATACATCCTAAGGAAAAAGGAAATCACCGTGCGTGCGTACGTACGGAATACCGTCTCCACAACGCGATGAGATTCATTCTCCACATTAACCATTCATGAATGATTATAAAATATATATAATTAATAATAATTAAATATAAGACATGTTAAATCTACTGTATTTATGAATATATATATGTATGTCATCTACTTACTTCCATTCAAGACAATAAGTAAAGGAAAACAACGTTCATGCGTACGTACGGACTACCGTCTCCATGAACGGTGTGTTTCATTTCATTTATCTATCTATTATATATATATATATTGAATATATATGATATATAAATCATGTTTTATATTCTGGAAGTAAGTAAATCATGATATTAGTAATAATAATGTCAAGAACAACAAGTCCAAACACTTACGATAAATGAAACAATTTTACCCAAAACGCTTCTTTAACATGGAATTTACAAAAGAATGGGTAATATAAAGTCATAAATGAACCATATATGATATCATAACAATGAATATGATTCTGTAATAAGTTAATGACTTTATTTAAATCATTATACATGCGGTTCAGATACGTACAAAGCATATCGGACCTAAGGTAAGGGATAATTATTCCAATCTCATTCGTATCCGAGATTGTTTATTCGTAAGTATTTACTGGGGTTATTGTTCTCATCCATGTCCATGTTTCATAAAAATGGTTTCATGTCATTTTTACCCATTTTTGACTTTTACTACATAGTATGTATGGAATCTTTCTTTTACGAGGTACTTTTTGACTTTTTCGACAAAAGTACGAGAAGAAAGTCTTTTTAACTTATACGGCATGAATAGATTTTTAAAACATTATTTCCAAGAAGCTTACTATAAAATATTTCATGTTTAGTTTTAATCAACTTCTTTTAGTTATAATCATATGACATGTTAAGAAATGAAACGTGTTTTTGAAGTAGAAAGGATATTTTCCTCAAGAATGGAGTTCAAGTGTTTTATCAAAATTATTTTCCATATAAGATAATAAAGGGTTATGTTTCTATCACTATTATTACATGGATTTGATTATGTTGTGATGGAAATATTTCTTATGAATTCCTTTATCTTATATGAATTGTTTTATTATGTCACGATGTTTAAGATTTCCATTTTTATTACAAGGGTTATGCAATGATGTATGTTTTAAGATTTTGTGGCACACATAAGAATGGTATCATTATGAGATGGGTGGGACCTATATCTCCCTCCAATGCATTGGGTAAAGATTTTATATCTCATGAGATAGACATGGCTGGAACGGTATGTTATACCGGTTCAGTGAAACAGGACTGAAACGAGGGTGACTCGGTCCAGAAAGGGACTTTGTCCCTAAGATAGTCCTGGAAATGAGTGTTGACTAACAAGAAATGATTTTCTATGATTATGAGTGTATGACACAAAGTTTCATGTTTTATGTTATGATTATTGTGATTACATTTCACTACCATGATTTACCCCATGTTATGAAATTATGATCTCTTTTGCAGGTTATGATTTCTAAAAGTTATGTGCCTAAGTATATGATGTGATTAATATTTCTTTTATTTACCCTTACTGAGCATTTGAGCTCACCCTTTTCTGTTTTCTTTTCCCCAGGACCTAAATAAAGGATTTAGGTTTTAAAAAAAAGAGAAGATCTTTATGGGAGATGTTGAAGATCCTTCACCACGAGTAGAAGATTATATTCCAAGTTTCCAAAGACACTAAACTATTACGATTTTTATGTGTGTGTTTTTGTTATGTACTAAGTATTCCACAAAAGTAATGTAATGTCCATGTACATCAAGCTTCGGGTCTCTACAGTTGGTATCAGAGGTAAGGTTTATTCAACCTTTGGAAACTAGGATGTGAGAACGTTTGTGAGATCCGTAGAGATATTTCTAAGGTATGTCTAGGGATGTCCCTAAGGATAAGTATACGTATAGGATATGGTCCTAGAACTATGGTAACGATCTAATAATTAAACCTAAGATGTTAGATATTGAAGGTACTCCCCCTTTGTTATGTTGTTTTCCCTAGTATGATTTTTTCCTCTCACACTATTCTTTTTGGGTTTTAGAAAATGGCTAGAAACAATGTGATTCACGATAATGGAGGATATTATGGACAATGGAATGATATTCTTCATGAGAATCCAAATGAAATGGGATTTGGAATTCCAACCATCATTAGTATGCTGAATCAGCAATCTCATAATATGATCAATAAAATCAAACTTGGTAAGTTTCCTGACTCGACTAATAGGAGAAAGATGGAGTTTCATGATGATCATAGAGGAAAGAAAGTTAAATTTCCCCTATGTAAATCATGTGGGAAGAGGCATCAAGGAGAATGTTTCAAAGGAACTAGAAGATGCTTTGGGTGTGGAAAAGAAGTACATAAAGCCAATAAGTGAAAAGTAAAAGGTTCAGTTACCACCATGGATGAGGATAATGGTATTTCTATGACACCAACAATGGTTACATGTTTTAAATGTGGAATGTACGGGCATTATGCAAACCAATGCACTAAGGTAATGTCTCATGAAGAGAATCAGTATGGTCGAATGGGTTGTATTTTTGTTGATGATGATGAAGAGACTACAAATGATATGTGAGATGAATGAATTGTTGAAGCTCGGTCAATGGTTTAAGAATGTAGTGGAATGATTACATGTTTATCATGTGTAATGTTGTATAAGTAATCTCATGGTACTATGGAATAAAGAGACATCTAAGGGTCGTTACATTGATTTCTTTCCATGAGTTTTGAAATTGTATGATTAATGCTACCAGTATCAATGAAAGGTTATTCAGATATTTTTGGAATATAGAGGATATGCGCACAATAAAGGGATAAGGAGAAAATTAAATGTTTGATAGTATTCATGATCTCATGACTGATATAAAGAAATAGTTATATCATGGTTTGAGTATATCGAATTTTGGGTTTTTGGTATGTGGAATGCGTTAACATTTGACAGAACTCAAATTTTTACTAAGATTCAATGGGTATTCATTTTTCAAGAGATTACATGATTATGGTATTCACATGACTGGAATGTGACGAACAAGATATATGAGGGATAAATGATGGCATTCACGTGATCATTTTCTCTATACTATGAGCTTGGGCCGAAGTATTTTGGATAAGCCTAAAGATTGGAATGGATTATGTTGGACATAAGTTAGTATTGTTTAAGGATAGAACTTTTTTCGATATTATTGATGGGATGATATAGTAATGTAGTTTTAGAAAAAGGACAACCTGTAGGATGGGCGACAGCCCATCGCGTCGGACAAGGCTATGGGAATCGAACTCACAACCGAAGTGCGACTGGCCTTTATCGCCTACCACTGTCCTACAGTAAGTCCCTGTTTAGTAGAAACTAGTTTTATTATATTAAGCATTATGATATATGATGTATACATCTATTTTAGGAACCATATATGATTAATCTCACTATTGATGGACTTATGTATTTTTTGATAACTTTTCTAACCATTTGTTTGAAAGAGATGGAATGACCCATCATTCTATCACATGATTTTCTAACACATCACGAATAACAAATTCAACTTCAATTGTTCAAGGGATCAAGTGGAAATTGTTCAATTCACGAACTACAGTGAGATTGTACCAAAATCATGCAAGTATTTCTTTTAATTCATCAACTTTAGGGAAATGATCATGAAAACCAAAAATTTTGTCCTAGTTCCCTTATCTCCGATAAATCAGATGGTACCTTAGATCATCACAAATCTATGGCTTTGTGATCGATGTATTTTTCATAGCCATGTTTTCTACCACTCTCCATCGTAACTTGATGGTTAAAATTTTCTTCCATATCCATCTTTTCACCTATGTACTCCTACGTGGAAACCCAGTGATGAGTTAATTTGGGTAACCGTTACATTTCATACTTTAGTTTTTAAAGCCATGTTTTGGTATTCCTTTTTATGATGTGGGTTTATATTAAACAAACTTTCGAGTAGTAAACCATTTATAACCCTGACGAATTTTGAGGGAGAAATTCATTTTAAGGGGGGTATAATGTAACACCCTGAGATTTTATGAAAAATTTTCTTTTAATTTCATTAAATTTCTTGTGTTGTATGCTACAACATGATTACCTTGCGCTGTACGCAACACCGTATTAACTTGCAGTATACGCAACACTATTCTTGGATCGTGTTACACACAATTTTGATAATAGTTATTCTACACAACATTGAGTATATATATATATATATATTCAATGTATAAATGAAATATGGTTGGATTCTGTTATACGAAACAACGAAGGATTCTTGCGCAACACGCAACCGTGACTTGGCTTGCATTACACGGAATCACGACCTTCCTCGATAGTGTGTATTGTACACAATACTGGGTTTTACTAAACAAGGATATATTATTATATTGTTATGAACTAGCCGTTATGAATAGTGTTAACTAAATTTTGATTTTTATATCATTATTATCCATCTTACACATTTCTAGAACATGGTATAATAACAAAATAAATTTTTCGGGTAAAATAAGTATTTTTCAAAAAATGTTGTTTTGCCGCCTTTTGATGGCGCACCACATTAAATATAGTTTTTGACATGTTTATAAGTTCAATTTGACAAAATAAATTTCTTCTTTTTAATTAGGATATAAAAATTTACATTAGATAAAGTTTTGATATTTTTCCGATAACATTCATATTTTAATGAATAGTAAAAACACGCTATATTTTAATTAAAAACAACTTTTTTCATCGTAATATATTATGTGGTTAAATTTTAATATTGAATGGTTTTAAAGTATAAATAGAATATATTTTTACCATTTAATATAATGTATGTCATTAGCATTGATTTTACCTTGAATTCGTATGTTAAATCAATTCAATCTTTTGCAATGTTTTAAAGAAAAACCTGTTTTCTTTCGACAACGGGATTAATTTTAATTTAATTTCTGAAACTTTTGTATCTTGAATTTGGAAAATTTGATTCCATATTTGGAATCAGTGGATCCAAATTATGTAAGTAAGATACTTTTTATTTTTGGGAATTATGAATAGTAACTACGGTAAATTTTATTTACCATAGTTAAAGGTAAATCGGGTAATTGAGGGTAAATATAATATTTTTAAATTATCCTAAAAAATGTCAAAATCAAATTGGATGACTAAAAGTCGACCCATATCACCTAAGGGTTGGATTAGATTCATTTAATTAAATTGTTTCAAAGAAAATAATTTAATTATTATTAAAACCAAAGAATGTGACAACATGTCACTTTCTTAAATCTTATAAGTATAATAATTTTAATCTAGCGATGAACTTCATGAAACATCGAAAATTATTAGTATACAGAAATCTAATACAATTATATTCATCATAGGAATTTATTTAGAATTTTTAGGGATTAAATAATTATCATTTATTATGACACAAAGATGATGCAGTAATTGTCTTATTAATGAAATATTGACATAATTGATGTTATAAATTCCCAAATAAATGTAATTTGATACTTTTTATGACATAGACTAATTTAATTGGTTAATATGACATGTTATTGTTGATTTAAGTAACTTGGTTCGAACTTATAATTCTGTTATGAATTTCATAAAAAGCATGTACCAAATAGTGTCAAAATTAACATAAATTAGTTTTTAAAACAAATATTATATTATTAATTGTTATTTTATTCCTGAAAATATATGGTTCGGACAAATGACATAGATAAGATTATATATATTAATAATAAACAACTTGGGGTTCGTTTGTCTTGATATAGTAAGTTTATTAACCATATAGTGTAAGAAAACAAAAAGACACGGTAAAAGTTACATTATTTAACTTAGAGGTAAATCTAATTGATAAGGTTAAAATAATAACCTAAACTTGTCTAAATCCTATTTTATTAGAGTATTTCGACCCATCCCCACATTATCTTAGAAATAAGACTCTTTGGAACCATTATAAACCGAATTTGACCTTAATCTAAAATAATATTTTGAGATTTTCCTAAGGTGCCCATCTCCTCCCTTATAAAAGGGCACCTCCTCCCTCTCCTCCTCACACCAATTTGAGTATTCATGCTCGGCCAAACCCTTCCAAAATCTCTTCTCCACTTCCCTAGTATCATCCTAGATGTCCTGATCTTCTTAAAATACCATCCTTAGTTCTTTAAGTGGAGGTTAAGGAAAGGCGCGTCAAAAAGAGGTAATATCCTTTACCCATCATTTTCAATTTCTTTCTTCTTCAAATTCTTCTTCTTTAGTTGTTTCATGATAAAGTAATAAAATAAATATTTCTTATATACTGATATGTTATTATAAATATGAAACAACTCTAATTAACCTTTTATACATCCTACGGAAAAAGGAAATCACCGCGCGTGCGTACGTACGGAATACCGTCTCCACGACGCGATGAGATTCATTATCCACATTAACCATTCATTAATGATTATAAAATATATATAATGAATAATAATGAAATATATGACATGTTAAATCTACTGGATTTATGTATATATATATATGTATGTCATATACTTACTTCCATTCAAGACAATAAGGAAAGGAAAACAGCGTTCCTGCGTACGTACGGACTACCGTCTCCATGAACGGTGTGTTTCATTTCATTTATCTATCTATTATATATATATATACTGAATATATATGCTATATAAATCATATTTTATATTCTGGATGTAAGTAAATCATGATATAAGTAATAATAATGTCAAGAACAACAAGTCCAAAAACCTACGATAAATGAAACGATTTTACCCAAAATGCTTTTTTAACATGGAATTTAAAAATGAATGGGTAATATAAAGTCATATGTGAACCATATATGATATAATAACAATGAATATGATTCTGTAATAAGTTAATGACATTATTTAAATCATTATACAGGAGGTTCGGATACATACAAAGCATATCGGACCTAAGGTAAGGGATAATTATTCCAATCTCATTCCTATCCGAGATTGTTTATTCGTATGTATTTTCTGGGGTTATTGTTCTCATCTGTGTCCATGTTTCCTAAAAATGGTTTCATGTCATTTTTACCCATTTTTTACTTTTACTACATAGTATGTATGGAATCATTCTTTTACGAGGTACTTTTTGACTTTTCTGACAAAAGTACGAGAAGAATGTTTTTTTTAACTTATACGGCATGAATGGATTTTTAAAACATTATTTCTAAGAATCATACTTTAAAAGTATTCAAGTTTAGTTTTAATAAACTTCTTTTAGTTATAATTTTATGACATGTTAAGAAATAAAAAGTGCTTTTGAAGTAGAAAGGATATTTTCCTAAAGAATGGAGTTCAAGTGTATTATCAAAATTATTTTACATCTAAGATAATAAAGGGTTCTGTTTCTATCCCTATTATTACATTGATTTGATGATGTTGTGATGGAAATATTTCTTATGAATTCCTATATCTTATATGAATTGTTTTATGATGTCACGATGTTTAAGATTTCCATTTTTATTACATGGGTTATGCAATGATGTATGTTTTAAGATTTTGTGGCACACATAAGAATGGTATCATTATGAGATGGGTGGGACCTATATCTCCCTCCAATGCATTGGGTAAAGATTTTATATCTCATGAGATAGACATGGCTGGAACGGTAGGTTATACCAGTTCAGTGAAACATGACTGAAATGAGGGTGACTCGGTTCAGAAAGGGGCTTTGTCTACTAAGATAGTCTTGGCAATGAGTCTTGACTAACAAGAAATGATTCTCTATGATTATGTGGGTATGCCACAATGTTTCATGTTTTAAGTTATGATTATTGTGATTACATTTCATTTCCATGATTTACCCCATGTTATGAAATTATGATCTCTTTTTCAGGTTAAGATTTCCAAAATTTATGTGCTTATGTATATGATGGGATTGATATTTCTTTTGTTTACCCTTACTGTGCATTTGAGCTCACCCTTTTCTGTTTTCTTTTCCCCAGGACATAAAGAAAGGATTTAGGTTTAAAAAAGAGAAGATCTTTATGGGAGATGTTAAGATATTTCACCATGATTAGAAGATTATATTCCGAGTTTCCAAAGACACTAAACTATTACGATCCTTGTGTGTGTGATTTTGTTATGTACTAAGTACTCTGCAAAAGTACTGTAATGTCCATGTACGTCAAACTTCGCGTCTCTACATCTGTCGCCTCACTCAGTTGCTACAACTTGTTCCTCATACTGAGCATGTCTACCACCACATTCCCTATTCCAAGAGTATATAATATCTCAAAATCATAGTACTGGACGAACTCTAGACATTTTTATAGTCTTAGGTTCTGGTCCTCTTGGAGAAGATATACCTAAAACTCTTGTGGTATGATAAACTGTAAACCACCCACCCATCAAGTAGTGCCGCCAAATATTCAACACAATGACCAATGCTGCGAACTCTAAGTCATGGTTTGTGTAGTTCTTCTCATGATGCCTCAACGGTCATGAGCCATAAGAGGTCACCACTCACTACTACATTATAAAAAAACATAGTCTGATCCCCGATGCATCGCAGTAAACTACTTACCCCACAACATCATCGGGTGGTCTCAAGATGGAGGCACTAGTCAGTATCTTCCTCATCTCTAGAATACCCTATTTTCATATCTCCATCCACACAAAGGGTTGTCCATTCCATGTCAAAGCTGACAAGGGTGATGATACTCCAAAGAAGTTGGGCACGAACCTACGATAGTAACTAGCTACCCCAAGAACCTCTGTACCTCAGTCACACACCTTGGATGCTCCTAATAAATAATTGCCTCTATCATTGCCAGATCTACTACCACACTAACCTCTGAGATGAAATTTACTAGAAAGTGTACCTCTTGTATCCAGAACTGACACTTCGAGATATAACCATAAGGATAGTGCTCTTGGAGTGTATCTAGTACTATCCACAGGTGTGTAGCATCATGGTCCTCTAACACTGAATACAACAAGATGTCATCGATGAAGTCCAGGATGAACTCGTCAAGGTATTTCTATAAGATCCAGTTCATGAGGCCAATGAACACTATTATGGCATTGTTCTTGTCGAAATGCATCTCTAATAATTCAATGTTTCTATCCTGGAACCTTAATATAGACTTTGGTACATCCTTATCCCATAACTGAAGCTGGTGATAGCCTGATCTGAGGTCTATATCTGATAACCACTTTGCTCCCTTTAGTAGGTTGAATAGGTCATCAATTCATTTCAGTGGGTACTTGTTCATCATAGTCACCTATTTTTGGCTCCCGCTGTCCACTCACAACACTAAACGCACGTCAGCCTTCTTGGAAAAAATAATTGTGGCTTCCCAGGATGAAATGATGGGCCTTAGGAACCCGTTATCTTGCAATTCCTCATGTTGTACCCTCATCCCATGAAGATGTGGAGACCCAAATCAAGACGTAAATGGAAATTACATTATTTTTTCGGAATATATAAAACATAACCAAAACAGACACCAAAGGATAGTAATAGTTTAGTGTCTTTGGAAACTCGGAATATAATCTTCCAATCTTGGTGAAATATCTTCAACATATTCAATAAATATATTCCCTTTTTTTCTTACCTAAAACTATTCTTTATATCCTAGGGAAAAGAAAACATATAAAGGGTGAGCTAAAATGCTCAATAAGGGTATGCATGGAGAAAATAAAACAAACCATATACATTTGAACTTAAAAACATGAACATAATGTTTAAACAAAAAAAATCTTGATAAATGACATTAAACATTGCAACACATAAAGAATAGATCATAAAGGAACATTAATCATGATAAAATATCAAGGGAATAAAACATATAATTTTGGAAACCATTTATCACATGTGATGATTTATATAGTAGCCATGACATTTCTGTGAAGACCATCTTAGAGGACAAAGTCCCTTTCTGAATCATGTTCACTCCTCGTTTCAGTCCTGTATCACAAAACCGGATTAACTTACCATTCTAGCCATGTCTATCTCATGAGATATAAATCATTACCCAATGAATTTGATGGAGATATAGGTCCCACCTATCTCGTAATGAAATCATTCTTACTTGTGCCACAATACAAACACAAATCATTCATCATAACCCAAAGAATAAAATGGGTTTCATAAACAGCATCCCATCATAACATAATCCATATAAAATAAATGGATTTCATTTCACCATAAGAAATGTGAAACCATGTAAATCATAGGGACATTATACTTGAAACACACACATATGAAATAATGTTATCTTAGATGGAAAATGGTTTTGATAAAACACTTGAACTGAATTCTTGTGGGAAATATCCTTTCTTCTTCAAAATCATTTTACTTTCACAAAATGACATGAAATTTTAAAAGAAAATTATTTTGTTGATAATAGTCATGAAATCTTGTAGAGTATGATTTATGAAAATAAAGAATTATGAAACCATAAAAATCTATTCATTCTCGTATATGTTAAAAAAACTCTCCTCATACTTTTGCCAGAAAAGTCAAAAAGTACCTCGAGGGGTAAACAAAATAATGATTCCTTCCATAACATGGGGTAAAAGTCAAAATGGGTAAAAATGACTTTAAACATACATGAAAAAATTTAGAAAACATGGACATGGATGATAAATATTACCCCAGTATATACATAAAATAAACAATCTCGGTAAAATTGAGAATGGAAAAGTTATCAATTACCTTATGTCAAATTTCTTCCGTATGTGTCCAAGACTCTTGTCTAGTGGGATAAAACATATTATTAACTTTTAACAGAACCATAATAATATTTATGATATCATATATGATTCACTTATGACATTATATTACTCGTTCATTTTTCAATCCCATGTTAATGTGTTTTTTGTGTAAAATCATTTAATTTGTCGTACGTATTTTGACTTGTAATTGTTCATACGATTACTTAGATCATGATTACTTACATCAATAATGCTAAACATGATTTATATATAATATATATTTAGAATCTAAATATATATAATAGATTGATAAATGAAACAAAATACACCGTTCATGGAGACGGTAGACCGTACGTACGCATGAGCGATGTTTTCGTTTCCTTATTAAATTGAGTAGATGTAATTAAATAACATATACATAAATCAAGTATCATCATTATTTCTTATATATAATTATTATTCCATATATTTACTTTATAATAATTCTTTAATTGTTAACATGGAAAATGAATATCATCGCATCGTGGAGATGGTAATCCGTACGTTCGCACGAGAAATGATATTATTACCATATTTATTGAATGGAATTTGAGTAGATGATATGATATCATAGAATATATATTATGTTTTAATAATTATATATAATTATTTTTTACACCATTATACCCATCCATGTAAGGTGGTGGTGGAAAACAGATTACACCACGGCGTGGAGATGGTATTCTGTACGTACGCACGCGCGATGATTTCATTTTCTATAGGATGGATAGAAGGTGAAATAGGGTTGTTTCATACTTATAATAACATATCCGTATATATTAATATTATTTTATTACTTTATAATGAAAAAACTAAATAAGAATAAGTATAAGTAGAAAGAAACATGAAAGAGTCGGTAGAAGAGATTACCTCTTCCTTGACACACCTCCTATAAACATCTTCTCATGGCACTAGAGATGGTCTATTGAGAAGACCATAACCTATATGATATAACATGAGAGGTTGAGAAGAGGAGTTGGTAGGTTTTGTCCAATATTAAAGGCTCAAAAGGGCGTGAAGAGAAGAGGGAAGCAGTTCCTTTTTTATAAGGGAGGAGAGGGTCACCTTTGGAAACGTAAGAAATATTAATTTATAATAAATTCAAACCCACCAAAATACCACAGAAAATGACTCATATTACAATATTAGATGAGATAGGGTTGTAATATCATAAAAATAAAATTTAGACTAGTGGAGAATTTATTTTAAACATTATCAACTTGATTTATACTTATTCAATGTATTTAACTTTATTTGTGGTAATAAGATTCAAAATTTTAAATTGTTATAAATAATTAAATCTGTTTTGTGAATTATCCATAATTGTATAATTTATGACATTTTAGACCAGATGAATTTTAATTTATAATTTTTAAATATTTTGTGATTTTTAAACAATTTTAAATTATGTTATGTTTATAAAATAACAATTCTGTCAATTTTGACACTATTCATTAATTTGAATTTAAATAAAATCCACACAGAAGATATGTCGAACTAAAATCTTTAATAGATTAATAACATGTAATATTTATCTATAAAATTATTGTATTATATTATATAGTTCATATAATATTTATTTTAATATTTTTAAAACCATTTATTTGATATTTCAATCAATAAAATAATTTCAACATCACTATTGTGTCACCTTTCATGATAATTATTTAATCCCTAAAAATTATAAATAAATTCACATGATATAGATAATTTTATTTTCTTTCTGGAGACTATTCATTTTCGATGTTCCATGATGTTTATCACTAAATTAAAATTATTATACATATAAGATTTAAGAGAGTGACATACTGTCACTTTCATTGGTTTTAATAATAATTATATGATTTTCATTGTAAAAGGTCCATGAAATGAGTTTATTCCGACCCTTAGGTTATATGTGTCTACTTTTATTCATCCAATAGATTTTTGGAATGTATTTGGGTAATTTTACAATCTTATTTTTACCCTTAATTACCAGATTTACCTTTAACTATAGTAAATAAAAATTACCGTAGTTACTATTCATAAAATCAAAAAAATTAACTTATTAAAATAATTTGGATCCACTAATTCCAAATATGTAATCCAATTATAAAAATTAAAAATACATATTTTGTAGTAATTAATTTAAAATTAATCCCGTCGTTAACAAAACGTGTTTTAAAAGTTAAAACATTGCCACAGATTGGAATGTTTTTATCTATGAATTAAATGTAAAATTAATGGTAATGACATAAAATATTTTAAATGGTAAAAACATAATATATATATTATTTAAAACCATTCAATTTAATAATTTATCCTTAATAATTATTATGATTAAAAAATTTGTTTTTAATTAAAATATAGCGTGTTTTTACTATTCATTAAAATATGAAAGTTATGAGAATAATATGAAAAATTTATCCAAAGAAAATTTTTATATCCTGATTCCAATGAAGAATATTATTTTGACAAATTGAACTTATAAACATGTCAAAAACTAGATATAAAGTGGGTGCGACATCAAAAGTTAGAAAAACTGTATTTTTTTAAAAAAAATACTTCTTTTACCCGAAAAAATTATTTTCCTCTCATACCATGTTCTATAAAATGTGTAAGATGAATAATAATGTTATAAAATTCAAATTTTATTAAATTGTATTCATAACGACTGGTTCATAATAATATTATAACCATATATCATTGTTTAGTGAACCCATGTATTGCGTACAACACAAGTTATCGAGGAAGGTCATGATTGCGTGTAATGAATGCCATGTCAGAGTTGTGTGTAGATCAAGTGTCCTTTGTTGTTTCATATAACATAATCCAACCACATTTAATTTATACATTGAATATATATATATATACAGTCAATTTTGTGTAGAATAACTTCTATCAAACGAACATGGAATTATGTGTAACACGACCGAAGAATAGTGTTGCGTATAATGCAAGATAATATGGTGTTGCATATAGCACAAGATAATGTTGGTGTAGCGTACAAAAGAAGATATGAATGAAATTAAAAATATTATATCTTATAAAATCTCAGGGTGTTACATTCTACAACCCTTAAAATAAATTTCTCCCTCGAAATTCATCAGGGTTCTAAATCGTTTACTATTCATAGAATCCCACATCATAAAAAGGAATACTAAAACATAATTATAAAAACTAATGTATGAAAAGTAATGATTCCCCAAAGTAACTCATCACTGGGTTTCCACATAGTAGAACATAGGTCAAAATTTGGATATGGAAGAAAAATCTAACTATCAAGTTCTGATGGATAGTGGAAGAGAACATGGCTAAGAAAAATCCAACAATCACAAAGCCATAAATTTGTGATGATCTAAAGTACCATCTGATTCTTAGGATATTAGGGTACAAGATTTTTTTTTTTATTTTCAAGATCATTTCCCAAATATTGAATAAGTTTTGAATCAAAAGAAATACTTACTTGATTTGGTTACAATATCAATGTTACTCGTGCCTCTAACAATTTCCACTTCATCTCATACAGAAATGAAGTTGAATTTTTCCTTCGCGAAGTTTTAGCAGATCATGCGATAGAATGATAGGTCGTTCCATATATCTCAAACCTAAGGTTAGAAAAAGTTATAAGACCATCTAATGGTGAGATTAATCATATTTGGTTCAAAAAATGGACTTATAATTTATCTATCGTAGCACTTAACACAATAAAACTAGTTTTTACTAACCAGGGACTTCTTGTAGGCCAGTGGTATGTGATAAAGGCATGTCGTACTTCGGTTGTGTGTTTGATTCCCGCATCCTTGTCCGACGCGACAGGTTGTCACGCATCCTATGGGTCGTACTTTTTCTAAAACTACACCATTATAACAATCCATAAATAATATCAAAAAAAAGTTCAATCCTTAAACAATACAATCTGATGTCCATCATAATCCATTCCAATATTTAGGCTTATCCAAAATAGATATGTCCATTCTCATAGTATAAAGAAAATGATTACTTGCAAGGATACATAATAAGCACGTGAATACAATCATTTATCCCCCATATATCATTCGATATATCTTTTTGGTCATATTCCAAGCATGTGAATACCTTAATCATGTATTATCTTGAAAAATGAATAATCATTGAATCATAGTGAAAACAAGAATGATGTCAAAATTTAACTCTTTCTACATTCCCAAATTGAAAATTTTCTATATACACAAACCATGATATAAATTTTTCCTTATATCATTCATGATATCCTGAATACTATCATGCATATTATTTTCTCCTTATCCCTTCATTATGTGCATTTCATTTTCTTTCCAAAATTTTTTCAATCACATTTCATGGTTACCGGTACCATAAAATTATTAAAAAAATTATCAAATATGTTGATATTTCAATATTCTACGATATGTTAAATGAGATTCCACAACATTATCTCAGAATCCCATTAAATAAATACTTATTAATTCCAGCACATTGTTTTCATACTCAACATCACAAATAGTGATAGCATGTTTCTTCCCTTTATCCTTTTCCTTAAGAGGTTTCTCACGTTGATCATCATTTACCCTTAGATTAGGGCATTTATTAGCATAATTCCCCATTTCCTTTCACTTGAAGCATTTAGGTGTTGGTGGAGCGTTCTATGTAGTCTTTACTCTTTTCACATCCTTAGCTATATTTTTCCCATTACTTCAACACTCAATTGCTCAATGACCTTATTTTCCACCCTTAAATCATTTTCTTGTACCTTTTAGGCAATCCTCACCACGCTTCTTTCCACACTTCGAGCATTAATAAACATTCATCTTCTTTTCACCATTGTTCTGAGATATTTCCTTAAACTCCATCTTTCGTTTTTTTTTTCAAAACCATGAGATGAATATGTAACACAAAATTATAGTTCCACCTTGATAGCACAATGCACAATTTCATCATCGTTACTGAACTCTCTTATAGTTAACTCCCTTCGAAGACTCAGTTTTAAGCCACGAAAGAATCGATCAACTTTTCTTTCAGGATGGATGATAAGTTTAGATGCATACATTGCAAGATGGGTAAAATTTGCATTGTATAAGCCAAAAAATACATCATCCTTTTGTATAATCTCTAGGAACTCCTTTTCTATCATTGATCTAAGAATACAAGGGATGTACTTATTGAAAAAACAAGTTCTTGAACTCGTCCCATTCCATGGATTCAATTTCTTCATAGGGACTTGTATTCTAAATTAGATTCCACCACTAGTTTGCTTCACCTTCTAAACGGTAAACAACAAAAATGAATTATTAATTCTCTAAAGAACGAAGTATGAAAAATATCTTTCCAATGGTATTGATCCATTGTTCAGAAACAAGTGGATCAGAAGACCCATTGAATGAAGGTGGACGTTTCCTCATGATGGACTAAATAGAATATTGTTCCCTTCTCTACTGATTTGGATGTACAGAATGATTCATAGCTTTTGTAAGTAATGGAATGAGATTTTTTACTCGATCTCCCATAACATTGGTTTGGTTAAAAGTACTATCATTGCATTTTCCATTACATTGATCAACACGGTTCCTTCGGGTTCCTGCCATCGTCTAAAACCCAAAAAGAATAGTGTGGGAGGCAAAAATCATGCTAGGAAAACTACATAATAAATGGGGAGTACCTTCAATATCTAACATATTAGGTTTAATTCTATGATCTTTACCGTAATCCCATGACTATAACATGTATTTATACTTAAAATTAGGGACATCTCCAGACATTCCTTAGAAATATGTCTTGGGATCTCACTAAAGTTTTCACATCCTAGTTTCCAAAGGTTGACTAATCCTTTCCTCTGATACCAACTGTAGAGACCCAAATCTTGGCATACATGGAAATTAAATTACTTTTGTGTAATATCTAATACATAACAAAAACAGACACCAAAGGACCATAATAGTTTAGTATCTTTGGAAACCCAGAATATAATCTTTTAATCTTGGTGAAAGATCTTCAACATCTCCCATAAAGATCTTCCCTTTTTTTTACCTAAAACCTTTCTTTATATCCAAGGGAGAAGAAAACATATAAATGGTGATCTCATATTCTCAGTAAGGGTAATAATAGAGAAAATATAACAAATCATATACATATGAACTTAAAAACATGAACAGAATGATTAAACATCAAAATCCCGAGCAATGACATAAAACATTGCAGCACATATGGCATAGATCATAAAGTAACATTTATCATGATAAAATAGCATGGGAATAAAACTTGTAATTGTGGAAACAATTAAGAACATGTTATAATTTCCATAGTAGCAAAGGCATTGATACCAAGACTGTCTTAATGGATAATGTCCCATTCTCAAACAAGTTCACTCTTCGTTCCAGTCCTGTATCACTAAACCGGATTAACTTGTCATTCTAACCATGTCTATCCCATGAGATATAAATCTTACCCAATGCATTTGAGAGATATATAGGTCCCACCCATCTTATAATGAAATAATTCTTATATATTCCACAACATAAACATAAATCATTCATCATAACCCAAAGAATAAAATAGTTTTCATAAACATCATCCCATCATAACATAATCGATATAAAACAAATGGATATCATTTCATCATAAGAAAATTAAAACCATGTAAATAATAAAGACATTATACTTGAAACATACACATATGAAATAATTTCATCTTAAATGGAAAATGGTTTTGATAAAACACTTGAAATTAATTATTGAGGAAAATATCCTCTCTTCTTCAAAATCATTTTATTTTCACAAAATACCATGAAATTTTAAAAGAAAATATTTTGTTTTAAATAGTCATAAAATATTGTAGAGAAAGATTTATTAAAATAAGGCATTATGAAACCATAAAAATCCGTTCATGCCGTATATGTTAAAAAACATTATCCTCGTACTTTTGCCAGAAAATTGAAAAAGTACCTCGTTGGGTAAAAAAAGAAATATTCCTTTTAAACCATAGGGAAAAAGTCAAAATGGGTAAAAAAATTAATTATACATGAATACATTTTTAGAAAACATGGACATGGATGATAAATATAACCCCAGTAAATACTTACAAATAAACAATCTCGGATGAAAACGAGATTGGAAAAGTTACCACTTAGCTTATGTCCAACTTCATCCGTATGTGTCCAAGACTCCTAAATAGTGGGTTTAAACCTATTATTAACTTGTAACAGAACTGTAATAATATTTATGATATCATATATGATTCACTTACAACTTAATATTACCCATTCATTAATCAATCCCATGTTAATGCATCTTTTTGGGTAAAATCATTTTATTTGTCGTACGTGTTTTGATTTGTAATTGTTCATATGATTACTTAGATGAAGATTAATAACTTCCAGAATGTAAAACATGATTTATATATAATATATATTCAGAATATAAATATATATATAATATTTATAAATGGAATGAAATACACAGTTCCTGGAGATGGTAGACCATACGTACGCATGAACCCTGATTTCGTTTCCTTATTAAATTGAATGGATGTAAGTAAATAACATATAAATAAATCGAATATCATTATTATTTCATATATATCATTATTATTCATTATATGTACTTTATAATCATTCTTGAATTGTTAACATGGAAAATGAATCTCATCGCGTCGTGGAGACGGTAATCTGTACGTACACATGAGCGATGATATCATTCCCATATTTATTGAATTGAATTGGAGAAGATTATATAATATCATTGAATCAGTTTGAATATATAATAATCATATATAGTTATTCTTTACACCATTATAACCATCCAAGTAAGGTGTTGGTGGAAAACATATTACACCACAGCGTGGAGACTGTATTCCGTACATACGCACGCGTGGTGATTTCATTTTCCGTAGGATGGATAGAAGGTGAAATAGTGTTGTTTAATATTTATAATAACATATTAGTATATAATTAATACATATGTGTTTACATTATAATGAAAAAATTAAATAATAAGAAGTATAAAAAGAATGAAACTTGAAATAGTCGGTAGAAGAGATTACCTCTTCCTCGACGCACCTCCTTTAAACTTCCTCTTAGGGCACTAGAGTTGGTCTTTTGAAAAGACAAGAACCTCTATGATATAACTAGAGAGATTTATAAGAGTAATTATCTGGGTTTGGATGAGCATCAAGGCTCCAAAGGGAGTGAAGAGAAGAGGGAAGGGGTGCCCATTTTATAAGGGTGGAGAGGGGCACCTTTGGAAACTTAAGAAATATTAATTTATAATAAATTTAACCCCACTTAAAAACCTCCAAAAATTACTCATATTAAAAAATTAGATTATATAGTATTGTAATATCTTCAACCAATAAAATTTATACAATTTGGTAATTTATTTTAAACATTATCAACTTGATTTATTCTTATATAATCTATTTAACTTTATTTGGGGTAATATGATTCTAAATTTTAAATTGATATAAATAATTACGTATGTGTTGTGAATTGTTAATAATTGGTTAATTTATGACATTTTAGACCATATTATTTATAATTTATAATTTTTAAATATTTTTGTGATTTTTAAACAATTTTATATTATGTTAGTTTTATAAAATAACAATTGTGTCAATTTTGACACTATTTATTTATTTAAATTTTACTAAAATCCACACAGAATATATGTTCGAAATAATATCATTAATAGATTCATAATAAGTCATATGTTTCCATAAAATTAGTGAAGCACTTTAAATAGTTCATATAATATTTATTTTAATATTTTTAAAAACATTTATTTGATATTTCAATCAATAAAATAATTTCAACATTACTATTATGTCACCTTTAATGATAATTATTTAATCCATAAAAAATCTAAATAAATTTAAATGATGTGTATAGTATTATTAGATTTCTGGATACTATTTATATTCGAAGTTTCATGAATTTTATCACTAAATTAAAATTATTATACTTAAAAGATTTAAGATAGTGACATATTGTCACTTTCTTTGGTTTTAATAATAATTATATCATTTTTATAATCAAAGGTCCATGAAATGAGTTTATTCAAACCCTTAGGAGATGGGGGTCGGCTTTTATTCATCCAATATAATTTTATAAAATGTTTTGGTAATTTAAAAATCTTATTTTAACCCTTAATTACCCGATTTACCATTAACTATAGTAAATAAAAATTACCATAGTTACTATTCATAATATCAAAAAAAAGTAAACTATTAACATAATTTGGACCCAATGAATCCAAATATGAATCCATTTTTTAAAATTTTAAACACAAAAGTTTCAGTAATTAATTTAAAATTATTCCCATTGTTAAGAAAACGGGTTTTAAAAGTCAAAACATTACCAAAGATTGAAATGTTTTTACCAATGAATTCAATGTAAAATTAATGGTAATGACATAAATTATATTAAAGGGTAAAATTATATTCTATTTATAATTTACAATGATTTATTATTATAATTTAACCATATAAATTATTGCGATGAAAAGAATTGTTTTTAATTAAATTATAGCGCGTTTTTACTGTTCATTAATATATGAAAGTTATCAGAATAATATAAAAATTTTATCCAAAGTAAATTTTTATATACTGATTCCAAATTATAATTTTATTTTGTCAAATTAAACTTATAAAATGTCAAAATCTAGATTTAATGTGGGTGCGCCATTAAAAGGTTGCAAAACTGCATTTTTTTTAAATACGTATTTTACCCAAAAAATTTATTTTGTTCTCATACCATGTTATATAAAATGTGTAAGATGAATAATAATGTCATAAAATTCAAAATATAGTTAATACTATTCATAACGGCTAGTTCAAAATATTATTATAACCATATGTCATTGTTTAGTGAAACCTGGTATTGCATACAACACACACTATCGATGAAGGTCGTGATTGCGTTTAATACCAGCCAAGTCATGGTTGTGTGTAGTGAAATACTCCTTTGTTGTTGCAAATAACATAATCCAACCATATTTCATTTATACATTTCATTTATATATATACATATACACTCAATGTTCGGTATATTAACTTTCATCAAACGAACTTGAAATTGTGTGTAACACGATCCAAGAATAGCTTTAGATATACTGCAAGATAATAAGGTGTTTCATATAGCACAAGATAATATTGTTTTAGCATACAATAGAAGATATGAAATAAATTAAAAGGAATATATCTTATAAATTCTCAGGGTGTTACCGAAGCTCTATGGGATCCATTTGATATGACTATGTGGATATCATTGTTGTCTCATGGTACATGTCGATACAGAAGTTTACATTTCTCTGAGAAGGTAAATTTGGAACCTCATCAAGAATAACATCCTCGAACACATCAACCCCTACAAGAATTCTTGGAATACTCTCCTCCACTACACCGTGGATGAGGCTAACCAACCAATGAGTGATCAGCTGCACCCACCTTCAAATAGGGTATGTCCAATGCTGCATGGGTTTCCTTATCCCTGGTGAAGGAATACCTGGTCCCATATCCATGGACACACCACATTCTATGTCTAAAACATTAGATCGAAGCATGGAGTGTGGATAACGAGTCCATACCCAAGATGACATCAAAAGGCCTCGATGCTGCTACTAGGAGATCCCAGCCGAAACTCTCACCTCCTAAAGTAATCTCAAAATTCTTGTACCAATGTGTAATAATCGAATCCCCTCCAATAAGAGTCCATTTCAGTAATGATCAATCCAATGGCTCTGCCAGAAATTCCATGCTCCAAAAGAGGGTCATTACAAAGAAGGAGTGAAACGAACTTGTGTCTATAAGTACTACTACTAGGGCGTAGAAGACACATATCATACCTCATATCATTTCTAGAGAACCTTAGTCCTTAGCCTATGCTACCTAGAGTTGAGCTTGCCCCTGTAAGATTGCTCCTAGAGGTCGGGTGGACCACCTGTGAGTGGTGGCGGTAACATCTCAAACTGTCTCCCACTGCCTGCCGCTTGACCAACTACCTTTCAATATCTACCTCCCTCTGGACATCCTCGCCTGAACCGCTATCGCTACACTGATAGCTCCCTGACCGTCTTTCGGTCATCAGTATGGCGGGAAGGGTTTTCACATGCCATAAGTTTATGCTAACCACACGTGTAGCTCTGTCGGGCTCCCTACAAACTTCCTCTTTACTGGGAGCCCCGCACCATCGACCCCGATACCTAGGGTTGTCCTCTGAATGTTTTGACCCACTTAGGCCAACGTGTCTGATGTCTGGTGCATGATGAAGACTCTACCACCTAGGGGAAAACTGGTATCTCTAGCTACGAGCGCCAGCTCCTCCAAGAAGGTCACCATCAGAAGGGCTCGCTCTAGCACCCTGGCCTAGGTAGGGATGTTGAGAGACACCACTAAAAATATCCTCTCCCACCCGATCCCCTTCTCAAAGGATGAAACACGGAGGAAATGTTATCAAATCATAATTTTGGAGTAGTGGGAATGCTCTGCGAACCATGTCGAGTACTCGTCCACTGTTAGGCTATCCAGATGTACGTGAAGCAGCTCCCGGATGTGCACATAGTACAAGGTCACAGGTAAAACTCTTCCAGGAAAAGCCTCTCAAATTCAACCCAAGTAAGGGTCACCTCATCACAAGTTTGGATGGTCAGGCTCCACCATCTCCCTATCAAGACCTATAGATGTATCACTGCCAAAACCTCCATCAGGTCATGTAGTTTCCTCACTAAGTAGAAAACCGACGTCACAACATCTTGCCAGTCTTTAACGACCTGAGGATCCGTCTATCCAATGAACCTAGGAGGTCTCTGTCCCTGAAACTAATTTAGGGAACTAAAACTATGAAACTCTTCTATTGGAACTTCCAGCAGTAGATGATGACTATCGGGTTGTGGTAGTACAGGTGCACCACCTGGTGGGGCCATCTTTAGAACCAGTCCCTGAACGAACACCACTTCTCTAGGCAGGCTATCCTCACACCCTCATATCGGGAACCTAGATAGTCATACACATGGAGAAATCATGAAATAGATAAATTTGAACCAAATATATAAGTTTATACATGGTGATATGACTCTTATTCAAAAATAAAGAGACACTTATGAAACTAGGGTTTTCATGGATTGAGTCGAAAACATAATTCTAGGTCATGATTTGTGGATATGTGGACCGTCGAACCAATACTGGGATCCCGTATGAAAGTCGAACTTGAAACATATAACACTATTTCCCAAAGACAAAACAGCAGACTTCAAGTCTTTGAGGGGGAACCGAACCTCCCTCTGATACCACTTTGTCATGACATGTCCCCCGGGGCTTGTTTCATGACTACCCCAAGCCTGCCTTTTGAAGGCCTAGTATTAATGAATAGCGTAGAAGGAATCAACCTTCAAGTGAGAGGCATTTTCCTACATACCTATAATCACACACACACCCAACCAAGTACCAACTCACTAAAGGGGAACAAAATACTACTGAATGAACTGAGTTCAAGTACAACTGAATGAAAGTGATCCAGAATACAATCCTAAGAAAAAAGTACTAAAAACTGTAAAGTACAAATAGTGCTCAGTTGTCTATCTGCAGTAAACCACACCTGATTGTGAGTGTAATGATAATTTTGGAAGATAAATTAGTATGTCAGGTCCTCCATTTCAGAATCATCCCTTCATGGTCCTAGGCCACCAAGTCCACCATCGTAGCGTCCATTCGTCCAGTCTCCCAGATCCCCAATGTCAAAACATCAGTCATCTGCACCTGACACAACACATGTGGATAGAGCCTGTTCAGAGGTGAGTAACATAGTACTTAGTAGGTACCCCAAAAAAATGAAAAACACCCCTAAATTACTCAAAGTAATGCACAAAACACAAGACAGCTCATACCAGGTATATTCCAGGGTGGTAACACTAGCATCGTCAATCACAAATGCCGAACTCATCAACCACTAGAGAAATCCTCCCCTTTCAAGTATAGTGGCCCTTATGGGGAACATTGATCCTCTTACCAATAAAATGTCACTATTGTGGTACTCATCCTGGATTAGCGTTGTGGTAGTGCTGGGTGACACAGCGCCGCTCCACACTGTGGGTCTTCCAGGTCACACTGAGCCGCTTCCCACCTTGGCCGAAATGACGTACTTCTATTTTCGTGTACCATGTTTCCACCGGGTTAGATACAACTGCTCTCATCCATGGGTCTTCTAGGTCCCATAGATCATCTTCACACTGGGCCATTGTCGAGCAGTGTTATGTTCTCACCCAACTGTAGGGTTCTGTACGTAGCGTGCTTGGGAGAACCGATCCTCAAACCATTCATCACTTCTCGGCATACCTGAATGTCACCATAATTCATTATGAATGATCTTCCTCGTCAAGATGGTCCCAACGCAGAAAATTTCACGTCAATGGGACTTGAAAAATTCATGATATCTGCGTTTTACTAACCAGAGGGATAGTTGAGTTGGGGCTCGGTCTGACCCAGTTAGACTGACCCAACAAACAATGATCGGGGGGTTCTACATTCATTGATTCATTCTGACTCCCATGACCTGACCTGGTGTGGCTTGGGGTCAGTGTAGTCTGGCCTAACTAGTGGGCCATGCCTAATAGGTCACATTGTACTTAGTCCGGTTGGCAGATGATCCAGCCTGTTGGGTCGCCTCATGACCCGGTGTAGACCGGCCATGCCAGATGTTGCATGGGTCTGGGCTTCTAGTGCAGGTATAGACGGAACCGCTTGGGGTACGGAATATTATCAATGGGACCGACCGTGCGGTACAACCAGTGTGACCCCCTGGGACACGACTTTTAGTTGCACGCACTCTGGTCCGAAGGTGAGCCACATGGGCGGGACACCCCTCCTCTGTGGCACCCTCCTTGCATCGTGTATTCCTCCTACTATGGTCAACACGGCATGGTGCCTACGACCTTCAAGGTTGCCCGGACAACGCCCACCGCTCCGTGTAGTACCCACTTATTGTCATCTCCTCCCTCACGTCGCTGCGTCAGATGAGCCACAACCTCTCTATCAAGATGGTCGGCCGGAGCATGCCACAACCTCGACAGAGCTGGGGAGGTCGGCCTCTGCCACTGCTCTCGGCAGCAACACACTGGCAGAATCATTGGCGGGCCACCTAGCTCACTCCGATGGTCTGTTCAAAACGCCGCTTGTTCCAATGGTCTCTAGGAGAGGATGTCATTACTATGAATCCATCAAACCATCCTTACCATCGCTTTGATAATGTTTCCACCATGAACACTTGAAGAAAGGCTCTTGAGCCTTGTTCGTGTCATCCTGGGCCCTCTGCATTAGTGGTTTTAATAAGGGGGGGGGGGGGGGGGTTGGCTTAGGGTGGTTAGCGTTAAAATATTCATGCCTAGGTTTAATCCTAAACAATAACCCCAAAAGAAAACTCACCATCCCGTTATGACGCACGATCCACCGATCAACCTGTTCATGGGTTGATCTACATCAATCATTTTTTAAAATAGAATAATAGGTACAAACTTTTAAAATTAAAAACCCATTCCTCTTTGATGTTTGTTTCCTCATGTACATCCTCTAGGGGTTTAAGATATCAATGTCACTTATCGGGTCTGATATTCTAAAGGTGTCAAAGAAGAAGTTATATTGGCGTTCTCTGTTCTTCGATAGGGTGAAAGTCCATCATAGGTTAGCCAAAGAATCCTCCAAATTCGTTAATCCATATTTTCTGAGCTCATCAAATTATAAATTGGATCACATCGCAACATTCCCATTATGGTGTGAAATTGCATCATTACACTATTTTATTTAAGAAACAGTGTTTCTATGAATCGTCATTAAACCGTCATTACGGAGTTACATTAATAAGGAATTAATGATCCTCATTGATGTGCATCATCTCCACTATGTCGCTGCCCTGCATCATCTTTGTCCACCACTCCATAGTGAGAATGAAAATAAAATAAAAATAAAAAATTGTTTTATTATTTTTCACCAAATATCCAAAAAATATCTTTGCCACTCGGCCCTTGACAGCCGAAGTTATGCCTTTTCTAGGTGAATCATAGTGTTCTAAATTCAATAGTGCCCTCATATTTTTGATACGAAAAACAGTTCCAAAGATTAAAAATCCCACTAACATGTTTACTGAACAAACATTAAAAAAAGTTCAAAATTCTGTTCTAGGCTCTCTGGACGTCGGAATTACGTTCCATGAAATTTTTTGGTCTCGAAATTTTTTCACATTAAAAAAAACTACACTTTAATTCTGAGAAGTTACAAGGTCACTCATAGAAATATATAAAATATCATACTAAAATAAATTAATTTTCAATGGAAAAATTGAACAAATAGATATAATTTGAATTTAAAATTATTATTGGTCAAAATGAAATCATAAAATAAAATTGTTTAATATTTGGATTTTGTTTTTATCCTTATATCTTTATTTTAACCCATGTTAACCCTTTTTAAAAATTTTCATAATAAAAGACTTTTTTACTAACTAATGTTCAATATATTTACAAAAAAAATTATACAATAAATGGACCATATTTGTTATTTTAAAATATATAGAAATCACTTTTTTGAATATATTATTTTTATTTGTTTTAATTTATTTAAAAAAATATTATTTTTTTAAGAAAACATTAATTTCATTTTTGGATGTTTTCATCAAATTTGAATTTGAAAAAAATATGACAGAAATGTACATGGAATATATTGAATTAATATATATCTAATATTTTATATTTATCCCAAAAATTAATGGAAATCAATATGTCATTCAAATTATTTAACCTTTAACAGATTAAAAATCTATTATTTTTTGTTAATTTAATTAATATAGTGTCTGTATTGTATAATAATTTAAAATAAATATTTCAACCCTAAAAATTTACAATATGTTACCCTGATAAAAGAATAAATTTACTATCAAAAAGTTATTTATAACAAAATATTTATTTTTTATCCATAACACAAAATATTATATATATTAAAAGAGATAAAGTGACATGTTTTACTCGAAATTTTAATTATCTAGTAAAAAGGTTGATATCAATGAAATATTCAATAAAATTATATATATTATAATATTTTATATAAATTCATTAACTAAACTTTTCCAATAGTATAAATTCATGTTTTATGACATTTTTTCCTTACCATGGTGACAAAAATTTATTTTTCTTACTATTTGAGAGGGAAAAAAATAAAAAGGATGTATTTTTTGAAACAATTTTGAAATCATAATTCCAAATATAATATCAATTCTTAAATATTCAATTTCTACATATTTTATAAATTAATTAAATTTTAAAATTTAAAACAAAAGGAATATATTTTTTCAAAAAATAATTCTATTAATGTACTAAATAAATTTATATAAAATTAAACATTGAAATTAATTCCAATAAACATAAATATATTATTTCTAATATAATTAAACTAATTTTATATTGATTTTTAAGAAGAAATCTAACTTTTTAATTTCATTAAACAAAAATGCAGTTCAAAAAAAATTATTTTTCACTATTTTCCGAAAAATGAATTTTCTCAAAAAAATTACAAAAAATTCATAGTATTCCTATTTTGACATCATATTTTAATAATGGGTATCATTTTAATTAAATAATTTTCTTAAAGAGATCCAAAAGATAAATATATTATTAACACTCATAGAAAAATAAAAAACATTTTTAAAAATTAAAATATATTTTTGATGAAGAAAATGTTTTTACTAAAAATTGGTTGATTATTTTTTAATAATTAATAATTAATTTATTATTTATTAAAACTTCTATATATATATATATTTCATAATTTTGTTAATCTAATTCATACCCTTCAATTTTCGTTTTGGGTAATATAATAAAAATATTTCTTTTTTTTAATCATAGATTTACATGTTGTATACGCTATCAAACATGGTTTTATTTTAAAATATCAAAATTTTAAATTCTTCCACCTTTAAAATTTTCATCATGAAATTTAATATTACATACTAAGGTGAACACATGTGGGGGTGTTTCTTCTTCATGTCTCTATCCAGTTACCATGTTGCCTCTTTATATTGATGATTCCACTATAGTACATTGACTAGAGGAATTTTATTATTTATTCTAAAATTAATCTTATGGTGTATGTTATTAATAAAAATCCTTTCATAAGGTCACCTATAAATTTCAATGACTTTTGGAAAAAGGTATATACTTTTTCAATATAGATATGAAGAATAGGTTGTGTTCTTGATATAGGGTTGGGGTCAGTTTTATTGAGTATGTCAAAATTTTAATGAGATAAAGATTATCAATGGGGTTGATTAATATGAGGCTTATCTTACACTTATTTCCAAATATGATGACTACGTTTCGTGGGTATATAAGTATTAATACTTTATCTATCAACCCATACCCTAGGTCTCATCGATGGTTATCATTATAGCTCTTTTTCGCCTTTGATTATCCCATTTGTGTAACTTAATGGTCAAGAACCAGTCAACTATTTATTAAATCATTTTAGGGAATAATAAATTGGAATATCTAACTTCATACCAAGAAAGAAGTGTTCTATATATTTCTTACTGAGCGTCATTATAAGGATCAATTTGTATGATTGGGTAAAATCTGTTATTGTAAAAGAATTCTATCACAGGACGATATTGACCCCATCCTCCATTGAGGATCATCACTCATACTCGCAATATTTCTTCTAGTGAATAGATTTTATAATCACATTGGACCTTAGTTTTCGAATAATAAGATATATTGAATATCAAAACATTATTTAAGGCATGTTGGAGAATCATCCCAAACCTAGAAGTAAATCTCTGATCTAGGTCAGATACAATCAAGTGTTTTGTTCAAAGATACCTAAGAATCTATTTGATTAATATCCTTGAATGTTGATTGATTGAGATGTACTCTAAAATTAAAATAAAGTGAGATGTATTTGTAGTTATATATATTGATTTTAATGTATAATTAATTAATATTTATTTGTCAAGAGAACTAGTGACTTTGTATATGGTGATTTTCCCATTTTCGTGTAGGTATGGGTAATGGTTGTCTCATCCCCTATGAAATTTTCATTTCATCATTATCATGATGACATACAGGGAACATTGATGGGAATTCTACAATCACCCTCTTCATGTTTTTCCACCAATAGTGATCATAGAGATATTTATTCTTTATCATTCCCCCATGATATATTGAGAAGGTTGATCTATGTATATCATTCAATATCAATTTCATTTTGTCAGGACTATATTGTATAAATTGTGATGACCCAAATCATGAATCTTCTTTTTCATTATTTTTTACATATGAGGATTTCTATATTCTTATAGATTTGACCTTCTATTAAATCACCACATCATCTCTTTGGGCTTTATTTATCTTCTCTTGATGGGATGGTTGAGAAATCTATTGGGAAGGTAATGATTATGTTTCATCCTTTATGATTCCCATGTCGATCATCTTCAAGTATAAGAATATTTTATCCTTCTCAATTACCCTCTCTGACAATGTTTTCATATCCATCCTAAATAGTTCATGTACCTCTTATTTGCATTCTATGGAAGGTAATGGATTGAGTAGTCAATGTCCATGATTATATGTAGCCATATTTTTTAGCTCATATAAAACTTTTTCTTGTTCAATATATATTTGAGGCTCTTTTTATTTGTGTATACATTACACTTCTCCCAATTAAGAAAATTCCTCTAGATTTTCAATGTATATAATATCGATAAAATGGAAGATCAGATGTTGGATTGTATTTCCCGTGAAAATTTAAATACCTTGAGGAATAGGTTATCAAAATTTTATTTTATATTAGTACACAGAAAAAACACTCTTTTCAATTCATTTATATAAACCACAAAAAGTTCCCCTCTTGGGGGATGATTCAGGAATGGTGTTTTGAAAACTCAGATTATTAATTCATTAAGGATCTCTTCACATTAATTAATCTATAAAATATATAATACCATTAGTGTAATCTTGGTTTGAAGGATTAAAAATCCTATGAATTTTCCAAAAATTATCAACAATACCCATAAAGTCATTAGAAACAATAGATATCTATTATAAATATTGTTCTAGACCATTCCTCAATTTCATTTCACTTATAATGGTCTATATATATCCCTATACAATTGATAAATTAACTATTAATTATAATTATTTGATACATAACTCACATTTCGTGTACTTTTCAATTATATTCTCCTTCAAAAAATTATTCATCAAATTTTTTAAATACTTCTCATGCTCCACAATTCATTTGGAGTATATGATAATATCATCTATAATGACTACCAAAAATTTTACATGGAAATATCTAAAAGTATATTCACAACATAAATACTGATTTCTATAGAATTATTGAGATTAAGGGGAATCAGTATAAAATCATAGTGACCATAAAATTTTTGAATGTCAATTTTTGGAATTTCTTCAATCTTCACCATTAAATTGTGATATCAAAAATGATGGTCCACCATAGAGAAATAATGGGCCCCACATAGTCGACTTAATAAGTTCTTTATCCATGGAATGTGATACATTTTCTTTATATTTATTTTTTCTACATTAATCAGTACATAGGTTCATTGAACAATCCTTCTTATTTACGAATAGTACTGGCACACCCCACGGGGAAGCACTCAACTATATAATAACATTTTATATTGTATTTTTTAACTAAATTTTTTAGTTATTCCAAATCAACGGTGGAAATTCTATGAGGATAATTTTATATGGGTATATATCATGTTAAAAATTGATTGAGAACCCAAACTATCTTTTTGAGGGATTTCTATGAAGCACTTTAGGTAATACATCATATAATCTCTCATAATGGGTACATATTGAACAATGATTATCTCCTTTAACGTGATCATTTGATCCATATATTCTTTCCCATAAGCAATTTTATCCACACATATGCATGAAATTATAAGTGATATTCATACTCCTCTTTAGAATTGATTATAATTATAGGATGATTTGGGATTTGAAGATTGATCAACTAGTCTTTAATGTTGATATTGTTTCATATAAGGTCAACCAATCAATTCCCCATAGAGCATCAAAATAATATAAATGATGTTTGATGAGATTTTTATGGAATATTCATTCCACAAGAACAGTCTAAGGAGGATTCATATTCTTAGGATGTAGAAATTTCTCCAGTTTTATTTCACATAGATAGCACAACCCTCATGTTTTTAGGAGGTGTTTGAATAGTTCTACTAACATTGCACGATATGAAATAATGTTTCTTTCCAAGATCAAAATGAATATTTTTTATTATTCAATGAATAACTGTCAAACATAATACATCATAATTATTAGGATCCACCTCAGTAGAAGTGATATTCATTCCCTTCCTTGAAAACATATAATTAGTGGTTATTTTAATTAGTTGTCTCTAACAACCCTTACCATAGGGAATTATATTTCATAATTCTTTTTTTTCTTGATGTTGAAACACTGTACGACATATTGGGTGTTAAATTGAACCTTTAGTTCCCCTTTTTCATTAGTAGATATCTATATATCTCTTTCACATTAATTAGCCTGATGCCTTTATTTAATTGAATCATCTCCAAGTACCCTAAAAATATCTACCTAGATTCCTATTCACATACTTTTGACACACGAGATGTTTGGATTTAATTCATATATAATATTTATCTATGGATTCCCTTATATAAAAAATCCATTTTAGAATTTTCATCTCTTGGAAAATTAGTTAAATGAGAATCTTCAGTCTAAAAATTTTCCTAAAGGGACAGTGGATAGTAAATTCTTAGCAATCAAAGTATCAAATCACAAATGTTTTTCATAGAATTTTCTTAAATCCCCTAAATAAGTGTTCAAACTTATTTTTATTATTTATAATGAATCCAGTGGAATATTGTGAATTCAATAATAATTTTTCTTAATATTTCCTAATATAATTATTTTCATTTTTTTCAGTCCAAATAACATTGTCTCTAATTCACGAGGCAGAGTAATGTGAAATATTTATTTAAACACAGTCTATTAAATTATTCAAATTTTATGGAATTTAAATTCAATTTGGGATTATTGTTCTTGTTCATTTTCAACTAATTATCAGGTTTCCCATATTTTTTTGAATGACCATGATAACATTCTCTTATTATTAGAAATATATAACTGAAAATATCTTCTCAATGAATTAAATCCATACATTTTAGAAGAGGGTATTAGAAGATAAACTAATGATAGAATTTTTTTTATCATAAAATATTCTATTGAAACATTCATATTCATATAAAAAAGGAGTTAATTCCTTGTGATTTAAGTTATTATTTAATGTATGAGTTTTCTGATATAATAAATCCATGAATTTTTCACCCGTGATTTCTTGTTAGTTAACCTTTGTATATGTATTTTAGGAAACTCATGTGTCTTGGTGATGTTTGGGAGAGTTTAGAGGAATGCTGAATTTTTTTGTTATTTTATTGAGGTTCATGATTTGAACACGTCTAGTAGAAAATATGAAACAGCTACAGTAAGTCGTGCAATGTGTAATAGTGGGATCTGGGTAGGTTCATGGTTAGGCAAAGTAGTTCTACAAACCATATATTCATCCATCAAAAACTATGATTTTTCTATTTGAGGGATTCTATAATGTTGGTGTGGGTTTCTCTAAAAATGTATTTCAACTGTACATGGTGATTCTAATGGATGATGCATTTGCATGGTTAGCACATGGTTTTCATAACTATGCTCCTTGGTCATGGAATGCTAAAACATAGATCCGCAAAATTGTGGATCTAATATCATTGTACTTTTTAATGTTTAGTTTAGAAAAAATATTACCCAAACATGAATTCCTCTCATCCGTTTGGTTGTAGAGACAATTACTCTATATTTAAGAGAAATATATTGGAAAATCATGGTGCATTGATGCCCAAATATCATGTAATGTACATGATCTTGGTTGTCTATCTTCTGATTATTCTTATTCCTTCTCAGGGTTTCATGGATCTAATACCTTGGGGATAGATATATACTTTTTAATTCCAATGATAATGAGATTCGAATATTTTCATATTAATGAAAATATATAAATATTATTTTTTTAGTTTCAAACTTGTTTTGTAGAAGAATGTGGGTTTTTCTCTGTTTCCCCCTATGTTTATGAGGTAGGTGGCTCCACTCTAAACTACACTTATTATATGAAGAATTATTGGTTTCAATTTTAGTTTTTTTAATTAAATTGAATGTGAAATAATTTGTTAATTCTTAACGGAAAACAACATTAGTGATGATTTATGCAATTTTTAATATTGTTTGTTTTGGTTGAAAGTGAATGTGTTAACATTTATTTAAAATAATGTTTTTAATATATATTTTTTGTTTTTATGCATGGAAAATTGGTTTATTTTATTCAATAAAATTATTTTTTTATTGAAAGAGTTTCACAGAATTTGTATGGAATGGGTTTTTGTATAATTGTATGACATGTGTTCTTGTGCATTTATTATAGAAAAGGTGTGATGTTACCCCAATAAAATGAATTAGATAGATAAGGGAGTGAATTTTCCCATATCAAAATCATTCAACAAGAGATAGCATTTTGGAAGAATGAATCACCACTCATGAATATAAATATGTCCACTTTTCTATGCAGTTCTGGATGTGTGTTATATGATATTGAATAGAATATGAAAAAAATTAATTGAGAAAGTGTTATAAAAAATGATTGATTGGATTCGATTAAAATTGGTTAGTTTAGAATGGTTCTATATTTGATAGATCATTTTTTTAAATTTTTGTATAAATTGTTTTGTATAACTATGTTAACATATTTTATTATAGTTTAATGAGTAGGGAAATCATTTGGGGAAAACCATCTGAGTTTATTTACCCACCCACTGCTTGTGTACATTTCTGCATTTGTATATATTGTATATCAGAATACAGGTAAAAGAAATGTATATCATTTCATTTGTAATGATTCAGGATACATTTGAATTTATTATAAATTTCGTGTTGGGATATTGTTTGGAGTTTGATAATTTGTTGTTTAGGTGTATTTTAGAATTGTTGCTTTTGTCTTAATCATTATACAGTAATGTAGGTTTTGGATTCCAATTTATACTATAGTATGGTCTATTGTTGGTTTTGTTACTTTTTAGTAGTATGCATTGTGTTGAATCATCATTTATTGTTTTTTTGGTCATTGTATACTTGGTATGGATGTATTTGTTTCAAAGGTAAAATCATCCAATGACTGTTTATAAAGTCTTGGTCATTTATTTATAGCCATAATAATCACGTGGATGTCTCTTAAGGCCTAAAATCAATCTCACCACATATCAAACCAATGAGGAGGGGAGGTCTGTTATAAATATTTAATACTATCATGGTACTATCTATCATTTTGTGAATTTTTTTTTGGTTTTTCAGTCTAGGATTTGAGATTAATTTTGTTTTAATCCCTGAGTATGGATTGTATAAAAGTGTAGGATTGTTAGAACATGAATTGTATTGAATAAAAAGGATTAGATAACCTATTTATTCTTAACCTCATGTTACCACAAAGATGGGTACATGAGTGTTTTGAGACACTTTTAAGAGTTGTAACCTCTTTTTCATGAGTTTAAATAATGATAATAACATGGCATGCATTGATATAAATGACATTCCACTAAGAGTACATATTTAATTTCGAGTAATGATTTATTATTTGGAACACAAGTGTTTTTTTACGAATTGTTTAATTTTTTTCAAATAATAAATTTTTAAAATTAATATTAGTGGTATTTTGAAATGGATTTCATTTTCGAATGTATAGTGTAAATTTAAAAAATGGGTAGATAGTTGACACTTTTTAATTTTTTTAAATTATTGATGTTATATTTATGATGTGGTAAATTTTAATTGATAACAAATTGTAAGATTGAGAGTGATACATTATAGTGTTTGTAGTGCTTATAGAAAATGTAACTCTCTAGGCATCATACGAACCATCTAGAATAAGTTTTTTATAATGTTGTTTCACCTGAGAAATAGTTGAACCAAAATATTGTTTAGAGTGTTTTCTAGGATTTTGATGCTATGGATAGAGGAAATAGGACAGATGAACCAACACATGTGGATTGTTCAATTATTTTATAAAGTTTTAATCATCCCATCTACTTGAGTGATTAATAACTAGATAAAGGATAGGAGTGGGTGAATAGTATGAACTAAAACATCAATTTACATGAAATGCAACAACAGTTAAATGTAAATATGTTGATGTATATGTTGGAAGATGTAGCACTCTAGTAGTCATATTTAGCTTTTCAGACTAAATTAGACTATGGAATTACATGGGAGGAATTTTAAGAAATATCCAATAGATAATCTCATCCTCACTTGATCCAGATTTGGAGTGTAATGGACTTTTTCATATTGAAGCAATATAATTGCTCGGTGATAGTGAATGCAGAAAATTTTATGAATATATTCAGCTTTACACCATAAGTTGTCATACGTTCATCCTTGAGGGAACATATTTTTGAATCAGGTTTGAGGAAAGTTATTCTATTGAATATTTCATTGATTTTATGACATATTATACAAATATGATAAAAATAGATTTGGTGGAGGAAATGGAAATATAAACTAGTATTGGTGGAGGAATAATATTGATATCTACAGGGAATAGAGGGAACTCTGATGATGGGAATAAGCAGAAGTGGGGTACCTATTTCGAATGTAGTGGAATGAATCAAAATGAAATGTGGGGATTAGTGAATATTTTTTCTAAACCAAATTAAAAAATTTGATATTTTCGTTGTGGATATTTTTGTCTCATTAAGAGAGATTGTAAATCACTAAATAGATCATTCTGAAATTAAAATCAAAGGGGTAATCATCAGTGCTATAGTATAGGGATCCCAGTTTTGGTGTTTAGGAAGACTACCATGTTTCATATACATATTATTCTTCGATAGGATGAGGGAATATGAATAATACACTTCATAAGAACTGAACTAGTTATGTGATTTGTTGAATACCAAGACTCCTCATCAAGGGAAATTTTAACAGGGTAAAAAAGATCAAATTGATGTTGAGTGAGTTATTATATGGGGATGATCATGTGATAACTGATGATTATTAAGAACATCAATAGTGAGAGGTATGATTAATTTATATTCTACCATAATGAATGAATTTTTTGATATAGGTGATTTCCATTCATTTATTGATTCTCATGCTATTAAAATTTTGGGTTTTTATATTGGGATGACAACATGTTTTTTAAAATATCATACTCATCTTGGCTAATGTGAATTTCGAGCCTTTATGTTAAAGGAATTTTCAATAATGTTTTACGAAGGTGAATTGCGTTTGGATTTTTCTAAGCTTGAGATAGAAGTCTAAGATATACTCCTAGGTATGGATTGTTTGACAATATTCAAGGCTCACTTTGATTATTAAAGAAGAATTGCAGGTTTTATGACTAATGAAGATGATAAAGAACTCGGTAGTGGAGAAAAGAATGTAAGGGCTGGAGAAACATGCTTGTTGGAACTATAATTTAGAACCATATCATACAATATAGAATCTTTGAAATTGGAATTAGAGGTTTAACTTGGAAATAATATTTTTCCTATAGTTTTTGAAATGTTTATGGATGGTTTTCAGAAAAGAATCCCTGGTTTTCCGCACACAAGAGAAGTATAATTTATGATTTATCTCTTTCTAGGGACCTATACTATCTCACATACATATTATTATATTGGAAATAAAAATTAATGGAATTTAAATTCTAGTTGTATTAGTTTGAATGAAAAGGGTTAATTCAACCTAGCACATCTTTGTGGGTAAAACCAGTCTTGATTGTGTAAATGGTGGATATAACTGTTTTGTTGTGCGTTGATTATTTTAATATTAACCAAGTTAGGATGAAGAATAAGTATCCACTTCCAAGAAATGATAATCCTCTTTATCAATTTAGAGGTTCCATCTGGTTCTTTAAAATTGGAATGTGATTGGGATTTCTCAATTTTTAGGTTCAAAAAAGGAAATTTTGAAGTAATATTTTTTTAGTAGATATGTACATTATTTTTTTGTGGAAATGAAATTCAATCTAACTAATTAACACATATTATTTATGGAATTGATGGATTGAATCATTATGTGGTATCTAGATTCTATTTTGGTTGTGTATGTTGATGACATATTGGTGCATTCAAGTAAAAGGGATGAGAATGAGAAACACTTGGAAATAGTGTTGGCAATTTTTTGATACCATTGTCTATATTCCAATTTATCAAAGTGTGATTTTTGGATTAAAGAGTTAAATTTACATCTCTCTACTATGAATAAATGATTTTTTCTGTGGATCCAAGAATGATAGAGTCTATGATATCATTGAAACCTCCAATGAATTTAATTGAGTTAGGTAATTTCATTGACTTAGCTCGTTATTACTGAGGATTTGTTTGTAAATTTTAAAGACTAGAATCACTAATTAAATCGTCAAAAAACAAATATGTTCCACACCAATAGAATGATGAAGGAAAAAATACTTTTTAGGATCATATGCTTTGACATTCCTTAGCATCAATATAGATATTTCTTAAATCATAAAATAGTTTTGTTGGGTATTATGATTCTTTCAGATCGAGGTTGGGTTATGCTCTCATTTAGGATGATTGCGTTGTTTCTTACAAATCCCGATAGTTATAGATTCATGAGAAGAACTACACAACATAGGATTAGATGTTAGATTCTATAGTCCAATAATTGAATAATTGGAATCATTAATGCATTTTTGATAGATTTCTAGTGTTTACAGATCTTCAAATATTGAAATAAATTTTTCAAAAAGTGATTTTTTTCCTTTGAAAATGAATATAGATTTAGTATCTCCAAATCTTCAACATTGAAATTATGTATACACCATGTAAAGGAAACATTGTATATGATTTATTAATATGTAATTTTTATGGTTGAAAATAAGAAAGAGGATTTATATTGGAGATTGTAGATATTGATGATAGATGGAATGTGATTATATTGTGATGACTGAGGATGGGTTAATGTTTTCATTGTAGTTTCTTTTTATCCGTATATGGTGGAGATGGTTAAATATTAAGAGAAATCTAATTTTGAATGTGTTATGATGAGGTAAAAACATAATATTGGGGAGACCATTGAGGGATGGAAGACACAATGGAGTTTAGTTTTGTGGTTTCAAAATCATATGGTTGTTCCTATTTATTTTCTGAATAAATGAATTCATGATCTCCACCATTAAGGATATGATGTTCATTGTAGAATTATAAAAATTTTCATGGTGATGGAAGCACACTTTGTTTTGGGTCAGTATGAAAATAAATGTTTTTGTGTTTTCTACATTCATAACATATCTATAGGTAAATGAAGTTCATCAGTGACCAGCTGCTATGTTGTAGTCCTTATCTATTATTATATGTAAATGGGAGAATCTAGACATGGATTTTGTAACCAGACTCCCAAGGATAGTTTGATAACACGATGCCACATGGGTTCTTTTGGATCATCTCACAATGTTTTCCCATGTCATTCCTATTCATGAATCGCATTTGGTGATGAAATTTTCTAATATCAGTATTTGATAAGTGGTAGACAATCTTGGAATACACTTTTTGATAGTATTGGACTATGACCTGATGTTTACACCTATTAATGGAAATCCATACTGCAAGACCATTGAAATAAATTACTATCTGTATGGAATATCATTTTCGGATGGATCAACAGTCAAAAAGGATGATACAAAAATGGAAGATATATTGTGGGATTTTGTATTATTCTTTGGTGGGTAATAGGAGGAGAACATACTATTAGTGGAGTTCTTGTAAAAAATATATATCTTTGCTCAATATGTATGTATCCTTTTGAGTAATTCTATGATCTTCCTTTTCATTATATAATTTTTTATCATTGAAATAGGTGATAATACATTGGTTATTCCATTTGATATGAAAATGAAAATAAAGACAACTCTATTGATCTAGAAAAGGATATAGATGTATGAGAGCTGTCAAAAATGGTATGTGGATCATCATCAATGTTTGGTTTCATTCAAGGTAAGTGATCATGTGTTCATGAGAATCACTTCAAGGATTGGTAATCATCTTTTTGGAAACTAAGAAAGGTTATAACATTGGAACATAAGTTGTTTTGATATACTAGAATGGGTTTTCGAGGTGTAATATCAGCCATATTTTCTACAATAGTACATTTTAGTGCCAAATGTTTTTCATGTATCTCCATAGAAAAAGTTTTATCCTAATTCATACCATTTGATTTCATAGGATGTTTTTTTAAGATTTATATGCTTCTTTGGTTCATGTGGGAGTATGAATTATGGATAGATAATAGAATGTCTATCATGATAAAAGAACCAGTATAGTGTAGGTTTTGTGGTAGCATGGTCAAATTCAGAAAGAAACATGGGAATGAAAAAAGGAAATGGTTAAGAAATGTCCTGAACTATTTTAGGGAAATGGTACTTTTTAATTTTTGGGGATTGAAAGTAAACTATTGCATATAATTTAGTAGCCCCATTTTCTATTAAGTTCTCATATGTTTCTTTTTTATTTATGTGACATGTTCAGGAGAACTTTGGGAGGATTTGGAGGACTATTGGGATGTTTTTGGGGTTTTATAGTGGTCCATGATTTGAGAACACATAGTAAAAATTGTGAAACTCATACATGACACCATAAAAAGTGGAACATTGGGATCTGACTCGGTGCATGGTTAATCACGCAGTTTTTCCAAATAGTGAAACCAAACAAGATAAAATATGCCTTTGGGATATATTCCTTCTACATGGTTGGCACACAGTTTTTCAAACAGTGCAATACAACTGTTTGAGGTTTTTCTTGTGGAAAAATAATGTTCATAGTCAGTGCATGAGTCTTCTAACTGTTAACCCTAAGCACAAACATATAAAATATAGATATAAATTTTTTAATCTAACTCGGTTTTTCTCCTTAAATGTTTGTTTTCCACTAACACTTCTATAGCTTGAATTCAAAACTTCTTAATGGATGTGGAAATGATTTATCTTGATCTAGGAGAAATCCATTGCCACATATTGGTGCATTGAAGCCCATTTTCCTTGGTATGTTCTGGTTATTTGTTTCTTTTTCAGAGATTATTCTTATTACCTCTCTTATATTAATGGATTTAATCTCATGGTGATATATCAATTTGGGGTAATGTCAACGAAGATTATATTTTAATGGTTTTATGTCAGGGAACAATATTTTATGATGTTTTTTGGAGTTTCAACCAAGTTTTGATGAATAATTTTTTTATGTTCTTCCATTTCCCTTATGTATTCAATGATTGTATATTCACTCTTAACCCCTCTAATTAGATCATGGAGGCTTCATTTAAAATTTTTCATGGACCATGCTAGGGTTCCATCCAACTTGAAAACCAACTGATCTATGGAATTCCACGAAGGGAAATCCAGATCCCCACATGCTAGAAACTAGTTCTTGGGTATCAATAATATAATTTGAAAATTATTTCAACCATTTATAAAACCAACAAGAATAAAAATCTCATAACGGATAAACATAACCTAATGAGGCATGAAAATTTTTCAGATTCACAATTTTACCATTTTAAGCATAACCAAAGCACAAAAACAGAATCGGAACAAAAAACATATCCCAAAAACCTCCACGTAATGATAAGTAAATCGCCACTAATTCATGGCCACCAACTTCTATAAGAAGTGGAACATTATCAACCAGATCCACCGTCACCATCTCATAACATATTTTCTTTACATAGGTCATATATGAATAATTTAATATCAGCTATGGGTATATATTAGGTGTGATCCAACTCCCAGTAGGATACCACCCAAAACAAAAGATTACATTAACTAATATTGGAATAAAAATCATAATTCAAATTTAAATAATAATAATTAAATCATTTCGAAGAAATTTTTTTAATCAAATAAATTATATAGAAATATATTATATGAAATCCTTTTTTAGAAATAATAATTCTTGAAATATAAATATAAAAAAGTTCTACCATGTGCCGATATCTAAAACAATATCACATGAACATCATCTCAAAAGAGATATTCATTGTTAATTCCCTATAGCTAACAATAATATGTGGGACTCTTTGAAATTCTTACCTCATTGATAAAATTCCAGCAACTCAACTACCTACAGTGCTTCTATGCATGAGCCACAAGAGGGGATCCCATCCCAAAAATATTATGGTATCCAAATCACAAGCCAATAGAAAAATTGATCCCATTCGCAATCCACACAAGCGTATTCAACACCAAAAATCTAGGGGTCTCTAACCATATCAATTTTTTAGTTAGTGTAGTAACCATCAATCATGTTGGATGAATATGAGCCTTGTCCACTTCTGAGTAAACTGGCATTCTTGTTCTTGTTTTCCCACCTAGATACCCAAGAATCTATTCATTCTCAAATTAAATTTCATATATCACATCAGTAATAACTTCAATATACACAATCCAAGTATAATACGAAAACAATAAAATCACCACATTCACATTTTTCAATAGATCCAATGATCATAATCTACATAGAAACCACCATTTTCCATTAAAACTCAATTGTCACTTTACACACACACACCGAGACCTTTAGAAAATTTATTTTTACCTCATTCCCAATTTATGATACCCATTTAAAAACACAACAAGAAGAACACATATGAAATTCAACCCTTTCCACGGGCAAAGCCCCATTAAGTTACATACTGACACAAAAACCATTTATAACATGATTCAAATCACATTCTCAATTCAAATACACATTTATGGTGCACAAAAATACAACCAACATGCAACAAAAACTGAATTCCCTTTGAGAACCAAAATCCATCACATTATCACCTACAAAAATCTTTGATAACACAATTTTTCACCTTCTAGAAGAGGCATAGAACACATTCAATAAGAACCATAATGATTCACATAATAAATATAACTAATTTTTTTCAAAAACCAACAGTCATCACATATACATCGCAAAAACCTTCACAAACAACATTCACACCACACACAAAAATTTGTAGAACACATTTGAACAACTATGAATGCTTATCAAAATCATCTAACGTTTTAAAATCATTGTTCCACCTACCAAACACTTATAAACATCTAGAAATATATTTAAAACCACAAATACACCAATAAAAGAGTATATAAAATAATGATTGAACAAAAATCCTTAATATTTTTTCCAACATCAAAATATATACACCTATTTATGTCAATCATATCTCTTAAAAAAATTTATCAAGGAGGGATTAAGAACCACAGAAAGACAAAAAAATAAAGCAGAATTGACCTATAAGATTTTTCTGGGAAGAAAAAGTCTCAAAACTGACCATGTGTTGAGGCCCATGTGGTCCACAAATTCATGGAGGAAGCTCACGTGGCAGAAAATCCAGAATCAAGTGGATGGGAGTTCATTTAGGGTGAAAATTGAAGAATGCACAAAAGTTATTTTCCATTTTTTAATGGACTGGAAATGTCACACAATTAGAAAAAATGGTTTTCCCAACCGTGTGGAAAATGGGGTTACAACACTATCCATGAGTAACAAGACACACTATTGGAAAACACATTTTTCCAAATAGTGTTCGAATTGTGCGGTCTCCATTATCTAAAATGGGAATTGCTCTCATTCTAACGTGAAGGAGGGCATGCAGTTTCCCCAAACTGAGCACCAATCATGTTCCGCCTATTTTCCGTTGTAAAATAATAATTTTCACCAAAAACTCATGGTGAATAAATGGGATGAATATAAGGACAAAAAATATAGATGAATACCTCAAAATAAAATCACAGATGTGAATATTCTCCCCACCATGAAACTATTCTCCCCAAGAATGTCACTCCAATGTTTTATCAGGGAAAAAATGGATACTCCTGAAAATCCCAATACATATGCTCCCATATCCCATTAAAAACATTATTGTGATACCAAAGAACTCTAACTTATGGAATGAAATTCCCATGAAGAACCTTCTCCTAAAAATCTACAATACTCATTGGCCTCCCAAAAATTGAAAAATCAGGCTCCAAATCCTCCAAATTCGGCACATAGGATAGATCTTGTATGTTTTTTTCAAGTGTGACACGTGGAAAACATTATTAATTAACATAAAATGAGAATGAAAATATAAAAATCATTCCCCTTTACCAATATTCTCTCTAATCTCAAATGGTCTCATATACGTCAATGTTAGCTTCCCTTTCATACCCAAATGACAGTGTCCCAAGTGAGGTTCCACGTTCAAAAATAACCACTTAACCAAAAAAATATGCAATATATCAGTTCCTCAAGTCAACATAATACATGTAATAGATTTGAGATTTCAAAAAACACATCTGAATATTCTCAACATTATTATAATATTCTTGCACAAGGCTTAGTCCCAATAAAGTTGTCTCATCTACTTCATTCCAAAAAAAATCTTTCTGAAATAGATGACCATAAAAGGACTAAAATGTAGTTATTCGAATCGAGGATTGGTATCAATTTATAGAATATAACTCGACCAATCCCACTACATTATCCCGAAAACCTCCAAAATCCAAAACACATGCCTTGATCATGTCTTCCAAAAATTTATTTTTACACTCTTTATGACCATCTGTTTGAGGATGATATGTTATACTGAACATGATCTATGACCCCATCACTTTATATATTCCTTACCAAAACTATGAGGTAATGAGTTGGCCCTATCTAAATCAATTTCTGATGTCACACCATGAATCCTCAGAACCTCATAGTAATTCAACTATCCCCACTCATCCACCTTGGTTGAATCCCAAATTGGAATGAAATGGGATGATTTTATTTGATGGTAAATCAATACAAAGATAACATTCCATCCCACACCTGTATGTGGTTAGAAAATAACAAAATCCATGGTGATCTCATCCCACATCTAGGTAGTAATAGGTAGAAGTTAAAGAATATTGGAGGTCCATTTGTACTCTGATTTTTCCAGCTAACATGTATAACATCAAGACACAATATCAACTATTTACAAAAACATATGTGGAAACAAGAATAAAAAATGGAATTAATAAAACATTTATTAGCACTAGGTTGAATGACCCACTGAGACTGGGGAGTATCCTACATCCCCACATACCTCAATGAACACAACACCATGAAGCGACCCTTGAATCACAAAACTCTCTCATGAGACAATTAAAATTTTCAAGAAACCTCACCAGAATTTCGTAACATCATTGAATTCTATTAGAACTCATCATCATACTCTCCCATAAATTCAATTCTAGAAGGTATGGAGTCAGTTGAACACTAGCCAAGAACAAACCTCCAATGTGTTCTTTTGACTCAGGATGCATCTAATAAAAAATACCCATTAACAAACAACAATAAATATACCTTTTGAATGTATTCACTTCCACTTTCCTTCTCAATGTGTCAACAACCACATTAAATTTACTTAGGGTATATACTATTTCTATGTTAAACCCATGAAGGTACCCAACCCAACGACATTGCCTCAGATTCCTATTTTTTGGGAGAATATTTTTTCTACCAATTATCCAAATAAAGAGGATAATATTCACTATATAGGTTATAATATTGATGTGATTCATTATTTACAGACAATTTTTTTAGTTCATTTTACAAATTAATTATTATTTCAAATCATGATTGCAATTTTTATTTAATTTGTACTATTACATAGTAAGTTTTGATACACCTTTTGAATCCCCCAATGTCCTTGAATTGAAATTAATATTCAATTTTCAGGTTTTACATTCCATTGGGAAAAATATATTCTTATTGAGAACTTGAAGAATTACATTTTTAGATGGCCAATGAGGGCTATCATGCCAACACATTCAGGGCGAAGTGAACCAGAAAACATCCCAAAAAATTTATTTTAGCGGCCATTTTCCATGACCAATGATGAAAAACATTGATATAGATGTATATAAAGTAATGTGAAATATTTTATTAACCAGTGGATAGATCTAATTATAACATTTAAGGGATTTTTAGGTGGTCCAAGTAAAATATGAAATTTTTGACGATATTCAATGGACAATAAAAACAACCCAATATTTTGACAACATCCAATAAAAATTCTTTTGGGATTAATTTATAGAATATGTTTGGAGACATCAATTACATAATTTTCTACAAAAATAGAATACCCTAATTCATCCATATATATGACCATTTCGATGCCTATTTTTGGTGGACATATGTTGGCTTTGATTCATGTCAAGTGTTGAAAAGTATTCCCCCCATCAACTTTCACCCACCTCATCCTTCCACAATTAATTGGGTGGACTAATACTTTTAAAGGATCAACCAAAGACTCTATAAATTAGTATTTATGGTACCGTTGTTCTAGGATTTATGATTCTTTTTTTTCAATTTAATGTTATGGTTCCTATTTGATGTCGTAATCGCGTTTCATAGATTTTTTTTTCTCAATTCACCTTAATTTCTATTTAAAATTTTTCTTTATATTATTTTTACGTTCCTCTCTATATCAATTTGATACTGTTTCATCAAGGAGTGAACTTATTCATAGAATACCTTGTGAAAATCGGGACACAATGGTGGGGTGATCTTTATTTCTTTGCCTTTTTTACTTCTTAATTTCCAACATCTTGAGCCTAATTTCTACATCCATTGAGGTAATTCCATTAAGGGAGTCCAAAACCTTTTGTGGGATGATACAGGAAAATATCAAGGCTCTAAATTAGATTTTATTTCTCAATCCATAAATGCTTAATAATTTCTATAATTTTTTTCATTCAATGATTTTATCTCTTCCTCATCATTATTGAATTTTATCGCCACACATTTCATGTTCTTATAAGAGATTTTAACTCTGAGTTGTAATGGAAATTATTATCTACATGTATACTTGATTAGAATGTTATTTTTAAGTACATAGAAAATTATGGGGTTATATGGATTTCATTGAATGAAACCTCATCAAGTTAATGAAATATAAATAATTTAAAAACAAACTCATCTAATCAATCCATAATAATATTTTATGATCAACCCTATATAATAATTTTAAAGTATTTAGGTATCAGTGTTATCATTTAAACAATATAAAATAAACTCAATTTTGTCCACTTTATAGCCAAAAAATACCATAGAATTTATCTCTCTATAGGTTTTTTCTTAGGTCTCTTATTATTCGACAACCTAAGCTACACTACAAGTGGCCTCTAAAAAATAAAAACCTATGTAAATTGGGGAGATGAAAAATATTAGACTTGTATCCAAGGATATAAATAATTTATACTGACACATTTTCTATTTATTCCCATTTCTCTTTTCTCACCTGAATTTTTCTAATGTTTTCTGATTTCTTTTCTTTTATAATTATCATGGAGCATGTTGCATATACCTGTGACCATTCAAATTGTATTTTTAGGGTTGGTTGACATAGGGTTGGGGATTCAAGAACACCTAGGGGTAACATCCCATTATATCTTAATCTTTCTACTACTCTGGATTCAAAAATTGATCACATTTCAATAGAGGATCTTCAAAGAAAATTACTCATAACCCCGGTATAAACCATATTGGGAATCCAAATGAGGCTTCCCCAAACCAGATGAAAGTGGTTTATGAAACCATAAATGACTACCTAACACCCTCTTGAAACAATGAACCATCTTGCTTTAGGAATTTTACCATGTGATAATCCCACTATGCCTTCAAACCTCATTTCTTAAGCCGTCATTCAACCTTCCATTGGATGGAGTCATAAATACAATGACTTGATGTCAAAGAGATCTATGGAAACGTTGAAAATATTTTTCAACCAAATTAAATTTAGTTTTCTACGATTAGCCTCATTCATTTCTCACATATGTTTCAAGAAAATAGTTTTTTATAAATCGTAGACATACATTAATCCACTATTGGTTCCAACTGAAAATTGAATTCTATAAAAAAAATACTTCCACCATAACTAAACAATTTCACATAAAAATATCATCTAAAAGATTTTCAAAAATGAAGGGTATTTATTTTATAAAACATGGGAAATGTTTAGAGACACACTCAACATGTTACTTCACCATGTATTTTCAATCCCATAACAAGTTTTAATTTTCTATGAAGGGTTTGGTATAAAAAACAAATCATTGAGAAGCTTTGTAATGTAACCTTAAAAAACAATGACCCAAATGATTCATATGATTATATAGAATATCAATCCAATACAATAAAACCTGAAGAAAATCACCTTATAATTATAATTCACCAAAATTTGGTGTAATATACACTCTTGGGGAATAGTAAATCCCTAGGGAAAACTTTTTTCACTCGTTAGGATGTTTGAAAAGATTGATCATAAGAAGGTCCAGAAAAATACAACAGTTTACCCTTTTTTCAAAAATTAAGAAAAATGAGTATAAACATATAGCTGTCCAATGATCCCATTAATAAAATATATTATTTTAGTAAGAACACAAGAATAGGTCAATAATATGAACTTCTAGAATCCAAAGTACAAAAACACTTTTAATGAAAGATATAAGGGCCACCCATATATTTGTTTGAAATACAACCAGCAACCCATCCAAAAACCTAGTCATCCATGTGGACCAAACCCCTACATTCCAATAAAATTTAAAAACCCTAACAGTTCCAACAATAACCAATCCAATACCATTATCCTCATTTTCAAAAACAACAACCGATAGAGAATCACATTCAATAACTAATACAAAAAACAATGTATCCTCAAGGGATAAACCAACCAGAATAAGAACATATCCAATATATCCCTTTACCAATCTAAGAATATTTTTACAATCAAATGAGAAATATTAACTCATAATTCTCAGCACTTAATCATGAATGAAAAACCATTAAAACTAGAATGTCACACATGCCTAATAAAAGTAGAACCATCCTCATCCTTAAGGGTAGAATCTAGTAACATACACCTATCATGAACAACTAAATGCAATGACTATTTTAATAAGTTGAAAATATTAGAGAATCCTGAAAAAAAAACCTAGAACCTATAGAATATTCACCATCACGTGAAAATTATGAAGAAACACCTATAAATTTTCGAAACCCCGATGAGAATGTGAATGAATAACAACCTAACTGTACAAGCAGACAACCTGCTCTCCGTCCTCTATGCATTTGAGAAAATTATAAACTATAAGTAAATGAAATATTAAGGTAAAAATTCCATTAGGTTAAGATAAACATTAATGTTCATGATGTAATCCATACCATTCTTTCCCATTCAAAGTAACTCATAGACTAGTTAACTTTTAAAAGTAAATATTTACATCACAACCAAGTCCTTTTGGTTGATAATGTAAGTACTATCATCAAGGGGACCATTCCTACTAATTTTAAAATCCAAATATGTCTTTACATCAATGTTTAGTTAAGATAAAATATAGTTTTCAATGCCATTTGAGATATAGGATCTAGTGTTCCCCTCATTCCATATTCCATGTATTGTTAGTCAGGTCTCTAGGACCTCTATCCCATATATTTCACTATTCATATTTTTGATCATAGAGTTGGAGTTCCTAAGGGGATCTTAATGGATGATTTAGTGAAAGTTAAAAAATTTATTTTCCCTAAAAACATCACTAATTTTCAAATTCACCCAAGCTTCAATCATAGTGGTAAACCACTATTATTCTTGGTCATCCCTTATAAAATAAAATCAACTTAGTCCTCTATGTTATGAGTGGTAACATGAAAATAACCTTGGAAACATGAGCCTTGATCTAAATATATACAATTAAAACTATCAAATTGTGGATGAAAAAGAGAGCCATGAAGTAGACTAGAATGGTAGTGCTGATTGTGAACCAGAAAATAATCAAGGAATTATGTAGGTATGTTTAAGTCGATATGAGATTTATTTCATTTTCTCATATGAGTTAAATTCACATCACTGTCTTCAAACATATTTATATAAATACATTGATGATTTTTTAGGATCCCTATCATTGATATCAATGGTGAAATAAAAAAATTGAGTCTAATACCATCTGTAACATTGATATAGAAAATATGGTGGCTAAAAATTTGATTCATAAGGAACCTATAATGTTGTGAAATTTGGAAACAAAATTGACATTTATACAAAGAACCATCTTTATTTTTAATGTGATAAACAATATTATTTCGAATATAAGGTCTTACCTTCATCACTCAAGTGTGATTTATTATCTAATAAACAAGCCTTTCTAGCTGTTATTTCTTCTTTTCATGAATCCATTAAATAGCGGATGTCTTTTAATTTTATAGATTAGAATAAGAAATAATTAGGATGGATGGTTTTAGATATTATTTGGATTATCCCACTCACTGTAACTCATTGTATTGTTATAGATTCTAACTTCAAACCATATCATCAACCTTAGTAGGGAATCAATCCCAATTTTATGGATTTGGTAAGGAAAAAACCATCTAAATTTGTTGAACAGGGGTATAATATACCCCATTACTGACTGTTAGTGGGTAATCCCAATTCGGGGTGTTCCAATGAAATTGGGAATCATTGTGATCACCAATGAGGATGGTGATCTTCTACCCACTAGGGTCAATAGTGGATGTAGAGTGTTCATTTACATTCTTATCTAAAATCATTCTCAATGAAAGATCATTTCCTCTGTCCCTTCATTGATCTAGTAATTGAGTGACTAGTAGGTCATGAGTTTTATTTCTTCAATGATGGATTATCAAAGTATAATCAAATAAAGTTATCATTATAGGAATAAGGAAAAATACCGTTAACCTATACATTTGGAACTTTTTTCCTTTAAAAACACTCCCTTTGGGTTATGTAATGCCCATTGTACCATCCAAAGGTTCCGAATGGGAATATTATCTTACATGGTAGGGGATATTTTAGAGGACCTCATATATTACTTATTTATTTTCAGGGATACATTTGATGTATTACTTCTGAAAGTTAAAAGGGATTTTTCTAGATGTGAGGATAAGAATATCATCCTAAAAAGAGAAAAAAACAATTTCATTATAATGAATGTACTAGTATTGGGACATATAGTCACTAGAATAAGGATTGAAGTTGAGGAACATATGGTTGATATCATTCATCACCATCCCTCTCCAAAACATTCAATGATTTAATATCCTTTTTAGGACATTGTAGATTCAATAATGGTTCATTGGGAATTTTAGCTCTATTTCCTAACCACAATGAGATCTTTTGGTGAAATTTTCTCCATTTAAATGGTAAATAATATATGAAAAATAATTCTCTATAATCAAGTAATCCCTTATCTCTCCACCTATCTTTCAATCTATTAACTAGAAATATCCATTACAACTCATGCGTGATGCGAGTGACTTAATTTAAGAACATATCGGAGGAAACAATTGTTAGAATAATCCTTATATCGTTCCTTGTTCATTTTAATCATTAATTTATATATAAATAATCTACATCACCACTAAAAATTGTTACTTGATATTGACTTTTCATTTAAAAAAATTAGGTCCCATATCTTAGGATCCCAAACCAATGTCTTCAGTAATCATTCGAATATTATATAACTTTTCTAAAAACTATATTCCAATGATATATTGATTACGAGGGTGTTTCTTATTCAAGGGTTTTATTTATCCATTACATATAAAATGGTTGTTTAAAAGGATGTAGTTTCTCACCCTTCTAGGATAGAATTCAAATACAACACACACTACTTTTTAGTGTCCCATTCATTTCCCGATGAGAACCATTATTCTACGTGTGACTTCACATGGTATGATGACATAGAAAAGAAATTGGTTAACAATGACATTCCAAAAATCATTAGCTCCCATGCTAAGATAAAATTCCATTTTTATTTTATGTAGTATGTGTTTGATGATCCATGCATCATCATGTTTTTTCCAGATCAAATCATTAGTATATGTGTTCCCAAGAATGAGAAAGAGTCCATTCTAAAATTAGTCCTTATAGAGGCATTTGGAGGCCACTTTTCCCTAATAAAATTCCACCATAAAGCTCATCTATAGTTCTCTCTTCTAGACTATCCTCTCTATGGATTCCTAAAAATTTTGTTAAACATGTCATCAGTGTCAATAATTATGATCAATATACAAATGGAATCAAATGGCCCTTACTCCAATTCTATACATCAAAATCATTGATTGTTGGGGAATTTATTTCATAGGATCCTTAACATACTATAGTGGATATCTATTCATCCTATTGGGTATTAATTATGTTTAAAAATGGGTTGAATCCATTACCACAACATCGAATGACCATTATGTTGTGATATGATTCTTGACGGAGCCCATATTTTCTATATTTATAATTCTTTGGGATAACATTAATGATCATGGAGCTAATTTCTATAGTTTTTCCTTTATGGATATCATGTCTATGTATGAGAATTGTCAAAAAATTTCCACTATATACCATCGTCAAACCAATTGCCAAGCTGTGTTGGAAAATAGGAAAATTATGAAAAATAGGGAAAAAATAATCATTAACTCTAGGAAATATATGTATGGGAAACACTTGGATTCCCTTGGGGCCTATCACACTAAATTCAAAAACCGCATATTTTTTTCTTCATATAGGCATGATTATTGAAATTAGTGCCATTTACTTGTTGAAATTGAACATAAGGCCTTTTGGGATATTAAAAAAATGATCTTTTACATTTATTTCACTGAAACAAATAGGAAATTAGATATTAAGGAACATTAGAAACTTATCATCGTGGCTTATGAATATTCAAAGATAAATAATCCAAGAGTTGAAACCTACCATTCGAGGAATCTAAAATTCAAACTCTTTGACCTATGAAATGTTTTACACTATTAATGTTCCAAAAATAATTTACACTTGAGAATTTTAATGTCTATGGTTAAGTTAATACAGAATGCATCATCTGTACCCAATGGGTATGTAGAGAATAAACATCCCACAAGTTTCCAAAAATTCAAATTCGATGGTCATGATTTAAAATGATTCATTAAATCATTTCATAAATAAGAAATAGAGGAGTAATCTTGGAGAACCTATGAACTAGAAAGAAGTATATATATTTGGGGTCTATGTCAAGATAACGAACTTAATGAAAGATATATTTGGGAGGAAAATTATCATCAACATGAATTTTATTTTATTTCTTTTATTGTTAAAATATTAGTGTATTTTTATGTCAAAATAGTCAATTTTTTTTAAAAAAAAATAAAAAAATATTATTGTTCCTAGAGAAATGTATTGGCTTAATGTGTGGATTTTGGATCTTGGGGATCCTGAATCCATAGTTTTATATCATAGAGTTGGGAATTGTATCACTAATTTTGATAATTTTTATTCTTTTTTTGATTGAGTTAACTCGAGATGATGCCCAGGTATATGAGAATCCCTTGGTTCCATATGGTCTTTGAGCTAGGGAGTCCTCGTTATAGAGGTTGAATTGATTGAATTAAATTTAAATAACACTTGAAAAATAAAAAATCCTCATATTAATATTAAAATTTTATTCCAAATGGGCTTTTATATTTCCTCTCATTAAATAACGATGAGCCCCCTTGTCTATTATAAGGAACAATATATCATTAAGATTAATTGAATTTAGATTAAATTAGGAGTTGAATTTTAGAAGTAGAATGGTATTGGGCTTGGGATATTCTTATTAACATATATTTTGCTAAATTATGTTAATGGGATTAATAATTGTTTTTGGGATGATGTCTATTTGTGAGAATTTTGTATTATAATATTTTTTGGAAAACGGAAATGGAAATTCCTATTTTGGTGATATAATTTTCTCTGGATCAGGAAAACACATGTTGGTGGGGGTTATTATCCACAGAAAGAGTCTAATATTATTTCTATATATTATAATATTCATGTTATTCATTATTCATAGACACAATTTTTAGTACATTTTACAATTTGAACATTATTTTAAATCAAGATTAAAATTATTACTTAATTTTAAATATTACTTGCTACATTTTGATACAAATAGATAGTCCCCTAGTGATATTTTGTTTATTTAATTTTTAATTTTTATATTTCCCAATCCATTGTGGAAATTTCATTCTTCAGGAACACTAAAAGAATTAAATTGTAATATGACCAAAGTGGGCATTAATGCCAACACATTCTACGAAAGGTTAACTCAAAAGAAACACAATATATTTACTATAGAAACCATGATACAAGCACAAAATTTTTAAAATTTTAAGTATAATTATTCAAAATCAAGGGGAATATTTTACTAAATATTATATTGAGATCATTATTAGGTTTTACGGGATTTTCATGTGGGAAAAGTTGAAGACAAAATTTTTCTAGATTCTTTGGGCCAAATAAACAACCCACTATTTAGACGATATCTCGAATAACAAACTTCCATTTGGGATGAAATTTAATAGATTGATAGGATACATATGTAAGTTTCTTTTATTTCTATATGTAACTCCCTAATTTAGTAATATTGAAATTCATATCATTGAATCTATTTGGTGGATGAACATTGGATCCTATATTTTCAAAAGGTGGAAAATTATTCTCTCCATTAACTATCAACCTACATAGGCATGCCAATATTAATTCAGGAAACTTCAACTTTTAGAGGCTATACCCAAGGATTCTAATATTTTTATTAAAGGCTTTTGAGTAACAGGGTTTAGGGATATTTCTGTGTTGTTTTCTTCTTAATGTTATGCTACCAATTTGATTCTGTAATAACATTTCTGAAATTGTATGTTATAAAATTCACCCTTTTTTATAATAAAATTTCTTCTTATCCTATTAATATATTCTTCTTCATGTCACGTTAACACTATTTCTTCATGGTGTGAATTTATTCACACCATACCCTTTTAAATTATTCACAAAGATATGGAGTAATCATTATTTCATTATTTTTCACTTCTCTATTTACCACCACATGAGTCTACATTCCACTTCCATTGAGAGAATAATTTCAATATAGGATAAACCTACTATGGGTTTATCCAATGGAGTAGCATGTTTCTTGATTGTATTTTATTTCTTACTCTATAAATGTTTGATAATATATTTTATTTGAGTATTTCATTAAATGATATTCTCTCTTCCTCTTATTGAATTTTATCTTCAAAAATTTCATGTTCTTATAATATCCATTAACAAAGATTGATAATTAAAATTATCTTATAAGTTTATAGATGATTATCACGTTTTTGCTATGGTTTTAAATGAGTAATTGAAAAGGTTATTTTGATATCATTGAATGAATTATTCTCGGGTTAATGAAACTGAAATAATTTTATAAAAATCATATATTTGATCCCTTGTAATACCCTAGGATGTACATAATATAATAAATTGAATTGAAATATGTCTTTTAGTAATCATTTATACCCATATAAAATACACCAATGGTTGTCTATTTCATATTCAAAAGTTATCTATAGAATGCACATGTCCATAGGTTTCATCTAAGTTCTTTGAGGATTCAAAAACCTAAGATATAATATAAGAGATATCTTAACCCTAAAAATATGGGTAAATTATGGAAAGACCCGATATAATTATATTTTATGGATAAAACATAAACATATCCACAAAAAATATAATGGATCCACTTCTTCAAGGATTACATCATTGCATCTAACTCTATATTAGGGTTTGGCTAATTGTTTTCATGTGGCAGGAGTTGGAAAAAACCATAGGCCACCACATGGTCATCCTACATCAACACACAACCAGGAACCATACCAAAGGCATCATAATAGACTACCTATACATTTCCAAGTTATAAGAAGATCAAAACATGGAATATGTTAAACCTCTCATAATCTCTCCAAAGGAAACATGTCACTCTATGCTCCATTCAAACATTACCCCTTTATGGGTAAGTGTATTCATTGATGATGAAATATGAGAGAAATATTGAAAAAACAAACTAAAATTTCCATAACGTTCTTGTAAGCTCCTGATCTAAAAATTGTTTTTCAAATTTTCCTATTAAATCGCTACACTGTTCTTTTTAGGGTCTACTAAATCACCTTGCTCAAATATCACATGGCCTAGAATAATATTTTCACTAATCTAGATGGTGTACTTAGAAACAATTACATAGGTGTGATGATCCGGAAGGGTAACCAACATAACCCTTATATTCTTATCATACTCCTCCTCAGTCCCAAAATAGACCATGATTTCTTCCACAAATACCATGATAATGTAATTGAGATATTGGTGGATCAACTCATTCATAAGCCCCATAATGACCATGGGAGATTTCATCAACCTGAAAGGCAAGAACAAGTAATCAAAATTATTGTACAGTAGGAAAAAAATTTCCAATCATTTGAAGCCATAGAAAATGATAGTCTGGAATGGTGGAAATAACTGTCTCCAGCAGTCTTCCCCTTATCTCCTTGCTTCATGTTCTTCTCAAATAACCTTTCACTGACCACTACATACATTGAACCATGGAAACTAAAATTGAAAATATGATAAATATCCACCATCATGGAAAAATAAACCACTATGGAAAATATTTTCATATTGAACTAGAATACATAAGAACTAATATTTGGTTTCAAACATATCTTAGTCTTATGAGCCTTCAGCTGCTGTCTGGAAATGATCTCGAGTACATAAAAAACTAGCATAGAAAATTGGTTAGAAAACATCATCAATGTATGGTCTCCCTAGATATGCTATAAAAACTCCCAAGACATGGTGAAGGCAAAAATCCTAGGGAAATACTTCTTGTCTACGAAAACCTTTAAATTCTTCCACCTTATCTATCCGTACTTTCAATCTTCTACCGTTAATTCCCACATCATCGGACAAGGACCATCCAATATAAACAAAGTTCTTTTCACCATAAATGGCTCATTATTAACAAGAAACATAGATATATTCTCAAAGATATCAATCCACTCCTATGATTCTTGATTATTTGTGTTACCTTGTAAATAAAGAGGATAGTTCATTAGAAACTCCTAAGATTTATCCTTTATAAGACTTAGTTGAGCTTCACCAACCATAGTAGTACTAGTACCTGATTATTGACCCAAATCATAGAAAGCCCGAACAACTACATCCAATAACCTCTAATAATACGGTGATGGATAACTCTATCTGGACTCTTCGGATGGTTTCAAAGGAAATCTCAGAGGATACATCTTTCTACAACAAAAAATAATCACAAGGAAATACCATCACCAAAACCATCAACACAAATTCTAATAATTTATATTAATAAAAAGATTTCTCAAACACTTTTATAAATCAAAAAAAACCAAATCCATCATAATAACTAGTAAAAAAACCACTCTAACCCTTCCCATTGTCTATATACAGTCTATAGCTTATAAGTCTCATCTAGAGGAGAAGTCTAACCAAATTTCACAAAATATCATTGCGACTCGAGTTCAATCACGAGGTGTGTTGGATAGACACCCCACTCACAATAAGAACCTCATGCCAAGATTATCCCTTCTTCAGTATATATAAACTCATACAAAATAACATTACCTAAAAGAATTTTACCTTATCTAGTTTTTTTTTTCACGAACTAGGTTGGTGTTTTATTGAACATGACACCCTACTAGATCTGTTGAATGGCCTTAAGGGAAGTCCCATTCCGAAAAGGATGCAAAATATTACCTAGGAATCAATAATATACATTGGGTATGATTTCACTCATTTATACAACCACAAAAAAAATAATTTTAATCATCTTATTACTAATAAATATAACCAAACGAGGTACAATTTGGTTTTTCAGATTCGACGATTTAAAATTTTAACCACAAATAAAACACATAAATGGAATGGTAAGAAGATAAATGTCAAAGAAACCTCCATAAAACAAGAGGAACACCACCCTCAAGCCATCTCCACCATCACCTGCATGATATAGAACACAAGAAACCTGATCCACTATCACCACCAGTGCACATCTTTCCTTCACCTAAGTCATAAATACTAAATTCAACATACCCCGAAGGGGTTATACAAGGCATGATCCAAAGCCCATTAGGATGCCACCCTAAATAAAATATTTGATACTATAAAATTATAAGACAAATAAACATGAGAATTTCCATTAGAATGTTTAAAAAATTTACAATAGAACATATTATGTAAAAATTTCTGAGAAAATACTTTTTATAAAACCCTTTTTCACAAATATGATTTATTAAAAAAAATCTACTCAATGTCAATTGTATGCTTATGCCTAGCACCGCATCACATGAACATAACGTCAGAAGAGATAATCCTGAGGAAAATACAAATAGGTAACAATAATGGGTGGTAATCTATGAAACTTATATATAAATGATCAAAATCTTCCAACTCAACTACCAACAATGTTCCCATGAAATAGCCACTAAAGGATATCTCATCCAAAAAATCAAGTGTATTCCAATTCATAAGAGAATATATATATATATATTTCATGAATGAGACACTATAGGGATAACCATCATAAAAATGTAGTGGTATATATTCATATAAAATATTTAGTTAGTTTTGTAATCATCAATTGTGGTAGATGATTATGGGACTCAACCACTTTTGAATCAACCAGTGTACTAGTTTTAGTTTTTCCACCTAGATACTTAGGGATACCATTGTGGTAAAATTAAATTTTGTATGTTGCATCAATCATTATATTCACATATAGAAGATGATAATCATATGAAAACCCCGAAATCACCACATTCACATATTAACATCGATCTGACACTCATAATCCACATGGAAATGAATTTTTTATATAGAAACCCATTTTTCACATCACATGCACAACAAAACTAATTGATAAATATTTCACACCAATTGAACAATTTATGAAACCAATTTTGAAATTAGACTAGAAATAAAACATATTAAATCAAACTATTTCCATTGGGAAATTATAATTTCAAATAAATAATCAAACCAAATCCATTTCATAACATTCTATACAAAACATTCAAAATTAAAAGAAAAAATTTAGGTGAAACACAAGGAAAAAAATAATGATTAAAAAAACCCAATTTATCATAGAGAACCCACTTAAAAAAATTGACACCATTAAATATCATTAAATATAATTTATTTTCATCTTTCACACAAGGCATAAAAATAAATCATGAATCACCACACTGGTGCACATATGAAATATAACTTTTTTTTTCAGAAAATAACTTTTATCACATATTCATCTCAAACCTTCCAAAACATGTCTCTCACCACAAAAAATAGATAAAACACATTTAAACATCCACCAAATCTTATAAAATGATTAAAATAATGTAAAATCTGGTATCCACCTACCATAAACTTAATAACATATAGAAATTGGTTTGAACCCACAACCACACTACCACAAGATCCTATAAATTCAATATTTAACAAAAAAATTAATATATAACCCCACATCACAAGATCAAATGATATTTAGGTCAAACAAACCACTCTAAAATAATAACTCAATAATGAGGGAAGAAGAACCCTAGAAATATGGAGAAATCAAGAGGAAAATTACTTACCTAGTCATTCCATACATTACTAGGGTCAAAACCACCCAAGGGTTGATGATAAAGAGGTATAAGAATGCATAGAGGATGCTCCCATGTATGCAAGTCCTGAATGGGTTGGATGTGAGGTGATTTAGGGTTAAAATGAAAGAGGAAACAAAGGTAATTTTCTACATTTTAATGATTTGGACAGGTTACGTAGTTTCCCATCATGGTTTTCCAAATTATGCAAAAAAATTCACATAAATTGATATCCAATAGAAATAAGCAACATGGTTATCCCGCATGGTTTTCCATACCATGTTCCAACATTCTGGTCACTACTACCAAAAATGGTAATTGGAAAAATTATTATCTGGAGGAGGGTAAATAGTTTCCCCTAACAAGTCACCAACCATGTGCCTCATACTATAATGCCCAAAATATCCATTTTCACCAAAAATACATGGGAAACAATAGGATAAATATAAAAAACGAAATAGATAGAAGAATACCTCAAAATAGAATCACTGATGTGACAAAATGATTTTTTCTCGAAATTTATTCTGAAATTGCGATGCAATGTTTTAGGGAAACCCACATTAGTAGTAATTTATGGAATTTTTAGAATTGGGTGTTTTAGTGGAATGTGAAAGAAGAAACATGATTTTAAAATTATGATTTTAAAAACATTGTTTTGGTTTTTATTCATAGAAAATTGGTTGCAATGTTTTTTCAATAGATGAGTTTTCCCTGAAATGGATTTGTATATTTTGGTTGGCGTGGGTTTTCATATTAAATGGTTGTCATGTGGTCGTGTTAATTTTGGATGGATAAGGTCATGCGTGTACACATATAAAAACAATTTGATGGATAAGGCATGATGGTCCCCCATCAAAATGGTTCCCCAAGTAATGACTTGGTGAATAGATAGCTCACCCATCGAGGGTATATTGAAGTCCACCATTTTATGCCTCGTTGGATTGGTGATATGTGGAATTGAATGGGTTATGAAAAAAGTTCAATGGAGAATGGTTTTTAAAGAAATTTTGGATTTATTTACTTCAAATTTTTTTAGTTATGAAAATATATTGGATTTGATATAAATAATTTTCAAATGAGTTATATAAATTGATTTATATAAATTTTCTACCATGTTCTATCCTAGTGGCATGATTAAGGAAGGCATTTGAAATGATCGTACTGGGATTCATTACTCACCCCCTATTTGGGAAATTTAGTGTGTTTGAAGATATTGTATACTGGGAAATAGTTAAATTAAATGTATCACATTTATTTGGTGATACTTCATGATACTTTCAGTGTGTACTATGGAGTTGGATATTTGATATTGTTGGGTGTTTTTGAATTGGTGTCTTCCGAGTTGTTGAGATTTGTAGGTTTATTCTTCTACATTATACTATGATATCGGTTTTGGTTTCCAATTTGTACTCACGTGTGGTATATTGGTGGGTTGGTTACTTTTGAGTTGTATACATTATAGGCATGCATCATTTAGTGTTTTTTTGTTTATTGTATACTTTGTTTTGTTGTTCTCATTTCAAATGGAAAATCATATCCCAAACATATATGAATCATTTTTCATTTTTTTGTACCCTTGGAATCTTGGGGATTTATCCTAATACATTTTAGTAATTTTACATCATCTTAATCTAATTTGGAGTTGAGGGATCTTAAAATGATGTTCCCAATTCCGACTCCAATATGGTTAGTCATATAAATTTGCGAAAACATCACATTGACTCTCATGTTTTTTTCATCACAAATTCTAATATTTACCATAATTTAATAAAAAAAGAAAAAAATGATGATAATATGTTAACTAATAATGAGAAAAAATATAAATTTTTTAATATGGAATAAATATTATATAAATTATAATCATGTATAAATATATGAGCCTAAAAATTTCAATATAAATTATCAATGGTAATTTTCATTTTATTCATTAAATCCTAAAAGTATATTAAATTAATTCATAATGGTTTGTAATTATTTTTGGAATTTATCAGAAAATATCCCGTCATGTTGTCAATCAAGATGTAACTACACAATATTTTCAAATAAAAACATTGTATTCAATTTCAAATATGGCATGCTACACCAAGGGTGGAACGGAATACAACAACACGATCAATTATAATATATTTACAAATATAAAAAATTAATTGTAATATATAGATTTTGATTGATTAAACCATTATTTTATCATGTGTTAGACCTAATAACAAGTTTCATTGATATATTTTATTACATGAAAACCTGAGTTTTACAGAACTACAATATATAATTAATATTATTATTTAATGTGATATTTTTTACCTAGACAATAGAATAAAGTGTATGATTATAATTAACTTACTAATTGAAATATAAATTTATTCACATGTTAATTAAGTTTCTATTTATTACAAATAAATCAATTTCCATTTAAAAGAAGAATAATTTTTTTCAAATATACCTATATTTTCTAAAAGATGACATAATTGAACTTGGAAGACATAATTTAAAATAAATATTGATTAGTTTTAGGAAAATTTATTTGAGAAAATAAAATAAATTTTTGAAATAGGAATTCTAAAAATTATATTTACTTTATTATTTGGTATTTTTCTAAAATTGATCATTTTTTAATAATGAAAATTACTAATTTTTTTATCGAAAACTGCCATTTTATATAAATAGTTTATAACGTTAAATTATATTTTTAATTATTTTAAATGAAAATTTCATTCAATTTTATATCAATTAATCCAATTTAGGTTATTTGGATGATTTTTTTTTGTTTAATTTTAATATAAAAATATTTTAAAATATTGGATTGTTTTACCTTAAAAAATAACTTTCTCATCACGTTTTTTGGATTAATTTAAAAATAAAATAATTATTTTTATGATTATAATTAGGTAAAATTTATTCCAAAGTTTTAATGATCATAATTGATATTATATAATATTGTCAAATTAATTTTTTACCATAATATTTACTAAAAATAGATAAAAATAATTTCTGTGATTAATGTTGAAACGATGTTTTTCAAATTACATGTGTTTGTATTAAACATCACATTAAAAAGACATTATTTTTATTACATAAATTTGATTTCAGATTTTTAATCAGTATTTATATTTTATATAGTAAAAATATATTTTTATTCAAGCTAAATTAACTAGGTAAATAAAAATACACATGTATTTGTGGTAATTACAAAAGGGGTAAAATTGAGTAAACACAAAAAATCATTAATAATGAATTAAAATGTGTTTATATTTTATTTTAAATGGTGTTTCTAGTCATTATAAACCCTCACCTAATTTTTTATTCAATTATTAGGCACATTTAATAAGGGAGACCACCCAATAGTGAATACGTTTCGGTATTTTCCAAAATACAACTCATTCTCAACTATAAATGGGAACTCACACCCCTCACTTATTCAATACTCTCATGCAATTTGAATCAACCAAAACAAACACATATATCTTCTCATATTCCCTTATATCATCCTAGAATCCTAATTTTGGTTATAAATCCTTCCAAATAAGGATTTTCGTCAAACATGAGGAAGATACCTTAAGAAGAGGTAGACTTTTTCGATAATCATTTTTATTACATTTTTTCCATAACCACTTAAAATTAAAATTAAATGATGATAATATAATAACAAAAATATATTAAATATAATATTATTTTATTATAAAAATGTAATTACCCAAATAATTCTCAACTTCCATCAAGTGGGTTAAGAAATCATTGTTCGTGGGTGTGGTGGATTATCGCCTCGTGGACCGATGTTGTTCAATTTACCATTACAACCTTTAAAGGTTGGGTAATATAATTATTTTGATATATATATAAATATATTATCAAAATTGTTCCTCTAGATTAATTTTATCATATTTACCTTATTACTTTCCTTTCCGTAAGAGACATGATAATATCGCTCGTGTGTACGAAAGACAACCACCTCAGGAAGCGATGTGATTTTTCTTTCAAAAAAATCTGTATACAGATGGAGATATTGAATAATTTTAATTATTACAGGTGATATAAATGATAAATTCATTTTCTTAATGAAATATTCATTATTTGGGGTGGATAATGTATCATTTTATTTTTTTTACACTTAATGATGGTAACATCATTCAGGTAAGTGAGGACAACTCCCTTCACGAAGTGATGTGAATTTCTTTTCATTACCACATTATATGGATGATATATACATTTATATTATAATAAATAATATATTTTATATGATATTATGATCATTCATTAAGGAACATAAATTTTTTTCCATCATTGTATAATGGATATTGGAAAATTGAAATGTTATACTAGTGTTTTTAAAATATATTGTCTTCATGATCATAACATCATTTTTCATAAGCATAATTCATGATTATTATTAAAATTATAAATTATTTATATATAGGAGTACTATTTCATGATTTTTATTCTTGATATCATAAAATATATAATATTCCCATGAACCATGGCATTCGTGATGAAACACATATGAAAAAATAAGGCAATTTACACTTGAAATAATGCAAATATTGAAATATTATCAATGAATGTGTGATATGATATCATAAAATATTATATATGAAATTATAAATATTAATAATATTTTGGTATAAGTAAATAACCATTTTAAAACCACTATTCATGATGTTTAATCATATTAAATAGAAAGGAAGCAGAAAGTAATGGCTTTCATCTGATGTTCATTTCATTGAGGTAAATTGTATTGTTATGCACCGTGTTTCTTTTATATGGTCTATATACTACCCCTTTTACATGTAATATCATGAATAAATCATATTTTATGTATTTAATTGTCACGACCCCCTCCCACCAAAGATGCCCCTCCTGAGCTGGCAATGGTGAAAGGGAGATAATGACCCCTGAGTCCCGCCCCAGTAGGCCCCAGGTTGGCGACTAGCACCAAGGGTATGAGTTTTCACAAATATGGGAGGCATTACCCTTTTTATTATTTTGGATCGGGAAATAGGACAAGTCAACCACCAAAAAGGGAAAAGAACAAGTGTATATAAATAAACCCAAACCGAGCCCACATGCATGTTTAAACAATTTTTATAACATGGTACAAGTACAAGGAAGCTCAAAAGTACAATTCCAAAGAAAACAAGAGAACAACAACTGCAACAACTCCAACTGCCCGACTAGTAGGGTCCCGCACGGCCCTGGTAGTCCTCCTAGAAACCTGAAAGCAAACGTAGGGTGAGCATACAAGTATACTCAGTAGGGAAACCTAAAGCTCTCGTGCACAAGTGGGGAGACACCCTAAGGTCCCGTGAGAAAACAGAAGAACCCGAAACTAACAAGAAAAAACTATCCACCCAGCCTCACTGGTCACACTCACCAAGTAACACAAACAAGTTTAGTATATATATAGAACAAAAGTATTGGGTACCCCGCACCATTTCCCACTTAATTAGATGCTGCTCTTCCTAACGGCTAAAGTCCTGACGCTACCACACTCTTCCCGCCCGCACACACCTGGGACAAACCACGCATCCCGCCCGCACACACCTGGGCCTCACAACCACGCATCTCGCCCGCACACACCTGGGCCACAACCACTAACCCGCCCGCAGAAACCTGGGCCTCATCCCGAAGGTTCTTGGGAACGGTAAGTCTGCCCGAAGAGTCTTGGTCTAAAGGTCGCCTTAAGCCATCACAGCCTCCGAGACCTACCCGAAGAGTCTTGGGTGTAAGGTTACCTCAAGCCATCATAGCCTATGGAAGAAGGAGCAGGAAGGAGCTAGTAACTAAGGGGGAACACCCTCTCCCATAAAATGGGAGTGTTCTGAACTAGGTGCTTGACATGGGTGTGGTGCGACAAAACACAAAGATACAATTATATATATACATATAACAAACACACAGCCCAACCTATGGCTTCTTAAAAAGAGAAACTGAGCATGTGCCTCGACACTGCTACCACGAAGCATGCATCAACTACCAAAAAATCATCTCCCAACCCCATTTAGGTTTTCATGTTTAAGCAGAAATTAGATTATTTAGTTCCTTAACTATTGGGAAACTATCCATAACCAACCACTTCAATCATTCGTAAACATATCCCTGTCATCCACAAAATAGGTTAGGGAAACAAACACAGCAACACAGCAAGTTCCTTCTTATTAACCAACCAACCCATTTATTATTATTTCTGTTTTATTACCAAACCCCACCATTCATTAACTCTTCCACTTATTTATTTATTAAACACAACCCATAGTCCGTTCACATTTAAACCCATCCATGCAGCCCCGCTGCCAACAGCCATAGCCACAACACACATCGTTACCCCTTTAATACCATTTATTACAGCCCCGCTGCCCATTACCATCACAACATTTACACCAACCCACAACCAAGTCAACCGCAGCCCTGCTGCTCACCCAAACCACAACAGCCCACAAAACACCCCCAACACATGCCACGTAACCAAGCCAACACCCACATGTTCATTATTCCATTTTGGTCCAACCTGGGTGATCACACAAGTGTTCTAGATTTTCATTTAAAAAGTCAACTTTACGTGATTAACCAATTTCCACATTCCATGAAGTTTCCATCCATAAGAAAATACAGAAGGAGAGGGAAACATTTAATTGCGTAAGCAAAGGCCCCCAACGACTTTGATTTTCAGTAGGTAGAAGCTCATTCAATTCACAAATATAATATAAAAGGATATAAAAAGTAAGGTAACAACAATCACTAACTTCCCAACCCCATTCTTTAACCAGTTATTATCTTTATTTAAAGGTTCAACCATTTCTCATGAAAACAAAAGGATACCCGCCACACATGATACACAAATTAGAGAGACAAAGGTGAGATCCCTACCTCAAAAGGTCCCGATCACGTCGCTTCCGACGACGTCCTTCGGTGTCCTCCGCCTTCGCCAAAGCCGACAAACGCCTCCTAGGATGGAATATGGAGAAGGAAGGCCGGAAGGAAAGGTGACAAGTCTGGGATTAGAAGCTTCGTCTCGTCGCTACGATCCTGTGGCCGCTGACGGATCCTAATTCGGAGCTCGGACAAAGAAGTTAGAGGAGGAAGACTTCTTGATCATCCAAGAGTGTCGTTATGCGAAGAAGAAGCGATTGGTCTGGATATAATCCGCGACCCTTTCTTATATATCCAACGAATAGGTAAAACCGTATTCAGCGTGCATTAATGAATACACGATGTGACCGTACACCCGTTACGCGTTTTGACTGGTCAACACACGACACGTCACGCGGTTTCCACGCGTTTTAATAATAATGATAATTCTATTAATATGTGGTGTTTCGTTGACCTGAGGCATGAGTCATAAAAAGTAGCTCATTAATGGTCTTAAAATGACCGCAATAATTTCAGGGTTACGCTGTCACTGACGGATCGTCAATCCGATACCGTATGAGGGAGATATGTTGGATACAAGATCCCGTAACAATAACAATATTAAATCTATTAATTCATGAGCGTTTCGGGTACCCAATCCGAAAACCCGAAAAAGAAATCCAATATTGGACTCATAATTTTCGTCTCGTAGTCAGGGTCGCACTGCCACTGACGGTTCGTGAAACCGAGGTCGCACGAAGAAGTTACGGACAAAAAAGTGTTTTATCAACAAAATTAATAATAACAATATTTTATTATTATTATTAATCAATTATTTATTTATTTTTCATAACTCCAAAAGCAATCACGTTTTGGAGTCTTCATGGGCGCTATAATTAAGCACCAATTCCTCCTTTTTCATTTATTTGTCTTTTAATTTTATTTCTATTATTATTATTTTTTGTTTCTCTCTCCAATCTATTTTTTTCTTTCATGATTCTCTCCCACCACTAAAAGTGGCGCCTCCCATTTCTTTTAATCCACGTGGACCGCCCCGAACTCCATTATCACTTCAACATTATTATTTAATAAAATTAATAATAATAACACCCATAATTAATGTACTAATTTAATCCCATTAAATTAGTTTACCATGGTTATTAAGTTAAAACCATTCCATTTAATTAAATTCAAATAATTTAATTTACTAATGAAAAATTAAAACCATTTAATTTAATTTACTAATCACACACATATTTCTGTCACCTTTATCATTATTATTTAATTTAATAGTAATAAATCCTCTTTCAATTTCATCAACGGGTTCCCATCATTAACATTAATAATTTTTATTATTATTGACGCCCATTATTTTCATATAATTACTCCATATATCCCATAACATTATATTCACGCATGGTTGGGAACCACATTCACGTGACTCTTCATGTTATTATTATTATAACAAATTATTATATAATAACACCCTTTTGATGTTATTAACACAATTCCAACTTTAATTGTGGAGAACCGCACAACGCCTCCTGTACAAGGTCACACCCATGCACCCCGTGCATTTCATTCCTTTATAATTTATTACATGAGCCTCATTTATTATAATTTATTCCTTTATAACTTATTCCATGCGCCTCCCATCATTTTATTAAATATATTTTATTTTATTTCTTATATTTTACAATGATTAAATTAAAACCATTTTATCTAATTAACACAAAATATTTTCACGCCACCATTATCAATTATTATTATAAAAAATTATTATTACAACACGTGTCGTGTTTGACCACATCAAATTTTTTACAAAGAAATGGACCGGAGAGGTCCGGGCCAATACACCAGATACCTCTCAAAACATTCTCGTCCTCGAGAATTAAAACCAACCCATAAAAGGGGGAAAGGTCCGAACAACCACCCCTTAAGATACCTCTCAGGCCTTTTCTCATAACAAGAAACAACCGACAACCATAATTATGTGAGTTAGGAATTCCCTCTCCTATGTCGAGATATTATCCGCTTTTGGCGGCACTGACTCGCCTGCACGGGTTAAATCGCATCCACATTAATGCGTCTCGATTAGGGATTTGGTCTTCCCCTCCCCACATGATAGGGCTCTTCACATACATTTAAAGAAAAGCGGGAAACAACATAGCATAAAAAAACTCACAAAAACAAGGTCCAGGCCCAGAGAATGAGCAAAAGAGTTCCAACAAAGGAGTGTGATGATCTTGAATTTAAACAAAACATAAGTGAGAGAATTTAAGTAAAACCGAAAACATCTCTCTCGATCTCTGGCCTTGCTAGGGTTGCCACTTCTATTGCGTGAAACTGTCTGTGTCCCACTCCTCTTCCTTTTTGTTGACGTTCAGGTGCCATAGTTGTTCGGTAACCAGGGAACGACTAAGCCCAAGTAGTAATGAAAAACTCAATGTTTTAATTATCATTTTATTTTAATTTCTTTCCCAGAACACCCAAATCAAGTAAAACACAAACATGATGATGCATTTACATTCCCTAGGGTCTCTACCCTGCAATCAATATTGTCTCACTTGGTCGTTCGATAGGCTCAGAGTCCTTGCATCGGATCACGGGGGGGCCCTAAAATCCCGTGTCCTAGCCGGTCATCCCTGGCCTATGTCACACACCAAGATTAACGAACACTGTTTCCCTACCATCCCATGAAATCCTCACTGTGCCTAACTCCAGACTCCATCCTATCTCTCAACCATCACCTCTGATACCATTCTGTCACGACCCCCTCCCACCAAAAATTCCCCTCCTGAGCTGGAAATGGTGAAAGGTAGATAATGACCCCCGAGTCCAGCCTCCAGTAGGCCCCGGGTTGGCGACTAGCACCAAGGGTATGTGTTTTCACAAATATGGGAGGCATTACCCTTTTTATTATTTTGGATCAGGAAATAGGACAAGTCAACCACCAAAAAGGGAAAAGAATAAGTGTATATAAATAAACCCAAACCAAGCCCACATGCATGTTTAAACAATTTTTATAACAAGGTACAAGTACAAGGAAGCTCAAAAGTACAACTCCAAAGAAAACAAGAGAACAACAACTGCAACAACTCCAACTTCCTGACTAGTAGGGTCCCGCACGGCCCTGGTAGTCCTCCTGGAAACCTGAAAGTAAACGTAGGGTGAGCATACAAGTATACTCAGTAGGGAAACCTAAAGCTCTCATGCACAAGTGGGGAGACACCCTAAGGTCCCATGAGAAAACAGAAGAACCAGAAACTAACAAGGAAAAACTATCCACCCAGCCTCACTGGTCACACTCACCAAGTAACACAAACAAGTTTAGTATATATATAGAACAAAAGTATTGGGTACCCCGCACCATTTCCCACTTAATTAGATGCTGCTCTTCCTAACGGCAAACGTCCTGACGCTACCACACTCTTCCCGCCCGCACACAACTGGGCCAAACCACGCATCCCGCCCGCACACACCTGGGCCTCACAACCACAAATCTCACCCGCACACACCTGGGCCACAACCACTAACCCACCCGCAGACACCTGGGCCTCATCCCGAAGGTTCTTGGGAACGGTAAGCCTGCCCGAAGAGTCTTGGGCTAAAGGTCGCCTCAAGCCATCACAGCCTCCGAGACCTACCCGAAGAGTCTTGGGTGTAAGGTTACCTCAAGCCATCATAGCCTATGGAAGAAGGAGCAGGAAGGAGCTAGTAACTAAGGGGGAACACACTCTCCCATAAAATGGGAGTCTTCGGCACTAGGTGCTTGACATGGGTGTGGTGCAACAAAACACAAAGATACAATTATATATATACATATACCAAACACACATCCCAACCTATGGCTTCTTAAAAAGAGAAACTGAGCATGTGCCTCGGCACTGCTACCACGAATCATGCATCAACAACCAAACAATCATCTCCCAACCCCATTTAGGTTTTCATGTTTCATCAGAAATTAGATTATTTAGTTCCTTAACTACTGGGCAAATATCCATAACCAACCACTTCAATCATTCGTAAACATATCCCTGCCATCCACAAAACGGGTTAGGGAAACAAACACAGCAACACAGAAAGTTCCTTCTTATTAACCAACCAACCCATTTATTATTATTTCTGTTTTATTACCAAACCCCACCATTCATTAACTCTTCCACTTTTATTTATCTATTAAACACAACCCATAGTCCATTCACATTTAAAACCATCCCTGCAGCCCCGTTGCCAACAGCCATAACCACAACACACATCGTTACCCCTTTAATACCATTTATTACAGCCCCGCTGCCCATTACCATCACAACATTTACACCAACCCACGACCAAGTCAACCGCAGCCCCGCTGCTCACCCAAACCACAACAGCCCACAAAACACCCCCAACACATGCCACGTAACCAAGCCAACACCCACATGTTCATTATTCCATTTTGGTCCAACCGGGGTGATCACACAAGGGTTCTAGATTTTCATTTAAAAAGTCAAATTTACGTGATTAACCAATTTCCACATTCCATGAAGTTTCCATCCATAAGAAAATACCGAAGGAGAGGGCAACATTTAATTGCGTAAGCAAAGGCCCCCAACGATTGTGATTTTCAGTAGGTAGAATCTCATTCAATCCACAAATATAATATCATAGGATATAAAAAATAAGGTAACAACAATCACTAACTTCCCAACCCCATTCTTTAACCAGTTATTATCTTTATTTAAAGGTTCAACCATTTCTCATGAAAACAAAAGGATACCCGCCACACATGATACACAAATTAGAGATACAAAGGTGAGATCCCTACCTCAAAAGGTCCCGATCACGTCGCTTCCGACGACGTCCTTCGGTGTCCTCCGCCTCCGCCAAACCCAACAAACGCCTCCTAGGATGGAATCTGGAGAAGGAAGGCTGGAAGGAAAGGTGACAAGTCCGGGCTGAGAAGCTTCGTCTCGTCGCTACAATCCTGTGGCCACTGACGGATCGTAATTCGGAGCTCGGACAAAGAAGTTAGAGGAGGAAGACTTCTTGATCATCCAAGAGTGTTGTTATGCGAAGAAGAAGCGATTAGTCTGGAAATAATCCACGACCCTTTCTTATATAGCCAACGAATAGGTAAAACCGTATTCAGCGTGCATTAACGAATACACGATGTGACCGTACACCCGTTACGCATTTTGACTGGTCAACACACGACACATCACGCGGTTTCCACACGTTTTAATAATAATGATAATTCTATTAATATGTGGTGTTTCGTTGACCCGAGGCATGAGTCATAAAAAGTGGCTCTTTAATGGTTTTAAAATGACCGTCATAATTTCAGGGTTATGCTGTCGCTGACGGATCGTCAATCCGATACCGTATGAGGGAGATACGTTGGATACAAGATCCCGTAATAATAACAACATTAAATCTATTAATTCATGAGCATTTCGGGTACCCAATCCGAAAACCCGAAAAAGACATCCAATATTTGACTCATAATTTTCGTCTCGTAGTCAGGGTCGCACTGCCACTGACGGTTCGTGAAACCGAGGTCGCACGAAGAAGTTACGGACAAAAAAGTGTTTTATCAACAAAATTAATAATAACAATATTTTATTATTATTATTAATCAATTATTTATTTATTTTTCATAACTCCAAAAGCAATCACGTTTTGGAGTCTTCATGGGCGCTATAATTAAGCACCAATTCCTCCTTTTTCATTTATTTGTCTTTTAATTTTATTTCACTTATTATTATTTTTTGTTTCTCTCTCCAATCTATTTTTTTCTTTCATGATTCTCTCCCACCACCAAAAGTGGTGCCTCCCATTTCTTTTACTCCATGTGGAAAGCCCCAAACTCCATTCTCACTTCAACTTTATTATTTAATAAAATTAATAATAATAACACCCATAATTAATGTACTAATTTAATCCCATTAAATTAGTTTACCATGGTTATTAAGTTAAAACCATTCCATTTAATTAAATTCAAATAATTTAATTTACTAACCAAAAATTAAACCCATTTAATTTAATTTACCAATCACACACATATTTCTGTCACCTTTATAATTATTATTTAATTTAATAGTAATAAATCCTCTTTCAATTTCATTAACGGGTCCCCATCATTAACATTAATAATTATTATTATTATTGACGCCCATTATTTTCATATAATTACTCCATATATCCCATAACATTATATTCACGCATGGTTGGGAACCACATTCGCGTGCCTCTTCATGTTATTATTATTATAACAAATTATTATATAATAATACCCTTTTAATTTTATTAACACAATTCCAACTTTAATTGTGGAGAACCGCACAACGCCTCCTGTACAAGGTCACACCCATGCACCCCATGCATTTCATTCCATTATAATTTATTACATGAGCATAATTTATTATAATTTATTCCTTTATAAATTATTCCATGAACCTCCCATCATTTTTTTAAATATATTCGATTTTATTTCTTATACTTTACAATGATTAAATTAAAACCATTTTATCTAATTAACACCAAATATTTTCATGCCACCATTATCAATTATTATTATAAAAAATTATTATTACAACACGTGTCGTGTTTGACCACATCAAATTTTTTACAAAGAAATGGACCGGAGAGGTCCGGGCCATTACATTAATGTTGTAATTTTAATAATTTCATCTATGGGGATTTAAATTGAAAGTTTACAAGCAGAAATATTTGCATAACACAATTTCTTTTCATCTGGTTTTATTACTTCTTCATCATCATTAATATTCTATGATTATGTATATAATGAATTTTTACTCTATATTATTCTATATAAACTTATTTTAAGTGTATTTAAATATAATACACATAATATATTCGTTTAATAATTCTCATGTAAATATTATGGTCACATTAAGGGTTTATTTCACAATCTCATTCTTATCAAGATTCATTATTCTTGAATATGAGTTGAAGGGGATTATTTGATTATTGTATAATTAACCCATTTCATTTTATCCAACTATAGTTACTTATTATATTTTTCATTTAATTTTATCATTTTTATACACATTAGAATATATTATAATTTGTAAAATATTTTTAAGAAAACCTAACTTTATTTCTCTTATTGGTAGAAAATCCATTTTTCTAGAACCATGTTTTCTAAAAAAATCACATATGTTTTTATCCGATTCAAAATGATTTATTAATTTCATTTCAAACCGTTTTTAACATTTTCAAAAAACAATAATGGAATATTATGAAATTTTCAAAACAATTATCATTTGGATTTTCCTAAAAATGTGAATGTATTTTTAGTATCATTTTCTATAAAATGATTGTTAATAACATTTTACTGTTCAAAAAGTATATAATATTTAAAAATTACGGAATGTATAGAATTAACTTCTATTATGACCATTGTTTTATGAAATATTAAATTTAATTCCTTTAGGATATTTTTAAATAAAATGTTTTAAAATGTTTTTTTCTATGGAATATATTTTCAGAATGGTTTTCAAAATGAAAGAGATATTTTCCTAAAGAATTTTTTAATGATATTTTAATGGAATTAATTTTCATCAATAAAAACCCATTATTCTTAATTGAATATGTATATGTTCACACAATTTTTATTGTTTCTCAGTATTTCTTATGATTACTTTGACCAAGGGTAGTGTTGATATTCATTTTGTTATTTCATTTTTATGTAAATAACATCGCCTGAAAAAATTCACTTTCTTATGATTAATATGCATTAAATTTCCCAAAAATATACATATTATTTTTCATGGATATTATTATTTTATAAAACATATCTCTTTTTTACAGATGGTGTTTTACATAGAATGTTATTTTTTAACTAGGGAGATATTGATTTATATTTACCTTTTAATGAATATAGATATTTGATTTTATGTAATATTGATTAATGAATGAAATTGATTATTTTATATTATAAAAAATATTTAGACCTAATTTGATAGGTGAGTATCAGTATAATATGGCCCCTAGATGCATCAGTCGGTCTCAAGAGATAAACAATTTAGGATAACATGAAATGAGTTTTTACCTTTATGCTAAGAAATCATGTGAAAGGTCGTGATGGTGTATGTATCAGGATTCCAATTATAATGGCATCTAATAATTATGAATTTCCTTAATTAAGGGTTCATTTTGTATTATCCATGATATTTTCACAATGATTTTATCACTGGAGACATTAATTTTCTATTTATTTATTAAATGACACGTCTTTTCAATTATTTAATATTCCATATGGATTATACATTATACATTTATTTAAATTGAATGTGTTGTTAGTAATTTACCTATCTATATTTATTGATAATTATTTATTCATGATAGTTTCCTATATATATAACCCTTAGTGATCATTTGAGCTCTCCCTTGTTTTGTTTCCTTTCATAAGAATCCATGAATTGTATTTTTTTTGATATGAAATTATATTCTATAGAGAATAATTTTTTTCTAAAATAATTACATTGATGTTTATGTATGGAAATTTATTGTAATGCTCATGTAAATATCTATTTTTTCCAAGACTTATAAACAATTTGGTCCTTAGTGATGCAATTCCATGCATCTTATGAAAATGTAATAAAATAAGAAACCAACTCTGGGATACTGAGGATAGGGTTGTTACAAAAGGTGTGAAATAAGACCATGTTTTCATAAACTAGTTTATGATCATGTTAAAACCCAATTTTCCTTTTTTAAATTCATTACCTCCATGTACAACTATTCTAGAGTAACATTCACCAATATAATACAGGATGGGCTGTAATTTCTTGAAAACCACTAGCTCTACACATCACCAAAATTCATGGCTATATATATTTATAATCACTAGGGTTCTCCCAAATGAAATCTAGACCTAATCTCATAAATTAACTAGATATTTTCATGAAACCAGCGATAAAGAACACATACTTTTGACATATATTATTTCATTATTATTAACATAAAAAAGAATAAATAAAAATCAAAGACCAAAAGGTCTAGTTCATTAGAAGACTAGAAGTAATGAATATAATCATAAAAATAATAATTCATTAATTTAATCTCTATAATGATATTCCAAATAATTTTACCATCCTAAAACATCATAAGATAAACTATGGACTAAATAAACAAAATGTTGAGATAAAAATATTATTAATGGAAATAAAATGATAAGGAAGAATAACATGTGAGTAAAAAGTATTACATTATATCATGAATAAAAATAATCATAACAAATCCCATATAAAAATAAAATAAAAAATTATATTATTAAATCATGTCAATATATGAGATGTGGTATAAATACTAAACATGGAATTAGTATAATTCAAGTCCATATTCTAAGAAAACATCACATGGGAGATAGGTTCTAATCATGGAATAGGCTTACTCAAAAATCCCATCCACAATGTCACATGAGACCAAAAAAAGCCTAATGAATTTTAGTGCTATATGGGGGCACCAATTATATAATTTTCTTGACCACATATTCTATAAATGTAAATAAATCATATGTAATATTCATATGAATTACCTTTGGAAATGAATCACTTGTATAATCTTGCAACAAATAATAGTCGAAGAAAACTTTGAAGATTGAAAATATTTGAAGGAGTTAAATATTATTGATGTTAATGTATTCTTATATTATCATATTTCCTGAAATAAATTTTCTTTTAGTAAAAATATAATTAAATTATAATTACTAAAAATGATGAAGGGATATAAATATTCTCATTAAGGTGGTTTTATTTTAAATAATGTATTTGATAAACGATCATAAGGAATTTATTACCCCATAAAATGAATGTATAATTAATTATTTAACTATTTATGAGATATATATACATAATTTATGTGAACCCCATGAAAATTAAGGGAGACATAAAGTGAGTTAAAAAGATAATGGACATAACCTGGCGAAAAATGGTTGTTCTAATGGAACCCTTACCGAAAGTGACACATTTATTAATAAACATTAGTAAATAATTTATAATAATTATATATTTATTATAAATTTATTACAAAACCATAATCATATATATAATTCAAAATATTATTTTCTTCTAACATATTACCATCGATTTATTATCAATTATTTATTTAAAACATTTTCCTGGGTGATAACTACCTCAATTTTCCTGAATGTTTTTGTTCTGTATTCTTAGAATTTATATAATGACTAAGTTAATATTATATAAACAATTTAAACCTTGATATTAATATAATATATATTCATTATATATATATTCATCCATAAATAGAGGAGATAAAACAATAATTACACAATTCATGGAGACGATAAGTCGTACTGGCACATGAACGATGTATCCATTTTTTTATATGGAATTAAAAAAAGTTATATGATAATTAAAATTTAAATAATATTAATAATATCATATATAATATATATATTTAATAAATTAATCATTATAACAAGCTGTGAGAGGTGGTCCTGGTAAACAAATTACACCGGATTACAAGGTAGTGGTATGTCGTATGCAGTAATGACTAGTTAATTTCTTCTTATATGGAATATAAGATGGATGAATGTGATACCATTTAAATAATAACAAATAATTATATATAATATACTATTATATTATTTCATAATAATTTATGAAATTCTGATGGACGTATAATAATAATAAAAATAAAACATTCAGATAAAAGTTACACCTCTTCCACAAAGAACCTCCCTTTATTTTAAAATTAAACTCTCTTGATATTATATTATTCCAAACCTAATGCCTCTATAAGGTTAGCATTAATGTTTTAAAAGTAATTTGTTAAGCCATTTTTAAACTAAATTTCATTTTATGTGTGACTAAAATAATATATGCGATGTTAGTTTATAATTTTGTCGAGGGGAGCAATTTGAATTACATATAATATTAAATAAATATAAATTATTTTTTATGGAAAAATTTCTAAACTGATATAATCTAAATATACTATGAATATGTGTTTAAATATCATCATACACACAATTTTAACGTTTTCAATTCTTTTTTACCCATATCTCTTTGTTTGAACCCTCATTAACCCTTTTAGACATTTATGTTCATGAAATTGTTTTTTACTCTCATGGGGTTCAATTGAAATAAAAGAAAAATTTACCCAAAATGGTATATAAACAATAAGTTAACAGATATTAAAATATAATTGTTCAATATAGGATTTAATGTTTTTTTAGATCATTTAATAAGATTTATTATTATAAAATACCATTAATGAAATTTTTTAAATATCCATTTAATTTTACATTGAAAATAAAAATAGATCAACAAAATTAAAATATATTTTATTATAACATATCGAATATATTATTTTTATCTAATAACTTCTTATAACATAATATATCATTCAAAATATTTTACCATTAAATTTTTTAAAATCATGTATTATATTTCTCTATTTATTAAAAAATATTGTGTTGGAATCGTGAAAGAATTTAATGTTATTATTACATCTATGAAAATTCAAAATAAATTACCCTGATTAAAATATAATGTCACGACCCGCCCACGGGGCCCGTGCCGTGACTACCCCATGCCCGCATCCCATAGCCCAGGGGCTGGTGACTAGAACCAAAGGAGTAAATCTCGATAAATGGTAAGGCATTGCCTTTATATAAGAAAATAAACACCTCAGAGTACAAAGCTGATGTAAACACTTAGTAAACTGAGTTCAAACGTATGTGCTGGAAATTAAATGGGCTAGTATACAAACCCAACTGGAATTACAGTACAATTGAGAAAGGAAAGTACAAATGCTGAAAAGTAGACCAAAAACCACTAAGACGTCCTCCGGAACTCCCACCTGAAGGGTGAGTACAGATAGTCTCGTCGGCTCGTCGAGTCCGACCGTCCACTCCATGTACGTCCCTCCTGAAAATCCACCTCCAGGTTCCATCCCGCTCTACAAGCCTCAACCACGATCAGCGATGTCCATCATCTACAACAAACACAACGTAGTGCAGGCAAAGCCCACGTAGGGGTGAGTATACGATACTCAGTTGGGACCTCGAGACTCCCGAAGGTCTCCCAGAATCCACGAAGGATAAACCACAAGGAAAGATACAATCACGAAGTATCAACCAACTCTACCTAGGTATATGCCCATATATATACCTAAGTCATCAATTCCAGTTCTGCTCCAACTCATGAGCCCAAGTTCAACCCAGTCCACACATGAAAGTATAACCCAATCCAAATAGGAAAGAACAACCCAATCCACACAGGATAGAAAGTCAATCATATCATAGATAATGAATGAAAGTCAAGACTCATCTCATATAGGAATATTACCCAAGAAGAGGTGTGGGGATTATTAGATGTAGCCTCTAAATCATATCATCTGATGAACTGACGTTGGATCCAAGTTCAGAATTTGTCACTGCCGGACCCAGGTAGGATCCAAGTACAGTAACCATCGATGTTGAACCCACGTAGGATTTATATACAATCATCATCGATTCCAAACCCATGAAGGATCCAAGTACAGTCATCCTCGCTGGCAAACCCATGTAGGATCAAATTATAGTCATCCTCGCTGCCGAACCCACGAAGGATCCAAGTACAGTCGTCATCGTCATCACAGTCGCAGCCAGCTCTAGGGTTCCTGCACACAGCACACTCAATTCTGGGAGGGTCCACTCCACGATCCAAGGGGTCGATACATCAAAAGTCACAATGTCTAGATATGATGAATCAAAAAGTGTTGTCTCGTCAATAGGAACTCAACTTTATAGACGACGAGTTAATATGACGCCCGGTCTGAGAGATATTGGATTTTCCGTCCCAAGGGCCTGGTTGATTTTTAAGCTAAAACCAATCCGACCATACTTTAGTTGGGTCCAAACCTCATGAAGAGTAATCCAAAATAACCATCACACTAAGAGGAATCCAACAATGTCGACGCCAAGTCAATCGGAAGTATTTTTTCTCCGAGGGCCTGGTTAGTTTCATGTTTGAACAGACATGACCATACCCAAATTTCTTCGAAACCTTGAGTGTAATATAAAAAATGACCGCCTCGATCCTAGGATTCCTACGCAACTGATGGTTCATCGATCGGAGCACTGTAGCCCATGATATGGGCGTTATAACGAACCTCCACTGAAAATAGGGGGTTTGGGCCTGGTCCAACCCGGCCCAATACCCCCTGGGTCGGCCCGAACTGGGGTCACCCGACCCGGGTCCGGGTCCGGCCCAGTTGGGCGTTGCCCGGTACACCACTGGGCATGGCCTGCGGCTCAGCTTGGAGTCAGCCACGGGGTGTGAAGGGGGAGCGCCGCCCCCTTGACACTGAAACGGCGGACCCATGTGGGGTCTGCCCTACGAGCTGGCCATGGATTTTAACCCCTGGTCTTTCTAGAAAACAGTCGGCCATTATAGGCCGACAGTTCAGCCATGTAGGACCCACGAGGGGTCCCGCCTCCTGGAACTCCAGAGGCCGGCTTGGCCAGACGCCCCATGCTGAACCGCTGCGGCCTAAGGCCGCGGCTCTTCCCCGACCGGCACGGGGCAACAGCGCCGCGCCCCTCCGCCGTGGCACCCTCTTGGCTGCAGCCTCCTTTGGTCTCACTTGCATGGCGTGACGGTGCCACACACCTTCACCGTGGACCACTCTGGTCGCAGTACTTTTCGTTCTCATGCGGTGCAACGGCACCATGTCCCCTCCGTTTCGTGCCACAATGAAGATCAACAATAAAAGGGGAGGAGGATCGACCGTGTATATGTGGTCCAATCTCCTCACATTATATCGATATCAAGTGGACAATTATAAAACAAAGGATATCATTAATTAATTCTTCAACGAATAATTAACCCCTACCTCGGTAAACGTTGATGTTTGTCGGTGACGTGGAAGATGTTGTCGCGAGGTGGGGTTTCGAAGACGATGTTGGAATGCATCCAAGGATGGAACAGCGTCTCAAACTAGCTGCGGAGAGATGATGGAACGACACGTCGTCTCTCCTTGTGGTGACGGAATTCTTCGTCGAAGGGTGTCTTTCTTCGCAGGAGGATGATGTTCTTCAAGATAATAGAGCACTTTTTTCCAAAGTCTCGACACATCAATCCTAACCCCAAATAAAATAAGACTTGCACTTATTTTATTATAACAAGGCATGTATTTCAAATTACAAAATTCAAAAACATTCTCACATAATTAATTATACTTGAGTTGCCTAATTAAATGAGGTGTTTTATTGGCAAGCATAATGAGGGTGAGAGGGGGGAGTTACCCATATAAAGGGGGGAGTTAGGGAGTTAAAGGAATGTGAAGGGGTAGGGCTCATGTGGTCCCCACCTCACCTTTATCCTCTCAAGGTTAGTTAGTAACCGGTGGGTCCCACCCCAAATCCCACACATAGGATTAAACCACATAGAAAAAATATATAAAATTGTAACACAATTTTATTTTACATTACATTTAATCCACTTTTTTTAAAAAACTCCTCCCGAGAAAACTCAACTTCGAGAAAGGTCCTCTTAAGCAAATAATGGAGTTATGATTCCATCAGTGCCCTCGAATTTCAATTCCAAGCACCGGTTCAAAAGTTAGAAAACCACGCTCGTTCATTCACTGAACGTACCTGAGCTAATCTTCGGAAATTGTTTCTGGGCACACCGTGCCTCGTAATCAGGTGCCGTTAGAAACTACGTACTAGTAAAATCCCAAAGAATTTAAGAAAAAGTTATCCTAGAAATTTACGAGTGTTTTCATTACTCCCACCTTAGAGCTTTACGTCCCCATAAAGATACCTCACAAACTATGGAATCAAATGAATGTACTGTGGACGCATCTGAGCCTCCCGCTCCCATGTGTTCTCCTGGAGGTTCCCGTGCTGCCACCTGATGCACACTAGAGTAATAGACCATCCAAGTAGGACCAGCTCATGTCAATCCTCAATCTCCATTGGGACCTCCGCAAAAGTCGCCCCGTCATCGATGTCCAGCTCCCTGTGATCAATGATATGCATCTGGTCATGCACGTATCTCCTCAACTGAGATACGTGGAAGACATCGTGCACCCTGTGCAACTGAGGTGGAAGAGCAAGGTGATATTCCACCTCCCCTATCCTGCTGAGAACATGGAATGGTCTGATGAATCTCAGAGATAAATTGTCGCCCAAGCCAAATATATGTAATCCACGCCGAGGTGAGACCCATAAGAAAACGTGGTCACCATCCTCGAACTCTAGTGGTCTCCGCCTCTTTTCAGCATAGGACATCTATCGGCTTTGAGAAGTCCTCATCTACTCCTGGATGATTTGTAACTTCTCCGTCGTGGCCTGGACCATCTATGGTCCTACATGTTCTGACTCCCCAGGGTCTATCTAACACATAGGTGATCTGCAAGGTCGGTCGTACAATGCCTCGTATTGTGCCTTCCCGATGGTGGAGTGGTAGCTATTGTTGTACGCAAAATCCACCAAAGGAAGATGATCCTCCCAGCTATGACCAAATTCAAGGATACATGCACGAAGCATGTCCTCGAGAGTCGGAATGGTCCTCTCCGTATGACCATCCGTCTGTGGGTAAAAGGCGTTGGTCAGGAGTAGATGCGTCTCAAATGCTTCTTGCAACCCCTTCCAAAGCTAGGAAGTAAAGCAAGGATCTCGATCAGAGATTATAGAAGAAGGAACACCATGAAGCCATACGATCTCACGAACATAGAGGTGTCCCAAGCTCTCCACTGAGCACTGCTCCCTGATAGGTAGAATGTGGGACGACTTGGTGAGTCGGTCGACAATCACCCAAATGGAGTCGTGACCTCTGCAAGAACGTGGAAGCTCTGTCACGAAATCCATAGATATCTCATCCCACTTCCACTCTGGAACCTTTAAGGGATCTACCAAGCCTGCTGGTACCTGGTGCTCCGCCTTCACCTGCTGGAAGGTGAGGCATCATGAAACAAACTCTTCCACAACCTTCTTCATACTCGGCCACCAGTGCGGTCGTCTGAGATCCTGGTACATCTTCGCTACTCCTGGATGTACCGCTAAAGAGGAAGTATGAAAGTTTCTCATAACCTCCTCTTTTAAAGCAGCTGGTACCATGGTATATCTTCTAAAAAGGACGACGTTCTCTCATCCTACAGAGAATCAATTAGGTGCTTGTCCTGAGGATATCTATGGATGTCATGTCTCTTAATCAATATCCCCATGTTGTGCCTCTCTAACCCACTAAAGAAGTGGTGGAGTGACTGTGAGTGACTGTAGAAAGACTTACCGATCTCTATCCACCTAGGATATCTACAAAGCGGCTAGCTTCTCTGTCATCTCTCCAAGTAGCTGCATGCTCGTCCTCCTGCTAAGAGCATCCGCTACTATGCTCCACTTTCCAGGAGTATAGACTATCACATAGTCATAGTCCTGGAGGAACTCGAGCCATCGCCACTGCCTTAGGTTCTGTTCCTTTTGCGAGAAGATGTAACTGAGACTCTGGTGGTCAGAAAAGACTGTAAAGCGCTTGCCAATCAGATAGTGCTACCACATCTTTAAGGCATAGACCAGTGCTTCTAACTCTAGGTACTGGGTAGCGTAGATCTGCTCGTGCTGCCTCAACTGTCATGATCCATAGGCGATCACTGCCCACTCCAACATCAGCACACACCTGAGTCCGGTCTCTGATGCATCGTAGTAAACATCGTACCCTACGCCCTCCTCCGGTAGCCTCAAGATGGGTGCACTGGTCAATCTCTGTCCCATCTCCTGAAGCTCTACTGACATCTATCCAACCAAACAAAGGGTTTACCCTTCTTCGTCAAGGATAATAGTGGTTATTCAACTCTGGATAAGTCTGGAAAAAATCTCTGATAGTACCCAGCCAAACCTTGGAAACTCTGCACCTCTGTCACACTCCAGGGTGGATCCCAAGCTTGCACTGCCTCAATCATCACAGGATCCACCACAACTTCCACCTCAGAGATGACATGTACCAATAAGTGGACCTATTGAATCTAGAACTGACACTTTGAGAGCTTACCATAATGCTGGTGCTCTCGGTGTGTGTCCAGTATAACCTGCATGTGGTAGGCCTGCTCCTCCACATTAGTCGAGTAAATCAATATGTCACTGATGAAGACTATGAAAAATCAATCGAGGTAAGGCTGGAAAATCGTATTCATGAGACTCATGAACACTGATGGAGAGTTGATTATGCCGAAAGGAATAACCAAGAACTTATAGTGGCCATACCAACACCTGAAGGCCATATTCTGCACATCCTCGTCTCGAACTCTGAGCTAATGATAGCCTGACCTGAGGTCTATCTTCGAGAACCATCATTCTCCCTTGAGCTGATCCAATGGGTCTTCAATCCTCGTATGTGGATACTTATTCTTCATAGTCACCTGGTTCAGGTGAAGGTAATCAACACACAGTCCCCATCTCCCGATTGCCTTCATGGCGAACAATATCGGGAAGCCCAGGGAGAAACACTAGGTCAGATGAATCCCTTGCCCTGCAAGTCCTCCAGCTATACCTGTAGCTCTCGAAGCTCAGCGGGAGCCATCAGATATGATGGGGTAGATATCGGGGTATCTCGGGGTACATGTTAATATTTAAGTTTACCTCCCTACGGGGAGGTAGTCCTGGAACATCTTCAGGAAAAACGTCCTCATACTGATCCACCAAAACAGAAAAACTCGGACTCCACACATCAAGTGATCATTGAATTAGACTAGCCAACTGATGGGTGATCGGTTGTCCTCTCCTCTGTATGAGTCCATCCTGCACTAAAAAGGCTCCCTTCTCACCGGTGAAGGTGAACCTGATCCCATCGGTGCGGACACATCGCACCATTCACCTAATACAGTCGATCTGATCATGGACCGTTGATAACCAATCCCTACCCAAGATGATGTTGTAAGGCCTTGACGCTGCTACAGGAAGATCCCAGCTCAATCCCTTTCCTCCTAGAGTACGCTCACACTACCGAAACCAGTGCGTAATCGTCATGTCTGCTCTCGTAAGAGTATCTAGCCATAAGGATCGAGCTAACAGCTCCGTTGGAATCTCCGAGCTCCGAACAGGGGCAGCGAAAATGAAATAATGACTCCCTCCTGTGTCTATAAGAACTGCAGCAAGGGTGGATTAGACACAGATAGTACTTCAAATCATCTCACGTGAACCGTGGTCATAGGCCTACACTTCCTGAAGCTAATCCTGCCTCTTTCCGCCAGCTCCCTATGGTCGGGGTGGTCCTCCTGGTGGTGGTGGTGGTAAAGCCTAAAAGAGTCACCCACCACCCACTGTCCGGACAGATCCTCGGCCTCGTCCGCATGCTCCCTGTGGATAACCATGGTCAAACCTCTGCCTCTGCCTGGGTGGTCCCTCAACTGTTTTCTGCTCCTCTGCACAGCGGGTTGGACAGTCCTGAGCCATGTGGCCCTATCCGCTACATACATTTCACTGTCTGCCTCTCATATGACTGGTTCTACTGCGTGTTCCCTACACCACTGAACCAGTATCCTGAGGTCGTCCACCTGATGGTCTGGTCCGCTTGGACCCTTGTGACATCCGTCGACTGCCAGCTGTAGAAGACTCCTCTACATGTCGCCCTCTGGATGGCCTCGTCGCTGGCGTAGGCTCAATGAGGAATCTATCCACAAGAAGGTATCGCTCCAGTACTCCTTCATGCATCAGAATTCTATGGGAGATCATTGATTCCCCGATCTCATGCCCTAGCCCCTGCTCGAATGATCGGGCCAGGAAGAATGGGTCCCGTACAATGTCTGTGGAGTAGTGCGAGAGATCGGTAAACCTCACCGAGTATTGGGCTACTGTCATGCTGCCATGTCGCAACTGTAGGACCTCCTTAATGTGCACCGCACAGAGGGTGGATGGTATGAACTCCGAACAGAAGAGGCTCTCGAATTCTGACTGAACAAGAGTTTCATCGTCGTCCACCTAGAGAATCAGGCTCCACCATCTACATGTTGTCGTATGTAGGAGACTCGCCGCAAGGATCACCATATGATCTGTCGGTGTCGCTACCAATCTAAAAACTCGAACAACAGCCTCCAGCCAATCCTCAGCAGCCTGAGGGTCCATCTCACTGCGGAACATGGGTGGTCTCTGAAACTGAAACTCGTGCAGTGCACTCATGTGACGCGCACTCTCAGATGCTGGGGCTAGTGGCATTGGTGGCTCGGTGAGTAGAGGTACCTCCGATGCCTCCATTGTAATGGGGCCTTGCACCGAGGTATCGTCGCTCGGTGGGATGCCATATCTCACAAATATCTAAACACTAGCTTGCTGCCAGCGTGCGACTATCCTAAAAATAAATAGGTGCACCACAGTTCATAAAGTATACCTGGTGAGCTGACAAAACGTAATCACAAAGATAAATTTTGAAAAACACATTCAATCAATGTTTTCATGCACTGAGTTGGAAATCGGAAGTCAGGGTCCTGATGTATGGATACGTTGGCTATCACACCAACACTACTCCCTGGACTGATAACCACACTCAATACCCTTAAAAAAATTTCTTCACATTGAAGAAATTATCAGAGTCCTAAGTTCTGCGGTAGAAATGACCCCTTTGATACAAATTTTTCAAAACCCGCCCTCGGGGCCCATGTCGTGACTACCCCAAACCCGCCTCAAATAGGCCAGGGGATGGCGACTAGCACTAAAGGCATAAATCCCGATAAAATGGAAGGCATTTCCTTTATATAATAAAACAAACACCACAGAGTACACAAGCTGAAGTAAACACTAAGTAAACTGAGTTCAAAAGTAAGTGCTCGAAAGTAAATGGGCCAGTATACAGACCCAACTGGAAGTACAGTAAAACTGATAAAAGAATTTACATCAGCTAAAAAGTATAGCAGCAACCACCAAGACGTCCTCCGGAACACCCACCTAATGGGTGAGTGGAAATAGTCCGGTCGGCTCCTTGAGTCCGGCCGTCCACTCCATGTACGTCCCCCCTGATAATCCACCTCCGGGTAACGTCCCGCTCCAGAAGCCTCCACCACGATCAATGTTGTCTGTCGTCTGCAACCAACACAACATAGTGCAGGCATATCCCATGAAAGGGTGAGTATACGATACTCAGTAGGGACCCCGAGACTCCCAAAGGTTTCCCAGAATCCACGAAGGATAAACCAAAAGGAATGATACAATCACGAAGTATCAACCAACTGTACTTAGGTATATTCCCATACATATACCTAAGTCATCAATTCTAGTTTGGCACCAACTCACGATCCCAAGTTCAACCCAGTCCACACAGGAAAGTACAACCCAATCCACACAGGAAAGCACTACCCAATCCACACATGATAGATAGTCAATCATATCAGGGAAAATGATTGAAAGTAAAGGCTCAGCTCACACTGGTATATTACACACAATTAGGGGTATAGATGATTAAATGTTTCATGTGATTCATATCCTCTGTCGAACCCATGTAGGATCCAAGTACAGAAGTCGTCGCTACCGGATCCACGTAGGATCCAAGTAAAGTAACCATTGCTGTCGAACACACATAGGATCTAAGTACAGTCATCATCGCTGTCGAACCCACAGAGGATCCAAGTACAGTCTTCCTTACTGCCGAACCCAGGTAGGATCCATGTACAGTCGTCCTCACTGCTGAACCCACGTAGGATCCAAGTATAGTCGTCATCGTCGTCGCAGTCGCAGCCAGCTCTAGTGTTCCCGCACATAGCACGCTGGATTCTGGGAGGGTCCGCTCCATGAGCCAAGGTTTCGATACATCAACTGTCACAATGTCCCAAGTTGATGAATCACAAAGTTCTGTCTCGTCAACAGGAACTCAACGCGATAGACGGCGCGTCAATCGGACGCCCGGTCTGAGAGATATTGGCTTTTCCGTCCCAGGGGCCTGGTTGGTTTTTAAGATAAAACTAACCCCAACGTACTCCATCTGCATCCAATCCTATAGAGTAGTAATCCAAAAGAACTGTCTCAATAATAGGAATCCAACAAAGTTTATGGCACGTCAATCGGATGTTCGGAGCTCGAGCTATAAGCGTTTCCAATCCGAGGGCCCGGTTGGTTTCGTGTTCGAACCAACCTGGCCAAAAAAAATCTCCAAAACCTTGACTGTAATATACCGAAATGACCCTCCTGATCCAATGATTCCTACTAAACTGACGGTGTGTAGATCGGATGTCTGAAGACCAAGATATGGTCGTTAGAACGAACCTGCCCCGAAAATATGGGGTTTGGGCCCGGTCCGACCCGGCCCAATACCCCATGGGTAGGCCCAGCCCAGCTGGCACGGCGCGGCCCATAGCTGGACGCGGCCTGCAGCCCGGCTCGGAGTTGGCTACGGGGTGTGAAGGTGGAGCCCTGCCCCCTTGAAATCGAAACGGCTGACCCAGTTGGGGTCCACAGTATGAGCTGGTCGGGGGTTTTAACCCCCGGTCATTATGGAAAATGGTCGGCCATTATGGTCGGCCGGTTGAGCCACGCAGGACCCACGGGGGGTCCTTCTTCTTGTTACGCCGGTGGCCGTCTTGGCCGGCCGCCCCTGCTAAACTGTCGTGGCCTAAGGTCGTGGCTCTTCCCCGACAGGAACAGTGCGACAGCATCGTGCCCCTCCGTCGCGGCCCGCTCAGGTCGCGGCCTCTCTTGGGTTCTTCGGCGCGGCGCAATGGAACCACGCCCCTCCACCATGGCCCGCTCCTTGCCGCAGCCTCCTTCCGTCTCACTGGGGCAGCATGACTGCACCACGCACTTCCGCTGCGGCCCGCTCCGGCCGCGGTCCTTTTCATTCCCACGAGGTGCAAAAGCACCGCGTCACCTCCATTTCAAGCCACAAAGAAGATCAACAATAAAAGGGGAGGAGTATCGACCATGTCTGTGTGGTCTGATATCCTCCCATTATATCTATTTCAATCGGACAATCATTAAAAAACAAATATCGTTAAATAATTCTTGAACGAAGAATTTACCCCTACCTCGATAAATGTTGACGTTTGCCGGCGACGCGGAAGATGGCATCGTGGGGTGGGGTTTCGAAGACGGCGTTGGCGTGCATCCAAGGATGGAACGACGTCTCACACTAGCTGCGGAGAGATGAAGGAACAACATGTCGTCTCTCCTTGCAGTGACGACATTCTTTGTCGAAGGGTGTTTTTCTTCACGGGAGGATGATGTTCTTTAAGAGAATAGAGCACTTTTTCCCAAAGTCTCAACACAACAATCCTAACCCCAAATAAAATAAGACTTAATTTTATTTTATTATAAAATGGAATGTATTTCAATTTACAAAATTCAAAAACAAGCTCACTTAATTAATTAAACTTGAGTTGTCTAATTAAATGATGTGTTATGTAGGCAAGCTTAATGAGGGTGAGAGGGAGGCGTTACTCACATAATTAGGGGAGTTAGGGAGTTAAAGGAATGTGAAGGGGTGGGGATTGTGTGGGCCCCACCTCACCTTTATCCTCTCTAGGGTAGTTAGTAACCGGTGGGTCCCATCCAAAATCCCACACATAGGATTTAACCACTTATAATAAATAAATCAAATTGTAACACAATTTTATTTTACTTTACATATAATAAACTTTTTTTAACAACTCCTCCCGAGCAAACGCACCTTTGAGAAAGGTCTTCTTAATAAAATATTGGTGATGCAGTTCCATTGGAGCCCTCTGATTTTAATTCTGAGCACCGGTTCAAATGTTAGAAAAACCCACTTGTTTATTCACTAATTGTACCCGAGCTAAACTTTGGAAATTGATTCCGGGCACACCCAGCCTCAGAATCAGGTGCCATCAGAAACTGCGTACTCGTAAAATCCCAAAAAAATTGAGATAAAATTATCCATTAAATTTAAAATTCTTTACATATAATTTATATTTCATGCAATTATTTATAATGTAACAATATATGTGTTTATCCTAATCAAGAAATATAATTGAAATTATAATTATGAAAATGGAATTTTTAGGTTAAATTTTACTTAATTATTATAATGTACAAAATCAAACACATATCCCACAAAATTTATATATTTTCTAAAATTTCATGGACATTTTATAAATAAACTCATCCAATATTGTAACAAAATATGTTATGGAAATTGTTTCTCATTTTCATATTATTTTTATCCCTAATTACTCAATTTTCACTTAATATTGTCATAATATTTTAATATACTTACTATTTAAAATGAAAAAACATTAAAGGTAATTATTTATAACATTTTTAACATCTTATTCAAAAATATAAATCACTTTTTCAAGATTAAATTTCTATTGGTGGATGAAATTAACAAATTATTAAAGTGAAAAATGCAACAAAAAATCGTTTTTTTAGAAAAAAATCATTCATATGAATAAAAATGTTTTCAACCACATGAAACATTAATTATATTTAATAAAAAATAGTGGTCCAATGTGGGAAAGATGAAATAGAGATATGAAGGCTTATAATAGTGAATCCCAAGGATATCCTCTAAGACCAAATCCATCTCTTCAAATAGGAACTCTCCCAAAGTAGCAAAACACCTAATATGAAAACTTGATAAGGCCATATATGTGAGAAATTAAATAGCATTTTAACCTCATTCTAGATATGGAGTATATCTATGCAATCTTTGATGAGACTGATGCACTAACGGATATGGTAATCGATTTTCCAAGGAGTAGAGTAATGAAACAATAGGAAATACTGGATGATTTTCAAATCCATCTCCACGTCCACCAAATCAATACTGAACTGATCACAAAAAATAAGACATATGATAATCACCCACACTTTATCTTGGAGAGAATATCTAGGGCCAAAGTAAGCTGAATAAGAAAGGGTCACACTTTCCCTGGAATCACAGACAACCCTACCACCATGCATAATGCACGTACAGTACGAACCATCAATATTATGCTTGAGGCCATGACTGAGAGGACTCTAGTGTTCCCATTGGCCGTAGGGACACTCAAATAGGTGGAACAAATTTCCACAATTCTTATGAGACTCTTGAGAGTGGGAATAATTCCAGGGATTTTAGAGAAGTGTAATATCTAGTAACATTATACTGATCCTACAAACTAGGGACAACTATATACATAGAGAATACTTGTAATGTGCTTACATCCTCACCTTAAAAATAAAAAAACTATCCGTGATGATGATATGAACTCATGCATTATACTCTGAACAGTTCTTCTATACTCCATAAAACCATGCAGACAAAAAAAAAAGTTTCTTGAAGAAGGATTACTAGGTGGGGAATGGGAAGATCTAAATGTGATCTAGGTCATGTAAGCCCAGTCGATGTCAAAAGATATTTTTTCCACTAACTCTTCAATGGGATTAGCACAGTAGAGGCATTACAATGCCATACTGATTCCATGATTCTTTATGTTCTTTTTAGTAGGAATGGCTCTGTTTTTAGATATTCTATATTAGGATATTTTGCTTTGTAGGGATTGACTTACACTATAGAGAAGACTCCAACCTATCCTGGTCAAATGGAGGAGAGTGGAGAAGACAAAGATCCTTCTTAGAAAAAATTCTATATACCAAACGAGAAAAAAATAAATTTATCTGATTCATTATTTAGATCAATAAAATTGAAGATGTCACACAGATCATTGCCGATGATAGCCTTAGTGAAACATTGTAGCACATAGATTTTTTGAAGGTCCACTCTAGTGTTAGATAACTAAGTTAACCCAACCCTATGCCAGTCTAATTAGAAAACCAAAAACTGATGTCGTCATTTTCGACAATCTTTTGGATGTTTCTTTGAATGAGAGAAAAATATGATTAAATCAAGAACCAGCTGGGGGGGATTTCTGGTGAGGGAATATTATTTTAATAAATATTTTCCATGAACATTTACCTCAATGATAGAACATCATGATCTTCCCACGACAATTTGACAAGAATGTCATGCATTTCTCTAGACACACTTCTTACATTGATACCCAATGTAGAGATTTGTCATAGCATCCTCAACCACGATGCCAATGATTCTTTCCATCTTAGTAAGAATCCCAAATTAATCGAGAAATAATGTTCTCAATACTTGATTTTACTACATTAAGTTCCTTTGAAGAATAAAGTTTGTGCATATGAATATAAATGATGACATTTCTAACCAAAGTAATGTGACCACCATGTGAAATGAAGCAACTCTTCCGGTTGTTAATATGCCTAGTAATTTCCTTGAATAACCTGTTGTATTGGTGGAAATGGATTCTATAAGGGGAGATAGGGGAACCATGGTACTCCATCAGGATGTTATGTTTGTGCATTCAAAGTGTTATTTCCGGATTTTGAATATGCCATTTGGTAAACATAATCAGGAGAAATATACTACTATTATCATAGTTAATCAACTTACCACTCCATTTACTGCACTCCTCATGAATTTAATTGCTTAATTGAATATAAATCTTTTTCCCATTAAGAAAAATAATGTTTTCATCTTCATACATTTGGTGAGAAACACTATTGAAAAAAATTATTACACTGGAAGTGGAGGATGTTGGCAATAAAAATATTTCGGCTCATATAACTACTGAGGGAATCATATATTAATATGGACATGATGGGAGATAGGGTGTCACTATTCATTAGGACCTAGATAGATATAATGACGATGCACTATTTTTCCCACAAAGGCAGTACTAAACCACATGTAGCTAAATTACCTAAAAATATGATCTGAGGCCCACATATAGTAGCCCATGCATGAGAGGATTTCCATGATAAAGTTACATTCAATCCTGTCATATGATTTATCCATGAAGAACATAATGACCATATTGAATATTTTTTCCATCATGTTAATATCCGAAAGTATCTCATGAGCCAAGACAATCCCCCACAGACCGACCTGCATTTTTTAAATTCCAGATGTTCTTCAAAACCCCATGATGGAAGCAGAACTGAGATCCTTTTATTGATGCGGCTGACCATTACCTTAATGGGTAAGCTACACATTCTTATGGGGTCTAATTATTTAAGACAGTAAGGGGCCATGACCTTCTGGATAAGCACAAGAGTAGTAACATAAGAAACTTGCTGAAGGTGACCACCATGAAATAAATCATAGCCTTATTCAACAATCTTTGATCTTACTATGTCACATGAGGTCATAATGAAGGATTCCATAAACCCATCGTGACCACATGAACTATCTAGCTTAAGTCATTTCATCACATCTTATATCTCATGCTCGTTTGTCTTAGATTTAACACCCTCGTTGTGATTATGGTCGTGTAAATTATATGACCTCATAAATATAGTATTTAAAATCACATGATATCACTTTAGTGTGATGATTTTTCCACTAGTTTATTTGACATAATAAATAACTTTTTTACGTACGCTTCTATAGTTTTCTGTATGACTTATATAGTCATTTATTAGACTTCATCCCATTACAATCATCCAACATGTTTGGGAAGCACTATCTAGTTTTTTAACTACATTCAAAAAAATAAGTTCAAATTTTTTCAAATATCTCAGTTGATTTAATTTTACACTTTACTGTTTATCACACATCCAAAAGGTTAATGGAATTCACTCTATATGGGTTCTTCATTGAGGATTTGAATATTAACATCCAAAAAAATCAAGTGGGTTTTAACAAGAGTTTTTTATTTTATATTAGTTGAATGTTTCTCCCAATGATATATTATAATTATTGAAACAACAGTTCTATGATTCCCAATTATTTTAAAACAACACTATCTTCGATAGCATTTGCAATACTCAACACCAAAACTAAAAAAATATTATTATTTGATGATGGTTATAAAAAATCTATTGAATTTTAAGGTATTAATAATAATATCCAAATTATGATATATATTTTATGGTCTAAATAAATAAAAAAATTATTGAAAAATTATTAGAAAATAGGTTATCATTTTTTAACGTCATTTTATTTTTCAAAAATAAGATTTGTTCAAAATAAATTTATTCCTATTAAGGGAACATGTTATAATATATTATAGAAACATATTTGAAAAATTATTTCAAAATATTAACATTAATTTTGAAATTATAATATTAAAATTATCATGCGATGGGGTTTTTTAATTTTTCTAAAAGCATTTATTTTTTAGCTAACTATTAAAAAATTGATTTTCATTATTTTTTTGAAAAATATAAATTGATAAATATTTTCTAAAATGGTGTAAAAGAAAAATTACTAAATATATATTATGAATAATACAATTATGTTTATTTTAATACATTATTTTTTACATTATTTAAAAAAAATTCTTGAAAATAAATTTTTCATAAAAATGATTTCAATTTGTTTTGAATTATTATTTGAAATTTACGTCCACCACATCTACCAAAAAAATCATTGAAAATAAATTAAATATTTAAAATCAATAGGTTATCATTTTTAAAATATTTCCATTTTATTTTAGAAAATTATAAAGTTTAACCATTTTAAATTGTTATTACAATGGTAAAGGTTAATTGATTAATTAAGGCCAAATTTAATACGATAAGCCTTCCAATTAATTCAAACCCATCAATTTATTTCATTTTTGATTATTTTTTATCCATAGTCATCCAATATTATGAAATATTACTTTTATTTAAATTTATTTTTATTTTTATTTTATAATTGTTAAATAAAAGTTGATATGAAAAATGTCACATTATTTCATATAAAATCAATAAAAAAATTGACATAGATAAAAAACAACTCATCAATAATAAAAAGTTTCATGCCATTAGAATGAATTTTTTTTATGTTGATAACTTATTTTAAATTTATTTTGGAGATAATTACATTTAATTTCTACAAAACATGGGAATAATTCTTGTTCAATGAGTTAAACAATATATTAAATGAATTTAGAAACTAAAAATATTAATATTTGGGTGAGTTAATATTTATAATGATTTTTTAATAAAAATATATCAGATTAGTAATTTTTAAGTGTTTAGAGTCTTATTTTAGTGTTGTAATTTGGTTTTTTATGTTGAATTATTATAATAGTTCTTAAAATGTCATTAATAGTATTATATATAAATTTTTGTTCTTTAAATTATTTTTTAAAATAAAAAACATGAAAGGGAATAATAATGATGAAGAATAGTGTAAAATTTATCTTTTCTCAATTAATGATAAAATTATCCCCTAATAAGTAAAATTATATGATTCTAATATTGGAAAATTCATTACTATGGTAGAGGAATGAATTTTTGAACCATGGGGTTAGACCAAAAATGAAGGTATGAAATGAAATTTAAAAAAAATTCAATGATTATATAATGAAAATATATTACTCATATTCTAATAAGTGAAGTATTTTAACAAGATTACATTATTTAGATAAATATTATAATATAATATTTCATGTCTTTCTAATAATTACATTTTTTGATATTTTATAATTAGTAATATTGTATTATATGATTAAAAATAAATAGAAATAGAATAATTTTCCAAGATTACTCAAGATAGTATGAAACCATAACTACAGTCCATTTATGGACCACTCATCCATTAATAGTGACTTTCTTGACCATTAATGTCTAATAAACATGGATATCAAAGAAACTGTCAAAACGTTTAATGTGGGGTTAAAACTATAAGATAATGGAAAAAATAACAAAAAACACCATATTTTAGTAAATGATATTTTTTAGACTACTAATATTATTATATTCAGATTTTATCAATTTGGATTCATTTTTCTATGAGATTTAATTTATAATAATTTCATAATTTAAGTAATTCCATGAGTTCCCAACCTCTAACATCTATAAAATCTCCCCTTCTCTTGTTTTCCTCAGACCTTATCTACCTTAAATTTCAGAAAATACCTAAACAAATATCATCCTATATTTCATCAACATAATATAGTGCTTATGTTTTTCCCAAATAATATTCATTTATGGATTAAGGTGTAAGCCAAACAAGATTTCTATATAAAGAGGTATAACTCTTAACCAATTGTTTTAAATTTTATTTCTTTTTATAACCCCTATAAATCAATGGTATCCATTTATAAATACTAAGTTCATTATCTTAAATACATATATTTTTTATTATGATGATGGAATAATAATTATCCACCTTCTTCTCATCTTTTGGAATGTGGTAATGTTGCTCATGTGTACATGTGGATTACCACCTAAACTAAAGGATGGGATTTTTTTTTTGTTTCTAATTTAAATGGATATTATTGAGGATAAATTTGATTAATATATATGAAATATATAATATTATATTTAATATTTTATTTCGAATTATTATTTTCCTTTCTTTCAATCCATCTATAAAAAAAATATCATTCATACAGATATATGACCTACAATATCCCTTAAGAGTGCAATTAGTTTTTCTATCTCAATGTTTCATGGATGAATATATATTATATTTATATAGTGGTTATAATTCTGGATATTTTGGAACCATGATCAATGTGTACGGACTGGAACAGCTGAACAAAAATTTTTATGAAAAAAAACTATTAAAACACAAAAATGAAGATTTTTACAAGGAATTATTAATAGATGGGTGTTGAAATTTTATAAGTGGATTATATAGGATATTATATTTATCTATAAAATTTTTATATAATTATTATAAATTATAAATTTATTATACATGTGTTTTTTGAAACACATAGTGATTTTAAAATAAAAACATTCTGTTCGATATCGTATACGACACGCAACATAAAGCTTAAATGACCCTCAAAATATATTAATTACATTTTAATATTATGAAATAGATGATAAATATTTACTTAATATTATCATTAAATAAATTATGAATAAAAAACCAGATAAATAATTAATAAACATTTTTAAAAAATTTAATAATTTCATTTTACCCATAAAAAATAAGTAACCCTCAATAATGGGATTTTGTTTCATTTTGTGAGAAAATATTATAATAAATTTCTAGAAATTTTTTAAAATATATTTTTCAAAATGGGTAATTTTTTTTTAAATCATCATATGAATATTTTATTATGGTGTAATTTGGATATTTTTTATAAATAGTTTATTTTTAAGTGAATATTAAAAAAAATTAGTTTTTTCAAATACTAATATTTATTTTCTTTAATATCAATAATTTTATTTTCCCGTTGTAATTTTAATTTAATTTAAAAATAAATTATATATTATTTAGATATATTTTAAATAAATAAATTTTTTTATTCAAATTTGTTCCTAATTTCGGTATATGTTTATTTTTATGCTTAAGAACACAATTTTCTAAATGTTATTTTACATGCACAATGTTTCTCTATTTAAATTAATAAATATAACCATAATTTAATATGATTTAAAATAAATATATATTTTTAATATAAAAATTTATTAATTTAATTTAATATTGTGATTATTAATAGTTATATTGTTAGTGTAATATCATTTTATTCTTAACAATTCATATTCTTGAAATCCAATTGTAACATGTTTTATGGGTTTATTTATAAATTAATTTTTAAAAATTAGTAGAAATTAATTTCATAAATGGAGACCATATTTGGATTAAAAATAATAATATTATATTAATATTTGATTATTTTGTTTGGTATTAAGTATTAGTAAATACCATAAAATTTATTTTCCATGATTAAGGTTAAAGCTAGGTTTCCTGTGAAATAGGCTCTAATATTAAATCAAATTTTCCAGAAACATATAATATGTATATTTGAAATTTTATTTAATATTAATAATAAGTGGGTAAAAATTATCTATTTATACTCATTTAATTTATGATATCAATTATAAACACCAATGATTATAAAACTAATTACTCTAGTAAAAAATAAAAAATAAAATTTATGAAATCATTTAGGATAAGTGAATAACATGTTTAATAAATGCCTATATTCTGTAATATATCAATTTATAGACAATAGATTCAATCAAATCCATATTTTTTCTATTACATAGGTACATGGGGTAATATTTAAATCACATTATATAATAGTTTTTATTCTTTCAAAAAATGTCCATTCAATTCAATTACTAAAATGAATCTACATCCCCCAATTATTTACACCTCTCGATCCACTTGGAGAAATTAAAACCAACCAAAATATCTGTAATTAATTCTTATCCACATTTTAGAGATATTGGTACATTAATAAGTCAAACCCATGGTTCTTTAATAAGTGATCCAATGGATGATCTTATAAGATAAGTTAATTACCTTCAATAATATCATTAATTTTAATTCTTTTTCTTACACTTTAAAATTTGCATTAAATAAGTAAATTTAAAATCATTATGTCACATATAATTATATATTAAAATAATTAGTTTATATTAATTATCCTTCTCCTTCTCTATAACATGGGAAACAATTTCATCTCTTTTTTGTACGAGAGACTACCTCCTCACAAACCGATGTTATTTGTTTTCCATAACCGACTCACATGTACTGTCATAATAATGAAAATAATGAATATTTATCAAACATATGACATGATATTAATTATTTACAATTAATACATCTTCTAATTACTAACTTATTAAACTATCAATTGATTTATATCATTGCTCGTGCATGGGTATGTCCTACCATCTCCACAAAGCAATGCGATTGACTTTCTTTTTACAATATTAAACAATGGTTCTAAAAATGTATCTAATGAATAAATATATTATTTATAAAATTAATTCCATTATGTATATTATTAATATTTGTCCTATTCATAATTACCGAAACATATGTGAAAAAAAGAATGACCAAATTATATAGGCAACAACTGGAATAATGGTAATAAAATATTATTATTAATGAACTTGTCAAAATATGATATAATAAGATTATATATAATATTTATAATATTTACATGGTTATATTTTGAATATATAATATGTTTAAACCACTATAAATGAGTTTAATTATTCTTTATCAAAACAAAACATGAGGTAAGGGATTCAATATCAATTTTCCATTATTGAAACATATTTTATTATTAAGAATAAAATTTATTTTATATGTTGTTTATATAAAAAAATTTTAATATATGATCATGAATCCTTAATAATTAAGGGTATTATTTGTTTAAATTTGGAATATTTTATATGAGGGTATTTCATATGTATGTTACCAAGTGGTTAAATTTTCATTTCTCATTTTATTTTGATTGTGTTATTTTACATATTCATTGTATTTTATATTCTCTAATCATTTGTATTAAATTGTGATTATTTTGTATGGAGTTTAATCATTATTTATATTTATTTAAATTTTATACAAATATTATATTCATTGATTAATTATCACATCATCCATATAATCATTGTTATAATTCATCACCTCGAATATTTTTGGTATATTTAAAATTTTAAACACATAACATTCTTTATGAGGCGTATCTACTACCGAATTGATATGTTATATAACAATAATATTTATATTTATGATTTTCAATGTTTCATTTGTTGTAATTTAATTTATGGTGGTTAGGATTCAAATGCATCAAAAGTGTTAAGAGTTTATGATTCAATATCATTTTAATATGGATTTTTTATTCTTGAATTTATATTGCGGATTTTTTTTGATAATTTCCTAATGAAACAATATAATGGTATTATCATATATTTATTCATGAATAATTCATGTAATTGTATTCTTTCCTCTATTTTTTACATAAAATCGATGATAAATGTTTTTCTCTTAAAAGTTAACATTATTTCTATTTTCAGATGAAATATCTTTCATAGTTATCCATGATATCTAAATATGTTGTAACTAATGATATTAATATTATCCTTTTATTATTTAAAGTTATATATTAAAATTTATTAATTTATAAAAATAGATCAAAATTGAATCATCAATGTTTTTTCATAACAATGTGATTTTTACAGAAAAAAAAGAATGGAATATTTTTTAATATACTCAGCATGAAAAGAATATTTCATCCATCATGAAAACTCATTATTTTTATTCATGTATTACATTTTTCTAAATTTAAAATCATAGAAAATGGTTTCCATAATATTATAATAGTATCTAGTTTTTAAATGTTATTTTAATGTGAAAAAGTTATTTTCATCAAGGAATTTTAATGATATTTTTTATTAATTACATTCATAATAAATAACTACAAATTTATATTAATTATAATCTTCTGGATAAATTTTTAAGTAGAGTGTCCTTACTCATTATCTAGGTGGTTTACTATTAGTTTGACTAGGGGAAGTATGGATATTAACATTCTTGTTTAACATTTGTATACATTAACATTCTATAAAAATATTCACTTTTTTGTGACCATTGGTCATTAAATTAATTTTATTATTAATATTATATATAATTTATATACATAATACATAAACCATATATCACTGATTTATTTACTTTTTAACATTTAATTTATTTGACAGACTGGGGACTTATTAATAATTTGTATTCTTTACTAAATATAACCATATATTAATAATTACTATTGTTTACGAATTAAATAATTCATTTTATATAAAAGTAAGGAGTTAGATATGCAGTGACAGGTGTATAATTGAATTATATAGCCAATCATTTAATCAATAGGACTTATGAGACAAATCATTATTCAAGCGTGAAATTGGTCTTTACCAATAGTTTTTAACTATGTTAAAGAAGAAATTTGATGGTATTCATATTATCATTTTTGATATAATGAGGTCCAAAATTAACAATTTCAATCAATTAATATTTAGTAATTACTATCCATTAGATATATATTTGGATATTATCGTTGGATTAGATTTATGATCCTGTGATTATTTAAATGACCATTTTTTTCATCATTTATTGCAACAATATTATTATTCCTACTCAAGTTATTAATTAAATGGATTTTGATTTTTTATTAAACTTTTATTATTCATTATTAATTGTTTAATCTGAATATATTCCAAAAAAAACCATACTGAACCATTGATATCGGTTTACTCACAAGTTTATCTTCTGAATTTTTAATTTTTTTTATTGAAATCACAATCGCAGATAAATAATCATATTTTTGGAAAACAAATTCTCTTAGTATTTTACATATGTGGATAAATTCAATTATGGATGTGTATGTGGTCCTTAAAGGTGGTTTTTATACAAATTTGGAGTTTTTTGTGTTAACCATTGGAAAAAGACGATTTAAAAATCAGGCGTGATAAGAATTAATGTTCAAATCTTAATATGAAGTTTGTTAATATATATGGACTATAATTATTTCAATGATATTTCTTATTTTTGTTTTATGGATTTTCATTTCTAAACAGGGGATATTGTTGAATCAAAATTTTTACTTATGAATTTTACATTTCTTTTGTTTTTTAAAACACAAACACATTGTTAAATACAAGATTACAAACTCTTTATCTCAAAAAGTGATTTAGTTTTTTGTAACTAAACATAATATTTTACCATATATATAATTATAAATGATGTATTTTCTAATTTAAAAATAACATTATCTATTACGATAAATATAATGTTTATGGGTCTGATAACCATCAAAAACAACTTTCTCATACCAGATTTAAGGATTTTTGTCTTGTATCTGGTACTAAAAAAAATTATAATAGGGATGATATTGGAATTGATGAACATCGAATAAACATTCACAATTATTATCATAATAATAGTTTTAAGTATTTCCATTGGACTGAATATGATTAAATTTATGAACAAGAAAAATGAATTCTATGGTAATAGAATACCTTTTACATTGTAATGGTTTAAATCAATATGACATCATACTATATGTCATGACATTGACATTGAAGTTCCATATTTCCATGTAATTTCAATAATCTTAGAGATACAATGATTGTTGTAGAAAATATGGCCATTAGAAGGGTTTCCTATAACTACCCGATCAATCGAGTAGTTTTTCACTGATTGATTCATTTTGAAAAATCTCATTTGTGTGAGAGATATTAATATTTCAAAGAATGAATGGATATTCTTTAATAATTTTTAATGGTTTCAGAGTTTTTTCTTATTATGGAACGCTTGTTAGGTTGTCCTCTTAAGAAAATTTTTTACACTGTAATATTATCTCCAATAATTATATTGATTGAGGGATTACAATGATAACAATATGGGGAATCAAATAATAATATTAATCGAGGACTTTTGGGGATAACATGATAGGGAATCTAATCCAAAGGATCGATGGATGTTGAGGATTTGCAAAAAGAGATTCCAATATTCATATTTAGGGCTTCCCTTGATAAAGAAGTGTAGACTTTCTTTTATGTGTAAAAAAGGAGTACATTTAGATAATTATTGTGGTTATTGTACCCTTATGGTTAAAAGGGATTTATTATTTTAAAATCGATATGTGAGTCAAACATTTTTCAATTTTTTTACTTGTTTCATACAAGTCAATAAAATTGTTATGGGGTTGTATGTTTTTATTTTATCATAACGATGGTCCTTTTGATAAATATATTCTTTCTGAATCCTATACATACTAATATAATCATATTAATAATCAATATGATGTTTTTATTATAAATTAATCATATACTCTGTCATTAAATTTTCTCTACTAATATATATCAATATTTATCTTGATTATGATACTATAGTAATTAGACTGAGGTCCATGTTTGAATCTAATCCTTTTACAATAAGAGGTTTTCTGAATTGTTTTATATTAAATCCTTTTAAAATAATGTTTTTTAAGAACATAAATTCAACAACATTTTATCATCGATGATTTTAGAATAAATTATTTGATCCTAATATCAATATATCTCATATCGGTATCCAACAATATCACCTTTATTTTATTCCAATACCTGTGATATAAAGATGGAATCTATTAATGATTTCAAGGATGATTTTTTTTACATTAAATATATTTCATTTTAAGTTTTCAATTTTAATTTGATATTCATGTATATATATAGTTTACCAAGACTACTAAATTTTTTGATCCTTCAAGATTAACATTAGTGTATCTTAATCAAAATTATTAAAGAAACCTGATGCTCTGGGCTATTGGGGTTGGGGTCTTTACAGTTCATATCAAAGGAATTTTTTTAGAAATATTAATAACTATATTTTAGAAATCCTATATAGGGGATATATCCCTATGACTAACATTTAAGATATAACTATGTATATGATAAATTCTGAATATTTTATTGAGGCATAGGTTATGGGGTTTTTCAAGAAATTCATATATATATATATATATATATATATATTATAAATGGATGTTGATCTGGTATAGTTATACGTTGGGATAATAACTCCAAAATCGTTTATTGTACACTGTCTTGATCAACACATGAGGCATGATAACATGCTCTTCTATACACATGGATTGACACTCTTTGGAGATACTGTTAGGTTATTTAATATTTCATATATAATCAATCAATTAGGATTTCAGTAGATGGTGCAAATGAATGACTTGAGTTAAACCAAATATGTCTTATATTGAAAAAAACCATTCATGATTATGAAATCAAATAAATAATTATATTTCTTAACTATATGATTATTGTATCTCATAAATGGTTTTTTCTTTAGTTAATTGATAGAACCTGAATTAATCATGTTAAAACAAAATATAATATAAAATGTGATGATTATGAGAAACTAAATGGGAGGATGAATATGGTGAAAGATGTCATGATAATACTAAATCAGTTTTTATTATATATGATAAAAAACCTATACCTTATCTAACTCTCAAACTCACCGAAAAATATTTGGATGAAGTTTACTGAGAGATAGAATGGCAGAGACCATAGAAGAATGAAAGACTAGTTTCCTTCATGACAGAAATTTGGATAGGGAAAAACGAGTGACTATATTAAAAGAATAGAAAATTGAATTATGTGTAGAAAATATGGGCATAGAGAAATGAATTTATTATGAATAGTAAATAATTTAGTAGAGATAAAAAAATTCACCAAGAAATTAATTTATTGTTCATTCTTGAGAATGTGGTGGAACATGGGCATCATATGAGTCAATTTCCATTTTTAATATTTAAAACAAAGACAAATGAATGACATATGTTGAATAAAAATGTTATAATTATGAATTGATTAGGAATCAGAAATTATATTAAATTTATTTTTAACTAAAGAATTTTGGTTATTATAATCATAAAGCATAAAACAATTGTGTTAATTTTTTTGAAGAAAATTTATATTCATATAATATTAACCCATGTATTATGGATTATATCATGTGTTTGTGAGTTTAAAGTTGATTGTATGTCCAAATTCCTAGAAACCATAGTGGATATTTTCTAAGATGGAATTTTCATGATATTAATGACATTTTGGGAGACATTTCATTAGTTTTAGGTATATATAACCCTATTGTTCAAAATTATTTATTATTGTCAGAATAATTCTCTCATCATATGTTTAATGGTATTGATTACAATTAGTTTTAGTATTATAATACATTAGAAGGTAACATGACTCAATAATTATTATTTTATTTCATATAATATTTAATATATATTGAACCCCTTAGAGGTTGAAATGTAATTTTATGATTGATGTTATTTTTAAAGATGTGAATTTTATTCATTTTTGAATGTAATAATAGTTATAATAATAATTTATATGAAAAATGGACAACATGTATGCCTGGTGATAACCCATTACAATGGGAGAGGCCACAATGCTTGAATCCACAAGCGAAGTGTGGAAATAATAAATCAACTACCACTAACATTTGTGATGTACTAGATCATATAACATTGTTTTTACACAAAAGGTTTTTAAAAAAAATACATATGGAATAGATTAAAATTATATTTTTTATTGTACATGTTTTAGAAATTAATTTCTTAAATTTGATAATTTTTTGTAGAAATTATTGTTTTTTAAAAAATAGGATTGATGAAAAGACTAGTCATTATTCATTTATGTTATGGTCCATGAAAAAATAATTTTACTGCACCAGGAATAAATAACTCATCTTGAATATTCATTTCCCAACATAAGTAATGAAGAGGTATTTGGTCAAATAATAACCAAAGGAAGAAATTTTCATTACAAAATAAAAATATATGTTGTAACTATATTGTATGCTTTCTCTATAATGATAGTAAAAGAATTCATCTATTTTAGGAAGCCAATAGTGGATAAAAAATTCTTTTTACCCACATATTTGATGAATAAATGGTCTTATAATCCATCCATGATTCTTAGTTTTTGGGACAATATCATTCTCTTGATAATTAACTTTCCTATGATAAATTATCTATATAATTCTCCATAATTATTTATGCTTGAATTTAATTTTCATATTTTTAATTCCCACCAAATTTCTTTTACAGAGAAACATTTTTTGGGTTATTCTGAAGGGTTGTCACAATTCCATTTCCCTCCATTAAAAGAATATTGTGTTAACCCTTTTTATAATGTGTGTTGTCAAAAAAGGTTATTTCAAATTTAAACCATTTTTTTAATAAGAACATTATAAAATAATGATGATGAAATTTATTAATTGTTGTTATAATGTAACACAATGAGATTTTAAAATATGAAATTTTGTTTCATGGAATATAAGACTTGAAACACTGAGACTAATAAACCCACAGAATATATTATTTAAACACGAAAATTTTAACCTATAAATTTAATTAGTTTGTATAATTATGATTAATTGAATTACTAATATATATATAGAGCTATATTCTTAGAAAATAATTATTCAAAAAAAATTCATGTCATTTTATCCGTCAAAAATATGTTTTCATCAAAAAATAGTTTCTATTTATTTTTGCAAGAAAGAATTTTAAATAATTTCTTGAAATATTATAAATTTTAATTTATGAAGTCAGAATATTTTTTTTTATTTAATGAGATCTATATTAGTGCAGGATTTTTCATTTATACTTTTCAGATATGGTTGATTTTTAGTGAATAGTGAAAAATAGATATTTTTCAAATATTGTTATTTGATTGCATTGAATTATAAAATTTGAAATTCCCATTATTCAATGAATATTATTTCAATGTGACATAATTATTATTAATATTATTTAATATAGTTAATTTAATTTTTATCATCTTTATACCATATTTTGGTATATGTTTATTTTAATTCTAAAAAAAGAATTTTTCTAAAAATAATTATTTTGATAATAATGTTTTCCTAATTTAATTTAAACAATTAGAAATAGTAAGGAATGATTTAAAATCTATTTATATATAATATATTTAAATACATAAATTTAAATCTATATAATGATGATTACTAGTCATATAATTAATATATGATCATCTTATTCTAGAAAATTCATTTACTGTAAACCCATTTTTCGACATGTTTTACGGGTTTATTTTATGTTAGATTATACAACATTTAAGAAATGAATATAAAAAAATGTTATAAATATTTTTGTAAGAAAAAATATTAATAAAAAATTACTTAAACATAATTTTTTCATAAATATTATAAATACAGTAAAACTTGTTTACCATAATTAACGATAATTCACGGTTTTATACTTACTTTTTCTTATATTAAGGTTTTTTTTCAACATAAATGGTATTTTTATTTAATAAATAATTTCTTATTATTAATAATTGTGATTAAATAATATAATACTAAACATTATATTTTTTATTGTATTGAAAAAATACCTAGGATATAACACTAATAAGCATGGTGAAAATTAAAATAGTAAAAGAAAGTAAACATAGAGGATATGGGAATAAAAAGTAAAAAACATTTTCTTGGGGGTGTGAATCGACCTTAAAATCCCTAAACTATATTATTTATATTATTTTGTAACATGGGTGATAGTTTGCTCCCATGATTGAATATTTTTAAGTAATTTAAAAAAACTCACTCCTCAATTATAAAAGGTTATCCCCTCCCCTCACTTCTAAACTTCTATAATGACATTTATGTCAGCCAAAACATACCCAAATATCTCCCCAACATCCATATCAACATTATATATCTTATTATATTTCTATGAGGCAAACCGTATGGTTTTTAAGAATATATCAATATGAGGTTCTCCAAACCCTAAGATATTGTCTTCACTAAAATTATTATTTTTACATATTTTTCCACATAAATTATGTCTTACCAATCATAAAAAAATAATTAAATTATATCCAATATAGTTATATGTTACTATATTTATTAAATAATAAATATTCATCCCATTCTCCATAAAATTGGAAAAAAATCCACATCACATATGTACAATGAAATAACACCTTATAAACCATTATATTTATTCATCATATAAAATAATTGAATGTAATAAATATAGAAATAATTAGTATATATAATAAATAAGAAATGATATTAATTTTTATAAATTAATAAATCATCCACTTATTAACCATTTCTCCCACTAAGGTAATATTATCATTTCTCATGTACACATATGGCATAACATCTTCACGAAATGATTTGATTTATTTTCGAACTAATAATAAATAAATAACATTTATAAAAAAATTATCCCAAGAATAAATATAATTTTTATAAAAATAATTTCATTCAATATATAATGGATCTACATCCAATTCAAAATATCTAGAACTTATATGATATATTTTCACCAGAAAACAAAGTAGTTAACACCCGAAATAATGAAAATAAAGAAATATTATTAACAAACAGGTGAAATTATGTTATAATAAAATAATATATAACATTTTACATATGAATTTGGTACTTGTATAAATTAATAACATTTTTAGATTCATAATAGACACTTTTAATTCATATTCATCTAAATGGAATCACGAGGTAATGGATTCTATCTCATTTTTTCTTCATTGAGACATATTTTATTTATATTTAGGTAATTACTTATATATAGTGTATATAATTCAATATTACATTTAATAACATGAAAATTAATAATTTATTGTAATTTAACATTCAATTTTAAATATTTCAACCATGGGGTTTTGACATGAAAGATACAAGGGGTTCAGAATTCCATAAATCAGTTTATTATCATTGGGTTATTTGACATCATCATTATCATTGATATTCAACCATTATGTGTGAAATGAATTTTGAACGTTTTATTTTTTTCCACTTGTTTTATGTTGATTTACTTTTTATATGCATTATCAATTAATTGAAAATTTATCACATTAATTTTTTGATCTGTGTAAGGGTTCTTCGTATCCAAATTTCTTTATTTGGGAAATATGTCATGTTAAACACCTAAGTAGTATTATGAGGTGTATTGGGTACCCCTTTGAAATGTTATATAATAAACATATTTATGGACATGGTGTTTAAAAATTCATCTTCTTTTATTTATTTTATGGGAATTATGATTTATAATTTACCTAAGTGGAATGGGATTATACTTTAATTGTATATTAATCATGATTATTTATGATTGAATATTCATTGAAAGAAAATATTTAATCATATTCTGATAAAACCATTTCAATTTATTATCTTATGGCTATATGGGATACTTTATGGTAGGACTACCATTTTCCCTTCATTGGTACCTTAAATGGTTCATAAAATGGTTTCATAAAAATCCAACATTATTTTACTTTTCTGTCAAATTTGATTTTTCTTCACTATCTATATTTTTTAAAAATAGATTCAAGAATGTTTTAAATATTATCATATCATCTTTGGAGGTAATTTTTTCCAAATTTAATATTATTTCAAGATTAGATAAAAGTGGATTTTATTTTATTTTTCCAAATAAGGTACCTTTTGACTTTTTTGGAGTGAAAGATGTTTTATTTTAACATAATCCGATTTAATAGAATATTCTTGATGTCATCACAACTCATTTAATGTAATTATCATTTACATATTAAAAAATATCATTTCCCATAAAATTGATTTTCTATTATATTTTAGATATCATGTTTCTTAATGTTATTTTCAATGTGAAGAGGTAATATTCCTTATAAATGTTTTTGATGATCTTTTTATGGTATTTAAATTTGTCATCAACAACAACACCTTTATATTAATTATACTCAACTAGGGATATGATGTAAAATAAATACGTATAATTTTCCTTATTTGTTTGTAGTCAGTTTAACTAGGAAATTTATATACAATTAAATTCATTATTTATTTTTAGACATTATATTTCCCATCAAACATTAACATTCATGTGATCATTAGACATTATATATACCGTAAATATACATATTCATTATCATTGTTATGATTATTTCTTAAAACATATACAATTTATATATACTATTATTTATTAATAAGTTTATCTAATTAATGGGAGTCTTATTGATAATATATATTTATTACTCGAAATAAAAATATATTGTTAAGTTATATTGTTCTTGAAATAAATCAATAATTTGATGTATGCGAAATGTGTTGGACATTATGTGAAAAGTGGGGAATGAATTGTATAGTACCTCTATTAATTAACACATCCAACGATAAAAAATTTTAAGTGGGAAATAAATAGGCCTACACCCATATTTTTAAACTATCTTTAGGAAAGTCCATGATGATTTAAATATCATAATTTCTGAGATCATAAAATCTAATATTAATAATTCCATAATTTGAGAATTTATTTATTATTATCCATAATATTAATAAATTTAAATTAACAAAAAAAAATATTTATGATCATGTGAATATTTATATAGTGTATTTTTATCATCATTTATTCATTCCATGTTATTATTCATTCTAACGTTATTTATTAAATGTAATTTGATTTTAATTATTGACTTTTCTATACTGATTTTTTTATTATTTATTCATTGTAGATTACAATTTATGTGAACCTTACTAATTATTTGACCTCAACCATATTTTGTATTTTCTCCAGGATATGAAGAAGGAATCATTAAATGATTTTAAGAATACATAATTTCGACTTTCACTATATTGTTTTTCATATTTTAAAATGCAATATGAGATTCAAGCCTGTATCTAGTTTACCATGTCTAATTAAATATTGGATATTTTGGGATGCAATAACTTGTATAGTATTCCAATGTATTACTGTAACTACCAACTCTGTGATACAACGGTGGGGTCTCTAATGTTTGAGTTATTTAGATTCATGTAAAACGCAAGATATGATATTTTACTCTCACTTTTTTATCTATAAAACACATTCCATATTCGCCACATGATTATTTTATGTGGTGTATATAAAATACCCACGAATTTATTTTATTATGAATATTTGAAAAATTATGGGGCTATATTTATATATTTATATAATATTTCCTATTTTATGATTCTTTGATTAAAAGGTTACGAAAGTGAAAATTGATTCATGTTTCAGTACAATTTTTATTCAAATTGGCTATAACTGAATTTTCATTACGAAAATTATAGAAACCTTATCAGATATATCCCATTTAATTTACCTACAATTGATTTATTAACATATCATAAATTAATAGATCTATTTCGACCTTTTTTCTATATAAAATAATGAGAAAATGATTAAAAAATTTACTACCTCTTTGGATGTGAATATTTTTTTATGATTATGTTTTCATTAATATATTTTCAATAACGTTTTTGACTATTCTAAAAATTTAGTTTAAAAAAATTTACAGATGTTTTAATTTATAATAAAATGTTTCATCAAACTATTCGTATCATTTTCGAAATTAAGTAATTTGGAAATCCTATTAAAAATACCAAGGGAATCCTTTTTTTCTACATGGAATAAACATAATTTACAGCCATCATGACCTCTCAATGATTTGAAACTTCCATTACATGTATAAATGGTTTTCATTATAAAATTATTTTTTCCCTGGATATTTAGGTAATATTTGAAATTTCATTATGTAATATCAAAATTAAAATGGTATTTTTTTTGATCCTAATAGTTTTCGATGAGTACAGGAGGGGGGTGAATTGATGTTTAAAATTTTAAACATTCCTAAAAAACCCAAAACCAATTTTTTAATGATATCTGACTGACTAATCATCTAATGGTTAGAGTATAGGTATAAGACAAAAAATATTTATAATAAATAAGGGCTTTCATGTATTCTCATAAATCAGATTACAAAAATTTTCTATAAAATGAGATTTCATATATAAATTAAATAGATGAATAAAAATATTTTATCATGTAATAAATAAGTTAATAAAAAAAATTAAGAATGAATTTCCAGATTTATAAATGATATTATTCTCTTTTCCATCAATGGTTATGTATGTAATAAATCCTGACATAAGATATCCATATTTTTTTAAATAATGGTTAGGTATTTCTATCATAACTAGAAAAGGTCCTTATTATGAGAATCCAAACTGTTATATCATAAAAATGCCTCGAATCTAACGATATGATGACCAATGTCATCTTTGACCTTTAATCAAATAAATTCCTTCACTCGGTCTGATCAGTATCACATGTCATCATATCTTTTTAATCTTTATTTATAATCATTGATCAGAATAATAGATTAGAAAAGAAAATACTAATATTGGGATTTTACAATTCTCTCTTAGAATCTGCATAACCAAACTCTCTAAAAAATTACAAATCATATGAAGGATTTGTTCCTGAAGAGAAAAAAAGCATAGATGTTTAGTAGAAAATTAATTAGCTCCCAACTCCTCTAGTTCACTCTTATTTATAGGAATATATCTTTAGTCATATTTTCCGTAAATCTTGGGGTGTATTTAAATTTCCTCAGTTTATCCTCACTAGAAAACTCAGAAAAAAAATCTTTATCCATTATATATTTTATAGAACATTTTAATTGATATAAAATATTGAATCCAATAATATAATAGCAACACTATGATTCTGATATTTTTATAATCTAATGGACTTATAGTATTTTTAATACAATTATCTAAACTACTATCAGTCTCATTGATATGATTTATTTTCTATATGATAGATATGACTTCAGTCAGTCCAATAGAAATAACACATGTCAATTTAATAGAGAAAAAATTGGTTAGTTTGATGGACAATACTATTGGTCAGTATGAAGTGTCATATTAATGAACACAATTTTTTTACTCATAAAATTATATATTATTTCAATTTTCAAAAAAAATATGTTTTCTATATAAACATTAAAAAATACTAAACATTTTCAATGTTTGGAAAAAAATATTTTTATAATGTGTTTATGATTTTTAAAACTAAAGAGATAAAATTTGGATAGTATAAACTTTATACTCTATAATCTCCCCATTTTTGGAAACCACAAAAGAGTACACATAAAATAAAAAACAATTAACATTGAAATGCTCAAAAACCATTGAATATTTATTAAATTCAATGTTATTATTCATATTATGAATCTATAATATTGATATCTTATATCAAAAATTGTATTCATGACTCATTTTGGTTCGTCCTTAATCATATGATAGGGGAAATTATATTACTTCTATTTCTCCCTTTTAATAAAATTTCCACATTAGATAGTTTAATCCTTATAAATAACTTATCTTCCATAATAATATTCAACAAATTTAGAAAATTTATCATCATATGAAATTTTTAAAATGAAAATGTGTAAGTAAATTATATTTTAGAAATGTTAGAAAATATTTTCTGAATCAATTCTATTTCAAAAAATATTAATCCAAGATTAGAGGAAATAAAATTCAAAAATTTAAATTTTAAAAACATTCAAACAGAGATATATTTATGGAATAATTCATTCAAATTTAATTTCATATAAAAGGATTTATTTAAAAATTAATAAATTGCTCAAAATTAAATTATCCATTATTTCTTATAAACCTTCTTGAAAATTAATCTAATCTTCCTTAAATCCTCCAGATTCTACTCGATATATATTATTGTAGACTCAGTTTTTTCTATTCCCAATTCCATGACTAAAAGCCTCTGATTCCCAACCTTCAAAATAACTACATATTCTTTAAGATGTATGATCATCTTATTTTCATATTGTACCCTCTAAATATATTCTTAAAATGTACGAAATTTATAATTATCATCTTTCAAAATTTTAATATCATATTTTAGCTCATATATTTTAAAATTTTGAGTCTCTAATATATCATAAATTTTTTCAACATACATCAATATATCATTCAAATATAAAGCTAGATTCAAAATAAAATAATATATATTATTTGTTACTTTCTTGACTTCCAAAAACTGATCATTGTGATTTTTCAAATCAATATATACTATTCTCGATCATTTTCCCATCCAAATGAACTTCCTTTTCTTTACGTCATATTATTCTTTGAAACACACTATATCATCCTCATTATATACAACTGATTTAGAAAAAACTTCAATGGTTTCTCTTTTTCTGTCAAAATAGTCTTGATCTACTGGAAATGGGATTCAATTTTTGTTGAATAAGGGATTGAATCTATTATATTCTTCAAAGATTAAAAATATATTTAATCCTTTTATTTACATATGTATCCAATGTATCTAACAAATGCAATGATTCTTCAATGATATGTTTTTGATATGGTCCAACATCATTCTATTCTTTTTCTTCATCATTTACCTCATATAATACTTTAATCACATCAACCACAATATCGGTATTTTTTCCCTGTAGTTTGGTATGAGAATGGTGTGCTTCCTCTTATTCATTGGATGATGTTTTTTGATCCATGTAAACAAAAAAACATGATCCTTATCAGTCTGAGTTAATAAAGATGTATATGATGATGAACACAACTTCAAATATATTTCTTATACTTTTTCTTCTTCCACTTATTCATTATCTTCTAGCTATTTCTAGAACTGTATTTAATTTTGTTGAATAGATTTTATAACCATATAAAAAGATATATTTTTTCTTCTATAATGAAATATTACCTAATTTTTTGAACAATTTCAGAAATTATTTTTTAAATTTATTTTAAATTTCAACTTAATTACCATATTCCTGGTCCATAATATATGGACCTATCAATTCTTTATAAAACTCTAAATTGCAACAAAAATATCTTCCAAAACTAATCACCGGAAGAACATTGATAATGGTGGAACTGATAAGAATTGAATGATTGATACTTTTTATACTCCCTTAATAATATTATCCATTATCATGGCCTTAACAAGCCTTTTCTTTTTGTTCTTTTATTATATAATTCCTATATCACCTTTGTGGTTTTGATCATGAGATCTAAATCCTCTATATTATTGAATCCAAAATATGGATCCACTAGATTTTTTTGATATTTATGAGCCATCAATTTGAAAAATTCACCATAATAAATATATTACTATTTCTATTGATCCTTAGGAGGATCAAAGTATACTTTTATTTTCTATTTCTATTTCTATTTAACAAATTGAGAATTAGATATAGTCTTGGTAGGTTTATATCTAAAATTATTTAATATTTAATGAAATCTAGTTTCATTAAATCTATGGTTTTATATCCAATTAAAGATACATTTTCCTAAAATACAGAAGATTGATTCATTTTTTGAAACAGATCCATAATATTTTCCAGCATCAATTTTTCTTCAAGCATTGTAAAATTAGAATCCTAGACTTCATGGAAGGTTTTTTACTATCCTAAATATAAATAAACACAAACTAAACCAAATTTATCTTCCTCTTATTGATATGGAAGTACAAAATTATGTTATCTGTAAAATTAAGATTATCCATATCTCTTTGTCTTGGTATCATATACCCTTTCAATAATATGGTAACTATACATGTATCCTGAGATTGATAGAAATTTTATCTATCATTCTAATAAGAAGTAAAAAAGAATGATTCTAATTTTTTCCTTTAAAAAACATCTAAGATTTTATAGAAACATATGTAATATAAGTTATGCCTCTCATTCCAAAATAAATTCCCCTAGATAATCCATATATTGAATAGTTAACATACTTCTCTGAAAAAACAGGTTGAAAATAATAACATCAAATTTATATTCCTCCATAAATTCTACCTTATTATATAATTAAATCATAATTTTTTTAATAGTGTAAATAAAATTCATTATTTTATACACATATCATTCCCCATTCATTAAATTTAATTTCACATTTTAGAAAATAATTACTCTTTTCATAATAGGAAATATTGATCCATCGTTACTTTAACACATCTATAAATCTGAATTATTCTACTGAATCAATCTTACAAAAACTGATGTTGAGAGTAATGGTTCATATTTAAGAAGAAACCCAGAAAAATGCCAAATTTTTAAACTGATCAATAAATGGAGAGCCGAGTGTTGAGAGAAATTATAAGGCCCCAACCTTAAACATTACTTAATCTTGAGTTATTACAAGATTAAAATTGAGGATCTTTTCAGGTTTAGAGTTTTAGAGAATTAGATCATAAAACTTGCATTACATTCCACATTTAAACAAAGTGGTTACATAAAAGATAGTATTCATTTTTCCCATCAATGGAAACATATTTAAAATAAAACATGGTCTCATTTTTTACACTTCCTTGACACTATCATCATATCATGTACCCTTCCCTTTACCTGAAAAACATTTCAAAAACTTGGGATGAGCATAAAAAGATCAGTTAGGGATATAAAAATGTGGAATGGAAACATGAGTACATGTATACATAAGAATGAAATCATACTTTACCCACAAAATATAAGCACTTTAACATACCTCATAAAATCATGAATAAATCATAGAAATCATATGACATAAAAGGTAACATGAGGCATTCATAACATTATTATGTAGGGAGTAACCCTCTTAGTTACGTTTGGAATACCCACCACAATATATTCCCTAAATCTTTTCGTAGAAACCTTAACGTTTCACTCCTTCGCGTTACCCAATTCATTGGAGAGCTATATTGGGCTCACCCTCCCTTAGTTTATCATGGAACCACCTGTTTTCATAACAATGCCCAAGAACCATAACATAAACATATCACATAAAACATGCATGAAAAACATAAAATTTCCACATTTTAATCACAATATAACATTTTAGGATATTGAAATAATGAATCCATTCAAAAATAAACCATCTCCAAAACCATTTAAAACATTTAATAAAGAGATTTTTTAATCAAAGTGTCCCATACCACCTTGAATATTTTAAAATTTTAAACCATTAATATACAAATAAATAAATCCTTAAAACCATTTTGAAAACATGGATATTAATAAGAACAAATCATTAAAGAATTTAAAGCGATATTTTGGTTAATGGGTTTTTACCAAAATTAGAGACACTTGAATAAAATAATTGAGGAATGACATTTAGTCAGAACTTTATAATATCTTGAGAATAAATGGATTCGTGATATAATATTCCAAAGGACAGTATATACACCATATAAGAGTGAATTGGTGCATAACAACAATGAAGTCTCAATAGAAATGTAAAATGTGATGGAATCCCTTATAAAGAAGATATCCTTAAATTAAGGATAAATCAATCTCATAATTATGTGTGACAAATATAAATACACCCAATAAAATTTTATATTGAGTTTAAAACTATCAATGGTAATTCACACATATTCAAAGGATGACATATTCAATAACTACATGTTGAACCCAAAGAAATCGAAATTGGGTTAAGAAGTTCCCTTGGAAAAATTCGACAGCCCAACGGCGTCACATAAAATCATACAAAAAGGGTTGATGAGAGATATAAAGGGGATCTCATCACTTGGACATAATATTTACATAAAAAAGGATATATAATAACAGATCCCAACATAAAATTATGTGAATTAAAAGACATAACAAAACAAGTCTTTTAAAAAGAGGAGGGTGAATGATTCCCTTACCGACATGTGTATCTTTTGAAACATACATCCCGTGAAAGAAGGACAATAAAACATGGATGTAAATAATCATAAATGAATGTATATTACACAATGAGTAATATAATGGGCATTACATACACCAATCAAAGGAAATTGTGGCAAATTTAGCATAAATCTCATGGGAATAAAAGTGAGATGAAAAATCCCTTACGAAAACTCGGCAGCCTAACGGCGCCACTTAAAACGTACAAAAATGGATTGACGAGATCAAATAGGGACTCTAATAATATTACAATAAAATTTACAGAAATAGTGATATAAAATAACATCCCCCATCATAACAAAGATGAGCTTAAAATAAGTGACATAAAAGAGAGTACTTAAAAAGAAAGAGAGAGGTTAGATCTCTTAGGAATATTCGGCAGCCTAACGGCGCCACACAAAACATCCAAAATGGATTGATGAAAGAGAATACGGTCTCACATCATATGAACATAAAAATTACAGTAATATTAATATAAAATAACATCTCAATCACAATAAATATGAGCTTAAAAGGAATTACATGAAAGAGTGTACTTAAATAGAAAGAGAGGAGTAGGATCCCTTACCTCGGGTCCGACTTGACTCGATCCTTATTTAACATCCTGAATAATAAACTTGAGTTAATTTATACTTGATAAAGAAATTTTTTCAAGTTTATTATTCCTTTTATATAACTTATTTCCATGTTATAAAAATTATGAAATAATTTATGTTAATAATGTTTGTTTTGTCGATATTTGGTTCTTAAGTCGAAAGTGGACTTCTTACAATTACATGTTGTTCGTATGGTCAAAGGTTCATTATATAAAGAATTATATTCATTATTTGGATATCATATATATCATATATATCCATAATATAAATTTATTTATAGTATTACATAATCATTTAGAGGTAAGAAATGAAATGCACCGTTCATGGAGACGGTAAGCCGTACGTACGCCTGAACGCTACTTTCATTTCTATGTCATATTAATGGAATTAAAACTAAATGAGAGTTATGTATATTTTAATTCCAGAATTATATTTATCATTTATATGTACCATACATCATATATAATAACTTTAAATCCATCCTTTATGCATCCCACATATGGCATTAACGAATCAAATCACTTTGAGGGGGCGGTAGTCCGCACTTCCTAAAATGAAATTATCGTGTTTACCCACAATGGAAACCATAAAGGTATGCAATAAAAGAAAAATAAATAAGATTAAGTAAGACATAAACATATTATATATCATATATATGTATAGTTACATCTTAATGGCCACCTTTTAAGGTGTTATATTAGTTTTGAACAATCATTGTTTCATGAGGCAGAAACTCGTCATCCATAGAAATAGTATGTTCTTTAACCATTTAATGTAGGTGTGTGTAAGTGTAGCTATAATTCATCTTATAACAACATCCTAGTATATTGAAGATATTGGAGTTGTTATAAAAGAAATTAATAAAAAGTGTTTAGGGGTTGGAGAAGCAAAATAAAACAAAAGAACACAAGTGAAGACATTACCTTAAAATCGGGTTACTCTTTTTGATTTGATCTCAAAGGCTTCCTTGGGAAGACTTATGCCCAATGTGAGGCTTCTAGGAGTAATAGAGGGATGTGTAGAGGCAAAATGAGTGGGGTTTGGAAGAGACAAAAGCTTTGGAATTGTGGGTAAGGAGGTAGAGGTGGGGGCCATTTATAAGAGGAGGGGAGGGGCACTCTTGGAATGTAAAAAGATGTTACTTTATTTGAAAATGAGTTTCGGATTTAAAAGGTCCAAAATTGATATAATTCTAGTATAAGGTGATAAGGTTTCGAAATACACCAATCCAATAGGTTTTGGGCATTTTTAGATCATATATTTTACATTAATGTTTCATTTTATTTAAATCCTTTATTAATGAGGAAATCACTGCATCATTATGATGTCATGAATAATTTTATTTATTTAATGTATAATAATTATGAAAAAAATATAATGATGTAAGAAATCTTTTTATCTTTCCAATTAATATTTATAGTCAAAAATATGACTTGTATAATCTCATTTAAAAATTGTTTTAGTGAAACATCTCATGTTTGTGACATTTTTATTTTAACGTTAAATAAAAAGTTATTTATGTCATTTTCCAACCAAAGTGGCTCCACAGGGTCCCCAAGTTGACCCATGTATTTTATTGGTCGTCCATCACATATCCAATGAGGTTAGGACATGTTTCTAGGTCATTTCACCTTATTAAAAAATTATTTTTACCTTAAATTACAGTAATTACCTCTAATCGCAATTAAGAACATAAAAGTTACTATTCACCAAAAAAATTATTTTAATCCCATTGAAAAACAATTTACATCGTAATGACAACCATGTATGTCAGATTTTTGAAATTAAAAACACAGAGGTGACAATGTTTCATTTAAAAGAAAAATTAGTTTTTTTAACTACCACTTAGTGTTTTCACTATTCATCAAAAATTGAAGTTCTTCAGAAAAATACCAAAACTTTACCCTAAACTATATTTGATATTCCGAATTAAAAAATGAAGTATATTTTACAAAATTCAAAACATATAAGTTTTATTAATTAATTTAATAATTAATTCCCGTTGTTAGAGAAAATAGCGTGTTTTTATGAAACAATAAGTATCAAAAGATTGACACAAGTTTAAGTCCGATTTCAAAGGGAAATTAATTTCAATGACCAAAATTGGATTAAATGGTAAAAATATATTCTAATTTAACTTTAAAACCAATTAAAAATATAATCTAATCATATAAATAAATTTTATTAAAAAGTGGTTTTGAATTTAAATACAGCACTTTTTACTATTCATTAAAAAATGAACTTTATCGGAAAAATACCAAAAATTTACACAAAGTAAATTATGATGTCTCGATTCTAAGGAAGATTTTTATTTTGTCAAATATAACACATAAAATTGTCAAAAAGTGGATTTAAAAGAGGTTCGCCATCAAAAGGCGTTGAATCGACCTTTTAATAAATATTAGAATGTTTATGCTTAAAATTGGATTTATTCGCATTTTTAATCCTCTAAAATTTATTGTAAAGAGTAAAAATATTTGACAAACATATAAAATAATTTTGTAGTTAGTTATGTTCATTCTCGCCATTACAATGGCTAGGCGTTAACTACCATTTAAAATAATATTATTTTATTATTAGAGTGCAACGTAAGACTCCCAAGAAACTCGTTGTTGCGTATTGGGTACGCCATCGAGCATAGAGTCCCCTTTAAAGTAATATTAATATTTTATTCAGAAATATGGATAAATATAAAAATGTCATATTCTTTATTTACCTTGGGTGTTACATCCTTCCCCCCTTTTGGGAATTGCGTCCACGTAATTTTAAAATTTGGCTCGGAAACATCCTTGAAAGTCCCACATCGGAACAAGAGTCGGTAAAACAATCACTTTAAAATATAGAATGAGAATTACAAAGGTCACCCGAGTTAACCCATACTAGGATTCCATTTAGGAAAACATGGACATGGAAGAAAAAACAAAGGGTCATGTTCTGAGGGAGAGTGATAGTAAACATGTCTAGGATAAAGTTAACCATAAGAAAATCACAAAATGGTGGTGGGTTAAATGGTATTCGATTCCCCAGTAGGAAAATTTAACAAAAAACATTTTTGTTTTAAGTTACTCTTTATTGAGGAATTTATTTTTGAGATTAACTAAATCATAATGAAACATAATTGTCACGTATACATTCAACTTTTACTAGATTCCTTAATCAAACTCATATTTTCTCCAAAAGACGAGTATTTTGGAAGACTTGTTCACATTAAGAGTATTATAATCAACTTCTTACGAATCATTTAATCCAAGAAAGAGAACTATATATTTCCCATGTCATTAGACAAAATACAAAACCAAAATTGTTAGTATGAGGTCAGAGAATCCACAAAAGTATAATCCTTTATAAAAAGAAAATCTATTCTTAATCTCCAAAATTTGTCCAACAAAAACCAAAGTTCAATGAGGACCATTTGATAAACAATTTTTCCATAAAATTCTTCAAAGTAAACCAAACAATGATTGAAACCCAAATATTTGAAGGATTTAGTCACATAGTCTTCCAAGGTATAAAATTACTTTTATCTCTAAATAACATCGGTTTCTCTTAAATTCTCATATTGAAAAGTAATTAACCTAATCACATATCCTCGATGATAGGTTAATCATTTCCACAGATAACCCAAAATAAACTTACCCTTGCTTCCTAAAATCATCTAACTAAAAATAATTAGTCAAACTAACCAGGGACATCACGTAGTCCAGTGGTAGGCGATAAATACCAGTCGCACATTGGTTGTGGGTTCGATTCCTGCAGCTTTGTCCGACGTGACGGGTTGTCACACGGTCTGTGTGTTTTCCTTTTTCCAAAACTATATAATTCATAAAAAATTCCCCAAAATGAGATAAAATCTTCAAAAATTATCATAACATATTTTAACCTCAATTTTATCTCATGCCTTTCATTTTCTATCATAATATATAATAACCCATAATTACCTCAAAAGTAAGGATCATATAAACTCAACTGGTTACCTTTATAATTATTACCTAAACTTCCACATCGATTGGTCATCTCGTACATGATGAATTACAGATCATACCAAGGTTCAAGTGGTTGATCATAACTCCTTGATAGTTGGTTTAGAACAACCACGAGTTTCCTCATTAAATCCTCCATTTTATCTAGTATCCTAATCAGAGAACCACCACAGTTTGCTTCAAACTTGTTGTCACTTTGGTGCCTGATAGATCCATACATTCACTAAAAACAGAAATGTCAGTGTGAGTATATCAACAAAACCATCATGTACTAAAGAGGAAGATAAACACTAAGATATACTTACTCGTTCACTTTATCTAAAACTAGGACTCTTTCTGAAATCATAACCATTATGGTAATGTCACTGGTTCTTAGAGAATACCATAACATCTAATGATATCTAAACCGACCTTTGATACCAACAATAAGGCCCCAGCCTTAAACCTTACTTAATCTTGAGTTATTACAAGATTACAAATTGAGGATATTATCAGGTTTAGTGTTTTAGATAATTAGATCATAAAACTTTCATTACATTCCACATTTAAACAAAGTGGTTACATAAAAGATAGTATTCATTTTTCCCATCAACAGAAACATATTTAAAATAAAACATGGATTCTTTCTTAACACTTCCTTGACACTATCATCATATCGTGTACCCTTCCCTTGACCTGTGAAAAACATTTCATAAACTTGGGATGAGCATAAAAAGCTCAGTAAGGGATATAAAAATATGGAAAAGAAACATGAGTACATGTATACATAAGAATTAAATCATACATTACCCATAAAACATAAGCACTATAACATACCTCATATGATCATGAATAAATCATAGAAATCATAAGACATAAAAGGAAACTTGATGCATTCATAACATTATTTGGTAGGGAGTAACCCTCTTGGTTACGTTTGGAATACCCACCACAGTATATTCCCTAAATCTCTTCATAGAAACCTTAATTTTTCACTCCTTCGCGTTACCCAATGCATTAGAGAGCTATATCGGGCTCACCCGCACTTAGTTTATCACGGAACCACCGGTTTTTATAACAATTCCCAAGAACCATAACATAAATGTATCACATAAAACATTCATAAAGGAAACATAATATTTCCACATTTTAATCACAATATAACATTTTAGGATATTGAAATAATGAATCCATTCAAAAAAAAACAATCTCCAAAACCATTTAAAACATTTAATAAAGAGATTTTTGAATCAAAGTGTCCCATACCACCTTGATTCATTTAAAATTTTAAACCATTAGTATCCATATAAATAAATCCTTAACCCATTTTGAAAACATGTATATTAATAAGAACAAATCATTAAAACATTTAAAGCGATATTTTGGTTAAACTGTTTTTACCAAAATTAGTGACACTTGAATACAATAATTGAGGAATAACATTTAGTCAAAACTTTATAATATCATGAGAATAAATGGATTCATGATATAATATTCCAAAGGATAGTATATACACCATATAAGAGTGAATTTGTGCATAACAACAATGAAGTCTCAATAGAAATATAAAATGTGATGAAATCCCTTATAAAGAAGGCATCGTTAAATTAAGCATAAATCAATCTCATAATTATGTGTGAAAAATATAAATACACCCAATATAAGTGTATATTAAGTGTAAAACAATCAAAGTTCATTCAAACATATTCAGAGAATGACATATTCAATAACTACATGTTGAACCCAATGAAATCGAAATTGGGTTAAGAAGTTCCCTTGGTAAAATTCTACAGCCTAACGGCGTCACATAAAATTTTACAAAAAGGGTTGATGAGAGAGATAAAGGGGATATCATCAGTTGGACATAAAATTTACATAAATAAGGATATAGAATAACATATCCCAACATAATAGTATGTGAATTAAAAGACATAACAAAAGAAGTCTTTTAAAAAGAGGACGGTGAAATATTCCATTGCTGACATGGGTATCTTTCGAAACATACACCCCATGAAAGAAGGACAATACAAAATAGATGTAAATTATCATAAATGAATGTATATTACACAATGAATAAAATAATGGGCAGTAAATACACCACTCAAAGGAAATTGTGGCAAATGTTGCATAAATCTCACGGGAATAAAATTGAGATGAAAAATAGCTTACGAAAACTATGTAGCCTAACAGCGCCACATAAAACTTAAAAAAATGGATTGATGAGATCAAATAGGGTATCTCATTATATTAAAAAAATTTATAGAAATAGGGATATAAAAAAACATCCCACATCATAACAAAGAGGAGCATAAAATAAGTGACATAAAGGAGAGTACTTAAAAAGAAAGTGAGAGGTTAGATCTCTTACGAAAATTCGGCAGCCTAACGGCTCCACTCAAAACTTCCAAAATAGATTGATAAGAGAGAATAGGGTCTCTATCATATGAAAATAAAAATTACAGTAAGATTAATATAAAATAACATCCCAATCACAAGAAATATGAGCTTAAAAGGAACGACATAAAAGAATGTACTTAAAAAGAAAGAGAGGAGTAGGATCCCTTACCTCGGGTCCGACTTGACTCAATTATTCTTTAACGCCCTGAATAATAAACTTGAGTTAATTTATAAGTTATTAATAACCTTTTTTAATTTCATTATTCCTTTTATATCACTTATTTCCATGTTATAATCATTATGTAATCATTTAAGTTAATAATGTTTGTTTTGTCGATATTTGGTTCTTAAGTAGAAAGTGGACTTCTTACAATTACATGTTTTCGTGTGGTCAAAGGTTCATTATATCCAGAATGAAATTAATTATTTGGATATAATATATATCATATATATCCATAATATACATGTATTTATAATATTACATAATCATTTAGAGGTAAGAAATGAAATTCACCATTCATGGAGACGGTAAGTCGTACGTACGCATGAACGCTACTTTCATTTCTATGTCATATTAATGGAATTAAAAATAAATGGGAGTTATGTATATTTTAATTCCAGAATTATATTCATCATTTATATGTATCATAAATAATATATAATAACTTTAAATCTATCATTTATACATCCCACATATGTCATTAACGAATCAAATCACTTTGAGGGGGCGGTAATCCGCACTTCCTAAAATGAAATTATCGTGTTTACCCACAATGGAAGCCATAATGTTATGCCACAAAAGACAAATAAAGAAGATTAATTAAAACATAAACATATTATATATCATAAATAATTATAGTGACATCTTAATGGCCACCTTTTTAGCTGTTATATGAGTGTTGAACAGTCATCGTTTCGTGAGGCAGAAACTCGCCATCCACAGAAACAGTATGTTCTTTAACCATTTGATGTAGGTGTGTGTAATTGTAGCTCGAATGCTTCTTATAATAACATCCTATTATATTGAGGATACTGGATTTGTTACAAAATAAATGAATAAAAAGATTTTTGTGGGTTGGAGAAGCAAAATAAAACAAAAGAACACAAGTGAAGACATTACCATAAAATCGGGTAACTCTTATTGATTTGAGATCAAAGGCTTCCTTGGGAAGACTTCTGCCCAAAGTGAGGATTATAGGAGTAATAGAGGGATGTGTAGAGGAAAAATGAGCAGGGTTTGGCCCTTCCAAAGGCTTTGGAAGTGTGGGTAAGGAGGTAGAGGTGGGGGTCTTTTATAAGAGGAGGGTAGGGGCACTCTTGGAAAGTAAAGAAATGTTACTTTATTTGAAAATAAGTTTCGTATTTAAAAGGTAACACATTGATATAATTCTAGGATATGGTGATAATGTTTCTAAATCCACCAATCCAATTGGTTTTGGAAATGTGTATGTCATAGAGTTTACATTATCATTTCATTTAATTTAAATCCTTTATTAATGAGGTAATTGATGTATCATTATGTTGTCATAAATAATTTTATTTATTCAATGTCTAAAAATTATAAATAAAATATAATGATGTAAAAAATATTCTTATATTTCCAATGAATATTTATAGTAAAAAATATGACTTGTATAACCCCATTTAGAAATTGTTTTAGTGAAATATCTCATGCTTGTGACATATTTATTTTAACTTTAAATAAAAAGTTATTTACGTAATTTTCCAACCAAAGTGGCTCCATGGGGTCCCCAAATTGACCCATGGATTGTCTCGGTCGGCCATGACACATACAATGAGGGTAGGACATGTTTCTAGGTCATTTCACATTATTAAAACATTATTTTTACCTTAAATTACATTAATTACCTCTAATCGCGACTAAGAACATAAAAGTTACTATTCACCAAAAAATTATTTTAATCCCATTGAACCATATTTTACTTCCTAATGAAAACCATGTTTGTTGGATTTTTGAAATTCAAAACACAGAGGTGGAAAAGTTTAATTTAAATAAAAAATCAGTTTCTTTAACTACCACTTAGTGGTTTCACTATTAATCAAAAATTGAAGTTCTTCAGAAAAATACCAAAACTTCACCCTAAGATATATTTGATATTCCAAATTCAATAATGAATTCTATTTTAAAATATTATAAACATATAAGTTTCATTAATTAATTTAATAATTAATTACCACTGTCAGAGCAAATAGCGTGTTTTTATGAAACAATAAGTATCAAAAGATTGACACTAGTTTAAGTCTGTTTTCAAAATGAAATTAATCCCAATGACAAAATTGGATTAAATGGTAAAAATATATTCTAATTTAAATTTAAAACCAATTAAAAATATAATATAATCATATAAATAAATTAGATTAATAAGTGGTTTTGAATTAAAATACAACATTTTTCACTATTCATTAAAAAATGAACTTTATCGGAAAAATACCAAAAAAATACACAAAGTAAATTTTGATGTCCCGATTCTAAAGGAGAATTTTATTTTGTCAAATATAACACATAAAATTGTTAAAAAGTGGATTTAAAATAGGGTCGCCATCAAAAGGCAGTTAATCGACCTTTTAATGAATATTAGAATGTTTACGCTTAAAATTGGATTCATTCGCATTTTTAATCCTCTAAAATTTATTGTAAAAGGTAAAACAATTTGGCAAACATATATAATCATTTTTTAGTTATCTCTGTTCATTCCCACCATTACAATGGCTAGGTGTTAACTACCATTTAAAATAATATTATTTTATTATTAGAGTGCAACGTAAGATTTCCAAGAAATTCTTTGTTGCGTATTGGGTACGCCATCGAGCATAGTGTTCCCTTTAAAGTAATATTAATATTTTATTCACAAATATGGATAAATATAAAATTGTCATATTATTTATTTACCGGCGGTGTTATAGAAATTCTAAGAAACTGAAGTTAGAATGGGGGAAATAATTACATATATGTATATATGTATATATGTATATATATACTTAAGAGGTCACCCTTTGTATTATAATGACTTAATGGCTCGAATTGAAAACATATTCTGATCTGAAATTTGAGATTAAACATTCAATTACTTATAAATATATTCCAAACTCTTAATGTTTTCATTATGAGAAAATTAATTATACTAAAGGATTTTTCACTTACATATAAATTTATATTTTTCACAAATTAATGCTTTGTAATAAAAGAAAATAATATCTAAAAAAATAAAAAAAAGTAATGAATAATTTCAAAATATAAATTTTTATAAAAATGCCACTCATATTAAAAATTACTATTGGTATGAACTTTTTATCTATTAATCTATTCATATAGGGTTTTCCAAATGGAATTTAATCCAATGTAATTTATAATAAATATATATTTTTTTAAAAAGATTTATGTAATTTTGGTTAAAAAATAACAATAAAAACATTTTTCAAGATGTATTTATTAAAAAAAATTATGTTAAAGATTATATTAAAATTTTTTATTCATAATTTTTTTTAATTTTTTATTTAAAAAAAATATAAAGAACAACATATGAACTCCCACTTTGAAAATTATTTCATTAATTTAAATAGATTGGTCAACATGAAATATATATTAATGATCATTTGATATTGATCATTCAGACCAAATGTTTAATCCATTCAAATCTCTGAGAACTATGGGGTTTTGTAAAAATTTTATCAAGTTGATCTAGCATTCTATGAATTAAAAAATCATATGTCCTTTTTATGTGTGACCCATAATTAAATAGTGTCTTATATCTATGTTCTTTTCTCACGAGTGATGTGATGAGTTTTTACTTAATAAAATGGAACTTATTTTATCATACACTATTTATATTTTTTGAAAACTAATTCTATAATTATAGAGTGTCTATTGTATCCAGAATATATTACCACACAAACTCCAAGCTAACAGATGTCATACATTAGTAATGGAAAGTGCTACTAAGTGTAGTTTCTTACAAGAATAGGAAACTAAATCTTCTCTAATGAAATGTATATTTCTTAAGGTAGTTTTCATATTCATTATATATCCACCACTATCAGCATCAAGAAATAAATTTAATTCAAAACCATTTCCATAAGAAACAAGTAATTTCAGGCGTATACAAAACACTATTCAGCAATAACATGTTGATAATATTCTTGATTTATAACCACATAAATACATTCTTTATTTTTTAACTCATAAAAAAAATTATAAAATAGGTCGATAATTATTATTTTAAATAACATCCAAATATGTGGTCTGATGTTATTTAACCAAAGGATCAGTTTCAACATATTTTACATTTACCGTTTCCTAAATAGTACATTTATTTTTATTAAAATCTTTTATTAATTACTAGTGGTTGAATAACATAAAAATATTCCAACATTATATTTTAGATATAAATTTATTTTTCTTATCTTTAGTATTCAGAATAAATAATTTTCATCGCAAAACCATGAAGCTAGAACATTTGGGTTTCCTTCCAATACACAACTTGTAAGAATTTGTACAAACAAAATGCCTTATTAAAACATGATATATAGTATAATAGTTTTTAAAAACTTCATAACCTAAAACATTTAACAAATTATTATTCACCTAGTATGGTTTTAGTAATCAATTGATGAATTATCATTATTCGTTGAACTACATATTTTTTTGTAAAATCATTTTTCAAAAAAAAATATTCAAAATAATAATTAAAAAATGATCCTCATGATCACTATGAATAGTTATCACAGATGGGATGTTTTCCTTTTAAAGTTGAGATATAAAACATTTAAAATAAAAAAATGATTCAAAATTATTTTCTAAAAAATAGACACAGGTATATCTTCAGTAATTATCAACTAATACATATATATTATTTTCAATAAATAACTCTAGTTTTTCTGTGAACAACGGCGTCCATGTGAACATTCTATAAAGCATCAAAAGTAGAGGCTACACTAATAGACATAAACATGACTTATGATTCTTTATAAATTGAAAAGTATCATATATTTTTAAATAATTAAACTCATCTTCATAAATATCCTTAACTATTCATTTCATAGAAAATGTAGATAATGTATTTACAATACAATATATTGATCCTCTATCCCATAACCATGATTTTCTCCCATTTCACTATTTCAAGGTGGATCTTGGTTTTAAAGGTCTTCAATGTTTTACCTGTAAAAATTATCAGGTCGATTGGATAAAAATGTTAATTTATCATTATAACTATGAAAAATACATTTATAATTCAATATGTAAAAAATATATCCATCATCACATAATTTAATTATAATAATAAAGTTTTTCTTAATACAAGAAACATATAAATCATATGATATTAATTATTTTCTATGAAGAATAATGTTACTTATTTTGATAATTTATTATTGAGCATTGTCTCTTAATGGGACTTTACCAACATTCATATATATAATTTTTTTGTATATATTCTTTATTTTTTTTAAAAATAAAAACATCACTATTTCTGAACTCAAACCATTATAGGTCCGGTATTATTAGAAAGTAAGATTTTAGAAATCCACATTTTCTCTATCTTAATATGTTGGGATAATTTATATTATTTTGAATAATAAGCATTATCAAACCCAAAATACTATATTATTTAAGTAAAACATGTTCTTATAGTGAGAACCACTTTTATAGTTAATATAAAATTGTGCACTTTTCATAATAATATATATATTATTGAAAATAGGTATTCTATTACTAAAACTCAATATAGAAAATTCTATATGAGGACTATTTTGACTATAAATTTTATCAATGTCTTCTTTACATGTGGTAAACATTGAATTTGTCTTCGAAATATAAATTTCAGAGTTTAGTATTACAACTAAATATTTATCCTCTATAGAAATTGTATTCGAAATAGGTTTTAAAATAAGATTTTGTAAAGTAGTTTACTCAAAATTTTATTTTTTAGGTTTTTTTATTGTTTGTATTTATTATAATAAGACTAAATTAAATAATTATAAAGATATTATATTTTAGTAGTTAATTGATAAATTCATGAATTTTATTTCATAATATTTTCATAAGAAACTTCATGTATTTTATAAATTCTACAAATTTAATTTTCTAATAATTATTCAAATGTAGATACATCATAAAAACATGGTCAAGAATTTTTTTCATCAGATGAATAAGATTCCTCATCATAGTGTATATATTGGTTATCCTCAATGTCACTATCAGGGTAAATCAGATTTAAATAATGATTTATAAGAGATTATGCAGTTACTCTATCCTTGAATATTTTGTTAACCATTTGAATATTTATATAGAATTTGATATTCATTTTTGTTGAACATTCATTATATGATGAAATCTTGGAAGAAATATTTCCACCACTATAATTCCTTGTATCTGATGCTTTCATATTTTTTATATTTTTGTTCTTATAATACAACTTATAATTCTTATCAAAAAAATTTTCCTTCTTATTCATTCCCTTCAGCTTAAGAAAATATGGTCTGATATTTTTATCTGTTATAAATTTATAACATATCCCTTTTAAAGAATACTTTTTATCACTTTTCTATTTTTGAATCTTCTTGTGTTCATACTAAAAATCCTTTTTTCTAATTATCTTATCCATCCTCTTATAATCATCTGCAATATAATTTATAGATTTTTCATATAAACTAAAATCGGATTAAAAAACAATATTATTTTTTATAAGACATCACAACATTCTCAGTATATTGAAATTTACTATGAACATTAAATAATGCAGAAATATCAACTCATACATTCTTCTTTCTAATTTTTTATTCACACCTTTTCAATCTACCCTTGTACTGTATATGGACTCTAATCAAATCATCAATAGTAAGTTGGGTAATGCTTTTTTTTCATCCAAATCAGATCTCTTGGATTTCCAATTAGAAGGAATTATAATTGTAATATTTTACAATGAGATAACATTATTAAGATCCTTCTCACCATGATATTGTAAAGTTTCTATAAGGGTCATTAATATTTTATTACTTTTTGAAATTGTCTCTCCTGGTAGAAAACCAAAATCATGATAATATTCTATTAGCATAGCTCTTCTAGTCTCAATAACATTATAAGTTCCAATATGAGTTACCACTAACATCAACCATATGCTAATAGAGGCTTTATATGATGCTGTCTTACTATAAAATTTTCTAGTCATAAAATAGAATAATCAATTCCTTAATCTAAAATTAATATTATATTCTATCTTATCTAATTTATATAATTAGTAACATCCTTATCTATAATCCAATAATTTACCATCAAAATCCAAAAGTTTTCCAATCTATTATTAATAAAAAAAGTTCAACTTGTCTCTAAAATATTAATATTCATAACCATCAATGAATGGTGGTCTTATAGGGTTTAAATTCTCGTTAGTACCAATATTTACATCATCTTTATTATGAAAATATAAACTCTTTCTACAATGAACTTTATTGTAATAAAAATTTATAAACAAACACTTTATAAAAACATAATAACATGCATTCAATAATAAACGTAAATAGAGAACACATAATTTTCTTAACATAATTTGATACCAATTACTAGATCATTAAATTTTATGATTGTTATATGTTGTGGGTGAATTTTATTTTAAAAAATAAAACTAACATAAAAAACCAATTTTTTTTAAAAATGACCATAAGAACTTCTAATGATGAGAGTTTATTTATCAAACACAGTACATATTGGATAAGTTGGATTTTATTAATCGAAAGCATAGAGTATCTAATAAATCAGATGTTAGAAATATTTATTAATATAAACATTAGAATAAAAATTTCACAACTGAGTAAAAAACATTTTAAAACAAGTAATATGAAATCTTATAAAACTGTAAGAATAAATTAAATTATTTATAATAATATATTCAACTATTTAACCTTAAGAGTTATAGAAGTTAAAAACAATGACATAATATATACATAGTTTTCAATGTAACTATACGATCTATATTTCTACACTATGAAAGTACTTAAAATGAATATAGGTATTGAATTGTGTTCAAAAACCTATAATTCTGTGATGCAATGATCGATGTCAGTTTTTTCATCCAATCCTAGGGAATTACATGATCGTCATGATTGATATCACCTATCTTCCTATCATTATAATCGCTCATTACAATCCTCGAACAGAAAACTGAATCACAAAATATAAAACTACCCTAGGTATTTTACAATTCCTAACATGGAATCAGTATAAAAAAACTATCTCAAAAATCACAAAGCAAAAGAATGAGATATTCACATAGATAAAAATATCAACATTGTTGATTTGCAAATGCATAAGGTCTCTACTCCTTAAATTCACTCATATTTATTGGAATCCTTCAATGGTCATATTTTTAGTGAATCTGAGAGTCAGTTGATATGGACTCAGATTATATTCCAAAGACAACTCAAAAAAATTCTCCATACAATGTAGTTTCTATATATCCATAAAAATGTTATTACAGGTTCATTATAGTAGAAATAATTTCAACACATTGATTAAAATATTTAGTTATTTCGATGGATTTATAATATTTTTAATCTGATTAACTGAAATACTGTCAGCTTGACGGATCTAAAAAGTATTTAATTTGATGGATGTTACTTCAGTAATTCATATGGTAACGAAAGTAGCCAATATGATAGAGTGAACACTAGTAAGTCTAATCGACCAGAATCTTATCCTGATAGATTTATCAGATTAAATAATATAATAGTTATACTCATTAAGTGGATGAATGTTTAAATGGTTAGTATCAAATTTTCCTTCTAAAAAATTTTAGATTACATAGAAAATAAAATATCACTAAAATAAGTTTATATTAATGAATTTATTATTTTAAAAAAATATGGAAATAGAAAGTAGAATGTATATCGTTTTGAATCAATAGTATATGCCTCAAAGAATATTCTAATGATTATTTAAATGAATATTTATCTTATATGAAATATTTTGATATTAATTATGATTTATTAGGGATATTATCCAATGATACAATAAATATTATATCTATTTTTGTTTTATGATTATTAATATGATTTATTTAAATAACCCATTTATTTTTATGGGTTTCCCTGTGATGAATTTTTAAAATATTTATAAAACCGAAATTATTTTCATGGTTTAGGATATAATGATAAGATTAATGTATTATGATCTTTTGTAACACATATTATAGTTTTCATTATGTGATGGATGGATCCAAAATTATTCATATCTAATCAATGATATATACTTTTAAATAATCAATGATTTATGGATTTTATTCATTTTATTACGCAATGAACTATCATTTTATTATGATCATTGAACTCTATCACTCTTGACACATATTTACTCTTTTCTTCAATATCCATATTTTAAAATTACACTAATGTTATCCTATGTTTAATCATAGTTATATATTATTTCATTTGGGATTTGTAATCCCATTAACTATTATTAATTTTATATTTTATTAACACACTTTTGGAGTGGATTTGTCAAAATTGATATTTCAAAATCTCAAATTCATAATTTCTAGGATCAATTTTAAATTGTGAGGCCATAATTTATTTATGATGGATAAAATATAATTACCCAAAATTTTAAAATTGAAAAAACTTATTCAAAAGAATATATGACACAAAAAAAAGAATTATTATGGAATATATCATTTTGAAAAATTAGGAAATATTTATTTTTAAATAAAATCAATGTATTATATTTATGTTACTGACACCACTATGATTAGATTATGTTATAAACCACATGATGTTTACTGGAAATTTTAGATATTATTAAAATATTACTATAGTAGTTATAATCTATCCATTAAAATTGTGGGTATGAATATCAATAACTAAATTATAAAAATATCATTATATATTGATTATTAATAAAATAGTAATCATTAAGGAGAGAAAGAAATCATTTCTGCAAAAAAACTATATTTATTTTAAGGTCGAATTAGTTGCCCCTTGAGAACAAAATTTAGAATTAATTTTTACCAATTTTAAAAACATTACCTGAAAAAAATATTCTTGAAATCATAATACCAAAATTATCTTAGGGTGAATTTTGATGATTTTTTTTTTGAGAAGTTTCATTTTTTCATTAAAATTGAAAAATACCGAATTTTAATTGAATTTTTTGCTTTAATTTAAATAATTTATATTGAAAAAATATATATTTAATTAGATTTAAATTAACATTTGTTATATATTATGTCAATTATTAAAACTTATGTCATTATAATCATTTTCATACTAAATTTATATATAAATATTAGATAATATTTTAAACATTTTCCCTTTAAAAACCCACTTTCTCATTGTGCTTGTGGGAATAAATTTTAATTGAATTTTTCCACTTATATTGGATGAATTTTGAAAAATATATTCTATATTTGGAAATAGAATTATTTAAGTTTTATAGTAATTTCATATTATACTTTTTACACAATTATTAATCATAATAGTTAAAATTATTTTCCATGATTAAGGTCCAAATAGTGTTTTGTGCGTTACAAGTGTTTACATTAAAATATATTTTCACACATCATATTATTCTTTAATAAATTGGATTTAATATTTAGAATAAATATGTATAATTTATCTAATAAAAATAATTTAAATTTTCTAATTAAATGATACATTACCAAGGTAAATAATAAGATAAATGCTACTATAGTAAAAACAAAAAGGGTAAAATTGAGTAAACATAATGACTATGTGATAACATTATAATTTTTTTTATTTTTATGATTTGGAGGTTTTTATATAATTCATAAAACCACCCCTAAATTATTATTCAATTTTGGAGTCACGTGAGATATGATATACCTCCCAATAGTGAATAAATTTGGGTAATTAAAAAAATTCCTCTCCTCCTCAACTATAATTGGGCACCCACTCCTCTCTATTCTCCACACCTCTAATTACCTATGGATCAAACATCAATTAACTATATAAAAAGAAAAATACTCTCTACCGTGACTATAATCCATATTTTGGATATAAATCCATCCTAGGAATTATTTTAGTGCAATCCTATGGAAGATTGAACAAAAAAGAGGCAACATTGTTCAATAAATGTATTTATTTTATTTCTACCTAATCCCCATTGAATTAATATTAAGCAATGATACTATTATAAAATCAAAGTATTAAATATAAAATTATTATTTTTACAATAATGTAATGAAATAAAACCATATCCACTTCCATCCAATGGGTTACAAAATCATCAGCATGTGTACGGAGAACTACCGCCTTGTGAATTGATAGTGTTCATTTTTTCATTAATTCCAATCATGTTTTAAAATTATAATGAATTTAAATTATATATAAGAAATATATATAAATATAACCCCTATATTGTAATTATATCATATATATATTATTACTTTACATTTTGTAGGATACACGATAATGTTAATCATGTCTACATAGGACCACCGCCTCGCGAAGCGATGTGATTCATCTTTAAATAAGTATTTACATGGATGGTGATAATGAATAATTTTAATTATTATATGTTATATACCTAGAATATTTATTTTATTCCAGAAATATTCATAATTTTGGAAGAAAATATATCATTTTAATTTATTACAAATAATGATGAAAACATATTTCCAGTACATGTGGACAACTGCCTTTACGAACCGATGTGAGTATCGTTCCATCACCACACCACATGGATGATATATATATATATATATATGTTTATTTAACGAAATAATATGTTATTAAGGATATTATTATAATTCTGAAAAAATAATATAATACATACATTCTTTCCATAATGGTCATTGTAAAATGGAAAAGTTGCTCATGCGTATGTACGACCTACCATCTCCATGTTCATACCATACATCAATTTTTCATAACCATATTTCATGATTAGTCATAAAATTATAATTGATTATTTATTATAAGTATTATGTCATTATTATTATTCAAGGGATTATATAACTATATTATATACACAAGAATGAGAACATTCATTATGAAAAATGCATGAGAATCCCAAACAATTAACACTTGAAACAATGGATGTAATGAAATATTATTAATAAAATGGAGGTATGATGTTAAAAAGATTATTATATGTTATTATAAATATTAATTTGGATTTTTTATATCTCTAAATCATTTTTAAGTCCAATATACAGGAGGATGAAGCATATTGAACCAAAATATTGAGAAAATAAATGGATTTTGACCCAATTTCATTTCATTGAGGCACATTATAATTTTATACACCTAGATCCATTTGTATTGTGTATGTAATTACCTTATGATTTTTAATATCATGAATAATTCATTATTCATGGTATTTTATGTTTTAATTTGAATTAATATTTCTAAGTGGACTTGATATTGTTAATAAGTAGAGAATAATTTCCTAACATAATTTCATTTCACTAAGTTATATTACCCATTCTTTATCAACAATATTATATGATTATTATTATAATTATTTTTTACTATCTATTATTATATTTCAAAAATTTATGTGGATTTATAGATGATAAACATAACCTATTCATTGGACAATTCTCACTTCCATATTATAATAATTGTACAGGTTTATTTCAAAATTTAATTCTCATCAAGAATGTTTATTTTTTATTTTACTTGAAGGATCATCGGGATTTTAATTTAGAATTTTCATGAAATACTATGATATTCCCCCTATTTAGTACAAAAAATTATATATAAAATTGTTTACAAAAATCTTACATCCTTTCTCTCTTCATCCTAGAATATATTCTTCCAAACCAATGTTTTCAAAAAATTATCAAATGTGTTTTTAACCATTTAAAAATGACGTATTAAATGAATTTTCAAGCAATTTTACACTTTAAAAGATGTTTTCATATAAATATTATTTCATTTTTAAAACAATTAACTTTTTTATTTTTCTAAAAATGTGAAAGGAATATTGTTCTCATATTTTGAAAAAGTCACATTCCTAACCTCTTTATTGTGATTAAGGTATTTCTTTTTAATATTAATAGAATGTACGGAAATACATTTCATCATGGCCATAATTTTATTGACACCTCCTTTGAATTTTTATGAGTATATTTTTAATGAAAAGGTTTTTATAATTTATTTTCAATGAAAAGGATATTGAAAATTATTTTAAAAAAGAAATGGTTATTTTTTCTAAGAATGGTTTTAAAGATATTTTTACTGTATTCATATTCATCAATGATAACAAACGTTAATTAATACTACAATAAATATATTGATACCATTCATATTCGTCACTTAGATGGTTTGTGATTACTTTGACTAAAAATATTATTGGTATTCTTGTCCTTATTTTATTTGTAAGTCATCAAATTCAATTAAAATATTCACATTCATATGATCATTATACATTAAATTTCACATAAATATCCATATTATTTATCCTGGATGTTCTTATTTCAGAAATCATATCTCATTTCTATATATAGTGTCTAACATTGAAATTTGTATGTTTTACTAGTTAAATATTGATAAATCTGTATATTTTACACAATACCGATATTTGATTTTAATGAATACTGATTCATGAATTAAATCAATAATTTTATATATTTGTAATTCTTTGGACTAGCATTATTGGGTGAGGGATATTATATTATGGACCCTGGATGCATAGGTGGGTATCGAGACACAAAAAATGTAAGCAATCATTAAATGCATTTTTACTTATACACTAAACCATCTGATGAAATGTCTTGACAGTAGAGGTATCATGATTCATGAGATCATGGAATCAAATAATTAAGAATTTTCGACATAAAGAGTGTATTTATTATTATACACGATATTTCCAATATGAAAATTTTCCCAATTTTCATTTCATTTTTATCTTATTCATTAAATTGAATGTGTTTTTAGTTATTTACATTTCTATATTGATTATGACTTATACCATTATTTTAGTGGCATTTGTGGTAAATTATTTACATTTCTATATATATTATGCCTTATCTAGTTACATAAACAGAATATGTTCTTAGACATTTACCTTTTCATACTTGTTTCCCGTCAACCAATTTTTTGAATACCAAGTCTTCTTAGTTATTTAACATTACATATTTATAATTATATATTGAATCATGATATCTTATAATGTAAAAAACCCTGACATAGCATTTTATATCACCTATATTTTTCCATTTCTCAAGAATCCATGAATTGTAATATATTTTATATTCTTGGTTATTCTAGAGGGAATAATTTTATTCTTAGAAAAAATCCTATGTTATAATTTTTTATTCAAATTTAATATATGACTCAACTAAGTATATAGTATGAATTAATTCTAAACTATATATTCCGTCGAGATTTGATTCCTGGTCTCTTATGCCGATGTAACAAAAGCAAGAAAAAGCTATAAGCTACTAGGTTATATGTCAATACAATAGACACTATCCTGTTACAGGGATAGGAATACACTAAAACCCAAATTGTATTATCTCATGACATATATTGACATATTGATGGGGCATATAATTATGTGGTCCACCCCTCGATGACTTATTTTCAATGAATTCAGTATAAGATTAACCAAAAACTTTTGTACTATTCCCTAATGTATTTGTTTCGGGATAGAGAATATATATATATATACTGATATAATTGAACAATAATTCTCCCATTAAATATAATAATGTGTTTATCTAGTAGAACATACCTTATTGAACATAAAAATTTTGTTTAATCATTAATCATACAAGAATTACCCTTATTAATCTAAAACATGGGAGATGACACTTTAAATGTGATTGTTTATCCATAAAAGAATGTATATGGGTTCAATAGTCATTATGGGTAGAAGACCAAAGAAATGGCAGGAAAAATATTTTATCATGTTTTATAATGTGACTGTAAATATTCCAAATCATACCTATTGGGATCATTTATCTATGTGATTATTCAATGGACCTTAAATCATGCTTCTGTTTAATGATTGAGTCATTGGTCAGCTAGCTATTTTCCTGAAGATTAGCCCATGGGCAATCTATTACAAAACCACATCTACATTATCATTTCTGGAATGGGTTTTATTTTCTATTAATGTTTAGAAACGTTTATATTTCCAAAACATAATTTTTTTTCACCCAAGAAATTATTTTGTTTTATAATATTTTTGGAAACTCCTGATTCAAAATAATATAATAAATGGATACAAATATACACTTTCAAATAATAATAAAATTAATGATTCAAATAGTAAAATTATTCCATATAAATTTATTCACCATGGAAATAGAAATAGGTTTATAACATGACATTATTACTAAATAATGAGTATTTTAGATAAAAGAACATATGAATTCATCATCAATTTATTCAAATCCCTTTCAAATAGATTGATTAAAATTTTCATTAAAAAGAATGAATAAATAAATTTTATTATATAACATCTCATAATGTTATTATATAAATCATATAATGGAAATTAAGTGAATGATACAAAAATATTCTCCAAAAATATGAATTTTAGATGGAAAACCCTTAAACTATTTCCAAAATGACAATATCATACATTATACCCACATATCACAGAAATAGATATAATAATATCATAATTCAAAAAAATTACTCACACCCATTTTCATTAATACTCATTATATATTTTCTTTATCAATATGAATTTTACTAATTTTCTACACTTGGTTTTTAAAATTTTGATTGGTAGTACTAGTTTCATAATAGTGTTGTCTTGATTCACACATATTTAAATTTTCATAGTTAAACAGATATTCAATTGACTATTAGGTATGACTTATAATTATTTAGGATGTTTAAAATACATTTCAGGAGTTATTTGGAATTTCAAATTAGTGATGAAAACTATAACAAAAATGTTTATGTGATTCATGTCATTTTAATGTTGTTTTCATAATTGATGAATAAAATATTGATATAACATCACAAAAATTAACTATAAATAAAAATTCAAGAATTTATGGTATATTATATTTTTAGTTATGATACCCTATTCATTCATGATATAAATATATTGTATTATTCATGTGGATTGTTAAACTGATCCAAACATGAACATACACTAATTTAATGAATTATTATTATGTGGTGCCATTGTAATATCCTTAAAATATATTAAAAAAGTTATTATTTGGTGTTTATTACTGTTATGTATATGAATTTGAATCTCCTTGAATATTATGAAGAAAATATGACAATATTACACAATTTTAATGAAATGGTATCCTCTTAGTATGATTATTTTACACGATTATGTTAGTGTTGAGAGTTTGTTATTCATATCAATAATAGGTTATCAAATTCGTCAAATTATTAAATAATTATACCAAAAAATAATATCTTTAAATTAATTAATTCCTTATATTATTTTTTTAATGTTGTCAATAAAACTATAGATGTTGTGTCTTGGAAAATGTACTCCTCAAAAAACATGAATAATGGAATCATTTTTCTCTTGGAAAAGAGGATATAATGTTTATATTTATTTTGAAAACATAAAAAATAAATTATTCTATAAATTATTCATTCTTATTTTATACTATGAAAAATAAATTTTAAATTGAAAAAAGGGAAAACGTTACTGAGAGAATTTAACTTATATAGGGATATTTGTGTTTCTCAATGGGATTACTAAGAAAGGAATGTAATTGGATCAATTCAACTAAAAATATTCTCATAAGAGTGAAAATGGATTCTTGGAGAAGTAAATAGTGATGATTATCAGGAGAGAAACAAATTTTTATATTGATATTTATGGGGTAGTTAGAGTCCTGTTTTATACGTGAAATTTTTTCACTTTTAGAGGAAACTAATGTTAGGTAAGTGTTAGGAACAGTATCATATAGAAGATAGGCGGGATTGATTATTTAGGTGAATTATTTGGAGAAATGGCAGGAGATACATATATTTATCTCTTTCATACCTAACAAGTATTTTTATACTGTTTGTGAGACATTTTAAATTTTAAAAATTTGAGATAATTAATTTACCCATTCTATCCTCATTAATCTACATAAATATTTAACAATAAAAATAATTTTATTAAAAAAAATATAATATTTCCCTTCTAAAAAAATTATTACATGTTTAATCAGAGTTGGGGATCCATTTAATCTAATTCAGCTTCAAAATATAATAAAATTAACTTTTAAATTGAAACAAAATATATACATAAAACTTTTTTTGGAAAAATACAATTTTTAATATTTTGCTTTTTTATTTACAAATTATTATTATTTTGAGTAGGTTTTAACTATATTTTACATTTTTGAAAAACATATTATATTCATATTTATGTTATATTTATCTACATTACATAGATAAAGATTATAAAACTCTTCTAAAAAAACTCTTTAAAAATAATAATTTCACTTTTGTTATGGTAATTAATCTTCTGACTGGGTAATTTATTTTTATGACTAAATGTAATATTGGAATAGTTACCTAATTTTTTCATATTTATTTTAAATATAAATTTAATATTATCAAAAGAAATTAAAATTTTAAGGGAAATTAATTCTATTCATTTGCGCATAAAACCACCTTTTAAAAAATTCTCAAAAATTAAACATAAGGTAATATCCTTTTGATGAATTAACAAATAAATTTTATTTTGATAAAATAAAATTATTACATTCATAAAATAAAAATTTAAGTTTACATATGAATAATGTAACACCCCAAGATTTCATAGTGTGTTATTTCTTCAAAATAATTCCATAACTTGCACTACACGCAACACCGAGTTCAAGCGCACCATGAATTACCAAACAAGAAGTTCCAAAAAGGTTATAAATAGTATTAACTAAATTTTAAACTTTATATAATCCTTATAATTTTAGAATCCATATTATGAGCTTCTTAGACATAATATAAGAAGAAATTCATTTTCAGTATTGCACTTTTACCAAATTTTAATAGTGAACCCTTTTTAAATACAATATTTTTAATTTTTTGACTAAATGGGAACATAAAAAATTTAAAATGACACATCCCAATCTTCCACGGTACGCTTTCCTTTGAATAATACAGTAGTGTGTGTTGTATGCAACTTTGAGTTCTAACACACACCACAACCAATCAAACTAGCCGTTATGAATAGTAATACCTACTTTTTGAAATTATATATATTTTATATTTCAAAATGGACTTCATTTTTGGATTCATAATATCAAAATTATCCTAGGGTGAAATTTCGGTACTTTTCGGATAACTTTAATATTTTTATGAATAGTGAAAATTACTAAATTTTAATTAGAAACAACTTTTTTAATAAAAATAAATAATTGTGATAAATTATGTATTTGATTGGTTTTAAAGTATATTTAGAATAAATTTTTACCATTTAATTCAATTTTGGTTATTGGACATAATTTCACAATTAAACCGAACATAAAAAAGTATTAATCTTTTGATAGTTATTATATCTTAAAAAGAAGCTTTTTGTTTTAACAGCGGGAATTAATTTTAAATTAATTTATACCACTTATGTGTTTTGAATTTGGAAAAATGGATTCCATATTTGGAATCTGTATGTTCATATTTTGTAAATAGGTATCTTTTATTTTTAGACATTTTGAATAATTACTGCGGTAAATATTTTATTTACCATGGTTAAGGGTAAATCTGGTAAATAAGGGTTAAAAAATAATATTATAATAATAAACAATTACCCTAAAACGTGTTCTAACCTTATTAGTTGATACATTTTCGAACATGGTAATATTGTGGTCGATTTTGGGACCGCATGGTGCCACTTGTAGGTGATAGGGACAGTTAATTTTAATTAAGTTAAAATAAGTACAAATATGACACAAGGCTATATCTTTTAGAAAAACAATTTTTACATAGGGTTATATATGTTTTATTTTAGACTATAAATATTCATTAGAAAGATAAAAAGATTTTCTACATAAATATATTTTATATATTATTTTTTAGACAATATATAATATAATTTATTTATGACACAATGATGCTGCAGTAATTACCATAATAGTGAAAAATTAAAATAATTGATATTATAAATACCAAAATAAATATAATTTGAGACTTTTAATGAATTAAACTAATTATATAGGATAATATGACATATTAGGATTTATTTAATTGACTTTTTTCTAAGTAATCATTCTGTTATAACTTTCAGAAAATCAACTATTGAATAGTGTCAAAATAGACATAAAAGAGTTTTTAAAACAAATATTATATTATTAATTGATATTAAATTCATAAAAATCTAAGGTTCTTCCAAGAGACTTATATAATGATAGTTGTATCATTAATGGACCACATGGGGGTCTCTTGGATGTATGTAGTATGTTTATTAACCATATAATATAAAAATACAAAGAGACATTGTAAAAATGAAACTAATTAACTTAGAGTTAATACTTAAAGATAAGGTTAATATAAGTACCCAAACCTGTCTAAATTCTATTGGTTGAATGGTTTTAGACCTATCCCCACCTTAATATTTAAATAATCAACTTTTTAGCCATTAGAAACAGAATATGAATTTATTATAAAATAATATTTCTAGCTTTTCCAAAGGTGCCCCTAACCCCTCTTATAAAAGGGCACTCCTCCTTCTCATTTATTCACACATTAAAAGCCTTTTGGGTTGGAAAAACTCTGCCCAAATACTCTCCCAACATCCCCCACTACAACCTATAGGTCTTAGTATGATCATAAAGCCAACCTAAGGAGCCCTTTTGATCAAATCAAAAGGAAGGACTCGAAGAATAGGTAATGATTTCACCACACTTTTTCAAGTTCCTTTCTTCTTCCACTTCTTCTTCCTTTGTTGTTACCATTCTAAAATAATAAGTCCAGTATCATATATATACTATGATGTAATTATATATATGGTAAAATAATATTCACTATTCTATCCATCCTTTGAATAACATGTCACCATACGTGCGTACGTACAGTTTACCGTCTCCACGTCGTGGTGTAATTGTTATTTAATAAATTATTATTTAGATGGGTATAATAATGATGTGTAACTCAAGTAAATAATAAATATAACATGTTAATGATTCTTTATATATGATATAACATCCATTTATATATTATTTTAATATCAAAACAATGATATTGTCGCTTGTGCGTACGTACGTACTACCCTCTCCACAAACGCGATGAGATTCATTCTCCATCGTATCCATTCAAGTATAATTCTCATTTGATGATTAATAATAGTATCTAAAGACTTGATATCATTCTGGATATGATTAAGATACAACCTATCCATTACAAACACAGATTATGTATCAAAACATATAATATAAAACGAGTTAGTTAACACCCGAAACAACGATAATACTAAGATATTATTAACAAATAAATGTTAAAAGATCATATATGATATCATATTAACGTATATGATTCTTGTATAATTTAATAACAATTATTTCACCATGATACAGGAGGTTAACCTACCCCAACCAAGGAAATGTACAAGTTAAGGGTTTATTTCACAATCTCTTCATTATCTGAGGTTGTTTATACGTAATTATCTAATGGGATCTCTTTATCATCCACATCCATGAACCTTAAAGATATATTTAAAAGCATGTTTACTATTTACTAGAATATGGGTTAAATTCATTTATACCCTTATTTGAATTTTTATAAGAGGTTTATAAGGGAATATTTCCATCGTTTTCCCAACAAGGTTCTTTTTAACCTTTTCGACAAAATTATGGTAAGAATGTTTTTCTAACTTATACGGCGGGTGAGGCTATTTACCACCGTTATAAAATTTTCAAAGCTTCCCTTACATGCTTACAAGGACATTTTCAATGTAAATATTTTATTTTATAATTATGTGACTTTTAAATGATTACAAAATGAATATTTTAAGAATTTTGGAAAGGTACTCTTTATCAAAATCAGAATTGTAAATGATTTAAAGATTTATCTTTCGAAATATTTTTAATTAATGTCCATGTCTTCAAAATGGTTTTTAAGGATTTATTTATATGGACATGAATGTTTTTAAAATTTTAATTCCTTTCAAAAGTTTCAATGTGGTATGAGACACTTTGATTCAAAAATCTCTTTTTAATTACTTCCTTTATAAATGTGTGACTTTTAAATGATTTCAAAAAAAGAAGATATTTCTCTCAAATAGTTTTGATTTAATCTTTGTCAACATCCTTTGATCTATTTTATGATTATATGAAGTTGATTTATTATGATACAAAACTTCCATATTGTATTGATGTTTTTTTGATATGTTTGACTATGGATGTGTTATTTTTATACCATTCATGGTTTATGGAGAAAGTATTGACATTTCATAAGCTAGTTTTAATATGAATGTTTACGTTATGTTTAATCCTTTTCCAATGGGAATGAATTGGACTTAGTAAGTGACGGTTGGAGCCCGCTATAGCTCCTAGATGCATCGGTAGGTCTCATGAGACAAACTAGTGTCTTGGCACAAGGCCTTGGCAAAATCTTATTTTTAGTCTTGGCACGAGGCCTTGTCTATGTGGTTATGATAGTCTGGCATTATGCATTCCATCATTATGAATGTGGTTATGGATATTGCATGTGATTATTTGATTAGTAGAATATCCATGTGAATAATTAAATGGCTTTGTTTCATTTTACTCTTGTCATACTATGTTGAAGTTCAAGTTTAAAAGGCTTTTGTTTTAGTTATACATTGCCTTAAATGTTTATGCTTATTTTTGAAAGATTCTGCTATATTGTTATCCTTACTGGTCATTTGAGCTCACCAATTTTCTATGTTTTATTTTTCCCAGGATGTGAATAAGTAAGTTATGAATGACCAGCTGGGATTTTATCTGGGGATATGAGTGTGGAATATGGAGACTATGTTGTTGTAGTAGTTTTTCACTTTATGATGTAATGTAAAACTTTATGAATATATCTAGTGTTTCCAAGGCTACTAAACCAATCGATGTTTCGAGATTTGATCTTTCTTCTGATCATGCCAATGTTATGTAATAATTCACCGACTCTAGGTAACTAGGGTCGGGGTGTTACAGCAGGTATCAGAGGAAGCTTAGTACAATCCTTGGAAGCTAGATTTAGATAAACTCTGATTAGATAACGTAGACCTAAGATGAACTTTGAGGATTAGTATAGAATAACTTCCTAGAATTTTGGTATTTTAGAGATTTTGTGAGTTTTCCGAGCAATACATCCTTGTCTAGATATGAGCAGGTAGAGGTGGCTCTGGCACAGATGTACCAAGGGGTAAAACCCGAAAACACCGCTTTGAGCTAGACTCGAACGGGAACTGGTGCACGACAACGGGCCTTACTGCACTCTTGGTTATGAAACTCCCGGGGGATATTCTTAGGATAACTCTCATTTTCATTACAAATCATTATAAAGGGATTATGAGTATATACATCATCAAAGAAAACATTTTTATGATTATGGATTATATCCATAAACTATTTAATTTATGTTATGTGTTTTACAAGTTTGGGATTATGTATTGTTATTCATAAACTAATCTAGTGTATGCCATTGTTTAGAAATGGTGCCCAGTAGAAGGAATGAGAACATCAGCATTGCACATGATCGAAAGAGAAAGAAGGATCATATATTTCATGGTCTTAAGACAGAATTTATAAGAGAAATAGTCTCCCATGTATTATCATGATATGAAGAAATAATATCATGTGTCGATAAGATAAGTAAAGAGTTTACTGAGTCCTATGGATTTTATGGGAATCAAGAGAAGAAAAGGATGGAAGAGAGAAAGATGGGTAAAGGGAAGAGGGAAAAGAATAATTTTCCCACATGTGATAACTGTGGGAAGAAACACCCTGGAACTTGACTGAATGGAATGAGAGTTTGTTATAAGTGTGAAGGAAAAGGGCATAAAGTACGTGACTACAAGGGTATGAAAATGGTTTTAAATGTACAATACTTCATTCGCAAAGAGTTTGGACACTACACGAACCTATGTCCCAGTCATCAGACTATGCCGCAAATGATGCTATTGGATAATAATCAAGTTATGATACTACCATAGATGAAAAGGAATGATTAGAGTTCTTATGTTGATTATGTCATTTGAGTGATGTATCAACAATGTACTTGTTATAATAATTATGGAGTATATAAGGATTATACTGTAGTATTATATCATTAAGGACTTGAGATTGTGTGGAACAAAGAAAAGTGACTCAATAGCAGGATAAATTTTAGGAAAATATATGGTTGAGAGAATGATAAACCATAATATAGTTCTGATACCGAGGTAGTGATTTTGGAATAATACATGATTGATTTGGATAAATTATATTGGATATTCTTGACTACCTTGAAACTGATTAATGATTTGTATATTCCATAATTGTTGGGGTTTAAAAAAATTTTGGATTGAAAGAGTATATCTAGTATTCTTTAAGGAATGAGGGATCATGAATGTAATCAATAAGGTTTTATGGTAATTCAAGATGTTGCAGTGTTTTAAAAGAATACATGATGATGGTGTTCACATGTTATTACGTGGAAAAAAGGATCTTTATTGTGTTTACCTTCCTTATAAATTTTGGACTGAAGTATTTTGGATAGTTCTATTTTAGATTATTTTGGATTGCCATAAAAGGACAACCCAGAGGTCGGGCGACAACCCGTCGCGTCCGGCAAGGCCACGAGACTTGAACCCACAACCAATGGGATACAAAGGTGTATCACCTACCACTGACCCATTTGATGTCCTGGATGAAATAATGTGGTTTTTTTAATGGTTCTTCCAGATGAATTATAAATTCATTTTTTTAACCCTATACGAATAGGATAAATAGAATATTATTTTTAAGTTTTATTATCTTTTAGACTGAAAGATGAGTCTATGGTATAAATTAGTTAAAGGATGGAACTCTACTTGTCATGAATATATTTTTATTTTTCTCTTATTCTATGGAGAAATTAATTCTTATACTTTATTTTACGGAATCCTAAAACCAAAAATGTGTTATCCTAATACCCTATGTTTTATTTAACCGATGGTATTTCAAATCATCATAGATTGATGAATATAAGGACCTCAACTTTACACTTGTTTGTGATTGATGACCTCAATCACTACCAAAAAATATTTATGTTTTTCTTCCAATTATATGTCTCTAATTTCCACCAATTTTCTCCTAATTGATATCATAATTTGGTGGTGACCCTTTCATTTCTCTTTTCCTCATATTAAGAATAAATTTTAGTAACCCAATTTTTGATGTGGGTTTTCCCACAAAGATATTTTTTATTTTCAACCTCTTATTTTCGAAAAACAATTTCAAATTGCGAGGACGCAATTTATTGAAGGAGGGGAGAATGTAACACCCCAAGATTTCATAGTGTGTTATTTCTTCAAAATAATTCAATAACTGGCACTACACGCAACACCGATTTCAAGCGCACCATGACTTACCAAACAAGACGTTCAAAAGAGGTTATGAATAGTATTAACTAAATTTTAAACTTTATATAATCCTTATAATTTTAGATTCCATATTATGAGATTTTTAGACATAATGTAAGAACAAATTCATTTTCAGTATTGCACTTTTACTAAATTTTTATAGTAAACCCTTTTTAAATACAATATTTTAAACTTTTTGACTAAATGGGGACATCAAAATTTTAAAATGAAACATCCAAATCTTCCACGGTACGAATTCCTTTGAATAATATAGTAGCGTGTGTTGTACGCAACTTCGAGTTCTAACACACACCACAACCAATCAAACTAGCCGTTATGAATAGTAATACATACTTTTTGAAATTATATATATTTTATATTTCAAAATGGACTTAATTTTTGGATTCTTAATATCAAAATTATCATAGGGTAAAATTTCGGTACTTTTCGGATAACTTTAATATTTTGATGAATCCTGAAAATTACTAAATTTGAATTAAAAACAAATTTTTTAATCAAACTAATTAATAAGGATAAATTATGAATTTGAGTGGTTTTAAAGTATATTTAGAATATATTTTTACCATTTAATACAATTTTTTTCATTGGACATAATTTCACAATTAAACTGAACAGAAACAAGTTTCAATCTTTTGATAGCTATTATATCTTAAAAACACGCTTTTTGTTTTAACAGTGGGAATTAATTTTAAATTAATTTCTTCCACTTATGTGATTTGAATATGGATAAATGGATTTCATATTTGGAATCAGGATGTTCAAATTGTGTAAATATGTAGCTTTTATTTTTAGACATTTTGAATAATTACTGCGGTAAATATTTTATTTATCATGGTTAAGGGTAAATCCGGTAAATAAGGGCTAAAAAATAATATTATAATGATAAAAATTTCCTTGAAATGCGTTCTAACCTTATTAGTTGATACATGTTCGACAATGGGCTTATTTTAGTCGATTTTGGGACCCCATGGTTCCACTTGTGGGTGATAGGGACACTTAATTTTAATTAAGTTAAAATAAGTACAAAAATGACACAAGCATATATCTTTTAGAAAAACAATTTTTACATAGGGTTATATATGTTTTATTTTCGACTATAAATATTCATAAGAAATATAAAACTATTTCCTACATTATTATATTTTATGTATAATTTTTAGACATTATATAATAAAATTTATTGTTGACACAATGATGATGCAGTAATTAACATAATAGTGAAAAATTAAAATAATTGATATTATAAATATTCAATAAATATAATTTGAGTCTTTTAATGAATTACAAAATTTTTATAGGATAATATGACATATTAGTATTGATTTAATTGAATTTTTTAGAAGTAATCATTTTGTTATAAGTTTCACAAATATCAACTATTGAATAGTGTCAAAATTGACATAAAATAGTTATTAAAACAAATATAATATTATTAATTGATATTAAATTCATAAAAATCTATGTTTCGGCCAAAAGACTTATATCATCATAGTTGTATCATTAATGGACCACTTGGGGTCGCTTGGATGTATATATTATGTTTATTAACCATATAATATAAAAATACTAAGAGACATTGTAAAAATGAAACTAATTAACTTAGAGTTAATACTTAAAGATAAGGTTAATATAAGTACCCAAAGCCGTATAAATTATATTGGTTGAATGTTTTTCGACTTATCCCCACCTTAAAAGTTAAATAATCAACTTTGGAGCCATTAGAAACCGAATATGAATTTATTATAAATTAATATTTCTAACTTTTCCAAAGGTACCCCTCACCCCTCTTATAAAAGGGCACTCCTCCTTCTCATTTAGTCACACCATAAAAGCCTTTTGGATTGGCCAAACTCTGCCCAAATACTCTCCCAACTTCCCTCACTACAACCTAGAGGCCTTAGTATGATCAGAATGCTAACCTAAAGAGCCCTTTTGATCAAATCAAAAGGAAGACCCCGAAAAAGAGGTAATGATTTCACCACCCTTTTTCAAGTTCCTTTCTTCTTCCACTTCTACTTCCTTTGTTGTTACAATTCTAAAATAATAACTCCAGTATCATATATATACTGTGATTTTATTATAAATATGTTACAACCATATTCACTATTCTATCCATCCTTTGAATAACATGTCACCATACGTGCGTACGTACGGCTTACCGTCTCCACGTCGTGGTGTAATTGTTATTCAATAAATTATTATTTTTATGGGTATAATAATGATGTGTAACTCTCGTTAATAATATATATAACATGTTATTGATTCTTTATATATGATATAACATCCATTTATATATTATTTTAATATCAAGAGAATGATATTGTCGCTCGTGTGTATGTACGAACTACCGTCTCCACGAACGCGATGAGATTCATTCTCCATCGTATCCATTAAAGTATAATTCTCATTTGATGATTAATAATAGTATCTAAGGACTTGATATCATTCTGGATATTATTAATATACAACCTATCTTTTACAAACATGGCTTACGTAACAAAACATATAAAAGAAAACGAGTAAGTTAACACCCGAAACAACGATAATACTAAGATATTATTAACAAATCAATGTTAAAAGATCATATATGATATCATATTAATGTATATGATTATTTTATAATTTAATAACAATTATTTCACCATTATACAAGAGGATAACCTACACCAACCAAGGAAAAGTACAAGATAAGGGTTTATTTCACAATCTCTTTATTATCCGAGGTTGTTTATACGTAATTATCTACCGAGATCTCTTTATCATCCACATCAGTACTCCTTAAAGATATATTTAAAAGAATATTTAATATTTACTAGAATATGGGTTAAAGTCATTTATACCCTTATTTGAATTTTTATAAGAGGTTTATAAAGGAATATTTTCATTGTTTTCCAAACAAGGTGTTTTTTAACCTTTTCGACAAAATTAAGGTAAGAATGTTTTTTTTAACTTATACGGTGGGTGCGAATATTTACCGTCGTTATAATATTGTCAAAGCTTCCCTTACAACATTACAAGGACATTTTCAAAGTAAATGTTTTATTTTATAATTATATTACATTTAGATGATTACAAAATGAATATTTTAAGAATTTCAGAAAGGTACTCTTCATCAAAATCAAAATTTAAAATGTTTTAATGATTTATCTTTCTAAATATTTTTAATTAATGTCCATGTCTTCAAAATGGTTTTTAAGGATTTATTTATATGGACATGACTGTTTTTAAAATGTTAATTCCTTTCAAAAGTTTCAAAGTGTTATGGGAAACTTTGATTAAAAAATCTCTTTTTAATTACTTCATTTATAAATTTGTGACTTTTAAATGATTTCAAAAAAAGGAGATATTTCTCTCAAATAGTTTTGATATCATATATGTCAACATACTTTGATGGATTTTATGATTATATGAAGTTGATTTATTATGATACAAAACTTCCATAATGTATTGAAGGTTTTGTGATATGTTTGACTGTGCATGTGTTATTTGTATACCATTCATGGTTTATGGAGAAAGTTTTGACATTTCGTATGCTAGTTTTAATACGAATGTTTATGTCATGTTTAAACCTTTTCATATGGGAATGCATTGGACTTAGTAAGTGACGGGTGGAGCCCGATATACCTCCTCGATGCATCGGTAGGTCTCATGAGACAAACTAGTGTCTTGGCACAAGGCCTTGGCAAAATCTTATTTGTAGTCATGGCACGAGGCCTTGGCTATGTGGTTATGATAGTATGGCATTATGAATTCCATCATTATGAAAGTGGTTATTGATATTGCATGTGATTATTCGATTATTAGAATATCCATGTTAATAAGTAAATGGAATTATTTTCATTTTACTCTTTCCATTCTATGATGAAGATCAAGTTTAAAATGATTTTGTTTTAGTTATACATTTCCTTAAATGTTTATGCTTATTTTTTAAAGTTTCCGATATATTGTTATCCTTACTGGGCATTTGAGCTCACCCCTTTTCTATGTTTTATTTTTCCCAGGATGTGAAGAAGTATGTTATGAATGACCTTCAGGGATTTTATGTGGGGATATGAGTGTGGAATATGGAGACTATGTTGTTGTAGTATTTTTTCACTTTATTATGTAATGTAAAACTTTATGAATATATCTAGTGTTTCCAAGGCTACTAAACCAATCGGTCTTTCGAGATTTTATCTTTCTTGTGATCTAGACAATGTTATGTAATAATGCACCGACTCTCAGTAACTAGGGTATGGGCGTTATAGATGGTATCAGAGGAAGTTTAGTACAACCGTTGGAAGCTAGATTTAGATAAACTCTGATTAGAGAAGATAGACCTAAGATGAACTTTTAGGATTAGTATAGAATAACTTCCTATAATTTTGGTGTTGTAGAGATTTGGTGAGTTTTCCGAGCAATACATCACTGTCTAGATACGAGCAGGTAGAGGTGGCTCTGGCACAGATGTACCTAGGGGTAAAACCCAAAAACACCTCTTTGATCTAGACTCGAATGGGAAATGGTGCACGACAATGGTCCTTGCTGCACTCTTGGTTACGACACTCCCTGGAGTTATGCTTAGGATAACTCTCATTTTCTTTACAAATCATTATGAAGGGTTTATGAGTATATACATCCTCAAAGAAAACATTTTTATGATTATGGATTATATCCACAAACTATTTAATTTTTGTTATGTGTTTTACAAGTTTGGGATTAGGTATTGTTATCCGTAAACTCATCTAGTGTATGCCATTGTTTAGAAATGGTGCCCAGTAGATGGAATGAGAACATCAGTATTGCACATGATCGAAAGAGAAATAAGGATCATATATTTCCTGGTCTTAAGCCAGAATTTATAAGAGAAATAGTCTCCCATGTATTATCATCATATGAAGAAATAATATCATGTCTTGATAAGATAAGTAAAGAGTTTACTGAGTCCTATTTCTTTGATAGGAATCAAGATAAGAAAATGATGGAAGAGAGAAATATGGGTAAAGGGAAGAGGGAAAAGAAAAATTTTCCCACATGTGATAACTGTGGGAAAGAAACACCCTGGAACATTCCTGAAAGGAATGAGAGTTTGTTATAAGTGTGGAGGAAAAGGGCAAAAAGTACGTGACTGCAAGGGTATGAAAATGATTTCAAATGTACATTTTTTTATTTACACGGAGTTTAGACACTACGCGAACCTGTGTCCTAGTCATCAGACTATGCCACAAATGATGCTATTGGATAATAATCAAGATATGATACTACCACAGATGAAAAGGAATGATTAGAGTTCTTATGTTGATTATGGCATTTGAGTGTTGTATCAACAATGTACTTGTTATAATAATTATGTAGTGTATAAGTATTGTACTTCAGTACTATTTTATTAAGGACTTGAGATTGTGTGGAACAAAGAAAACTGACTCAATAGCAGGATATTTTTTTTGAAAATATATGGTTGAGAGAATGATAAACCATAATATAGTTCGGATACCGAGGTAGTGATTTTGGAATAATACATGATTGATTTGGGTAAATTATATTGGATATTCTTTACTAGCTTGAAACTGATTAATGGTTTTTATATTCCATCATTTTTGGGGTTTAAAAAATTTTTGTATTGAAGGAGTATATCTAGTATTCATTATGGAATGAGGGATCATGAATGTAATCAATAAGGTTTTATAGTAATTCAAGATGTTGTAGTGTTATAAAATAATACATGATGAAGTTGTTCACATGTTATTACGCGGAAAAAAGGTCTTTATTGTGTTTACCTTCCTTATAAATTTTGGACTGAAGTATTTTGGATAGTTCTAGTTTGGATTATTTTGGATTGCCATACAAGGACATCTCGGAGGTCGGGCGGCAACCCGTCGCGTCCGGAAAGGCCGCGAGACTTGAACCCACAACCAATGGGCGACAAGGGAGTGTCACCTACCACTGACCCATGTGATGTCCTGGATGACATAATCTCGTTTTTTTAATGGTTCTGCTAGATGAATTATAAATTCATTTTTTAACCCTATACGAATAGGATAATTAGAATATTATTTTTATGTTCTATTATCTGTTAGAGTGAAAGATGAGTCTATGGTAGAAATTTGTTAAAGGATTGAACTCTACTTGTCAAGAATATATTTTTCTTTTTCTCTTATTCTATAAAGAAATTAATTCTTATACTTTATTTAAGGAATCCTAAAACCAAAAATGTGTTATCCTAATACCCTATGTTTTGTTGAACTGATGGTATTTCAAATCATCATAGATTGATGAATTTAAGGACCTCAATTTTATACATGTTTGTGATTGATTACCTCAATCACTACCTATAAATATTTATGTTTTTCCTCCAATTATATGTCTCTAATTGCCACCAATGTTCTCCTAATTGAGATCATAATTTGGGGGTGACCCTTTCATTTCTCTTTTCCTCATATTAAGACTAAATTTTAGAAACCCAATTTCTGATGTGGGTTTTCCCACAAAGATATTTTTTTATTTTCAACCTTTTATTTTTGAAGAACAATTTTAAATTGCGAGGACGCAATTTATTGAAGGAGTGGAGAATGTAACACCCCAAGATTTCATAGTGTGTTATTTCTTCAAAATAATTCAATAACGTGCACTACACACAACACCGAGTTCAAGCGCACCATGACTTACCAAACAAGCCGTTCAAAATAGGTTATGAATAATATTAAATAAATTTTAAACTTTATATAATCCTTATAATTTTAGAATACATATTATTAGCTTCTTAGACATAATGTAAGAACAAATTCATTTTCAGTATTGCACTTTTACCAAATTTTAATAGTGAAATCTTTTTAAATACAATATTTTTAAATTTTTGACTAAATGGGGAAATAAAAAATTCAAAATGAAACATCCCAAGCTTCCACGGTACGCTTTCCTATGAATAATTCAGTAGCGTGTGTTGTATGCAACTTCGAGTTCTAACACACACCACAACCAATCAAACTAGCGGTTACGAATAGTAATACCTAATTTTTGAAATTATATATATATTATATTTCAAAATGGACTTAATTTTTGGATTTGTAATATCAAAATTATCCTAGGGTGAAATTTCGGCACTTTTCGAATAACTTTAGTATTTTGATGAATAGTGAAAATTACTAAATATTAATTAAAAACAACTTTTTTAATCAAAATAATTAATTGTTATAAATTATGAATTTGAGTAGTTTTAAAGTATATTTAGAATATATTTTTACCATTTAATACAATGGTTGTCATTGGGCATAATTTCACAATTAAACCAAACATAAACAATTATCAATCTTTTGATAGTTATTATATCTTAAAAACACGCTTTTTGTTTTAACAACGGGAATTAATTTTAAATTAATTTCTGCCACTTATGTGTTTTGAATTTTGGAAAATGGATTCCATATTTGGAATCAGGATTTTAAAATTGTGTAAATAGGCAACTTTTATTTTTAGACATTTTGAATAATTACTGTGGTAAATATTTTACCATAGTTAATGGTTAATTCGGTAAATAAGGGTTAAAAAAATAATATTATAATAATAAAAAATTTCCCTAAAACGTGTCCTAACCTTATTAGTTGATACGTGTTCGACAATGTGAATCTTTGGGTCGATTTTGGGACCCCATGGTACCACATGTAGGTGATAGGGACGCTTAATTTTAATTATGTTAAAATAAGTACAAAAATGACACAAGCATATAGCTTTTAGAACAACAATTTTTATAGGGGTTATATATGTTGTATTATTTACTATAAATATTCATTAGAAAGATAAAAATATTTCCTATATAATCATATTTTATTTATAATATTTAGACTTTATATAATATAATATATATATGACACAACGAGGATGCAGTAATTACCATAATAGTGAAACAATTAAAATAATTGGTATTATAAATAACCAAATAAATATAATTTAAGACTTTTAATGAATTACACTAATTTTATAGGATAATATGACATATTAGGATTGATTTAATTGACTTTTTTAGAAGTAATCATTCTTTTATAAGTTTAAAAAAAATCAACTATTGAATAGTGTCAAAATTGACATAAAAGAGTTTTTAAAACAAATACTATATTATTAATTGTTATTAAATTCATAAAAATCTACGGTTCGTCCAAGAGACTTATATCATGATAGGTGTTTCACTAATGGACCACTTGGGGGACTCTTGGATGAATATAGTATGTTTATTAACCATATAATATAAAAATACAAAGAGACATTGTAAAAATGAATCTAATTTACTAAGAGTTAATACTTAAAGATAAGGTTAATATAATTACCCAAACCTGTATAAATACTATTGTTTGAATGTTTTGCGACCTATACCCACCTTAAAATTTAAATAATCAACTTTGGATCCATTAGAATCCGAATATGAATTTATTATAAATTAATATTTCTAGCTTTTCCAAAGGTGCCCCTCACCCATCTTATAAAAGGGCACTCCTCCTTCTCATTTCGTCACACCTTCAAAGCCTTTTTTTTGGCCAAAATCTTCCTAAATACTCTCCCAACTTCCCTCACTACAACCTAGAGGCCTTATTATGATATTAAATCCAACCTATGGAGCCCTTTTGATCAAATCAAAAGGAAGAACCCGAAGTAGAGGTAATGATTTCACCACCCTTTTTCAAGTTCCTTTTTCTTCCACTTCTTCTTCCATTGTTGTTACCATTATAAAATAATAACTCCAGTATCATATATATACTATGATGTTATTATAAATATGGTACAACCATATTCACTATTCTATCCATCCTTTGAATAACATGTCACCATACATGCGTACGTACGGCTTACCGTCTCCACGTCGTGGTGTAATTATTATTCATTAAATTATTATTTCGATGGGTTTAATAATGTTGTGAAACTCATGTAAATAATAAATATAAAATTTTAATGATTCTTTATATATGATATAACATCCATTTATATATTATTTTAATATCAAAAGAATGATATTGTCGCTCGTGCGTACGTACGGACTACCGTTTCCACGAACGCGATGAGATTCATTCTCCATCATATCCATTCAAGTATAATTCTCATTTGATGATTAATAATAGTAACTAAGGACTTGATATCATTCTGGATATGATTAATGTACAACCTATCCATTACAAACATGGCTTATGTAACAAAACATATAAAAAATGAGTAAGTTAACACCCGAAATAATGATAATACTAAGATATTATTAACAAATCAATGTTAAAAGATCATATATGATATCATATTAATGTATATGATTCTTTTATAATTTAATAACAATCATTTCACCATTTTAGAGGAGGTTAACCTACCCCAACCAAGGAAAAGTACAAGGTAAGGGTTTATTGCACAATCTCTTCATTATCCGAGGTTGTTTATACGTAATTATCTACTGGGATCTCTTTATCATCCACATCCATATTCCTTAAAGATATATTTAAAAGAATTTTTACTATTAACTATAATATTAGTTAACGTCATTTATATCCTTATTTTACTTTTTATAAGAGGTTTATAAATGAATATTTTTGTCGTTTTCCAAACAATGTGCTTTTTAACCTTTTCGACAAAATTAAGGTAAAAATGTTTTTTTTAACTTATACGGCGGGTGCGGCTATTTACCGCCATTATAAAATTCTCAAAGCTTCCCTTACAAGCTTAAAAGGACATTTTCAATTTAAATGTTTTATTTTATAATTATGTGACTTTTAAATTATTACAAAATGAATATTTTAAGAATTTCGGAAAGGTACTGATTATCAAAATCAGATTTTTAAATGTTTTATAGATTTATCTCTCTAAATCATTTTAATTAATTTCCATGTCTTCAAAATGGTTTTTAAGGATTTATTTATATGGACATGAATGTTTTTAAAATGTTAATTTCTTTCAAAAGTTTCAAAGTGGTATGGGACACTTTGATTCAAAAATCTCTTTTTAATTACTTACTTTATAAATGTCTAACTTTTAAATGATTTCAAAAAAAGGAGATATTTCTCTAAAATAGTTTTGATTTCATCTATGTCAACATCCTTTGATGGATTTTATGATTATATGAAGTTGATTTATTATGATACAAAACTTCCATAATGTATTGATGGTTTTGTTATATGTTTGACTTTGGATGTGTTATTTTTATACCATTCATGGTTTATGGATAAAGTATTGGCATTTCGTATGCTAGTTTTAATAGGAATGTTTATGTTATGTTTAAACCTTTTCATATGGGAATGCGTTGGACTTAGTAAGTGACGGGTGGAGCCCGCTATAGCTCCTCAATGCATCAGTAGGTCTCATGAGACAAACTAGTGTCTTGGCACAAGGCCTTGGCAAAATCTTATTTGTAGTATTGGCACGAGGCCTTGGATATGTGGTTATGATAGTCTGGCATTATGTATTCCATCTTTATGAAAGTGGTTATTGATATTGAATGTGATTATTCGATTAGTAGAATATCCATGTGAATAAGTAAATGGAATTATTTCATTTTACTTTTTCCATACTATGTTGAAGTTGAAGTTTAAAATGCTTTTGTTTTAGTTATACAATGCCTTAAATGTTTATGCTTATTTTTGAATGTTTCCGCTATATTTTTATCCTTACTGGGCATTTAAGCTCACCCCTTTTCTATGTTTTATTTTTCCTCATATGTGAAGAAGTTAGTTATCAATGACCTGCCGGGATTTTATGTTGGGATATGAGTGTGGAATATGGAGACTATGTTGTTGTAGTAGTTTTTCACTTTATGATGTAATGTGCAACATTATGAATATATCTAGTGATTCCAAGGCTACTAAACCAATCGGTATTTCGAGACTTGATATTTCTTGTGATCATGCCAATGTTATGTAATAATGCACTGACTCTAGGTAACTGGGTCGGGGCGTTACAAATAAAATATCATTAGAGTGCACATTTCATGATAGTTCATGATATTTTGTTTACCTGTTACCATTAGGTATCGAGTATTAGATCTACCAAACATCATTAGTAATAATTTTTTATAACATTCTTCTAAAATATATAATATGAAAATTAAATTCATCCATGGACATGGGATTTGGTTTTGTTATTTCGATATCATAAAGAACATTTTCCATCGGGATGATAACACGTCAATTTCCCTTGAATTGAAAGGTATTATCAGCAACGAAAATCTGTTTGATAAATATTATCAATATCTAATTGTCCATGAATCCTTAATCCATGATTTAGTTATAGAATAAACTATAATACATCACCTATCATTCCATATATTATTGAGACAATGAAACTATAATGACGCAATCCATTTTACACATATTATTTTTTGATTTTAAAAATTGTCCATTAATTACAAAAAAATTATTGAAAGGTATAGTGCATTTGAATGATTAGGTATATTAAAAATCAACATGAAAATAAAAATGATTTATTTTATCTCTATAATAAGATCCAAAATTCATTTGATATGCAAAACATGTATTGTAAAACTAGGGGAATATATAGAAAAAAGGGGTGAGCTAAAAAACTCTACAAGGAAATAGACATGATAAGGAATCATAATATCTGGGTCAAATGTATAATATGAAATCACAAAAGATAAATACCATGGGTAATCACATGGAATTATATCAAAAATAATGTGGTGTAATAAAATCATGTAAATAGAGAAAATGTTCTAGAAACATAATACATGACATAAGCATAAGTGAAGGTTAACTGCAATGACATTATCACATGGTGTAAAATTTCCTGTCAAGGATTAGGATTACTCACTAATCCCATAAAAATGACTCCTGATGAAAACTATTAACCAATTATTTGGATACCTATATGTGTGAATGCATCATAACATTTTCATGATTATGTGTGACACAAATTAAAATAAACAAAACAGTATAATCAAAAAAATTACCAATTGAAAGAACTAGTTTCATAAACATGCCTCATATAGTAATCAATGGAAATTTAATAAAGATTTAAAATATAGAAAGGAATTAAATATTATAGATATTAATACCTAACAATTAATGGAGAGAAACCGTGAGGTTGATAGAGAATGGTCATTACCTGAAAAAAAAAGTGTGGTTCAAAGAGAACCCTCACTTTAAGTATAATATTTATACATTCTCAATAGATAAGAGTATATATTGAATATATATTTATTATAAATGTGTAAAATTACAATAATAATATATATTATAACATATATTATTTTTTCATAACTTCTAACAAATCATTTATTAAAAATTCTTCTTCATAAATACTGTTTTTTTTATAACTACTTAGTTATCCAATGTTTTTTCATTCTATAGTATAAAACAATATAAAATGATCAAGGATCCATAATAATTAAAATTATAATGAATATTTCAATGTTATATATATTAAGAATATAAATATTCATCCATAAAATATAGAGATGAAACATGATTTACACTATTCATAGAGACGATATATCCTACACATTCTAGAACGTTGTTTACATTTCAAATAGATGGATAAATTAAAGGTAAATAAACATAATCAATTATTAATAATAACAATAATAACATTTAGTTTTTTATATCCATTATTATAAAAATCCTTTATAGGTTGTTATTGAAACCAAATTAAATAACTTCCTGATAAAATAGTTCACCTTTCACACGAACAATGATTTCGATTGTCTTTTGATAGAAAAATATATGAATGAATGTGATTACATTAAAAAAATATAATAAAAGTATATATAAGATACTTTTTTTATTATTTTACCATGAGTTACTGATAGTTTAGGAGGTAGAATAATAAATAAAACTAAAACATTTGATAAAAATAAATATATGTTCTTTCGGGCACCTCCTATGATAACCTATAAAGATTATACACTACAAAAGCTTATTCTTTTATAATATTGGTAGGGAAGATATAATGGTATTTGGTTATTTATTTGATAAACCAGAAGTCTTTTTATGTGTGAATAAAATAGAATATAAGGATCTCTTTAGAAGGTGAGGGGAGGGATGTCACAACCTGTCCCCCGGGGCCCGTGTCGTGACTACCCAATGCCCACCTCTCGAAGGCTCGGGGCTGTGGACTAGCACCAAAGGAATAAACCTGCAAGTGGGAGGCATTGCCATGGATACTTGAACGCACACACACACCCAACCAAGTCCCAAATCACAAAAAGGAAATAACATAAAACTGAATAAACTGAGTGCAAGTACAGTTGAAAGAATGTGGGCCAGAATACAAAACCAACAAAAACTATTTTAAATTGAAATGTTATAAAAGTGATCTAATGGCCATCTACAGTAAATCCCACATAATCATGAGATTCATGAAGATACTTGAATCCAAAGTAGTAAGTCATGTATGCTCGGTCCTACTGGGCCTCGCCTGGTCCTTGGCCACCATGACAACCGTCGTAGCGTCTGTTGGTCCCGTATCCCAGAGAACCTTTGTCAAAACTTCATTCATCAGCACTGGACAAAAAAACTTGTGGGTGGAACCCGTGCATGGTGGAGTAACACAATACATAGTAGTGACTCCAAAAAAACAAGAATAACACACATTAGTTCCTCAATGTAAATCATGAAACACAAGTAAGCTCACACTAGGTATTTTCTATGGTTGTAACAGTAGCATTGTCAGTCACAAACGTCGAACTCATTTTCCGTTGAATAACACCTCCTCTATCAAGTACAGTGGGCCTACCGGGTAACACAGAGCTGCTTCTCACTAAAATTGAACTGCAATGGTACTTATCCCTGATGAGTACCATTGGTATGTTGGGTCACATAGAGCCGCTCTCCATAGTGGGCATGTTGGGTCACATAGAGATGCTTCCCACCATGGATGATCTGAGGTACTCCTACGGTCGAGTACCATGGGTCTAAAAGGTCACACAGATCTTCTCCCCACTCGGGGCCTACTGGGTCGCACATATCCGCTTCCCAAAGGGCCATCGATGAGCAAATTTTAGGTCATATCAAAACGCATGGTTCCATAATTGTCGTGCATGGGAGAACTGCTGCTCAAGCCATTCATCATTTCTTATCGTCCATGAATGTCACCACAATGCATGCCAAATGATTCACCTCCTTGAGAGGGTCCAAATGCAGCAAACGACCTGTCAATCGGACACATGGTTTCTAAAATATCTGTGTTTTAATAACCAGTGGTCGGATGAGATGGGGCATGGCCCGACCCAGTTGGACCGACCATACCAACCCGGCTCATTAGTTCCACATACCCCGATTCATTATGACAGGCCCAACCTGTCCTGGTATTGGTCGAGGTCGGTCTGCTTCGGCCTTGCTAGTGGGCCCGACACAATGGGCCTCGCTGAACCCAGTATGGTTGGTAGAGGGTCATGCCCGCCAGGTTGCCCGACGAACCGGTCTAGTCTGGACCGGCCAAAAGGGGTGCGGGTCCAGCCTGCTGGCACGGGTGCACCTCGCCAGCCTGGGTCTGACCCTCCGGCACGGGTCCGTCCCTGTCCGCTGGGGCCCCGGCATGCCAGCAAGGGGACCGGCTGCATGGTGCGTCCGATGTGAGCCCTAGGGATGCAGTAAACACCTGTGTCCCCAACAATCAAGTTCATACTGATTGGGTGTGCCCCACCTCATGTGCGTCACTATCCTTGAAACTCGTGTGAATCATGTCGCGGCTAAAGGGTCACGACACCTCTAGCCTGGCGGGTGGCGCAGACACATGACACCTCTCCATGTGTCACCCACCTTGCCTCGCATCCTCACTCACGTTGTCATGGATTATGAGACGCATCCTCCAGTTCAATGCAGCCCGCTGGTGGAGGCCGCTACCTCCACACAGCCGACGTGCTAGCAGAATCTTCAGTGGGCCATCAGATGTGCTCTGGTGGTCTGTTCCTTGCACCGCTTATGACAACTATATCTAGGTGAGGACGGCTTTACCAAAAATCCTTCAAACCTGTCATTACTTTTCTATGAGAATGCGGAAACCATTAACACATGAGAAAACATGCTTGGGTAATGTTTGTGTCGGCCTAGACCTTCCGTGTTAGAGTTTTAAACAAGGGGAGGCTTGGGGAGGTTTGCATTCAAACATTCATGACAAGGATTAATCTCAAATATTCAGCACAAAAGAAAAGTCATCCTCCTGTTATGATGCATGATTCATGGATAAACATTTTCACGGGTTGATCTTTTTTCTTCATTTAAAAAAATAATGTGTATAAAATATTAAAATTAACAACACAGAACTCTTTGATTTTCATTGTCGCACATTCATCTTCGAGGGGCATAAGAGGTAAAAGTCACTTCTTAGCTCCGATATTCAAATGGAATCGAAGAAGAAGAAGTTCTTCCAACATTATTTTGTAATTTTTGGCATTAAAGTCCTTCAGAGGTTCTCCAAAGAATCCTGCAATTTCATTAATCAGTATTTTCCCATTGTGTGGAATTATAAATAGGAGTATGTTACATAGAATCGATTATGATGCGACGTCATGTCCTTACACTATTTTATATAAGAAAAAACATCTCTGTTATGTGTCATTGAAGTTTCATTATAATGTGAGTTTAATAATCCATTAATGAGACTCATTGATAAGTATCTCTACCGCCCAGTCGATGCACCGCATCATTTCCATCCACCAATCCAATTTGACAAGGAAAATAAAATAAATCAGTTAAATTATTCTACTATTTTTCTCAAAAATTATAAAAAATAACTTTTCTTCTCGACCCTTATAGGACAAAGTGAATTCATTTCAAGGTGAATCCCATCATTTTTCATTCAATTGTTCCATAAGATATTTGATCCGAGTGGCAGTTCAAATTATATAAAATAATTCCCACACATTTATAGAACGTACCTTAAAAACGTTCAAAATTATATTCTTGGTTGTAAGGACCTTGGAATTATGTGCCGTCAAATTTCTCATTTTCTAAATAATTCCATAATAATATAAAAAAATAAATGGAAATTCCATGGCATTACAATATCCCACCATAGGGCTTTACATCCCTAAAATCAAAGCAATTACTAAAAAAACATCGGTGTACCATGCATGAATCTGAGCCTCCCACTCACATGTGCACTCCTGGAGATTTATGTGCTTCCATCAGACGAACACTAGAGAATTCAACCATCCATGTAGAACATTCTCATGTCGATCCTCTACCTGAACTGGGATCTCTGCAAATGACTCCCCATCATTAATGTCCATCTCACCACAGTCGATGACGTGCGTTGGATCATACATGTACCTCCTCATCTATGACACATGGAAATGATCATGCACCTGTTTCATCTGTTTGTAAGGGATAGGTGGTATGCCACCTCACCAACTCTGCTCAATATCCGAAAAGGACCAATAAACCATGGAGATAGCTTACCACCTCAGCCAAATATCCACAGTCCTCATCGTGGTGATAGCTGAAGGAACACATTATATTCCTCCTCGAACACCAATTGTCTCTGTCTCCTAATGGAATGAGACTTATGCATGCTCTGTGTAGTCTTCATATATTCCTGGATGATCTGAACCTTCTCAATGGTAGCACGTACCAACTCTAGACCCATTAGTGTCGACTCCCCTGGGTTGGTCCAGCATATGGGTGATCTGGAATGCTTCCCAAACCAGGCCTCAAACGGTGCCATGCCAATGGTGGATTGATATTTTTGTTGTATGAAAACTCTTCCATTGGTTGGTGGTTCTCCCAACCACAACCAAAGTCATGGATGCAAGCATGAAGCATGTCCTCCAAGGTCTATATGGTCCACTCCATCTGAACGTCTATCTGGGGATGAAATGTTGTGGTCAAGTGTAGCTACATCCCGAATGCCTCCTATAATCCATTCCATAAATGGTATTTAAAGAGAGTTTCATGATATAAGGTGATAGTCAAAGGACCCCCGTGAAGCCGCATTATCTCCTAGATGTAGAAGTGTCCCATTCCCTCTATTGTTCCCTCCTCCCGGATGGATATGAAGTGAGATGAATAAATGAGTCTGCCAACAACAACACAAAAAGAGTCATGACCTCTATACTTTTGTGATAACCCCATCATAATGTATATCATGATACCATCCCATTTCAACTCTGGTATCTCAAATATCTGAGTCAAGCCAGTTGGAACCTGGGGCTCGGCCTTCACTTGCTGACAAGTAAGGCATCGTTAAACAAATTCAGTCACTACATTCCTTATCCCTGGACATGAGTATGGAAGTAAAAGGTACTGGTACATATTTTCCACTCCAGGATTTACCACTAGAGAGGAATTATGAAAATTCCTCAACACCTCCTCTTGCAATGCCACTTCTAATTCGGTGAACCCTCTGAAAAATATGACGTGATCCATACCTATCGAAAATTCATTTGGATCCATTCTTTATGATATCTAATCACATTGGGCATTGCAGTCAACATGCCCCTACATTTCCTCCCCGAATCACTACATGAGTGGTGGAGTAAGAGCCATCGATTATAGGTAAATAGCTTCACCATCATCTACAAGGGATATCTACATCGTGGCTAACTGCTATGTCCCCTCACATAGTAGCTGCATCCAGTTCCTCCTACTGAGCGCGTCTACCACCACATTCCCCTTTCCAGGAGTATAGAATATATCAAAATCATAGTACTAGTGCAGATATATCCATTGTTGTAGTCTCAAGTCCAGGTCCTTCATGTAGAATATATTCCTAAGACTCTTGTAGTAAAAGTAAATTGTAAACCACCCACCCATCATGTAGTGCTGCCAAATTTTCAAAGCAATGACCACTACTGCCAACTCTAGGTCATGGTTTTTATAGTTCTGCTCAAGATTCCTCAACGGTTAGGATCCATAAGAGATCACTGCTCACTGCTGCATTAGTAAAAAAACCATTATGATCCCCGATGCATTGGAGTAAACTACTTACCCCACACCCTCATCGGGTAGTCTCAAGATGGAGGCACTAGTCAGTATCTAGCTCAACTTAAAGAATCCATGTTGGAATTTCTCCATCAATGATAAGGGTTGTCCCTTTCGTGTCAAAGATGACAAGGGTGCTGATACTATAGAAAATTTGGGCATGAACCTCCGATAGTAACTAGCTAGCCCAAAGAATATCGGCAGCTCAGTCACACTTCTAGGAGGCTCCCAAAAAAGAACTGCCTCTATTATTGCCGGATCTACTCCAACACAAACATCTGAGATGAAATGTCCAAGAAGGTGGACCTCTTTTTTCCAGAACTGAAACTTAGAGAGATTAATATAAGGATGGTGCTCTTGGAGAGTATCTAGGACTATCCAAAGGTGTGTACCATGATGGTCCTCCGCAGGTGAATACACCAAGATGTCATCGATGAATACCAGGTTGAATTTGTCATGGTTTGACTGGAAGATCTTGTTCGTTGAGGACCATAAACATTTTTGGGGAGTTTTTCATGCCGAAAGGAATCTCTAAGAACTAAATGTGTCCATCCCGACACCTGAACCTTGACTTTGGTACATCCTCATCCCATACCTGAAGCTGGTGATAACCTGATCTAAGGTCTATCTTAGACCACCACTTCGCTCCCTTCAGCTTGTCGATGAGGTCATCAATTATTGGCAGTGGGTACCTGTTCATCATATTTTTTTAGTTTAATCACCCTAACTCCATACCCAACCTCAGACTCCCATCTACCTTCTTGGATAAAATAACCAGGACTTCCCAGGTTGAAACGTTGGGACTTAAGAACCCCTTATCATGCATGTCCTTCTTTTGTAACCTCAGCTCGCGAAGCACTGGGGGATCCATTTGATATGTCGGTGTGGATATATGTGTCTTCTTGGGGTATAGGCCGATACAGAATTATACCATTCTATGAGGAGGTATCCCTGCAACCTCATCAAGAAAAACATCCTCATACACATCAACCACTACATGAAAGCTTAGAATACTCTCCTCCACTACACCGTGGGTGAGGCTATCCAACCAATGAGTGATTTGTTACATCCTCTTTCAATAGAGTATTTCCTACACTTCAAGGTTTTCCTTTTCACCAGTGAAGGAAAAACGGGTCCCATCTCCATGGACACAAGGCATTGTATGTCAAAAATAGGTGATCTAAACATGGATTTTGGATAACCAGTCCATATCCAAGATGACGTCAAAAGTCCTCGATGCAGCTACTAAGAGATCCCAGCCGAAACTCTCACCTCCTAGAGTTAGATCACACTTCTATCACCAGTGTGTAATCATCGAATCCCCTCCCATTGGAGTCTCCAGCCGTAATGATAGATCCAATGGCTCTGTTAGAAATTCCATGCCCCAAAAGAGAGTCGTTTCAAGGAAGGAGTGACTAGAAATTGTGCCTATAAGTATTGAAAATAGGGTGTAGAAGACACAGAACATACCTTAAATAATATCTGGAGTGTCGTGGTCATAAATCTCTGCTTTCTGGAGTTGATTTGGCGCCTATCCGCCTGCTCCCTGAGGTCGGGTGGAACACTTGGGAGTGCTGGTTGTAACATCTCAAGTTGTCGCCCACCGCCTATCGCTTGACTATCTACCTTTCCATATCCACCACACTATGGACTTCCTCGTATGAACCACTATCACAGCATTCATATCTCCTTTACCATCCTTCCGCCATCAGTATGGTGGGACAAGATGACACATGCCATATGTTCATGCTTGCCAAAGGCATAGCACTACCTGGTTCCCTGCCAACTCACTCTGGACTGGGAGCTCCGCACCATCGACCCTGATACCTAGGGTCGTCCTATGAAATACCTGGACCGCATTGGTCCATGCATCTGATGTCTGATTCATGATGAAGACTCTCCTGCCTGGGGTCTACTGGTAGCTCTATCTACCATCACCATCTCTGCTGAAAAACACTCCATCAGAAGGGCTCCCTTATGCACTCTGACCTAGGTAGGGATGCTTGGAGACACTACCGAAAATATGCTCTCCCGCTGGAGTCCCTTATCAAAATTTGAAACCCTGAAGAAAGGTTGTCACACCATATTCATGGATTAGTGGGAAATATCTATACACCATGTCGAGTACTCATCCACAATCAGGCTATACTGATGTACGTGAAGTAGCTTCTGGATGCGAACATAGCGCAAGGTCACGGGTAAAACTCTTCCTAGAAAATCCTCTCAAATTCAACCCAAGTGAGGGTAACCTCATTGTGAGTTTGTATGGTCATGATCCACCATCGTCATATCGAGCCTTAAAGAAGGATCACAACGAATATCTCCATCTGGTCATGCGGTGTCCTCATAAAGTGGAAAACCCACGTCACAACGTCTATCTAGTCCTCAAAGACCCGAGGATCTGTCTCTTCCCTGAACCAGGGAGGCCTCCATCTTTGAAACTCATGTAGGGAAATGAGCTTAAAAAATTCCTATTATGGAACCGTCATTAGTAGATGATGACCATCCGGATGGGGTAGCACTGGTGCCCCACCTGATGGGTCCATCTTTAGAACGTGTCAGTGAATAAACACCTCTTCTCTAGAAAGGCTATCCTCACATCCCCGTATCGGGATCCAAGATGGCCATCCACATGGAGGAATCATGATATAGATCAGTAAGTACCATGGTTAAAAGTTTATACCTAGTGATATGACTCATATTCAAAAATAAGGAGACACTTATGAAACATGGGTTTTCAGGTATTGAGTTGAAAATAGAATTTTATGTCCTGGTTTGTGGATATGTCGACCGCCGCACCAATACTGGAGTCGCCAAATATAAATGTTGAACTTGAAATAGATAAAAATATTTCCCCAAAACATAACATCAGACTTATAGTCATTGAGGGGGAACCAAACCTCACTCTGAGACCACTTTGTCATGACCCATCCCGCGGGGCTTTTGCCGTGACTACCCCAAGCCTGCCTCCTGAAGGCCTGGGATAGGAGACTAGCGCCACATGCATCATCCTTCAAGTGGGATTCATTATCCTTCATACCTATACACACAAAAACACCAAACCAAGTCCCAATTGAAAAATGTGAAACAACATACCACTGAATAAACTAAGTTTAAGTACAGCTGAATGAAATTGGGCCAGAATACAAACCCAAGAAAAAATACTAAAAACTGTAATGTACAAAGAGTTCTCGGATGACCATCTGTAGTAAACCCATCTTAATTGTAAGTGTATTGAAGCTATTGGAAGATAATTTAGTATGTAATGTCCGACAAGTCCTACTTTTCCCTGCTTGGTCCTAGGCCACCAATTCCACCGTCATAGCGTCTATCCGTCCAGTCTCCCAGAGCACCCCTATCGAAACATCAGTCATCTTCACCAGACACAACACGTGAAGGTAGAGCCTGTGCAGAGGTGATTAAAATAGTACTCAGTATGGACCCCCATTAAAAATTATGAACACCCAAAAAATCCTCAAAGTAATGCATGAAACCCAAGACAGCTCATACAAGGTATATTCAAGGGTAGTAACACTAGCATTGCCAGTCACAAACGTCGAACTCCTCATCCACTAGAGAAATCATCCTATATAGAGTATAATGAGAATTCCTGGTCACATAGATCTTCAGACAAATAAAATTTTACTAATGTGGTCCTCTTCCCTGATTAGCACTGGGGGAATGCTGGGTCACCTAGAGCTGCTCCGCACTACGGGTCTTCCTGGTCACACAAAGTCACTTCCCACCTTGTCCAAACTGAGGTACATCTCCTTTTGAGTATTGTGGGTCCACTGGGTCACATAGAGATTATCCTCACCATTGGTCTGCAAAGTCCCATAGATCATCTTTGAGTTGGTCCATCATCGAACAGTGTTCAGGTCTCGGCCAACCATAGGGTTCTGTATGTAGCGCGCTTGGGATAACCGATCCTCAAACAATTCATCAATTCTCGGCATACCTGAATGTAAGCATAATTCATTAAAAATGATTTCACTCCTCAAGAGGGTCCCAATGATACAAATGGCACTTCAATTGGATGTGAGACTTGCATGATACATGAGTTTTAGTAACCAGGGGGAAGGTTGCGTTGGGGCCCAGTTTGACCCTATCAGACCAACCCAAAAAACTCGGCCAGGGGGGTTGCACATACTATGATTCATTCTGACTCACCCGACATGACCTTATGTGGGTTGGGTTTGGTCTAGTACGACATGGCTAGTGGGCCTGGCACAATAGACCACACTGAACTTGGACCGATTGGCAGATGATCCAGCCTATTGGGTCGCCTCATAACCTAGTCTAGACTGGGCCAGCCAGAAGGTGCGTGGTTCAAGGATGTTGGTGTGGGCCCGGCCCGAACTGATGGGGGTTTGTTACATCGTCAAGGAGACCGACCATGCGGTACGGCCAGCATGAGCCCCTAAGATGCTGCAACTAGTCGCACCCGCTCTGGTCCGAATGTGAGGCATAAGGGCAGGACGCCCCTCCTCTGTGGCACCCTCCTAGCTTCGAATAGGCGTCATGTAGTGGTCCACATTCCATAGATCCTACAAACTTCAAGGTGGCTTGGAAACCACCCACTTCTCCACGCAGTGCCCTCCAAGCGTCACCTCCTGCCTTGCGCCGTCGTGTCTGACGAGCCTCAGCATCTCAGTCAACGAGGCATGCTGGTGTGTGCCACCACCTCGAAAAATCTGGATAGTCCGGCATCTGCCGCTGATATTGGCAGTAGCGCGCTGGTAGAGTCTTTTTCCAGCCACCATACCCACTCTGGTGGGCCATTCCAAACGCTGTTTGTGCCAATGGTCTCCAGGAGAGGATTTAATTACTATGACGTCATCAAACCAACCTTACCATCGCTTTGAAAATGTAGCCACCATGAAAACAAGAGAGGATTGTCTCGGGCCTTTTTCATGTCATCCTGGGCCCTCTATGATAGAGTATTTTACAAGGGGGCGGCTCGGTGTGGTTTGCATTCAAACATTCATGGAAAGGTTTAATCCTGGATAATAACCCCAAAAGAAAACACACCCTGCCCTTATGATGCATGATACAACGATCAACCTATTAATAGGTTGATCTATGTCCATCATTTTTCAAAATGAATAATAGGTATGTACTTTTAAAATTAAAAACCCAAGACACTTTGATGTTCATTTCCTCGTGTTCATCCTTGAGGGGTTTAAGATGTCAGCATTAATTTTCAGATTCGATATTTGAAAGGCATCGAAGAATAAGTTATACTAGCATTCTTTGTTCATCACTGGGGTGAAATGCCATTAGAGGTTTTATAGAGAATCCTCCAATTTCATTAATAGATATTTTTCCAGCTCATCAAATTATAAATTGTATCACATCGCAGCATTCCCATTATGATGAGAAATCGCATCGTTTCATTATTTTATTTAATAAATAGTATCACTATGAGGTGTCATTAAAGCGACCTTATGGAGTGAATTTATTGACCCATTAATGAGCCTCATTGATGCAATCATGTCAACTGTGTCTCATCCCCGCAGCATCGTCGTCCGCCACTCCAAAGTGAGAAGTAAAATAAAATAATTCATAAAAATTAAGTTATTATTTTTCTCAAAAATTCAGAAAAATAACTTTTTTACTCGACCCTTGATGGCCAAAGTTATGTCTTTTCTAGGTGAATCCCAGTGTTCTAAATTCAAATGTTCCGTCTTATTTGTAATATATGCAATGGTTCAAAATATTAAAAATCTTTCTCACACGTTTACTGAACTTACATTAATAAAAGTTCAAAATTCCGTTCTAGGCTCTCTAGACGTCAGAATTACGTGCCATCAAATTTCATGTTCTCGAATTAATTCTACATTAATAAATAAAATACAATGTATTTCAGATATGTTACAATGGGTACTCAATGAAATATATAAAATATCATATTAAAATAAATTAAATTTCAATGAAAAATTTAAACAAATAGATATTATTTTAATTTAAAATTATTATGGTTCAAAATAATATCATACAATAAAAAAATTTCAAGTTTAGAATATGTATTTATCCTTAACTCTTTATTTTAACCCATGTTAACCTTTTTTTATATGTATCATGATAAACGAGTTTTTTACTCACTATGGTTCAATATATAACAAAAAAAAAGAAATATCATACAATAAATGGAACAAATTTGTTATTTTATAATATATAGAAATCACTTTGTTGAATATATGATTTTTAATAATTTTAATTTACTTAATAAAATATTATTTTTTATAAAAACATTAATTTAATTTTTGGAAGTTTTCATTTAATTTGAATTTGAAATACATTTGACAGAAATGTAAATGGAATATAATCCATTAATATATATCTTTTATTTTATATTTATCCCAAAAATTAATGGAAATCAATATGTCATTAAAATTATTTATCATTTAACATATTAAAAATATTTTATTTTTTATTAATTGAATTAATATAGTGTATGTGTTGCATAAGAATTTAAAATAAATATTTCATCTCTAAAAATTTAAAATAAATTACCCTCATAAAAGAATACATTAACTTTCAAATAGTTATTTATAATAAAATATATATTTTCTATCCATAACACAAAATATTGTATAAATTAAAAGAGATATAGTGACATTTATTACTCTACATTTTAATTATCTATTATAAAGGTCAATATCAAGGAAATTTTCCCTAATATTCTATATATTATAATAATTTATATAAATGAATTAACTAAACTTTTCCAATATAATAAATTCATGTTTTATGATATTTGTCCATTACCGTGGTGACAAAAATTTAATTGCCGTAATATTCAAAATGAAAAAATATTCTACTTTTTTTTAAAAAAAAATATATCAAAATTAAAAATATAGAATCAATTTTTCAATATTTAATTTCTATATATTTTATAAATTAATTTAATGTTGAAATCGAAAAAACAAGGATTATATTTTTTCAAAAAAATATTATTTTAATTTACTAAATATTTTTATTACCAATTAAACAATAAAAATAATTCCAATAAACAAAAATGGATTATTGATAATATAATTAAACTAATTTAACATTTATTTTTTAGAATAAATATATCTTTTTATTCTCATTAAACAAAAATGAATTTCTCAAAAAAAAAAATTATATTTTCCCTATTTGCCGAAAAATCAATGTTCTCAAAAAATTACAATAAATTCACCATTTTCCAATTTTGACATCATATTTTTTAAAAAGATATCATTATTGTAAAATATTTTTGTTAAAATGTTCCAAAAGGTAAATATATTATTAACTCTCAAATAAAATAAAAATCATTTTTGAAAATAAAAATATATTTTTGATGAATAAAATGTATTTACTAAAAATTGGGTGATTATTTCATAAAAATTAACAAGTAATTTCTTATTTATTAAAACCTCTATAAATATATTTCATAATTTTGGTAATACTATTCGTACCCTTCAATTGCTTGTCTGGGTAATATAATAATAATATTTCATGTTTTGTTTAATCACAGTGTTACACGTTGTGTACGCTATCGAACATGGTGTTATTTTAAAATATCAAAATTTTAAATTCTTCCACACTTGAGAAATTTCATCATAAAATTTAATATTACATACTAATGGGGACACATGTGGGGGTGTTTATTTTTCTTTTCTTTACCTAGTTCCTGTGTTTCCTCTTCATATTTATGATTCCACAATAGTACATTGACTATGGAAGTTTTATTATTTATTCAAACATTATCTTAATGGTGTATGTGATTAATGTAAATCCCCTCATAAGATCACCTATAAATTGAAAATATTTTTTTTGAAAATCATATCTACATGTTCAATATAGATATGTGGAATATGTTGTGTTCTTGATATAGGGTTGGGGGAAGTTTTATTCAGTATGTCACAATTTAAATGCGATCAAGATTATCAATGGTGTTGATGATTATGTGTCTTATCTTACAATTATTTCCAAATATGATGACTACATTCTATGGGGATATAAGAATAAAAACGTTATCTCTCACGTCAAAATCTAGGTCTCATCGATGGTTATCATTATAGATATTTTTTTCCTTTGATTATCCCATTTGTGTTACTTAATGGTCATGAACCATTCGACCATTTCCAAAATCATTTTAGGGCATAATAAATTTTATTATCTAAATTCATAAAAATACATAAGTGTTATATATATTTTATAAGGGGTGTCTTTATAAGTATATATTTCTATGATCGAGTGAAATACATTATTGTAAAATAATTCAACCATTTGATGATATTGATCCCATCCTCCGTTGAGGATCATCACTCATACTCCCAATATGTCTTCCAGTGTTTAGATTTTACACTCATATTGGACATTAGTTTGTGAATGATAAGATATATTTAAGATCAAAAAATTATTTTGGTTGTGTTGGAGTCTCATCCGGAACCTATATGTAAATCTCTGACCTAGGTCGGATAAAATCAAGAGTTTTGTTCAATGATACCTAACAACTTATTTGATGTATATCCTTAAATGTCCATTGATTGAGAAGAACTCTAAAATTACAATAAAGTGATATGTCATTGTAGGTATATCTACTAATTTCCATGTATAATTTTTTAATATTGATTTATCAAGAAAACTAGTGAATTTGTATATGGTGATTTTTCAGATATCCATGTAGGTATGGGTAATGGTTGCATCATCCCCTAATAAATTTTCATTTCATCATTAACATGATGAATTATGAAAAAAAATTGATGTGAATTCTACAATCCCACTCTTCATATTGTCCCACCAATAATGATCATGGAGATCATGATTCTTCATAATGTCCCCAAGATATATTGATATTGTTGAGCTATGTATGTCATTAAATACCACTTTCATTTTGTTAATATTTTATTGTATACATAGTGATAACCCAAATAATGAAACTTCTTTTTCAATAATTTTGATATATGATTATTTCTATTTTCTTATAGATTGATCCTTCTTCTAAATCACCAAATCAACTCTTAGGGATTCTGTTATATTTTCAAGAGGGGATGGTTGATAAATCCATTTGGAAGGGAATGATGATGTTTCATCCTTTATGGTTCCCATGTCTATCATCTTCAAGTCTAAGAATATTTTACCATTCTCAATTAACCTCTCTAAAAATGTTTTCATATCCATCATAAATAGACCATGTACCCCTTATTTCAATTCTGAAGAAGGTAATGGATTGGGTAGTCAAAGTCCATGATTATATCTAGCCATATTTTCTAGCTCATATCAATCTGTTTCTTGTTCAATATATATTTTAGGCTCTTTTTATTTGTGTATACTTCACACATATCCATATAAATAAAATGCCTCTAGATTTTCATTATATATATTATTGAAAAAAATGGAATATCATGTGTTGGATAGTATTTTTCATGAAAATTAAACAACCTTGGGGAATAGGTTATAAAAATGTAATTTAATATTAGTACATAAAACAAACAATTTTTTCGAGTCAATTATTAAACCAAGAAATGTTCCCCACTTAAGGGATGTTTCAGGTGTATTGAAAACCTAGAATTTTAATTCCTTATGGATCTCTTAACATTCACTAATCTAGTAAATATAGACTACATTCCATGTTAGCTTGGTTGAAAGGTTTTAAAATCCAATGAATTTCTCGAAATGTTTTGACAACAACCGTAATGTCATTAGAAGCTATAGATATCTATCACAAATATTGATCTATAACATTCCTCAATTTCATTTCAATTATAATGGTCTATATATATCCCTCTGTAATTGATAAAATTACTTAGGAATTATAATTATTTGATCCATAACACACATTTGGTGTACTTTACAAAGAGATTCTCCCTCAAAAAATAATTCATAAAAATATTTATATACTTCTCATGATCTACTATTCATTTTGAGTATATCATAATATCATCAATAAAGACAACCACAAATTTTTCATGCAAACATATAAAATAATATTCATTATGTGAATAATGATTTATATTGAATTATTGAGATTAACAGGAATCAATTTGAAATCATAGTGACCATATCATTTTTGAATGTCAATTTTTGTAATAACTTCCTTCATCACCATTAATTTTTGATATCCAAAATGATTGTCCACCATGGAGAAATAATGCGCCCCACATAGTCGATTGAATATTTTCTTTATCCATGGAATGGGATAAATTTTTTATCTAGATTTTTTCCACATTAATCAGTAAATAGGTTCATTGGGAAAACCATGTTATTTATGAATAGGACAGGCATGCCCAATGGTGACTAACTCAAGTGTATAATAACATTTTCTATTCTCTCTTTGAACAGATTTTTTTATTTACTAGAAATCAATGGTTTATTATTTATAAAGATAATTTTATATGGGTATAGATCATGTTAAAAATTTATTGATAACTGAAACTATCAGTTTGAGGGATTTCTATGAATCACATCATAGAATACATCATATAATCTCTAATAATGGGTATATATTCAAGAATGATTCCCTCCTTTAACATGATCATTTGAGCCATATATGTTGTCCCATAAGCAATTATATCCACAATTGGGCATGAAATTATAAGGGATATTCATACTCTTATTTAAAATTGTATATAATTATATGATGATTTGGGATTTGAAAAGTGATCTACCACTCTCGAATGTTGATATTGGATTCATATAATTCCAAAAAGTAAATTCCCCATATAGAATCAGAATAATATAAATGATGTTTTATGTAATTTGTATAGAATATTCAGTCCACAGGAACATTCTATGGGGGATTCATATACTTCGTATGTAGAAATTTCTCCTGTTTTCTTTCTAATAGATAGAACAACCCCATGTTTTGAGTAAGTGTTTGAATTTTTCTACTAAACTGGCATGATTTGAAAGAATTATTCGAGCCAAGATCAAAATGAATATTTTTTATTATTTAATGAATAACTATCAAACCTATTACAACATAATTATTATGATCTGCCTCAGTAGTAGTGATATTAATTCCCTTCCTCGACCACTAATAATTAGTTTTTTTTAATTGGTTGTCTCTAACAAACCTTGGCTTAAGGAATTTGATTTTATAATTCATGTTTTACTTGAAGTTGAAACACTATACAACATATTGGGTTTTAATTTGAACCTTTAGTTCCCCTATTACATTATTAGGTATCTATATCTCTCTTTGACATTCATTATCATGATTCCTTTATTTAATTGAAGCATCTCTTAGTTCCCTAAAAATATCTACCTAGATTCCTCTTCAATTACTTTTGACATAGGTGATGATTGGTTTTCATTCATATATGATATTTATCTATAGATTACCTTAAAATAGAAATCCATTTTGGAATTTTCATCTATTGTAAAATTAGATAAATGAGAGTATTCATTCTATAAATTTACCTTAAGGGACAATTGATAATAAATTCTTAGCAATCAAAGTATCAACTCTCCAAATTTTTTCATAGAATTGTCTTTAATCCCCTAAATAATTGTTTTAAATTAATATTATTATTGTTAATAAATCTCTAGGAATATTGGTCATTCCTTGTGAATTTTTCCGAATTTTTCCTTATATAATTAAATTTGTTTTTCTTTAGTCTAAATAACTTTGTCTCTATTCACAAGGAAGAGTAGAGGGAAATATTTATTGAAACACAGTCTCTTAAATTATTCAAATTCAATGGAATTTATATTCAATTTGGGGTTGGTGTTCTTGTTTAGTTTCAACTAATTATCGTCTTGTCCATTTATTTGATGAAGGAAAATGATAACATTATTTTATTATTATAATTATATATTAGAAAATATCTTCTCAATGAATTAAATCCATACTTTTTAGATGAAGGGATTATACGGTCCACTAATGATAGAATTTGTTTTTATATAAAATATTCTATTTAAACATTCAAATTAATATATACAAGGAGTTAATTCTATGTGAATGGAGTTAATATTTATAGTAAGAGTTTTCTGATCCAATAAATCCATGAATTTCCCCCCCTCTATTTCATATTGATGACCCTTTGTTTATGTATTTTAAGAATCTAATGTGTCTTGGTGATGTTTGAGAGGGTTTGGAGGAATGATGATTTTTTGGTATTTTATATACGTTTGTGGTTTGAACACATCTTGTAGAAAATATGAAATAGATATAGTAATTTGTGCAATGTGTAATATTGGGATCTGGGCAGTTGCATGGTTAGGCACACTATTTGATCAAACCGTATATCCACTCATCAAAAACTATGATTTTTGGAATTGATGGATTCTATAATGTTGGCGTACATTTCCCTAAAAAGTATTTCAACCATGCAAGGTTATTCTAATCGACGATTCATGTGCATGGTTAGCACAGGGTTTTCCTAATTGTGCTCCTTGTTCATGGAATGCTAAAACATAGATCTCAAAATTGTGGATCTAAAATCATTATATTTTTTATTGGTTCGTTTAAAACAAATATTACCCTAACTTGAATTCAACTCTTCTATATGGTTGTAGATACCATTACCCTATATATTGGAGAAATCCATTAGAAAATCATGGTGCATTGATGCATATATTTCATGTAAACTGCATGATCTTGGTTTTTTATCTTTTGATTATTCTTATTCCCTCTTAGGGATTCATGGATATAATCCATTGTGGATAGATATATAGTGTGTAATTCCAATCATAATGATATTTGGATATTTTAATATTATGGAAAAATATCTAAAGATTATTTTTGGAGTTTCAACCAAGTTCTGTAATTGAATATGGGGTTTTCAATGTTTCCCCTAAGTTTATGAGTTGGTGGATTCACTCCCAACTCCACTTATTAGAACAACAATTATTGATTTCAATTTTAGATTTTTTCTTTAAATTCAATTTGAAATTATGTGTTAATTATTGAAGTAAAACCACTTTAGTGACAATTTATGCAATTATTAATATTGGGTGTTTTGGATGAAAGTGAAAGTGGCAACATTCTTTTAAAATAGATTTTTGGTTCTTATGCCTGATAAAATGGTATTTTTTTTAATAAAATTATATTTTTTAAAAGGGTTTCAAAAAATTGGAATGGAATGGGTTTTTGTATAAATGTATGACATGTGTTCATGTTCATTCAGGTTGGAAAAAGGGTTGAAGTTACCCCCATAAAATGAATTAGATAGATAAGTGTGTGATTTTTCCCAAATCAAAATCGTTAACCAAGTGATATCATGATGAATGAATGACTCACCACTCAATAATATAGGTACGTCCACAGTTCCATGCACGTTTGGATGTGTGGTATATGGAATGAAATATATTATGAAAAAAAGGAAATAAGAAACAGTTATAAAAAAGGATTGATTGGATTCCATTAAAATTTGTTAGTTTAAAATGGTTCTAGATTTGATATAACATTTACTCAATTTTTTTATATAAATTGTTTTATATAACTGTGATAACATCTTTTATAATAGTTGAATGAATGGGAAAATCATTTGGGGAAAACCTTCTATGTTTATTTACTCACCCACATCTTGTGTAATTGGGTTCATATGTATATATTGTATATTGGAATACAGGTAACATAAAAGTATGTCATTTCATTTGTAACGATTCATGATATATTGGGAATTTATTATAAATTCTGTGTAGGGATATTTTTTGGAGTTTTATAATTTTTTTATTAGGAGTATTTTAGCATTGTTGGTTTTGTCTTAATCATTATACTCTGATTTAGGTTTTGGCTTCCAATTTGTACTCTAGTATGGTCTGTAGTTGGTTTTGTTACATTTTAGTAGTATGAATTATATGAATCAGAATTTACTAGGTTTTTGGTCATTGTATACTAGGTTTGAATGTATTTGTTTCAAATGGAAAATCATACACTGATTGTTTATAAAGTCTCGGACATTTTTTTATAGCCATTAGAATCATATGGATGTCTCTTAAATCCTAGAATCAATTTCACTACATATCAATCAAATGAGGAGGGGAGGTCTATTATAAAATTTTTCTAATTTCATGGTACTATCTATAGTTTGGTAAAAAATTCTATTGGTTTTTCATTCTTGGAGTTGAGAATAATTTTGTTTTAATCCTTGATTTGGGATCATATAAAGGAGTAAGATTGTCAAAACATGAATTGTATTGAATAAAAAGGTTTAGATAGCCTATTTATGATTAACCTCAAGTTACCACAATGTTGGGTACATGAGTGTTTAGAGAAACTTTTAGAAGTAGTAACCTCATTTTTGTGAGTTTAGATAATGATATTAGCATGATATTCATTGATAGAAGATACATTACACTAGAAGTACATATTAAATTTTCAGTAATGATTTATTATTTGGTACAAAATTGTTGTCTTTTTGAAAAATTGATGAATTTTATTCAAATTATAAATTTTTAGAATGCATATTAGTGGTATTTTGAAAAGGGTTTCATTTTCCAACGTATAGTGTAATTTTAAAAAATGGGTAGATAATTGACACTTTTTGAATTTTGGAAATCCAAGATATGATATTTATGATGTGGTAAATTTTAATTGATAAGAAATTGGTAGATTAAGAGTGAGACTAAATGGTGTTATTAGTGTTTATAGAAAATATAACTATTTAGGCTGTGTACAAACCATCTAGAATAAGATGTTGATAATTTTGATTCACCTGAGAAATAGTTGAACTAAAATCTGGTTTAGAGTATTTTCCAAAATTATGAAGATATGGATAAAGGAAATAAGAGAGATGAACCAAGGAAGGAAGATTGTTCTATTTGGTTATAAATGTTTAATCATCCCATATAATGGAGTAATTAATAAAAAGATAAAGGATAGGTGTGGGTGAATAGGAAGAACAAAATCATTAATTTAATTGAAATTCCAACATAGTTAATTGTAAATATGATGATGTATATGTTGGAACATGTAGCACACCAGTGGTCATATTTTTCTATTCATACTAAATTAGACTATAAAATTACATAGGAGGAATTTTAAGAAATGTCCAACAGAGAATCTCATCGTCACTTGATCCAAATTTGGATTGCAATGGACTTTTTCAAATTTAAGTAGAAGAATTGCTCGGATATATTGAATGTAGCAAAATTTAGGAATTTAGTCTTATTTACAACAGAAGTTGTTGTAAGTGCATCCTTGAGGGAACATATTTTTTAATTAGGTTTGGGGAAAGTGATTCTCTTGAATATTTCCTTGATTTTATGACATATTATACATATATGCTAAAAAGAGAGATGGTGGAGGATAGAGAAATATCAAGTAGTATTGGTGGTGGAATAAAATTTATATCTACAGGGAACAGAGGGAACTCTAATGATGGGAACAAGAATAAGTGGTGTACCTATTTACAATGTAGTGGAATGACTCAAAATAAAATGTATAAATTAATGAATATTCCTTAAAAAACAAACGATAATCTGGGATATTTTCAGTGTGGATCTTTTTATCTCATTAAGAGATATTGTAAATCACTACATAGAGCATTCTGAAATTAAAATAAAATGGAAAATCTTTAGTGCAATAGCCATAGTGCTCCCATTTTGGATGTTTAGGATAACTTTAATGTTTTATATACATAATATGATTCAATAAGATTATGTAATGTGAAAAATAAACATCATAAGAACGGATCTAGTTATTTGATTCATGGAATACCATGACTCCTCAATAAAGGGAAATCCTAACAGGTAAAAAAAGATCAAAAGGAAGTGAGTGAGTAGTTATTTAGGGATGATCGTGCGATCGTTGATGATCATAAGTATCATCAATAGTGAGAGGTACGATTCATTTATATTATACCATTATACAATAAGTTTTTTGATACAGGTGATTTCCATTCATTTATTGATTCTCATTCTATTTAAATTTGGGTTTTTTATATAGAAATAACACCATATTTTTTAAAATATCATACTGGTCTTGGATAATGGGATTGTCGAGAATTTATGTTAAAGGCTTTTTCAATAATATTTGATGAAGGTGAATTGAGTTTGGATTTTTCTAAGCTTGAGATGGAAGACTATGATATAATCCTGGGTATTGATTGGATGAAAATATTCAAGACTCAGATCAATTTTCAAACATGAATGGCTAGTTTCATGACTAAGGATGATGCTGAGGAACTCCATAGTGGAGAAAGGAATCTAAAGGTTGTTGAAACATGCTGTTTTATGAACTAGGATTTGGGACCATATCATACAATATGGAAACTTTGACATTGTAATTAGTGGTATAACTCAAGAAATAGAGGTTTTCCTATTGTTTTTTATATGTTTATGGATGGTTTTCTCGAATAATGATCTGGGTTTCCGCACACAAGAGAAGTAGAATTTACGATTTATTATTTTCTAGGGACCTATCCTATCTCACATAAATATTATTAGATAGAAAACAAAAATTAATGGAATTTAAATTTTAGCTGTAAGAGTTGTAAATAAAAGTGTTTATTCAGCCCAGCACATCATTGTGGGTAGAACTAGTCTTGATTGTGTAAATGGTGGATGTAACTATTTGGTTGTGCATTGACTATTTTAATATTAAACATGTTTAGATAACAAATCGGTATCTAGTTCCAAGAACTGATAGTCCTCTTTATCAATTAATAGGTTCCATTGTTCCTCTCTAAAATTGGAATGTGATAGGGATATCACAATTTTTAGGTTCAAAAAAGGATATTTTGAAGGCATATTTTTGGAGTGGATATGTACATTATGTGTTTGGGGTGATGACTTTCACTATAACTAATTCAACAATAGTATTTATGGAATTGATGAATTGAATATTTATGTGGTATCTAGATTCTATTATAGTTGTTCCTGTTTATGACATATTGGTCTATTCAAGGAAAATGGATGAGAATGAGCAACACTTGGCCAGTGTTGGGAATTTTTTGATACCATTGTCTTTATTCCAATTTATCAATGTGAGATTTTTGGATTCAAGAGGTACATTTTCATCTCTCTACTATCACTAAAAGATGTGTTTTTGTGGATCTAGGAAAGATAGAGACTATGATATCATTGGCACCTCCAATGAATTTCTTCAAGATATATAATTTCTTTGTCTTAGCTAGTTATTACCGATGCTTAGTTTGTAGATTTTCACGACTAGAATCACTAATTAAATCTTCCACAAGGAAATATGTTCCACTCTATTATAACTATGAAGGACAAAAGACTTTTTAGGATCTTACACTTTTAAATTACTTAGAATCAATATTGATATTTCTTGAATCATAAAATGGTTCTGTTGGGTATTATGATTCTTTCAGATCTGGGCTGGGTGATGATCTCATTTAGGGAGATTGTGTTGTGGCATAAAGATCACGATAGTTATAGTTTCATGTGAATAACTACCCCACATAGGATTTGATGTTAGATTCTATTGTCCATGAAGTGAATAATTGGATTCATTACCTCATTGTTGATAAATTTATAGTGTTTACGTATAATAAAATATAGACATAAATTTATCACAAAGAGATTTTAACCTATTAAAATGAATATGGATGTAGTATCTCCAAATAATCAACATTGACATGATGTATACACCGAGTAAAGGAATATTCGTAGATGATTCATTAAGAAGTAATTTTTTGGTTAAATGGAAGAAAGAGGATTCAGATTGGTGATAGTAGACATCGATGATATATGACATGTGATTTTATTGTGAAGAATGAGGTAGTGTTAATGTTTCATTGTAGTTTATTTTTATCCATATATGATGGAGATGGTTAAAGATGCATAGAAATTGTATTCTAAATGTGTTACGATGAGGCAAAAACATAATGGTGTGGATACCGTTAACGGATAGAAGCTACAATGGAGTTTTGTTTTGAGGTTTCAAAATCATGTGGCTGTTACTATTTATTTTCTGAAAAAAAATCTGGATTTCCACCATTAAACATAGGATGTTCATCCTAGAATAATGAATATTATTAAGGTTATGGAAGCCCACTATGTTTGGGTTAGTATGAAAAAAAAATGGTTTATTTTTCTACATTAATAACATATCAGTAGGTTAAGGAAGAGCATCAGTGACGAGTGGGTATGTTGTAGTCTTTACATATTTCTATTTGGAAATGGGAGAATATAGACATGTATTTTGTATCAACACTCCCAAGGATAGTTCCATAACATGATGCCATATGGGTGATTATGGATCTTCTCACAATTTTTTCCCATTTCATTCCAATTCTTGAATCGTATTTGGTGGATAAATTTTCTAAAATCAATATTTGATGAGTGGTAGACAATTTGGGCATACACATTTTGATAGTATTGGACTAATATTCGTGGTTTACATCTTTTACTAAAAATCCATAATATAAGACCTTTGAAATAATTTTACTATGAGTATGGAATATCATCCTCTGATGGATAAACAATAAAAAAGGATGATACAAACATTGGAAGACATATTGTGGGATTTTGTATTATACTTTGGTGGCTTAGAGGAGGAGAACATACCATTAGTGGAGTTCTTGTATAAAAATATCGATCATTGCTCGATATATACGTATCCTTTTGAGGAATTCTATGAGCATCCTTTTCATTATATAATTTTTTATCATTGAAATAGGTGATAATACATTGGTAGTTCTATTTCTTATGAAATATAAAATAGTGGAAACACTATTGATCCAGAAAAGGATATAGATTGATGAGAGTTGTCATAAATGGTATGTGGATCATCATCAATAATTATTGTTATTTGAGGTGAGTGATCATGTGTTCATGAGAATCACTTCAAGGATTGGTAATAATCATTTTGGAATGTAAGGAAAGTTATAAACTTGGTACATAAAGTGTTTTGAGATACATGAATGGGTTTTTGAGGTGGAATATAAGCCACCTTTTCCTCAATTGTTTATTTTAGTTCCCAATTTGATTCATGCATCTCCATAGAAAATGTGTTATCCTGATCATGACCATGTGATTTCATATGATCTCATTTTCCAAGAGTCAGATTCTCCTTTGGTTCATGTGGGAGTATGAATTATGGATAGACAATAGAATTTATATCATGACAAAAGCATCATTATAGTGTACATTTTTCGGTAGCATGGTAAAATTCAGAATGAAACATGGGAATTCGAAGAGGAAATGGTTGAGAAATGGAATGAACTGTTTTATGGAAATGGGGGTTTAATTAATTATGATTATTAAAAAGAAAACTGTTGTGTATAATTAAGTAGCCATGTTTTCCATTAAGTACCCATATGTTGATTTTTATTTATGTGACATTATTGGGTTAATTTTGGGAGGATTTGAGGTCTTTTGAGATGTTTTTTTGGGGTTTTTGGTGGTCCATGATTTGGGAACACTTAGTAAAAATTCTTAAACTCCTACATGAAACCATGAAAAGTGGGACATTGGGATCCGGCTCGATGCAAGGTTAATCACACGGTCTATCCAAATAGTGAAACCAAACAAGAGAAAATGTACTTTTGGGACATATTCCTTCTGCATGGTTGGCATACAGTTTTTGAAATAGTGCAATACAACCGTTTGAGGTTCTTCTTGTGGAAAAAGAATGCCCAGAGTATGTTCATGACTCTTCTAACTATTAACCCTAAGCACATACATATAAAATTTAGATATAAATTTTTTGAATTCAACATTGTTTTTCTCATTAAATGTTGGTTTTCCACTAACACTCCCATAACATCAATTCAACACCTCCTAATAGATGTCAAGACCATTCATCTTGATCCAGAAGTAATCCATTGCCACATATTGGTGCATCAAATCCCATTTTCCTTTGAGTGTGCTTTTTATTTATTGTTTTTCAATAGATTATTCTTCTTCCATCTCTTGTACTAATGGATCTAATCATTTAGTGATAGATCAATGGTGGGTAATGTCAATTAAGATTATATATTAATGGTATTATATCAAGGAACAATATTTTATGATGTGTTTTGAAGTTTCAAACAAGTTTTATTGAATATTTTTTTCTGTTATTCCATTTCCCATATATACAAAATGATGGTGTATTCACTCTTAACCACGTTAATTAGAACATGGAGGCTTCATTTCTAATATTTCATTAACCATGCTAGGGTTGCATCCAACCTGACAACCAACCAATATGTGGAACAACACGAAGGGAAATCTGGATCCCCACATGCTGGAAACTAGTGCTTGGGTATTAATAATATAATTTGGGAATTTTATCAACAATTTTTAAAACCAAAAAGAAGAAAAATCTCATAACTAATAAACATAACCCAATGAGGCACAACATTTTTTCAGATTCAATATTTTAGAATTTTTACTATAACCAGACCACATCAGCGGAATGGGAACAAAAAACGTATCCCAAAAACCTCCATGCAATAATAGGAAAATAACTACGAGTCCTGACACCAACTCTTATAAGAAGTGGAAAACTATCAACCGGATCCACCATCACCATCACAAAATATATTTTCTTTACTTGGGTAATACATGAAAAATTTTATATTATCCATGGGTGTATATAGGGTGTGATCCAACTCCTAGTAGGATACCACCCAAAACCAAATATTACATGAAATAATATAGGTAGAAAAATCAACATTCAAATTTATATAATAATAATAATAGAATGATTTCTAAGAAATATTTTTAAAAAAAAATTATATAGAAATCCTTTTTATGAAATCCTTTTTTACAAATAATCATTCTTGAAATATTCATATAAAAAAGGTCTACCATGTGCCGATATCTAGAATTATATCACATGAACATCATCTCACAGAAGAGATACATGGGACAATTTCTAAATCTTACAATAATATGTTGGACTATATGAAATTCATACCTCATTGATATAATTCCACCAAATCAACTACCTATAGTGTTCCCATGCATGCGCCCCTAAAGAGGATCCCATCCCAATGAATCATGTGGTCTCTAAATCACATGCCAATAGAAAAAATGTTCCCATTCACAAGCCAGTAATGTGGATTCAATCCCAAAAATCTAGGGGTCTCTAATCATATAAATTGTTTAGTTAGTGTAGTAACCATCATCCATTTTGGATGAATATGATCCTTTTCCACTTTCGAATCAACTGGCATACTAGTTCTAGATTTACCACCTAGATACCCAGGATTCCATTCATGCTCAAATTCTATTTAATATATCACATCAATCCTAACTTTAATATACACAATCCATGTATAATAAAAACACAATAAAATCCCCAAATTCACATATTTATATTGATCCAATGATAATAATCGACATTGAAACCAACTTACTCCATAAAAAATCATTTTTCTCTTCACACACAAACCAAAACATTGGGAAAATTTATTTTTTTCCACATTCACAATTTATGATACACATTTAAAAACACAACAAGAAGAACACATATGAAATTAATCCATTTCCACCAGCAAAGCCCCTTCAAATTACATACTGACACCAAAATAATTTCATAACAATATTTACATATCATTCTCAATTAAAATACACTTTATGTTGCAAAAAATCAGCCAACATGCAACAAAAAACGATTTATCTTTGACAACCAACTTCCATCACATTATCACCTACAAATATCTTTGAAAACACAATTTTTCAACTTCAAGACAAGGCATAGAACACATTCAATAATCACCATAATGATGCACATAATAAATATATCTATCTTTTTTTTCAAAAACCAATAGTCATCACATATACATCTCAAAACCCTTCCCAAAAAACACTCACAACACAAAAAAAATCATAGAAAACATATGGACAACTATGAATGCTTATCAAAATAATCCAATATTGTAAAATCATGGATTCACCTAAAACACACTTGTACTCATCTAGAAATATATTTGAAACCGCAACTACACCACAAAAAGAGCATATAAAATAATTATTGAATAGAAATCCTCAATATTTTTAACAACTTCTCATATAGAACACTATTTAGGGCAATCGAACCTCTTGAAAATATTAACTCAATGAGGGAATAAAAACCACAGAAAGAGGGAAACATATAGGGGAAATGACCTACGAGATGTTTCTTGGAAGAAAAAAGGTGAAAACCTACCATGTGTGAGTATCAGGTGGTTCATGAATTCTTGGAAGAAGCTCTAGTGGTAGAAAATCCAAAATCTGGTGGATGGGGGTTCATTTAGGGTTAAAATTGAAGAATGAACAAAAGTAATTTTCCATTTTTTAGTCGAATGGACATGTCACATAGTTATAAAAAATGGTTTTCCCAACCATGTAGAAATTGGGATTCCCTCACTATCCGTGAGTAACAAGACACACTGTTGGAACACAGATTTTTCTAAAAAGTGTGCAGATTATGCGGTCACCACTATATAACATTTGAATTCCTCACATGCTTACCCGGAGGAGGGCACACAGTTTCCCCTAACCTTGAATCAATCATGTTGCCCCTATTATCAAGAGAAATATTATTATTTTAACCAAAAACTCATTGGGAATCAATGGGATGAATATAAGGACAAAAACTACAGATGAATTCCTCAAAATAAAATCACAGATGTGAAAATTCTCCACAGAATGAAAATGCTCAACCCCTAGAATGTCGCTCCAAAGTTTAATCAGGGAAAAAATGGATACTCCTGAAAATCCCAATACTTATTCTCCCATATCTCATTAACAACATTATTGTGCTGCCAAAGAACTCCGACTAATTGAATGAAATTCCCATGAAGAACCTTCTCTTGAGAATCTACAATACTCATTGGTCTACCAAAAATTGAAAATACATGCTCCAAATCCTCCAAATTCATCACATTGGATTGATCTAGGATGTTTTTTTTCAACTATGAAACATAGAACAGATCCCTAATTAACATCAATTCAGAATGAAAATCTAAAAATTTATTCCACCTTACCAATATTCTCGGTAATCTCAAATGGCCTCATATAAGTCAATGTTATCTACCATTTCATACCCAAATTACAGTGTCCCATGTGAGGTTCCACATTCAAAAATAACTATTGAACCAAAAAACATGTCAAATATCAGTTCCCCAAGTTTACAAAATATATGTAATGACTTTGAGATTTAAAAAAAAATATGAATCTTATTAAATTTATTATTTATTTCTTGCACAAGTCTTAGTCCCAACAACGTTTTCTCAACCACTTATTTCCAACACAAAGGTTTCGAAAATAGCTGACCATGATGAGACTAAAATGGGGCTATTCGAATTGAGGATTGGTTACAATTGTTATAATAGAACTCAAAAATTCCCACTATATTATCCCTCAATCCTCCAAAATTTAACACATATTCCTGGATCATGTCTTCCAAAAATTGATTTTTCCACTCTTTATAACCATCTGTTTGAGGATGGTATGTTATACTAAACATTATCTATGACCCCATCACCTTATAAATTCCTTACCAAAACTATGAGGTAAATAGGTGGTCCCTGTCTAAATGAATTTCTGATGTCCCACAATGAATCCTTAGAACCTCATAGTCATTCAATGGACCCCACTCATCCACCTTTGTTTAATACGAAATTGGGATTAAATAGGATGGATTGATTTGTTGTTCAATCCATACACAATTAACATTCCATCGCACACGTGTAAGAGGTTAGAAAACAAAAAAAAGCCATGGTGATCTCATCCCACATCTAGGTAGTAATAGGTCGCAGTTGAAGCATATTTGAGGTACATTGATACTCTGATTTTTCCAGCTAACATGTATAAATTCATGATAAAATATCAACTATTTCCAACCACATATGTGCCCACCAAAACATTCTATGGACTTCATAAACCATCTTATTAGAACTAGGATGAACGTCTCACTAAGACTGGTGAGTATCTTGTATCCCCACATACCTCAACAACAACAGCACCATGAAGAGACCATTTAATCACAAAACTCCCTCACGAGACATTTACAATTTTCAAGACACCTCACCATAATTTCGTAACATCATAGACTGCTAGAAGAACTCATCATCATGATCCACCAATAAAATCAATTCTAGAGGTGATGGTGTAAGCTGAACACTATCCAAGAACACACCTCCAATGTGTTATTTTGTCTGGATATGCATTTAATAAAAAATACCCATTAACAAACACCAATAAATAGATTTTTTCAATGATTCAACTTCCACTTTCCTTCTCTACTCATCAAAAACCACATTTAATTTACCTGGGGTATATATTATATCTATGTTAAACCCATGATGATACCCAACCCAAAAATGGTGCCTCAAATTCATATCTTTTTGGGAGAATAGTTTTTCTACTGATTATCCATATAAAGAGGCTAATATTAATTCTATAAATTATAATATTGATGTTATTCATTATTTATTGAAACCATTTTTAGTGAATTTTACAATTTGATTATTATTTCAAATCATTATTGAAATTTTTCATTAATGTGAACTATTACATAGTATGTTTTGATACATGTTTTTAATCCCCCAAAGACATTTAATTGAAATTAATATTCAATTTTATGGTTTTACATTCCATTTGGAAAATTTTATTCTTTTGGAGAACTTGAAGAATCACATTTTACGATGACCATAGAGGGATTTCATGCCAACAAATTCACAGCGAAGTGAACTAGAAAACATCCCAAAACAATTATTTTAGCGGCCATTATCCAAGCCCAATAATGCTAAAATTTTATCTATAGGTACATAATGTAATGGGAAATATTTTATTAACAAGTGGATAGATCTAATTATAAAATTTTAAGGTATTTATAGGTTATCAAAGTATAATATGAAAATTTTGGCTAAATTCTATGGCAAATAAAAACAACCTAATATTTTGACTACATCCAAAACAAATATTCTTTTGGGATGAATTATTAGAGTATGTTTGGAAACATCCATTTCTTAATTTTCTACTACTACGAAATACCCTAATTAATCCATATATATAATCACTTCTATGGCTATTTTTGGTGGATGCATGTTGGCTTGGATTCAAGTCAAGTGTTGATAATAATTTTATCCATAAACATTCCTCCCACCTAATCCTACCACAATTAATTGGGGCGACTAAAACAATTCAATGATCATCCAAAGTCATTAAAATTTAGTATTTATGGTAGTGGTGTTGTAGTATTTATGATTCTTTGTGTTTTTTTCATTTTAATGTTATGTTTCCTATTTGATGTTGTAATAGCATTTCTAAGATTTTACATTTCTCAATTCACCTTAATTTCGTTATAAAATTTCCCTCTTATCTTATTATAATGTTCCTCTCTATATCAATTTGATACTGTTTTTTCAAAGACTGACCTTATTCACAGAAAACTTTGTGAAATTCTTGACACAATGGTGGGGTGATTTTTATTTCTTTGTTGTTTTACTTCTTCAATTCCAACATCTTGAGCCTAATTTTTAATTTCATTGAGGGAATTGAATCAAGGGATTCCTAACCCTTTTGGGGGAAGATATAGGAAAGTAACAAGGGTCTAAGTTGGATTTTATTTATGAATCCATAAATACATAATAATTTCAATAATTTTTTTTTTCAATCAATGATTTTATATCTTCCTTGTCATTATTGAATTTTTTCACTACAAATTTCATGTTCTTATAAGATATTTTACCTCAGAGTTCTCATGAAAATGATTCTCTACATGTATAGTTTATTAGAATGTTATTTTAATGTTAATAAAAAATTATTTTATGGTCATATTGATTTTATTTAATGAATCCTCATCATGTTTATGAAATTTAAATAATTAAAAAAGAATTCATCCAATCGATCCCTTATAATATCCTAGGATCAATCCAATACCATAATTTTAAAGTAGTTAGGTATCATTTTTATTATTTAATCAAATATAAAACAAACTCAATTTTGTGAACATAATATCCATAATATACCATAGAATTTAGGTTTTTGTTGGTTTTTTCTTAGGTATCTAAAAATTCGACAACCTAAGCTACACTACAAGTAGACACTTAACCTTAAAAACCTATGTAAATTGGGGAGATGAAAAATATGGGCATTATTTACAAGTATATAATTAATTCATATTGATCCTTGTTCTATTATCCCCCACTTCTCTTTCCTTACATATATTTTTCATAGGTTTTCTAATTTCTTTTCTTTTACAATTATCATGGGGCATGATCGCATATACCTCTAATAAATCAAATTGACTTGTTAGGGTGGGTAGTCCTAGGGTTGGGGAGTCAAGAACACATAGAGGTAACCTCCCATTAGATCCTAATCTTCCTACTACTCTGGTTTAAAATTTTTATCACATTTAAATATATGATATTCAAAGAAACTAACTCATAACCCCAGCGGAAACCAAAATGGAAATTCAAATGAGGCATCTCCAAACTAGAGGAATACTATTTATCATCCCATAAATGACTACCTCCCACCCTCTTGAACCAATGAACCATCTTGCTTTAGGAATTGTACCGTATGATAATCCCATATTGTCTTCAAACCTCATTTCGTAAGCCAACTTCCATCCTTCCATTGGATGGAGTCATAGATACCATGACATGATGTCAAAGTGTTCTATGACAATGACTAAAACATGTGTCAACACCATTAAATTTAGTCATCTAAGATGATCCTCTTTTCTTTCTCACATATGTATCATGAAAATAAATTTTTTTATAAATCTGAGACCTACATTAATCCCCTATTAGGTCCAATTAAAAAGTCAATTATACAAAAAATACTTCCCCCATCACTAAACAATTTCACATAAAAAGACTATCTAAAATAATTTCAAAAATTAAGGGGAGCCATTTTATAAAACATGGGAAATTTTTAGAGACATGCTCAACATGTTACTTCACCATGGATTTTCAAACCCATAACAAGTTTTAATTTTCTATGAAGGGTTGGGTATGGAAAATAACATTTCATTGATAAGATTTGTAATGGAACCATAAAAAACAAAGACCCAAATGATTCTTATGAGTATCTAGAATGTCAATCCAAAACAACCAAACATGAGAAACATCACGTTATAATTATAATTCACCATAATTTGGTGTAATTTACACCCTTGTGGAAAATTAAATCCCAAGAGAAAACTTGTTTCACTCATTAGGAAGGTTGGGGAGATTGATCATAATAAAGTCTAGAAAAATCAAATAGTTTACCTTTATTGAAAATATTAGGAAAAAATTAGTATAAACATATAGTGGACTAATGATCCAATAAATTGAGGATGTTATTTTAGTATGAACACAAGAATAGGTCAATAATATGAACTTCAGGAATCCAATGTACCGAAACACTTTTAATTAAAGGTACTAAATCCATCCATATTTCTATTTGAAATACAACCAACAACTCATCGAACAATCTAGTCAGACATATGGACCAAACCCCTATCCTCCAATAAAATTTAAAAACTATAATAGTTCCAACCACAACCAATCCAATACCACTATACTCATTTCCAACAACAACAACCCATCTATAAACCCATTAAATAACTAATCCAACAATCGATGTATCCTCAAGGGATTAACCAAGAATAAAAATCCCATACCCAATCTATCCCATTCCCAATCCAAGAATAGGTATACAATGAAATGATGAAAATTAATTCATAATTCTCATCCCACAAACATGAAAAAAAATCCATTAAAACTATAAATTCACACATTTCCACCCAAAGCAGTTCCATCCTCATCCTTAAGGGTAGAATCTAGCTACACACAGCTCTCGTAAAAAACTAATTGTATTGATCATTTTATGATGTTTAAAATAGTAGGGAATCCTGAAAAAAAGACTCTAGAACATTTGTAATATTCTTCGTCACGTGAAAATTATAAATAAACACGTTAAATTTTTTGAAACCCTAATGAGAATGTGAATGAACAACAACCTAAATGTACAATCAAAAAACTGGATCTTGTTCCTCCATGCTTTTGAGAAAAATATAAACTATAAGAAAATGAAACATTATGGGAAATATTCTCTAATGTTAAAATGAAAATTACCCTCCGTGATGTAATCCATACAATTATTTCCCATTCAAAGTAACTCATAGACTAGTTCATTCTGAAATGAAAATATTTATATCCAAACCAAGTCCTTTTGGTTGCTAATGTGAGTACCAACATTCAAGGGACCATTCCTAATAAATTTAAAGACCCAATATGTCCTTACATCAATGTTTAGTTAGGAGATAATATAGTTTTCAATTCTATTTGTGATATAGGAAAATGTTTTCCCTCATTCCACAATCCATGTATTGTCAGTTAGGTCTCTAGGAACTCTAGCACATATAAGTCACTATTCCACATTATTATCATAGTTTTGGAGTTACGAAGGGGATATTAATGGATGTTTTATTGAAAGTTAAAAAAATTATTTACCCTACGAACTTCAATGTTATTCAAAATCACCCAAGCTTAGGTCCTAGGGGTAAACCTCTATTATCCTTGGTCATCCATTATGAAAAAAAATCTACATAGTTCTTTATGTTATGAATGGACACATGACAATAACCTTTGGAAACTTGATCCTTGATATAAATATGTAAAATGAGAACTATCATATTAGAGATGATGAAGAGAACCATGAGGTAAAGTAGAATGGTTGTATTGATAGTGAACCAGAAATTCATCAAAGAATTGTTTAAGGATGTTTAAGTCGATATGAGATTGATTTCATTTGCTCACATGAGTTAAATTCACATCACTGTATTCATACTCATTTATATAAATACTTTGATGAATTTTTAGGACCACCAATCATTGATATCAAAGGAGAAATAAAAAAATTGTGTCTATTTCCATCAATTACTCTAATCAGTAAAATATGGTGGTTAAAAATTCTATTCAAAAGGAACCAATAATTTTGTAAAATTAGGAAACAAAATAGATATTGATATAGAGTACCATCTTTATTTTGAACGTGATACACAATATTATATAGAATATAAGGTCTTAAATTCATTACTCAAGTATGATTTGTTATGGGATAATAAAACCTTTCCAGTTGTTATTTCTTCTTCCCTTGAACCCATTCAATAGTGGATGTCATTGAATTTTCATGGGAAGAATACAAAATAATTACAATGGATTCTATTTGATGTTAATGGGATTATCCCACTCATTGTAACTCATAGGATTGTTCTAGTTTTTGACTTAAAACCATATCATCAGCCTCAGCAGGGAATAAATCCCAATCTTATAAATTTGGTAAGAAAAAACTCATCAATATTTTTTGAACGCAGGTATGATATACCCCATTACTGAATATTAGTGGGTATGCCCAATTCGTGGTTTTCCAAGGAAAGTGGGTATCGTTGTGGTTATCAAATAGGATGGTGATCTTCTACCGACTAGGGTCAATAGTGTATGAAGAGTGTTCATTGACATAAGAATCTAAACTCATGCACTTATAAAGATCATTTCCCCTTTCGCTTCATTGATCCAGTACACGAATGAGTGATAGGTCATGATTTTTATTTCTTCCAAGATGGATTATCAAAGTATAATCAAATCAAGGCATCATTTGAGGATTAAGGAAAAATAACCTTCACCTATAAATTTGGAACTCTTTTCCATTAAAAACACTCCCTTTGGGTTATGTAATTCCCACAATACCTTTCATATGTGCATGATGGGAATATTCTCTAACATGGTAGCAGATTTTTTAGAGGACTTCATGGATTACTTCTTTATATCCCGGGATACATCTGATGGATTACTTATGAATGTTGGAAAGTGTTTTTCTAGATTTGAGGATAATAATATGATCATAAATAGAGGAAAAATAAAATTTCATTATAAAAGATGTACAAGTATTGGGCCATCTGGTCACTAGAAGTGGGATTGAATTTGAAGAACCTATGGTTTATATCATTCATCACTATCCCTCTACAAAACATTGAATGATTCAAGGTCCTTATTAAGACATTGTAAATTCTATAATGGATCATTGGAAATTTTAGCTCTATTTCCTGAACCCAATGAGATCTTATGGTGAAATATTTTCCATCTATATGGAATAGAATATACGATCAACAATTATCTACAATCAAGTATTCCATTATCAATCCACCAATAATTCAATATATTAACTAAAAACATCCATTCGAACTCTTGGGTGATGCGAGTGACTTCATTTAGGGATATGTCATAGGAAAACATTGTTAGAATAGTCCCTATATTGTTCCTTTTTCATGTTAATCATTAATTTATATAAAAACAATATACATCACCTCTAAAAAAGTGTTACACGATATTGTCTTTTCCTTATAAAAAATTAGGTCTTATATATTAGGATCTCAATACATAGTCTCTGCTAATCATTCGAAACTAATATACCTTTTCTAAAAAACAATATTCCAAGGATAGATTTATTTGGTGGGTGTTTCTTATTCAAGAGTTTGATTTATCCATTATATATAAAAAGTTTGTTTAAAAGGATGTAGTTCTCACCATTCTATGATGGAATTAAAAGACAATTCACATCACCTTTTTGTGTCTCATTCATTTTCTGATGAGAACCATTCTTCTACGAGTGACTGCACATGGTATGATGACATAGAAAAGAAATTGGTTAATGGTGACATTCAAAAATCTTTAGGACCCACTCTAAGAGGAAATTCAATTTTTATGTTAAGAAGTATGTGTTTGAGGATCCATGCATCTTCATGTTTTTTTCCAGATCAAATCATTTGTAGTTATGTTCCCAAGGACGAGAAAGATTCCATTATAAAAATAAGAAATATAGAGGCATGTGTAGACCAATTTTACATGATTAATACCAGTAAAAAGGTCCTCTATAGTGCTTAATTATATCCTATCCTCATTATAGATTCATAAAAATTTTGTAAAAAATTTCTTCAATGTTAATAATTGGGATCAATAACCAAAATGAATCAAATGGCCCTTACTCCCATTCTGGCTATCAATATAATTGATTTTTTGGAAATTAATTTCATGGGATCCTTAACATGATCTAGTGGATATCTATACATCTTCTTGGATATTCATTATGTTTCAAAATTGGTTTAGTCTATTACCCCAATGTCCAATGACCATTATGTTGTGATATGATTCGTGAGAGAGCTCATATTTTATAAATTTAGAATTCTTAGGGATATCATTAGTGATCATGGGGATAATTTCTATCGTTTTCCATTCATGGATATCATGTCTAAGTATGAGAATTGTCACAACGTTTCCCACTGTATACCATCCTTAAAAAAGTGGTAAAGCTGTGTGGGAAAATAGGGAAATTAAGAAAACTAGGGAAAAATAAGCATTGACCATAGGAAATAAATGTATGAGAAACAATTGGATTCCCTGTGGGAATATCGTACTACATTCAAAAACGACATATTCTTGTCTCCATATATAATGGTTTGTTATGATTGACTCCATTTACTTGTTGAAATTTATCATAAGGCATTTTGTACTGTTAAAAAAACTGATCTTTGACATTTATTTCACTGAAACTAAGAGGAAATTAGATAGTAATGAACATGAGGAACTTGTTATAGTGGATTATGAATTTTCAAGGATAAATAATACTAGAGTTGAAATCGAAAGTTCCATGAATCTAAAATTCATACACATTGAACAATGAAATGTATTTAACTTTAATTGTTCCAAACATCATTTACACTTTAGAATTTTAAGGTCTATATAGTTAGGTCTATACAAAATGCATCATGTGTACCCCAATTGGTATGTAGAGAGTAAACATCCCACTAGTTTCCATAAATTCAAAGTAAATGGTCATAGGTTAAAATGATTCATTGAATCATTCCATAAATAAGCAAAATATGTGGATCTAACATGACCAACCTATGAACAAGAAAAATATTTATAAATTTATGGTCTTTGTCAATATAATGACCTTTAAAAAGGTATTTTAGGGAGGAATATTATTATCAACATGACCTTTAATTTATTTTCTTCTACTATTAAATTTTTTGTTTATTTCAATGTAAAAATAGTCAAAAAAATTTAAAAATCTATATATTTTTCTGAATAAAGATATTTATTGGCTTAATGTGTGGATTTTGGAACATGGGGATCATGAATCCATAGTTTTATATCATAGAGTTTATAATTAAATCACTACATTTGATAATCTTTATTTTTTTGATTGATTTAACTCGAGATGATGCCCGTGTATGTGAGAATAACTTGTTTCCATAAGGTCTTTGAGCATGGGAGTCATCAGAAATATCTCAATAAAGATGTTGAAATGATTGAGTTAAAATTCAATTTCCATGAAAAAAGAAAACAAATACTCATATTAATATTAAAATTTTATTCCAAAAATGGATTCCCTATTTCCCCCCTTAAATAACGACGAGCCTTAATGTCTATTATGAGGAACAACAGATCATCAGGCATAATTGAATTCAGATCAAAGGAGGTGTTGAATTTTAGAAAAATAATGGTCTTGGTAATGGGATATTCTTATAAACATATATTTTGTAAAATTATTTTAATGTGTTTAATAAATATTTTTTCGGTATGAGGTCTTCTTATGCGAATTTTTTATTTTAATTTTTTGTGAAAATGAAATTAGAAATTCATATTATTGAGATACATTTTTCTCCGGACTATAAAAACACAATTATTTGGGGTTATTAGCCAAATAAAGAGTCTAATATTAATTCCATATGTAATAATATTCATGTAATTCATTATTCATAGACACAATTTTTAGAACATTTTACAATTCGAACATTATTTTAAATCAGGATTACAATTCTTACATAATGTTAAATATTACATACTATGTTTTGATAAAAATTGTCCGTCCCCCAATGATATTTATTTGTATTTAATTAATAATTTTTTTATTTGCAATTCCATTGTAAAAATTTCATTATTCGGGATCACTGAATGAACTAAATTTTAATATGACCATAGTGGGAATTAATGCAAACACATTCTGGGAAAAGTTAACTCGAAAGAAGCCCAATAAAATTACTATATAAACCAAGATCCAAGCACAAATATTTTAATATTTGAACTATAGTTACTGAAAATCATGGAAAATATTTAATTATACAATTTCTAGAGATCATTATAATGTTTTATGATATTTTCAGGTGGGCAAAGTTGAAGATAAAATTTTGGGCTAGATTTTTTGGCCCATAAAAACAACTCACTATTTAGATCATATCTTGAAACAAACATCAATTTTGGATGAAATTTGACAGATATATATGATAAATATGTAGGATAATTTTATTCTTCTATGTACCACCCAAATTCAGTCATATGAAAATTCATAGCATTAACACTATTTGGTGGATGATCATTGGATCAGATTTTTTCAAAATGTGGAAAACTATTCTCTCCATTAACTATCAACCTACATAAGCATGTAAATATTAATTGGGGATATATCAACTTCTAGAGGCTATATCCAAGGATTCCGAAAAAAAATTAAGGCATTTGTGTTGGAGGGTTTAAGGATATTTTTGTGTTGTTATCTTTTTAATGTTATGCTACCAATTTGATACTGTAATCACATTTCTAAAATTTTATGTTGTAAAATTCACCTTTTTTCTTAATAAAATTTCTTCTTATCCTATTATTATATTATTATTCATGTCACATTAACAGCATTTCATCATGGTGTGAACTTATTCACACCATACCCTCTTAAATTATTCACAAAGAAATTGAGTAATCATTATTTAATTATTTTTCACATCTCAATTTCCACCCACATGAGTCTACATTCCACTTCCATTGAGGGCATAATATCAATATAGGTTAAACCTATTTTTCATTTATCCAATGGATTATAACGTTTCATGATTGAATATTATTTCACACTCTATAAATGTTTGATAATAAATTTTATTTGAGTTTTCCATTCAATGATGTTCTCTCTTCCCCTTAATGAATTTTATGATCAAACTTTTTCATTTTCCTATAGTATCCTTTACATAGGAGGGATAATTAAAAATATCCCATAAGTTTATAGTTTATTATCATGTTTTTGTTATGGTGTTAAAATATTTAGTGAAAAAGTTATTTTGATTTCATTTAATTAATTCTTCTCGAGTTAATGAAACTAAAATAATTTTATAAAATTCATCTAATTTATCCCATGTAATAACCTTGGATGAACACAATATCACATTTTTTATTGAAATATGTCTCTTAGAAATTATTTAAACCCATTTAAAATACACCAAAGTTTGTTAACTTCTTATACAAAAGTTATCCATAGAATGAACATGTATGTAGGTTTCTTTTTAGGAATATGAGGATTTGACAAACAAAGATATAATATAAGAAACCGCTTAACCCTAAAAATATGCGAAAATTATGGAAACACCTGATAGAATGGTATTTTATGAATAAAACATAAACATACCCACAAAAAATATAATGGATCCACATCTTCAAGGATTACATCACTTCTACTAACTCTATGTTAGGGGTTGGCTAATTCTTTTCATTTGGTCGGAGTTGGCACAAACCATAGGCCACCAAATGGTCATCCTACATCAAAACACAACCATGAACCACACCTATGGAATTATAACAGACTACCTATCCATTTACATGATCTAGGAAATCAAAACATGGATTATTTTCAAACTCTCATAATCTCTTCAATGGAAACTTGTCACTATATACTCAATTCAAACATTACCCCTTTATGGGTAATTGTATTCATTGATGATAAAATACGAGAAAAATCATGAAAAACCCACCTAAAATTTCCATAACTTCCTGGTATGCTCCTTATCTAAAAAATGTTTTTCAAATTTTCCAATGAAAAAACTGCATTGTTCTTTTTAGGGTCTACAGAAACACCTCTCTCTAAGATCACATGGCCTAGAATTATCATTTATCTAATCTAAATGATGCACCTAGAAAACATTTAATAGGTGTGATGATCCTAAGGGGTACCCATCATAATCCTTATATTCTTATTATAATCCTTCTTGGTCCCAAAATAGTCCATGATTTCATCCACAAATACCATGATAAAGTAATTGAGATAATGTTGGATCACCTTATTCATAAGCCCCATAAAGACCAGAGGAGAATTCATCAACCCGAAAGGCATGAAAAAGTACTCAAAATTATTGAACTATAGGAACACAAAAAACCAATCATTAGAAGCCATAGAAAAACATAGTCAGGAATGGTGGAAATAACTATCCCCTTCATTCTTCCCCTTCTCTACCTTCTTCATGTTATTCTCAAATGATCATTTACTAACCACTACATACATAGCACCATAGAAACTCGACATGACTCTGTGATCAATCTCCACCGTCCTGGAAAAATCAACCACCATAGAATATCTCTTCAAATTGAACAAGAATACATAGGAACAAATATTTGGATTCAAACCTATCACAGTCTTTTGATCCTTCAGCTGCATGCTGGAAATGATCTCGAGTACATAAAAACTTGTTTTAAAAATTGGATAGAAAACATCATCAAGGTCTGGTCTCAATGGATATTCTCTAAAAACTCCAAAGACTTGTTGAGGGCCAAAATCTCAGGGAAATAAAAATTGTTTAAGAAAACCTTGAAATTATCTTCTACCATTAATTCCCACATCATCAGACAGGGACCTTATAATTCAAACAAAGTGTATTTCACCATAAATGCCAATCGAGTCCCATCACGAGGTCTGTTGGCCAGACACCCCACTTGTAATAGCCCGGACCTCTTCGTTCCATTACTTTGTTAAAATATGGTGTTTGAGGTGTTCCGGGAGGACAATGTGACTTATCCCCAATATTTTTTCCCAATTTCCAATTCAGTGAACAATGTTTCTATTGGTGATGTCTAGTGAACAATTATTCTATCGGTGGGGTTTAGTGAACAATGTTTCTATCTGTGAGGTTTAGTGAATAGTGTTTCTATTAGTGAGGTTTAGTGAACATGGTTTCTATCAGTGAGGTTTAGTGAATAGTGTTTTTATTGGGGAGGTCTGTCATCAACCACTATCGTTAGGTGTACAGTGTTTCCAGAATAGTAGGTGTACAGTGTTTCCATAACTGAAGGTGTATAGTGCTTCCAGAACAGTAGGTGTATAGTGCTTCCAGAACGGTGAGGTCAATCGGTAACATCTAATGGTGAGGTCTATCGGTAACCTCTAACAGTGAGGTCTATGGTAAACTCTAACGTTGAGGTTTATCAGTAACCTCTAACAGTGAGGTCTATCTGTAACCTCTAACGGTTACCTATTCCTTCCTTTGCCCAATTTTGAGAATGTGAACAGTGTTTCCAACTTCCTACAGTTTCTCCACATTGACGTTTACATTGACATAAAATACATTTAAAGCTTTATTTTAAGGACTCTTAAGGCCGATTCAAAGGAAATAAATCCGGTATTAATTATTCCTAAGGCTCAAGATTTTTTTACTTGGTCAAACTGTGTTGGTTAATGTTATCAAATTTTAATGGGGATTTAAGATTATCATAAACTGTCGCCCCATTATATCTTCAAAAGGGACAAGATATCCTCCTCCATTGTTCATCCTCTTTTTTCTCTTTTATGAGACGCAAGAATATTCCAATACTTCCCATAGTATTTGTAAAATCAAACTCTACTCATCGGATTGGTTCTCCTCTATTTTGATGCAACCGAGCTATATCAGTGAGTCTTCGATATTAGGTATGTTTCATGGTCATTCCTTTGGGGATCATCATCTCTTGTTTCTCCTTTCCATATCATCATGTAATCTCCATGATTCTAATGGATTATTCTTGGGTTTTGGTTGGTGTGGTCGTACCGTGGAATCCTTGGGTGGATGCAGTTGGCGCTAGACGAGGATCATGACCCATTGAGTGGATAAAGAACGTCGAAAACTCTTCGAGGTAGGGGATTCATTGTATCTCTTTTCTTTAATGTGCAACTATATTGTAGGCATGTTGAATCCTACTAGATGGAAATGGAATTGATATAATAAATATTTTAACTGGATAAATAAATTGATATCGATCATATGTTATTACCTCATGTTTTGGTAGATAGTGTGACATCTAGGCTTGCTTTGATTAGGAGTCCGTTCTTGATGGAAATTGGTACAAAACATAAAATTGGGATTAATTGATAATTGTTTGGATAAAGATAAAGAGTCATGTAAACGAATATGGTCTAGATGTCATTTGATTCTAATAAAATTGGCACAGTAAGAATGTTTAATTATTTTTGATAGCTTACTGATTAGGTTTCTTGAATTTGGAACCAACGAATAACAAATCTGTTAATTCAATATAGATTAAAGAAATGATTGTGTGATAATTACTCTAGGAGTTCTGAGATACCCTCTTGATTGTTAAAGGGCCAGGAGCCCAATTAATGTGGTGTTTGTTTTCCCACTGCTTGTGCTGTGATATGATCATGGATGGCTGTTGTGATATGTTGGGGCATGGAGGCTTTTGGTTGTGGTAGAAGATGAATCCCAGTTTGGTGAAATGCATCGGTTTATGAATGTTTGTGTCGTGGGAGACACCAGGGATGATGGAATGGGATGGATGGGATTGTTGGATGCTTTCTTATTTTTTTGATTGGTTATTTATTAGCATTAATTTTCCCCACTACTCCAAGAAGAAGGTATTACTTACCATTCCTTTGAAAGAGGCGAAGACACGAAGAGTATGCCACATGCTTTCTGTGTTTAGCTTCTCAATGAAGGATGGGCATATGCTCTTGCTATAAGTGGAAAAGACTCCACGGGTAGTACATCTACTCACAGTGTTGTGCCCCCTTGTGTTAAGTAGAATATAATGATTTACTAGAATGCCTGGGAATGTGGGAAATTATTTCTATAATGAATAATATAATAAGTGGTGTGAACCCATGTGGTTGAATTTTGCTGGAACATAACGATGGTGTTGTAATTTTGAAGGAACAACGAACTTGGGTGTGAGGCTAATGAATTTTTAATGTGGGACTCTTCATGGTTAATTAACATTTATAGAATTAATTAACGTAAAGTGTAACTGTTAAAAAGGGATTAATGTAATCTAATAATGATCTAAAAATGGTTGTGTTCTTATAGGATACCTAGTATTAGAAGTAGTTGCCTAGAGTCTGAGAGACGTTAGCTGAAGTAGTGTCTAAGACTAGGTTATGCCCATAGTGTGGTTGTGAGTTATAGTTTATTCGATAATTTTTGTTTTTCTATATGCTACTCCACCCTGACAGTAAGGGCAACTCACACCCCGAGGATTCTGAGCCTTGGGGGTGTTTTCCCCAACATTCTGGTGGGAGGATGGATGGATGACTACCCCCTTTGGCCCTGCTCTCTTCTCCTTGTAGTTACTGGTGCTGGCAGGCACATTGGTTAGTTTTTAACATATAGGTGTGTAGAGGAATGTAATGGATTGTGTTTATTGACACACATAAATTCTAGATTTTTTTTCTGTGGACTACTATTGGTGTAACGTGTGTAGGTTGTGATGGCTTAAGGATCCTTAATCGGAGTATGGGATGTAATGGCTTGAGGTATGATACCCGATGAATGATACAAGTTATCCGAGCTATGGTGGCTCCCGAAAACTACCTGGTTACATTTGTTTGTGTATGTGGTGGTTTTTTTGAACGAGGTTTATATTGTGGTGCTTTTCCCAGGTGTCTACGGGCAATCCTTTTTGGAGAGAGCTGCTCCGGACGTGCGGCATTGGGGCAAAGCGGCGAACTAGTGGGGAAGTAGTAGTGGGGTATCCTTGATATTCTTTATTATATGATATATTCTTGTATGCGTTACTTGTTGAGAGTATCCATGTGGAGGATGGGAACTTAGTATACATGTTTAGGTGGCGAGTTAGTTCTCTAGTTTTTCAATGTGTTTTAGCAAGATTTCATTGCATTTTCATGAGAGGCTTCAGGGAGAATCCTACTGAGTATACTGTTATACTCATCCTATGTATATGTAAACTATTTTTCAGGTCACATGGAGCGGGTTGGAGGTCGAGTTGGTGTTTAATATCTTTGTGTTGCAGGAGATATTCGGGCTTGTGGTTGCTGATGTTTAACATTATTTTGGGTACTTGCAATTTTCCCCTTTCAGTTGTAGTAATTCTGCATGACATTTCATATGTGTACTTGGGTTTTCTCTTATACTTCAGTCTGAGTTGGAGTTGATTGGTGTCTATCTTATCTCTCTCTTCTGATTTTGTTCTCTTTGATGGTAATGCCACCCATTTTGTGTGTTACTATAACATCGGTGCATATCGCCAACCCAGGGCCTACTAGAGGCGGGACCCGGGGGTCATTATCTCCCTTCTCACATTACCGGCCTAGGAGGGGTACAATTTGTGGGGAGGGGGTCATGACAGTGTGGTATCAGAGGTCTGGTTGGGGGACAGGATAGAGTTTGGAGTTAAGCACTGGTGAGATTGCTTGGGTTGGTAGGGAAATAGGGTCATTCATGTTTATCAAGAGAGGTAAACACTAGAGACCGGATGAGACATAGTCATTTAGGGGCCTCTATGATCTGATGTACATACCATTAAGTTTATAATGGCTACTAAACCGGGTAATACCTGTTGCAGGGTAGATTCCTAGGAAAGGATCATGCATAATTCTTCTTTGTACCTATGTTTGAATGGGTAGACCTTGGGATAGGTTATCCTAAAATGAATAAAAGAAAATAATTATTTAATTAATGTTGAGTCTTCCATATTCCAGGTTTAAGAGCTCTAACAGTTTGTTATTTTATAGGAATGGCTCCAGGTCGATGTCCTTGTCAGGTTTTCAAATATAATGTCTAGTAGGCTGTTCCAGTAGATCATCGTATGGTATATGTTTACAATGACAAAACATGGAGGAAGACACTCAGAGAGTTTTAGTGCAAGAGTCTACTGAAGTACGTGGGCTCCATTTTAGATGTACTCACAGAAGACTGGTTGGAGGTGGTCGAGATCGGCTTCATTTCGATTCATGTTCAGAAGGAACACTGGGATTACTTGGTTGTGATGACGCTTCATTGAGTAGCGAGGCAGTGGTGGTTCTTATTCCTTAGGGATCGTTAGGAGTTATCGATCTCATGGGAGGATTTCTGAGATAAGTTTAGAGTCGAGTTTCTTTCATTGACTGAGAAGTTGTACAGTCGCAAGGGACTTCTTACCCTTCGACAGGGGAGCTCCATTGTTCGAGAGTTTGAGATCCTTTTCAGGAACCATTTAAGATATGCTTCGGACCTGTTGCCAGATGAGGAGGCCAGGGCGAGACATTTCGAGGAGGATTTGCATCCAGAGATCCAGTTCCAGGTCACCCCATTTATGCAGAAAACATATCTTGAGGTGCTGGCGAGGGCAGATGTTGTCGAGAGGACTTTGGACAGGACCAGATCATCACGAGAGGGGAATCAACATGATTACTCGTGATGGAATTCTATGGTCCGGGGCTCCCGGTTTTCAAGGTAGAAAATTTTTCGTTCATCCAGGGGTAGGTCCCAGCCCTTCACATCTCGTTTCTCCAGAGGCAGAAACTCTCAGTCATATTCCAAGGAATCAAGCGCTTGTTTTTCATGTGGTGGTCATGGTCATCAGTAGTGGGAGTGCTAGACCTTTCAGAGTGGTCATCATGCACCTGGCACTATGCTCCATGTTCTTCCATTAAGGGAGTTCCAGCTGAGGCATCAGCAGACAGTTACACCAACTTTAGATCGGTAGAGGGTAGATGGGGTAGTAAGTGGACATCCACATCACACTCCCCATCCATAGAGAGCAGAGTACGATAGTGGTGGTGGTCTTCATCAGGGTTAGAGAGTTCATGGAGGAGGTCGTGGCCAGCTTTATGCTCTAGTGTTTCCAGATCCTGGAGATCCAGATGTCATTTGAGGTACCCTTTACTTTTTTTTCTACCATGGTGCATGCGTTTTTGATTTGCGAGAGACACACTCCTTCATATCACCCACCCTTGTCCGTGCTTTTGGACTTGAGGTAGAGAGTCTTCCAGTTCCCTTGGTGTTGAAAATGCCAGTTGGAGGTCAAGTTGAATTGATTGAAGTATGTAGAGACTATGAGCTAGTGTTGGGGAAGCACCGATCTGGGGAGATTTCTTATGTTTACGAATAAAACCATATTATTTCATCCTCAGCATGGATTGGTTGTATTTGGTGCAGGATATCGTAGATTTCTTCAGGAAGAAGGTCGTCTTGATTGGTGCAGATGGAGAGAAAGTGGTGTTTTTTTGTATGTGAGACCCTCGTATGGGTCATAGGCACGTTCCATCCTTATCATCCATGATGGCTAAAATGATGATGAGTTCTTCAGAGGTTCTGTAGTTTGTGTTTCTTATGGTCGTAGAGGAGTACCCTGATTTCTTTCTAGAAGAGGTTGTAGCATTACCCCCTCGATGAGAGATCGAGTTTGGGATCGAGCAACATCCATAAGTATCTTATATCTCTATGTATCAATATAGGATGTCCCCTTCTTAGTTATGAGAGCTTTGTAGACAGCTTGATGGTATGTTACAGTGTGGTTTTTTCCGGCCATGTGTGTCACTATGGGGTGCACCAATGTTGTTTGTGAAGAAGGATGGAGGTAGTTTGCAGTTGTGTGTCTATTATCGTTGCATAAAAAAGTGAAAATAAAGAATATCTATACTCTTCATCGGATTAATGACATATTAAATCAACTTAAGTGTGCATGTTGGTTCTCAAAGATCGACTTGTGGTCAGGATATCGTCACATATGTGTAAAGGATGAGAATATCCTGAAGACAACTTTCTGTTGTCGTCATGGGCATTAGGATTTTGTTGTATTTCCGTTTGGTGGGACAAATACTCCAATTTTATTGATGGGATTGATGAATGTTGTGTTCCGTGAGTTCCTAGACAAGTTCGTGGTAGTTTTCATCGATGACATCCTTGTGTACTCCACATCTGAAGAGGATCATGCAGAGCATCTACGAGCCATTTTGGGAGTACTTCATTGACATCATATATTTTGGAAGTCGTCTAAGTGTGAGTTTTGGACTCAATAAGTCTGTTTCATGGGTCATGTTGTGTCCCAACAAGGAGTAGTTGTGGATCCATCGAAGGTAGAAGTAGTTGTGTCTTGGGAAGCCCCCAAGACGGTTTTAGAGGTGCAAAGTATGCTTGGTCTCGCAGGCTACTACAGGAGGTTAGTAGAGAATTTTTCACGAGTTTCAGCTCCTCTAACAGCTTTGACAAGGAAGGATCATTAATTCATATGGAATGATCAGTGCCATGAAGCTTTCAAGTATCTAAAGGAGAAGTTAGTTAGTTCTTTTTCCCTTTGTCTTCTAAGTGAGGGAGTTCCGTTTTGATGTTTTCCGTGATGCTTCACATATGGGGTTAGGCTATGTTCTCATTCAGAAGAGTTTAGTTGTTTCTTATGGGTTTGGCAGTTGCATCCCCATGAATGAAACTATGCCACCCATGACCATGAGTTGGAAACCATGGTGTTTTCTCTGAAGTTTCGGAGACATTACCTCAATGTTGAGCGCTTTGTGGATTTCACCAATTATAAGAGTTGGAGTTAAGTTTTATCCTAGTGTGACTTGAACTTAAAACAATGTCAGTGGATGGAGTTCTTGTAGGAATATGACATTGAAATATCGTACACATTTGGAAAGGGGAATTTTATAGCTGATGTGCTGAGTCAAAAGTCATGTAGTGATGATGTGCATGAATCTGGTGACTCTGGGAGAGCAATGGAAGAACTATCAGGATTACATATGGATATGGGAGAAGTTGGGGGTAGATGTTGTCTTTTTCAGATGACAGTACAATCATCCCTGATGTAGAAGGTGGAAGAGTCCTTGTTGGGGGATCTTGAGGTGGAGGTCTGGAGAGACCGAGTTGTTTTTGGTGAGGCCCTTGATGGTTGGTTGGAGGATGAACAACACTGAATGTTGTATCATGGAATGATTTTTGTTCCCTTTACAATGCGCGAGACTATTCTTAGAGAGTTCCATAGATTTCCTTTAGTAGTACATCCTTTCCTGACAATGATGTACCGATCCTTGAGAAGCCAGTTTTGGGGGCCTGGTCAGAATAGTGCGGTTGCAGAGTTTGTGTCTCGATGTTTAGTCTGCCAGAAGGTGAAGGCTGAACACTCTGTTCCTGGTGTCCTTCTCCAGCCATTAGATATTCCTCAATGGAATTAGGGGGACATCTCAATGGACTTTGTTACTAGTTTAACTTGAGCTCAGGGAGAACATGATGATATTTCGGTGTTAGTGGATCGTTTAACCAAATAGGCCCACATTATAGTGATCAAGGAGTCGATCTCAGGGTAATTTTTGTCGAATTAGTATCTAGAGGAGGTGGTGAGACTTCATGGTGTCCCTAGGATGATAATTTCTGATCATGATCCTAGTTTAACCTCTAGGGTGTGTAGTGGTCTCCAACATGATTTTGGTTCTCAAATATGCCATAGCACTACTTTTCATCCTCAAACAGATGGTCAGATAGAGTGAACCATCCAGACTCTTGAAGACATGTAACACTCTTGTGTTCCTGATTTTGTAGGTTCATGGAGGATGCACATACCCTTGGTGGAGTTCTCTTACAATAATAGTTTTCACTTGACCATTGTTATGGAACCGTTTGAAGCCTTGTATGGATGACCTTTTCATTCTCCTTTGTGCTGGACTGGGGTCGGAGGGTCAGCAATTCTCGGACCGGAATAAGTGCAGTATACAACAAAGATGGTCCAGGTGATTAGTGAGAGGATGATGATAGCGCAAGATCGTCAGAAATCATATGCGGATCAAATGAGGAGACCCTTGGATTTTAACATTGGGTATCACGTGTTTCTAATGGTGACTCGCCATCATAGGTAAAAATATTTTGTCGTTGAAGAAAGGATTCTCCCCGGTTTTTTGGGCCTTTCGAGGTGTTAGCTTGTGTTGGAGCTGTGGCATATCGAGTAGAACATCCCCCACATATGAGATGGATACATGATGTTTTCCATGTATCATAGCTCCGTCTATATCTTCATGATGACTCTCAAATCATCGATTATGGAGAGATCGATGTTGATGATGATTAAACCTTTGAGGAGTGACCAGTGGAGATCCAGGACCACAAGTAGAAGGTGTTGCGTGTGCGTTCTATTCCCTTGGATTGTGTCTTGTAGAGACATGGTGGTATGGAGGAGAGTACCTGGGAACATGAGTCACAGATACGTGCTCAGTGTCCAGAGTTTTTTATTTTTAACTCTTTTCATTTAACGATGTCCCTTTGTGGTTAGAACATTCATGATGAATTTCTTTTATTTCTTTGGTGGCTTGCTCTGTTTTGAGTGGTATCTCAATGGGTGGTTGTTCAGATCCTATTTCCTTTTCTTCTTTAGGTGGGTTTTACATTCACATGGATGAGAATGTATTGAAAGGTATCTGATTTAATAGCCCGGACCTCTCTGGTCCATTACATGTATTTCAGGATGACAAGGTGACTTATCCCCAATAATTTTTTTCCAAATTTCCAATTCAGTGAACAGTGTTCCTATCGGTGAGGTTCAATGAATAGTTATATTGGTGATGTTCAGTGAATAGTTTTTCTATAGGTGAGGTTCAGGGAAATGTGTTTATATCGGCGAGGTTTAGTGAACAATGTTTCTATTGGTGAGATTCAGTGAACAATGTTTCTATTAGTGAGGTATGGTGAACAGTGTTTCTATCGGTCAGGTTCATTGAACAATGTTTCTATCGGTGAGGTCTATTAGTAACCTCTATTGGTAGGTGTACAATGTTTCCAGAATGGTAGGTGTATAGTGTTTCTAGAACGGTAGGTGTACAATGATTCTAGAATAGTATATGTACAGGGTTTCTAGAACGGTGAGGTCTATCGGTAACCTCTAACGCTGAGGTCTATCGGTAACCTTTAACATTGAGGTCTACGGTAACCTCTAATGATGAGGTCTATTAGTAACCTCTAACGGTGAGGTCTATTAGTAACCTCGAACGGTGAGGTCTAAAGGTGACCTTTTCATTCCTTTTCCAAATTTTGAGTATGTGAACTGTGTTTCCAGCTTCCTACAGTTTCACCCCTTTGACATTTCGTTTGACGTAAAATGCATTAAAAGCCTTATTTTAAGGACTCTTAATGCCGTTTCAAAGTCCAAAAATCCTATATTAATTATTCATAAGGCCCGCGATTTTTTTACTTGGTCAAACCATGTCAGTTAATGTAATATCATTTTAATGGGGAATTAATCGTATCTTAAACCGTCACCCCATTAAAAATTCAAAAGTGACCAGATATCCTCCTCCATTGTTCTTCCTCTTTTTTCTCGGCTATGAGATGAAAGAACCATTAAATACTTCCCAAAGGAGTCGCAAAATAAAACTCTACACCTCAGATTGGTTCCATTCTATTTTGATGCAACTGAACTGTATTGGACAATCTTCGATATAAGGTATGTTTTATCATCGTTCCTTTGGGGATCATATTATATTGTTTCTATTTTAAATATTAGAATGTTTATCCAAGATTCTAATGGAGTTTTATATTGTTTGGGTTTGTGTGGTCATACCGTGGCATCGTTGAGTAGATACAGATGGCACGAGAGGAGGATCATGACCCGTTGAGTGGATAAAGAATGTGAAAAACTCTTTGTGGTAGGGGATTCATTGATTTTATTTTAATTAATGTGGAATTTAATTGTTAGAATGTTTAATGTCATTGGATGAAAATTGAATTGACATAATAAATATTTTAACCAGATATATTAATTGATAATGATCATATGTTATTGCATCATGTTTTTCTAGATAGTGTGATATCTATGCTTGATATGATTAGTTGTTCGTTCTAGATGGAAATTGGTAAAGAATATAAATTGGTATTAATTGATAATTGTTTGGATAAAGATAAAGAGGCATGTAAATGAATCTGGTACTAGTTGTAATTTTATGTTAATCAAATTGGCGCAGTAAGCATGTTTAATTATTTGTAGTAGCTTACTAATTAGGTTTCCCAAATTAGGATCCTACGAATAACAAATCTATTAATTCAATATAGATTAAAGAACTGCTTGTTTGATAATCCCACAAGGGGTTCTGAGATACCCTCTTGATTGTTAAATGACCAAGATCCCAATTAATGTGGTGTTTGTTTTCCTGCTGCTTGAGCTGCGATATTATCCTGGATCGCTGTTGTGATATGTGGGGGCAAGGAGGCTTTTGGTTGTGGCATCAGATGATGCCTAGAGTGGCGATATGCATCGATTTAAGCATGTGGGTTTCATGGAAGACACTAGGGATGATGGAATGGGATGGATGTGATTGTTGGATTCTTGCTAATTTTTTTATTGGTTGTTTATCTGCTTTACTTTTCCCCACTTCTCAAGGTTGCTGGTCTTACTTACCCTACTGCCGAAAGACACAAAGACACATGGGGTATTCTACATGCTTTCTGTGTTTAGCTTCTCAAGGAAGGATGGATATATGATCTTGATAAAAGTGGAAAAGACTCGATAGGTAGTAAATCTACTCACCGTGTTGATCCCCTTGTGTTTAGTAGCATAGAATGTTTTTCTAGAATGCCTAGTAATGTGGGAAAGTATTTCTATAAAGAAAAATTTTATAAATTGTGTTAACCCATGGGTATGGAGTTTGCTGGATCATAATGATGAGGTTCTAATTTTGAATGAACAGTGAACTTGGTTGTGATGCTAATGAATTTTTAATGTGGGACTATTCATGGTTAATTAACATTTAAATAATCAATTAACGTTAAGTGTAGCTGATAAAACGGGAGTGAAGTAATATAATAAAGCCCTATAAATGGTTGTGTGCTTATTGGATACCTAGATATAGAAGTAGTATCATTATGTCAGAGAGATGTTAGTAGTAGTAGTTTATATGACTAGGTTATGCCCATAGTGTGGTTGTGTGTTATAGTATATTATGTACATTTGTGTTTCTATACACTACTCCACACTATCAGTAAGGAAAAAATTCCCCAGGGATTATGAGCCCTGTGGGTGTTTTCCACAACATTCTGGTGGGAGGATGTATGGATAACTACCCCCTTTGGCCCCACTCTCTTCTATTGGTAGTTACTGGTGCTGGCATGAAAATTGGTTAGTTTTCACTATATATTTGTGTACAGGGCTATAATGTCTTGGGGTTATTCAAGCACACTTATTCTGGATATAGTTTTCTATGTCCTACTATAGGTGTTCCGTGTATAGGTTGTGCTGGCTTGAGGATACTTACTCAGTGTATGGGTTGTAATGACTTGAGGTATAATACCCGATGTATGATACACTTTATGTGAGCTGTGGTGGATCTTGGAATCTACCTTGTTACTTTGGTTTATGGACGTGGTGGTTTTGTTGAACAAGGTGCATATTATGGTGCTTCACCCTAGAGTCTGTGGGCAAGCCTTTTTGGAGATAGATGCTTAGGACGTGCGACGTTGGGGAAAAGCGGAAAAGCAGTGGGGAAGTAGTAGTGGGGTACCCTTGATATTCCTTATTATATGTTATATTATTGCATGTGTTACTTGATGAGAGTATCCATGGTGAGTTTGGGAACTTAGTAAACATGTTTAGGTGACTAGTTAGTTCTCTTGTTTTTCAATGTGCTTTAGCATGCTTTCTTTACTTTTTCACGAGAGGCTTCAGGGAGGATCCTACCGAGTATACGTTTATACTCACCCTATGAATATGTAAACTATTATTTAGGTCACATGGATCATGTTGGAGGTTAGACTAGTGTTTAATAGCTTGGGGTTTCAGGAGCTATTTGGGCTTATGGGTGTTGTTGTTTTACTTTATTTTGGGTACTTGATGTTTTTCCTCTTTCATTTGTAGTACTTCTGCATGAAATTTCATATGTGTACTTCGGTATTCTCTTATACTGCAGTTTGATTTGGAGTCAACTGGTGTCTATCTTATCTCTCTCTTCTACATGTGTTCTCTTTGAGGGTAATGACTCCCATTATGTGTGTTACTAAACCCTCATTGCTAGTCACCAACCCGGGGCCTACTGGAGGTGGGAATCGGGGGTCATTATCTCCATTCTCACATTGTTATCCCATGAGGGGTACACTTTGTGGGGAAGAGGTCGTGACACCACTCACAATAATAAGCTCATGCCTAGAAAATCCTTTCATCAGTATATATAAACTCTTCCAAAATAACATTACCCAAAAGAGTTTTACCTTATCTAAAACAATTCCTCCACGAACTAGGTTGGAGTTCCATCTAACCTAACACCCAATCAGATCTGTTGAATAGCGAAAAAGGAATTCTCATTTCCCACCAGCTGGAAACTATTACCAAGGAATCAAAAATACACTTTGGGTCTGATTTCACTCGTTTATACAACCATAAACAAAAAAATAATAATTTTAATCATCTTATAACTAATAAATATAACCAAACGAGGTACAATTTTGTTTTTCAGATTAGAAATTTTACAATTTTAACCCCAAATAAAACCCATAAATGGAATGGAAAGAACAAAAATATCAAAGAATCCTCCATAAAACAAAAGGAACACCACCCTCAAGCCACCGCCACCAACACCTACAAGAAGTGGAACACAAGAAACCTTATCCACTATCACCACAAGTGCACATCGTTCCTTCTCCTAGGACATAAATAATAAATTCTACATACCCTGAAGGGGTTATAAAAGGCATGATCGAAATCCCAGTAGGATTCCACCCAATATAAAGTATTTGATACTATAAAATTCACAGAAAAATAAACATGATAATTTATATTATAATGTTTTAAAAATTTACAATAAAACATTTTGTGTAATAATTTCTCAAGAAATACTTTTTGTAAAACCCTTTTTCACAAATATGATTTCATAAAAAAAATGTACACAATTTGTATTGTATGTCTATGCCTAGTACCACATCTCATGAACATCACTTCATAAGAGAAAATCCTACGGAAATACATATAGGTATCAATAATGGGTGGTTATCTATGAACCTTATATAAAAATGATCAAAATCCTCTAACTCAACTACCAACAATTTTCCCATGAATGATCCACTAGAGTAGATCCCATCCCAAAAATCATGTGGTTTCAAAATCATAAGAGAATACCTATAAACATACCATGAACGAGACACTATAGGGGACACCATCATGAAAATATAGTGGTCTATGATTATATATCATTTTTAGTCTGTGTTGTAATCATTAATCATGGTATATGAATATGGGACTCAACCACTTCTGAACCACCTAGTGTACTACTTCTAGTTTTGCCACCTAGATACTATGGGATCCCTTTGTAGTCAAATTCTATTTCTCATGTCTCATAAATCATCACTATCATATATACAGGAAAATCATCAGATAAAAACATATAAATCACCACATTCACATATTAACCTTGATCCAACACTCCTAATCCAAATGGAAACGACTTGTTTATATAAAAACCCATTTTCACATCACAGGCACACCAAAACTAATTGATAAACATTTCACACCAATTGAATGATTTATGAACCAGATTTGGTAATTATACTAGAAAGAAAATTAAATCTAACCATTTCCTTGGGATTTTCTCCTTTCAAATCTACAATCAAACCAAATCCATTTCATAACACTCTTCACATAACATTCACAATTAAAAAAATTAAGGTGAAAAATAAATAAAAAAATATTCAACAAAAAAACCCCATTTTTCATGGAGATCCCACTGAAAACACATTCACACCATTAAATATCATTCAAAACAAATCTTTTCACCTTTCACAGAAGACATAGAAAAAAATCATGAAGCACCACGCTGATGCACATTAGAAATATATCTTTCTTTCAAAAAATAACTTTTATCACATGTTAATCTCAAAACCCTTCCAAAACATGTTTATCACCACATAAAAATAGATAAAACACATTTTAACATCCAAGAAATATTACAAAAAGAATAAAATAATGTAAAATAATATATCCACCAACCATACACTTGGAAACATACAGAAATTGGTTTGAACGCACAACCACACTACCACAAGATCTTATAAATTCAATATCTAACAAAAAACTAATATTCAACACCACATCACAAGATCAAACCATAGTTTGGTCAAAAAACCACTCAAAAATAATAAATCAATAATGATGGAAGAAGGACCCTAGAAATATGGAGATATAAAGAGGAAAATTACTTACAGGATCCTTCCTTGTATAACCAGGGTCAGAACCACCCAGGTGTTGAAGATAAAGAGGTATAACAAAGCATAGAGGAAGCTCACATGCATGAAAGTCTTGAATGAGGTGGATCAGATGTGCTTTAGGGTTAAAATGAAATAAAAAACAAAGGTAATTTTCATCATTTTAATAATTTGGACAAGTTACATTGTTTTCCATGATGGTTTTTCAAATTGTGGAGAAAAATGTACATCACACACTATGCAATAGGAATAATCAACATTTTTATGCTACATGGTTTTCCATACCGTGCTCCAAAATTCTGGTTACTACTACCAAAAATGGTAATTGGCTAAATTCTTATCTAGAGTAGGGATCATAGTTTCCCCTAACAATTCACCAACCATGTGCCACCTACTATGAAGCCCAAAATATCGATTTCTAAACAAAAAATACATGGGAAACTATGGGATAAATATAAGAACTAAAATAGATATAAGAATACCTCAAAATAAAATCATCGTTGTTACAGAATTATTTTTTCTCAAAATGTATCATAAAATTTTGGTGCAATGATATAGGGAAACCCAAACTAGTAGTTATTTATGGAATTTTTAAAATGGGGGTTTTAGTGGAATGTGAATTAAGAAACATAATTTTAAAATTATTATTTTAAAATGGTTGTTTGGTTTTTAATCACAGAAAATTTGTTGCAATGTTTTTTCAATAAATTATTTTTCTATGAATTGGATTTGGTATAATTTTGTTGGCATGGGTTTTCATATTAAATGTTTGGCCTATAGTGATGTTAATTTAGGATGGATAAGGGTGTGAGTTTACCCATATAAAATCAATATTACGGATAAGGCATGATGGTCCACCCTCAAAATGGTTCAACAATTAATGAAATCGTGAATGGATGGATCACCCATCGTGGGTATATAGAGGTCCACCATTTCATGACTCATTTGATGTGTTATATGTTGATTGAATGGGTTATGAAAAAAATACAATATAGAATGGGTTTTAAATAAATTTTGGATTTATTTACTTAAAATATGTTTAGTTTTGAAAATATCTTGACTTATATATAATCTATTTTCAATTGAATTATATAAGTTGTTTTATATAAATTTTTTAACATGTTATATCCTAGTGTTATGAGTTAGGAAGAAATTTTAAAAGATATTAATGGGTTTCATTACACACCCCCAGTTTGGGAAATTCAGTGTGCTTGAGGATATTGTATACTGAGACATAGATAAATTAAATGTACCACCTTTATTTTGTGATACTTTTTGATACATTGGGTGTTTATTGTGGAGTTAGAGATTGGTGATTGTAGGGTGTTTTAGAAGTGGTGTCTTTGGAGGTGTCAAGTATGGTGGGTTCTTTCTTCTACATTATACTACGATATTGGTTTTGGTTTCCACTTTGTACTCAGGTGTGGTATATTGTTGTGTTCATTAATTTTGAGTTGTATACATTATGTTCATGCATCATTTCATGGTTTTTTGTTTATTTTATACTTAGTTTTTTTATTTTCATTTCAAATGGAAAATCATCCCCCAACCATTTATGTATCAGTTTACATTCATTTGTACCCTTGGCATTTGGGGGTTGTATCCTAAGACATTGTAGTAATTTTACATCATGTCAATCCAATTAGGAGGCGAGGGATCATAAAATGATGTTCCAAACTCCAACTCCTGTATGGTTTGGCATATGATATGGGAAAACATCACATTGCCTATCATGTTTTTTTCATCACTAATTCTTATATTTACCATCATTTAATTAAAAAAAGAAAAATGATGATAATAAATATTCTATTATTCTTAAAAAATCTAAATTTCTTAATATATAAGAAATATTATATAAATTATAATCACGTATAAATATATGAGCCAAATAATTTCAATCTAAATTATTAATGGTAATTTTCCTATTATTCATTCAAACCTAAAAATAAATTCATGTAAATCATAATGGTTTGTAATTATTTTTTGAATTTATCAAAAAATATCTAATAATATTGTCAATCAATATGAAACTACCCATTATATTCAGATAAAAAAATTGTATTCAATTGCATATATGGCACGCTACACCAAGGGTGGAAGGGAATATAACAACATGATAAATTATAATATATTTACAATTTTAAATAAATTAAATGAAATATATTGATTTTAATTCATGTAACCTTTATTTTATCACGTGTTAGTCCTAATAATAAGTTTCATCGATATCTTCAATTACATGCAAAACTGAGTTTTACAGAACTACAATATACAATTAATATTGTCATTTAATGGGATAGTTTTTTCCTAGACAATAGAATGATGTTTATGAATATAATTAAGTAATTAATATAAATATAAATTAAATCCATTTTAATTATTTTTCTATTTATTACAAATAAAACAATTTACATTTAAAAGAAGAATAAGTTTTTTCAAAAAAAATCTATAATTTCTTAAAGACGACATAGTTGCACTTGGAACACATAATTTAAGATTTATATTGATTTGTATTAGGAAAATTTATTTGGGAAAATAAAAAAATTAAAATTGGAATACAAAAATTCTATTTCTGTTATTTTTTGGTATTTTTCTAAAATGATTCATTTTTTATTAATAATGAAAATTAAAAAAAATTATTGAAAACTTCCATTTTTTTAAATAATTTATAATGTTAAATTATATTTTTTACTATTAATAATGAAAATTTTGTTCAATTTTATGTCAATTAATCCAATTTATGTAATTTTAAAAATATTTATGTTTAATTTTGATATAAAAATATTTTAAAATATTGGTTATTTTACATTAAAAACTCACTTTCTCATCATATTTTTTGGGTTAATTTAAAAATAAAATCATACCTTTTGAGTTTAATCAGGAAAAATTGATTCAATAATTTTAATGTTCATAATTTATATTATATAATAATTTCAAATTAATTTTTTAACATAATATTTATTAAAATACATAAAATTCATTACTATGATTAATGTTGAAACGTGAATTTTCACATTACATGTGTTTGTATTATACATCACTTTAAAAATAAATTATTTTAATTACCTAAATCTGATTTCATATTTTTAATCAGTATTTATATTCTATATAATAAAAAATATTTTTATTCAAGATAAATCAACTAGTTAAATAAAAAGATACATGTCTCTGTGGTAATTACAAAAGGGGTAAAAGTGAGTAATCATAAAAACTAATGAATAATGTGTTAAAATGTGTTTATATTTTATTTTAAATGGTGTTCTAGTTATTATAAACCCTCACATCAATTTTTTTTCAATTTTTAGGCACATTTAAAAAGGGACACTATCCAATAGTGAATACTTTTGGGTATTTACAAAAATAAAACTCCTTCTCAATAATAAAAGGGAACTCACTTACCTCACTTATTCAATCCTCTCATGCAATTTTAACTGACCAAAACATACACATATATCTTCACAATTTCCCTTATATCATCCTAGAATCGTTATTTTCATCATGTTTCTTTCCAAATTAGGATTTTCGTCAAACATGAAGAAGATACCCGAAGAAGGGGAAGAGTTCTTCAATAATCATTTTTATTACATTTCTTCCATAACCACTTAAAATTTAAATTAAATTATGATGATATAATGACAAAAAATATTAAATATAATATTATGTTGTTATAAAAATTTAATTTCCCAAATAATTCACAACATCCATTAATTGGGTTATGAAATCATTGTTCGTGTATATGATGGATTATCGTCTTGTAGACCGATGGTGTTTATTTTACCATTACATCCTTTCATGGTTGAGTAAAATGATGAATTTGATATATATATATATATATATATATCAAAATTGTTCCCCTATATTAATTATATCATATATACCTTATTACTTTTCTTTCTGTAAGAGACACGATAATCTCGCTCGTGTGTACGGAAGAATACCGCCTCAAGAAGCGATGTGATTCTTCTTTCACAAACGCTTTATATAGAAAGAGATGTGGTACAATTTTAATGATTATAGGTGATATAAATGATAAAATTATTTTCATAATGAAATAATCATTCTTTGTTCTGGATAATGTATCATTTTATTTTTTACACTTAATGATGGTAACATCATTCATGTACGTGTTGACTACTACCTTCGCGAAGTGATGAAACTTTCTTTTCATTACAACTTTACATGGATGATAAATATATTTATATTATAATAAATAATATATTTTATATGATATTATGATCATTCATTAAAGAAAATAAATTTCTTACCATCATTGTATAATGGTTATTGTAAAATTTAAATGTTACACAAGTGTTTTTACAATATACCATCTCCATGATCATAACACACTTCATTTTTCATAAGCATAATATTTTATTATTATTAAAATTATAATTTATTTATATATAATAGTATTATTTCATGATTATTATTCTTGAGAACATAAACTATATAATATTCCCTAGAACCACGTCATTCGTGATGATGAATATATGAGAAAGTAAGGAAATGTACACATAAAATAATATAAATATTGAATGATTATAAATGAATGCGTGATATGATATTATAAAATATAATATATGATATTATAAATATTAATAACATTATGGTATAAATTAATAACAGTTTTAAAACAAATATACATTTTGTTTAATCACATTCAATAAAAAGGAATTATAAATTAATAGAGTACATCTGAAGTTCATTTCATAGTGTTCCATTATAATGTTATGAACCATGTTTATTTTATATGGTCTATATACTACCCTTTTTACATGTAATATCATTAATAAATAATTTTTTGAGGTATTTTATATTCTAATTAAAAAATATTTATGTGTGGGGATTTAAATTCAAAGCTAGTAAGCGGTAAATAATTACATAACACAATTTATTTTCTTCAGGTTGTATTACTTATTCATCGTCATTAATATTCTATGATTATGTGTAAAATGAATTTTTACTCTATATTATTCTACATACACTTATTTTAAGTGTATTTAAATAGGATACACATAATATATTCATTTAATAATTATCATGTAAATATTATGGTCACTATAAGGGTTTATTTCACAATTTCATTCTAATTAATATTATTTATTCTTGAAAATGAGTTGAAGGGGATTAATTGATTTTTGTATAATAAACCCATTTCACATTATCCTAATATGGTTACTTATTAAATTTTTCATTTAAAGTTACCATTTTTTTACTCATTGTTATATATTATAATTTAGAAAATATTTTTAAGAAAATCTAACTTCATTTCTCTTATTGGTAGGAAATCAATTTTTCCAAACCAATGATTTCAAAAAAAAATCAAATATGTTTTTATCCATTTCAAAATGATTTATTAATTTCATTTCAAATCATGTTTTTACTTTTTTTAAAAAATTAAAGGAATCCTATGATGATTTCAAAAAAATTACCAATTGGATTTTTCTAAAAATGTGAATGGAGTTTTAGTATAATTTTCTAAAAGATGATCATTGATAACATTTTATAGTTTAAAAGAAATATCGTTTTTAAAATTTACAGAATGTATAGAATTACCTACTATCATGACCATTGTTTTATGGAATATTAAATTTCATGTTTTAGGATATTTTTAAATAAAATGTTTTACAATGTTTTTTTTCTATAGAATATATTTTCATAATGTTTTTCAAAATTAAAGTGATATATTCCTAAACAATGTTTTTAAATATATCTTAATTGAATTATTATTCATCGATAAAAAAACCAATATTATTAATTGAATGGTTATATGTCCATTCCATCTTTATTGTTTCTCTATATGGTTTATGTTTATTTTTACCAAGGGTTGTATTGATATTCATTTGGTTATTTCATTTTTATATCATTAACATCACCATGATATATTCTATTTCATATGATTAGTATACATTTAATTTCTCAAAAATATCAATATTATTTATCTTGGTTATTATTATTTCATAAATCATATCTCATTTTTACATATGGTGTCTTATTTTAATGTTAATTTTTTACTGGGGGGATATTGATAAATATTTATCTATTAATCAAATATAAATATTTTTTTAAGGAATATTGATTCAAGAATGAAATTGATTATTTGATATATGAGGAATTATTTACACCTAAAAAAATGGGTGGGTGTCGATAAAATATGGCCCCTTAATGCATCAGTTGGTCTCATGAGATATACAATTTAGAATAACATGAAATGATTTTTTACCTTTATGCTAGGAAATCATGTGAAAGGTCTTGATTGTGGATATATTCAGATTCCAATTATAATGGCATAAAGTAATTAAGACTTTCCTTAATTAAGTGTTAGTTTTTTAGTATCCAGGTTATTTTCAAAATAATTTTACCACTAGAGGTATTTATTTTCTATTTATTAATTAAATGACATGTGTTTTCCATTATTTAACATTACATATGGATTATACATTTTCAATTTATTTAAATTCAATGTGTGTTTAGTAATTTACCTATCTATATTTATTGTTCATTATTGATTCATGATAGGTTCATATATACATAACCCTTAGTGAGCATTTGAGCTCTCCCTTGTTTTGTTTCATTTCATACGAATCCATGAATTGTACAATGACTGATATGAAATGATATTCTATAAGGAAAAATGTTATACTAAAATAATTACATTTATGTTTATTTATTAAAATTTAATGCAATACTCATGTAAATATCTAATTTCTCTAAGACGTCTAAACTATTTGATCCTTAAGGATGCGTTTCCATGCATCTTAAGAAAATGTAATAAAATTACGAACCAACTCTGGGATACTATGGATAAGGTTGTAACAATAGGTGTGAAAAAAGGCCATGTATTAATGACCTATTTTATGATCAAGATAAATACCAAATTTATCTTTTTATATTCTTTACCTCCAGGTAAAACTATTCTAGAGCCACATTAACATTTATAATACAGGCTGGCATGTAATTTTTTGTAAACCACTAGCTCTATACTGCACCAAAATTCATGTATATATATATATATATTAATAACTAGGTTTCTCCCAAATGACTTCTAAACCTAATCTCGTAAAATAACTAGATATTCTGATGAAACCAAAAATAAAGAACCCAACCGTTTTTCACATATTATTTCATTATTATTAACATAAAAGTGAATTAAATAAAAAAAGACAAAAAGTAGTAGTTCCTTTGATGACTAGGAATAATTAATATAATTATAAAAAATCAATTCATTAATCTAATCTCTATAATGATATCCCAAATACCTTTCCCATCGTAAAAAATCAAATGATAAACTATGGACTAAAGGAAAAAATGTTGATATAAAAATATTAGAAATGGAAATAAAATGATAAGGAATCATAACATGTGAGTGAAAAGTATTACATTATATCATGAAAGATTAGAATCATGATAAATCACATAGAATAAACAAATTAAAAAAATATCTCATAAAATCATGTCAATATATGAAATGTGTTAGAAATACTAATAATGGAAATATTAAAATTCAAGTCTATTTTCTAAGAAAACATCACATGGGAGATAGAGTCTAATTAGGGAATATGCTTACTCAAAAATCCCATCCCTAATGTGAAATGAGACAAAAACAATTACTATTGAATTATAGTGCTATATGGGTGCTCCCATTATATCATTTTCTTGACCACATATTCTATAAATGTAAAGAAATTATATGGAATATTCATATGAATTACATTTAGAAATGAATGGCTTGTATAATCATGCAACAAATAATAATTGAAGAAAACATTGAAGATAGAAAATATTTGAATGAGTTAAATATTATTTATTTTAATGTATTAATAAATTATCATATTTCTTGAAATAATTTTTCATTTTTTAATAATTTATTTAAATGACCATGACAAAAAATTATTAAGGGATATAAATATTCTCATTCTAGAAGTTTGATTTTAAATAATGTATTTGAGAAATGATCATAGGGAATGTATTACCTCATAAAATGAATGTATAATTAATTATTCAAATATTTATGTAACATATATACATAATTTATGTGAAACCCACGAAAAAAACGGGAGACATAAAGTGAGTTAAAGAGATAATGGACATAACCTTGTGAAAAATGGTGGTTCAAAGGGAACCCTTACTAAAAGTGTCATATTTATTAATCCTCATTAGTAAATCATTTATAATAATTATTTATTTATTATAAATTTCTTCCAAAACCATACTCCTATATATAATACAAAATATTATTTTCTTCTAACATCTTACCACTGATTTATTATAAGTTATTTATTAGAATCATTGTCTTATGAGATAACTACTTCAATTTTCATGAATGTTTTGGTTCAGTTGTCTTATTATTTATATAATACGAAGTTAAAATTATATGAATAATTTTAACCATGATACTAATATAATATTTATTCATTATATATATATATTCATCCATAAATACAATAGACAAAACATTAATTACACAATTCATAGAGACGGTAAGTCTTACTGACACCTGAATGATGTCTCCATTTTTAATAGATGGATTTAAATAATGTTAAATGATAATTAAAATTTAAATAATATGAATAATATCATAAATATTTTATATATTTATTCAATAAAACATTATAACTAGATGTGAGAGGTGGCGCTAGTAAACAAATTACATCAGATTCCAAGGAAGTGGTATGTCGTATGCACGAATGATTATTTAATTTTTCCATATATGGAATATGAGATGGATGTATGTAATACCATTTGTATAATAAAAAATAATTATATATAATATATGTTTTTATTATTTCATAAGGTTTTATGAATTTTTTAAGGAGGTATAGAAATAATAAAAATAAAACATTCAGTTAAAAGTTACACCTCTTCCACGAAGAACCTCCCTTTATTTTCAAATTAAACTCTCTGGATATTGTATTATTCTGAACCTATGACCCCTATAAGGTGGGGAGCAATGTTATCAAGGGAATTTGGTAGAAATTTTGTGAACTAAATTTCATTTTATATGTGAGTAAAATAAAATATTGGTATTAATTTATAATTTTGGGGATGGGAGTAATTTGAATAACATAAAATATTAAATTTATATAAATTATTTTTTATGGAAAATTGCCTAAAATGATGTAATTAAAATATATTTTGATTATGGGTTTAAATATTATCATCCAAATAAAATTTACATTTCATATTTGTTGTTTACCCATATCTCTTTGTTTGATCCCTCATTAAACCTTTTAGACATTTACCTTTATAACAATTTTTTTACTTTCTAGGGGAAAATTGAAAAAAACAATTGACCCATTAATGGTCTATAAATGATAAGATAACAAATATTCAAAAAAAATTGTTCAAGATGGGATTTTTTGTTTTTTAATCATTTAATAAATATTTATATTGTAAAATACAATTAATTCCATTATTGAAATATCCAATTAATTTTACATTGAAAATAAAAACAGAACAATATAATTTTAATCTATTTTATTATAACATATCTAAAATATTAATTTTATCTAAGAACATCTTATAACATAGTAATTCATTCAAAATATATTAACATTATCATTTTTACAATCATTTATTATTATTTTTTATTGAAACAAATTTTTGTTGGAATCGTGAAAAAATTTAATGTTATTATTACATTTATGAAAATTAAAAATAAATTAAAATGATTAAAATGTCATTTATATTTCAAAAAATTATTTATAATATAAAAATATATGTTTTTGTCCTTATCAAAAAATATGATTGAAATTAAAAGTATGAAAATAGTTTTTTTACGTTATCTTTTACTTAAATATTATAAAGTACAAAATCAAACACATATCCCACAAAATTTACATTTTTTCTAAAATTTCAAAAAAAATTCATTAATACACTCATCCAATATAGTAAAATAATGTGTTGTTGAAATTTTTTCTACTTTTTATATTATGTTTTTCTCTAATTACTCAATTTTCAATTAATTTTGTCATAATAATTTACTATGGTTACAATTTAAAATGACAAACAATTAAAGGGAATTATTTAAAACATTTATATATTCTTATTGAAAAGATTAAATCAATTTTCTAAGATTAAATTTATAGATGAGGAAGAAATTATTTAATGATTAAAGTGTAAAACGCAACAAAAAAAACAATTTTTTGAAAAAATAATTCTTATGCATAAAATGGTTTTTAGGCACATGAACCCCTAATATTATTTGCTAAAAAAGAGAGGTCCAATGAGGGAAATACAAAATAGAGATACAAAGGTTTCAAATAGTGAATATCAAGGGAATCCCCTATGAAAAAAGTCATCCCTTCAATGGAGAAATCTCCCAAATTAGGAAAACACATAATAGTCAAACTTGATAAGGCCATAGATGTAAGAAAGTACGCAACATTGTTACCATCATTCCAGATATAGAGGATATCCATGAGATCTTTTATGAGACTCATAATCTAATGGATATGGTAATTGGTTGTCCAAGGAGTAGAGAAATGACACAATAGGAAATAATGGATGATTTTCAAATCAATCTCCACTCCCAAAAAATCAATACTGAACTGATCAAAAAGAACTATACATACGATAGTCACCAACAACTTATCTTGAAATAAATTTCTAGGGCTAAATTAAGCTAAATAAAAAGGGTCACACTTCCATAGAAATCATGGAAAACCCTCCCACCACGCATAATTCACGTACAATGGGAACCATCAGTATTACGGTTGAGGCCATGGATGAGAGTACTCTAGTGGACCCATTGGCCTTAGCGCCACTCGAATAGGAGGAAAACTTTGAAACAATTTCATGTGACTCCTAAAAGATGGGGAATCATTGTAGGGATTGGAGATAAGTGTAATATTTAGTAACATAATCATGATCCTACAAATGATTTCCAACTATATACTGGGAGACTACTTGTAATGTGCTTACATCTTCATCTTCCAAATACCCAAAAAAATATTGATGAAGATATTAAGTCATGCCTTATACTCTGAACAGCTCTTCTATACTTGATAACACCTTGTAGAAAAGAAACAATTGCATGGAGAAGGATTACCAGGTGGGGAATTGAATAATCTTAATGTAATCCAGGTCATGTGATCCTAGTCGTTGTCAAAAAAATATGTTGTCCACTAACAAATCACTGGGATTAGCACAGCAGAGGTAGTACAATGCCATACTGATGCCAAGATGCTTTATGTTCTTGTCAGTAGGAATGGCTCTATTGTAGAAATTCAATACTATGATATTAAGCTTGGTAGGTATTTACTTACACTATAGGGATGCCTCCAACCAATACTGGTCAAATGGGCATGATTGGAGATGACATAGATCCTTCCTAGAAATAATTTTATATACTGAACCAGAAAAACACATTTATCTAATTCATTTTTCAGCTCAATAAAATTGATGTTTTCACACTAATAATTGTTCAGGATATCCATTGTGAAATCTAGGTAGCACATATATTGTTTTAAATTCATGTCCGGGGTCAAACAACTAAGTTAACCCAACACTATGCCAGTTCAATTAGAAAACGAAAAAATATTGTCATCTTTTTCGACAAAGCATCCGATGTTTATCTGAATGGAAAACAAATATGATTAAATCAAGAACTACATGGGGGTGGGATTTCTGGTGGGGCTATATTATTTTTATACATATTTTCCATGAACCTTTCTCTCAATGATCGACCATCATGATCTTCCCACGACAATTTGACATCCATGTCATGCATCTCTCTAGACAGACATCTGACATTGATACCCCATGTAATGAAAGGTCACACCATCCTTGACCATGATTCCCAGGGATTCCTTCCATCTGAGTGAGCATCCGAAATGAATCCTAAAATAATGTTCTCAATTCTTGATTTTACTACATTAAATTCAATTGTATCTTAAAGTGTGTGCATAGCAATATAAGTGAGTAAATTTCTAACCCACGTAATGTGACCACCATGAGAAAAGAAGCGAATATTCCAGTTGTTTATACACCCTCTGATTTTTTTGAAAAACCTGTTGTATTGGTGGAAATGGATTCTATAAGGGGAGATAGAGGAAACATGGCACTCTATCAGGAAGTTATGTCTATGCATTCCTAGAGTTATTTCTAGATTCTGAATACACCTTTTGGAATATATAAGGAAGAGAAATATACTAATCTTATAATAGTTAATCAATTTACCGCACCATTTAATTCACTCATCGGTAATTTAATTAATTCATAGAATGAAAATAATTATCCCATTAAGAAAATTAATGTTTTCTTCTTCATACATCTGGTGAGATTCACTGATGAAAAAATTCTAACACTGGAAGTGGACGATATTGGCAATAACTTTATTTTGGATGATATAATGACTGAGGGAATCATATATATAGATGGAAAAGATGAGAGATATTCAGTTACTATTCATTAGGCCCTAGATAGATTTAATGAAGCCACAATATTTTCCCATAAATGTTGTACTGAACCACATGGAGCTAGAGAACCTAAAAATATGATCTGAGGCCCATGTAGAGAAGCCCATGCATTAGAAAAATTTCAGGATAAAGTTTCATTCAATCCTGTTATATTATTTATCCATGACAAACATAATGACCAGATTGAAGATTTTTTCCTTCAGATTCATATCCCTTAGTATCTACTGATCCAAGAGAATCTCCCATAGACCGGACAACATTAATAATGTCCTGATGATCTTTAAAACCCCATGATGAAAGAAGAAGTAAGATCCTTTTATTGATGAGGCTAGCTCAGACCTTAATGGGAAAGCTAAACATTCTGATGGGGTCGAATTATTTAAGAAAGTAAGGGGCCATGACCTTATGGATAAGCACAAGAGTAGTAATATAAGAAACATGTGGAAGGAGACCACCTTGAAATAAATCCTAGCCTTCTCCAACAAAATTTGTTCTAACTAGGTTATAAGAGGGAATAATGAAAGATCCCATGAACCCATCGTGACCTCATAAACTATCTATGTTAGGTCATTTCATGACATCTTATATCCCATGCCTATTTGGATTTGATTTAAAACCCTCGTTGTGATCAGGGTTGTGTAAATTATTTTTCACCATACATATAGTATTTAAAATATCATGATATCACTTTTAAGGGATAATGTTCCAACTAGTTTATTTGACATAATAAATAACATCTTTTACTTACTCTTCTATAGGTTTCCATATGACTCATATAATCATTCTTGAGACTTCATCCCATTACAATCATCAAACTTGTTAGGGAAAGCCTTTTTTTTTCTGCATTCTAAAAAATATCTTCTAATTTTGTCCAATAACTCAGTTGATTTAATTTTAGACTTTACTGTTTATCACACTTCTAAAAGGTGAGTGGACTTCACTCTATATGGGTTCTTCATTCAATATTTGAATCTTAACATCCCAAAAAGTCATGTTGGTTTTAACATGAGTTTTTCAATTTATATTAGTTGAAATTTTCTCCCAAAATCTATTATAATTATTTATCAACTGTTCTATGATTCCCTATTATTTTAAAACAACACTATCTTTGATAGAATTTGCAACACTCAACACTGAGCCTAAAAATATTATTATTTGATGAAGGATATAAAAAATCTATTGTATTTGAATTTATTAATAATATTATCCAAATTATTATATATATGTTATGGTCCTAATAAATAATCATTATTTATAAATTATTAGAAAATAGGTAATCATTTTTTTAATGACACATGATTTCTCAAAAATAATTTTTCATTAAAAAATTATATTGTTATTAAGGGAACATGTTTTAATATAGTAAAGAAAAGTATAGAAAATTTATTTCAAAAAATTAATATTATTTTGGAAATTATAATATTAAAATTATCACATGATGATTTGTTGCAATTTTTCTAAAAGAATTTATTTTTTAGTTAACATGGAAAAAATTGATTTTTATTGCAAAAACATTTTTGTATAAAAAATTTAAAATGATAAATATTTTTTAAAATGGTATAAATGATAAATTATAACACTTATATTATGAATAATAAAATTATTTTTATTAGAATCAACTATATTTTATATTTTCTAAAAAAATTTATTCTCGAAAACCCATTTTTCATAATAACTGTTTTCAATGTGTTTGGAATTTTTATTTTAAATTTACATCCACCACTTCTAGTAAAAAATAACTTAGAATACTTTAAATATTTAAAATCACTAGGTCATAATTTTTTAAATACATCAAATTTATTTTAGAAAATTATGAATTTTAACCAATATAAATTGTTATTACCATGGTAAAGGTTAAATATATTAATTAAGGCTAAAATCAATATTATAAGCCTTCAAATTCATTCAAATCCATTAATTTGTTTCATTTTATGATTATTTTTTATCTGTATTCATCCGATATTATAAAGTATTTCTTTTATTTCATATTACATTTATTTTTAATTTTTTAATTTATAAATAAAAGTTGATATAGAAAATGTCACTTTCATTCTTATAAAATCAATAAAAAAATTGACATAGAAAAAAAATTTCTCTTCAATTATAAAAAGATTTATGCCATATAAATGAATTTTTTATGTTGATAAATTGTTTTTAATTTATTTTTGGGGATATGTTCATTTAATGTGTACACAACATGGATATAATTCTTGATCAAGGAGTAGAATAATATAGTAAATGAATTGAGAAACTCAAAAATATTAATCTTTCGGTGAGTTAATGATTAAAAGAATATTTTAATAAAAATATATCAGATTAAATATTTTTGAAGTGTTTAAATTATAATTTTAGTGTAGAAATTTGATTGTCCATGTTAAATTATTATAATTGTTATTAAAATGAAACTAATATCATTTTATATAAATTATAGTTCCTTAAATTATTTTTAGAAATAAAAAACATGGAAGCGAATAATAAGGATGAAAAATACTATAAAATGTATACTTTCACAATTAATGAGAAAATTATCCCCTTATAAGTAAAATTATATGCTTTTAATATTGGAAAATTTATTACTATGATAGAGGATATAATGTTTTAACCAAGGGGTTAAACCAAACAATAAGGTTTAAAATTAAATATAAAAAAAATAATTTTAAATGATTATATAAATAAAATATATTCTTTATGTTCTAATAAATGAAATATTTTAACAATATTACATTGTTTAGAAAAATATTATATTATAATTTTTCATGTATTTCCAAATATTATATTTATTATATTTTATAATAATTAATATTTTATTATATGACTAAAAATAAATAAAAATAAAATAATTTTGAAATATTACTCAAGATAGTTTAAAACCATAATTAGAGTCCATTTATGGATCACTCGTCCTTTAATAGTGACTTTCTTGACCCCTAATGTGTAAAAAAATGGATATCATAGTAAGTGTCAAAACATTTAATGTGGGGTTAAAACTGTAAGATAATGGCAGAAACATAACAAAAAATTCCATATTTTAGTGAAAAAGATTATTTAGATTACTAATATTATTATATCCAGATTTTATCAAATTGGATTCATTTTTTAAGAGAATTAATTTATAATAATTTAATGTTTCTAATAATTCTATGAGTTCTCCACCTCTATCTTCTTAAAAAGAACAACTTCTCATGTGTTCCTCATACGTTATGAGCCTTAAATTTCAGAAAATACCTACACTAATATCATCCTATATTTCATCAACAAAATATAGTGAGTATGTTAATTCGAAAATAATATCTATTTACGGCTTAAGGTGTATGCCAAAAAATATTTCTAAATTAAGAGGTATAACTCTTAACCAAGTGTTTTAAATTTTATTTCTTTTTATAACCCATCTAAATCAATGGTATAAATTTATAAATACTCAATTCACTATCATAAATATATTTACTTTTTATTATGATGATGGAATAATAATTATCCACCTTCTTCCCATCTTTTGAAAAGTGGTAATGTTTCTCATGTGTACATGTGCACTACCACCTCTACTAAGTGATGTGATTTGTTTTTAGTTTCAAATTTATATGGATATTAATGAGGATAAATTTGATTTATATATATGTCATATATAATATTATATTTAATTTTTAATGTTGAATTATTATTTTCATTTCTTTTAAATCATCTATCGAAAAAATAAAATACCATTCATATAGATATATAACCTACTATATCCCTTAAGAGTGAAATTAAATTTTCTATCTCAATGTTTTATGGATGAATATATATTATATTCATAATATGGTTATAATTCTGGATATTTTGGAACCATGATCAATGATTATGGACTCGAAATGTTGAAGTAAAATTTTTATGGAAAAGAAAACATCTGACACCCAAAAATGAAACTTCTAATAAGGAATTATTAATAGATGGATGTTGAAATTTTGTAAGTGGATTATATATGATATTATATTAATCTAAACTATTTTTATATAATTATAATAAATTTTAAATTTTTTACACATGGGTTTTTTGTAACACTTAGTGATTTTAAAAGAAAAACATTATGTTCGATATCGTATATGACACACAACATTGATCTTAAACGACCCTAGAAATATATTATTTACATTTTATTATTATGAAATAGATGAAAAATTTTAAAGTAATAATATGATTAAATAAATTATGAATAAAAAATTAGATAAATTATTAATAAACATTTTTTAAAAATTTAATATTTTAATTTTATCCTCCAAAAATATGTATCCTTCAAAAAGGGATATAATTACATTTTGTGAAAAAATATTATAATTAATTTCTAGAAAATTTCGAAAAAATATTTTAATAGATGGGTAAATTTTTATAAATAATTATTTTCTTATTTTTTTATAGTATAACATGTATGTTTTTTAGAAATAGTTTATTTTTTAGTGAATATTAATGAAATTAGATTTTTCAAATACTAATATTTATTTTCCTTAATTATAGTAATTTTATTATCTGATTATAATTTTATTTTAATTTAAAGATAAATTTATTATTATTTGATATATTTTGTATAATTAATTTCATTTTAATCAAATTTATACCTAATTTCAGTATAAATTTATTTTTATTCTTAAGAACAAATTTCTATAAAACTTGTTTTATGAGCATAATATTTCTCTATATAAATTAAAAGAAATGACGCATAATTTTAAATGAATTAAAAAATTATATTTATTTATTATAAAAATATATTAATATATTTTAATCTTCTGATTATTGATAATCATATAGTTAGTGTAAGATCATTTCATTCTTGAGAATTCATATTCATAAAAACCCATTTTAACATGTTTTTAGTGTTTATTTATAAATTAAATTTTAAAAACTAGTTGAATTTAATTTCCTAAAATGGGGACATATTTGGATTAAAAATAAAATTATTATTTTATTATTTTAATATGTTGTTTGTTCATAATGATTAGTAAGGATATTAAAATTTCTTTACCATGATTAAGGTTAAATCTTTGTTATATGTGTAATATGCTCTAATATAAAATCAAATTTTCCATAAACATGTAATTTTTATATGAAAATTTTATTTGATATTAATAATTAATAGGTAAAAATTAACTTATTATCCTCATTTTATTTATGATCTCAATTATAAACAACGAAGATTATAAAACTAACTACTGTAGTGAAAAATAAAATTGAAAAGGTATATAAACATTGAGGATATGTGAATAACATGTTTAATAAATGCATATATTGTGTGATAGATCATTCTATAGTCAATAATATTCAATCAAATCCATATTTTTAAAATTACATTGGTACATTGGGTAATATTTACATCCCATTAAATAATAGCTTTTTTGTCCAAAATGGTCAATCCTCTTCAATTATAAAATATTACCCACATCCCTCAATTATTTACACATCCCAATCCATTTTCAAAAATTAAAACTTTCCAAAATATCTATAATGAATTATTATCCACATTTTAGAGCTACTTGTACATTAAAAATTTAAACCCTTGGTTCTTTAATAAGGGATCCAATGGTGGATCTAATAAAATAAGTTAATTACCTTAAATAATATCAATAATTTTTATTCTATTTCTTACACTTTAAAATATGTATTAAATATTAAATAAAATTTAAAAAAATTACACCAATATAATTATATATTATAATATCTATTTTATATTAATTATCCTTCACCTTTTCCATAACATGGGAAACAATGTCATCTCTTTTCTGTACGAGAGACTACCGCCTAACAAATCGTTGTAATTTGTTTTCCATAACCGAATTACATGTAAGGTCATAACAATGAGAATAATGAATTTATATCATACGCAAGACATGATATTAATTATTTATTATTAAAACATCCTCTTCTTTCTAACATATTAACCCATAAATAAATTTTTATCGTCGCTTATGCATGGGTATGACCAACCATCTACATGAAGCAATGCGATTAATTTTCTTTTAACAATATCCAATAATGATTCTAAAAATGTATCTAATGAATAAATATGTTATTTATAACATTAATTACATTATGTATATTATTTAAATATGTCTTATTCATTAGAATCAAAGCATCTGTGGAAAAAGTCATGACTAAATAATATAGGCAACAACTAGAACAAGGGTAATAAAAAATTATTATTATTGAACATGTGAAAATATGATATAATAAGATCATATGTAATATTATTAATATTAAAATGGTTTTATATTGATTTAAAAATATTTTTAAATCAATAAACACGATTTTAATGAATCCTAAACAAAATAGAATGTAAGGTAAGGTATTCAGAATCAATTTACCATAATTGTATGATATTTTTTTGTAAAGAATCATATTTATTTTACTTGGTGTTTATATTAGAACATTATCAAGGTTTATCATGAATCCTTCATAGTTAAGGGTATTCATTATTTTAATTTGAAATATTTCATATAAGGGTATTTTATATGATTGTTACCAAGTGGTTAAAATTTTCATATCTCAATTTCTTTTCATTGAGTTATTTTACAAATTCATTGTATTTTATATTCTATAATTATTTGTGTCTTAAATTTTTATTATTTTGTATGGAAATTAAACATAATTTATCTATATTTAATTTCTATAGAAATATTAAATTCATTGATTAATTATCACATCATCCTTATAATCATTGTTAGAATTCATTATCTCGGATTTTTTGGGATACTTGAAATGTTATACACATGACATCTTTCTTGAGGTGTATGTAGTACCAAATTTATATGTTATATAACATGAATCATGATATTTATGATATTCAATGTTTCATTATATGTAATTTCTTTCACGGTAGTTATGATTCAAATGCTTCAAAAGTGTAAGGAGTTTATGCTTCAATATCATTTTAATCTGGATTGTTTATTCTTCAATTTATATTGAAGAATTGTTTTTGTTAATTATCTAATGGTACCGTCTAAATGTATTCATATATACTTATTTATGAAATATTAAATTAATGGTATTATATCAACTATTTTTTACATAAAATTGATGATAAAATATTTTTTATGAAAATATAACATTATATTCTATTATTAGATATAAATTATTTCATAATTATCGGTGATTTCTAAATATGTTGTATATAATGGTATTAAAATTTTCCTGTAATTATTTAATATTTTTTTACCCATTATTTAATTTATAAAAATAGATCAAAATTAAATCATCATTGATTTTTCATAACAATGTGCTTTTTAATAAAAATGATAAAGGAATATTTTTCTAATATACTCAGCATGAAGAGAATATTTCATCTAAAATGAGAACTCATTATATTGATTCATACATTACATTTTATTAAATTTCAGATCAAAGAAAATGGTTTCCATAATAATCTAGAAATATATAGTTTGTAAAATTTATTTCATTGTGAAAAAATTTATTTCATCAATAATTTTTAATGATATTTTTATGTTAGTTATATTCATTATAAATAACTACGAATTTATATTAACTATAATCTATAGGATAAACTTTTAAATACAACGTCCTTACTCGTTCTCAATATTTGCTTATTATCAATTTGACTAGGGGAAGTATGTATATTTTCCTTCTTGATTAACATTTGTATCCATTACCATTCTATTTAAATATTCAGTTTCTTGTGCTAATTGGAAATTAAATTTCTTTTAATATTTATATTATATATCATTTATATACATAATACATAAACCATATATCACTTATATATTTATTTTTTAACAATATGTTTATTTGACAGACTGGGGAATTATTAATAATTTATATTCTTTACTAAATATGACCATTTATTAATAATTAATATTGTCTATGAATTAAATAATTCATTATATATAAAAGTAATGAGTTAGATATGCATTGATAGGCGTTGAATAGAATTATATATCCACTCAATGAATAAGCTGGACTTATGAGACAAATCGTTATACATGCATGAAATGGGTCTTTACCAATAGTTTTTAACTATATTGGAGAAACAAATTTGATGGTATTGATATTATCATTTTTTATATCATGATATCCAAAATTAAAAATTTTAATCAATTAAAATTTAGTAATTACAATCCATGAGATCGATATTTAATATTATCCTTGGATAAGATTGAAGATCATGTGGTTATTTAAATGACCTTATTTTTTCATCATTTATTGCAACTTTATTATTATTCCTACTCAAGTTATTAATTAAATGGATTTGGTTTTAATCTATTTAACATTCCTTATTCATTATTAATTTTTTACTCTGTATTGATTCCACAAAAAAATAAACCATACTGATCCATTATTAACTGTTGACTCACAAGTTTTTCTTATGACTTTTAAATTGCTTTTTTATTGAAATCACAATCATAGATAAATAATCACATTTCTAGTAGAAATTTTTACCTTATTATTTTACATAGAGGGATAAATTCCATTATGGATGTGTATATGATCCTTAAGTGGACTTTTTTAAAAAATGGGGAGTTTTTTGTATTCACCATTGTAAACAGATGATTTAAAAATCAGTGGTGATAAAAATTAATATTCAATTCGTAATATGAAGTTTTTAATGTATATAGAAAATAATTATTTTAACATAATTTATTATTTAGGTTTTATTGGTTTTTATTTCTAAATAGGGGATATTGTTGAATCAAAATTGTTAATTATGAATTTTACATTTCATTAGGTTTTTAAAACATAATCACTTTGTTAAATACAACATTGCAAACTTTTTATCTCCAAAAGTGATTTTATTTTTTTTGTAAAAAACTTATTCTATTACCATATATATAATTACATATGATGTATTTTAGAATTTAAAAAGAAAATTTTGTATTTTGATAATTAAAATGTCTATGGGTCTGATAATCATCAAAAACAAGTTTCTTAGAGAAGATTTAATGATTTTTGTTTTGTCTTTCATACTAAAAAAAATTTATAATTGGGATGATATTGTAATTGTTGAAGATCGAATACACATTTATAATGATTAAAATAATAATAGTTTTAAATAATTCCATGGGACTGACTATGTTTAAATTTATATTACAGAAAAGTGATTTCTATGGTAATGGAATACCTTCTATATTATAATGGTTTAAATCAATATGACATCAGAAAATCTGTCATGACATTGACATTGAAGAGCCATCATTCCAAGTAATTTCATTAATATTAGAGAAAATATGATTGTTAGAGAAAATATGGCTATTGGAAGGGTTTCTTATAACTACAAAATTAATCGAGTAGTTTTTCACTGATTGATTCATTTTTTAAATTCTCATTTGTTTGAAATATTTGAATATTCCAAAGAAATAAAACGTTCTCCTTAATCATTTTTAATGGTTTCAGAGTTTTTTCATATTAAGGTACCCATGTCAGGTTGTCCCATTAAGAATTGTTTTTCATGGTAATATTATCTCCAATCATCTTATTGATCGAGGGATTACAGGGATAACAATATGGGGATTCCAATAATAATTTTAATCGAGGACTTTGGGGATAACATGATAGGGAATCCAATCCATAGGATCAAGGTCTGTCGAGGATAGGCAAAAAGATTATACAATAATCATATTTAGGGATTTCCTTACTATGGAATGGTATAATTGCTTGTTTGTGTAAAACAAGGCGTACATTTACACAAGTATCGTGGTTACCTTACAGTGATGGTTAAAATGGATTTATTATTTTTATATCTATAAGTGATTCTATCATTTTTTCTATTTTTTTACTTGTTTCTTACAAGTCAATTAAATTTTTAGGTGCTTTTATGTTTTTATTTTATCATAAAGATGGACCATTTCATAATCATAATCATTCATAATCCTACACATACTAATATAATCATATCAATCAGGAATATGATTTTTTACTGTAAATTAATCATATACTCTATCATTAAATTTTATCTACTATGATATATCAATATTTATCTTGATTATGATAATTCAGTAATTAGGCTAAGGGCCATGTCTGTATCTGATCCTTTTACATTAAGAGGTTTTCTGAATTGTTCTATATTAAATTATTTTTAAAATAATGTTTTTTGACAACATCAATTCACCCACCTCTTATCATTGAACCATTTAAAATAAATTATTCGACCCTAATATCAATATATATCATATCGATATCCAACAATATCACCTTTATTTTCATCCATTCCCTAGGATACGATGATGGAATCTTTTAATGAATTAAAGGTTGATTTTTTTAAATTAAATATATTTCATTTTATGATTTAAATTTTAATGTGAGATTCATTTATATATATATATATAGTTTACCAATACCACTAAACTGTTTGAACCATCATAATCAACATTAGGGTATCTTAATCAAATGTAGTAATGTAACCCGACACTCTATGTTATTGGGGTTGGGGTCTTTATAGATCATATCAAAGAAATTTTATTAGAAACACGGATTACTATATTAAGGAAAGCATATATTAGGGTATATATACCTATGACTAACTTTGAGGATGTACCTATTTTTATGATAAATTCTGAATATTTTATTGAGTCATAGGTTATGTGTTTTTTCTAGAAATTCATCTTTATATATATTATAAATGGATGTGGATCTGGTATAGATTTACGTCGGGATAATAACTCAAAAATGGTGTATTGTACACTGTCTTGATCATCACATGGTGCATGAAAATAGGCTCTTTTATACCAGTGTTTTGACACTCTTAAGAGATATAGTTAGGTTCATTCAGATTACATTTATAATCCATCAATAAGGATTTGAGTAGGCGATGAAAATGAATAACCAAAGTTACACATAATGTGTCTTATTTTGAAAAAAAACATATCATGAAAAATAAATCATATAAATAATTATATTTCATACCCATGTGATTATTTTTTCTCACATCAGTTTTTTTAGTTAATGGATAGGTCCTGAATTAATAATGTTAACATTAAATATGATATAAAATGTGATGATTATGAGAAACTAAATGGGATGATCAATATGGTAAAATATATCATGACTACACCAAACCAGTTGTCGTTAAATATGATGAAACGCTAATACCTTATCCAACTCTCAAACTCACCGAAAAAATATGGGTGAAGTCCAATGAGAGATAGAGTGGTGGAGACCATAGAAGAATAAAGGACTGGTTTCCTTCATGTCAGAAATTTGGAATGGGTACACCTAGAGAATATCTTAGAGTAATAGAAAATTGTATTATGTGTGGAAAATATTGTCATAGAGAAATGAATTTATTATGAATAGTAATGAATTTAGTGGAGATAAAAAAATACACCAAGAAATTTATTTATTTTTCATTTTTAGGAATTTGGTGGAACATGGGCATCATATGAGTCAATTTACATATTTAATAGTTTAAATCAAGGATAATGAATGGAATATGTTGTAAAAAATGTTACAATTATGAATTAATTAGGAATAAGTAATTATATTAAAATTATTTTAATCTAAGGAATTTTTGTTACTGGAATCATAAATCATAAAAAAATTGATAATTTTTTTGATGTAATTTTTTATTCTTATAATATTATCCCATGAATTATGGATTCCATCATGGGTTTATGAGTTTATGGTTGATTAGAAGTTCAAATTCCTAGAAACCACAGTGGATATTTCTTAGATGGAATTTTCATGATATTAATGACATATTGGGAGACATTTCATTATGTTTAGGTATATATAACCCTAATGTTCAACATAATGTATTATTGTAGGAAGAATTTACTCATTATAAGTTTAATGTTATTCATAACCATTAGTTTCAGTATTATTCTTCATCATAAGGTAATAATACTCAATTATTATTTTTTGATTTCATATAATATTTAAGTTATATTGAACCCCTTAGAGGTTGAAGGGTGATTTTATGATTGATGTTATTTTTAAGGATGTTAGTTTTATTTTTTTGTGAATATAATAATAATTATATTAATATAGAATAAGAATAAATGATATCATGTATGCCTGGTGATAACCCATTACATCGAGAGAGGCCACAATGCTTGAATCCACAAGAGAAGGGTGGAAATTATGCATCAACAACCACTAACCAATGTGATTTACTAGACTGCATTACATTGTTTCTACTAAAATTATTTTACTAATTAATAGATATAGAATAGATTAATATTTTTTTGTGTTATTGAAAAGGATTTGGATATTAAGTTATTATATTTGATAACTTGTTGTAACAATTATTCTTTTTTTTTTAAATATGAATTTTGAAAAGACTAGTCACACTTTTATTTATGTTATGGTCGATTGAAAAATAATTTTAGTGCATCAAGAAAAAATAACCCATCTTGAATTTTCATTTCCCAGCGTATGTTATGAAGTGGTAATTGGTCAAATAATATCCAAAAGAATAATTTTTTGTTATGAAATACAAATATATCATGTAACTTTATTTTATTCTTTCTCTATCATGATTTTAAAAGAATTCATCTATTCGTGGAAACTAATAGTGGATAAAATAATTCTTTTTACCCTCATATCTGATGAATAAATGGTCTTATAACCCATCCAAGATTCTTGGTTTTTATCAATGTCATTATCTTGATAATTCTATTGGATATGATTAATTATCTATATCACTGCCCATAATTATTTAATATTTAATTTAATTATCAAATTTTCAATTTCCACTAATTTTCTTTTACACAGAATCATTTTTTGAGTTATTCTAATTTTTTTTCACAATTTCTTTTCCCTCCGATAAGAGAATGTTGTATTAACCCTTTTTAGAATGATTGTTTTTGACAAAGGTATTTTAAAATTTAATCACGTGTTTTTATCAAAACATGTTAAGAGAATAAGGATGAAATTTATTAATGGTGGTGATAATGTAACACAATGTGATTTAAAAATAATAAATTGTGTTTGATGTTATGTAAGCCATGCAACACTGAGCGCAATCGACCCATAAAATATATTATTTAAACATGAAAATTATAACCTATATATTTAATTGGTTTGTATGAATATGATTAATTAAATTACTAATAAATATATGCATTATATTCTTAGAAAATAATTATTCAATTTTTTATCAAGTCATTTTATCTCTCAAAAATATGTTTTCATCAAAAAATGGTATCTATTTATTTTTGTGAGAAATTATATTAAATAATTTAATGAAATATTTTAAATTTTATTTTATGAAGTCTGTATATTTTTTTAAATAATGAGATCAAAATTATTTTAGGATAATTTTTTTTACTTTTCATAAATGGTTGATTTTTTTGAATAGTGGAAAATAGAAATTTTTCAAATATTGTTATTTGATTACAATAAATTATAAAATTTAAAATTCCCATTATTCAATGATTTTTTTTCAATGTAACATAATTATTATTACTCATATTTAATATATTTAATTTAATTTTCATTATATTTTTACCATATTTTGGTATAAGTTTATTTAAATTCTAAAATTAGAATATTCTAAAAACAATTTTTTGGTGGATAATGTTTCTCGAATTTAGTTAAAAGGATTACACATAATAAAGAATGATTTTAATTATATTTATATATTATATATTTAAATATATTAATTAAAATCTATATAATGATGATTACTAGTCATATAACTAATGTATGACCATCTTATTCTTGAAAAATGCGTTAATTGAAAACTCATTTTTTGATGTTATTACGAGTTTAATTTTATGTTAGATTATACCAAATTTATGAAATGAATATAATAAAATTTTACAAAAAAAATTTAGTCAAAAAAATTTATAATATAAAATTATTTAAACATAATTTTTTCATAACAATTTTAAAGACAGTAAAATTTGATTACCACAATTAATGATAATGAAAGGTTTTGTACTAACTTGTTCTTATATTAAAATTAATTTTTATCATAAATGGAATTTTTATTTAATAATTTTTTTCTTATTATTAATAACTGTGATTAAATAATATAATAAGGAACATTTTATTTTATATTTTAATGAAAAAATACATAGGTTAAAATACTAATAAGCATGGTGAAAATTAAAAAAGTAAAAGAATGTAATCATCAAGGATAAGGGAATAACAAGTCAAAAACATTTTCATGGTGGTGTGAATCGACCTTAAACTCCCTAATCTCTAATTTTTTTGTAACATGGTGATAGATATCTCCTGTGATTGTATATATTTTAGTAATTAAAAAAACTCACTACTCCTCAATTATAAAAGGGCATCCCCTCCCCTCACTTCTACACACCTATAATGCCATTTCTGACAGCCAAAACATACCAAAATATCTCCCCATCGTCATTATCAAAATTATATATCTTATTATATATCTATAAGGTCAACCATATGATTTTTAAGAATAAATCAAAATGGGGTTCTTCAAAAGCAAGGATATTTTCTTCACTAAGATCATTATATTTATTTTTTCCCCATAAATTATGTCTTACCAATCATGATAGAATAAATAAATTATCTGAGATATAATTATATGTTATTATATTCATGAAATAATAAATTTTCTTCCCATTCTCCATAAATTTGTAAACAAATCCACAACACATATGTATGGAGAACAACCACCTTATGAACCAATATAATTTTTTTTCACTATATAAAATAATGGAGAATAATAAATATAGAAATAATTAGTATATTTGATAAATAAGAAATGATATTAATTTTTAAAATTTATAAATCAACCACTTCTTAACCCGTTCACCCACTATGTTAATGTTATCATTTCTCATGTACATGTACAATATACCATCTCCACGAAAAGATTTGATTTTTTTTTACATAATAATAAACAAATAAAATTTATAAAAATGATTCCTAGGAATAAATATAATATTTATAAAATAATTTCATTCAATATATGATGGATCTATATCCAATTCAAAATATCTATAACTTATGTGATATATTTTCAGGAGAAAACAAAGTAGTTCACACAAAAAACAATGACAATAAAGAAATATTTTTAAAAAAAGGTGCTAAGATGTTATAATAATATAATATATAATATTTTAAATATGAATGTGGTTCCTTCATAAAATAATAACATTTTTAGATCCTTAATAAACTCGTTTAATTCATGTTCATCTTAATGGAATCATGAGGTAATGGATTCTATCTCATTTTTCCTTCATTGAGACATATTTTATTATTATTCAGGTAATTAATTCTATATAGTGTATATAATTAAATATTAAATTTAATAACATGATAATTAATAATTTATTGTAATTTAACATTCAATTTTAAATATTTCAACTGTGGGTATTTGACATGAATGATACAAGGGGTATAGAATTCCATAAATCAGTTTATTTTCATTGTGTTATTTGACATCATCATTATCTTTATTATTCAACCATTATGTGTGAAATTAATTTTGAACGTTTTTTTCACTTGTTTTATGTTGATTTACATTTGAAAAGAATAATCAATTAATTGAAGAATTATCACATTAATTTTATGATCTGTGTAAGGGTTCTTTGTATCAAAATTTCTTTTTTGTAAAATATGTCTTGCTAAACACATAACTTGTCTTATGTAGTGTATCTAGTACCCCATTAATATGTTATATAATAAACCTAGTTATGTACATGGTGCTTAAAATTTAATCTTATTTTATTTCTTTTATTGTCATTATATTTTATAAGTTACCAAAGTGGAAAGGTATTATACTTCAATTTTATATTAATCGAGATTATTTATGATTGAGTTTTCATTGAAGGAAAATATTTGATCATATTATGATAAAACCATTTTAATTTTACATATTCTAGTTATTTGGGATATTTTATTATAGGAGTACCATTATACCTTAATTGGTACTTGAAATGGTTTATAAAATGGTTTCTTAAAAATCCAACATTATTTCACTTTTTTGACAAAAATGATTTTTCTTCCTTATCAATATTTTTTTAAAATGGTTTCAAAAATGTTTTAAATATTATCATATAATTTTCTCAAGTAGTTTCTTCAAAATATTATATTATTAAATGATTATTTAAAAGAGATTCTTATTTTTGGTTTCCAAATAAGGTACCTTTTGAGTTTTTTGATTGAAAGATATTTTTTTGAAAGTACTCTGATTGAATGGAATATTCATGATGTCATCACCACTCATTTAATTTAATTGTTATTTAAATATTTAAAATTTTTATTTCTATTGAAATTGACTTTATTATTATTGTTTAGATATCTAGTTACTTAATGTTATTTTCATTATGAAGAGTTAATTTCCTTAAGAATGGTATTGATGATCTTTTTATGGTATTTAAATTCGTCGTCAATAACAACCCCTTTATTTTAATTTTACTCCACTTGGGATATGATTTAAAATAAAACCTTATCATTTCACTAAACTATTTAAATTAAGCTTCATTAGGTAATGTATATACATTAAAATTCATTATTGATTTTTAGACATTATATTTCCCATCCAAAATTCACTTTCATGTGATCATTGGACATTATATTTACCTAAAATATACATATTCATTATCATGGATATGATTATTTCTTAAACCATATTCCATTTATATATACTGTGATTTATCATTAAGGATATCTAATTAATGGGATACTTTTTTATAATCCATATTCATTACTCAAAACAAACTTTTTTTTGTATGTTATATTGTTCATGAATTAAATCAACAATTCAATGTATGTGAAATGTGTTGGTAATTATGTGACAAGTTCGGAAAATAAATATATATTACCTCTATTCATTAATACTTTCCATGAGACAGATTTTTATGTTGGAAATAAATATACCTTCACCCATTATTCTAAACTGTCTTTCTCATAGTCCATGATGATTTAGATATCATAAGTTCTGAGATAATGAAAACTAATATTAATCATTCCATTACTTAATAATTGTATAATTATTATCATTAATATTAATAAATTGATATTATCAAAAAATTGGATTTATGATCATGTGAATATTTATATGGTGTTGTTTATCATCATTTATTCCTTCTATGTTATTATTCATGCGAATATTATTTATTAAATGTAATTTGTTTTCAATTATTGACATTTCCATAATGATTTGTTATTATTTATTCATGATAGATTAAAATTTATGTGACCCTAACTAATCATTTGATCACAACCATATTTTTTTATTTTCCCCGAGATATGAAGAAAGAATCTTTAAATGAGTTTAATAATATATAATGTTGACTTTCACTATATTGTATTACAAATATTATAATGTAATATAAGATTGAAGCCTGTATCTAGTTTACCATGTCTAATTTAGTATTTGATCTTTTGGGATGCAATCCCATGTATAATATTCCAATGTGTTAGAGGAACTACCAACTCTATGATACAAATTTGGGGGTCTCAAATGTTTGAGTGATTTCAATGTATTTCAAACTCGAGATAAGGTATTTTAATCCCACTTTTATATCTATAAAACACATTCCATATTCACCGCGTGATTATTTTATGTGGTGTATAGAAACTACACACTAATTTATTGTATATTGCTTCTTTGAAAAATTATGGGGCTATATTTTTATATTTATATAATATTTCCCATTTCATGAGTCTTTGAATACAATGTTACCAAAGTGACAAATGATTCATGTTTCAGTAAAATTATTATTCCAATTGGCTATTATGGAATTTTCATTATGAAAATTATATAAACCTTATTAGATATATCCCATTTAAATTAACTACCATCTATTTAATAATTTATTTTAAATTAATTGATCTACTTCCATATTTTATTTACTTAAAATAATGAGAAAATGATTAAAAAAATTACAACATCGTTGGATGTGAATATTTTTTTATGCTTATGTTTTCTTTAAAATATTTTCCATAATGTTTTTGACTATTATAAAAATATTGTTTAAAAAAAATACAATTGTTTTTATTTATAATAACATTTTTCATCAAACTATTCTTATCATTTTATGAATTAGGTAATTTTGACTTATTATTAAAAATAACTAATGAATCCATTTTTATTATACAGGCAATAAACAGAATTTTCTGCAATCATAACAACTCAATGATTTAAAACATCCATTACATGCACCCATGGTTTTAAAAAATATATTTTTTCCTTGATATTTATGTAATATTTTTATTTTAAATATGTAATATCAAAATAAAAAGGGAATTTTTTTGATTGTAATAGTTTACAATGACTTCAAGAGGGGGTGAATTGAAGTTTAAAATATTAAACATTCATAAAAAACTCAAAACCACTTTTTTAAAGAGATACGATTCTATAATTGTATGATGGTCAGAGTATATGTATGAAACAATGATGATTTATGATAAATAAGGAATTTCATATAGTCTCATAAATTAGATATTAGAAATATTTAGTAAAATGTGTTTTCATATATGAATTAAAACGATGAATAAAAACATGTTAACAAGTAATAAATAAGATAAAAAAATTAAGAATGAATTACAAGCTTTGTGAAGGATATTATACTATTTTAAATTAATAGTTAAGTAGGTAATAAATATTAACTTAAGATATTGATAGCTTTCAAAATAAGGGTGTGTTATATCTATATTTACAAGAAAATAACTTGATATGAAAATCAAAGTAGCCATATCTTCAAAAGCCGAGAATCTAACGATATGTTGACTAATGTCATTTATGACCTTTAATCAACTAAATGCCTTCAATCAGTCTAATCAGTATCACATGTCTTCTTATCTTTTGAATCAATCTTTATAAACATGGATCAGAAAAATAGATTAAAAAATAATAATATTGGGATCCTACAATTCCCTCTCAGAAACAATATAACTAAACTCTTTGAAATGTTTCCAATTATATGAAGGTTTTTTTCTGGAAGAGAAAAATAGAATACATGTTTAGTGGAAAATAAATCATCTCCCAACCCCTCTAATTCACTCATATTTATAGTAATATATCTTTAGTCATATTTTCTGTGAATCTTGTGGTGGATTTCAATGGCCCCAAATTATCATCACTAGAATACATAGAAAAAAATCATCATGTATTGTATATTTGATAGAAAATATTAAAGTATATAATATATTCCATCCAATAAAATAATCCCAACACTATGATTGTTATATTTTTATAATCCAGTGGACTTATATTATTTTTAATCCAATTATCTGAACTAAAATCATTCTAATTGATATGATTTATTTTCTATATAATAGATATGAATTTAGTCAGTCAAATAGAAATAACAGATGTCGATTTAGTAGAGTGAAAACTGGTTAGTTTGAGGGACAGTACTCTTAATCAGTATGAAGTTTCATATTAATGAACACATTTTTTTACTCATAAAATTAGATACTATTTCATTTTTCAACAAATAATTATGTTTTTCCTAGAAAATTTCTAAAATACTACACATATATAATGTTGTGAAAATAATTTTTTTTATAATGGGTTTATAATTTTTAAAACTAAAGAGACGAAATTTAGAATGTATAAACTTTATACTCTACAATCTCCTCATTTTTCGAAACCAAAAAACAATACACATAAAATAAAAAACTATTAACATTGAGAAACTCAAAACACTTTGTATATTTATTAAATTCAATGTTCTTATTCATATTAAAAATCTCCACCATTGATATCTTATAACAACCATTCTATTTATAACTCATTTTTGTTCTTCATTACTCATATGATAGTGGAAAAATATATTAATTTTGTTCCCCCAGATTAATAAATTTTCCACATTAAATAGTTTCATCCATATAAATAACTTATCTTCCTTAAAAATTTCAACAAATTTAAACAACTTATCACTATTTGTAATTTTTTAAATGAAAAAGTTAAAGTAATTTATCTTCCAGAAATGATAGAAAATATTTTCTGAAACAATTCTGTTTCATAAAATATTAATCCAAGATTAAAGTAAATAACATTAAAAAAGTTAAAATTTAAAAACATTCAAATAATGATATATTTGTCAAATAATTAAATCAAATTAAATTTCCTAGAAAAGGATTTATTTAAATATAAATTATGTGATAAAAAATAAATGATCCATTATTTTCTATAAACCATCTTGAGAATTAATTTTATCTTCCATAAATCCTTTTGATTCTTCTCGATATATATTATTGTAGACTATGTCTTTTTTATTCCCCATTCCATAACTAATAGCCTCTTATTCCATACCGTCAAACCAACTAACTCTTCTTCAAGAAATATGATCTTCTTATTTTCATATTTTACCCTTTGAATGTATTATACAAATGTACAGAATATATAATTATCATCTTTCAAATTTCGGATATCTTATTTTACCTCAGATATTTCAAAATTCTGAGTCTCTGATATATTATAAATTTCTTCCAAAAACACTAACCTATCATTTAAATATGAATATAGATTCAAAATGTAATAATATATATTAGTTAATACTTTCCTGACTTCTAAAAACTGATCATTAGGATTTTTCAAATCAATATCTACTAGTCTAGACCATTAAACCATCTAATTGAACATCATTATATCTACTTCATATTATTATTTGAAACGCACTATATCATCCTCATTATGAACAAATGATTCAGAAGAAACATTCATGCTTTCTCTTTTTTATTCAAACTATTATTGATCTACTTGCATTGGGATTCAATTTTCTGTAAATAATGCATTGAATCTACTATCTTCTTTAAATATTGATAAATATATTCAATCCTATTGTTAACTTCAGTAACCAATGTATCTAATAAATTCAGAAAATATTCAATGATATGTTGGTGATATGGTCCAACATCACTATTTTCATTTTCTTCATCATTTACATCATCTAATACTGTAATCACATTAACCTCCATATCATTATTTTTCCCTATAGTTTGGTATGAGAATGGTGTGCTTCCACTTCTTCATTAGATGATGTTTTTTTATACATATAGACATAAAAATGTGTTCCTTATCTGACATAGTTGATATAGATGTGTATGATGATGGACACAACTGTGAATATATTTGTAATTCATTTTCTTCTTCCCCTTATTCGTTCTCCTCTAGATATTTCTGTAACTGCCGTTCATTTTATAGAACATATTCTTCGACATTATAAAAAGATCAATTTACTTTCTTCTATTCTGACATCTTACATGATTTTGGGAACATTTTCAGAAATCATTTTTAAAATTTATTTTCAATTTAAACATAATTACCCTTTTCCTTGTCTATAATAGATGATTTTGTCAATGCTTCATAAAACTCTAATTTGAAACCAAAATATATTCCAAAACCAAGAACTGTATGAACATTGATAATGGTGGAATAGATAAAAATTGAATTATTAATGCTTTTTATACTCCCTTGATAATATTTTCTAGTATCATGTCCTTAAAAAGTCTTTTTTTTATTCTTTTATTCCCTACTTTCTTTATTACCTATGTGGTTTTGATCTTGAGATCAAAATCCTCTATATTATGGAGTCCATAATATGGATCCCCTGGAGTTTTTTGATCTTTATAAGCCATCAATTTAACAAATTCATCATCATACAGAGATTTCTATTTTTATTGAGCCTTAGGCAGATCAATGTATACTTTTATTTTCTATTTTTCTTTCTATTTAAAAAATTATGAATTTGATATAGACATGGTAGGTTTATATCTAAAATGGTTTAATTTATTAATGACATCTATTTTCATTACCTTTATGGTTATTTCTTTAATTAAATATAAATTTTCCTAAAATACATAATATTGATTTGTTTTTGAAACACATCCATATAATTTACCAATATCATTTTTCTTCAAGCATGGTAAAATCAGAATCCTAAACATTATAGAAATTTTTTTTATTTCATAAATATAATTAAACACTAACTTAACCGAATTTATCTTCCTTATATTTGTGAGGACGTATAAAATTATGTTATCAAGAAAATTAAGAGTATCTACATCTCCTTTTCTTGGTATCGTATACCCTATCAGTAATATGGTAACTATAGATGCATCCTGAGTTTGATAGAAATATTTTCCTTCCTTCCCAGAAGATGTAAAAAAGAATGATTCTAATTTTTTCGTTTGAAAAACATCAAATATTCTATAAAAAAATATGTAATATAAGATATTTCCCTCATTCCAAAAGGACTTCTACTAGATAAACCACTTATTGAATAATGAACTTACTTATTTGAAAAAACCAGTTGAAAACAATAAAAACAAAATTATATTCGTCAATAAATTCTACCATATTATATAATAATATTATAATTTTTTTAATAGTGTAAATTAAAATCATTATTTTATTACCATATCTAACCCCATCCTTTAAATTTAATTTCACATTTTTGAAATGAATCACTCATTTCATAATATGAAATCTTGATCAACCATTCCATTAACACTTCTATCAATGTGAATTCTTCTACTGAATCCATCTTACTAAAACTTATGTTGATTGTAAGGGATCATATTGAAGAAGAAAACTTGATGAATGCCAATTTTTTAAACTATTCAATAAATGGAGTGCCGAGTGTTGAGAGAAATTCATAAAAACTTAAGTTAGAATGGGTGACACAATTGTATATATATATATATATATATGCTTAGGGGTCACCCTTCATATTCCTATGAGCTAATGGCTCAAATTGAAAACATATTCTGATCTGATTATTGAGATTAAACCTTTAAGTACTTATAAATATTTTCTAAACTCTTAATGTTGTATTTATTAAAAAATTCATCAGACTAAAGGATTTTTCGATAACGTAAAAATTTATATTTTTTACAAATTAATGGTTTTTAAAAAGAGTAAATAATATCTTAAAAAATATAAAAATATAAAAATAAAAGTAATGAATAATTTCAATATCTAAAAGATTATAAAATTTCCACTAGTATTAAAAATTACTAATGGTATGAAATTTTAATCTATTATCCTAATCATCTGGGGTTTTCTAAAAGTAATTTAATCCAGTGTATTTTATAATTAATATATTGTTTAAAAACAATTATATGTATTTTTTGTCAAAATAACTATTAAAAAAATGTTTCATGATGCATTTATAAAAAATTTTGATTTTACAAATTCAATTAAATTTGTTTATTTATAAAATAATAGTAAAAAAATTTCAAAAAAAAATATAGAAAGAACAACATATGCACTCCCACATTGAATATTATTTCATTAATTTAAATAGATTCGTAAACATGAAATATATATAAAAGATCATTTGATATTGATCATACCAACCAAATGTTTAATCCATTCAGATCTATGATAACTATAGTGTATAGTAAAAATATATTCATGTTGATCTATCATTTATGAATTAAAAAATTATATATCCTTTTTTATGTCACCTAGAATGAAATAGTGTCCAATATCTACGTTCTTTTCTCATGAGTGATGTGATCAGTTTTTACTTAATGAAATGGAACTTATATTATCAGACACTATTTTAGTTTTATGAAAACTAATTCCATAATATGAGAGTTAGTATTGTATCCACAATACATGACCAGAAAAACACCAAGGTTACACATATCATACATTAGTAATGGAAAGTGCAACTAAGTGTAGTTTCTTACAAGAATAGGAAATGAAATCTTCTCCAATGAAATGTAAAATTCTGAAAGTAGTTACCATGTTTATTCTATATCCACCAATGTCAGCATCAGAAAATAAATTGAATTCAAAATCATTTTTATAAGAAATAACCAATTCCATTCATATACAAAACACTATTCATCATGAACTTGTTGAAAATATTCTTGATTTATAACCACATAAATATATTCTTTATTTTTTCACTAATGAAAAAAATTTCAAAAATTGGTTGAAAATTATTATTTTAAATAACATCCAAAGATGTGGTCTGACATTATTTAAAAAAAGGATCAGTTTCATCAAATTTTATATTTAAAATTTTCTAAATAGTACATTTATATTTATTGAAAACCTTATATTCCTTACTAGTGGTTGAATAACCTAAAAATATTCCATCATTATATTTTGGATAAAATTTATTTTTGTTATCTTTAGTATTCAAAATTAATAATTTTCATCCCAAAACCATGATGTTGGAACCTTTGGGTTTCCTTCCAATAAACAACTTGTGAGAAGTTTTAGTAACAAAATTCCTTATTAAAACATGATTTATTGTATAATAGTTTGTAAAAACTTCTTCACCTAAAAATAATTAACAACTTATTATTCACCTAGTATGGTTACAATAATAAATTATAGAATTATATTTATTCTTTCATTTACACCATTTTTTGTAGAAAAAATTTTCTAAAAAAAAGATTCAAAATAAGAATTAAAAATTGATCCTCATCATCACTATGATTAGTTATAATAGTGATGTTGTTGTAATTTTTATCTTGAGATATAAAACTTTTGAAACAAAAAAAATGATTCATAATTTTTTTTTTAAAATAGACATTGGTATATCTAGAGTAATCATCATCTAATATATATATATATATATATTATTTTCCATAAATTCCTCCTGTTTTTTTTATGATAAAAAAATTACATCAGTACTAACTGTAAATCATCATAAGTTGAGGTAACACTAATAGACATAAACAAGACTTATGATTCTTTATTAATTGATAAGTATCATATATTTTTAAATATTTAAACCAACCTTCAGATAGATCTTTAACTAGTCATTTCAATGAAAACATATATAATGTATTAACAATACAATATCTTGATCAAATATTCCATAAACATGATTTTTCTCTCATTTCACAATTTCAACGTGGGTGTTAGTTTTAATATTCTTCTAGGTTTATCTTTTAAAAAATTTCAGGATAATTGGATAAAAATGTAAATTTATCATTATAACTATGAAAAAAACATTTATAATTCAAGATGTACACAATATATCCATCATCACATAATTTCATTTTGATAATATGGTTGTGACTAATATAAGAAACATGTAAAACATAAGATATTAATCACTTTCTAAGAGGAACAATGTTACTTATTTTGATAATTTATCATTGAGGATTTCCTCTTAATGGGACATTACCAACAGTCATGTATATAATTTCCTTAAATAATTTCATTGTTATTAGTATGGTGTTTCAATAAACGACTATATATATATATAATATATTTTTTATAAATTCTATATATTTAAAAAAATAAAAACATTACCATTTTGGATCTCATTCCTTTTTAGGATAAGTATTATTAAAATGTAATATTTTAAGAATCCACATTTTCCCTACCTTAATATATTGAGAAAATGTATATTAAGTTGAATAATAAGAATTATCAAATCCTATATACTATGTTATTTAAATAAAATTTGTTTTTATGGTGAAAACCACTTTTATAATTAATATAAAATTGAGTACTTTTTGTAGTAATATATATGTTATTAGAAATAGGTATTCTATTAGTAAAACTCATTATAGAAAAATATATATGAGGACTAATTTAACTATAAATTTTATCAATGTCTTCTTTACATGTGGTAAAAAATGATAATTTATTTCAAAATAGAAATTTCAGAGTTTTTTATAACAACTAAATTTTTCTCCACTACATAAATTGTATTCGATATACGTTTTAAAATAAGATTTTGAAAAGTAGTTTTATCAAAATTGGATTTTTGAAGTTCTTTTAATGTTTATATTTATTATAATTAGACTACATTAAATATTTATAAATATATGATATTTTAGTAGCTAATTTATAATTTTTTGAATTTTATTTCATAATAATTTCTTAAGAAAAATCATGTCATTTATAAATTTTAAAATTTGATTTTTATAAAAATTATTAAAATATAGATTCATCATCAGAACATGATAAGAATTTATTTGATCAGATGAAGAAGATTCCTCATCATATTGTATATAATGGTAATCCGTAATGTCAATATTAGGGTAAATCACATTTAAATTGCGATTTTTAAGAGATTTTGTAGTTACTTTATCCATGAATCATTTGTTAACCATTGGAATATCTATATAGAATTTGATATTAATTTTTATAGAACATTCATTATATGATGAAATCTTGGAAGAAATATCTATGCCACAATAATTCAATGTATCTGATGCTTTCATAATATTCATAATTTTGTTCTTATAATACTTCAAGGAATTTTTATCAAAATTCATTTCCTACTTATTTTTTCACCTTATTTTTGGAAAATATAGTCTGATATTTCTATCCTTTATAAATTTATAACTTATCACTTCTCAAGAATACATTTTATCACTTTTCACATTTTTACTCTTCTTGTGTCTATACTAGAAATTCTTTTTTAATTTTCTTATTCATCCTCTTATAATTATTTTCATGATAATTTATATATTTTTCATATAAACAAAAATTGAATTAAAAAACTATATTCTTTTTTATAATACATCTCAACATTCTCAGTATATTTAAATTTACTATAAACATTATAAGGTGTGTAAATATCAACTCATCCAATATTATTTTTTCATTTTTTATTCATACATTTTCAATCAATCCTTTTACGGTAAAAGGATTCCAATAAAATAATCAATAGTAAGATGAATAATCCTTCTTGTCTCATCCCAATCAGATCTTTTGGATTCCCAATCAGTTGGAATTATCATTATAATTTTTTACAATGAAATATCATTAATAACATCCTTCTCACCAAGATATTGTAAACAATTTATAAGCGTAATTAATATATTATTTCTATTTGAAATTTTATCTCCAGGTTGAAAACCAAAGTCTTTATAATATTATATAAGCATAGCACTTCTAGTCTCAATAACATTATAAGTTCCAAAATGAGTTACCAATAACATAATCCATATGCAATTATAGGCTTCACAAGATGATATTTGACTATACATTTTTCTAGTCATAAAATAGAGTAAACTATTCATTACTCTACAATTCATCTGATATTCTATCTTTTCTACATTATAAAATTAGTGACATATTTTTCTATAATCCTATACTTTACCATCAAAATCAAAATGTTTTCCAATCTAGTATTAATAATAATATTTTAATCTAGTCTCTCAAATATTAAAATTAAAAACCATCGAATATAGGTGGTCTTATAGGGTTCAAATTCTCTTTACTACCAATATTTACATCATATTCATTTTCAAAATATAAAATCTTTCTACAATAAACATTAATGTAATAAAAATATATAAACAAATAGTTTATAAAAACATAATAACTAGTATAAAGTAATAAAAGTTAAACCAGAACACGTAAATTTCTTAACATACTTTGTTACCAATTACTAGATCGTTAGAGTTTACGATGGTTATAAGTTGTGCGTGAATTGTAGTTTGAAAAATAAAACTAACATAAAATAACAAAACAGAATTTTTTTAAAAAATATTGAACATAGGATCTTCTAAGGGTTAGAGTATAGTTATCAGACGTAGTACTAATTTGATAAATCTGATTACATTAATCGAGATCATAGAGTATATAATAAATAATATATTAGAAATAATTATTAATATAAAAATTATAATAAAAATTTGAAAATGGAATAAAAAACATGATAAAACATATAATATGAAATCTTATAACACTCTAAGAATAAATTACCTTCTTTATAAAATATATTCAACTATTTAACCTTAAGAGATATAGAAGTTAGAAATAATGTCATAAGATATCCATAGTTTTCAACATAACTATATGTCCTATATTTCAATTCCATGAAAGTACTTGTAATGAATATAGGTATATAATTTTCTTCAAAAAACCAATAATCATGTGATTCAATGATCGATGTCAGTTCTGTCTTCCAATCCTTTGGAATTACATGATCATCCTGATTGATATCACCTGTCTTCCTATTATTATAATCGCTCATTTTAATCCTCGAACGGAAAACTAAAATACAAAAGAAAAAAAATATTATATGTATTTTACAATTCCTCACATGTAATGAGTAGAAAAAAATATCTCAAAATCACAAAGCATAAGAATGACATATTCACATACATTAAAATATCAAAAATGTTGATTTGAAAATGCATCTGGTATCTGTTTCTTAAATTCAACCCTATTTATTAGAATCCTTCCATGGTCATATTTTTAGTGAATCATTGACTCAATTGATATGAAATATTATTACATTCCCCAGAAACCTCAAAAAAAGTCAACAAACAATGTAGTTTTTATATATCCATGACAATGTTATTACAAGTTCTTTATAGTAGATTTAATTTCAACACACTAATTATAAGATTTAATTAGTTCTATTGACTTATAATTTTAACTAATATATAGTTAGTTTGATGGATCTAAACAATATTCATTTTTGTGGATGTGACTTCGGTCATTCATATGGAATGAACAGTAGCAAATATGATGGAGGGAACACTAGTCAGTCTGATAGCGCATACTCTTATCCTGACAGATGTATCCGATTAAATAATATAATTCTTATACTCATTAAGTGGAAGTAAATTTAAACGGTTAGTATCAAATTTTTTCTTCAAAGAAATTTTATATAATATAGAAAAAAATATTAGTCAAATATTTATATAATAATATGTTTTTTATTTTCATAAATATAGAAATAGAAAGTAAAAAGTATAACATTTTAAATCAATAGTATATTCCTCAAAAAATATTCCAGTGATAATTTGAAGGAATAATTGTTTTATATGAAATATTTTGATAGAAATTATGATTTATTAGGGATATGATCTAATAAAACAATAAATATTATATTGATGTTTGTTTTATGATTATGATTCTAATTAATTTGAAACACACCTTTATTTTTTATGGGTTTCCCTATGATGACTTTTTTAAATATTTATAAAACCCAAATTATTTTCATGTTTTTGGATATAATAATATGATGAATGTTTTATGATATTTTGTAACAGATATATATGGTTTTCATTTTTTGATTGATGAATCCCGAATTATATGAACTTAATTTCATTGAGTAATTTTTTATATCTCAGGAAATATTTCTCAGATGTGATTTCATGTTATTGATCCTCTATGGGAAACATGTAAGGATTCTTGATCCACTATGTGTAAAATTAACCATTATTGATCCATAATAGGAAACATAAAATGATTTAAGAGGATGTATTATATTGGAGACAAGAGTTTATTTCTTTTCCAATATGATATTACCGTCTCGGTAGTTATCCATGATTCATGAAATAGTTTTTATGATTCTGATGGTTCCACACTATTAGGATGTTATTATAATCTAAACGTACGGTTCAATGTTATTTTATAATGTTTTCTCAAGCTTTGATTAATGTTTCTTGGAAATATAATCATTTCTTCCATAAATAGTTTTGTGATCCATAATATATAGGGTTTATCCATTGTGATTTATGATAATTAAAAATAATCTAATCATTATTTTATGCTTTCTTACGATCATCAATTTATATCTCCCATGTTTACCCTTACATAAAAATAGGTCTCACTCACTCTTAGGATTCCTTTACTGTTGTTTTGAATAATGGTTTTAGGAAGGGTATGTAATGAAGGGTAAAATTTTAGAATTTTTTTTGTGTGATACTGAGAAATATACAAAAATAAGATGTTAATGTATCTTTTCTGCAAACATTTAAAACCATTATTTTTATTCCATCAATCCTGAAGTAATATATTTAATATCAATTTTTAAATATTTAATATTTTTTTATAAAATTCATAGGTCACTAGAGAATGTTTCATAGTAGGTTGTGGTTTATAATTTTAGACTACTGGCAAATTTGTTTTGAAAACCCTGGGGATTTGTTAAAATAATGTATAAAATTATAATGTTTTTGTAACGACTATATATAACCATGGATAAAACTACATCTCCATAGATTGAGATGAAATTTTTATGATTTAGACATACAATGAATGATATTTTATGACTATATGATAGCTCACTCTACTTTTTATTAAATTATGCCTACACTTTGATATTTTAGTTTTACTAAAGGGATGGAACTATAATATTTCATGTTAATTTAAAATGTGATAGAAGATGGAATGATTATATTCATTGGATGCCAAAGGAAAGTAGACTAATAAGTAAACCCTTTAATATGATAACTAATAATATTTTTCATTATATGATTTATTGTATCAGACTAATGAGTTTCACGGAACAAACAATAAGAGAAAAATGTAATTTTAGGAATTTCATTGAGTGAAGATTAGTGACCTGTATAAATTTCAATATTATTGGATGAACCACTCAGGGAAATATCTCAAATGGATGAGAAAATGAAATTTTTAAGGAATAGAAAATGTAATTGTAAATGAAAAATAAAGAGTTTAATTTTTCATAATGAAGTTAATCCTAAGGCACCATTTATATTTTAGCATTCCCTGTTTTGAGAATATGGGAATTATCTAAGATGAAGCCCAAATCCAATGATTTACTCCTATAAAATTGAAGGACATATGCTATTACAATCGTTCATGTTAATGGATTGATGTTTTTTTTGTTTTTTTGATATTATATTGTTTTTTAGATGTGTTGTATCAATGAAATTCTGGATATATGAATGACAAAACATATAAGTATTGATCCGCAATAGTTCTTCATTTTGTATTTGAAAACACAATTTGAGTAGTACCAAAAACAAAGAAAAATTATTTAGTAGTATAGTTATAATATTTATTTTTTATATAGATATTACTAAAATTTATGAAGTAAATGTGATAGTATTGATTCAATTTAAATTGGTCAGTTATTTGATGATGATGTGATTTATGTCATATTTTATTAAGATTATATAATTTTTTCATATAAGTTATATATTCAATAGTCTGTGATTTTGTATAAGGAATAAGGATTATATTGATTTTGGAAGAATATAAATTTTCATTAGATGCTAACTTAATGGTTATGGATACCAAAATAGGTTTATATGTTTATGGTTAAAAAAACTTCAAAGGAATATATAACCATTTTTAGGGTTTAAGTGATAATATTTTGAAGTGATTTGAAAATTTTATTGGGATTTAGGAATATTGAATTATTTATGTTTAAATAAACCATTGAGTTGCTATTTGATTCCATGTTATATTAGTTATATTTTATTGGATATAGGAATATAAAAAATCTGGATTGTTAAAAATTTATTCATCGATAAAGAGATATTTTCTAATATATTTATAGCCATGCTAAGGAATAAATTTTTGGTTATTATCTAAATTTGACTCAAGATATTTTGGTGTAGGTCACTATATTATATGTCTATATTGTGATTTATCATGATGGTGAATGTTATTTTGGTAGATCCATCATTTTATTAAGATATATGTATCTTTTCGGTTTATCTTGTGGTTTAACATTAATGATTTTTTGGGATGAATGAAATTTTATTTTTGGTCTTGTATGTTAAATGTTATGAGATCACTATTGAGGACAATACATTCATTAATGATGAGTATATTGAGCCTAATTAGGATATAGGGGTAATTATATTGGAATAATCAATGATCCACCTTATGTGTTATTGATGAAATATTTAAGTAAAATGTATTACTTTTTCATATGATGGTTTATTAGTTTTGGGTATTTATCTACCTTATGGAAACCATTTTAGTTTTATTAAATATTTATGGATATCAGGGATAGTCTACCATTCTTTTTTGTATTATTTAAATGATTATAAGTTGATTTCAATGCATCAGATATGAAAAATTCATCATGGATTCTCATCGTTCGGAGATAAAGATGACATTATTGTGTTATTTTATTAAAGGAAAAATTTTATAGAAAACTTATGTATATTTCTTTTTTATCATGGTCTAAATGGTAATGTAATTATTAAACTCTATAAATGTAATCTTTATCATAATTTTCATCTTATTACATTCATTTTTGATAAATAAATTTTCTTCTTTACATAGTATTAATTTATAGTTTTTTTTTCATTAATACCATCATACACATTCAATTTAATTTGATCAGTGATATGTGTCACTCAATACTATTACGTGGATATTAAATTTTGTTCCATGTCCACATTTTCACTTACCACTTTTATTCCCATAGTTATAAAACTAGTTATGTGTTACTCTATATAACCTTTATATTTCCCATTCACAATTTTGAAAGAGGTGTCTTGTTATCCATTTTTACGATATGGGTTTTCAATAAAATAATTTTAAAATATCAAACCCAAAATTATCCAACATCAGTTTAAATTATAAGGATTTAACTTATTATATGTGGTTAAAATGAAACACCAAATGATTTTAATGGAACATTATGTTTGATAGCATATCCAATAAGAAACAATGAGTCTAAATAAACCGTCAAATATTATATTTTTTTACTATAATATCATATCCATTGAATTGATAGTTTTGAAGAAAATTAACCAAATTATGAAATATATATATGTTATTAATGAAGAAAAATTCATTTACTAATTAATATTTTGTAATCACTATTTGTTTTTTGTAAAGTCATTTTATTTTTCCTTATATGTTTTCAAATAAAATGTTTCATTAATTTTTTTAAAAATAATAAACCTCATATCATTATCATTGTGAAAATTAATTTTATTAAATTAAATATTTATTTTAAATAATCATATAATAATTATCATAAGTATAATTTTTGGTGTTTTTCTATAAATATTGAATTTTTAGTAAACAGTGAAAAATTCCATTTTATTGGAAAATTGTACTTTTGATTCAAGAATTTAAAAAAATAAATTTTTGAAAAACAATTGACTCAATATAACATTATTTTTATTATTTTTTTATTTTTTTATTATGTTCATTTTATTAGGTTTTATAGCTGAATTGGGTAGAAAACAAATTTTATTTAAAAAATGAATCTTCTTAAATAATATGTTTTTTCATTAGGTTTTCATTTATTTACATAAAATAAATATCATCCTATTATATTAATGGAATCAAGAAAAATTAATTCCTTATTTTTAATGAGGATGACTAAATTTGGTACATAGATCCTATTTTTTCATTGTGTATAGTTGCCACAGTAAATATTTATTACCACAATAAAGGTAAAATATTTTATTTACAATTAATTATAATGTGATAGTGCTTAAAACTCATCACATCACATTCCTTTTATTTTTTGTATTTTTTATTTGTTCTATAATAATACTAAATTCAAAAATATGACATTTTGTTTCCATTTAACTTTTATTTTTACCTCATTAATGATTTTGTAAAAGATAAAGTCCAAAATGTAAGATTATTTATTTCAATATCTATAATATTTTGTGTTAGATATAAACTAATATATTTAGTTATAAATTTATATTTTAAATATGAAGAAATTTTTTATTATGGTAATGTTATGAATTTTTTAATGTCAAAATAGTTATCTTAAATTCATATATAATGCTGACGTAGTGCATGTGTATGGAGATGAAAAGTCTTGTAAATGATATCAAAAACACAAAACATTATATTGTTTGGCTGAGTAAAGGTGTCACAAGAATATTTATGATAAATATTACATATTATAGATTCATTTTATGTTTATATTATAACTCTTTATCTTTCATATATTTTTTCAATCTAAATTTATGTGAATAGTTCAAAATGTTAAATTAATATAATTTTATAATAAATATATTATATTAAATTATTGAAAAATAATAAAAATATTGAAATATAATATTTAGTTTGATAAATATACTAATATTTATTACCTTATAAATTTTTGACCCAATTTTCAACTTATAGTTAAAATTATAACACTCTAATACTTAAAAATTCATTTCCATAATTAAGGATAAAATTTGTTAACTGTATTGATAAACCAAAAGATATGCTTTTAAATGATATATGTACAGATAAAAATTTTATTTTATTATTATATTAATAATATTTATTATTTATATTCTAATTTATCCATTTTGGAACCCTTTTACATTTTTTAGACACAAAATATATTATAAATTTTTTATTTCAAAAAATTACATTAATGATATATTATTATAAATTATGATTTATTAAATGATTTAAAATTAATAAAAAGAATTTAGTCATGAAAAATATATTTATATGGTTTAAAAACTCAATTGTGGTCCATTTATGGGGCAATATTTCTTTTATAATACCATTCATGACCAATACATAATAATAAAACATTGATATCATGGTAATTTTCAAAAGGGTTAACTGATAATTAGAAATAAGAGATAAGGGTAAAAATATAATAGAAATTATTATAGACTTTATTTTATGATATAATATAGACTCATAAACACCTTATTATTAAATTATATACTTTTTGATCCCTTTTTCTAGAAATATATATTTATATTTAAATAAAATGTTATTTAATTTGAATAGTGATTCTCCCCTCAATTATAAAAGGGCACGTCTTCTCCTCTTTTATTAATTTTTTTACACTTATATATCAGTCCAATGATACCATATAATCATCTTATATTCAATCATGAAAATCATAGATATTACGGTATTACTAAAATATCATCCCTTCAAGACATAAGGTGTAAGACAACGATGGTTCTTAAATGAAAATTTATAACTCTTAAACGAGAATTTTAAATTTTATTTCAAATTATACATCATATAAATATTTGGTAACCATTGTAAAATATTTAATTAGTTATATGAAATAAGATAAATTTAAATGTTATTTATTTAATAACCAGTATACAACTTCTTCGCATACGTCTGAAAATGATAAAGTCTCTCGTTCTTTCATGTGGACTACTACATCTATGGAGTGATGTGATATGTTATTTATTTATTATTTATATGAATTTTAATGGGTAAAAATTCAAGTAATATTTATCATAAATATAATATAATATTAATTCAATAATTATGAATTATAATAATACATTATTTGATTCCACCCATTGTAAATTGAAAACAATGTTCCTGTGTACGTACAACCTACCATCTAAATTCACCTTGTAAATCATTTTTATCTATATTTTATTAGAATACATTGAGTATATATGGTATTATAATGAATATTTTTTAAATTTACACTATTTTAAACATCCTAAATATTATTCAACCATGATAAAATATGATGGACTAGAACATCTGAACTAAAACTCTTATAAAAAAACCAAACATTTAACACCATAAAACATCAATTCTATTAAGGAATTATTTATAAAATCTCATTGAAATAATATAATATGGAAATAAATGATATTACAAGTGTGTACATAATTCTTATATATAATTATAATAAATTTTAATTTATTATAATGGTATTTAGAGTGCATTCTAGGAATGTCCAACTCAATGTAAGGGATTTTCATCTAACGTTTATTTCTATAAGACACATCTCATATTCACCACTTTTTCTATTATGTGGTTTATATGTATTGACCACGAATGTATTTTATGAATAGTCTAATGATAATTATGGGAATATAAATATCTATATAGGATTATCTCTTTTGTGAGATATTTATTCTAATGTAACAAAAGTGGAAAAGGGATTTATATTTCTATCCCATTTTAAGGATGATTGTCTTTCCTTTAATATCCATTAATGAAATTATGTATAATTATGAGGTGAATAAATATTAATTGTATTATTTAGTGGTTATTAATTTAATTTTAATATAACATCACTAGTTTCCTCACAACAGTACTTAAAAATATCAAGATATTATTTTTTAGAAAATATACAATATTTCTTCTTTTTTCAGGAATATTTTTCTACAATGACCATGTTTTCAATGATATGTTTTCATGATTTTTTAATATTATATAAATATGTTTTCAGGTAATTTATATCTAGGTTTCAATTTTCATAAAAAAATTCAAATAAATATTCAATCCATTTTTATAATAAGATACTTTTGACTTTTTACTACTATTGTGAAAGAAATAATTATTTTAACATTCACAACATGAAAATAATATCCATCCGTCATGGCCTCTCAATGATTTGAAACATAAATTCCATTTTTCAGTAGTTCTTTTCAATCAATATGTTTTTCTCTTTATATTATATATATTATGATTTTAAATAATTAATTTTATCATTAAAAGGGTATATTCCTATGAAATATTCATATATATTTTAAAATAATCTATAATAAACAACATATCCTTTGATATAAATTATTATTTACTAGGGATATAAACCATTTATAAAATAATTATTCTTTCTTTAGATGATTTATGATTATAATGTTGATATTTGTACAAAATCCATTATTTTTATATGGTTTTCTCCGATTAATTTTTGAAATTTTTGTGAAACGTATTTTATTTCCACGAGTTATGGTTAGAAGATATGATAAATGTTTTATTATCATGTGGCATACATACATATAGTTTTGATTTTTTGATGGGCCTTCCAAAAATTATATATCCCTATAATACATCGGGTAATGTTTTATATCTCATGAAATAATTATAGTGTGTGAGTTAATGGGTTAAATCCACTTTGGGGAATATGTAGATATTCTAGATCAGCTATCAGAAATATGTTGTGACTATAGATCCATTATCGGAAGTAGATGATGATACCTGATCTATTATGATATGGGAAATGGGTATTTACGTCTAATCTACTGTGATTTTATGGTCTTAGTAGTTAACATTCATATAAGTATTGGTTTCTTTGATTATGATGGTTACACACATTTATGACCAGATTTATATATGAACATATGGTTCAGGATTGATTTGTCATATTTAATCACTATTACAATTCTTGTGTTTTTAAATAGAAATGTTTTATACTATGAATAATGATTTAGATCCTTCTCAGATGATGCATGGACTTATTATGTTTTGATCATGAACTCATACCCTTATTCTTATCACATAATTTCTTATGATATTCACTTGATATTTCCCATGTTTACCCTTGTTGTGAATCCAATATAACTATTTCTTTTGTTTACATTCCCCTGGTTAAAAAACATATTTTAATTTTGGTATGTTCAGAAAAGTGAAAAGTTGGAAGAACATCATGATAAATATTTAAGACTCTACCTAAATATGATTTTTATTTCAACTATTCTCTAAAGACACAAAACCTTTTTCATTCTCAAATAGAGTGTAATGTTATATATTGAATATCATTCTAAAAATAAGTAATGTTTATGTATAAAATTATTAGGTCCCTATAATTTGACACACATTAACCAAAAAATTCACATAGAAATATTCATGATTCTATTTAATCTTGTTAAAAACATTGACTCGATTATCCAAATATATATCAGGTGATAATATCATATCAAACATATTAGGTATCAAGAAAACTTTTTAAATGTTTCTAGCTTCTTATAGATATTTTCTATGTCCTTTAGAAACCCATCCATGATTTTCACTTCATAAATTTTAAAAGCCAAATTTTGAGATAAGGAAATTCTAGTGAGACAATCAACTATCCTATCAAACAAAATTCATTCTAATTCATCATTCTTCTCTAGTATATCATCATAAAAAAACCACTAAATCCACTGAAATGAGATATTCCACCATATTCAATCTCATCAAATGAAATTAATTTCTTTAAAAAATTATATCTTGATCACACCCACTATAGGTTCAATATAATTTGATAGCATTAATTTATCACTAATACCATAATATGGTATATGTAATATAATTTTACATCAAATACTTATGAGTGGGTTATTGAGTGAGGTGAATGAATCACAACCTATTATACATCATATTATATGAAAACCCACCAATCAACTAAAAGGTACTTCATCCCCAGATAAACTTTTTTATGTATATGTATTATATATTATATTGAATTTATTTGATAGAGTTTCTTGATAAATTTTTTAATTTCAGGTAGCATTATCTAGGACAAATGGTAGTTATATGGTTAATACATAACATTTTTAACTATTCAGGAAAAATTTGTATAGGTATGAACTAAATTGATTTTAGTGGGGATGGAGAATTTTTAATATGGTTTACTATATTGTTTAGATAAAACATGTGACCTAATTGAAAATGAATATTTTATAATTTTCAAGTGTTTTTTATTTTTGTATTTACCAATGAAATTTAATGCGAAAAATGAGACATCTTAGGGTATTATTCAACAAAATCTTCCTCTTTCTTCCTAGATTTAAATTCTATATATTTATGTTTCTCACGTTAATCATCCCTCGCCTTTTTAATATTCCTTTCCTTTCCAATTTAAATTCATTAATTCATTGTTTACATATTTTTTTACATCCCCCATATATATGTTTTTCAAAATAATGTATGTGGGTTTTCAAATAATTTTTATTTTTTATATAATGTCCTTTAGATCATCTCTTAATGAATATTCAATAATTTATAATTAATATTGGCATCATTTATTTTATAAAAGTATGTGGTTATATGAAATTATGCTAATTTTTTATCAAATGTGTGCATGTTATTTTTATAACCATATTCTAATTTGAATCTACTTATTTGTGATTGTTTGATGAAGTTTATTTTGGATTTTATGATCAATAGTATTCACCATGTGTGTCATAAAATAGAGATTTAAATGGTTCCTAAGATATATACACATAAAATGTTTATTTATTACCCCTTATGTGATTGAATAAATTTCAATGAAATTTTTATTAAAACAATTAATAAATAATGTGAGGATATAGAATGCTAAATTATTTTATATTTTTACATATTTTATATTTATAAATTAATGGAATTTTGAATGTGGTTAAGGGATGTCATTATGTAATTTTAGTTTTTGTTGGATTTACAATTTTTCATTTTATATGTTATTATGATTTATTGTGTAATGAATCAGGAACACATTACATGAATAAATTTTAATTATAAATATAACCCATATTAATGAATTTTGGTCATTTTGGTTTTTTTTGTTTTATATATTTTAATAACTATGGATAATAATCACATGTAATTTTTAATATGGGTTTCCGGAAGAGTTTTCTAATTTTTTTAATATTAGATTAAAATAAATGATTTATGTAGAACATGAAATGAAAATATAATTCTTTATTATTGTATAAAGGTGTACACTTTTTATTTTTTTGTTTAATAATAAGTGTACTTTTTTTATTATTATTTTAGTTGATGAATTATCCTGAGTGGGGATGGTGATGTCTATATTTTATTTATAATGATAAATATAAGGCTCTTAGAAATATTATTTGGAATAAATATTATGTTTTATTTATAATTTCTCTATTTTTATATATGTGTTTGAGACTTTTTATGCTTTATTTTTTTCATTTCAACACTAACATAAACTCAGTTAGTCCATGGAATATTAGAACCTCAGTAATTAATACTATAAATGGAATTTACAGGAATGGTGGGACAATACTATAATTTTAATACATTTAAAAACTATATATACATTACTATATTTGATTTAAGGTGTCACATTAATGGGTCACCGATTCACACTTTTCATTGTGACTACTCTTCTTATCAGATTTCATATAGTTGGATATATTCTTTTTTGATCACTTAGATAATATTGGGTCCTTGGATTCCCCGACCATTGTATCCCTAGGGACACTCTAAATTTTTTTTAGTTTAGGTTCTATTATTTTATTATTTTAGGATCTTAATTCTATTTTTGTCCAGTTATGTAGTTATTTTACTTGGTTGATATACTTTATTATGTTATTTCATTCATGATTAGACTGTTATAAATCATAATAACCACTACTTGAACATGGTTTCAATATTAAATGAAAATTTATTTGTTCAGTATTTTAACACTATATTCCTTTAAATTTTTATATTACCACACCATTTGTAGTATATTAATATAATCATGTCCATCTAAGAGTTTATCTTAATGTGGTGTGTCCTTATATTTTTCATTGTAATGTTGTTCCCCATGGATGACAAATATACATTTTGACTCATAATTCACTCTATTATTTTTTAATATTTAAATGAAAATAATCCTATAAAATTAAATAGTAAATCTAGGCTTCTAAGTTTGTCTATTACTATCTGAGGAAATGTATGTATTTTATTAACTCTATTATAAATGGTTATCAATTGATATCCTCTTTTTTATTTTAATGTTTGGTCACATTTTATAAAAAGGACTAATGGAATTTATAGATATTTTTATATTCAATAACATTAAAAAAACATTTCCCTTATATGTATTTAAATTAATAATTTTATAAATAAATAGTAAAAAGAACACTATAGAATACTTTATCTGTGGAAACCTACTGTGAACTTGTTTCTCACACCTAATATACACAATATGATGTGTTTGTAATTATTATGTATTCCATTGATAAAAAACCCACGTTCTGAAATTTTTGGAGTTTGGAATTTTAAAATATGTTATATATTTATTAATATAGACGTTAATGTAGATTATATGTTGTTGATCATTATTTATGTTGGGAATATGGTTAATTTTTTCCTGATTTTTTACCTACCTCAGTATTTTTTTCTTCAGTTCTATTACTATTTATGTAACATATTTTATATTTTTTTCATATGGGGATTTTTTATTTTATATAAGTGATTTCTATTTTTAGATATATTTATATTAGAAATGATTTATCTTTTTGTTCATAAATTTCAATGGTATGGAAAAACCAAGCCATTTTTTATATGATACTTTAGGTCTCTGTAAATATTTAGAAGGTAAAATCATACCCAATTGGTTATTTTGAATGCCCATGGCACCTGTTTCTTGTGTAAAGTGATCTGTAATGCATACTGGGCATTATTTTCGGCCATCCATGAAGAAGTGTCCATTTTATATAGTTTTATTATGAAGAAAAGATATCATGTCAATCTTTATATCTAGGGATGTTTGGAAGATATGATGTAGTATCATTAGGGCTCAATAGGTGTGCCCTGAGTATGTTCTTAATCACCAACATTCATGATAAGATGTGAGATTCCCTTGTTTTCTAGGATCTCATGAAATTGAGTTTCTATATTTATTATTTTTTTGAATATTTTTATTTGAATCAGTGTTATATTAATGAATATTGATGTAACATTGTAAATTTTTTTGAGTTTTAATAGTTATGAGGAGAATGTAAAAGAGAAACAAAAACTATATTGTTCTAGCCCATTTTCTATTAAACAGTAAGGAACCTATTCAGATGCACCAATAACATTTCATAGAGGTAGTTTTATGATTACTGAATAGTTCTCCAGAATGTGTTGAAAATTAATGAAATATTATATATTTCCAATAGATAACTTTTTTTTCTTTATTAAATTTTAAATTTTTAAAAATAATGCTTACCATTATATAGAGTTTAATTAATGGATATTTTATTATAAATTAAGTTTTATTTGGTGTAATATTGGTTGAATTATAGGGCTAGATTCTTGGAATTTCCATTTGAAAGTGGGTTTTATGTTATAAAAAACATTGGGATGGGAAAATCAATATTATGGGTTGATTGGATTATTAAAAATATATTTTATTGATAAGATTTAAATTTTTCAAATAATAATTTCTTTCTACAATAGTTTTTTTAATGGAATTAAGAATGTTTTTTGAACAAAATTCATTGGTTTTAAACAGTATTAAATTTTTTAAAAAAATTATTATTGGGAAGATGGGTTCATAACTCCTAATGGAGTTATAAAATAATTTCCCTTGAGTTTCCTTATCAATGGTAATTTTTTTAAATTTATAGCAACCTGACCACATTATGTCCAGACTTGGTGCCTAGTACCTTTACATTAACATAAGATAGATGGAAACATCTTCCAAATGACTGATTAGTTTAGTAGTCTTGGTAAACTACATACATAGATGATTAAAATATTACATTTGGATAAATAAAACTAAAAATAAGTTTTTCCTATAATTTTTTGAGACTAAATATATTACCTCCTAGAATATCCGTTCAAATCAATCATAAGAAACTTCATTGAATTCTATGGAATGTAAACAAAATAATGGTGAGATTATCTTCTCCAAAAGGGTAAAGTAAAACATTAGTTGTAATTGATTAGTGGGAATAATCAATATAGATGTGTAAATAAATGAACATTGAAGAAATGTAATAACAAATGAAGAAAAAGTTCATAAATAATATGGTAATGTAAATTAATGAAAAAACATTATATTTAGTTAATAACATGAAAATCATGAAATGATAAGGAAAATCAATATGGAAAGGAAATAAAATAAATATCATTCCATTTAATCAGTAAAAATCGAATGAAAATCATCCATATATATTATCGTAGTGAAAATATCCGGGATAATAATAATTGAATTCTAAATGCAGTCAATTCATAATTGTTAGAGGTCAAGTATCTAGTATATGAAAAACTACTCTCAAGACTGTTAAAAATATGGTTTAAAACAGACTCGGAGAAAAAACCCAATAGGGATATCCAATTGATTCATCCCATGAGACTGTTGATGCATCGATAGGATATTTGTAACTGATCCTCACCCATTTCATACATGTCTAAAGCATTCCCTATATATCAAATAATCGACTTAACTCAGGAAAAATGTTCCTTATCGAATAAATGTATTTAATAAAAGATATTATTTATAAATATTTATTTAGTTAATCATAATGCATTCAATTAAACACCGAATATAAAAAAGGTATACAATTTAGATAATAATCATATCCATGATAAATGATAAGGATTTATATAGGAAATCTAATGATTAATGATCACTAAAAATTTAATAATTAAAGGGGATGTTAATGATGACAAAAATGAATCTATGAAGTGAGTAACCATTTTGTCCTTGATAAGAATAATCATAATCCATCTAGAGAAATAATAAGTATGGTATCAATATTACATATACCAATTTGAGTAGTAATATGGTTTTTTGTCCTTGATGAAATAAAAATACCATAAAATTTTCATTAATAAGGTTCTTGAGGAAAATATCCTTTTTATAATTAACAATTTTTTGAGAATCCATTTCATGGAAAATAAGTATTAATTGAATTTCTATTTCAAATAGCCTCATAATATTTTAAAGGAATATTTAAAAAAAATATGGCCCTGAAAAAAGGGTATTCATAAATGTTTTAAAGAACATGCATATTACATGGTATAAATGATAGAAAGGTGACATGTTCTGAAAGTGGCAAGAATATTCCATTGAAATTTTATTTTGAAGAGAAAAAATTGTAAAAAAATATTTTCATCATTAATTTGGAAAATTTTATGTAAAATATTTTGGAAAAACATTTTATAAGATATGGTTTTTTTGGAAAATGAAAATCTGACCAAAAATAAAAATGGAGTTGGTTTAAATTAAAACATTTTATCCTAACTTTTTGTTCCATGGTGTTGGAAAATGGTTTTATAAATTAAATAATATCATTATTAACTAGTGGATATAAAAATAATAGATTTTTTTAGAAAAATGATAATTTAATTCCCATTTAATTGAATTTTAATAATAATCACCCTTAATTAGAATGAGATTTTGAACAAGACCCTGAAATGATAATAAGATGCAAGTGTGAAATAATCAATGAATCGATTATGCATATGAACTAAAAATACAAATAAAATAATTTAAAACACATCAATAATTATTAAAATTAATTATACACATTATCATAGAATATGAACAATATTGAGGATGTAATATAACCCAATAAAAATGAATTATGTTATTAATTTTTTGACCACTTGGTAACATTATATTGAAATCCCATTATATGAAATAATTCAAAATTAAAATCAATATACCAATAAAATGAATTATTAATGAAATTAATTGTTAAATTGGAATAATATACACAATATAAAATTGAATTAGTAGATAATTAAAAAAATTCCAATGGGAATGTAAATTGAGACGAAATCTCTTACCTCGAACTTTCCTTTTGGTTTTACATTATTTAAACTCATGTATAGTTTTTTTAAAATTTTATTAACTTATATATGAACCATATCAATACTTATGATACAATATATTATTCTCTTATAACATATTATAACCCATTTGTTAATAATCATTCATTAATTTCTTTCAAGTGTTAATTTCTGTGTTTTCCTAGTATGTTTCGACTATTTATTTTTTATTCCTCTAACATCAATAATATTTTATTTATCATTATAATGTGAAACATGATTTAAATATCATAAATACTTATTATATATTTATTCCATTAATCCATTAAATTTTGTGATTAGAAATGAAAAGCAACGTTCATGGAGACGGTATTCCATTTGTACACAAGTACTTTATTTCAATTTTATTGTTGTATTAAAGAAATAGAATTAAATTATATAAATATATTATCAATATTTTTTAACTTTTATGTTATATATATCACATGTCTTTAATAAAACCATCCTTAAAAAATCATTGCAAATTGTGAACAAATAGCATCTCTTTGTTGAGGTTGTAGTCCACATGTCCAAAAACGATGTTATCATACCCCCATAAAATGGAAATCATATTTAAATGTATTAAATAAAAATTACATAAAACATTAATTATAAAAGTGATATATATATTGTATAGACTATATATCCTTCATTATCCCCAGCTTTTAGTAATTGTAATGGATTAATGAATGGTATATGTTCATGAGGTTGTAGTCTACATTACACTCAAATGATGATTATGAATCAAATTTGATGGAAGTGTATAAGTTTATAGGTTATAACATAAAATAACTAATCATATTATATTTATGTTACTGATTTTATTAAATAAATATTATATAAAAATAATTTAACGATGTAGAGAATGAAATAAAATGCAAATTTTTTATAATGAAATTATCTCTTCTTTATGTATCCACTTTACGATTCAACTAAAACCATAAATGGTTTTATTTTTTCCCAAAAATAAATCTTCCAGGATGAGTGGAGTGATGTTTGGGAGTGAATTAGATAGGTTTTTAAAGAAAAACATATTTATATTTGTATATAAGTGAGGGTAGTGATTTTCCTTTTACAGTGGAGGATGTGTGAAATTCTTATAAATATCAAACTATTAAAATTTACGAGAGGCCCCGCTTATTTAATGGGCCTAAAATAATGAAATAAATTATTTATAAGAGGGTATTAGGTCATAAATGATTCATAAAATTGGTTTTAGGAAAATTTCCTTGGTCATTTGTCCCCCTAATATTAATGTTTAACTACTAAGTAAACTCATTTTTACCTAAATTCCTGTAATTAATTATAATTACGTTCTCTAATTTTTTTAAAAGAAAACTCTAATGAAATTATTATAAATTATACATTTTCACGATTCCAAATTTTTGATCTATTTTTCCAAATTCAATTCATAATGCATTTATAAATTAATTTATAATTTATATCGTAGACTAGATGAGAAAACGCGAATTTATATTGAAAATGTTCAAATGATTACTATGATTTTATATATATAATAAATATAAATATGATTTTAATGAACTAATTTTTATTAATAGATTTTTAATTTTTCTAATTTTACAATAAAAACAATTGAAAATATTATTTATCCTCAAAAATTCTTTTGATGCAAAGTCATTTAAAATTTAGTATTTTTCACTATTCATACAAAAATGAAACTAATTAAAAAATTACAAAAACAAATAAAGCTAATATATTCATGGAATTTCACTTTCAAAGATAAATTTTATTATTTCAAATAAAAATTACTAAACTTTGAAAATTTAGTTTTGAATCTAGTGTGCGGTTAAAAGGTTGAAAAACTACCTTTATAAAAATACAATTTATTATGAGTAAAACTAGATTTGTTCTTATCTTAAACATATCAATCCTATTGGATGAATGTCAAAAATATTTCATTGAATATATAATGTATAAATTTAATTAATTTCATTCACCAATATTTGATAATATAATTTATTAAAATAAAATGCCTTCAAGAGCATAAACATATTTTTTATAAAAACATTTCCTTTATATTAAAGCATGTTATATATTCATTTATAATTAATTGGAAACCAATGAATTTATATATTTTAAAAATTTATATAATATTATCCATAATTATTAATTTAATAGATTGTAGAGAATTTTTATCTTAAATAATAACATTAATAATATTTAGTAAAACATGTTTTTTATGTAATGCATGCTATTGAAGAAAGTAGTTCTCTCATCTTATGCAAGGTAACATAGAATTTCATTAATTCAAAGTAATATAAAATATTAAATTTATTTAAAACAAAAAATACATCATGAAGCATCTATTAGTTATATTCTTTTCTTGTATAAGTTGTTCGTTTCATACGTGCTATCAAGAACCAAATATGGTCACCATCAGAACCAGTACCAAACTCGGCCCGTGACAAGGCCCATAGAGAGTTACCTCTCCCCACAGACTAGTATAAGTTCTTGGAAATCATATATTTTTGTTGGAAATGAATTACCTGAATATGGAGACATAAAACATCAAAAGCAATCGATAAATTGAATCGGAAAATTGATACCAATCAATGTTATAACAAAATCTAGAACAGAATACATAAGTTTTAAAATATATATAAGAGGTCCAAAGATACATAAAAATAGAATCAAAACATCCCCAATGACTCCATGTAACAAGGGGTCATCACCCACAAGTCGTCTCCACAACGTCGCACTATAGATGAGAACTAACACCCTGGACTGCTATCACCCAAATATTTTCATTTACCTATGTCAAACAAGGCCAATTCTACATACACACAAGGGTTTTATGTATGATGAAAGCTTAATACCAATAAGATACCACAATGAGATTCCAAAGAGTAAAAAACATAAGATAGAAATCATGCCATTTTTTTGATAAATAAGATGTAGGGGAAATAATTTCTAAAAGATGAAACATTTAAATGTAAAATGAATGCAAAGGAAATTTTATGAGAAACAATACATATAAATAAAACATTTATCTACATTATTTTCCATCCAAAACCACCACATATCAATGATAAATACAAACTAGTAAATGAACACCAATCTAGGGAACACCCCAATGCGCTAGGTAGTCTCAGGCCCCTTGTACCTTGTACCTCGGTGTAACGTAACCATTGAAAATTCCATTCTTGTGCATTATCCAGTTGTAGGTAACATTCCCATGACATAGTGGTTCTCAATCATCATTAATACAGTTTTCTTAGTGTTTTCATTATCCATTTTCTCAGTGAAAAATGGAAAAAACCCATCCATATCACTAGCATACTAGTACATGTATGCCCTCCATGGTAGCCGGATATCCCCCATTTTAATCAAACCAATTTATCATGATACCAAAAGACATTATCACATAAATACATCAGTTATGGTCAAAATAAACTGAAAATAGTATGTACATATGTTTTTTCACCACTTACACTACTCAATAAAACATATAGAATTTCAATAAAATAACTTCCCAAAATATAACAATGTTTTGCACACAAGATCCTATTAATAACCCACCTTTAACACCATGTTCATACATGTATTCTTTAAATAATAATTTTATGCACCCAGAACATTTTTATAAACCTGTTATATGTGTTATAAAACAACCCCATTTGGCATAACATATAATAGACAAGTAAAAAACCCAATTTGACACCAAATTGGAACCTAAAATCATTTTCATGACAAACATCACCAAAACCAGATTTCACAGCATGGAAAATGATGTATATGTGTTCTAAAAATACAAATTCAGAAAATATAACTCATCTAGAATTGATTACCCATGTAATCTCCGGCTATAAGTGTTGAATCCCTTGAATCTTTGTGATAAAGTTCTACCACACCACTGCTTCACAACAAAGAACATAGATCAAGCTTAAAGCCATAAGAATATACCAGAAAAGCCAACATCAAACCCTAAATTAGAATCCCCACTTTTTGGACATTAGAAAATTCATGAAGAATTGGAAGAAACCCTATGAAAAAGAAAAAACCCCCAATCAAATGGGAGAAATTATAAAAGAGACCCACATAATTGAGGGATCATGAATAAATATCCCCAAATTCAATAGTAGCTGAATTTCCAAATAGCTAAAAATTCATGTGAGGTTCCAATATGTCTGAGAAGGTCATTTTATAATTGAAATGGGGGAAATAATAAGAATTTAATGAGTTATGTAGGAATCAAGTTACATATTCCAATCAAAATGATTTGAGAAAGCCGATGAAGTTCTACCCTAATTCACGATGCATAAAACCACCAAAAGGAGGGAAAGAGAACAGGGGAGCTCCTGGGTTCAGTGGGATACATTGATACTTACACTCACTCAAGAATCATAAAAATTAAATAATATTTTAAATAATATTTTAAAAAACAATTAAAAAACAAGAAATGAGCTTTTGGGCCTGCACAATTCATTAAATAAAAACCCAAATACACCATTATTATGGATTCTTAAATAGTCCAAATTGAAATTGGGGTGTCAATATATCAGGGGATTCTATTTTTTTGAATGGGAATGGTTGAAAAAATTTTAAAAATGAAAGACTTATAAATGAAATGAAATTAGTTTTTAAATCGAGAAATGGGATCATGGTTTGGCCTAAATCCTAAAAACTCACACTTTACTATAAAAATGATTGGGAAACCCTCACAAAAAAAATTAATATAAATTAAAGGAAATGTACCTTTAAAATTAGTCATTTATGTGACAATTATCCCTACTATTAAAGAATTTCCTCCCCAGAAATTTATCATTATTCTTGATTGGAAAAAAATAATGGGTACTCTTTATCGACCCACTACATCCGCTACGATGTCTCAGGTGTTTCATACCCCTACTTCCAAATATCCCAAACTAATAGAACAGACATTCCTTGATACACCTTCTCTTGGGAATCAACTATTCTCACCAGTCACTCAAAAATCGAGAAATCATGCTCTATATCCAACTCCTCCCAATTCAGTACATGGGATGGAAAGGGGTTGTATTTATTTAACTAGGAGACATGGAAGACATGATGGATTAATGTCAACAGATAAGGTAAGGACAACCTATATGAAACTATTCCAATATGATTAGTGATCTCAAAAGGTCTAACATACCATGTCATTAGCTTCCCTTTCTTTCCAAATCACTAATGGCCCAGACGAAGGGACGCCTTCAAGAATACCCTGTCACCCACATAAAACTCTAGGTCTCGATGCCTCTAGCTACCATATGATTTATGGAGACTCTGAGATGTCAATAAGAACTACCTGATCAAATTGACCTTCTTAGAACTCTCCAGCACTAGACTCTGTGGAAACAGTGAGGTCTCACCAACCTCATACCAACAATGGGGGGACCAAAAAGGCCAACCATAGAGTGCCTCAAAAGTAGAAATTTGAATTGAATATTTCTATCTATTATTAAAATAATACTCAATTGATCCCATATGGTTATCCCAAGAACCTATGAAGATCAGAACACATCCAAGGAGCATGTCATCCAAAATCTGATTATCCCACTCTGTATGAGCAACTTTTTTAGGATGGTATACCATGCTCATATTAATTTGATACCCCAAGGCTTTCTAAATTCCTTCCCAAAACTGATAATTGAAATGGGGGTCTCTTTCTATGTCAACGGCAGATGGCACACCATGGAGCCTTACCTCCTCCTGAAGATCCAAATGGCCCAACTCAGCCACATTAACGATATATCTAATTGAAATGAAGTGTAATGATTTTTTAAGACAATAAATCACCACGTAAATATATATTTTACCCCGAGGTGTATGAGGTAATCCAACAATGAAATCTATGGAAACCTTTCCCCTCTTCCAGGTAAAAATGGGTAATGGATAGAGAAAACTAGAGGGCCTTTTATGCTTTGAATTAACTTACTAGAATGTGTTTCATATTAACATGAAGTCCATGATGTCTCATATCATACCAAGAAACTAGAACTAGTGATGGACATCATAAAATATCGTTTTTGAACCCGGATGGACAGCCCACTGAGACTGGTCGCTATCATCGACCACGACCTTCCATATAGATAATGGCACTACTGAATGGCCCTTGAAGAAAAGGATTCCATCGGTATATGAAGACCAATTAAAATACATCTCCCCACCTTGAATAATCATCTTTGACTGCTGAAAAAACTCATCACTAGGCTATTCCCACTGAATCAACTCCAAGAGAAAATGAGTCAACTAAACGCTCGGCAAGAACATGCCTATACTATTTTCATTAGTCTCTAAATGCATCTGAGAAAAGAGTTCTATCAGAGTCTAATCATCATTGGAAATCCTCATATCCTACACTATGACTCATCAACATATGGAATTGGCCACCACATTAGTAAAGCCTAGGGTATAGAAAATATCATTGTCGAACCCCCTAGAAGTACTTGATCCAAAGATGTAACCTCATGTTGAGGTCCTTCTGCGAGAAGATATAGGCCAAGATTTTGTGATCATAGGAGACCACAAACTTCTACCAAAAAGTGGTAGTGACACAAAGTCTTAAAAGCGTGCATCATAACTACTAAATTCATGTCGTGGGTTGGGGAATTTTTTTGTGTGGTCAAAGTTAGAGAGAGCCATATTCCACAACATGATCATCATGTATAAGCACACACTAAATAGCCAAACCTGAAGCATCACAATACACCACATACCCCTTTCCAGCCATTGTAAAAATCTTAATGGGGGTGGTAGTCAACCGCTTCAGAAACTCCTCAAAGGATTCCTGACATTCTATGTCTTATATAGATTTCACCCCTTTCTGGGTGAGCGTAATCATCGGTGATGCACGATGAGGGAAATCGTTAACAAAACACCGATAATAACCATCCAGGATGAGGAAAATATTAATATTGAACACATTCTTTGGCTGCTCCCATGAAATAACTACATTGACCTTCTCAATGTCCAGTGAAACCCCCTACTCCGAGATCACATGCCACAGAAATTTCACCTCCCTGATCTAGAAAGTTCATTTAAACTGATTTTCATAAAGGTGATGTTCTCGCAATCTTCCTAGAAGGATCCACGTGTGATTCCCATGTTCCTCCTCGAATCTTGAATAGACTATGATGTAATCCAAAAATACCATGACAAAAGAATCGATATACTGATGGAATACCCTATTCATGTGTTCTATAAAGACCGATAGAGCATTGGTCAATCAGAAGGGCATGACAAGTACTCGATGTGGTTGTAACTACTTCAGAAGGTACTCTATGACAGATCTCCCTCTTTCACACAGATTTGATGATTTCCCAAACTCTAGTTGATTTTAAAAAACCATCATTCCCCCTTCAACTGATCGAACAAGTCATATATTTGAGGAAAAAGCTATTGGTTCTTGATTGTAACCATATTCAACTTCTGGTAGTCAACGCACAAGTAGAGGGATCCATCATCTTTTTTGTGAATAACACAGGATCAGACTAAGGAGAGACACTCGGGAAAATGAATCCTTTAAATTATAAGTCATATTTATGTGTCATTAATTCACCCCATCTTGGTGAGTCCATGATATATGATGGAAGAGATGTCAACTATGATCCTGGGGCCATATCAATCGAGAACTCCGTATCCCACTTCGGGAGAAAACCAAAAAAACATTCGTAAATACCTCCGGAAACTCGTCAACTACATGAGGTAGTCCTCCATCAATACCATGAACATTGTCCACTATATAGAGAAATGATAACTTAAAAACAACATATCCCAACTCTAGGATTTTCGTTCCCACATGACTTGACCGAGGATCCCATTCCCCACAAAAAATATGATGACTCCCATTGGGTTCCTGGAAATTGAACCGCCGTGTATAGAAAATGATGAGTTCTTGGAAGTGTACATTTTAATGAATTCCATATATTATTTCAAATAGTTCCATATCTAAGACCTAGAGTTCCCACTCCATCTCAACCCCTCACATGGAAAGTGCACATGATGACCACCAGAGAACCTTCTCCTTTTTCTTTACCAGCGACGTCACCAACTCCATCGAAAAAGACCACAAATCAGTTGGAAAATTCAGTGAGTACACCAAACAGGAATAAATGAATGAAACATGGGAACCAACATCAATAATAGAAGAATCTATATAAGATGGTATCAAAATAGAAACTCGAACTTTCGACGGTCCCTCCTCTGATCCTACTCGAGTAAGATCCACCGCATGGAGATGGCTTGTCTCTGCCTAAGGATGACCACTATTTTGTGGTTATTACATAAACTAGATCTTCCTAAAGAATGACCCATCCCTACCACCACTGCCACCAAATAGATATCCCCCCATCCTCGGCATATTTTACTCTGATGTAACTCCTCTTAATGCCACAGATCTTTCCCCACTCTGAAGTAGACGTTCCACGCCACAAAAGTGCTACAAGTGACCCATACCTCCACATTTATAATCGGGATTTGGAGGGAGTGGGAATGACGTTTGGATGTTCCTTGGTCCCCAAAACTGGTGGAACATGACCTATATTGCATCAGAATCCATGGATGAAAATTACCTAGATGAGTGACTTGAACTACCACGACCCTTCTTCCCCTACTCCCCCCACTTCCTTTTCATCTCTGAATATCTGCCACTACCAACTATGTATATTTTCTTAGAGAAAACATCCCTTAATTTTTATTCAATCTCCACTATGTAGTCCTGATCAACCACCTCAGCAAATTTCCTCAACTTAAACGAGAAAACATCCGAGTATATCTCTAGTCGTAAGCCATTATAAAACCTCTGGGCCTTCTCTTCCTCATTAGAGACAATTTTAGGAGCATGTCGAACTAGCTTGGTCAAACTATTGGCATACACCATCACAGAAAGATCCCCCCTGAACAATATCCATAAACTCATTGGATCAAGCATATTCCAAGACTTCGGGACAACACTGTTCATTAAAGGTGACCTTGAAATATCTCCATCACATCTGCTCATTGTTCCCAATTTGATGTACCGATTCCCACCACCTGTGGTTGGGACCCTACAATAGGAAAGAGTCACACTTCACCCTGACCTCCTCGGGTGTGTCCAACAACTCGAACTTGTGCTAAATATTTTCAATCCATTACCCTACTTTCTGGGGTTATATGATACCTCAGAAAGAATAAGGCTTATTTATCCTGAACTCTTTTACCTTCCCACTCCTATGACCATCATCATTTTTTCTATCAAGATCCAGAACAATATGCAGTCCATTTCCTAGATCTTGTATGTCCCGAACCATAGCCTTTACTAGCCTCCAATCAAGCGGTGAGGGGGAAATCTCACCGGCTTCCTCCCGTGGGTGCATTGGAGCTTTCCGGGGTGGCATGTTGCAACAAAAGACAATAGTCCTAAGAAAAAAAATTAGTACAAATGTTTGGAAAATTTCACCATTAACATAAAAATATAGATAATCCAAACACATTACAATAACAAAATAAATCACTACCCCACCCCCACCTGATGTCCACGTGTATTTTGGAGTCCACACATCTCGCCTAGAAGTGAATTCTAACAAAACATTACAATGTCCCATGGGGACTCAAGGTCATAGAATATAGGTGAAGGACATGAACCCTACTCATGTACAAAACACTAATTCACAATAGTACTAGATCATCTTTAGCCTGACTCATCCCATAATAATAATATAACACAAAAACAATAAAGTACTTTGATACCATTTTGTCACGAACCATATCGGGTCACCATCAAAACCAATGCCAAACCCAGACCATGATATGTCCGGAAGGGCATTCCGTATCCCCACAGGATAGAATAAGTGCATATGTATCATATATTTTGGTTTGGGATTGATTTACCTGAATATGGAAACATAAACCATAAAAAACAATCGATAAATTGAATTTGAAAATTCATACCAAACCAATTTAAAAAAATCAATATCTGAATACATAAGATAGAACAGATAACAAGATTCCCAAACACACAATAAAATGTATCAAAACAACTTCATTTACCCCACAGGACAAGGGGTTACCACCCAGAATTTTTCTCTACAATGTCGCACCATGGATGGGAACTAACACCCTGAACCGCCATCACCCAAAGCCTTTCCTTTACATGTGTCAAACATTACCAGGTCAACTTACACCCAAGGGGATTAAGTGGGGTTTTATCCTAAGACCAATAGGATGCTGTAAAGATATTGCATAGTGTATTCAATATAAGATAAAAGTGTTCCATTTTTGATAAACAAGAAGTATGGTAAATAATTACTATAGGATGAAACTTTTAAATGTAATAAGTTTTTGATGAAAATTTTCTATGAAAGGGAAAATTTCAATAAATCATGTTATATACTGTATTTTACATCCAAAACCACAATATACCAAAGAAAAATACAAAATTTTCAATGAGCACCAATCTCAAAAACACACTTAGGAACATGGTAGTCTCGGGCTTCATGTACCACGTACCTAGGTGTAAATTAACCATAGAATAATCTATTATCATTCAAGATCCACTAGTAGGGAACATTACCATAACCTAGAGGTCCCCAATAATCATTAATATAGTTTTTTTAGTGTTTTCGTTGTCCATTTTTCTCAGTGAAATAGGGATAAAACATATCCGGATCACTAGTGTACTAGTACATGTCTGCCCTCCAAGCTACCTGGGTTTCCCCCTTTGTGCTCAAACCATTATATCTTGATACAAAAATTCATTATCGCATAAAAATCATCTATGTTAATAATCAACTCAAAACATTCACTACACATGTTTTTGACCCCTTACACGACTCAATAAAACCTTTATGATTTCAATAATATAACTTCACAAAACATAAAAATGTTTTGCAAACATAATCCCTTTAAATTCCACTTTGAACACCATGTTAGTACTCATATTGACCAAAAAAAATAAGCAACCAAAATATTTCAATAAAACCATTACATGAGATATAAAATAACCCAATTTTGTCATAATATAAAATATACATGTAAAACACCCAAATCAAAACAATATTTGTATTTAAAAAACATTTTATTAACAAATGTCTCCAAAACCAGATTCTGTAGCATGTATAATGAAGTATAAGTGTGTTAAAAATATAAATTTAGCAAATATAACTCATATTGAATTGATTACCCAATGAATCACCTACCACAAGTGTCAAAACCCTTAAATCATTTTGTGAAAGATCAACTGCACCACCGCCGCACAATAAGGGACTTAAATCAGGCCTATAACCACAAGAATTTACCAATAATCCCAAGATCAAAACCTAGGTTCTAAAACACTCTTTTTGGACAATATAAAATTCAAGAAGAATTAGAATAAACCCTATGAAATGGGAGGAATAATGATGTAGCCCCACTTACAAGAGGGATCATGAATAAATCACCCAAAATACACTAGTAACTGAATTTCAAAACATCCCAAAAAGAAATTGAGGTTTGAATAATTCTAATAAGGTCTTGTAATAATGGAAATGGGAGGAAAATAGTAATAATTGAAGGAGTTATGAATGAAATTAGTTACCTCTTCAAATATAGATGATTTGATAATGCCTAAGAAGTTCAGACATAATTCAAAATGCATACGATCTCCAAAGAGTGGGGAAGTGAATTTGGGCACACCGGGGTTCAGGGGTATCGAGTGAGACATGTAATCACATTAAAATCATTAAAATTAAATATGATATTAAATAATAAAAAATTTAAAAAATGGAAATGGGATTCTAGGAGGGCCCAATTCCAAAAGTAAAAATTGAAATCTACCATTATAATGGATTCTTAATCGGTCCAAATTAAAATTATGGTGTTAATTGGTCTTGGGAGGCAAATTTAATATTATTATGGGTGAAAAATATTTAAAAATTTATTAGTTATAAAAGAAAAAAAATTCGATTTCAAATTTGGAAATGGGCTCACCATTTGGACCAATCATGAAAACTTGTCCTTTCCTCCAAAAATGCATTGGAAACCCCTACAAGAAAAAATGATGGAAGTTAAATTAAATTTTTCTTTAAAATAAGTAATGGATCCAACAAATGATAACAAATATGATGTTGATAATTTGATCTTTTGGGGTGTCGCATTCTTCCCATAGTAAAAAATTATGTCCTCATAATTTAATCATGATCTCTGTAATCAAATGTTTCACACTTGGAAATATCATTGTTTAAAATTCCACATCATAAATGAGGTACAAATGATTCATTTTAAAAATTGATAATGAAAAGTTCAAAGGTCAAATAGGAAAACATATAACTAGGTTTCTATATAGGACACAATTAGTCAAAAGTGAAAATATGGACATATATGAAAAGGTCAAGTAGTTATAGGTAGTGATTGAGTTCGTTGATCTTAAATAAGTTAATGATAAGTGAAATAATTAGTTTCCTAAAAACATAAATATGTGATGATTTAAAAGACCATCATTTCAACAAAAATTAAGGTATTAGGATAATATTGTTTTTCAAGATCATTTTACCAATATAGAGTAATTATTTTCCTACCTATAAATATAATTAAATATACATACCACATATATACCTATTTAATAAATAAAATTATACCTTTAGTTGTTCATAGATATATTTGAAAAATACCACTTTACTTTAGGAAATGAATTCCTAGAGAAATATTTTTTATGTGTGAAGCACGAAAATATAATTTTAACAGATCGTAGGATCTATAAAAGATTCAAATGTATTTAAATATATTTATAATTATTTTTCAAACCCATTATAGCTAATATATTAATCTAAAAGAAAAAAAATTATTAATACTGGTTTTTTATTAATATATATTCATCAAATTGATTTACAAAAAACAATTATATATTAATTATGACATTGCATAGGTTATTGGTGGGTACAAAACCATTATCATATATCATCGAAGTGTTCAAGCACCACCTCCTTAATTGATTAAAATGGTTTTCAGCCAATGTAAAGTTTATCCTTTTTATAAACAATATAAATTTAATTCCCAAAAAATATGATCTTCATTCTCAAAATTTAATCCTAACAAAGCCTTTTACTAAGGAATTCAATAAAAATTATTTTCTTCAACAAATTATAATATGTATAATGATAATATTAACCCTAAATAACATAAATATCTTTAAAATGTTGTTTATAAAATTTAATTTCATTATTCCTCAGATATATATTTTACTAAAACATATACTAACCCAAAATTTTGTATTGAAATAAATGTTTTCCAAAAATATTATAAAAATTTGTATACACCCATTGCATAAAACCTAAAGAGATATGAATATGAAATTGAAATTTTGATAAATCATAAAATTTTAAACACTTGATGGTATTTTTAAGTTTAATATGAAAATACATATGCAACTAAAATTTTATTCCATCCATAGATTCATTATGATTCATGAAACCGAAATAATATTGGTAAAATACTTATAAAATTTAATTCATTAATCCCACAAATAGTTCAACCATTTTATTTAAAAACATGAAATTCCTTGTTTTAGGGGTTAAAATTTCAAATAGAAAATTTCATAAAACAAAAAATCATAGTGTGAGAATAACTAATCATTATGGGAAATCAATATAATACGTACTTTACCAAAACACTAGGATGTTCTTATATACTAATACCCAAATTCTATCACAGGGTTTTGTATCCTAATTTACATTTTCATAAATCAAGTTCCTGAGGATGATAATAAATTTTCTTTTACTCAAACATTAATGATATGACCACAGTAAACCTAGAGTCAATGCCTAATACCATTTTATTGTCTTAATATTGAATGATATTTATCTTAGAGGGCCAATCAACATTGTAGTATTGATAAAATACATACATATATGATTCTCTTATTATATTTATATAAAAAATTTAAAATTAGGATTTTTTGGATATATTTTGAGAATAACATTCTTCCCACTAATAATATTATTGAAAATAAGTCATAATAAAAATCATGTTATCCTAGTTATAGAAAATAGAATAAGGTTGAACTCAAATTCTGAGTAAGGGTTAAGTACGTTGTCAGTAATAATAAATAAATAAGAATAATAAATATGAAAGGTAAATAACTAAACAAACACTTCATGTAATCAATAAATTTAGAAGGATGTGCATAAATAATATAGAAAGTAAAATAAATTAAAAAACACTTTATTTAATCATTTAAATCACAATCATGAAAAGAAAATATAGAATAAATACAGAAATATAAAAAATATAAAATCATTCCATTTAATCAATAAACTTAGAATAAATGAATCCATATATTCTTCCATAGTTAAAATCATGGAAATAATAACTACTTTCCTAATGCAGACAATAGTAATTTTTTTGATGTCATGTATCTGGCATAATAACCACTACTGTCAAGACCTTTCACAAGGTTGTTTAAAACATACTGGTTGAAAACCCTATAAGGGTTATCCATCTTCCTCATCCCATGAGACTAATTATACACCGAGTACATATCTATAACCATTGTCCACCCTTGTTTAACCCTTCCAAATCATTCATTTTATATCATATAATTGATTTAATTCAAAAACAATGTGCCTTATCAAATACGCATCATGTGTTAAAGATAAATATTTGTCAATATTTCCCCACTTAATAAAATAACTCATAGGAAAAAACCATATATAATAATCATATATGGTTTTTGAAATATTAATATCCATTATTAATGATAGATATATTTTGGTGAAATTAAATAATCAATGTTCTAAAAAATTGAATAATTCAAGGGAAATTAAAAAAGACTAAATGGATTTTGGGAAGTTAGTTTCAACACTATCCTTGGTCAAAATAATCAAAATACGTCATGATAAAAAAAATGGTATCAATACAACATATACCCATTTTATTAAGAATAAGGAATTCTATCATTGAAAAAATTATAATACCTTATAAATCATTAAAAAATATTATTAAATAATCATTTTTAATTAAAAAATTGAATATAAATTTCTATGAATATCACTACTAAAATATTTTATTTCAATGTGACCTTGTAAAATATAAAAGGAATCTTTAATGAAATGATGGTCATGATGGTGGGTAATTCAATACATTCTGTAAAGGACATTCCTTTTTCACTATAAAATGGTTTGAAAATTTCCATCATCAGAAAGAGACAATATTATTTCTTTGAAAGACGTTCCTAAAAAGAAATATGGGAGAAAATCTATATTAATAAAGAAATTTTAAATTTATAAAGAAATTTTTTTTACATTTTTTAGAAAAAATATATATTTCTTGAAATCAGAAATATCTTCAAAGAGAGAAATGAAGTTAGTTTTTTATTAAATCATTTCATTAATAAAAATAAGTACAAAGAGTGGAAAATGGTGAAATCAATTAAATATTATATTTAAAAAGTAAATTATAATAAAGGGAATGGTTTTATTATACCATTTTCATTTAATTCTCTTTAATTTAAATTTAATAATAAATAACCTCGATTAGAATGAGATTGTGAAATTAACCATTAAAATGACCATAACAATGAACTGAAAATTAATCAATCAATTGTTAGTGGGTATCAAAATTAATTCCATGTAATATAAGAATAAGTAAATCATTGTATATTTTAATTAATTATACACAAAATATTATAACAGTAAAGATAATGATGAAGTAATATTACCCAATGAAAGGGAATTTTGTTATGAAATTTACTTTTAACATGGTAAATTTATGTTAAAATACCATTAAAGGAAAGAATTCAGATTAACACTCAAAATAAATTTATTCATAAATTATTCAGTATACTTAACATCAAAGGGCCTATATATACACTATATAGAATTTAATCAATACATAATAACAAATAAGTCTCAAAAGAATGTAAATTTAGATGAAATACTTTATCTAACATTTTTCAGTTTGACCACAGATTATTTAGAATATTTTATATCTTTTTTAAACTGGTTATTAAATTATAATAGAACCATATTAATATTTATTGTATCATATATAATCCTTTAATAAATAATTATAATATATTTATTGATAATAATTCATTATTTTCATAATTTTGGGTTTCTAGTGCCTTGTTTTGTTTGTCTATTTCAACTTGTTATTTTTTGTTCCTATTACATATATCACTCTTTAATAATATCAATAAATTAAAACATTATTTAAATATCATATATATTTATAATAAAATCATTTATAGTAATCCATAAAATTTATTGACAAAAAATTAAACATATCGTTCATGGGGATTGTAGGTCGTATGTACGCCTGAATGATATTTCCATTTTATTCTAGTACTAAAAAAATAAAATAAAATTGTATATATTTATATTATAATTCTAGTATCATTTTTATTCATATATATCACATTGTTTTTGTTAAAATTATCCATAATACATTCCATGTAAATAATGAACTAATAACATTGCTTTGAGGGGAAGGTAATCCACACATCCACAAATAATGTTATCATATTCCAAAAAAATGTAAAGAAAGTAGCTATGTGTTATATAGTAAATAAATAACAGAACATAAATTATATAAATAATATATATGATATCTAATCTATAAATAAATCATTATTTCCAACCATCAATACAGGTAATGTAAGACCGAATGATATCATTTCGTGAGGCGGTAATCCTCCATTCAAATGATTGATGATTATGTATCCCATTTTATGGAAATGTGTGAAGTTTTAGGTTATAAAATTAAAATAACAACATGTTATTATATATAATATTATCTGGTTATTATATAATAATTCTATAAACAAAATTAAATAATGTGGATAATGAAATAAAATGAAAATTATTTTCAAAGGACAATACCTCTTCTTCAGGTATCCTTTTTTGTTTGCACGAAAACTGTAAAAGGGATGATTTATAAAAAAAATTATAATTGGATTAGTTTAGGAATGTTTAGGAGTTAATTGGGTAGGATTGGGATGATCCAAATGACTTGATATGTGTGATTATGTGAGGGGACTAAGTGTACTTCTTTAGTGTAGGATGTGTGGAGTCTATGTATATATCATAAGGTAACCACTACTGGGAGGTATCACATAAATAATATACCACCAATAATTGTTAATATTTGATAAAATATTTTATATGGAATATATAGGTCCATACAATTTTTTTTGGAAATTTTATATGTCATGTGACCGCATAATATTAAAATTAAACCAATATGTAAATTTGTTTTTACCTTAATAACTATAATTAATTTTAATTAATTTACTGATGGTTTTTGTTTTCAATAAATAATTTTAAAGTAATATAAATAATGTATTATTCAAAATCAAAATACATCATCCATTTTTCCAAATTCAAATCACATAAGTGGATGAAATTAATTTAAAATTAATCCCAAAAATTGGATGAGAACCCATTTTTTTAATGAGAAAATGTTCAAACTTGTACAATGGTTTTTATATATAACTTCAATATAAAACTAATTCACATTAAAAAAATTATTTTAATATATGTATAATTCATCTACTTATATATTTAAACAAATTTAAAATATAATTTATCCTTATAAATTATTTAGAGAAAATTTCAGAATTATTCACTATTCAACAAAAAATTAAAATCATCATAAAATATAAAAAATTCCACATAAGATAATATTGAAATAAATATATAAAATATGAAGTATATAATGTCAAAAAAAATTTATAAAAATATAAAAATATAGTTTTAAAACAAGTGAACCTTTAAAAGGTGTAAAACTGCCTTGAAAAAAATATAGTTTTTATGTGTAAAATTAGATTTGTAGTTATCATGTTATTATAAAATCTATTTGATGAATGTAACAAATGTTTTATTGGATATATGAATAATAGTGACTAATTTTCTTTTTAAATAAAAAACAACATTTTTATCATAAATATTGATTTTTTGTAAATATAATTCCTTTATATTAAATTGGTTTCTATATTCAATTATAATTAAATGGTAGCCAATGAAATCATAAATTTTTATAATTTAGTTAATCCAATTGATAAACATGAATTTATGAGATATTAGAACAATGTTATATTAAATAATAAAAATGCCTCATTTAGTAAAACTTATTCTTTCTTGAAACAGAAGTTATCAACGAAGTTTGTTCTTCCTTACAAATAAAGAAAACTCATAAATGAAGGAATTTCAAGATAAAGAATATATTTAAAATTTTTAAAATAAAAAATATAGCACAATTTCATGATACTTTATATTACTTTTTACTGATGGTGTTTCATGTCATACTGTATTTTGTATATGATTTCCATATTTTGATCATTCAATGGGGAACATTCTCCCCACCTTAAATAAATCATGTCCTCACTATTTAAACTTCATATTGGTAATAATGGCCTTGAAATTTAGAAATACTACTTTTGATTAACCCATATCATAAAAGAGTTAATAGTGTACCCTATTAATATGATAGAATGATGTGTAAAAAGGTCCCATTAAATAACATATAACTAGGTTCGAACATATGATAACATTAGAGGAAAGTAAAAATATGGACGTGGAGTAAAAGAGTATATGATTATTGGTATTAAATGAGGTGATTTTTTAAAAACATTATAATGGTAAATGGAATGTTTAGGGGATCAAAACTATAAATCTATTTTGATTTAAAGGTCTATTGATTCAATAAAAATTAAGGTATTTGGATAAAATCTTATTCTAATGTCATTTTCTTCATGTTGAGTAATTATTTTAATACCTATATTTATAAAGAATTAAAATTACTTGACATATTTCTATTTCATTAAAAAATTTATTCCTTTGGTTATTCTTTAATAAAATTAAAATTAATCCAGTTAGATGAGGAAAGGAATCCCCAAATAAATATATTTTATACATGATGAAATAAAATATATTTTTAATGCATCATATGATCTATAATGTTGTGAATATTCATTCCATATAAATCTAACTATTTTTAAAAACCAATATGCATAATATATTAATCTCTAGAAAAAAATTCATCACTACTAGTTTATCATTAATATTCATTTGTAATTTTTTTACAAAAAACTATATCCTGTTAACCAAGACAATGCGTATGCAAGTGGTAGCCCTTAAAACTGTATCATCCTTTCGTCATGGGTTCAAGAACCACCACATTACCGGACGTGACATGTTTTCACCAAACATATGGGTTGTCATTTTTAGAAAAATATGTTAATATAATTCTAAAAATAAATTATTGGATTGAAATATGTATGTAAATGTCATAATTTAATAGGGGGTCAAATGTATGTTTTAAAAACATTCTTTATCAAAAAATAGTTTAAAAGGAATTAAACTAATCAATCTCACAATATATCTATATTAGATAAAACTATGACTCGGTCTAGTCCCTAGTAACGATGAAAAAGAAAATCATAGTTGAGTTTGTTATAATAAGTATCGTAATAAAATTGATTATAATAAGTATACAACATGTTGTATTTAAAGAATAATCATATCATATAATAATACGATGATCAGAGTAAGTGAATAAATGATCATAATTACAATTCTTATAATAATCAAAATATTATGACAAAAGATTATTCTACCACACAACATATATAATCATATGCAATATTACAACATAAATTGTATATATTCTTATAGAAATAATTACAATGATATTTAATATTAATAGAATGAAAAAATAAAAGATTTATCTTTCTATTACAACTATAAAAAATGAAAATAATACAATTCTTTTAAACCAAAGAGAAGGAAATTCTTTGACCTATGATATAGGTCCCATGATTTATACGTTCAATAAAGTATATCTTACCCACACTAGATTAATCCCTCATTTCAAAGAATAGCTTCAGTATGTCTTCATATCCCTGAAAACCCTCAATTAAGCAAGTAATCGACACCTCAGTCTTTCTAACCTTGGATGTCCTCAATCTACAAATGATTGACACATATCTGTATTCTAGTCCCTGACTGTTGATGATCATTATCACAAATAATTAGAATCACATATTGAAAATCAAAATCCCTCAAAGATACAAGTTCTTGGAATAGTCTATGCTCGACTTGTGTTCTTAAGAGCTTTCACCCAAGTCAGTTATTTTGACAGAGCTCTCCTAGAGTATCTGTAGTTATTTAAAAGTGTTTGAGATCAGTCGAATGAAATTTTAATTATATTTTTCATCCCAAACTTCATATTCATACTCCAAAGGTTATATTATTTTAGAAAAGTCATAGGGCCTTGGACACATGGCACTTCAACAATCATATTAAAATAGAATGCATGACCTCGTTTTAATTGGAATATATAACAGATTTCACGAAATCATTTAAATTGAAATATATAACATATTGCACGAAATAATTTTAATTTCAATACATAATAGATAGTATGAAATTGTTTTAGATATAAAATATTTTATTTTATAATAATTATGCATTATTATAAATAATAAAGCTAATAATGCAGATTTTCATAATGAAATTAATTTGTGGTTATAATTGAAACCACAACATGAAAGTACAATTGATATAATTATTTATAGTTATGATTTTACATAGGTTACAATTGGAATTATGACACAAATTTATGATATTATACTAGTTACAATTATGATAAATTAAAATTACAATAATAGAAAATAATACATTCAGTTATAATTGAAAACAATACATGATGTTGTAGTTGAATACAATACATATTTTCATGATAGAATACAATACATGTAGTTATGATTCAATAAAATACATTCCAAATCTCATTTGATTTAAATAAGAATGTAACGTATTTAGAGAGAGTCCGTGATTTCCAAAAAAAATGAATGGAGAAGTCAAAAAAACATTTAACACAACAATCACTCCCTTTTTGGAAAGCTCAAAACACAACGATAATGATTAAACAAAAAACATTTCTCCCTATAAGTTTTATAAATCTTCCAAGATTGATGGTGAATATGAATAATTCCTCCCTATGATAAAATTATCCATATGGATCATAATATCTTCTCAGTATGATTTTACTCCCCCTTTCCTAAGGATTCTCTACCATAACATAATATTCTTCCATTGTTGAAAACATTCTCCACAATATATAACATTATCTCCCATTGAGATTTTCAATAATGGAAAAATCTAGATATACATGTAAAGGGTTATAGAAAAAAATGAAACAGTGATGATGAAACATGGAACACATTTGATTTGATAAATAAATTCAACAATAGTTCAAAAAGAAATCATTTCATTACCTTTTCCTTCCCTAGGAGATTGAAAACAGTTAACTTCATCTTTTTTACTTCATTTCTACCTCCCATCTTCTATTAAATAGAATCTTGTAGAGACCATAAAAATTCTACCTTTTATTCAGACATATTTTCTTAATTACTAATTTTGTTTTTTTGAGGATAATTAATCTCTATATGTTCTTTGATCTTCTCTTCGTGAGCATGAAAATCCTCTGTTCAGATTTTTAAGGACTTCACTAGGATTCAAAAAAAAAATATAAAAATCTACATTTTCTATATACAATATTTTAACCTTGAGATTCTCAAACTATTTAGAGTGAATGTCTTTCAAAGTACTAGGTATTAAAAATTCATTCTCTTTATCATTCACATCACTGACCATCCTATGTAATATATATTAATATGGTTTAACAGATGCCTAATTTACTAAATCTATCCCTATTGAAGTTTAAAATTTTCATCAATATTATATTACCACTTGATATATTTATTACAAGCCTTGATATGTTTGAGAGATCATTCTTCAAAAACATTTAAATTGACTTTGAGTTTTAAAAATATGTCTATCAAAATCATGACAGAATATATTCTTTAATTATGGATATTTGAAAGAATTTCTATCGTTTCCTAAATTTTTACAAAATATGGAATTATATTTTCTATTCTACTCAATGTTTTCATCATGTATTTCACTCAGATGATTTAAATTGTTCATTTAGAATCAGTATCATCATTGAAAACTAGAATCTCACTATATGACTTAATATAGACACGTTCTCAATTATAGATTTTGATTCTTATCGGATTCTACTTATTTTGATGATTCATTTGGGATTTGAATTAATATCTTGAGTATTTTCTTTTTATAATATTCTTTTGAAGTTAGAAGATCTGGAGATGGAATTCTGAATGAATACACTTCTATGGATTCTATTAATGGTTTCTTTTTTGGAGAGATTTATCTGTTAACGACATCAATTGGATTTTCATTTTCCTCATCCTCCTCATCTTTTATTCATATTCTTATTCATCTTCATTATCATATTCTTCTTCTCCTTCTTGGATTCCATACTTCCCTTCAACTTATCAATGTATTCATCAATTTACATTAGTTAACTATCTTTTTCTTCTTCTATTTCTTGATTGATAGTTTGAGGAATATATCTTTTTCCAACTATTAGTTTTTTTTCTTGAATAGATTGAAGATATTTCTTTTCTATTAATACAATATCAAAATTATAATTATTCGCAATTCTTGAATGCCTCTCAATATCAATGTCCTCATCTATTCTCTTATTAACTTTTTTTTCTTCTGTAGTTCTTTGAGAGTTTCTTTGGTACGAATGTTTTTGGAAAGGGCCCCAATAATATAGAGTCCAATTTTGGGTTCACCCTCATCCCTTTATTCTATTTACTTTCTCAATTTAGATTAAACCTCATTATATTCTACTTTTTTCATCATTGATTTCTTGGGTGCTAAAACTGTAATCAATTTCAATTGTTCTAATGCTTTTTACTAGCTACACCTATTTCTTTCTTTCATTTCAGCTTTTAGATTTCCTTTAAATTTCATTGATTATGAATTGAATCTTAACATCAACCTCTTGATTTTATATACACTGATATGTGGATCAATGAAAATTTTCAACTTTTACTTAATTTCAACATTCCACATCCCAAAAACATCAAAAAAATTTCAAGATTCCGGGAAATATAATAAACTACGATGTTATTTCCCTAGACATCAATTTATTGATAGTTAGAAAAATAAAAAAATTGGGATTTATGTTCTTCATCAATCACTAAGTATTAAAGGAAATAAAAAAACAAATTCGGGTTTCCATATCTCCTTTTCTATATACAAAAAATCCTTCATCTAGAAGGATATTATTCGGTTGGCACCTGAAATATGATTCAATATTATTTTATCCTCATCAATCTCAAAAAGATATTCCTCTGAATTTTATTTATCAAAACTATATTCTGATTCGGGAGACATATAGGATGAGCATAAACAATCTCCTTCACACGAAACTCCCACAAGATTTTAATTTTGATTTATTGAAGTGGTATATTACATCCAATATACTATAAATGAATCTTTGTTATTATCATATATTTCTATAGTATCATATAATACCAACACCTCCAAAGAGTGAACATGCTCTTTAATAGATTCAGGTCATTCAACACAAATATATTTCTAGCATTGGAATTTTATAACTCTTTTCAATGAAGAATAAAAATAATCATAAAACTCTTGAGAGACTATCCTTTCACCCTTAAAGTTGATAGATGAGATGTCCTTCATATAAATTTGTTTTGGAGATAAGGAGGTGGATTTTGAAATTAATATTGAAACCTTATCTAAACACAAAATCAATGACTTTCTCTGGCTACGAAAAAAATGATATAGACTATTTGAAGGGCTGTAGATCTTCGGTGCACATTAGTAAGAAACATATGTCGGTTTAGGTAGGGGCCCTTTATATAGTGATTGAAATCCAAAAATTGAGATTCTATGGATCAGATTAGATCATAAAAATTCAACAGTTGATAATTATTTCAAACTTTTGAGGTTTTTTTTATAAAAAATTTATTATATTAAAGATGAATCATATAATTTGTCATATTCAGGAGGAATCTGATAATGTTTTAAAATAAAGATATATAATTACAATAAGAACAATTTTGAAATATAGTAGAAAGTTTATGTTTTATAAATTGTGAAATTTGGAGTATCAGGTTTGATGTATAGATTTTAGTATATTGTTATTATAAAATAGAAATTGAATTAGTGAAATATAATTAAAATGAGATATATATTTTCAAAATATATTTTTCTTACAATTGGGATTTTTAGTATCATGAAATAAAAAAAATTGTAATACTGATAAAAATAAAGTACTGATAAAATTGTAATAATGATAAAATTATAATACCAATAAAATTGTAATACCAATAAAATTGAAATACTGAAAAAAACATGAAACTGATTTCAGACAAGAATCCGATTAAAATTTTGAAACTACAAACCCAATTAAAAATATGAAATTTTTTAAAAAACATGTAACTGATTAAAAACATGAAACCATGAATATGCTTAAAAACATGAAACAAAGAAACTAATTAAATACTAAAACCCAATTTAAAAACATGAAACTGATTAAGAATATGAAACCAAGAAACTGATTAATAATATGAAACCGATTTGAACACATGAAAAACATTTGTGCTCCTACTTTAAATAAGAGTAACTTAATGTAATAAGACGGTTTAATCATAAAGTATATGTGGATGATTACATTGAAATTATCATTCCAAGCTTCTGTTAAATGTTTTTAAATCTATTAGAAGGTAATGGTTTTGTGAAAATATTATGAAGTTGTTATGGATTTCTCATAAATTGTAAACTAACAACACCTTTAAGAATGTGATACCTATGAAAGTGATGCCAAATATCTATATTTGTTTTATGAGAGTGGTGTCCAGTATTTTTAATAAGGGCTATGGAAATAGGGTTATCATATTTTATTTTAGTGTTATTAGATAAAATTCCAAAATCTATGATTGTATGTTGCATCCAAAATATATGAGCACAACAATATCCAACGACCATATATTGAGCGTAAGTAATGGTTAGTGATACTGTGTGTTTTTTCTTGCATGATTGTAAAATTAAAGAATCTCATAAGAAATGAAAAGTTTTGTATTTATTCTTTCTATCAATTCCATAACCACCAATGTCAGCATCCAAAAAACGGTTTAGTTCATAATCAGTTCCAGAATAATAGAATTATTCAAAAATTATAGTCACATTAAAATTGGAAAAAATAATTTTCATTGCTTTTAAATGAGATTCTTTTGGATTTTCATGGTATCTTGAACATAATAATACTAAAAACATTAATTATGGTTAACTAGATGTTAGTTATAGTAAACTTCCAATCATACCTCTAAAATATGTCTAATCAACTAGTTTCCCAGTTTCATCTAGATCAAGTGTAATAGGGATACCGATTGGAGTACTAATTCTATTAGAGTTTTCATATCCATAATGTTCACTAAATCATTAATATAATTGTGTTGAGATATATATGTTACTTTTGGTTTTTTAGAAATTTTAAATCCTCAAAATTATGTCAAATCAACAACAATACTCATCTTAGACACAGATTTCAGATGATTAAAAAATGAAATAGTTAAGGATTACAGAGTTCATTCGAATATAATTTCATCAAAATAAATTTTCTTAACTAAAACTAATTTTTCATTCTTTATAAAAAGATTTGGATCTTTTGTTCTTTTAACGTAATGGTTTTGTAACAAAAATATTATTAGTCTATCATACCATGCTCTAGGGGAATATTTAAAAACATATTAAGATTTGGTATGTTTAAAAAAATGTTCCACATGTTTTGTATCTTCATAACTAGTTTATTATTTAACATAAAAATACTCTAGAACATATCCATTAAATAAAGAACACTTCATATCAAACTAATTTTGTTTTAAGGTAAAAAATGAGGTAAAGGCTAAGAAAAATTGAATAGATTCAATTCTAACTATTAAAGAATTGGTTTCTTCATAATTTATTACCTCTTGCTGATTATAACAGTTAGTAACAAGTCTTTCATTATTTAGAATTATTATTCCACATTTATCAAAAAAAAATTAGAAGACCTACTCTAATTACAGTTGTTTCTTTAGGCCTTTCATCCAAGCTAAAAGAATTATTTCATTCGAATTATTTTAGTTCAACATGGATAGATTTTATCCAATTTTCATCACTTAAGGCCTAATTTGGATGTTTAGGATCTTATTGGGGAATAATTTCTTAATGTTATCCTTTAATCCTCGTGGAACTTCTAGTCTAAAATGGTTGATTTACATCACCAATGATACTATCACAATGATTGTTCCTAAGAAACAACTACTTTGAGATTTATAAAATGTAAACATAAAATAGAAATACTTCTTGGGATGAAGATCAACGAAAAGATGTCTTGATTATTTTCACTATTAGGAGACTCTTCTAACAAGGGTTGATAATCAGTTTTTGAAAACATATTTGATGATGTAGGTTGAGGTTGTTTAAAAAAAACTGATTGGTTTTATAAATTTTAACATGTACTATTTCCTCAAAAATACAAATTTTTTTATTAAAAACTCTATAATCCTTGGAGGTAGTGGAATATCATAAAAATATTTCTTTATCGGATTCGAGAGAGAATTTGTATAATTTATCATTTATACTCGAAACGAATTATTTGCATCCAAATACTATAAAGTATAAAAAATTGGGTTTTCATTATGTCTAAAACTCATATGGTATTTTATTAAGAAATCAACTCATTAAAACCCAATTTATAGTATAACAAGCAGCACTAACAGCTTCGGCCCCAAAAAATTATAAATTTTGTATTCACTAAACATGGTTCATGTTATTTTTTGATGAATTTCAATTTATTATTTCAACAATACCATTTTTCTAAGGAGTCCATATGGTGGAGAAGTTATGATTAATTCTATTTTTACTATAAAAAGATTCAAAATATTAATTTTCAAATTCTCCACCATGATCACTACAAATAATTCCCAATTGTATATTTTTCTCATATTTCACTTTCACTGTATATTTTTTAGCATAATTGTAGGATTCATATTTCATTGATAGAAAATAAACCCATTTAAAACTAGTTTAATCATCAAATTAATCAAATACATCTTATTTTCCACCAATAAATCATGTTTGTGTTGGATAAAAAAGATCCATATTCACTGGTTGTAATACAGACATAACATATGTATTTAAAGCTCAACATAAGTTGTTTTCCATATTGACAAGGGTCACAGAATTTTGAATAATCAAATCTATGATCCGATATATCCTTAAAAAATCATTTATTATATAGTTTTCATATACACCTAAAGTTACATTGTCTTATAATTTTATTCCATAACAGTGATTGGTCTTCCATTACACTATGTAATGTATATCTTGTCTCTTAATGTCTTCTATGTTTATAGTGTAAATATTTTCATTTTTATTTGAAAAAAGAATAAATTCATCCTTGGAATTTTGAACTACACAATTATCCTTACTAAAATACACGAGGTTACCATCATCACATAATTGACTTAATAATATAAGGTTGTTCTTATGTCCCTTCATAAATAAAACATTTTCAATTATGGATTTTCTACAAAAAACAATATTACCATTACCCATGATCTTTAATTGAGCATTATTTCTAAATGTAACTCTACCACATTTCATTTCAATGGTATTTTCAAAGAAATCATTGTTTCTAGTCTTATGATGAGAACATAAACTATCCAAATACAAAATATTATTATGTTTTTCACTCCCTTTGTTTCCTTGAAAATAAAACTATTATATTTTCAGAATCCATACATTCTTGGATCCATAAATTTTACATAGTAAAATATTTTTAATCCACATTTTCATAGAAAAGTTAGCTTTATAAAAAAATAAGGATGGAATTTTTTTGAAGAAAAGTTTTTATCTTAGTTTCCACCAATTTGAAACATAGTGAAAAATCAGGAAATAATGAGGAAGAATATATTTATAATTGAAAACTAGTTTTTAGTGAGAATAAAAAAATCTAGAACAATTACTATTAGGATAAATTTCTGAATTCAAATTTTCAAAATTCATGTAACAAGAAGTAATGTTTTAAAAATTATCTTTAAGGTAAATATTTCATATTTTAGTATCGTGACTAAATTCTTATCCTTATAGTCATTAGTATTTGGATTGGAGTTTGTATCTATATCTTTTTTTATTGGAAATAACATTTTTGAAATCAATATAATTGTAATCCTTATCATAATTGTCTCTTATAATGTTTGTTTAAATTTAGACAATTTCAAAATATTTTTCTTCAATATCTTTATAAATATCATATACATATTTCGTTAAAATATTTGAATCTAGATTTTTTCTTATCAATATTCTTTTTTATATTACTATTTTCATTTTCATGTAACTTGGAAAACCTCAATACTTCTTCAAAAGTTGGTAATATATCTTATACTAAAAAAGATTCTTCACCTGACGATGTATAATTTTTTTCATCATGCTAATTAGCACGTAATGATATATTGGTTACAGATTCATCATTGTGAACCTTAGCCTTGAAGCAATGATTTTTTTTGAATCCTAGCATGAAGACCAATATTCTTTTATCGAAAATATTAAATATCTAGACAGTAATCAGATAAGTCTCCATCACTAGCACTCCACTTATCAATTGATTTGAAAAATTTCATTCCCAGGGTTTTCTAAAACATCTTTTGAATTCAATTTGATTTTTTATAACTTCTATATTTCTTTTTATACTTAGTAAAATATATTTTAATGTATCTTATTCTTTAACATAAATAAATTGTCACTTTTGAATCATTATTATCAATTATATCATTTCTGATCATTTTATATCTATACTGAAAATCATTCTTTCTAAAAAACATGTTCTTCCTTTGACCAAGATTAGCTAATTCATTTTTATATTTCACATATTTACATGAGTCAAATTGAAAAATTACATTCTTTTTATTATATGACATTACAATTTTATCTGGACTAAGTGATTTCAATTAATTTTTATATGATGTAAAATCAAAACATAAATTATTCTTCTATGAATTTTATACATCTCTCTTCAATCTATTCTCATGTTGGAAGAGAGTTCCAAATAACTCATCAAGAGTTACAGTTGTAACATTCAATGACCCATCAATGATAGTTCTCTTCGATTGCCTTTCATTCGGCATAACATATATGATTTTATCTACAAAGGTATCAACATTTCATCATATTGATCTTGTTGATGGTAATATTTTTAAGATATTTATGAATCATTGTTGAACTTTAACCTTAGGTTCTCCATAATGGAAAAAACCATGATCATTTTATATAATCGTAGATGTTTTAGTTTCAAAAACATTAGAAGTACAAAAATGTGTAACTTTGTGTCCCTTCTATATGTAGTTAGATTCTTCATGAGAATATACTGAATATATATAATCCTCGACATAGACAATATAGATTATTATATACCTTCTTACTCAGCTGGTATTATGTCTTTTCATGATTATTAAAATTTATAACTTCTTTTTCAGGTATCCTATAATCTTAAATGATCATAACAAAGTTATCTACACAAGTATTGATAACAAAATTCATCATTATATCTCTCCAGTATTCATAATCAATCCTATCAAAAATAGGTAGTCATGTAGGGTTTAGATATTCTATGGATCCATTATTCATTCCTTATATCATTCAAAACACAACCTTTCCACTACAAACTTTTGTACTATGTATTTATAAACATAGATTTTATAAACGAAGTGATTATATCTTGTAAGAGAAAAAAATATATGATAAATAAAGTGGAATCTACTATTAATACAAATGTATATTACTATTTTAGATACATCCTCTGATACCAATTTTTGGATCCAAATATGTATGTATATGGCACAATAAAAGAGTGGTGGTGAATTTTTGGTTTTAAAAAAATTCGTTACGAAACCCAAAATAAACTTAGTTTAAAATTATTTAATCTAATCTAATTCAAAATAACTCAAAATGTAATAAATCTATAAATCATTGTGGGCTCTTGTATTGATGAAAATGATAGTTTTTATTGTGTAGGTTACGATAATTATCATACTCATATTGATTATGATAAATATAACATTGGTTGTATTTTGAGAATAATCATATCCAAGATGAATATGATGATCAAAGTAAGACAATAAAAGATCATATTTAAAATGTTTATGATAATCAGGGTATTATGACAATAGATGATTTAACCATACAGGTTACAGAATCATAAGAATTAATATAATATGAAATTTATGTATTACATTGAATTAATTACAATGATAAGAAATATGAATAGATGGAAAAACCAAAATATTTATATTTCTTTTAAAATTACAACAGATATGAAAGGAGGAAAATTAATTTAATCTGGAGAGAAGGGTACCAGTAACCAATGATAGAGGTCCCATGATTTATAATTTCAAGTAATTCTATCTTACCCACACCAGTGTAAGCCCTGTATTTGATGAACGACTTCAGTCTGTATTCCTATCTCTAGTAACCCTCGATTAAGAAGGTAATCGACACCTATGTCTTCCTAGCCTTTGAAGCACTCGATCCGCAAAATATCGGCCCGAATTTATCTACCTATCCTTGGTTTCATGAAATCTTTTTAATTAAAATACATAGAAGATTTTACAACTTTTTTTTATTATAAGATATTTAATTTTAAAATTATTAATCTATACTAGAAATGAAATGGTTGATACTGATGAATTTTTTAAAGAAAATAATAGGTGGTTACAATTCAAACCACGACATGAAATTACGATTGATATAATTATTTACAGTTACAATTATTCACAAGATATGATTGGAAGCATGACATATAGTTATGATTGTAAACTAGTTACGATTGATATAAATTCATATTATTATAATAGAAAATAATACATGTGGTTACAATTAACATCAATAAATGAGGTTACGATTGAATACAAAACATATGGTTATGATTAAATACAATACATTCAGTTATGATTAAATAAAATACATTAAAAATATTATTCGATATAAATTACCAAGAAATGTATTTAGATAGTGTTTTTGATATTAAAAATAAATTGAATGGAGAAGTCAAAACATAACATTTAACTCGATATAGATATGACAGAAATCATTGAAATTTAATCATTAAATTACATTTTTGTTATGGATTCCAATATAACTTACTTATTTTCACAATGTATATTAAATATATAGATCAAATTAATACTAAAGGATTACAATACATTTAAACTTATGTCTATAAAATTTATAAGAACCATTCCTCAAAAAACATTTTCACTCAAACATGCACTAAACCAACATGTTCAATCCCTATATATATTTCCCAAAAATAACCTTAATATCAATACACTCTCATTAGATAAAACCTAATATTATTTTTAAATGAATTTGAACATTTGATAATTCGAAAACTCATAATCCCATGATGGTTTTTATAACATATAACTGAATACATGTATACTTAAAAAATTTAATATCACCCTTTGATGCATCATGATTCTTTTAACAAAAATATCATTCGTAAAATAATTCCACAATTAATTTATTGAATCCAAATAAATACTTCAACCATTTTTTTAAAAATTGGTCCTTAATTGGGATGGGGGATTACCATTAGAAGATGTACTTTCATAAAACCAAAAAACATATTGTGAGAATCACTAATCATAGTGGGAGAACTGTATTATATCTACCTTTCTGGAACATTATAATGTATCTCTATTCTTATCCTCAAATTCTATCATATATTTTTCTTCCCAAGTTTCTTTTTTACTAAATCTGGTTTACATGGTTCCTACTAAACTAACCATGAAAGAAATTATAAATACTCAAAACCCTTAATCCCAATGTCGGTGCCAAATACAATTAAATTAGAATAATAAACAAGGAAACTTATCCTAAAGGCCTTATAGGTTTGTTACTGTTGGTATAATAGATACATACATGATTCCCATATTAAATTTAAATACAAAAATTACAAAATAATTATTTTTATTTCATTCTTAAAAAACAAATTTATTCCTTTCGAGAATATTCATGGAAGTCCGTAATTGTAATCTTCATGGATCCAAGGGAAATAAAGCACAATAAGTTAGATCTCAAATGCTCATTAAGTGTAAATTAAAACTGAAATAAAATAATAATCATCGAGAATAATCAATAAAGAATGGTAATTATCTGATCACGCATTCCATGTAATAAATAATCATAGAAGTAATTTTGTAAATAATATGATATGGTAAATAACTAATAAAACAATTTATTAGTTCAATAACATGAATATCATGATAAGGTAAATCAAAATCAATATACAAATGTAAATAAATATAATATATTCCATTTAATCAACAAACTACGTAATAAAATCATCCATACTATTTTCATATTGAAATTTTCATGTATAATAATAATTTTATTTTTAAATCAATTAATGATTAATTGTTTGATGTTGTTTATTTTTCATATGAACTAGTACTGTTAAAACCTTTCAAAAGATTTTTTAAAACAGAATGGGTAAAATAACTCACCATGTCTAGCCAGATGGCTCATCCAATGATAATATTTATGCATATAGGGGATAAATATAACCACGCCACAACATTTTCATACCTATCTAAATCATTTCTCAAATAACAAATAATCAATTAAATTCAAGGGAAATGTGCCTTGTCATATATCTATGTTGAGAAAAATAAACAAGTTTTTCAATATATCCCCATTTAGTCAATTTATTTTCTATTACACACCGTAATAAAAATGGTATATGTTTTAGGAAAGAATCATATCTATGATAAATTATATTGACGTTTAGGAGAGGTTTAATGTTCAATTATCAATAAAAAGTGAATAATTAATGGGGATTTTATTGATGAAAAATATTGTCAATGAAGTGAATTTCAATAATGTAGTTTCTCGTAATATTAATAATTCCTTCATAAAAATAAATATGGTTGTATTAATATTACATGTACCAATAGGATTAAGAATAAAGGCTGCTGTTTTTGGTGAAATAAAAATACCATAACAAGATCATTATGAACATTGTTTCATAAAATTCTCATTTCATTATTAAAAACTCATTAAAAACTAGTTTTAGTTGAATCTCACTCTGAAAAAAAAATCTTATAAAATATCCTCTCAAAATTTTAGTGCATGTTTTAAAAATGACAGTTGTGACAACAAGTATTTTTGAAAATGATGTAAGTAATATTTTTTTGCACAGTAAAAAGTTAGAAAAATATTTTTTTTAAAAACAAAAAATATTATTCTTAAAAGATCTAAAAATAAAAAATGGAAATAATTTATTTTAGTAAAAAAATTAAAAATTTTCAAACAGAACCTGTTCAAAATTCTTTTTATTATAAATTGACTTGTAGGATAACACACTTTTGACAAAAGAGAGAAAGTATGTCTATTTTTATTAAAATATTTTATCAATAATTCTAAGTACCAAAGTGTTTAAAAATGGTACTATAAATTAAAAAGTATCCTAAATAATCCTAGGATGAAAAATTTAAATGAATAACTAAAAATATACCTAGTAATTAATTAAATGTAATTTTATTAATAAAAACATATATTACAATGAGATTAGGAAGTAAATACTTAATATGATCATAAAGTTAATGTGAGAGTAAATCAATTAATCTATTAAGTGTATCAATTTTTAAATCACATAAAATAGGTGGAAATAAATAAATAAATACTCAAAAATAATATACACAATATTTTAGAATATTAATGACAATAAGGAAATGATATAACCCAATGAAAATGAATTGAGTTTTGAAATTTCTTTACCATAAGATAACTACATGTTCAAATCCAATAAGATGAAATAATTAATATTTAAACTAAAAAATGCCTGGAAAAATGAATTAATCATGATATTAAATTTCAAATATTTACTATATACTCTATATAAAATTTATTAGGTTCTAAATAACAAATACATCTCAATATAATGTAAATTGAGATGTAGTCACTCACTAAGAACATTTCATTTGATCATACATGAATTTACCACCATAAATTATATTTTTAAAATTTTAATAACAAATAAAATACCATATTAATATTTATGATATAATATATAGTCCTTGTATAAAATATTAAAAAACTTTTTTTAAAAAAATATTTAATTATTTTCATAGTTTTGGTGGTAATAACCATGTTTTTTTAGTGTGTTTCGACTTATTATTTCATGTCCCAATAACTTAGATTATATTTTAATCATATAAATAATGCTAACCATTAAATAAATATCATATATATTTAGTTTTTATGTATTTATAGTATTTCATAATATTTCGTGATAGGAAATGATATTCACCGTTTATGGAGATGGTAGGCCGTATGTAAGCATGAATGTTGTTTCCATTTTATTGTAGTTTTAATGAAAGGAAATTAAATGTTATATAAATAAAATTTAATTATAGTATATTATTTATGTATTTTATATCAAATAATTTTATAAAACTCAACCTCAATACATTTCATGTAAATCATGAATGAATCACAATGCTTTCAGCACGCAGTAGTCAACAAGTCCACAATAGATGTTATCGTATTCCTATAAAATGGAAAGCATATAGGTATGTGTTATATAATAATTAAATAAAAAATATAGATATTATAAAAACCATATATATCATATTTAAACTATAAATACATAATTTTTCCCAACCTTTAAATGTTGTAATGGAAGAACAAATGACATCAGTTCGTGAGGTGGCACTCCGTCGTACACCCAAAAATGATTGTGTATCCCATTTAATGAGAGTATGTGTTGTTGAAGGAACATAACTGATTATAACAAAATATTTTTATATTTAATATTTTATTTATATTATATATTCATTATCTAAAATTAATTGGTGGAGGTGGAGAGGTAAAAAAATGAAAATTATTTTAGAAGGACTTTACCACTTCTTCGGGTATCCTCATAGTGTTGAAAAAAACATAAAAGAATTGATTTTATCCAAAACTAAGGCATATAGGATGATTTTAGGTATTTTTAGGATTAAATTGGGATTATTTTTTATGATCCAAATGGAACGAGGGCTTTTAATAAGTGACTAAAGTAAGTACCCATTTATAGCGGAGAAAAAGTGGAATTCTTGAATATATCAAAAGGAAAAGTCTAATGGGAGGTCTCCATTAAAAACCATTCGACCAATAATGATAAAATTGAATAAAATAATTTATATGGTAGATATATTTCCCAAAAATTGTTTTTGGACAATATTCTTGGTCATTTCAGCACTTAAGATTAATGGTTAACCACTAAGTAAACTAGTTCTTACCTCAACTACTATAAATGATTTTAATTGATTTCATTAAGACTTTTTGTAAAAAAACTGCGTTAAAAAGTATAAATTATAAATTATGATCATTCATAATATGGATTAATTTTTTTTATATTAAAGTCACAAAATTATTAGAAATGAATTTAAATTAAATCATGCAGACGGGACCAAAAAGCGGGTAATTTAAAGTGAACATTTTCAGTAGTTTACTAAGTTTATATATCTCATTTTAAAATAAATATGATTCCAAAAACATAAATTTCATTAAAATATTTATAATTGATCTAATTTTACTTTAAAACCAACATAAATTATAATTTAACCATATAAATTATTTTTATTTAAATTTAGTTAAAGTGTTGTATTTCTCATTATTAATCAAAAAATGAAACATCTCAGAAAAATACCAAAAAATATAAAAATGATATTATTTTGACAATAATAATTATAATATAAAGTTTATAATGTAAAATAAAATTTATAAAAGTTTCATAATTTAGTTTTAATGTATTTTCATCATTAAAAGGTTTAAAAACATCCTTTAGAAAAATATATCTTTTATATGAAAAATTAGATTTGTTATTATCTTCTTCTTATGAAATATATTTGATGATTTTAAAAAACACATTTCATTATAGATATAATATATAAATTTCATTAATATAATTCTATATGATAAATTAATTTAATTTATTAAGATAAAATACCTTTTGAGAATAACTATTTATTATATAAAAATTTCATTTTTAATAATATTTTTTCATATTCATTTTTATTTTATTTGTAAATACTGAATTATTATATTTTTCAATTTCTTAAAATTATACTAATCAATTATAACTTAAATTCTATTAGATAATTTTCACTTAAAAGGATAGCGTTAATAATCTTTGGTAAAACGGGGTCTTGCGTGTAACACAAGCTATCAACGAATGTTGTTCTTACATGCAACACAACCTAACTCGAAATTGTATTCATTACAAGATATAGATTAGATTGAATTTTATTAAAATGTTATATAAATAATAAAAAATTGGGATTTTTTACTCCTTTAAACTTTGGGAGTTGTATGTCATATATTCCTTAGAATATGATGTTCATATTTTTGAACTTTCTAGGTGTTAGAAAAAAAATATAGTGGTTTAAAAATGTGTGAGAAACATTTTTAATGAAATTTTGATTCTGGATTAATCATTCTAGTCTATAATATAATTGATTTATGAAATTCATGATATGTTCAATCTTTATTTTTTATATTGTGATTTAAATTTTACACCCATAAAAGAGATGTTGGATTGCGGGATGTTCATGTTGACTGGTTCCTTCATGTGCGGTTCCTTCTATAATATGATTATGAACATTATAATAATTTAAATTAAAAATATTAAGAATACAGTGGATGATCGAAATCTCATTCTCCCATGATGATTCACAAAAAAAACTCTACATTAAGTACTAATTATGGAACCCAATACCTTTAAATTAGTTTCTCCAAGTCCTTAATTAATAATTTTTTATAAAATTCTATATTTTTAGTTAATTATTTTTTGATAGGTCCATTGTGAAAAAAATCATTAATATTTTATCCTATATATAGAGACTCATTTACCCCATAAGGTGAGATTATAATGACTCATTCTCTCTCTCAATTACATTCTCCCACTTTTTATGTAAAAGTGACTCCTTACCAATATTCTATAACATGGTAGGTTATCAATATTTAAATTAAAATTGTATAACTGTAAAATATATTTTTAATTCATTAAAGTAAAATAATATTATTTAGAAAATAATCGAAAATTGATATGATTAAAAATAACAAAAAAATTATTTATTCACAATGAATCATCACAATTTAGGTACACAAATCCATGGGTAACACTACATGAATATTAAATATCATTATGATTACATCCATGAAAAGTGAATAAAATAAAAGTGATAATAAACCAAAAAGGGATATTATATTTTAAACATGGTGATTCTTAGGATCATCTTCAATATTGAGGACTTAAATTAATTTAACTAAACCCACTTTCATTGAAAAATCATCAATCGTGAAATAATTATAATAAATTGTTAATAAGGCGTGAAAATTGGGACTTTAAAAGTCTGGATGAAATAATGGATTTTAAAATGTTTTATATATATTAATGAAATTATACCCTTATAAATATGTCCACCAGGAATACAGTCATTAGAAATTTGGTCATTGGATACAAATATTTCTGACAGGTGTACTAAGGTTGTGTATTTTTAAAATAATATATTGTTTTAATATTGATTACTGAAATAAATTAATTTTTATTAAATTATGATATTATAAAAAATATTTGGCCTGTTAAATATTAGTACTAAATATTTATATGATAAATTTTATGGAAATATTTTAATTTCAATAGAATGACAAAATTAAATTGTTATAATATTAATAACGAATCTAATGTTTATTTTGATATGATTATGTATTATAAATGAAATTCTTCAGTAAACTATTTTTAATGTGTTGTGTATTTTTTTCATTGTAAAATAAATCACTACTGAAGTAAATTTTGACAAAATTTATTGGTAATATATATGATGATATTCTAAAAAATTTATGTAATAGTTATTATGGGGTAATTAATAATAATATATTAATTTTATTCTTGAATTTTTTTTACTGAAATATATTTTTTATACTCTATGCAGATTTTATTTCATGAGACTTACTATATTATAGGTAATTAATTGTAAAATATATAAACAATATTAATAGTAGATTAACACTAATTTAATATTTAGTTGATAGAAAAAATGAAACATAATATTTTATATTCTAATGAGTCATATTACTATAACAATAGTTGTAATTTTATTTTATGTTTCCATTCTCACATTTTAGAATTTTATTTTGAAATATCTATCTTCATATTTTTGAATTATTAGGAAGATAATTTATTAGGATAATAATTTTATTAGAAAATGATTTTTAATAATTCCTTGATATTTATGACACTATTATGATTTAATATTTACAAAAATATAAGGTAATTGTTTCTATACAAAATATGTATTTAATGAGTAAATTTATATATAAAAATTATTAATTTTAAATTAGATTATTTTTTTTGATATTAGGGAACCAAAGTTATTTATTAAAACAGATTATTTTCTTTTTCACTATACATTAATTATATTGTAATAAATACTTATAAATTTTGGAAATTAAATATTAATATTTTTTTTCATATTTAGAATAAGAATATCAAAAATATCTAATATAGTAAACCAATCCCTGTTCATATTTTGTTTTTCATTTTAAACACTACATACCGAGGTAATAATAAATTATGGTAAATATATTAATTAAGGGGAACAAGAATGAAATATATCTAGCTATAACTATTTTTTATTCATGATAGGCATATTAAAATACACTCATAACCTCCCATTTATTTTCTACTTTAAGAACTCTTTTCTATTGATAGTGAAATGTGGGTAATATATTAATAAGAATATTTATTAAGTGTCACACCTCTCGCATAAAATAGGATCCCTGAACCACCAAACTTCTCATCACACTAAAATAATGTAATGTTAAAATAAAAATATTTCCAAATAATGCCCTAATCATATTTTTTATGTCCTAGATGGTCAGCTAACAAAAAATTGCTTTCAAAGAAGGATCAAGGAGATGTCATGATCTTTAAGGTAAAAACACCTAATAAATCCTTTTTTTAATCATTTATTTCTTCTTGTACTGGACACAAATATATTCTAGACATGGAAAAATAACTACACATATATAATAAGTATACCAATGTTTTATTATGTTAACAGAAGGAATATTTCCATCCATCCACCATGATATTCCAAAAAATAAAAGTGTTGGTCATTTATTAGGAAGACAAGAGCCTCAATGAATGATGTATTTTATTTTTAACCACCACCTTATGAGGATTATTTGAAAATATATTTGATGCGTATATAAGATATTAAGGGCTAATATATGACTTGAATATTTATCTGAAAGGATTTAATGAAACATAACGATCGTTATATAATAATCATTTTATATCAATAAATTACCCAAAATAAGGTCTTCATAAATCTATTTCTTGACTATCATGCCCTCTGATTGTATAAATTAAAAAATTGGATGCCTAAATAGTTGTAACAGAATTATTAATATGACATTTATTGTCAGAGTATTATGGTATTACGATCACTTTATAATCTTTTTAATCCATGGATTATTTCATGTTCTTATTTGGGTTGGTTTTACTAACTATATATAAATGATATAAATTTTAATAATGGTTTTTAACGGAATTACAATTAAATTTGCTATATCATTTTGAAAATAAAATATTTTTTCCTGTAATGTTACAATTTATATTCAAATAATTATTACGATACCCCTTTTTATTTATTATTTTTTTGAAACAGGAACATGATCTGTTTCAAATTTATAAATTGTTTATAAAACATTAATGGTACAAACGTCTAATATAATAAAAAATAATAAAAATATTTTTATATGACCTTAAATAATGTGGAAGAATGTTATTTTTATTAATAAATAGTATCCAATAAAATTTGTGTGAAATTTATTCAAAATGAATAAAAATATTTACAAATGATGGTGAAAATAAAAAATATCTAACAAATATATATTAAGTTAATTATCATAAATTTAGTTAATAAAAATAATTTTTTTTATAATGATCATAAATACATGGTTGAAATATTTTTTTATAGAAATGGTATATTGTCACTTACCAAATAGATATCAATGTTGATGCTTTTTTCTTAGACAAATTTCATTCGTTAAGTTATGATTTTTCATATTGAACATTATTTTCATCTATTGTTTAAATTTAACCTTATGAATTTTTTATAATTTATGGAATATTATTTTTCTATTTATTTACATTATATCTCCAAAAATTCATTAAAAATGATTTTTACATAAAAAAATGTGATTTTGAAGTGGTTTTATGATCTCAATTTTCCTTCTTTTGGAAATATTCTATATTCATCACAAAAAGTCATCTTTTTTGTGTATATACAACTCATACGTGTATTTATATCATAAATATCATTCAATAGATCCTATATTGAGACTCGTATAATGCTTTATCATTCAATTATTTTTGATTAAAAAGGTACCAATGCCTTAAGGGGTTTGTTAACTAAGATATATATTCATTTAGTTATAATACTTCCTCCTGTACATATTTTTCTTGTGATTTGTTTATTCAAGATTAATATTTTATTATATGTTAATTTATCCTTATCTAAAATGAAATTTTAAATTACTAATCTTGGATTATTTTTTGATGAATTTATTTTTAACAAAATTATATCATTTTTAAGGATAACTCTCATCCTATATAATTAAAACATTATCTACCATGTGAATATTATGTTTCCTTAAAACTATAACCATATTTATTACTAAAAACATATACAAAAAATTTCTTCTTGTCTTCATATTTATCTATAACATATTTTAATAGAAATATTTATATCACATTTAAATTTTTTGTCATTTATAAAAAATAAAATTTTCAACATGGAACTTCTTGTAATTATTGATACATTTATCTTCTACTATAAATTTTTTTACAAAATTATTATTTGTTTTCATATATAAATTATTATATTACTTTTAAAATTTTAAATTTTAATTTTTTTTCATGTTATATTTGTTAAAATAATACCTTTTATAGTGACTCGTTACATCTTATTTTATGATAGTGCTATGAAATTTTTTCTTAGAGAAATTTTAATATTTTAAAAAAAATTACAATTTCTATGATAGAGGCCATCCTTCTATAGAGAAATATTCCATCAATTTCCCTCAATATTATGTTTTGAAACTGTTTATTTTGGTGATTTGATTTTTTTTATCAATTTATCATAACCATGAAGTCATTTAATGTGATGCTAGTTGGAAATGATAAAGAAACAATTTGATATTTATGAATTGATATGTGATTGATTTTATATGTCACACATTTGTGTGGATTATAATTATGTTACATGTGGGATTCTATATATTCCACTAATTTATAGGTTATATTTTATATATTTTTAGATATTGATGTGATGTGTAGGAATTTTTATTTTATCATAACCTGATGTGTGGGAATGTTTCTTTTTTCACAACCACACCCATGTTCGTTTATCATGTTTAACAACATGATGCATTGAAAAAAATTCACACAAAAAATCAGGGGAATGAAAGGGTTTTATCTTAGATTTAGGATTTTATATTGTTATTCTTATGCCACATTTAAATGTAATTTCATGTTAATATGTTATGATACATGGACCATTATTGTTGTCTCTGGTTTACACACTATTTTCACATGGTATCTATTTAATCATTCTGAGTTTATTTGTCTTTTTATAATTCCATCATGAAAACTCAAATGTTTCCAAATTCCATTTAATGATATATATTTTTCTTGTTTTCATATGTTATTATGATCGAAATTATTTATGAATTATTAATAGGATTTCCCATACAAAGAATTTGAGTGAAATTCAATTATGTGTTTTTAGAACCATATCTGAGAGTACGAGCCTACGTCATCTCAATTGGTATTATAGAATGATTAGTTAATTTTTTTGGATTAATTATTTTATTTTTTGGGTGGTGTATACGAAAGTGGTAAATTATAGAGTATGGTTTCCTAAAAATGATCTTCGTTTTCGGATATAGTCATTTAGATATAGGAAATAGAAAAATTCACATAGGGTGAATAAAATAGAAAAACATTTCATGGCTATTATCATAATATTCACTTGGTGTGCCAACATTTGGACTGAATTCACTCATAGTTTGATGTAACACCCCATGTTTTCATAATATTGTTTTTAATAAATATGATGTGTTCATTATATTTTAATGTAAGAAACATCATACTTATGGAAATAATGCTTCATTAAAATAAAATATGAAATATATTACAACTGAATTTAAAAAATTATTAAAATCAATAACATAATTACAAGTAGTAATATATTAATTTCTTTTTGTATAAAAGTAATTTATATAATATATTAATTATTTTCATTAAAATAAGAAAAATTAAAAAATGACTTTTCAATTTAAAAAATTAATATCACTTCTGCTACCTCATTAAAATAAATTTTTTGGTTGATTTTTCGTTATTTTTATGAAATGATAGATTTATTTTGAATTGTGAAAAATATTGTTTTAAAAAATACCATGAAATTTATGACATCAATAAGGACATAACCAAGAGAAAAAAATAATGAAATGTTTTTTATATACCGAATATTTATTTATTAAATAAAATTATTCAATTAAAACTATTATTATTTATTTAAAAACCTATATTACAAATTTTGTAACTTATGTTTTATTTTTCAAAAAATAGTTTGTAGGTGTTTTAAATTGATTATAATAAAACTATATTTTATAACAACAAGAACTATAATATTATGAAATTTAATTTATACATGGAATTAGCATATACAAATTAAATAATAAGGGTAAATTTATTTCAATTACTAAAAATTAGTTACCATGGTTACTAATAAAAGTACCATGGTAAAAGTAAATTATTGTAAAAGTTAAAATAAAAGAGAAAACTATTTAAATTGCTCAAACTTATATCAAAATTTTAATTTAATGTTTTTTCTCAAAAAACACTACATGCCTCAGTTATTTCCCCCTCAGGGATATGGTTTCTTTAAATAATGATCCTTTTATTATAAAAACACCACTCTTATACCTATAAAATGAGACATCCAACACCAAATTGATTTAACTATAATAAAATTTTTTCCACTTGAACCCCTAACAAAATTCCAATATAAAAATTCATAACCAAGTCAAAGAAGTTTTAGTCTCCTCAAAATAACACCCTTGAAATGCCTCATAAAATATCCAATGGATTTATTCCTATGAGTAATGTATAATTGCCAAATCATAATTTTTTATATTTATTATGTTATTCTTCTTTTACTATGATATAAATTATATCATTCCAAAATAATAACATAAGTATCATTGGTATAATTAATTTTTGTGATATTTATTACTAACCATTATCTATTTTCATCATGGTCATTTAGAAAATTAGAATGTTGTTCATGTTTTGTGTAGAGTACCGGCTCCACAAGTGACATGTTCCATTATTGATCAACCAACATACATAGATGGATTAAAAGGGGTTTTTAATGTATAAGTATATAACCTAATTAAGATTATGAATTGATACAATAACATTAGCCCTCTTTATATTAATAGGAAATGTAAACCATCGTCTATGTGTATGTGTATACCATTACCTAAATGATTGAAATGTTTTAGATTCATCACTATTATAACACCCTGATAATTTGAACTAAATTTATTGAAATAAATGGTTTATTTAAAAATAATTCTGTAGACAATTCGAAAAAAATAATCTGGGATAATTTTATTTTTATGAAAACATAGAAATAATAAATCCACCATTATAAAAATATAGTAACCAATTAATAATTCATATATTTAGAGGATATATAATTAATATTATTTAATTTGTAATATAATTTTTTTCATTCCCAAATAACTATCTGAAGAATTAATAAACTAAAACTTTTCACTAATTACAGATTACTTAGATAATATATAATATTTCAATATATTTACTAAGATAATCACATCATTGAATTTTGACTTGATATGAGATATTACTTCGAACAATTATTTTTTTATAGGTTAATTTTCAATAATAGAGGTTATATTTATATATTCATTTAAAATTTATATTTATAAATTTTTTAAATTAAATTTTAGAAAATAAACATCTTTTTTAAAGTTTCAAAATCAATATTAGATACAGTGAATTTATTAATTTTATAAAATAATTTATATTTAGGTGAATATAATAAAATATCATTTTTAAGAAAATAAATATAATATTATACAATTATTATACTAAAGTGTATAAAATATTTTAATTTCCAATAAAAAAATAACACGTGAAACCATTACTTTTAAAAATACTATATTGAGTTTTGAAAACCTAGGTCTCCCAATTTAGTATCATAAAGCATATTTTTTAATAAAAGAAGTTTTTTTTATCATTCTTTTTAATTAAATATTATTTTTGTAAAATTATTTTTCTTAGGTTTATTTAAACTTAATCATTTTACAAATACGTAATATTTTCTTTAGACTCATATTTATTAATAATTTTATGCAATAAAAAATATTATAATCATAAAATATTTTTATTATAAAAATGTGGTTTTACACATCACATTCCTTAATGTAAAATATAATTTTTTATACACATATAAATTTATTATCCTATGATTTATTTTCTATTTTTAATAAATAAGGCCATATTATATAATAATGAAAATTTTATTTTTCTGTCATTAAAAGTAAAATATATACGTAAAGACTAGTAATTGCGGTAAATTTAAAATCTTAAAAGTAATAACTTAGAAGGTAAAAAGAATGAAACATTAAAAATATATATTTTCAATTAATTTATTGATATATTACATATCCTATCACATCCTATGCTCCATTAGTTCCATTTTTTTGAATCACATGACAACTGACACATGTGTTTTCTTTATATAAAGTTCTAATAATTAAGAAAATGTCATTCTCACAACATATGAAAAGCATCTCTCACCACCATTATGATGACAATAAATGAGTGTGGTTTCCTCATGAAAATATAACCCATTTAATTCTCATATAATATTTTTCCTTTCCCTTGTCTCCCCGCTAAGGAATCCTTCATGGAAAATTCAACAATTTTGTTGTTAGTACTCATTGTTTTTTATAATTTACTTTCACATATAACATACATTTTAAATGGAAAATATCTATTTTATTTTTAATTAATTTTTAATTTTTTTATAAAAAATATAATTATTCTATGTTAATAAATATTAACCACTTACATTTTTCTATTAGAATAAATTAGATTGTCATTCGTGGGCTCTGCATACTATAACCTCCATGAAGTGATAAGTTCAATTTTTTTACCACAATATCACTACACTATTTAAAAAAGTAAACTTTTATAATAAATATGATATAAATTTAAAAAATTTATTATGTGCATATAAATAATAATATACCTAATTTACTTTAATTATTCAGGAAATGAAAACATAAACTATGTAATATGTAGAATACCACCTCTATAAAGTAATGTATCTTTTTTCATCTAACTTCACAAATAGTTTTTAAATATTCAAAAAATATGATTAAATTCCATAAAAAATTCTAAATAATATCTTCGTGTTTCTTTAATGATGATATTATTCAAAATAACAACTTTCATAATCATTATAATCAATTCATTATTATATGTTAATGTTTGGGTCGGTCTAACTACCCACTTAAATAATGGTATAAATTAATCTCGTGGATTACAATGAGAACAATATTATTAAAAATATGTTATTTAAGAAACTAAATAATTATTTGATGTTTTTTATAATGGTAATATTTATATTGAACTCAATAATTTATTTACCATCAATATTCGTCAAGAATTACTCAATCGTAATCACTACGGATTCTTCATTTATAATCATAGCCAAGATAGAAAGGGAACAAAATCTAAAAATTATAAATAACTAAATTTAATAAATTATATTACGATTTATTATTATGGGATTAGAAACATCAGGTGAAAATTGAATAAAACACCAATTTTACAATACATAATCAAAATGATCAAAATTACCCACACCAAATAATTAAAATAAATAATAACTTACTAATATACATATATTAATGGATTGTGAATATGGTTTAATATGTTATTATATACTAATAAGTGTTTATAATAGGTGATTAATATAGTTATGTTATTTATATTAGGGGAAAGAGACCAATAAACTATGTAAGGATTTAAGGTATGTGTTTTCTATATCATATTTACTTTTTTGAGATTTATTTCATAACATGAACCATGGAACCATTGATATAGTGTGAATAAATACTCCCGAATGTGTTGTTAAATATTCATTTAATTCATAGTTTTTGAAGATCCATATCATGTTGCCTCTTCAAAAGGATGTTTATTTAGAAGATACCACAATTTTTAGGATTTTTGTAAACCAAACTCCCTTAGCTGAGTTTTAAGTATTTCAATTTGAAATATTTCAATTAAGATAGAATTATACCATATTTAAATTTTATTTAATAAAACATTTTCATACATTATAATCATAACAAATTTTTATTCATATATTTTACCTTGATAATTTTTCATTCAGAAAATGTATATCAGTGTTGAAAATAATTCTGATTATTTACAATGATGTTTCCCAAAACATGTCCAAATTTTCATTATAACCAATATTATCCACCATATTGTGATGAGTAATTAATTTTTGTATATTATAACAATAATATTTAAATTCCTATCAATTAAAAATTATTTTTTTTCACTTTTTAAAATTATTACATTCAAAAATTTATTTCGGATTATTGAAATATTATTCCATATTTTCAAAATAAAATATTTTACCATCCCCTAAAAATTTAATTATATAATGTTTGCTTCATTTAAAGGACTAATTATAGAAATTTAATTTTTGAATGTAAATAATTTTAAATTCATTCACAAAACATTTTAGTAAATTCTTTTTGATTGTTAGCCGAAATTATGAGTTTTTATAGAAGTCTTCTCAAATTTCTTTTTGACATTTTTGTATATGAAAAAAAAATTCCCCACCATAATTATTTTATATGAAACATTATATCTATGTTTTAATGTTCTATAAAACAAATTATTATCTATTATATATACACAAAATGTATATTAAATTTACTAAAAAATATTAAAAATATTATTTATTTAAATATTAATTTTTCCTAAAACTCGCCAAATTATTTTATGTATAACCCATTTTTCTTGGGAATATGTTATACCGGACCAAGGAAGTTCAAAAAATGATACCATCCATATTCTTTTATTTTATATCGTATGTAATATCCTTCCCCTTTAAATGAGTTAAGAATGTTATCCAAGATTATATGTATTGAAAGATTAAATATATTATTCACATGACCATATGACTTTTATCTATATAGTGAAAATAAAAAATCATTTATTATCTTTACTGAAGATAATTTATTAAAAAAATTACCAAATATCATTGGATTTGTTATATTTTCAAAGGTTATATCATTATATGTTTGTTGATGTAATTTTGTATATTTTCCTTACGTGTTTACATTTGAAAATGGTATAAATCCCATATTACATCCCTGGGTTATTTTTTATATGAAATATACATATTTTATGTTCCACACATTTATATTGTTAATGATGTGTGGGGTCATGTATTTCCCCGAGGTGTATTGGTTATTACTTGTGTCTCATCATCTCAAATGATGTATAGATGGATTTATCGAAAGAAAAATTATATATGAGTGGATCCAACACAAGAAAATCATTGAATCAAGAATATTTATCTGAAATTTATAGATATGAGTATTTATCTGAGGATTTATTGTATATAAGGCAGATTTTCACAAGACAAAGTAGTACATGGGATGTTTTATCCAAATACAAATGGTGGGAGGGAGGATTATCCCTTGAGCAATATTTCAAATGGGTGGGTATACAAATACTATAATTTGGTGGATGTCATGGTGGGAATCCTTGACCTATGGTTAATATTCTTTTGTTTTTGTAAAAATATTATTTCCTTATCTTTATCGTATTATTATGATCATTGAACCGTTTCTAATGTCTCATTATTCCATAAACTTTTTCAACATTTTATGTTTGTTCATTTAGGATTTCATGTAATTCTATCATGAATTATGGATAATGCTTATTATTACGTATTATTTTACAAAAAACGTTCTTCTTCACCTGGGTTTTATCAATTTCATTTTATATATCTTTGGATTAAATATACATATGTTTCCCATTATTGAGCGTTTGAGCTCACCAAATTCGTCTTTTTTCCTTTCCTTAGCTTATCAAGATATGTATAAATTTTTCTAAATTTTATAATAAATTATATAAGTCTTTTATTTAAGATAAATTATTTTATATTAAAATGTTTATATAATCATTTCCAAGACACGAATCCTTTATATCGACATTTTATTGGATTTTTTGTGGGATATATTATCTAAATTATAAAATTAATGTATTTTGTAGTTTTTTTTATCATGGGCTGTTATGGTTGGAATAAATGGGTGGTTTAGTTATTTGGGATAATATATTACTCATTATATATATATATATATTAGAGAACATTACTAAAAACCCATGTATATTATAAATGATATGTATATGTATCATCTTTCCTCCATGTGTTTTCCAAAAATAGAGATTATGTTGTTCTTATGGAAATTATGTCAATGTGTGTATACAATAAGTGGATAAAGTTATTGAATAAATTTAACTATGGATAATAACCCTAAATATTGTGTGATTCACATTAACTCAATCATCACTTAGTGCATGAAAAAGTCATAAAAACTTGCATGGTCATACACTCCAAAGGGATATTACTTAGACAATCGGCATTATATTAAAAAATAATTATGGATATTTTAAATATATAATATGTTAAATTATGGAACACAATAGGTTAATGGAAATGGTAAATAATTATTTAGAACATGATTTTCATTTTTTAAGGTTTTATATTTACTTTATTTTTTATTTCCTCCAGTATCATAGTTTTCCACTTATGAATTTCATAATTTCTCATTTTTAGCTTTCCTTTTTTAGAAGAAATTGATGGAACCCATAGGATCCATTTCAGAAATTGGTGAATTGATAAACTGTATAATTCCCTAATAATAAACCCATTATAATTAAAAATATAGTACAACCCCTCATCATAATGTAATTTCGATTTAGAAATAGTAATGCATCCCATTTCGAGCTCCAAAATCCAATTAATAATGATATTTTTTAAGCAATGTTGTCCATGAACTAATTTACATTTGTATTTATGGGTCCCCCAATCCAGTAATTAATAAGTAATGGATCAACGTATATTAAACAATATTTTTCATTTTATAGAGCTCGGATAATAAAAATTCTGTTTAGATATATAATATTTGTTAGGTGATTTCAATCAATGGTTGACCCTAATCAAGAACATAAGACCAAATAAAGAGATCAATTCCATGAAATGAGAAGAAATTAAGGAAGAATTATTCAATTTAAATTATCAATAAAATATTCATAAAAAATGGAGATAATTTCCTTATTTTTAATCAAACTAATGATGAATTATTTTTTACCTGTGAATCAAAAATAAAAATTCTTTAATGGTATGAAACTATTTTTATCATTAACGAAGAAAGAAAGGTTGATTTAAGGCCCCATTTGTTCAACCATCTAGAATGGTTATTTTCTAGAGGATTTGGGGGAACCGACTCCCTACACATGACCAACTGCAGAGAGCTGGGCACCATCTTGCCTCTGCTTGCCCTTTGTGTATTCGGGCTGAAGATATTGTCCAGAACCTTTTCTTGGACTGTTTTTTTGATCAGGATCTTTGGAAATAAATTGGTTCTTTGTTTTTTTTATAACTGAAGGAATCTTTAGGAGCTTGTGTCGTGACTTTGTGAGGATCGGAAGAGTGGGCAGGTCCATAATCTGCTCGTTGTGGCTGTTGCATCAGTCATCCATGTTATCTGGGCTACACACAATCAAGCAATATTTGAGAGTCAACCTGTATGTTTTCATACTGATTCCCTTTCCATACATATGAACATTTATGCGGCTACTACTGTGAAATCTGGCACGATGCATAATTATTTTGAGGATTTGTAGACTCTGCGGCTGCTTGGTGTTGAAGTAAAGCTGAAGCCACCTCTTGAAATCATGTACGTTAGATGGATTCCACAAATACCTCATGGAATTAATGTCAACATTGATGGTGTTTCTTTTGGCTCGCCCGGACCCTCAGGATGTGGAGGTGTGTTCTGTACTTACCGTGGTTTTGTCAAAGGTTGCTTCCACCACTTTATTGGAAAAAGTACTGTGTTCAAAGCTGAACTTTGGGTTGTGATCTATGCTATCAAATGTGATGTCTATTACAACTGGTCACCTATTTGGATCGAATCGAATTCTCAACTTGATGTGAAGGCTTTTGGAACATGCACTAGTGATGTGCCTTGGCGACTAATTCCTCATTGGATCGCATGTCTCAACCAGTCTAGTTGCCTTCAGATCTCTATATCTCATGTTTACAGGGATGCGAATCAGATTGCTGATTCCCACTCTAAGGAGGCTATCGTGGGCTAAGCACCATGTGGTCATTCAGAATCCTTGATGCATGTGTTAGCATGGTGGATGATGATATACAGGGCGTGACTTATTCTCATTCTTCTACTGCCCCCTGTAAGGCCTAATCTATTGTACCATGCTTTTTGTTTAATAAATTTAGGGTCATCTTGCTCGGACCCTGGATCTTCATGGTACAGGTAATTCCCAAACAAAATTCAAAATAATTAGTTCAATTTTTCAGTTGTAAGGATTGTGGACTTTACAATGACATGTACATTTATCTAAGGTTTAATGGAAATAATCGGATCTAATATACACAAAAGGAAATTGCTGTAGAAAAATCCTATGAAATCACTATGTCTATTGAATATTGTGATAACGAGTTGAATCATGATAGATAATGAATACTTATTCCTCACTCTATAATGGTTTTCATTTTTATTGTAATTCTAGTAACTCTTGTATATATATATTTTTCTTAATTCATCAAATCAACAACATATTTATTTGAAAATTTCATGGAAAATTTATCAAAAATTTGGGTCCTAGGTTGAGATTTATGAATTTTGATTCAAGAAAAGTCATATTACCCCGAGTTTAGATAAATTTGACGCTAATATAAATATATATATGTTGTCCCCAAATAGAATCATAGTAGTCAATTTAATAGGGATAGGAATTTTCATATTAAAAACCAACCTATGATTATCTATTAGTGTAAGGATTACTATGATCTCAATCAAAAAATAAATTCTATTATAGGAATTATGATACCTAATCATGAAGGATGTTTATCTCAAAATGATTTTAGAAAAAACAAATAATGTGATTGAAAAATTTTGTGGAATTTTTTTTATTTTCTATGTTATTTAATAAAACTATGAAAAGTATATATTGAGTTTTGTCTATGAATTATACCATCATTTGGATTCACCGGTAAGTGATAATTATAATTTTGATGAATCAAATTTTTTAAGGTGTTGATTGTGACCCACCAATTTTTTTGAATATATTTTATTAAAAAATTGTTTTTTTAAATATCCATCTCCACAAACAACATTGAACTAAATAATCAAATTAAATATTTTTTTAAGAGAATATAATAATGATAAAACATATAGTAAATAAAAATATATTAACTGATAAAATTTTGTGCATATCATGGATATATCATTAGAAAGATTTAATATATAAAATGATTTTCAATAATAAAATAAAATTTAAATGGATTTATAAATTAAAATTTATCAAATTTAACATTTTATTTTGATAATATATAATATTTCAATATATTTAGAAACATATGAACATCATTAATGTAAGAATTGATATAACTTATTATTAAAAACACTTAACGTTTATAAATATTATTTTATAAAAAATATCTATTTTCATTATATTTTTATTTCATATAAAATATATAAAATTTACAATATTAAATTTTAAAAATTTAAATCATTTGTAATTCCAAATATAAATATTATCCTAAAGTAAAATTTTTATATTTTTAAAAAATAATTTATTTTAATGTGATTAGTGAAAGTAGGGTTTTTAAAAAAAACATTAACATTATATCACCTAGAAATAGATGTCTATAAAAACATTTATTTTTTAGATTAATTATGTAATAAGTAAAATTAATCATTTGATAAATACCCTATTTAATTTAGAAACCAAATTATTAAGATTTTATTAAAATAAAAAAACCATTTCACAAAAGAACGTTTTTTGAGTTTTATTTTAATTAAATATGGTTTTTGTAACATTAAGTATTGGATAAAATTTTAATCCTTATAATCCTCTTTCCATTTATATTAAAACAATTCATATAATGAAATTAAAATTCATTTATAAATTTATATTGCACATAAAATTTAATATTAAAAATTCACTTCCTCTAAAAATAATTTATATGTTACACGTACTAATATTAAAATACATTTAGGTACAAAAATTGTATTATTAAGTTTATTTAATATATCCAATAATTATTAAAAAAGAATTGTAATATTTTCAATTTTATTTGGAGTTATTGAATGTAAATTACTTAGAAAATAATAGTTACCATGGTAAAATATTAAATAGTAAAGGTAATGGATAAAGGGTTAAGTGATTTGAAAAATAAAAAAAAAATCTAAGGTATTTATTGACATATAGTCAACTATATCTCATCCTAAAATCCATTATTTACTATATTTACATCTATATGATATGTAAAACATGTGATCTCTTTATATTATATATAAATATTTTCAATACATCCATTCTCACCACATTTAAAAGGGTCATATCACCAGACAATCAAGTACATCAAAATAATTTCATTCCTCATGAAAAAAACCCTTTTCATTTATTTATAATAATATTCCATTTATTTGATCTTCTGATTTTATTAATTTATCTTAGTACCTCTATTTCTGTTGAATCCTCCAAAAAACTCAAATATTTCAATATGAGTACTCATTGTTTTCCATAACATTATTTCATTTCTATCATATTTTTCACCTAAAATTATAGATTTAAATTATATTTAAAGAATTATTTATTTAATAATAATTTTTTATATTCTATTTTAAATTTATTAACCACCTTTCCCCATTTTAATTAAGAAAAATGAAATTGGCATTCGGGTGTTGTGTGGACTACCATCCCCACAAAGAAACAAATTTAGTTTTTTTCACCACCCCACGTGTAATATATTATTAAATAAAAAATATTTGAATATATAATATGATAATTATTATTACGCTTAACCTTATAACCCACCTTATTTCCCTCCCATTCATTGTGAAATGAGGACGTTAACTATGTGTTGTGAGGATTACCACTACTAAAATGCAACATATCTCATTTTTAGTATAGATTCATCCATATTTATTAAAACCTATTAAAAACAATTCAACTACATAAAATTATCTAAATATTATTATTATTCTAATTTAATAATTTCTTATTCAAAAATAAACAACTTTCATATTCACAATCATCTATTAAATTCGATCTTTTTATGCATGGGTCATTCTAACAACGAACATAAAAAATAATATAAAATAATATCTTCGATGAGTACAAGAGCATATTCACTAATAATATACTATATAGTAAATTATATATATTTCTTTGTTCTAAAATATTTATATTAATATTAAACTCTCTAATTGAGATACAAGCATTATTGGTTAAAAAACACTAATACTTGCTGATCACAAATTTTATCTTTATGTATTGTAAAAAAATTCTATATATGAAAATATAAAATTATAAATAGTTGTAATTATTAAATTTAATTACATATTATTATCTCTTAATTTTGAAAATTTGTTTTAAAATGAATAATAACTCATCTATTACCAAACATGGTCAAAATGGTCAAAATTACTCACACACGATACTGAAAAGATATAATATATAACTAATAAATAAATATATATAAGAATTGAAAATAATTGTTATAAATTATTTTATATTTAATAATATTGTTATAACATGTATGGGTAATATTATTAGGATTTTTATAAATAATCTTAGATAGTGATCAAAAAATTATTAATTCAAAGTAAGGGTTTAATGTCTCCTATTTAATTTATAGAGACATATTTCTTATTATGAACCATGAAATAATTAATATGGTGTGATTGAATCCTAATGATTTTATATTTCCATATTAATGTAATTTATTAGGTTTATATATCCATATTATTTTCTCTCTTTAAAATAAATTAACATCCAAAGATACTAAAGATTCAATGTATCTTATTAATATAATTCCCTCTGTTGAGTTATATTGGTTCTTTATAAAATCTTTTCTTCCAATGTGGTTTTATTCAACCAAATCTATTAATTTAATGGTAAAATGAATTCAAATATATAGGAAAATGACTTTATAATTAATATATTCTACATTGAGAAAATTTCATTTTAAAGTAATATATCATTATTGAAAATATTTTTCATCCTATTCAATGATAGTTTCCCCTCGTTGTCCATATTTTTATTTTCTCGAAAATGATATCATTTATATTAGTCAAAATAAATATTATTTTTATACATTTTCATAATATTTACCCTATCATATTTACAAAATTATTTTTTGTTACTCTTTTTGCAAGTCGGATTTTAACTATGGTATTTGAAAAAATTAGAAATTTTTTCTATATTTTTTAAATGAAAAGTTTTATATTAAACTACACATATCATTTTATGATTTCCTTATAGTTATGAAGAAATTAATTTAATTATGTTTCCAATGAAAATTTATTACAATTTTTTCTCTTCTTCTTTTTGAAAATAACTTCTAAAATTTAATTGTAAATTCACATTTTTACCAATGACAACCAAAATATACTTTTTTTTCAATGTCACAAAAACATTTGATAGTGTTTATCATTTTATCTATAAACTTATCTATATGTTTTTAAGGTTTTAAAATTAATATATTTATCCCTATATTTACAAAATATTTATTTTAAAATGATTCTATAATATAAGTGATATTTCTTATTTCCAATGTTATTTTTTCTAAAACACATAAAATATACTGTTCATTTATGTCATTGTTCTTTGAAATTTGGTGTAAATTACAAATAATAACATTATAATAATTCCATATACATACATTATGTTGATATATTATGTAATTTAATTCTAAATTGGATGAATGATCCACCACTTATTTCATCTTATCTAATTATCCACAGCTTATAAATAAAATCTATCTTCTAACATTTTTTCTTTTCATGACACTCTCTCTTCTTTACCCCGATTTAAAGGTAGTCAACTATATGTCATATTTTTATTGATTGGGGAAAATTATAGACATATCCTTATACCCTATAACTATATAGTGAAAATACCTTAAGCTTTATTATCACGAATGAATTGTATTTTCTATGATTTTTTTGAATATCGTTGGAATATATTTACTCTAAACAGGTTTATCATGTTATGAGTATTGATATAATTACAAACAATTTCCTTATGTGATTCCATTTGAAATGTATTTGAACTCATTTTCATTCATTGGTATCCATATTATATGATGATGTGTAATTTTATGTTACACACATATGTATGAATGATGACATGTGTGGTTATATATTTACCTCCAATGAATCAGTTTATGAATATATCTCAAGGGGTTAAAATGGTATATGGAAGAATTTTCCCCATCAACGAGGGTACACTGGTGGTTTTATTCAAATTTAATGTACTGTAGGGGAGGATTTCTCTTAATGTTGTTACTAGAAAATTTTATCCAAATCAAAATGGTATATTAGAGGGTTTATCCCAAACCAATGTGTTAAATGGGACGTTTTATCCCAAGTTATAAGGTACATAATAGGAATTTCTTATTCCAAAAAAGGTACAAGAGAGGTTATCCCAATCCTATGATTTTATAATTATCTTATTGGAAACTCATAACATATTTTTTCTATGAAAATCTGTATTCAACAATCCTATAATTATTTTCACCATATAAATATGATCCTTGAATTAGATTTATTATCTCGTGATTCCCGAAAAAATCAATGGTATATGTTATTACTTTAACATTTTATTCCCTTATATAATGTCTTATTAAAATTTCTTATTTATACATATTCTATTTAAAAAATTCTCTCCAATAACAATGTTTCTAAAAATTCAAATAATATAACTATTGATGACATTTTGATAAGTATTTCCTATTTAAGTATTTGAGCTCATCACATTCAGATGTTTTCCTACCCAGGGTTATGTATAAAATTATAACTTTTTCAAAGAATAAAAGGGATTATATATGAGTTTTTTATAGATATATGATTTTATATTAATATTTTTATATGAATAATCTTATAAGAAATAAAAATTTCTTTTCTAAGGTGGTACAACTTTTGTAAGATATATTATCAAAATCATGAAATTAATTTTCTATTTATGTTTACTTTTACCTTGGTATCTATAATTTTCATACATAGATGGATATATTTAGTATTTTACAAATATATAAGATATTAATGAGTAATATTATGCATGAATATGGTTTTTAAATCATGATACAAAAACTAATGATTGTTATTATATATTCAATTAATATTAGTAATGTACTCAAAATATGTTCATCATGCATCCCATTCTCTTGAATAAATATCATTGATTCCATAAACTGAAAATATGGAATAAAAATTAAATGAATATAAATGATTTCAATATAGTTTAAAATCTAGTAATGAATAAATTCGTGTCGGATAAGGTGGATTGATACCTCCGTTAAAAACATTTGCGAAATAATATAAATTATTAAAATCTGATGATGAAAATAAAAAATAACTAGTTAATACAAACATATAGATTTATAATAACTTCTTAATATAAAATGTATAAAATATTAATACTGTTATAATATAATTTATCTATATATTTTTATCTATTATATAGGTGTATAATGTTCTTTGTGAATTTTGTGATAAATCATTAAGTGTTTCATTACCTTGATTTCACATCATTGAGAGAATATTCATATTCAACAACTATTTTATTTTTTGTGTATAAAATACATATGATTTTTTTAATATAAATATCATGAAATTTATGTAATTTAATAATCAATTTTATCTTATACCTTTCATGGGTTTGTAATATAAAAGTCAAAAAAATGTAAGGGTTTTATTTTAATACCATTTAAAAATCGATATTTTTATGATCAAATTTATATCTGGGAAATAATTTGTGATTTATATCACTAATGGACAATCTAGTTTCTTCTACTATGTTTATTATTGGGGTTCTACCTGTCCTCTCTGAATTTCAATTCCCTTTATAAATAATTTTGCCAATGTGACTCTTGTAAGTGAAGCCAAACACACCACATTTTTCGGTTGTGAATATTCATCCTCTAAATCAATATTAAATTGATATATTTCAATTTTAAGGATTTAAAATTTTTTTATTTACATTTTTCAAATATTTTATCAATTAAAAACAATTACGAAAAATTATTATGTTGTTTTCCATACATGTTTTTTTGGGAATTGTATTTATTATTAACGTTTTCAATGTGATCACATTGTATCATTATTATGAGAATTTTTCATTACCTAGTATAAATAAAATGTTTTAAAACTATATTAAAAAATAAATTTAATTTTTAATTGTTTAAAAATTAACAATTACATTTATTATTATTTTTCATAGTGATTTATCAAATAATATTAAATTGTTGGTTTTCATAATTTCCCTTTTCAATTAATTTAAAATTCATTAGATTAGGTATATGTTCATATAATACTATTCAAATTACTTATATAGATATATTATTATTTATTATATTTTTTTTAGAAACACATATATTTACTAAGGATTAATTATTTTATGTTGAAATATGAATTCTTTCATGTTCTCATGGCACATATTTTTTTGTTTTGTTTTGTGATGGGTGGGACCAAAAATATACATCCCTCCAATGAATTGGGTAATGAAAGATAATCCAAGAGACAATAAAAAAAGGAATGGGGAGGGATAGCTATCAACGATGACGCTCTATCTAATATGTTTATGGGAATATTATGTGAAGCCTGTCCTCTCTTCGATTCTGTCCGCTATTTTATGATATTCATGTATCATTATGTTGACTAAAGAATTGATTTAAAATAATTATGTTTAAAAAATATGATTATATATTATTATTCTGATATACCATGATGGATCATGATTGATAATATATGTTTCTTCATTATTATGATTAATGTATTTTTTTGTCAAATCCTTAAACAAGATCTCCAAATTTATAGTCATTAACTCGTTATATATGTTTATGATAAGTTATAATTATATTTTTATACATTAATTCTTATCTTAAAATCATCAAAATAAATCGATATCAATAATATTTAAACATACTAGTAACCTAAGAGGAAGCATTTTTTTCATTTCCTGAGGTTATGAAGGGGGTGTAAGGTGGGATTTGTTTTAGAAGGGTACAATGTGAGATAAACATACGGGAGTTGTTTAAAATTTTTCTTAAATAGATTTATTGTGTATCTAGTATCCAATGAAAATAAATATTTTCTGTTTTCTATTAATAAATTTATATTTTAGTATATCATTTATTTTGAAAGGACATTATGATCGACAATGTACACTACACATAGTAATGAGGTTAAATGGATAGGGATGGAAAATTATTTAAATATTACTATTAGGATGTATTCATTATTTTTATGAGTATGAATAGAAATAACTTTTTTATGAAATGCATATATATAATTTTTTCATACTTAAATTAATAATAAATCATAAAATTTTTATTAATTTGATGGAAATGAAGTAAAACCACACTAAAAGTAAGATATATTTTTCATAAAATTATGTTTATGTTTCCTGTGTATTTTAATAATAATAGGTTAAATAAACAATTATTTATAAATTATTATAATTATATAATATATTATATAACCAATATAATAAATTAAAATTAATTTAATTAGGGATTTTATGAATTTAATGAGCATAATGTCATTTCATGCCTCAAAAATACATTTGATTAAATAATGTTATTTATTAGATTTTTACATGGATATTATAATTAATAACTACAGTGTATAAAAATACTATTTCAAAAATGGATATCATTTTTTATATCATAATTACATAATAGGTCTATGATGAATTGTTAATATTTTTTTTGAAAATCATAATTTTTTAAAGAATAGTGGAAATTTTAATTTTCTTCAAAACTATGATTTATTATCATTTAATAAGGATGTTTAAAAGTATATTGATGTTATTGTTTTTTATGAAATTGTATATCCCATGGATTAAAAATAATATAATTAATTACTATAGAAATCCATATAATCTATTTTATGGTTGTAATACCATTTTTTTATAAAACACACATTCCTAGATATAATTTTAGATTTATTTTTCATTATTATATAAATATAGTTTATATGTGTCCTTGAAATTTTCCTGAGAAATTTGAGTTTTTTATGGTGGATTGGTTATTTTAAAATTTTGGCTTCAAAATGTAATTTCAAAAGAAGGAATAGTAAAAGTGATATTTCTAAATGGTATTTAATGATAGAGAGGTTTATCGGGGTCGAATATGAGTTCCATTATCATACGAATTAAAAAACTCATTTGTAAGAGAGTTAGCCATACGCGCACAGTTGGCGCACGGTTAATAGTAACTATTCAACTCAACCATATGACATAATATGATAAAGCATGTAGTTTTAATAAATCATAGTGGATGTTATATAAAATCATGTAGTTCTTGGAGGGTTTTATATGTTTTTTAAAACTATACACCTCAGGGAACACGATATTGAAAAAAAAAATCTACAATTTATTGCATATGTGAGCGCTTGGTCTCCAAAGGGTTTGAGAAACTGTTCGCCCAACTCGTGTATGGTGCATAGTTGGGACCATTCAAAGGGAATGATTTTATATAGTTTAATAAACATTCAGTATAACCATTCATGGTGTGTAATGTGGATAATTTGAGCCATATGATTATTCCACAGTCATCCAAAATGTGTTTCCAAAGTCTGTGCCCAGATTAAAAGATGGAAATAGAATTTTTTCATCCTCTTATTTTTAAAAATAATCAATAATTTCACTTCTCAATCATACACATAAAACCCTCTACACAAGATCCCTTCTCCCTAAAATTATGAATCAATCCTCATCCTAGGTTCAGCATCATTATCACTCGATGTTCATCCCATAATATAGTTATTAGTATGATATTTAACCTCATTTGTTGATTCCTTAAATTATATTAACATATGGAATGCTAAATCTATACATGATAATATTCACTATTTTTTGTGAATTTTTATATTTCATTGATTTCAACCCTTATATATATAGTTAAAGGATGATAGTGGAAATATAGTCTATACACCATCTATGGTAAGAGTTTTAAAGCTTTTTCCAAAAAATAGTTGAATATATTATTTTTCATTGTGTTGTACACATAACATTCCATTTGTATCCTGTTAAATGTTAAAATAATTAAATGGATTGTTTTTACCTTTTTATAGTGGTACATAAAACCGCTATTATATCATCAAATGTTTTATACATCAACACCAACTACCTCTTAAGGTTTCATGATATTATGTCCATGACTAGTGAAATTTAAATAAATGTTATGATAGAATATCATGAATTGACAAATGATCAATTAGACACTTAGAGACTTATTATTTTTTGATTTTTAATGGATATAAAAACGAAAAAAAAAGAATTTTATATTCAAAATGACTATATAACCATTTCATTATTGAGTATTTGAACCACCTTTTGAGGTGTTTTGAATTTTATATATTACAGAAGACATTTGATTTGAGTTAAATGAAATGATGGGATGTCGTGCTGGGTCCATATTCTTCTCTATGTCATTGAACCATCATATATGTTGTGTAAGACTTTTAACATATATAGAAAATTTCTAAATATGATAAGTGGAATGTGGATGGTATGACCTTATCACTTAACAATTGTTTAATTATAATGTTTGATAATTCTTATTATTATGATGGTCGATAGTTGATGATTGTTACTGGACGTGGTCTTATTCTATTTTTATGTTGAAATTGATAGAAATGTAACTCCACACATACACATCCTCTTGGTATAGAATATTAGTCACGGTGTTTTCTCCAATTGGTTTAAAATATCATACTTTTTGACCATTAATCTTAAAAAAAGTTGGACAAAGAATTTTCACTCCTTATCATGTACTATTGGGAATGATGTCCCGTATTTTTCATTTAAAACTCTTCCTAATGATATCTAGTGTTATTATTCATCTTTAATGTTTATGAATGATGTCCATTATCAGTAATCTATGATCATTGGGCATGAAAGTCCTTATTCAATGAATCAAACATGATTGATATCCTTATATGGATTCCTCATTCTTAAGCCATAGTGCCTCATATTTTCATGTGTGTCATTTAATATATTGGATACATATATGCATATATATTTATACAATATGTATATAGTGAAATTAAATTATCGATTATGATGAAGTAGGTATGGTCAGTTGGGTATCCCATTGGAAACTCAAGATGAGATGTGTTGAATTTCATTCACATAAATGCATTATTATATTAATTTAATATACAATTATATCTATCTTAGTACCAAGGAAGACATATTTAATATTTTTTGGTACTCGGATAGATATCTTTGTTTTAGTGTAAGTCCTTATATTGTTCTTATTTTCTATTACTCTTTTTATTGTAGTATCAGACATTGAGATGGGGGTAGATCATGTAATGGGGTTGCCAACAATATTTGGCCATTTTTATTTATTATTTTTTTATTTTAGTCTTATTAATATTATTACCTAATATTTTTTACTATAATATTGTGACTCGTCATCTTCTTATATGGTTGTATAATTTTTTATTTTCTTAGTGGTATGTTTATTATTACTTATATGTTATTATTCCCTTTATCCATTTGTATTATATATTTTTTCCCATATACTGTTACACTATTCTAGATGGTTTATTCTCCCTCTCATACCATTATTGGAATCTCACATCTAGTCAGAACCTTCTGGAGTATGGGGAGGCACTTTAAAGGTAATGTGGTGAACTAGATCTGGGCATAGTTTTAAAGAATCTATGTTAAGGATTTAACATTTTTAGCCAAAATTAATTATAACTATGGTAAAATTTTATCACCACATAAATGGGTAAAAATGAAAATTAATATTAAAACTAGGGGATAAGGTCCCAAAATCAATTCATCACTTTACATTATATCATTTCATGATATTATTTTTTCCATAAACATTTGAAATTTTCAAATATGGATTTATTTTTCTAAATTCCAATGATTATGACTTTAATACTATTTTATGTTTTGAAAAATTACTTAATTTCTCTCTCTTTCTTTTAATATATATAATACGTTATTTTTGGGATAAAAAATTGAATTGTTATAAATATTTATTTCAAGAATAAATAACTTTTTATTATATAATTTAATTTTAATTGTTATAGTAATTGTATTTTATATGAACTCTTACACAACAGTAACATAGCACATTACATGAAATTGAGAAATTAAATAATTGATTTTTAAGGAAATATATGTAATATATTTTTGATTAACAATGGTTACCATAAATGTTAATTGATAATTATAATGTATAATTTATGGTGATTGGTTTTATATTTGAATTCCATTAATATATTTATTCCATTATTGAAATGATATGTTAAAATCCTCCACAAATTTCTAAAATGGTATTTAATGTTTTAAATTTATTTCTAAATGATTAGGAAATAATTTTTTAAAAAATTACACAAATTGATGGTAACATGTCTAAATTATCATGAATTATATATGTATAATCAACTATTAATTTTTATAATTACGTTTATGAAACAAAATTTCTGGATAAATTTTTTACAATGGTTATATTTAAATTGGGTTAATAATGTGTTTAAAACAAATGATAATGTTCTAAATGGAGCATAATCTTTTTCTATATGGATTGTGATTATATTTACCATGTGTAGTATTAAAAATCACTTCCCTTATTCTTCCATGTATTCATTATCATCTCATTGAATTATTCAATTTCATAGAATCCATGAACATTATTTTTCCCCCAAATACCCACATTATTTATCACAGATATGATTATTTTCTAAACCATATATCATTTTTTACATAAGGTGTTTACATTGAATGTTATATTATGTATTGAAGAATCAATTTTAAATATGTGTCCTTTATGGAATTAATATATTTGATAAGGGGCATATTTTATGAATTAAAATGATTAATAAAATTTTTGGAATGTTTTGGACATAAATTATAATGGTTGGGGAGTATTCGATGTATTCTACTTGATGCATCAGCAGGTTTAAGAGAATAATTAAATTGGATAAAAACCCTTCACATTTTATTTCAAGTAGATTACATATATTTTTAGGATAGGTACTACTTTTAATTATCTTAAGGATAAATCATAGTAGTTTAGACAGTTTTCTACCCACCGACATAGTCTGTTTTGAGGCTAGATCTTGACAGTGGCTATCATGTGAAATGATCTTGATTAATTAGATATTCAACAACATGCATTCTATAATTATTTTTATTCTGTGAGATTATTTTATTATTTATAATATATTAGATCATGTTTCAATTTCATGTGATTATATATATTAAATTATTCAATAACCTTTTATTCCATCCATATTGATTATTCTCTATCCAGTTATTTAATGGAACGTGTGCAAAGTATTTTACTATTACATGTAGATTATGATAATTGATTCATTATTTCTTCCATTGTACTTAACCTTATAGATAATGTTATTAGTCCCTTACTTTTTTTCCTTTCTTCAATAATCAATGATGATTTCTATGACTTATTTTCAAGGATACAATAGGTGTAATGAATAAATATTCTATAAAAATTATGTTTTAATTTGTTTATTCAAATATAATGTAATACTCATGAATGTATCTAGTCTACCAAGACTAATAACTAATCTTTCTTTCAGGATGTGTTTCATTATATCATATTACAAAGTAACGGTCGTATACACCATCTCCGAGCTTACTGGGGGTGGGTATCATCATAAAATGTTCATCGAAATATTTTTATGACAAATTGACCTTATTTTCACTTTGGTGGAGAAATTTATTTTTCATTTTTTTGATATTTATAATTTTATCAAAAAAATTGATCTTTATGATCCAATTATTATTTGAAGTAATTTTCATTGATATTTTAAATTCAATAAATTTAACTAAAATTAACCTTTATCTCATTTTCTTATTGAGGTACTTTTTAAAAAATTTCCAAAATTGTGAAAGGAACCATTGTTTTTATGTTTCCTACATGAATGAATTTTTCTAAATTCATAACGGTTATTGTATTTGATGATCCATTATCATATTTCCATGGTTATTTTCATTGAATTAATTTTCATTATATTCGAGGAATATTTATTTAAATTTTTATCGATATGAAGCGATGTTATATTTATAAATGAAAGTGAATCATTTGCTGAAATAATTTATAACTTTTTTTAAATGTTAAAAAATTATTAAGGATTACAATTTTTTATGTTTTTCATCCATTTTCATATTTAATTCTATATTAATTTATATGATTAAATGAAATAAATTTTTTTGAATTTTTGGTCTTTTATTAACCTTTACTAATTTTTGGATTATACCTTATTTTGAGATCACTCAATTGGTTATGATCATGTTCTCTATAACTCTCTATAAATCATTAGACATTATTTTTTTCTATATCCCAAAATAATTTGTACAATTGATATAGTCATAATCATTTTTATTTATTTTATATTTCCAACAATTTATTCCATTTTAATTTGTAGTATTATTTGATGAAATATTATTAACAATGCTATTTCATTTTATGGGGAAATATTGATATTTTGTTTTTCTTAATTCACTATGACTATTTATTTATTAATAAGGAATTTTGATTTTATTTTTTATTAATGATTAAATATATGAGGAATTAATTGGAAATACGTGATGTATTGTTAGGGCCCAGTAATATATTAGCCCTTGATACATCCAATGTCCTAATGAGACCATATATGTCTTAAAGGTATAGAGGTTCAGGTTGTAAGATCTTTCCAAAATTGGTGAGTATTTTGAGTATGCCTTGCTTATTTATGTATAATTTCTTGGTTGAGAAGCCTCATCAATAGTGTATATTTCATTGTGGATTGGCCCAGAATTTAATATCATGAATGTGTAATATTATGCATTTACATTATTAAAAAATGAATAATTATTGTAATACATTTTATTTTTTAGTGGATATTATAAATGAATTTATTCTATTACTATGTAATTGACTGTATACCCACATTGTCATATTGTTTATCCCATATTTATTCATGATAAATTCCTTTGTATACATTCCCACAGTGAATGTTTGATACTATTCATTATTTTTTTTCATTTCATAGTGATATGAATATGATATACTTGGATGAAATAAAATGTTTCTATATAGATTTTACTATATGTTTGTTGTAATATATGAATCACTTATGCATCTAGTGTTCTAATACATATAAACTGATTGATATGGTGTTTTTTGATCCCATGTATCTTATGCCTATATAATATGTAAGCATCGACTCAAGGGAATCATAGTTGGTTTGCTTCATTTATGGATAGTATTATTAATATATATAATGAATATATTTGAAAAATGATAGTATATGGATTTATATTAGGCTTGGGTTTTCTCGATTTGTATATGATATGGTTTATTAATTTTTTCAAGGTTATTTTAGTTATTTCGGTGGATTATGACTTGAAAACCTTAGTGGGACCCCATGTATTGGTCTAAGTATAAGAGAACATCATGATGTTGTGTTGAAATATAGATTATGGGGATACTAAGGAATGGAACCCCTTACTAGATATAAATATGCTGATGTATGCTCTAACAATGATTCACTTAGGGGTGATAAATCTAAAAATGGTGGTTGGGTATAAACTCAATATTCACCTGCTGTAAAATAATGTGGGATAACTACTCTAAAGGATTGATACTTCTTAAGGATATGCTCTAGTAATTCACATGATATTTAATACTGATTATAATTTATTTTGAGTACATTTTTAGGTTATAAATATATGACCTAATAGAAAATAGACAATGAATAACCTTGATAAAATATATATGTTTATAATATAGTTTATACATATTGTTTATGAGTTACTTATTCTAAATTCATATTTTTCCATAGTGAAATATTCTCTTTATAAAATTCCATTTTTTTTTGTAATTTATTGAAACCATGAGGAGAGAAGGTAACAATGGTAGTGGAAAATGTGATGATTTTCTCAATGAATAACCAAATGAGATATGATTTTTGGTGAAAGACCTTATAGAAATTCCCATCCATCATTATCAATCAATTAATAATAATTTTAAAAATGTTAATCTCTGAAGTACAAAAAATAGGAAGCATCTTTCTATCGATTCATTTCTATGACAACATCAACATTCAATCTGCAAGGCCTCTAATAAAATTATTTATAAGTAATAGTTTAATTATATTGAAAATATATTTTATTTTCGCCACTTTTTAGACAACATAGTGTTATGTTAATATATCATTGATAAGGTGGAGCTAGTTAATAGTGAACTCTTATCAATAATATGATGTAAGAGGAGGAAATTAATTCCCTGGACTCTGAATGTTTTCAAAATGTAGTATTAAATAAGTATTTTCCATGAACATATCCCAAAAACTAGAGAGAAAAATCCTAGAACAAAAGCAAAAGGATAATGAATCCATTAGTTTCATTAATCAAAACATTTCCATGCATTCATGGATTTCATCAAGCATTATCATCAACCATAATATGATATTCGATTGATTATATAGTGTCTTAGAAACATGTTACTAAAAGGAATACTCTATAATATACTTTTATAGGTATAAATAAATAGATTTATTTACTCTCAAGGTAGAAATGGTTAGTAGAGAGTCTCATTATTCTTATATTTGTTTGGGAAAATGATAGAAAATGTATTTTCAAATAAGTTCTAGTTATAAATCACATAGAATAAATAAATTTAAACACCCTTCATGAAATAAATGTGTAGATAATCATAGGGAAAACTTCTTTAACAGAAGATGTAAATTATCATGACTCATCCCCTGGGGCCCGTGTCGTGACTACCCCAAACCCGCCTGCCATATGACAGGGGCTGGTGACTAGAACCAAAGGCTTATTCTTTAAAATTGGGATGACATTTCCATTATAACCTATAACACACACAACCAAACACACAACAAGATACGAACTCAAGTAAAAAGAATAGTAAACAGAGTGAGTATAGTAGGTAAAAGGGGCCAAAATGCAATACCAATAGGAAAGTACAAGGAAAACTAGAATGTACAAGAGGGATGATATGTGAAAAGAAGCTCTGGGAACGTCCGACGTGAATCCTACCTGAATGGTAAGTACAACTCACAAACGACCGTCTCTGTGGTTTACCTCATCTAACTTCCACCTCTGAGCCACCTACAGTCCTGGTACTCTTGTCCTCAGTCATCGTTGTATGTCCTCAGCACCAAACACAAAAGGGTGTGGGAATACCCCGTGCATGGGTGAATATAAAAATACTCAGTAGGAACCCCATGACTCTCGAGGTCTCACAAAATCCACCCAGGATAAACCATAGTTTATGAAATCAACTAAACACCCTACTTAGGTATATGCCCATAAATATACCTAAGTTACCATGTTTACCCTTCTCAATCATGAGGAAAACATAGAGTCTAATTCAAAGACCAAATCTAAACTTCTCCACAAAAGGAAATAATACTACAAATGCAGGTACCATAAAGGTACGCCATACAAAAAATACCAACATGGTATTACCATGAATTAAAATACCACAAGTTACGGACTCAGCTAACAGTATGTATTTCTTAGGTATAGTAGGAGAGATGATTAGATCTCACTATTGAATCATCTTACTCTATTAAGAGGAAGACCCATAAAGGATCCCTAAGTGTTGAACCACATAGAATTGCTCAGTGCGGACCCACACAGGATTTCTCGGTGCTGAGCCAGATAGGATCACTCTATATTCTTCATGTTACAACCAACTACTGGGTTCCCGCACTAATCTTTCTTGTCTCCGAAAGAGTACGCTCCTCAATCCACTGGTTAGTACTCCAACTTCCATGAATTCCCACGAATAAGTATCCCAATGGACCTCCAGGTCATAGGGGTCTCAACACTCTAGAATATGCGTCAATCGGATACTCAGTGTGTAATTAATTATCCTTTTAGTCCTCATGGCCCGATTGGATTCGTGCTTGACCAAACCCGACCATATGCCATATTTATCCAAATATCATGTGGGGTAGACCAAAGGGACCCTCTCGCTCCACGGTTTATAACGCCATTAACGGGTTTTCAAACGAACACCTGGTGCAAAAGTTATTGCGAATTGAGAGAAAGCTCATTGCTGGTTCAGGTCCCGTCCGTCCCTGTTGAACCTACCTGACCCAACTTGTCCTGGGCCGACCCGACCTGATTTGGGTCCACCCGACCTGCTCGGTCTGGCCCGGCCCATACTAGGTTCGGCCCGGCCTGTCGGGTCTGGCTCGGCCAGCGATAGGTGGCGCGGGCACCGTGGAGTAACGGGAGGTCGTGACGGCATCATAGAAGATGTGAGGGCAGTGTGGTCGTAGGGGGCGCAGAGGTCCGCTGGGTGGCGAGGACATGGGGGTAGTGGAGGGTCGCAGGGCGACGAGGCCGTGGGGGGCCATAGAGGGTTGTTGGGTGGTGAGGCCACGAGACATAGAGTAATCGTGTGGCGGCGGAGGCCGAAGGCGGCACAAGGCTGTTAAGCGCTAGGGCCGCGGACGGCGCGACGGTGCGGGGCAGTGGAGAGCGTGGGGTAGCCGCCGCCGCAGACGGCGTGAGTCCACGGGGCGGCGGAGGTCGCAGGCGGAACGAGGCTACAGGGCTGTAGAGGCCACAAGGGGTGGAGGAAGCATATAGCGCGAGGCTGCGGGGCGGCAAAGGCCGCGGGCGGCATAGGCCACGAGTGGCATAGGCCGCTGGAGGTGTGGTGGTCACGGGCCAGCACTATTGCGCCACTCCCTTCTTTGCGGCCGGTGGTGGTGTCACCCTCCATTCTTGTGACCCATCAAGGTTGGTTTTCGTCCTCCTCCATTACGAGGAACACCAAAAAAAATGAAGAATGACGGAGGGGTCGGGCCAAGATTATTTGGCTCGCACCCTCTGCATTAGATCAGTAGAAAGCAGCTCGACATAAACCTTGAATGAAGTACATCAAACTCTACATCCCTTGGCAATGATTATTCCAAAACATGCAGAAAAATAATAAATCTGTGGATCAACTTGTTTGGGAGTTGATCTGTGTTCTTTTTTAGATGGGAAGAATGTTGGAATCCATAATCACACATAATAAAAACCGTACCGCAATTGTTAGTTGACGTTGGCATGAGAAAGAAGTCGAATAAAGTGAATAGGTTGCTAATGATCATCACTTCTGAAACAATGCTATTATGTCGGGCTCGTACATTGCCCTATTCCTTGATTTCCATACAATGTTATTCGATGGCGTTCTTCGTTAGAGAAATTTCTCCAACCAAGAAACTTATTTTCCAAACAAAAATCATCCCTAGAAAATAGGTTCCGATATAATTAAATTCAGTAGATTAATTTTGTTGGCACATTAGAATAATTAATTTTCTCATTTAATTATACCATGTGGGAAAAATTAATTGTCCAAATTAATGAATGGGGTTGGAAAATTTTAATGTAGTGGAGTTGAAAGGTTTTCTCTCATTAAAGGGGGTCCGGGTGGTCCCCGCCTTTAAATTCAAATTGGGAGGTTAGTTCAGGAGGTCCCCACCTCTTAACACTCACTTGGGAGGTCTAGGCTGGGGTGGTCCCCACCACCATAACCCATGTAGTGGTTTTATAAAATAAAAATGTTAGACATTTTTATTTTATTTAATTCTTTCGCGAAAATCATAAAAAAAATAACTTTCACACTTGACCCACTACGGTCGAGATGATGGCCTCCTTAAGAAAATATTGGCACTGCGAGTTCAATGGTGTCCTCAAATTTCAATTCCATGAACCAGTTCAAAAGTTACAAAAAACTGCGTGATCTTTTACTGAATGTACCAGAAAAAAAGATCAGAAATTCATTCAGGGCACTTCAGGCCTCAAAATCAAGTATTGTCAATTTTCACAGACAGTTAAAATTCCAATATATTATAAAAATACATGAAATATTTGGGCCTTTACATTATCCCAGCCTTAGGGATTTTTGAACCTATAGTCCACAACTCAAACATACAGAACAAGTGGGGGTACTGAGCATGTATCTGAGACTCCTACTCCCATGTGCTCTACTGGAGTTTCACGTACTACAGGTGAAGGTGCACCAAAGGTATCAACCGCCCACGAAAGACTGACTCCTGTTGATCCTCAATATCCACTTGAACCTCCGTAAATATCACCCCATCATCGACGTCCAACTCGCCGCGTTCAATGAAGTGAGAAGGGTCATGCACATATCTCATCTGCTAGGATACATGGGAGACGTATTGCACCCAGTGAAACGGAGGGGGAAGTGATAGGCGGTAAGCAACCTTGCCAACTCTACTGAGGACCTGAAATGGTCCAATTAATCTCAGAGATAACTTGTCGCCTCAGCCAAATCTCTGTAATCCTTATCGAGGTGAGACCCATAGAAATATGTGGTCACCATCCTCGAATTCTAGAGGTCTCCATCTCATGTCAGCATAACACTTCTGCCTACTCTATGCAGTCTTCATCCACTCCTAGATGATCTGGACTTTTTTCTTTGGTAGCTCATACCATCTCTATCCCCACGAGTGCTGACTCCCCTGGGTCATTCCAGCACAAAGGTGATCTGCAAGGTTGCCCGTACAACACCTCAAAAGATTCCATCCCAATGGTGGAGTGATAGCTATTGTAGTATGCAAAATCCACCAAAGGTGAGGGATCCCCCCAGCTGTGACTGAAGAAAATGATGCAGGAACGTAGCATGTCCTCGAGGGTCAGAATGGTCTTCTCAGTCTGTCCATCCATCTGAGGATGTAAGGCATTGCTAAAACGAAGTTGTGTCCTAAAAGCCCCCTACATCCCCTTCCCTATTCGATAATTAAAACATGTATCACAATCGGAGACAATCATAGAGGGTACTCCATGTAACTGCACAATCTCCTACACATAGAGGTGTCCCATGCTCTCTACAAAACCCTGCTCTCGGATCAGTAGGAAGTGGGACAATATGCTGAGTCGGTTGACGACCACTCAGATAGATTCATGACCTCTGGATCTACATGGAACTACTGTCATGAAGACTAGGTATATCTCATCCCACATCAACTCTGGGACCTCTAAAGGATGAACCAAGCATGCTGGTAGCTGATTCTCCACCTTCACTTTCTGAAAAGTGAATCATCGAGACACAAACTCTGCTACTAATTTCATCATTCCTGGCCATCATTTCAATCTTCGGAGATCCTGGTACATCTTCTCCACTCCTAGATGTACCGCTAGAGGGGATGTTTGAAACTCCCTCAACACTTCTTCCTGAAGTGACACGGGTACCATGGTACGTCCTCTAAAGAGGATGACGTGCTCCCCACCTTTAGAAAAGCCATCAAGTGCTTGTCCTGTGGATATCTGAGCATGTCGTGTCTCGCAGTCAGTGTACCCATGCTGCGCCTCCCTGATTCACTGAAGAAGTGGGGGAGTGATAGTATGTTATTGAAGAAAAGATGCTCCATCTCGATCCATAAAGGATATCTGCAAAGTGGCCAGCTGCTCTGTTGCCTCACCTAGAAGCTGTATACCAGATCTCTAGCTGAGTTCATTGGCTACAACATTTCCCTTACCCGGAGTATAGACTATCTCAATGTCGTAGTCCCATAGGAACTCAAGCCAAAATCGATTTCTCTAGTTCAGGTACTCCTGAGAGAAGATATACCTAAAACTCTTTTGATCAGAGCACACTGTAAAAAACTTGCCCATCATGTAATGTCGCCACATCTTCAAGGAGAAGACCACTATTTCCAACTCCAGTTCATTGGTAGCGTAGTTATGCTCAAGTTGTATCTACTTTTGAGAACCATATGCGATCACTGCTCACTCCTGGATCATGACACATCCTATTATGGTCCCTGATTTGTCGCAGTATACTACATACCCTACGCCCTCCTCTGGATGCCACAAGATGGGGACACTAGTCTGCCTCTGCCACAAATCCAGAAAACTTCGTTGGAATTTCTCTAACCACACAAAGGGTGCTACAACTCTGGAAAAATCCGGAACAAATATCCGGTAGTATCCATCCAAACCCAGAAAACTCATTATCTCCATCACACTACTGGGTGGCTCCCATGAAAAAACCACCTCTATCTTCGCAGGATCCACTACAAATCCCACCTCTGAGATGAAATGCCCTATAATGTAAACCTCTATTATCCAAAACTGAAACTTCGAGATCACACAATAATTCTAATTCTCTCACAGTGTGTCCAGTAAAACCTACAAATAATAAGAATTATCCTCCTTAGTAGCCGAGTAGATCAGAATGACGTCAATGAAGACTACAATGAAGAAATAAAGGTATGTCTAAAAGATCCTGTTCATGAGTCCCATGAACACTACTGGAGCGTTGGTAATTCTGAATGCCATAACCATGAACTTGTAATGGCCATACCGACATCTGAATGTCGTCTTCTGGATATCTTCATCTCGCACTCTAAGTTGGTGATAGCCTAATCTGATGTCTATCTTCGATAACCACCGTTCTCCCTTCAGCTAATCAAAGAGGTCATCAATCCTCATAAGTGGGTACATGTTCATCATGATCACCTGGATCAAATGATGATAGTCAACATGAAGACTCGAGCTCCCATCTGACTTCTTGGAGAAAAAATTGGGGCATCCGAAGGAGAAACACTGGCCCGAATGAACCCTTTCCCATATATGTCCTCAAGATGTACTCGTAGATCATGAAGCTCTATGGGAACCATCCGATACGCTGGTCTAGATATTAGTTCCATCCAGGGGTACAATTCAATTTAAAAGTCCACCTCTATCTGAGGATGTATACCCGTGTCAAAATCAGGGAGGACATCCGCATTCTAGACCACCACTATAGGATAACTCAGACACTCCACATCAACCGCACTAGGGGTAAGGCTCGCCAACTGATTAGTGATCGACTGCATCCTCCTCCAAGTAAGTTCATCATGCGTTGCAAAGGATCCCTTCTCGCCGGTGAAGGTAACCCTAGTTCCATCCATGCGGACACACCACACTTTGTGCCAAATATATTCAATATGTGAATGGACCGTAGATAACTAGTTCATACCCAAGATGACGTCGTAAAGCCTCGATGCTGCTACAAGGAGATATCAGCAGAAGCTCTCTCCTCCAAGTGTAATCTTGCACTACCAGCACCAATGCGTAATCATCAAATCCTCTCCCATACAATTCTATAACAGTAAGGATCGAGCCAACGACTCCGTCAGAATCTTTGTGCTTCAGACAACGGTAGTGGAAATAAAAGAATGACTGGAACCTGTGCCCATAAGTAACATAGCTAAGGTGGAGTAGACATAGATCGTACCTCGTATCATCTCTGGAGCACCGTGATCATGGGAATCAGCTGCCTGGAGCTGAGATCTCCTCTATCCTCCTTCTCCCTATGGTCGGGGTGAACCAGCTAGTGGTGGTGGTGGTAACATCTCGAATCGTCACCCACCGCTAGCTGCACGGCCAGCTCCTCTGCCACATCTACCAAATCCCTACGGACCCCATCGGTCAAACCTATGTCTGAGCCTGGGTGGTCCTTCGACCGTCTGCTAATCATCTATACAGCCGGTCTGACAGTCACAAGCCATGTTACACTGGCCGCCACATGCGTTACACTGCACGCATCTGCTATGACAGGCTCTACCTTGGGTGCCCCGCACAACCAACTCTGAATCCTGCGGTCGTCCACCTGTTGGTCTAGTCCTCTTGGACCTAAGCGACATCTGTTTGCTGCCAGCTACAGAAGACTCCGCTATGTGACGAATGGTGGTGGGTATTACTTCTGGTGACTATTCAGCATGGAAACTCACCACTAAGAGGGTTCTCTCTAACACACCAGCCTGTTTCGAGATACTAAGATAAATCCTCGAAGCCCTAATCTATCGCCTGATCCCATGCTCAATGGTCTGGGCTCTGAAAAATGGGTCTCTCATCATATTTTTGGAGTAACATGAGAGTTCAGTGAACCTCACTGCGTACTGAGCCACGGTCATGTTTCCCTGCTGCATATGAATAAGCTCTTGTATGCGCACTGCGCAAAGATTCTCTAGAACAAACTCTACCCAAACAGGCTCACAAATTCTTCCCAGAGAAGCATCACCTCATCATAAATCTGGAGCTTCATGATCCACCATTTTCCAACTACTTCCAATAGATGACTGGGTGCAAGGATCTCCATGAGATCGGCTGGTGTCCCAACTAGTCGGAATACTCTCACCACGGCCTCCTTCCAATCCTCAGCTGCATGTGGGTCTATCTCTCCCCTTAACCTACGTGACCTATGGTACAGGAACTTGTGTAAAGCGCTCAAGCGACATGCACCCTCCGATGTGGGGTCTGGTGGTATCAGTGGCCTAATGGGTAATGGTACCACTGGTGCCTCCGCTAGTGCCTCTACTAGAAGAGGGACCTGCACTGAGGCCTCATCGCTCGGTGGACTATCAGTGCGCACTATATCTGGAACCCTAGCTTTCTATCTGCGTTGAGGAATCCTGAAAAGAAATCGGTGTCCCAAGATCCAAAAGTTGTACCTGGTGAGATGAATCAAAGAGTTCACAAAGAAGATTCTCTAAAACATACATGCAATTAGTGTTTTGTGAACTGAGTCAGAAATCATATGTAAGGGTCCTGGTGTATGGAAACATCGACCGCCGCACCAACACATGATTCCCTAAACTGATAACCACACTCACTACACATAACACTATTTCCATTAAAAAAAGATCAGAGTCCAATGTTATGCAGTAAAACTGACTCCTTTGATACCAATTGACATGACCCGTCCCTCGGGGCCTGTGCTATGACTACCCCAATCCAACCTTCCATACGCCAGGGACTAGCAAGGAGCACTGAAGGAGTATTCACTATAACTAGGAAGGAATTGACATTATAACCTGAAACACACAAAACCAAGCACACAACATGATACGAACTAAAGTAAACTAAATAGTAATCAAAGTGAGTACAGTATGAAAAAGGGGTGTGAATACATACCTAACTAGAAAGTACAAGGAAAACTAGAATGTACAAGATGGATGGTATTTTAAAATAAGCTCACGGATCATCCACCATGATTCCTTCTTGAAGGTCAGGTACATCTCACGAACGGTGGTCTCTATGGTTCGCCTCGTCTAATGTCCACCTCTAAGCCACCTCCAGTCCTGGTACTCTCGTCCTTAGTCAGTGTTGTATGTCATTTTCACCAAACACTATAGGGTGATAGCATAACCCGTGTAGGGGTATGTATAACGATACTCTGTAGGGACCCCAAGACCCTAAAAGTCAAAAAGAATCCACCAAGGATAATCCAAAAGGCATGAAATCCACTAACAACCCTATATAGGTATATGCCCATACATATACCTAAGGTATCATGTATACCCATCTCAATCATGAAGAAAACACAGATTCCAACTTGAATCCCAAAGCTCAATTGTTCCACAAAGGAAGGAATTCTACGAAGGCAAGAACTACATAGGTATTCCAGACAGAAGAATTTCACCAAGGTATTACCACGAAGGAAAATACCAAAATGTATAGACTCATCTCACACCAGGTATTTCTTAGGAATAGTAGTAGAGATGATTAGATCTAACTGCTACATCATATTACTCTATTAAGAGGCATACCCAAGAAGGATCCCAAAGTGATGACCCACAAAGGATCGCTCGGTGCTGACCCACACAAGATCGCTCATTGCTGACCCACACTGGATCGGTAGGTGATAACCGACACATGGTTGCTCGGTGCTGACCCACATAGGATCACTCATTGCTGACCCACACAGGATCACTCAGTGCTGACCCACACTGGTTCTCACTACATTCTTCAAGTCACAGCTAGCTACCGGGTTCCCGCACTAAGCCTGCTCGTCATCGAGAGATTCTGCTCCTCAAGCCACTGGTCGATATTCAAACTGCCATGAATTATAATGAAGAAGTATCCCAAAGGGATTCCACGTCATAGGGGTCTCAACGCAACTGATGGTGTTCAAATCAGACACCCGGTCTGTATGTTATTAGCTTTTTAGTCCCAAAGGCCCGGTTGGATTTCTGCTCGACCCAACCCGACCATATCCTAACATTAAACAAATCTAAAGTCGGTTATACTAAATTGACCATCTCTCTCTAATGTTTACATTACCGTAGAAGGTTTTTAAAATGGACGCATGGTGCCAATGTTATATCTGATAGATATAAAAGCTCATAGCTGGTCTGGGGCCGGTCCGACCTAGCCCAACCTGGCCTGGGCCGACCCGCCCTGGTTTGGGTCGACCCGGAATGGCCCACGTTGGGCGGAATGGGGGCCATAGAACGGTGTGAGACCACGAGGGAGACATGAGGCTTGTAGAGCGGCACGATGCCACGAGGGTGGTGCGGGGGCCGCAGAGCGGCGCGAGGCTACGAGGGCAGCGTATAGGCCATGAGGCCTGCGCGGATGTCGCGAGGGCGGCGAGGCCACGGGGGGGGGGGGGGGGGGGGTGGCTCATAGGGCCACTACTCAAAGTGTCCGAAGGGGATGTATAGGTCTGTGGGGTGATGGGAATGCGAGGAGATATTTGGCGCGTAAGTCCGTGGGTGGCACGAGGCCGCGGGGCGACAGGGGCCATGAACATCGCGAGGCTGCAGGGCGGCGCGAGACCGCAGGGGGTTGTAGGCCACAGAAATTGGATGCTGTAGATGATGTGAGTTCAAGGGGAGGCAGAGGCCGCAGGGCGGTGGAGGCCGCATGCGGCTCGAGACCACATGCGGTGGATGTCGTGGGCGTCAATGGCCGCAAGCGGCGCAAGGCCGTGGGGCGGTAGTGGCCGTGAGAAGAGCGGTGGCTGCGGGGCAGCACCGTTGCGCTATCTCCTTTAGCGTGGACAGTGGCAGCACGAGCTACCATTCTCATGACCCACCGAGCATGGTTTCTATCCTCCTCCATCGCGAAGAACACCACAAAAATGAGGAACTGCAGAGGGGTCAGGCCATGTTTTTTTGGCCTGCACCCTCCGCGTTAGAGTAGTATCAAGTGGCTCAACATAAACCTTGAATGAAGAACGTCAAACTCTACAACCCCCAAAAATGATTATTCCCAAACCCGTAGAAAAATAAATAATCCGCAAATCTACTAGTTCGATAGTAGATCTGCATTATTTGTTTATAAGGGAAGACCATTGGAATCCATAATCACACATAACAAAAACACTACCTCAGTTGTTCGATGATTTTGGTGTGAGAAAAGAGTCTATGATGGCGAAGAGGGTTCCAATGACCTTCACTTCTGAAACCACGCTTCGAATACGGTCTCATACATCGTCCTCTTCCATGATTTCCAAAGAACATTCTTCGATGGCGTTCTTCGTTGGAGAACATTCTCTGACCAAGGAACTTCTTTGCCAACAAAAAATCATCCCCAAAAAAGAGGTTCCAATATAATTAAATGAGGTATATTAATTATGTTGGCACGTTGAAATAATTAATAGGCTCATTTAATTGTACCACATTAGAAAAATTAATTGGCCCAATTATTGAATGGTGGTGGAAAAATTTAAAGTAGGGGATTTGAGAGGTTTTCTCTCATTTAATGGGGTTCGGGTGGTCCCTGCCCTTAAATTCAAATTGGGAGGTTAGATTCGGTGGTCCCCACCTATAAACACTCACACGAGAGGTTTAGGCTCAGGTGGTCCCCACCGCCATTACCCATGTTGAGGGTTTCTAAAATAAAATTTTTAGAAATTATTATTTTATATTATTCTTTCATGAAAGGAACAAAAAATAAATTTCACTCTCAACCCACTACAGTCGAGGTGAACGTCACCTTAATCGAATATCGGCACTGCGAGTTCAATGGTGACCTCCGATTTCAATTCTGAGTACCGGTTCTAAAGTTACGAAAACCCGCATGCACATTTTCTGAACGTACACAAAAAAATCCAAAACTCATTCCAGGAAATCTGGGCCTCAGAATCACGCACCACTGATTTTCGCAGACTTGTAATGTTCCCCAATATTAAAAAATATTACATGGAATTCCTGGGTCTTTAAATAAATTCATCATGTTTTGTAAATAATGTAATAAGTAAAAATGAATCTCACTGATATATAATGATTTTTATTAATAATGGGGGAAAATATCAACAAAATTTAATACACATAATCTATTTCTATAATATAAATGAGTATAAGTATTTTTCCAATTTATACCTAAATCCTTGGGTCAATAATGGTGATCAATTTTTGTTATGATATTAGGAAGAGTGCAATGGTATTTCTTATGTGATGAAAACTACTTGAGTGGGTCATGAGGGATGTTTTGGGTATGGTACACTTATCATTAACTCATAAACTAAAAATATATTATTTTATTTAGGTTATATATACTCTTTTATATCTATAAGATTTTGTGGGGGTAAAACATGAACAAATATATGATTTGAAATAGTTCTATCAAGAAAAACTCGTATGTGTACAATGATCACAATGCATGTCTATATGTACATTAAAATGTATTTATGTCGGAATGGTTATCTTTAAAAAATTAGTATTTTACCTATAGTTATAATTAATGTAATTTATTTCATCGATTAACTCCCCCTTTATAGACCCCATATAAATTTCATGGTAGTGGAAGCCACATTTGATCTCCCAAATCAACTGATGATCATCTTTTCATTTGTGAATGCGTATGAATATCCAAATGAAATTACCTATATTTTTCGGGTATCATTACATACACATGAGGGATATATTTCAAAAATTGATTGCTGAAAACTCAAAACTGAAGATAATATATGTTCTTTTGGTAATATAAAAATGTATTTATTGATGAATTTCCTAGATTTATAATGAATATTGTTATATAAATTTTATTACAACTCATACCCAGTGGTAAACTTATAAAAATTACCCTTTATAGAATTTTATTGATAAATGATTAGTATTTTATTCATTTCCTCATGTGTGTAAATAAAGGGTCACAGAGTAATTTTTATTATAAATAAATATGGGTTGATTCATATTATCATTAATTATCCTGAACATAACAAAATAACTATATTAAATGTTTCATTTACAAAATATTTATGACTCATCGGATCAAAACTATTGATATTATTACTTTCCAATGGCTGGAAATCAATTTCTATATCATCAATTAACAATATAAAAGGAGGATATTTCAAGAAAATCCATAGATGGGGTGAAGACAAGGAATTTATATTAATTACCTTTGGAGTTACCCATTCCCCCACTATATTTATCTAACTAATAAATTTATTCTTTATATGTTACCATGATATTTTTGGTAGTCATTATAGATGAAACTTTCATATATTCCAAGTGAAACGAAGAGATTGAATGTTATTTGAGGATTGTGTTAAATACTTTGATGAAGGATAATATATATACTCAATTTATAATGTATTAATTCAATCTTAAATAGAATCATTTTTTGGGTCATGTAATCATTAGTGAGGATATATATATGGCTCATATTATAATTGTGGTTATTGAATAATGACCTACACTGACCATAGTGGAAAAGATCCATATTTCTTAATGATTTGTTGGATAATAACAATTCTTGGTTAGTGATTTCTCATGGTATGAAAATATACTAACAATTTTTAATGACAAGGGAGTTAAGATCCATTAGAGAGAATAATGTAAATAGAAGTTTATGGAATAAATGAGAAAGAGGTTCAGTTCACCTATAATCATAGTACCATATAGTTTTGAATGGTTGGTGATATATAGTGATGTGTAAAAAATTTAATTTATGTTTTCTCATGAATAATGAAATGGAAGTAGTGTATTCATCACACTAATTTATGATTCATTATAAAAATTGTCATTCTCTTGATTTGGATTTGGTAGATGTAATTTTTCATTTTAAAATATGGAGGCATTATCTCTACGGTAAAAGGTGTGACATATATACTGATCATAAAATTATGATGTTTTTATTCACATAATATTATTTAAATATTCACCAATAGTGATGGTTGGAGTTGATTAATATTTATGACTACATGATATATTACAGTCATGGAAAGTAGAACATAGTGGTTGATGCTTTGAGATGGAAGGGTCATGCCAGGTTTTTAATGATGAGGAAATAACAAAATCCATTAATTATTAATATTAATAGGATAAAATTAAAAATCCTCATTCTAGTGGATCAATACTAACATTCCAAAATGAGTTTTCAACAATAAATTTATGAAATGATTTAAGAGGCACATATGGAGGATGCAGAACTTCAAAAAAAATTTGGGAATGTTTAAAATTTAAGCCTCTATTATGATAGAGTGACACAATTTTTTAATCGGGTATGTTACTCTTTATAAAAAAAATTAATGTATGATATATTTGATTATGGTCATTCCCTATCATTATTAATATATCCTATAAGAAAAAATGTTTTCAAAAATATGAAAGGGCATTTCTAGAGGGAAACATATAAATGGATATTATAGAGTATATATCTCAATGCCTATTATTTGGGACAGTTAAGGGTGGGTGTTAGAAGTCTACTGGGATGATGCACTCATTAACCATACACTTATGAAAATTAAAAAACATAACCATTTATCTCACCATAGGACACCTAATACATTTAAATTCCATAATGAATATTTAGTTATAGTCAACCATAATTTGATGTTAGAACATTTTCTATCTATTATAAAATATATATTTCTTCAACATATTGATATGATATAAATTAGGTAAGGGGTAAGAATATATGGAATACCAACCTCATTTTTATCTGAACGTGATCAGAGGATTAACTGAGTATTCTATATATGTCATTGAAAGGATTTGAATATAATGGCGATCTTCTACAATACATATCATCCCCAAGTAGATCATCATACTGAGAGTACCATTTAAATAGAACATGACATAGATGGAGATTTCTCTATGGAATTAAAATGAGGTTTGGATGAAAATATTCCTGCATATGAATTTTCATATTCAAAATTTCATTTACTTGATTATTCATATGGAATCTAATGATGACCTCCATGGAATGTAGTCCATATCTCCATCATAAGAGGATGGACTTTTATAATGTTTACAATTGATAAATGTTTTAAATGAATAATTTTTATGAAATTTAAATAAATTATGTATCACATCAGAGGACATCAGATTTCTATAGATGAGAAATAAGGACAATAATTGATGAGATCAAGAGTTCAATGATTGTAAGATCGTATTTCAATGAATTTATCCTTAAGAACAAATTTATGAGATATTGTAATGATGAGTTTATGATCTATAAATATATCATTCCCTTTAAGATATTGGGTCATATTTGGATGGTATCGTATTACATGTAACTTATACAAAACCTCTTCTAATTAAAAAAGATATTCAATATATCACTTTTGAAGAAGTACATGCATGGTCCTTCACATGTACTAGACTCATAATTTATATAGTTAGAGCATGATCTATTTCATTAGGTACACTGAATAGGGATTTGGATCAAAGAGATAACGTAAGGTCAAACAAGAAAACTCACCTAGTAAATGTTTTTTTACAAAATTCAAATATATATTAAAGATAGGTGGGAGCTCAAAATTTTAATTAAGTAATATTATATTAATTATTTCTATTGTAATGATAGAATGTTGAGTGAAGAATTCTTATAATGTTGTTAGAATTTAAATCCTCTTATTTTTATAATATATTTCACTTTTATGAGACTGATGTGTCTTATATCTTTCAATTCACCCAACATTAAACTTTTGTAATTATTTATTTATTGAAATAAAAAATAAAAAATGTTATTCAAAAATTTATGGAAACATATTAACTAAAATAGATTAAGTAATTACAAGAATTACAATGATAATTTTTTATATTTTGTTTTGTTTATTAATTTTAAATTATATTATATGTTTCATATAAAAGATAAATTTCTAAAAACATTGAATTTAAATTTTACAAAATGAAAATCATTTTTGATTTAGTATAAAAATATTATTTTAGGATGATTATTTTATGAAAATATTATCTTCGAGGTGAATAGTGATGTTATTAAAAAGTACCCTATCATTTAAGATATAATTAAGTACATAACTAATAAATAAAAATTTATAATTTTTTTAAATCTAATTATATATAATACTTATTCCTAAAATTATATTATATTATACTAAAATAAAAACATAATTATCATAATTATCTATGTGATTTATTTTATTGATTAAAGAAACAATATTAATTACCCTCCAAACCATTCTAAAAATGATTATTTCATTCTAGATACATGAGGACAACTACCTCCATGAGAAATATGTTTCCTTTTTCATAAAACAGACAACATTGTTGACAAAAAAGGGTAAATTTATGCACATGTCATTGTTTATATGGAATTTTACATTTATAAATTCCAAAGAAATAGAACAGTGACTAACCTCAGGGTCACTCTTAAGGTGGTAGTGCCAAATTCCCAAGTGGTCTTTTTTTAAATTTTTGTTATTTTTTTAATATTTGGAAAAAAATCCAAACAAAAACAGTAAATCATTGATCAAAATCTTTGTGAGGGTAATTAAAAGTGAACGATAAATAAAAAAATGAAAAAAAAACAAAAAACCCAAATGAAAAAATGATATAGGAAGACACCGAATAATAGTCAATGAGAACATGGATGGATCTAGAGAAATCCACCCTTAGATTCCAATCATGGATCTATTGATGAAATGGATCAACAAAATTAAATCTACTCAATGTATGACTGATGAATCAGATCACTGAACAATATCAATAAATATTTAATAGTCATTCGTAAAATTTCATCACTCCACTATCATACCTATGAACTTCAATGTGATTCACTAAACAGAGTCTTCCCATATAGGTATTGTCACTAGGTATAATGATCCTTCTATGATTTTCAAATCCCACATACCGTCTCAATTTCATAGTCAAGAAACTAAGAGATGAAAAGGATAAGATATGAGGTGAGAAATTAAAAAATTTGATCTAGTGTAAGAATGCACTCACGCACACCACCAACTCACCTTCATGATCAACTAAAGTGAAGAAGAAAATGATGATCATGATGATACTCCGATCTCTTAGTTACATCGAGATTCATATCCAATTTATAGCATAATAAATTAAATCCCTATTTCCAGATATTCGCAATCTAAAAAATAAACGATGATGAACAACAAAACGAAAAACATCACATTTCAATTTAAAATTGATCATCATAACAATAGTAATTACAGACATCAAACGAAAAATAAAAACAAGAATTAGTGAAAATTGAGGAAGAAGAATAAGTAGAGTCCCATTTATAGATGGAATGATGGTTCCCTAGACTATGTGGAATTGTGGTGTTCTTAGAGTTACCCCCTTCTAGAAATCATAAATGCATTGGGAATCTCTAATATGGAAAATTAGAACAGAAAAACAATAAGACTCTAACTAAATGGCAGAAAAATCTACATGGAATTCCTTGATTCACTTATCACTGAACTTTTATGATATCACCACTGAGTTCAAATAACATATATAAATGATCTATACTTCCCCTTATAATTGTCCCATGATCACCATCTCAGATTAGACAATGTCCCCACTCCTGCTCCCCCTACTGCAAATAGTGAAATGAAACAACAAGACATCGAACATATGTAAAATGTAAATATATATATATATATATATATATATATTATTAGAGGTAGAATTTATTATTAGAATATCTATATATATATATATAAGAAACTATTATATTTATCGAAATATTTGATATTATAAAATATAAGTTATTAATATTAAATATATAAATATATTTAGTATTATTATATATATTATGTATATTATGTATGTTATCTAATTTATTATATATATTAATATTATATATTTTATTATATATTATATAAAATAATAATTAAGATATTAATTAGAGGAGAGATAGGATTAGATAATGGAGGATATGGTAAGGGGTCGCGTGCGACTTCATGGTAGAGGGGGAACTCGCACAAGGGGTTGGAGGAATTGGGGTCAGTTCATTGGGCGATGTAGGGATCAAGTAGGTGGTGTTGGATAAATATAATCTTCAACGGTGGCCTATGAGGAAGAGGCTGTGCAGAACGACATTGGGAGGCCTTCTGGTAGCATAGTGATGGGTTTAGGGTGTCTAGGTTTCATGGAAGGGTATGCCAATAACGATAGGTTTTGATCTGTTGTGGAGGTAGATAGAATCCATCTTCGATAGTGTGTGGCGGTCCTCTATAGAGATTAAAAGGATTAAGATCTGGTAAAGTCTACTTTTTTATAGTAGTTGGGAAAATTTGAGTTGTTATTCTTCAATTTGTAGTTGTTTGAAATGTTGTTGTTGTTTTGATATGGTTTTTATTTGATGCCCATATTTTTCTTCTTTGTTGTGTTTGAATATCTTTCTATTGTTTTTTATTTTTTTGGGTCATTGGTGGCACGCTAGAAATAGATGATGGATGTGAGTTGTCTTGTGGTGGTTGTGTGTAGGAAGGGAATGATAATGATGAGTCACAGAGGATGAGGGGTCTGGAAGTATGGAGGACTCATTGTATGTTGTTGGTGTGTGGGTGGAACAGTTTGAGTTTTGAGATGGGTGGCACTGGTAGATGGAGGAGTGATAATTGTGGTTTTGGTAAGGATTCACTATTAGTGGTGAAAGAGTGAGTTAAGGTGGTTGTGAAGGTCTAAAGGTGTGATGAGGAAACACTACCTGTGAATCTAGTGGTTTGAAGGGTGACATTGCCCAAAAAATATTGTAGTGTGAAGGGAGACACCTCCAGAGGAACTGGCAGTGGTAGAGTAAAAAAATGATGACTTGGAAAATATAGGGGCCTCAGAGTGTCTTTAGTCAATGCCAGGAATAGTTTAGTGGGGCTATTGGCAGTGTTTGGGACTTGGGGGCAGCAGGTGACCCCTGCAACACAAAATAAATAATTGGTTACATTTGAAATAAATTAAATAACTAAACTAAAATTAAATTTTAATAAATTAATAAATAAACTAAAATCATAATTCACATTTTAATAAAAGATAAAAACAACATAAAATTAATCATTCAATACTAAATAATTAAAGATTTTATTTTCTTCCCAATTAAATTTTAAAACAAAAATAATTAAATAAGTTGGCATAAATTAATAATTACATTAAAAAATTAAATAATAAATGAAAATAAAATAAAATAAAATAAAATAAATTATTAAAACCGTTAAAAATAGAATTTAATTGTTAAGAGTTATTCAATTAATTAATTAATCAACACAAAAGTGAATTATTTGTTTAATAATTAATATATAGAATTAATGAATTAACAGAAATAGTTATTTAGAAAAAAAATCGATAGATAAATAAAAATAATGAAAAATCATAATTTAAATAAAAAATATAATAAAAATGTATATTATTGTTGATTGAATTATTTAATTGAAAAAGTATTAAAAATCAAAAACATAATCACTAAAATATATATTTTCCAAAAAAATATGATTATTTTAAACATTAATGTACAAATTTGACAATAGTTATAAATTTTAAATTAAAATACATTATTTTGACATTTAAAATCCACTAAAATAAATAGATGATTTAGAAAAGTGCATTAAAAATGAGCCACATATTACTCCCCCACACATAAATCGTGTTTGTACTCAAACAAATGCATGATTTTGACTTTGTAAAATAGAAGGAATAGTTATATAGTGAGTTCAAAAAGTGCACATGTAGACTTTTAAGAAGATAAGAGAATAATATCAACTGGGTCCATCTCTACAAGATTGTGTTCAAAAGATGTTTGTGCCTGACTTCCAAAACTTAGTAAAAGTCAAAGAAAAGAGTCACTAATTCAATTAAAGAGATTTCATGACTCATATGTGAAATCAAATACTTCCCAATATCAATTCCAATTCATTTTATAATTCAATGAGTGGTGATAGGTTAAATGAATTTTTATTAAGGCCTTAATAAAAGGTACCGTCAATTTCTACCTTCCCCTAGGTTCCAAAAAACATAAAGTCATATTATTTACTCACTTTATTAAATCAACTCAAATGATTTTTAATTAATTCAAATATTCCATTCATCATTGGGGTTCAAAATTCTCCTATCTAAATGAGTTCATTTTTTATATGGAACTAAATTGTAATTTTTTTCAGCTTTATTTGTTGTGGAGAGGACATATTATAATTGAAAAGGGATTTTATTTTTTAATATAAATGAACATAGTGAACCTTGTCTCAGAGACTAGTCATTGGATCTCATTTTCCCATTAGACTCTACTTGCAAAAGTCATAAAATTATCATTTGAGTTGACTTCTTGAAGTTATTATATATTTTAGATAAAATTTGATCCCTAGGTTCCAATGAAATTTTCTTGATACCTAATGTCATGATCCTAATTCCATAAAAAATCCTATAAAACTCCTTTTCATGATTTTTAAACAGAAAATCTATGAATACATAAAAAAAATAAACTGAAGCATTACTCATCCTCAATAGTTTCATACTAAGTGAAACACAAAACATCCAACATGAAGTAATACACTAGGTAGGATAGAATTGTGGTGTCAATGGAATCAAATAAAGCCTTAGATTGTGAAGGAAATTTTGAAAAAATTGAAGGAATTTTTAGAATAAAATAAAACAAATTATTATTTTATACAAAAAAATCAATGAGGGTTTGAAGTGAGGGAATTTCCCCTCTCCCACACACATAAAACTCAACATTATCCCCAATGTTTATTCTCATGAATGGATACAACATAGTTAAAAAAGAGATGAGAAATTTATCACTAAAAATATCGAGGTGTATCCATGAAGTTCTATAGTTATCATTGAAACACAAAAAAAAGAAAAAGAAAAGAAAAAAAACAAATGAAGAAAAGAAACTTAAATCACCACCACCATAAAAAAATGGAATTTTTTTTTCCAAAATATCATATTTTGATTAATTTTTTTTATATTATAAAGTTTATTTTTTTAACTCAGTTAAAATTTTAGTATGATTAATAGTAGTGTACAACAGTTATAGAAGTATTATGAATGTGAGAACCACGGTGTGGAAAAAAATTTCACATATATGCTCAAGAAAAATTTTCAACTCTCAAAATGTTAAGCAACAAAACACACAAAAAATTAAAATTTTTACATGAATAAAAGGGGAATCCCCAACACTTACTAACATATTTCAAAAAGAAAAATGATCAGAAAAGTAAAATGGGAAGAAGTGAACAAACACTTCAAAAAATGTGATATATAGTATATTTTTTCAAATCCTCTGTTTGCTTCCTACATGAATCTTTGATTATCCACTCAGGGACATAAAAATGAAAACAAATAAACATTAGTCTTTAAAATTTATATCTCCAATGTAATTCAATCCAAGTTTTTGCAAAGGGGTTTTATCCATGATATGTAATGTGTTTCTCCCATTGGTATCAAATGACTACCCCATGCTGTTATTCCATCATTATTACCTATAAAGATAAAAAATTAAAATAGAACATTTTAATAAAATATAGCATGAAATGATAATCTAAAATCTGGGGATAACCCCCAGGGTGTGCTGTATTTTGACTTTCCATAGCTGGCTAATCGTTGGATCAGCCCCAATGTAATGCATGACAAAGATTCTTTCTCATGAACCACTATATGTGGTTATCTACAACATCATTGTTTTTTCACTTTTGAGTACCCATTGGTAAGCTTCAAATAATTCCTTATCCATAAAAGTGGATTTCCTATTCAGGCTTAGTTAAGAAGGGAAAAAAATATAGGGATACTGCATTGATTCTTCTACATGAGGTTGGGTGTGAAAAAGATGAAAGAATGAAAGTATTGTCGTGATTTACTCTTTATTATAGTCCATTCAATAATTTCTTCCTCGAAAATAAGAAATGTGTCAACATCCACTTCTATACCAACTCACAACTCTAGTTGCTCCACTTTCACAACATTTCCAAAAATTAAATCATCGTCCATAATTGGGAGTTCCAATAATTTTACAGTAAGTGTAACATCAATGTCCTCTTAAACCTATAGGAAATTAAAAAAATTTACATCATATTCAATAACTATATTAGGAGAAACATAATTAGTATCATCTTTAATAAAATCAAAAAATGGATTAAAAAAATTATGTCCACACTAATGAACAATTTGAGTTTTCTTCTCCAAGTGTACTGATAGATCTTGGGAATAAGTCTATATTAAATTATAGGCATTCAAACTCCCTCACCCTATCATAAAACTGTATGACCTCTTATGTGGTTTCCTCCAAGGATAAGGCAAGGATTTCATGATCTGGCTTCTTGTCTGAAATTAAGGAAAAATAATTCGAAAATTCAGAATATATAATATCATCAAATGAAATACAAGATATAAAATGATCTCACTAAATGTTCCCTGATTCTTCAATGTATTCACATACCATAATTTTTTGACTCTTGAAAACAAATTCTAGATGAATCACATGAGTTTTTAGTATTAATTAAGAGGGTCCACGATGCTCAAAAATAGGAAGCTCATATTCTTGTTTATCTGTATATTTCTTTTTCCCATTCTTCTCAGTTACATTATATAAGGTGCACCCCCATTGTGTTTTTTGTAGTACTTTTTTCTATTTTTGTACTCTGAGGTTATGTAGGTAGGTACTATAAAATCTTTTATTCTATTGGATCCAACAGATCCTTCATAAAACTTTCCTTCCACTCTTTACCATTGTTAATTTCATTAAATATCTCTTAATATTATTGATTATATTGATGTGTCACAACCTTTGTTGCATCGAAAATGTTTTGTGTTATTCTGGTCTGTAACCAAAATTTAAATGGTGGTACATCCTGATAAAGTGATTCAACATTAAAAAAATCAAAAAAATCATCATCTGCAACAAAATAGAAAATAATTAACAATTGGTTTATTTTGAGTTTTTTCTTTTTATAGAAACATTGAAACCCCAATGAGGAACACATTGATTCCTAGTAAATTATTACAAAATTTGATGCACATGTCATTGGGTACATGCAATTTTACATTTATAACGGATCATGATATAGCATAGTGGTTGACCTCAAGGTTTCTCTTAAGGAAGTCATGCCGAATTCCCATGTGGTATTTATGAAAATCATTTTATGTTATTTTTATATTTGGAAAACAACCATACTAAAATAGTAAATTAGTTATTAAAATCATACTGAGGGGGCTGAAAAGTGAATGTCACATAATGAAACAAAGAAGAAATAACAGAAATAATCAAATGATCAACAGATTTAGTAAAACATGAAAGAATGGATAGTAACATGTAGTTTGGATGTATAAAGATCCTCCCTTAGATATCTATCTGTGATCTACTAAAGAAAGGTATCAAAATCATTCAACCTAGTCAATATAAGGCCATGTATGTGGATTATGCACATATTTCAAAAAAATTGAAAACTCAAGAATTAAATGTCTTCACTATTCAAGAATTCCTCTGAGATGAAATGTGATTCACTCAATAAGGCATTCCTAGCTAGTTATTTTCATCACGAAGAATGTTCATGCAAAGATCGTCAAATCGCAATACGCATCTCAATTTTATAGTTGAGAAAATGATAGAGGAAGGGGATTATATATGAGGTGATAATTTTGAAATCAATTTAGCATAAGAATGTGTTAAAGTGCACCTCAATTCACATTCATGATCAAATAAGGCGTCGAATAAAATGATATGCCAGATAATGCATAGATCTCCAATTTGGGTTATGTTTCATAACCTAGATAGAGCCTTGAAAATAAGAACCCAATTTCTGGAGATTCTGGATAACAAAAAGAAGTATGTATGAATAATTAAATATCAAACATTATAAATCAATTCAAAACAGAGCATCATTAATATAGTAATTACAGACATCAAACAGAAAATAAAAAACAGTAAGCAGCGGTAATAGAGGAAAAAGGAGCAGTATCTCGTCTCGAGGTGTGAAAAAGGTTCCCCAGTCTCGGTGGAATGGTGGTGTTTGTGGATTTCCCACCCTCCTCAAAAAAATATAGAAAATGGGATTCTCTTATTCAGAAAATTAAAACAGAAAAACAATAAGAATCTAACAGACTTGTAGTTATCTCTATCTGGCGTTCCTTGATGTTACCATTACTAGGCATTTATGGTAACTCCTGTGAGTGAAAACAATATCTATCATTGATCTAGACACTCCTGTATAATTTTTCCATGATCACATTCTGAGATTAGACAACATCTCACACCATCTCACCCTACTAAACCCAATGAAAAAAAAAAACAGAATGACGTAAAACATAATTGAAATGTTACGATTTATATATAAATATGTGTTTGTGTGTGTGTGTGTGTGTATATAGATATATCAATTATTATTAAATTATTTATATATATTTAATAACAATTATATTTATCAAAATATATAATATTATAAAATATAATTAATTAATATTATATATATATATAAGAATATTTATTAATATATATATATATTATATATATTATTTATGCTATATAATTTATAATATATATTATTATATATATTATTATATATTAAATAAAATGATTAGAAATATTTTTAATGGTAGGGGGATTGGTTCAACAGATATAGGATTGGTCGAGGGGTCGAGTGTGTCTTTAAGGCTTGGGGGAGCCCTCTTAGGGGGGTAAGAGGAATCATAGTCTATTTGGAAGGCGATGGAGTGATAAGGGAGGTGGAATTGGCTTTGTATAGTCTTCAAAAATATTTGATGAGGGATAGGCAATTCCTGACATTGTGGGGAAGCCTTTGGCTAGCACGGTGATCGGGGTTTGGGTGTCCTGCTTTGGCAGAAGGGCATGCCATCACCAACGGGTTCATATCTAGAGAGGAGGAGGATGTCCAATGACTCTGGAAGTGTGAAGGGAGTCACCACCATAGGATCTAGGGATAAATTAGTGGGGGGAATAGGGATATGGAAAAGGAAGGGACCTGACAATTTCTCGATTCACCACCAATAATATAGTAGGGTGGGGGATAGTGGGGTTTGGGACATGGCGGATATAGGTTTCACCTACAATAAAAACAAAATTAAATAATTGCTTACAAATTAAATCAAATAACAAATTAAAATAAAATGAAAATTAAATAAATCCAAAAATAAACTAAAACTACAATTAAAATTTTGAAAATATTTAAAAACATCATAAATTTAACGATCAAAAAATACAAAATTTCAGATTACAGTTTATTAACAGTTAATTTTAAAATAATCAATAATTAAATCAGTTTTTATTAATTACTAAACACGTTAATAAAATAAAGAGATAATGAAAGGAAAATAAAATAAAAACTATGTATTAAATGTTTAATGAAAAAAATTAAATTGGTAATATTAATTTAATTAACTAAACAATTAAAAAATAAAATATAAATATTATTTATTAAATAATTAATTGAATTTATGAAATAACTAAAATAATGGTTTTGGAAAAATTCATAATGGATAAATAGAATGAAAAATTATAATTTATTTAAACCAAAAGAATAAAAAATGGATGTTAAGTAAGATTGAATTATTTAATAGGAAAATTATTTAAAAGAAAAAAAAATAATCACTAAAATAAATTATTTTCATAACACATGTATTTTTATGCAGAACTGTACAAAAAATTGAGAATATTTATTAATTATTAAATTAAATACATTATTTTGACATTTAGAGTACATAAAAATGATTAGAAGATGTGGAAAATTTCATTAACAATGAGCCGCATCAAAAATATGTGTTGAAATATTATATTTTTAAATAAAAAAAATATTTTAAAAACATAACTCTATTTATATCTTCTATCCATTATTAGAACAATAAAAATGTTGTATATGATTACATGCTAACTACCACCTCTGATTACAGTGTTTTCATCTCCATCATTGCATTAGGTTATGGGGTTTAATAAATATCTGATGAATATGTATGATATTAATGATTAATATGTGCCATTAATATGGTTCCTGTGTAATAAATCAAAAATTTATGATCACTATATTGAATTATGTAAGTATATGTAAATTTATCGAAAAAATCTCATTGTGTATATTATCCTCCTTAACCATGCTCACTATTTACATAATGTGAACATGGGTATGGATAAATCATTGGAACAAAATTATTTAAATATATTTTATAATATTTTAATGATGAAATTAGCAACATATAATGTATTTCGGCTTTACCTTTGTGAAACGTGTGCAGAATAATTGATATTACTAACATCAAATGATAAAAATTATCATTAACTAAATAATTCATGTTCTTTGAATTATTCCAATGGAAGATTATAAAATTTTATAGATATAAATATATTTAAAATGTAAATTTGTAATATTTTTTAATAAAAGTGGTTAAATAGCATTTTTGAATGCCGGGTGAAAAAATTAAGTATTTTCTCATTAGAATTTCACACTATTGAGTTAGGATTTGTATTAAAAATAGATTTATTTTATTGTGTATATAAATTACATGAATATCTGTTTAATATAATTATCAATTAATTTATGTGACTCAAAAATCTATCTTATGTTCAAAATATCATTGTTTTATCTTTTTAATGGGAATGATGTTGAAACTGTTTCATTCCAATCTAATTTTAAATGTTATAGGTTTTAGAAAAAATTTATTATGGGAAAAAGATTGTGAAAATTACCTATAAAACACCGTCCATTTTATTCAAATCTATTTATTATTGGGAATTTACATGTCCTATATCAATTTCATATCCTTTGGTTAATATCATATGAGATGTGATGTTTATATGTGGAACCTTCCCCATCTATTATTTTTAATCAAGAAGTTAAATAATGTATTTATTTATTTATATTATGGATTTTTTTTACATGAATCAGTAATTAATTAGGCTTTAGACCCACAATCACTACACAATTTAGAAAATTATTGAAAATAATTATCATTTTCCCCATTAGCCATTTTCCAAAGGTATCTATTTTTTTTCTATAAGAAAAAATTCTCTTTTCATTATGAGAATAATTATAAACAATGTATTGTTTACCAGTTTTAATTTTTTTTTTAAAAAAAATTACATTGAAATGATTTATAATTGATAATGGATTTTTCAATACAGGTATTATATTTTATTGTCCAATAATATTAAATGGGTATTTTTCAACAATGGTAACATTATTTGATTTTCCATAGGTTACACTATGTGTATGTTATTTTATAACCATACACCTACTTTTTTTGATTTCTTATTAAAATTTTCAATTGGTATTTTAATGAAACAAGTATATTTTATGGTTTAATTATGGGTTGTTGAAATAGGAATTTTCTCATCTCCACATGGAACACATATGTGTTATTTTCATTACTAGATGTGTAGGATGACAAATATATATCCCTCTAATTAATTGGATAAAGCATGATATATTAATAGATAATATGGAACAAAATGCAGAATGAACCCAATATTTTATGGGACATTTTCAATTGTGTTTATGTGAATGGGGAGGGAACATAATCTATAACGGAACTCTGTCCACTATATTAATATAGTCGTGATGTTTATAACTTTATATATAAATAATTTCTTATGAGTATGGGTATTCCACAAGATTTCACCTTATGCTTGTGATATTCTTTCATGGATCAGGATTTATTATTGATCATTTTTCACTCTTATTTGTTTTTTATAAAAATTACTTATTTTGTGACATATGTTTTAAGATATAAATTATATTGAAAACTTATTCATAAGTTGGGGTAATTTCATAATGACCAATTAATATCCTATTATCACTTATGATTATTAATTAATATCTCACATTATTACCCTTATTGGGAATCTAAGCTCCCACTTTTTTATATTCCCATTTCCCTAGGTTGTGATGGATGTTCATATGTTGGATTTATCTACAAAGGGTACTATATATGAAGAAATTTTTTTATATTTTAAATATTTTTCTTACATAAGTTTATTGTATAACTTTTATCCTATGACACTAATGCATTGTGTTTCTATGGCATGCATTATTAATATATGTATTGAATAATTATCTATAATTGTGGTATATGCTCTAATATTTTGTTTGGGTTCTCTCATTTAAAACTATTTGGAGATAATGGTTTGGTTTTTTCATATTAACTTTATAATGCACAATGAAGTATCTATTTGAAATTTAAGGGTGAAATATACAACTAGTTAGGTTAGATAACATAACTAAAAATTGAACATGGATAACCTTTATTAAAATAGATAAGTAATATGTTGATTCAATTATATTATAATGGAACTAAATGTATCAGTTTTTCAAAAGAATGTTTTAATGGTTATGGAATATTAAGATTGAATATTTATATTCACATGATCATTTACTGGTATTTTATTGTGTATTATTATAATTATTTTTTGTTTAGTTTTTTCCTAGAAATACGATAACCAAAATGAAACTGTAAACGGTATGTATCTTGAAACAAGTTTGATTTAAGTTTTTTTATGACTGATTTTTATGGTAATAGGTTTATAATATCCATATCTATATTTATAATATAAAATATTAGCTTCATAGTCTTACCTAACATTTTGAATTTGATGCTATATCTAGAGTATTGCCTATATTATGGATGGAATTAAATTTTTCATTAGTGTGTGATAATTGAAATTGTGAGGATGTAAATTATTTATAAGGTAATATATTTGATCCCAACAAAATATTTTAATACACTTTATATTTATTCAAATTTCCTTTATATAGCTCTAAAATATTATTTTAATAATTTTTCAATATAATTACAATTGAGAATCAGATAAACCATGCATGATATGAGTTAAACTAATAATATATAATTCAATAATAATGTGACATAAAAACAATGTTAAATTTAACCATGTTTTACACTCCATCAAATATTACATATAATGGTATATTATATCCAATTAAATCTCATAAATTAAAATGGAATGATGAATATAAATTGATATTGTCATTAATAATAAGAGATTTCATATATCACCTTCACCATTTAGAATTTCCATTAGTGGAACTAAACATAAATTGAGGAAAATAGGCATTAAATGTGAAATCATTTTCTGAATTGCTTTATAAAGATCATGAAGTGTGACATAATAATTGTGGGTCAAATGAAATATTTTAGTAAGTCCATATATCGAAATAAAATATAAGTGATATAAATATGGTCATTATGAATATGGTCATTAAAAATTATGTTATTGAAAATAAGGTCATTGGTAATGAAAATAGTCGATGGGTATAATAATTTTTCCTTTTGATAAAATCAAATATTTCACAAATAATAAGTAACAAAAAAATATAATATTTAATTTACAGTATTTTCATATAAAATATAATTTTACATATTAAATATTATTATTAAGTAATGAAATGATATAATTGAATGAATAAAACTAATATTAATATATATCTAATAATAAAATTTATATTTATATTTTAAATAATTAATATTAATTGTATTTGGTTAATATCATTTAATATATATTTTTTCGAAGTATACATTTTTTAAAGTGATATGTAAATTTTTAACTAAATAAATAACAACTAAATGATTACTTTAATAAAAAATATTTATAATATATATACGGAAATAAATTAACAATAATCGAACAATTATCACTCAGAATGTAAAAAAGACTAAATTAATTATATATATATAAATTTATTTTAATGAATAGTTACTTTTTATGGACTATAATTTTTTTTATTAAACTGGATATATTATGGTTAATATATGATAAAGTATGTCATACGAATGATTAATATATAAACAGAAATTTAATTTTTAATTTATTGGAAATTAGAAAAGTACAATGAAAATTTGAATGATTCTCTTTCTAATAAAATCTAGATTGAATTATATTTTATGATTCTACATTAATGTTAAATTTTAAAACTTGAAATTCTATTTTCAAGTAATCAACTTCATTTTTTGTACTCATCAAGAATATAATATATTTTTTGGTTTTTTTTATTTTATGGAATGATTGATTTTTAGTTGTATATTACAATATACTATTTTAAAAATACATAGTTGTTTGTGGAATCATCAGATTATAAGTATATCTAAAAAAAATTTACACATTTTACATATTTATTTTTATATTTAATAACTAATATTATATATTTATAATGTTTTAATTAAATCAGAAACATATTTTTGAAATCATTGAACACAATTTATATTTTCCAATACAACTATTTTTTGTGTGTAATAGATATATTATTTCAGAATTATCTTTATTTAATATTTTAATGTTAATATTATAAAATTATTTTTAATTTTTGAATCGTAATGTAAAAATTATATAATATGAGTAATTTTAATTTTATGCATAATATAAGTAATAAACATAATAAAATAAGTTATCATGGTAAATGTAAATTATGTTAAAAATTAAATTAAAGAAAAATATCTCGAACTTTATCCAATAATTATTTTAATGTTATTCCTCTCAATGAAAGATCATCCTATTAAAATTATGTTTTGCTTTTTGAGCCACAAGACATTGGAAATGGCATGTATTTAATATATGGTTATCAATATTTATAAAAGTGTCACTTATCTTACTTGTAAAAGGATCCCTCCCCCACCACACTTCTCGTCAGGCCAAAATCCTTTTAGCAACACCAAAATCTAATAAAAAATATCAAATCCACTATCATATAATAGAGAGGTCATAGTAACTCAAAATTACTATTCAATTAGGGTTGGCAGAGTTCCCTGTAGTAGAATAAAAACTGTTAAATACTCTTTCATTTCGTTTCCTTTGATTCTAATCGTATCTCATAGAAATCCATTATATATATTATAAATAAATAATTATTTATATTATAGAAACATAAAAAATATATAATGATTTAATAACCATTTTGTACATTCCTCCCATCCGTTGGTAAAAATAAAACGTCACCCATGTTATACCTAGACTACCACATCAGAAAACATTGACTTTTTCTCATTGCATCCATAAATGGATGGATATATAATATATTTGACATATTGTTTTCTGATATTAATGAGTAATATATGTTAAAAATATGTTTTTGAAATGATGACAAAAATTTCAGGATCATTATAATATAATTCATTGATATGTGTAATTTAACTAAAACAATATTTTCATGAATCCATTTATTTTGAACCATTAACATGAATTCGATAAAATAAAAATTGGGGTGAACAAATAATTTAGAAATAAATTTTTAATTTCTTTTACATTAAATTAATGATTATATTCCAATCAATTAATAATCACTCACATCCACTGATTATAAAATTTTTTTGTTTAGAATAGATTACCACCTATATAAACTATTCCAGAATTTATCTTAATGGATTCTTATGGATGAAAAATTATTTGAAGTATTTTATATAGTTTGTTTTTTGTTTTATTAATGGTAATATAGATATTTAACACATTATTAAGGTGAAATAATTTATTTGATAATTATTTTTGAAACAAGCTCATTTCTTTTTTTATCATTATGGACTATCACTAAAATTAAATAGAAAAAACATTAATAAAACTAAAATATAATGAAATTATTATTTCAATAAATTTAATATTATTTTAATTAACAAACATTTTAATAAAAATAAACATCTTTTTTATTAATCTTTTCCATTTGAATAAATTTTTTAGAATCTGATGATTAAAATAAACATCAACTAACTAATATATATCGTTGTAATGATTAGAAAAAAAGTTTGTTAAAGGTAATATACATTAATAAGGTTATTAAATAACTAATTATTATTAAATTTTATATTATATAGGATGATATAGTCTGCCTCTATAAGTAGGAATCGAATAAAAGGGTTTTTTCTAACTCAATTTCCATTAATTATGTTATTGCAATTCTTTTGAATATTTATTCTTATTAATTTTGATTGAATTATAAATTAAATAATCTAATTTATCAGGTTATATAAAATTATTTCACTTATAATACTTCAGAAATTATTCTTACTTCAAATATAAGATGTCTATAATTGATTTTCTCATCAAACATTTTTTCCTTTTTGAAATTATCAATACTCATCGCTTATTTTATCATTTGAGACATTTATTCAAACCATGTAATTAATTATATCATATGAAAAATTAAATTAAATTTTTCATGTGATCCATATATTTCTTATGATTCAAAATATTTTGATTTATATGTTGAAAACACTTTAACTGATTTTGTTTAGTAAATTCTATTTTAAATGAGTTGTAAGTATTTCTTTTGAACCTATTTATTTTATATTTTTATTGACCAACCCACATATTTAATTATGTATTTATTTATATTTCACTATATGGGGAATTAATATTTAGGTTCCATTCTTCTCCCATTATTAATTTCAATCTCATAAAATGGTACCATTGTTGAGAATAGTTTCCATCATATACAATTATCCCTTTTACTTCCATGTACATATTCATTAATAACATCATTATTTTCCTTTATTAATCTAAAATACAACTATATATAAAGAAGGAGAGAGGGCTCATCGGCTACGTGAGGGGGACCGCAATACGGGCTTCTTCCATGCTTCCATTAAGGAGAGGCGTTGTGTCCAAAGGCCATACATTCTTAGGGGTAAGGGATCTTTTACTAGTGATACATATGAAGTTTGTGGAATGGAAAATGTGAGCATTAAACCTCTATTGGCTGACCTCATCCCCAGCATGGTTGGAGGTATTCTGAGCGGAAATGATGACTTATTTGGGGAGATTCCAAGCTCTGTCTCGGAGGTTTTTAATTATCTTCTAAGCAGGGTCCCGGAGGAAGGGGAAGTGCGAGAGGCGATTTGTACATTGAACCTGGATAGCACACTGGGTCCTGATGGCTTCCTAATGTCTTTTTATATGGAATCATGGGATATTATCAAGGGAGATTTAGTTTGGGTAGTCCAATACTTTTTTATAGGTGGTAACTTTCCCCGTATTTCTTGCGCTACGAAGCTGGTTCTGATTCCTAAGGTGCGCAATCCCCAGTCCATTGATCAGTATAGTTTAATTAGAAAGTGAAATATACCCTACATTGTCCTTGCCAAAATCCTTAATAAGAGGATCGATCCTCACTTAGATTCATGGGTGGCCCCAGAGCAGCACGATTTTATTAAAGGTAGGTCCATTCAGGGGGCAATTGGTGTGGTGCAGGAATTGATCAATGATTTTGATAACATGTCCTTTGGGAGTAACCTGGTGGTCAGGCTTGGAATGAGTAAGGCTTATGATCGAATTGAGTGGAATTTTATTCTCAGGGTGTTGGCTAGCATGTGATTCTCTATGTGGAATAGTGACCTCATTTTTTGTTGCTTCAGCTCAGCCTGGATCTCTCCCTCATTCATGGGCATGCAGTTTTGGGTTTTCAAGGCCTTACATGGACTCAGGCAGGGGGATACCATTTCCCCATATCTTTTCATCCTTTCCCAAAATGTTCTCAATAATTATCTTAATTGGGGGTATTCGAGTGGGAAAGATCCTTCCCTTTTAGACTAGGTACAGTATTGGTGACATCTATCATTTAGTGTTTACAGATGACACAATTTTGTTTCTCAATGGTTGTTGAAGGTCAGTGTAGGGGATGTTGGGAGTCATTGAGGAGTATTGTAAGTACAGTGGATAGGTGATTAACAAGGAAAAGAGTCTCTTCTATACTACCAGGAATGTCTCAGAATGAAGGGTCAGGGGTTTGGAAGAGGGTTTAAATATGAAAAGGGGATTTGTTTCCAATGAATTATCTAGGGCCCCGGGTGAGCTCTTCATCTCTCAGAATTCATCACTTTGACAAAATAGTTAGCAAGATCACATGGCGTATTCTAAATTGGAAGAACCTACTTCTGTCTTTTGGAGGTCATATCACCCTCGTGAATAGTGTCCTTGTATCAATTCCCATGAATAATTTTTCCACCTTGAAGGTTCCCAAATCTGTGGTTGCTACTTTGGAGAGGATAATTGCGTCTTTTATTTGGGAAGGGCAACTAGAAGGTCGATATCATTGGGTGTCGGGGAAGCGGCTGGCCGGTTATTTTGTGGAGGGGGCATCAACATAAGGAGTGTGGAAATGTACATGAATGGGTTTCATGAAAAACATGCATGGGAGGCTCTAGAAGGGAGAACAGTTTGGGGCAGGACTATGAAAGGCAGATATGTGCTGAATGTGGAGGATCAAAGGCCGAGGCCTTCTATGATTTGGAGGCTGGTCCAACTGTATTTGGATTTACTGCATCATCACTATATATGGATGTTTGGATGGGGGGATCTCAAATTCCGGTTTCAATATTTTGGGGTTGGATGCTTGTGGTTCACGGGCTGCCCCACACCAAACATCCCCCTTAAGGAGGCTTGTGATCATCCTTCATTTCTTTCGGCCATTCTACAGGAGGATCATCTCTCAGCACATAATAATATTTTGTTCAATGAGGACTCGGATAGACTAACGTTTTTGGATAGTGTGTCGGGGAGGTTCTCAATTAAGTAGTTTAGTCGTGATAGGAAGGGTGGTTTTATAGAAGACCCATGGGGAGTGACGTTGTGGTGTAAGGAGGTTCCTGCTAAATTCAACATTCTACTTTAGAGATTGAGGAATCATGATTTACCCACTGAGGATAATAACCAGTGTTTGAGAGTGATTATTGATTCCAAGTGTTGGTGCTGCTATAATCCAAGTACCGAATCAGTGGATCATCTATTTTTCAATAGTGACTGGGCTAACTAGGTCTAGTAGGTGTTCTGGGATGGTGTTGGGTGGATCATGAAGAGGGGCTCACTGGAGGCTTTTCCTAGAGGATGTTTTCAAGGAGCAGGAGCCAAGGGACCATAGAGGAAGACGAGGGCCATTTTCTTACTGGAGGGGTGTTGGGTTCTCTAGACGGACCAAAATGAGGAAAGACATAAGGCATTTAAAGGATCACATGTATGTCTCATCTTCAAATTGCGGAATCTTCTACTGGACATGGTTCATTTGTGAAACACATGCTATGAGGCTCCATCGGTAAGAGGTTTCATTACAAGATCCTTCATACCTAATCGCACCACTAATGCGGGGCCGGGTCACGAGGTTCACTGGAACCCCCCACACACTAGGTTGAAGAATAACTCTGACGGGTCACTCCTAGGGGAGGATATGAGAGGTGTGGGTGTTATTAGAGACTAAACGGGAGCTGTAATTACAGCCTTTACGACTTCATACGTCATCGGGGATGTACTTCAAAAGGAAGCTCAGGCGATGGTCACCGGCCTGGAGCTGTGTTAGCAGAGGCGTATTCTCATCAATGCATTGGATATAGACTCTCTTATTCTTCATCAATCTCTCTTGGGCAATAGGTCTACTCCATGGAAAATTAAATACCTAATGAGAAGATGCATACATATGTTGGGCAATCACATGGAGGTCATACACACATGGAGGGAGGGAAATAGTGTTGCGGACTTCCTGATTTCATTGGCCTCACCGGATTAACGTATTCCCTCTTTAATAAATTTAGTGTCCTTTCCAAGGGAGGGGCTTCATCATGTTGTTAATGACTCCCCAAGTTTGCATTTTTTCAGAACATCATGATTGTAGCACCTGTGTTTTTTCTACAAAATTCAATAAAATGGTTATTTTCAGTCAACTATTTATAATATCTTCTGATATTTATATATTAATTTTTAAATCATTTAATATTTTTGATTTATTACACTATTAAATAATTAATGTTTCAAAAACCTAATATGAAAATATAAAAATTTATTTTTTCCTACTGATAAAATATTTTATCATCATCTCTAAATCTATTGACTTAATAATTATCTCTATTAAATGACCCATTATTTAGTTATTTTAAATTTTCATTTTAAATGGTATTTCATTGTTATCTTCATCAAAAATAATCTCTTTGGATGTGACTCATAATATCATCTTTTATGATAATGTTAGGAATTGTTTTCAAGGAACTCTTTTTAGATTTTTATTAAATTATCATGTTTATCACTAACATATACTATTCCAATGGGGATATGAACTATGTGTGAACCTATGAATTCCATTTTTATGCAATTATTTTTTTAGATTTCAATTTTTATATTTATTAATCAAACACTGGATGTAATTTTATGATATAACATATAGAAATTTTTAGACATTCATATTACATGAATGGGTTATTCGTTGTATGATATATGATTGATTTTATATGGAAAGAAAGTGCACATAATATCATTATGTGATGGGTGGGGTTCTATATGACCCTATAATAATTTTATAATTTTTTTGTCTCACATGAAAAATTATGTGATATATGGGTATATTTCTAGGTTTATAAATTGATATGTGGTAATGGTGTTTGTTCCAAACCTAATTTGTGTGAATTTTCATTTTTCCACAATGTCATGTGTGGAAGTTAATTTATTATAACATAATTCATGGTAAAAATTATATTTTCTCATTTTTTATGATTTACTATTTTTTACGTTATATTTATATATTATTCCATATAAAAATGTAATTATCTATTGCTAATGAGTATTGTCTATTGTTTCAACCCACTTAAAACATCGTATATGTTTTTTCATTTTATGGTTATTTGTTATTGTATGATTTATTATATATATTTGTTATTATACTATGTTCTATTTAATAATATATTTTTTGGATTTCACATTTTTTTATTATTTTATTTTATTCTAACATGTAGATATTTTTTCCGATACATAACATTTGAACTCATCACATCACATGTTTTCTATTACTGAGGTTATGAATATTTATGTAGAATATAATATATCTAAAAGGGGTATTGTTATCGTTCCATTATGTGTAAATGTTATATATTATGTTAAATAATATTTTTATATACATATTTTATAAAGATAATAAACCATTGGGTTTTGGGATTGCGTAATAATTATTGATATTCAATGTTTATATTATAAAAATAAATATATAGATTGAGTTATCTTGCATAATATAAAATCCAAAAATCTATTTATGTTTTTATCACTAGGTCTAGTAGTTCAGGTTGGGGGAACCTTATATTCTACCTATATTTTAGGGTAGATTTAAGTCAAAAAAATCTTGTCATCTAAGTCACTTGTTCACATGGCTACTTTTGGTTACTCCTTTGATTATGGGTAACTTGGATGGACTAATTTTATTGTATCTAAGGACTATTGTGTATTTTTTTCTTTGGTAATCATTAATCTTCCTCTTGTGTTGTTTCGGTTGACATTTGGTAAACATTTCTTTCAATGAAATGATTATCCCATTATACCTCGGCCTCATATGTTTCAATATCATAAGGTGAAACCATGAATAGTGGAGAGTCCTATAGCTGGCCTAAACATTACTGATAATAATAATCTATGTATTTCCAGGGTTGTATAGAATGAATGTGACTCTACATATAGTATTTTTAATCTCCATTATTAAGGTAAGTGATATTCATCATGTGGTAAGCATCATTAATTAATCATTTCTCTGATTTCAAAAATAAATTAATTTACTTTTTTTCTATGTTGTTCATCAAATATATTCTAAGCATGTGATGGAATTTAGTTTGATTATAGATTTTGGAAACTAAAAATCATGTAATACTTCACCTTCCATTATTCAATTTATTATTTATTCATTCATTCATATTTATTTTAATTTAAATTCTTGTATTACTTTCTAGTGACCAAAAAAGTGTTTTGGTTTGGAGAATTATAAAAAAAATCAATTTTATGTTTGTATACTTATTTTATTATATTTTACTATTGTTATATAGTGATAAGGTACAAAATCATTAATTTATAGTCACTTTTAATAGGATTCCCAGTTTAGTAAACATGTTATATAAATTATATGTAGAATGATAACATTGAGTCTAGTGGGGATCACACAATTTTTACATGTTTTCAGAAAATATGCAACATCATATAATGTGTATATTTTCATATTATAAAGTATATTTTTTATCAACATCTCATTTATATTCACAAATATTGTTGGAATGTATCAAGGGCCACACGATCATGCTCCACCTCCTTCTTGGTGTTTTTATGGTTGACTTCATCAGGAATTATCAAGGTAAACCTCCATCTTCCAATTTTTATTTTTTTACTCTTTTTCAAACATCAATTTCATCTACTCATTCTTCTTCTTCATTTCTCTATTTACCATGTTGGATGAAACTAATTTATAAAGATAGTATAAACATGTTTCTTATGATATATAAGAATTGAAAATATCCACTTGAATCTTAATCATGGATTCATTGATGAAGTTTATGTGATTCTATAATATTTAGTTGGGTTTATCTATATAATTGATATCTTATTAATAGAATTTGTGATTATGATTCCAAAAATGGTATTTTTGTTACATACAACATTTTAATTCTATTATTTATGAAGATTCATTATTTTTTATATTAATAGTGATTTATATGTTTGAAATAAAATGGGAGTTAAAATTATATGTATGCATTATGCACATAAGGCGGGGTTTGTTTCTATGTATATGTTTAAAAAAAATTCCTAAATGATTCTCTTAAAATGAGTTGATAAATAAAATTATTTTTTATATTAATAAATTAATATTCAATGATTATCTATAAAAGAATTTTTGGATTATTGGAATTTTAAAAGAGGTTAAGGGTTGTCATTGTGGAAGCATATTAATAATTTTCATTATTTATTTTCATTTTCATATCCAAATGATTTCATGTGTGTTTTGTGGTGATAATTTTTTATGAATATTGTTTAAATAGATATTTATTTCCAATTATGACATTTTAACTTATGTATTTATCTTATTTGTCCTCGTTGGGTTAATTATGATATATAGTCAAGGAATGGATATGAAGGGGATGGTATTCCAAATTTTAGAATGCTTGATTAAAAATAAACATGATGGAAGAACATAAAAAAATAAAAGTACTCATTGAGAATGTTAAACATGGGAGGAGAGCCCATTTGAGTTTTCTGTATGAATAGTTTAGTGATTAATTAGTATTATGTGAGTTAATGGATTATCATAAATATTTTATTGGATTTTTATATTTTATTATTAATGGGTAATAGGTTTTCCCATAAAAAGGAATTCAGAGGTGGGCATGGGTAATTATTTGTGATTACTATGTATTTATATATATTTTTGAGATTAAACATGATTAATTTAATATATTTAATAAATCACCTACAATAGGCTAGTCTTATTGATTTATGATCTTAGGTTAGAAAGACTACAAAATGTAATATTATATTTGGTTCAATATACTCTGCCTTGGACTATTCCATATCTCTGACTAAAAATTTCTATATTTTGTTTTTATTGTCACATACTTGGGTGAACCCTTCCAACTATGAAAAAAGACTACTCTTATTAGTCTATTACATACAACTAGATATTATTTTGTCAACGATTGAGGTAGTAAAATCTCATAGGTTTCATGACACTTAGTTTCCCTATGGCATCTCCTATGATGTGAAATACCTTCAATTATCCCCTTTTTTTATTTTTGGATGTTACTAAAATTAATGTTTAGTTCTATATTTCTTCTATATGAATGATATGTATTTTTATATGGTTTTATTTTTTGTTTTATATTTTATAAATCATAATGCATATTTCATTACATTGTCTTCATATTAATTTTCCTTTTTTTACTTTTTACCTTGGTATTACAGTCATTTAATTTTAAATATTTGTTCACTTTATATAGTGAAATGACATATTCATGTTCATATAATATTTTTTCTCAAGTTTTTATGGCTAAATTATTTTCCAAATAATGTTATTCATTATGCATTCCTACTTTTTGGTTTATTTTATCTCCCACTCTCTAGTTTTTTTAAACATAATTATTAATTTTTTTAAAAAATGATATGGTATAAGTACATTTCTAAATTCAGCTATTTTTCTTCTATGATAAGAATTTATTTCATTAATTACATTCTAAATGTTTTATAATGGAATAAATAGTATTAATTTTTATGTTTGGTTTAATATTATAGAAATAGGAAATGTGGTATGTTTATGTTTTTATATTTCATTGACATAAAGAAAAAATTATTCCCATAAGATATATTTAATATTATCATTTAATGAACTGATTATAAATAAATTGGGTGGTATATTTTATTAGTTGGAATCTACTCTAAATTTGAATATCCCACCCAATATAAACACCTCATTATGTTTGTAGTTTTAATTTCAATTTCTGAAAAAAAAAATTATGTTATAAAGTGAATAATATGAATCTTATTATGGATTGTTTGGTTTTTTGGGATCTTAATTAGATCCTAGGAAATATTATGAAAATAATTATGTAGATTATTATTATGGTTAATTTGGGAAATATATTATTCAATATCCTCATAATGATTCCTTTGTTTTTTTCTTTTTCCTACTTATAGTCATTTTGTATAATATTTTCTTAGTAATTTTATTCCAGTATATGGAGAAAGCATGTCTGATTCTCGATAAGGTAACACTTATGGACTATTTATATTTATATTGTGAAATTATTCCCACTCGGTAATTTATGAAATCCATGGCCCATGATTCTATCAATGGATGATCATAATTTCAACATAAGTCATGTAGTGTGAAAAAATGGGTGATATTTTCAATTAATTTTTTTTTTTTTGAATAAAAACGTTATCTAACTCTTATGGGACAATATAATGAAGAATTGGAACTTCTTTCACTAGATTTAACCCCTTAAACATTATGTTTACTAGTAGAAAAGAAAAAAATATTACCATAATGACAACACTATATTAAATTCATACATACTTAAGAAATGTAACAAATTAAATATTCATTCATTTGAAAATTATCGTATAGAATATTGGCAATAATTTTTTTGTGGAGAGTCTAGTTTAAAGAGGTGAACACTTATACCATTTTCCTTAATGTGAAATTACAATTGTTAATAATCATAATGGGTAGATACAACTTGTATTGGAATTAAATTTGTTTTAAATCACAGTATACATATATAACTGGCTTAACTCCACTTATATTGTGGGTACGAACTAGTGATCCCATAGAACCATCATTGATCATTTGAAAAAATCACACCATTAACCCATTATGTGTACTGATCACCTATATAAATTATTACCTAATTTATGAAATAGAGTTGAACTTCAGTTCTTCCACAATATAAAACATTATAAAATAACATATGCATTAATTTCATCCTCTTATAAGTGAGTGAGAGATAATCATATATTACATTATTAAAAAAATTAATCATATGTATTATCATGTGCTTCAAAACTACTGGATAATTAACCATTAACCTATAAAAAATGATGAGATGATATAATGTTCCAGAAAAAAATACCTCCAATTTATAATTTTTATTCCATGCTAAAAAACCTGGTTTTGGATAACTTTTATAGATTTTACATTCAATCATTGAAATGAAATATATACAACCCCAATTTTAATAATATACAAAAGTTTATCTCCAATAAGGATTGAGAAATCATTTCTTCAGAAATAGTAAAAGGGTCCCAATTTGAATTATTTGAACTAAATTAAATAATCTATTTATAGAACTAATAATTATATGAGAGGAATTGGTTATCATATATTGATTTTTATTTCCAATGGATTTTCTATCCTTTAATTATCATTTTTAAATATATTTTTTGTTGATTTGTGAGATACTATACATTCACTTATCTATAACCATTAGTGGAAAATGAATGTGAGTGTTGATCAAGAAATCATCCCTCATAATCTTTTCTCCATTATATATTATTTAAATAAAATCTTAAAATTACCATGACATCATAACAATAATCATTCCTTATATTAGTTGGTAAACTCATAGTCGGGTGAATGTATTGGAAACTAAAATAATAATAATTCATATCATTTAACATGAGTATCGTAAATCAGATGGTACGTCACTAGAAAAGAATCTATATTCTATCATTTATGAACAATAATATATGGATTTAGAGTTATATTTTCACCATATACAGTAAATACTATGATAAAAAAATAAAACTAAATACAACTGTATTTAATAAATTATCCCAACACTTTGAACCATGATCAAACTATAAAATTATAAATTTTTAATTATAATTTGTATCATAAATTAAAAAGAATTTCCCCAAGAATGAAAATCCCCAAAAGAGTTTTTTATATCATTATTTGTTATAATTGGAAATGTCTAATAAATAGAAGATAATATAGTTTAAATTAACCACCGAAGTGTAAAACTAAAGTCAACATCCCTCATCTCATGTATTATATATCCATAAATAGATTCTCTATTCCTTTAATTATAACATCTAGTCTTCTCATGATCTCCTCCACATGGATATTTAATGTTTCCCTCATGGTCAGTAATTTAATATAAATATTTATTACTAAAACTATATCTCTAATGATGAAATGACATTTCACCAACAATATACCCCCTTTTCCAAACTGGAAGAAATAATAATGTTCAAATATATCATAATTATCTTTTTAGCATTAATTCATCAAATGTGACATCAAAATTTTCATTTTGACTATATGATTTTATTCTCACATGTCATTCACTATTGCTAATTTCACAATGCAAATGATCAATCACATAATTTTTACACCAAAATTATTATTTTCTTTGTTGATGAGATAGATTTGTCAATTTAAATAATATTTAATATCCTTATGTGTATCTAACCTTTATGTTTTTATAGTGTAAATTATTATTACATAACATATAACAATTATTAAATATAAAATATTGTGATATTATATATAAGCATAATTTATATATACCATTATAATAGATATTATGTATTCAAAGGGAGTTCTAAAACATATATAAATTATCTTATAGGGGAATTTTAATATATTTTACATGTAATTAATATCCTCTAAGATTCATATTATATATCATTTGTTTCTAAAATAAAATTTTACAAATTCATACCCAATGAATTTCTTACATATATATGATTCCACTTTCATTTATTCCGCCACATTTTCCATTAATATAAATTAATTTATTAATTGTATCTAACAAATAATTTTATTTATAAAATTAATGTAAGAAATTTAGATCATAATTTTTGTCTTGATTAAGAATTATTCATTAATTCTAACAAAATATGAATTTTGTTACATAATTCACTAAAACACGATTAATTAATAACTATGATTCCATAAAATAAATAGAACATAAAAAAGTTAATATTATTTTATTTCAATTCCCAAAAATATAATTCCTTATAAACTAGGTAAATTTATTTGTTAAAATCATTTCAAAGAAAATTCAAAGGAAAAAAGTGAGGAAACCTTAAATGAATAATGTTTTTAAAACTTACCCTACATATGGTATGTTTCTTATTAAATTTTATACTTAATCAATGTTAAATTTATTTTCAATTATTCAATACTCTGCTGATAATTTAAACATATGTTCTAGAAAATATTTTTCTGAACTCAAATTATATATTATTTGTAATGTTTTTCTCAATCCTAACAAATTCAAGAGCCACCATTGGAATACTGTGGTTTTAAATATCTACCTTGTGAGTTAAGTATTATATTAAATGTGAGAGGTTAACATGGTTATTATCCAGATAATTTGTGGTATTTTTTATACTAAAATTTAAAAATACATTATAAGGATGTTTGCATATCCGTGAATCAAAATGTGTGGTTGATATTTTACTCTCTTTTCTAGTATAAACACTCATATTTATAACACCCCGTCATTTTTATACATGACTATTATATAATTTTAAATATAAAGAAAAAATATATTTAAAATTAAACGATCTGATACATTTTTGTATTGGGAAAATTAATTTCACACAACACTTCTACATAATAAAACATAAACATTTATTTAAATCTATCTTTTAATCCTTATAGAAACATGTGTTCTACATAGTACATGTAATCACCTAAGGACATACATCAATGAAATGGTTGATCTTAAAGCCTGGTAAGGGTTTGAAAAAAGGTACAAGAATTAATAGAACACATGTTACACCCCAACACATTCTGATTAATTTCCTTTTAATTAAATTTGTTATCATCAATAGTTAAGATACATGGAAGACCTGGTTTAATTGAAACTAATCTATTAAAATATTATTTAAACATGAAAATCATAACATATCTATTATGTTGGAAGAAATGAATATTACTAACTAAAATTTGAAATTTATATTATTTTAAATGTAAAAAAATTATGGGGATATATATTAATTATAAAAAAAATAGGAGTCATTCAAAAGAACGAGACATGTTTTCTAGAAAACAATATTTTTTCATAGGTAACATATTCATATCTTCTTGTGAAATTATGATATGATTTATTTTAGAAATTTTTCAAAAAAATTATTTAATAAAATTATCTTCATTTTTTAATTCATCATATCAAATATTATATTTGGGTGATATTTCTTTATTTTTCAAAAAAAATCATTTTTCAATTAACAGTGAAAATATATCTTTTTATTGAAAATTCCATTTTAGTTTAAATTATTTAAAATGATGAAATATATTATAATTAGTTTTTCAAGTAAAATTAAATCATTTATATTATATTCATGAGAATTTAGAACATTTTAATCAATATATAATTGATTTTATATATGAAATCTGTTTATACTTATGCGAATTTTCACTTTGAAACTCCATTTTTTTTCATCGTAACTTTTGATATAATATTGATTTTTATTCTTCCACTTATGTGAATTGAATTAATATAATTTTATTACATATTTTAATAAATATAATTTTGAGGAAATAAATTGTTAAACATTATTTTTAAACATTATTAATAGAAAACGATGTTAAAAATTAAATACTACGGTTAAGGTAAAAACTCATTTACCTGGGGTTAAAAGAAATATAATGGATAAAAATGACCAATAAACATGTAAAAACCTATTTTATGGAAATATTTCAACCATATAATGTCTATTGGTATATAATGTGGAATATTATATGCTTTTTCCATGATAATAAAACGGTTTTATTTATTATTTTCCAAAATTCCATGGGTTTTATATCCTCCAAATATAAATGGCCACCCCATATACTCCCCTCTTCAGTCATGAAATGAAATTTTTATCGGAAAATAAAAATCAAAATAGCTTATTTAATCCTATACCAACACAATTCAGTAATTTTTGGATTATAAATCCATCCTACAAATTATTTTGCGGTAAATAAAAATAAATTCCCTAAAACCAAGAAATTTCAAAGTATGAATATCATATTCGATAGCAGGTATGCCACGCATCACATTGTATAGAAATGAATAAAACAACTCAATAATATATTACATATATAGTATCTTAGAGAAATTAAATCTATTTTATAGATTTAAATTCACAAAATTCTTGAGTTAGGTTTCCTTTCACAAAAGAACGACATTCTTCGACACCTCATGTTACATGAAAGACTTAGTTCTACTGAATACTATTAATGTTGTTATAAAATAATAATTATATAATATCAATTAAATTATATTTTAAAAATATTATTAACTAATTTATTAAAATAAATAAATTCATTGGTTACAAATTAATTATAAATAAATATAAAGATCCATTCATTAAAAAGGCAATGTTTTTATAAAAATAAAATTTTTATTCACAAAAAAGAATTTTATCTTTGTAAATTAAATTAATATGAATTATTGAATTTTATTAATTAAATTTATATTATATATATATCAAATATAAGATATTTTACATTTAGATAATAGATTTTATAGGAATAAGATAAGAATAAATCTGATTTTACACATAAAAAGCTATATTTTTCAAATAGATGATTTTTTCGTTTTAATAGTTCTTATGTCATAAAAATAAATTATGAATCCTTTATAAAATTTATATTTCACAGTAAAAATCATATTTTAAATTTTATTTTCAAATTATCTTATGATAATTTATTTTCTTTTTTCTACGCTGTTTCAGTTTTTTATGAATATTGAAAAATAGTAAATTCTAACAGACATATCATCGAAATAATTTATAAAATTAAATATTTTTATAAATTTGTTTTAAAGTCAAACTAGATCACTTATACATATATTAATCCAATTTCTCTCATTGTGATAATTTTTATATTGAATTAAGATATTAAAACATATTACAATTTTGAACATTTTTACATTAAAAGGTCACTATCTCATCTCATTTATGGGATTTATTTTAGATTAGTTTTTCCTAATTCAGTGATTTGAATTATGAAAAAGGGATTCTATATTTATAATCATAATAATTTATAAATTTTAGTAAATTAAAATTAATTTTTTACTGTAAAGACCATATTTTTTTAATGAATTTTGTTAATTATATTGGAATACTACAAGTCCGTGAAAATTGACAGTGCGTGATTCTGAGGCCCGGTGTGCTCAGAAGGAATTTCTGAAAATTTTTTGGGTACGTTTAGTAAACATGCTAGTGGGTTTTTGTAACTTTTAAACTAGTGCTCAGAATTGAAATCTGAGGAAACCGTTGAACTTGCAGTGCCGATATTTGCTTAAGGAAACCTTCACCTCGACCGTTGTTGGTCAAGGGTGAAAGTATGTTTTCGTGTTTCTCAAGGAAATAAAAATAAAATAATAGAACAACTTTTCTATTATTTTAACTCCCATTTGAATAAGCAGTGGTTGGGATCACCTGATCTAGGAAACCCCCCAAATTGAATTATTATTGGTGGGGACCACCCTACTCTTGAACTCCCTCTTTAATGAGGGAGGTGACATTAGGTATCTTCTAAATTATGATATGCCAATGCAATTAAATTTATTGTGACTTTTAATAACGCCAACTCCATTTGTGCGAAATTTAATATTTACAACGTGAATTATATGATAGACTTGTGTTTATTATACTTGATCCTCATTTTGTTTGAGAGGATTTTTTGGAAAAATGGGCGAACTTGGAGAAACTCTTCTTCCAACAAAAAACGATCTCTCCAATGAAGAAGGTGCTCTCCCACAAAGAACTCTCTCTCCAACGAAGAATGAGATCTCCAATGAATAATACCCTCTCCAATGGGGAATGTATTCAACGAAAATGAACCAACATTTGTCCTTCCCTCCTCACCGATGTCAAGGATCCTTCGAGCTAGGGTTTGTTTTATTGAATACCCCCTACATGTTCTCGGTGTTATTCATGATTCAAGAAATAATAAGCTACTTGTGACTGCTCTAACGCGGAGGGTACATGACAAATTAAAATGTAATTAACTCCCGGAAATCCATTGTTTTTTTTGATGTGTTCTTCGGGTTGGAGGAGGACGACGACCAGTGTCGGCGATTGGCACCTGTGTGACTCGATAGCCGCGGCTGGCACCACGGCCGGCAGTGAAGACAGAAGTGGTGCAACCGAACTACTGAAGGGGAACCGCGGCATGCCAGATGCGACAGACCAAGGGCGGAGGATGACACTCTGGCCATCCAGATAAAGGGGATGGTGGTGCACGTCTGCGCTACTCGGTGGAGAAGAGTTGTGACCTAGTGTTGTGGTGGCGAAGCAAGGCGCTGCCGGCTCGAAACCAGCCATCGGTGATGGCATGGAGCGCAACTGCGCCGGACAGGGAAGGCTATCCATCTAGCCAGCCGGGGAGCTGAGTGGTCAACCATTGGGGACCACACTGCGGGCTAGGCCGCACTGGTGGGTTGGGGTGGACCCAGCAAGCCATGCCAAATCCCGTGGACCGGGTCGACCCGAAGTCAGGTCTGTTCGATTGGGTCAGGCCGGACCTAGACCTACTTCAACCCTTTCCACTCATTCGACTATATATTGAGCTACGAGCGTCCATTTTATGAACATTCATTGGCATCAGAAACCATGGATCAAGAAGGTCCATTAGGTATACCCTAATTCAGTTTTCGGTAATGTTGGGGTACGACTGGGTTGGATCAAACACGAATCCAATCGGGCCCTTAAGACTAAAAGGCTAATAACATACAGACTGGGCGTCCGATTGATGTGTCTTCTATTGCATTGGGAAGCCTTTTACATGGAGGTCTTTTGGGATACTTCTTCATAGTACTTCATCACAGTTGGAGTATTCCACATGTAGCTTGAGGAGAGGACCCTCACAGAATCAAGAGAGCTTAGTACGAGAACCCTATAGCTGGTTATAACATGAGAAAATGATCATATGTGGGTCTGTACTTTGGGATCCTATGTGGGTCTGTCCTTTGACACCCTATGTGGGTCTGTGATTTGGGAACCTATGTCATACATGGTGTGAGCTGTGTCTTTACCATTGTGGTAATCTTCTGTGTGGCGTACCTTGTGGTAATACCTTTGTGGTGTTACCTTCGTGGTGATTACCTTCATTGTGAAACCATTGTGGTATTCTTCTGTGTGGCGCACCATTGTGGTACATACCTTTTTGGTGTTACCTTCGTGGTATTCTTTTCTTTTGGGGAACAAATGTTTTTTGGCTAAGGGTTTTGGCCTTGAACATCCTCATAAAATAGATGGGTATACTTGATAACTTAGGTATATGTATGGGGATGTACCTAAGTAGGGTTTTCACTGGTTTACATGCTTTTTAGTTTATCCATTATGGTTTCTTTGAGACCTTGAGGGTCTCGGGGTATCTACTGAGTATCGTTATACTCACCCATGCACGGGATACGGCCACACATTTTTTTTTGGTGTAGACGACGGACAACTCGGACTGAGGACTAGGATACGAGGACTAGTGGTAGCTCAGAGGTGGACCTTAGAAGAGGCGTACTATAGAGATGACCATTCAGAAACTGTACATACCCATCACGTAGGATCCTTGGCGGGTGTTCACCGGAGTTGTTCAGCTTACTTGTACAGTCCAGTTTTCTTGTACTTTTTAGTTGGGCTTCTATTCGGGACCCTTTAACTTACTGAACACAATCTTTTTACGATCATTTTAGTTGTCTTATTATCTTGTCATGTTTTTTTTGCGTTAGTTTACAGGTTTCAAAGACAATGCCTTCCCAATTTTAGGGAATACTACTTCGGTTCTAGTCGCCAGCCCCTGACCTATGGAAGGTGTGGTTGGGGTAGTCACAGTACCGGACTCGGGGTATGGTTCGTGACAAAATGGTATCAGAGGAGTCAGTTCTACCATAGAACGTTGGAATATAATCTTTTTAACGGCAATAGTGTTAACTGTAGTGAGTGTGGTTTTCAGTTTAGGGAATCTAGTGTTAGAGCGGCAGCAGACCTATCCATAAACCTGGACCCTAACTTCTGATTTCCGACTCAGTACATGAAAACACTTATTGCATGTGTGTTTTAAAATGTTTTCATTGTGAACTCATTGAGTTAGCTCTCTAGGTATATCTTATTGACCGTGGTGCACCTATTTATTTTCTGGATTCATCCACGCTGACAACCAGCTAGGGTTTTGGGCATAGTACATGATGATAGCCCACTAAGTGATGAGGCCTCGGTGCAGGGCCCATTTTCGGGTGGAGGCACTAGCGGCGGTACCATTACCAGTTGGGCCACCGATTCCACTAGCCCCTACAGTAGAGGGAGCACGCTGCTTTAGTGAATCTCATGAGTTCTAGCGCTAGAGGCCACCCAGGTTCAGGATGAGATTGACCCACAAGCGGTTGAGGATTGGATGGAGGTTGTGGTGAGTGTTTTCTGACTAGTAGAGAAATCAGTTGATCTCTTGATGATCCTTGCAACTAGTATTCTAATGCTAGTAGTAGGTAGATGGTTGTGATTAATGATCCAGATTCGTGATGAGGTGACACTTATCTGGGCATATTTTGAGAGACTGTTTCGTGTAGATATTGTCTCAGTGACCCTTCGCACATTGTGCATAGAGGAGCTTCATTATCTGTAGTAGGGAAGCATGACTGTGGCTTAGTACTCTGTGAGGTTCACCAACCTCTCACACTGCTCCACTAATATGGTACATGACCCATTCTTCAGGTCTCAGACCTTCGAGCAGGGACTCAGGTGGGAGATCAGGGCTTCGATGATCTCACTCAGCATCCCGACGTAGGCGGGGGTGTTAGAGAGAGCCCTCTTAGTGGAGAGTTTTCTTGCTGATCAGTCACCTATAGCGAGACCCACCACCAAGAATCACATAGCGTAGTCTTCTGTAGCTATCTGTAGACATATTTCATAGAGGTCCAAGAGGACCAAGCCTACAGGTGGACAACCGCTGGATTCCGGGTCAGTTTTGTGGTCCATCGAAGACAAAGCCATTCGTGCGAGGATTAGGCAGTGGTACACATGTGGAGGGAAGGGTCATATGACTCATGACTACCCAAACCACTGTACTGAGGATCAAAAGACGATCAAAAGACTGCCTAGGTAGAGATAAAGGTTCGACCAAGAAGGTCCACAGGGAGCAGGCGGACATGGCAGAGGAGCTGGCTGTGCATCTGGAGGTGGGTGATGATTAGAGATGTTATTTCCACCACCACCAGGTGGTCTACCCCAACCACAGGTAGTATGAGGACATGGGAGAGATTAGTTCCAAGAAGCTGAGACCTACGAACATGGCACTCTAAAGATGATACGAGTCATGATCTGTGTTTAATCCACCTTAGCTACAGAAATTTTAGAAATAGGTGGTGTCATTCTTCTATTTCCCATGCCCTTGTTCGGAGCATGAAGATTCCAATGGAGCCATTGGCTCGATCCTTATGGATAGAGACTCATACGGGAGCAGATTCAATGATTACGAACTAGTGTCAGTAGTGTGAGCTTACTCTAGGAGGCCAGAGCTTCGGCAGGGATCTCCTAGTAGTGGTGTAGAGGCCTTACAATGTCATCTTGGGTATGGACTGGTTATCTATAGTCCATGCTTATATTGACTATATTAGGAGCAATGTGTGGTGTGTCCACACTTATGGACTAGATTTACCTTCACCGGTGAGAAGGGAGCATTTTCAGCATAGGATGGACTTACCCGGAGGAGAGTGTAGCCGATCACTCATTAGTTGGATAGCATTACCCATGGAGCAGTTGATTTGTAAAGTCCGGTTAATCCTATAGTGGTGGACCAGTACGCGGATGTCTTGGATCATTATGTTCCGGGTCTACCTCCTCATAGATAGGTGAAATTTTACATTGATTTTTACCCTGGGAGGGCACCAATATCTACAGCTGCGTATTGGATGGCTCCCATAGAGCTTCATGAGCTGTGAGAATAGATGGAGGACTTACAGGGGAAGGGGTTCATCTGGCCCATTATTTACCCTTGGGTATCCCCGATTTTGTTCTCCAAGAAAGAAGATGGGAGCTTGAGGCTTGTGGTGACTATTAGCGCCTGAACCTTGTGACCATGATGAACAAGTACCCACTCCCAAAGAATGACGGCTTCTTTAATAAGCTTAAGGGTGCATAGTGGTTCTTGAAGATACACCTCAGATCAAGCTATCAAAAGCTCAAATTACGAGATGAGTATATGTAGAGGAGATATTTCCGATGTTGGTATGACCATTATGAGTTTTTGGTCTTGTTGTTCGACATGACCAATGGTTCTGCAGTGTTCCTAGGACTCATGAATGGGATCTTTCATCCATATAGTGATCGGTCTGTTGTGGTCTTCATTGATGACATTATGATCTACATGGCTACTGATGAGGATCATGCCTATTATTTGAAGATCATTCTGGACACACTCTAAGAGAACCAACTTTTTGGTAAGCTCTCGAAGTACCAGTTCTGAATCCTAGAGGTTCACTTGTTGGGACATGTCATATCAGAGGCTAGAGTGGTGGTGGATCCATTTATGATTGGGGTGGTACATTCTTGGGAGACACCCAGGAGTGTGATGAAGTTATAGAGTTTCACGGGTTTGGCCAGATACTACCGGAGGGTTGTTCCAGATTTATCTAGAGTTACAACACCTAAATCAGTGTGAACGAATAGGGGGAAAACATTTATGTGGTATAAGAGATGCCATTGGACTTTTCAGGAGCTAAGTAAGAGGCTGACTAGTGCCCCCATCTTGAGGCCGCCAGAGGAAGGTGTTGGATACGTAGTGTACTGTGACGCATCAGAGACCGGGCTCAGATGTGTCCTAATGTAGGAGTGAGTAGTTATCGCATATGGATCTTGATAGCTGATACAACATGAGAAGAACTACGCTACCCATGACCTAGAGTTAGCAGCAGTGGTCTTCTCCTTGAATATGTAGCCACATTTCTTGATGGGTGAAAATTTAACAGTCCACTAAGATCACAAGTGTCTTAGGTATATCTTCTCTTAGAAGAACCTGAACCTGAGACAGTGATGTTGGATTGAGTTACTCCAAGACTATGACTTATATATAATCTATACTCTTTGAAAAGGGTATGTTGTAGCAGATGAACTGAGAAAAAGATCTACTATATAGCTACTAGGTGAGGTGATTTAGCAATAGTACACTTTGAAAATATCCTTCGTTGATCGGGATGGAGCAGTTTTTCTTCAGTCTCTTATAGCCAATCCCCCACTTCTTCAGTGAGTCAGTGAGGTGTAGTATGGGGACGTAGACTGCAAGACTCGACATTCATAGATATCTAACAGACAGGCACCTGATTGATTTTATGATGTTTGGTAGCATGTCATCCTCTTCATAGGATTTACCATAGTAACAGTGTCTCATTATAAGGTAGTGTTGTGCGAGTTTCACACATCTCCTCTATCGGTGCATCCATGAGTGGAGGAGATGTAACATGATCTCGGACGATAGCGTAGGTGGCCGAGAATAAAGAAATAAGTAGCAATGTTTGTCTCTCGGTACCACAATTTTCAGCAAGTGTAGGCAAAGCATCAGGTATCAGTAGGCTTGGTTCAGCCTTTAGATGTCCCAGACTGGAAGTGGGATGAGATAAACATGGACTTCGTGACAGGACTTCCACGTATGTCAAGAGGTCATGATTCTATATGGGTGATCATCGACTGAATCCCATAGTGGGCCACTTCCTACCGATTAGAGAGAAGGGTTCAACAGAGAGCATGGGATGCATCAATTTTCCGGAGATTGTATGACTACAAGGAGTACCCTCGACAATTTTCTCTCATCATGATGCACATTTCACTTCCCAGATATGGAAGGGGTTGCAAGAAGCTTTAGGGACGTAGCTTCATTTGAGTACCACCTTCCATCCTCAGACGAATGGCCAGACTGAGCGTACCATTCAGACCCTCAAGGACATGTTGCATGCTTGTGTCCTCGACTTTAGTCACATCAAGGAGGATCACTTGCCCTTGGTAGAGTTTGCATACAAAAACAGATATCACTCCACCATTGGTATGGAACCATTCGAGGTGTTGTATGGACGACCTTTTAGATCGCCATTGTACAAGACTAATCCAGGGGAGTCAACACTTAGGGGACCAGATATGGTACAAGCTACCATAGAGAAGGTGTAGATCACCCAAGAGCGGATGAAGACAGCACCGATCCAGCAAAAGCCTTAGAGCGACATGAGGTGGAGACCTCTGGAGTTCAAGGATAGTGACCATGTATTTCTTTGGGTCTCAACCTGATGAGGTTTTCGGTGATTTGTCCAGGGTGGTAAGATATCTCTGAGGTCCATTGGACCCTTCCAGGTCCTCAGAAGAGTTTTCGAGGTTTCTTACCACCGAGAACATCCCCCTCAATTGAAATGGTTTCATGAAGTCTTACATGTATCCTAGCTGAGAAGATACTTCCACAACCCTTCTCTCTTCTTCGATCATTGAGGTCTAGACATCGATGATTGGACGACATTGATGGAGGTTCATGTGGAGATTGAGGATTGATAGAAGAGAGCCCTTCATGGGTGATCGATACCATTTTTACGTGTACGTTGGTAGCACGAGAACTTACAAGAGAGCACATGGGTGATGGAGGCTTAGATACGTGCTCAGTACTCCCACATGTTCCACTAGTTTGATCTATGACTTACGTGGATGCAAATCCCTGAAGGAGGGAGAATGTAATGACCCTGATTTTTTTACATGAATTTTTTTTAATTAAATAGGAAAAGTACAAGCCAGCAAAAATTGATGGTGCATGATTCTGAGGCCCAGTGTGCCCATAATGAATTTCTGAACATTGTTTTAGGTACGTTCAGTAAAGGTGTTTTTGGGTTTTTGAAAATTTTAAACCACTGCTTTGAATTGAAATCCCAGTACATCGTTAAACTCGTAGTACTGGTATTCTCTTAAGTAGACCTTCATCTTGACCACTGTTGGTCGAGGGTGAAAGTTAGTTCTCTTGTTTTCTGTGGAAAATAAATATAATATAATTGAAAAACTTTTATTTTTTTTTTAAACTCCCATTTGAATGTGTAGTGGTGGGGACCACCCATGCTAGGAAACCACCCAAATTGAATTCTTAATGGTGGGGACCACCCGAATCTTGAACTCCCTATTTAACGAGGGATGTGACTTTATGTTTCATCTAAAATAATTTTGCCAAATAAATTTAATTTATTGTGACATTTAATTATCCAAACTCCATTTGTGCCATCATTATTTTTTCAAACATGAATTATATGACAGACATATTTCAATTATATTGGCTCTTCATTACCTTTGGGGGGATTGGTTAGCAAAAAGTGAGAACTTTAGAGAAACTATTCTTCCAATGAAGAACGTGCTCTCCAACAAGGAACACACTCTCCAACGAAGAACGCCCTTTCCAACGAGGAACGTCTTCAATGAAAAAATGTATGTTTGTCCTTCCCTCCTCACCGACGTCAATGAACCTTTGAGGTAGGGTTTGTTTTTTTGAATACCACCTTAACAATTCTTGATGTTCGTAATGATTAAAGAAATAATTAGGTGCTTTCTACCGATCTAACATGGAGGCTACGGGCCAAAGAACATGGCACGACCTGCCCACAATCCTTTGTGGTTTTTGATGTGTTCTTTGTGATGGAGGAGGATGGAGACCGGTGTCTTTGATTGGAACCCGTGGTACTCGAGGGTAGCAGTTGACACCATGGTCAGCTGCAAAGAAGGGAGTGGCGTAATAACCCCACCATAGGAGAACCATGGCCTGTCAGCCATGGAGAAGCAAGGGCGGTTGCCATCACACCTGTCGGCCGCATGAAGGGGAAGGCGGCGCATCTGGGCTGCCCGGTGGGGATGAGTCACGATATTGTGTCGTGGCGGCGAGGTGAGGTGTATCCGGCTCGACATCGGCTACTGGTGATGGCACGATGCATGACCATTACACATGGATAATTGTATCCATCTAGCCAGCCTAAGAGCCGAGCAGTTTTTCCTAGTAGACCACAACCCAAGCCGCCACACCCTAAGCCACATAGTGGGCCAGGTAGGATCTCGCGGGCCGAGTCTGACCCACGATCTGACCTGGGTCAGGTTGCACCAGGCCGAGTCGATCCGGGTCAGACCATACCCCGACCTAATTTGACTCTTTCCACTCTTTCGGCCATATCTTGGGTTACAGGCGTCCATTTGAAGAGTTGTATGTAGCATCATAATCCTTGGATCAAGATGGTCCATTTGGTATATCCCTCATGAGTTTTGGATAAATATGAGGTATGGCTAGGTTGGTTCGAACGCGAATCCAAATGGGACCTCAGGACTAAAAGTCTAATAACTACAAACCGGTTATCCGATTGACGCATCGTCTATTGCGTTGAGACCCATTTTACATAGTGGTCCTTTGGGATATGTCTTCATTGGACTTCGTGGAAGTAGGAGTATTCGGCCTAGGGCTTGGGGAGCAGGCTCTCCCAGAATCAAGTGAGCTTAGTGAGGGAACCCTATAGCTGGCTGTATCATGAGAAAAGAATCCTAGGTGGGTCTGTACATTGAGATACTATGTCGGTCGGTACATTGGGATCATATGTGGGTTTGTGATTTAGTATCCTAGGTGGGTCTGTTTTAGAGAGTCTTACTTGGATCCACTCTACGAATCCACATGGGACTACTCTAGGATCCAACGTGGGTCTGTGGTACTTGGATCCTTCATGGGACTGTTGATTTAGGATCCTTCGTGGTTCTACCTTTTAACATAGTACGATGATTCAATAGTTACATCTAATCTTCTTTACTATCGTACATAAGTTTTACCTAGTTTTAGTTGAGTCTTTACCTTTGTGTTAATCTTCTATGTGGCGTACCTTTTGGAACAACCATTGTGGTGTCACCTTCACGCTACATACCTTTATGGTGATACCTTTTTGGTATTCTTATATGTGGCGTACCATTGTTGTACTTATCTTTGTGGTGTTAACTTCATGGTATTCTTTCCTTCGTGGAACATTTGTACATTGGCTAAGGGTTTGGCCCTTGAGTTTCCTCATGAATGAGATGGGTATACTTGATAACATAGGTATATTTATGGGAATGTACCTAAGTAGGGTACTATCTGGTTTACATGCTTTGTGGTTTATCTTTTGTGGGTATTCTGAGACCTTGAGGGTCTTGGGGTCCATACTGGGTATTGTTAAACTATCCCCTACACCAGTTACGCCCATACATTGTTTTGTTTGGTGTAGACAACAGATAGCGCTGACTAAGGACGAGGGTACTAGGACTAGAGGTAGCTCAGAGGTGATCCTTAGACAATGTCTACTATAGAGACGACCACTCGAGATTTGTACCTACTCTTGCGGTAGGATCCCTGATGGCTGCTCAATAGAGCTGTTCAGCTTACTTGAACATTCCATTTTTCTAGTACATTCCAGTTGGGCTTGTATTCTAGTTCCTTTTACTTACTGTACACACTCTTTTTTATATTAGTTTTCTCAAGTTCGTATCTTTCTATGTGCTTGGTTGCGTGAGTTTACATGTTTTAAAACCAATGCCTTCCTAGTTTTAAGGAATACGCCTTCAGTGCTAGTCCCCAGCCCCTGGCCTATGGAAGGCGATCATGGTGTAGTCACAGCATGGGCCATGGGGGATGGGTAATTATATTTTCCTAAATTAATAGTGAAAGAAATTATAATTAATTATAATGATTTGGGTAAAAACTGTAGGTTCTGACTGCAATAAAAGTGCATCGATGGGTGTACCAAACCATAATTTTTACCATTAACAACGATCAATCCATAATCCATCACAATGAAAAAATTCAGGATCATCGGAATATAACTAACAACAAAATAAAAGAGGTGAGTCCTATAATCATTTATAGGATCATCATATGTTTATTATAATTAATTTAATTAAAAGAAAATAATTACATTGATGGAATATTCACATCGTTGATGTTTTCGGTCATGATCCAATGTCATCCTTCATTGCATCGTAGAAGCTATGTGTAGGCTTCCTCTAGTTGTGATCCACACTTGCTACACATATCCCTGGACATCACTGAAAGCATCTCCAAGTGAGATCGCGGATGATCCTTCGCTTGCGTTGTCCACCTTCGATCGCCTGGAGAGCCGCTTCCAATGCACTCTCCTTGATCCAGTGGAGGAGGATCTCTCTTGTAGCAGGATAGCATTCTTGGAGAAAAATAATTCTCTCCTAGATCGAGCTATTTATGTTGATCTTTTGTGCATAACTAAAAAGAATAGCTAGGTAAATGAGAATAATATATTTTGGATTTTAATTACATAGAATTATAAAATTAATTAATTACCTGAAATAATTTATTCATTTCATTTAATTCTTAGTAAGACATCATGTCTAATAATAATAGTAGACTATTATTATCACTTGAAATGTTCCCAATGAATTAAACCAAATATTATTTAATTAAATAAATATTATTATTTTTCACAAATCCCTAGAAAAACTATACTGCGAGTATGTTAATATAAATAGTGTGTCCTTTTTTTTGTCAAATATTTTTATTTCCTCCAATAAATTTATTAGACCTTGAATAATGACTTTTTATTTTATGAATAAATATCACTGAATTACTTGATAAATAATATATTATTTCTCCCACAATATATTCTCTCGAATAACTAGTGTCAAAATAAATATGAGTAGGCATCCTTGAATAAATATTCTACCAAAATCATGAATAATCATTATTCAACATGTGAAATTAATATTTAACAGAGAAACACGGGCTAACTTAGTGTGTTACCCTCTAGGCCTCTTCCTCAGTTGAATTAGGTATAGCCTACCAAAATTATAAGGTTAGCATCTAGAAAAACTCCAAGGAACCGATAGAGAAATAAGTTAACACCGGAATAACGTGTGAACTCCTAGGAACACTTACCAAGTAATGTAATCCATTTGTGTTAATTTATCAAATCAAGTGCATTTCATACTAGTTCCATCAACACATGAACGTGATTATTCTTTCTCGGACTTCCCATAATTGAACATTCCCATTCCTCACTATGGATATGGATTTATTTATGCTATATAAATTCATCAAAGGTCCTGAGATAACTAATAATGTTATAGAACATAAGTGAAAAATCATTTGTTGAATTTTCTATTAATTCTATATTACTCGTGACACACCCAACATATTCTACATCACTTTGAATAGTGTATCGTCAGAGTTAACATCAATACAACTTTGTGCATGGGTTGTAATATCCATTAAAAATAATCACAATGTCTAAGAACCAATACACATGTCCGCATATAGGAACATCCAATGAAAATATGAACTGTGGATTTCCTACTAGTGGGTATCGTTCTCACAATAATCTCCTGGATATTACCAAGGGTGCACACACTAAAAATGTACCTAAAACATTTACGAGTCCTCACCCCTATTGGTTGTATTATTTGTGTCAATAAAATAACATCATCCAACCACAAAACAGATATTCAAGAAAAGTGTTATGGAACTTCTGGGTTCTCATCATGGCAGATAACCTCTATGAACCATTATTGAAACAGTTAACCTGAGGATATTATCAAATTCATTGTCCCACAGAAGAACAATCAAGATGTGATAAGGGATCTATTAGTGAAGAAAGTAAAAAGTAGTAGGTTCTAGGCCACCGAATCCAACACACTCCCACTTTGAATAGACCCAACTTCTAGAAATATTTAACCCACTATCTCATACATGATATTCCTACTTCTGATAAGATAGGACATTAGTCATGGGGACTTCCATGATCTCTTTAATGGGCACTCAGCTCCCTGAAAATTCACCCCTTTGATATAAATATCTCAAGAGTTTCTACATCTAGAGTATGTGATTTTCCTTTTGATGAGACCTTGGTTCTTTTTTAATATCCACCACTAGAGTATTATCACAATACTATGTTATAGGGTCTCTACTGCTAGGTACCCAATCAAGCTCCATGAAATTGTTCTGAATCCAGATGGCTTCCTTGGCATCATCCAAAGCCGCTATATATTCGGAAATTGTTGTAGAATCAGTAACAACTAGATTCTTTGAACTCTTCCATCCCACAACTCATCCATTGAGAATAAAAATATATCCAGATTGTGACTTTAGATTATTATGATCTGCCTAAAAACCAGCATCTGAATATTCTCTGACGACAAGATCCACATCTCCTCCACACACTAGGTACATATCCTTAGTTCTTCTCTGATAATTAACGATATTCTTAATATAATTCTTATTTTCTTCTCATAGATCTTCATATTATCTTTATACCATGCTTAGTGCATAGGAAACATAAATCCTGGTACATAACAAGGCAAACATGATAGATAATATAGCCGAATATTATGGGATCATACTTATCCTATCATTCTCATGTTATGTCTGTAGACACATTTTTATAGAAAGATGAATGCCATGTTACACTAGAACCAATACACTCTTAGATTGTTCCATACGAAATCTCTTTAGTATAAGGTCAAGGTATGCACCCTGACTTGGTCCAGAAGCATCTTGGATCTATCAGGAATGATATTCATCCTTATAATGTAGGTTGGATCGCTTAAGTCCATCAGAGAGAACTACTTGTTCAACCTATCCTTAACAAACTGTATGACTGCTATATCATTTCCAATAGGTAATATGTCATCAACATATACTACTAGGATAGAGATTGTATTTCCATTAAACCATTTATAAACACAAGGCTCAAATTTGTTCTTAATAAAACCAAATTATTTAATGGATTCATCAAATCGAATGTTCCCTGACTCGGATGCCTGATTTAATCCATAAATGGATTTATGCAACTTTTAAACCCGTTTTTCTACACATGGTGTTAGAAACCCTTCTGTTTCTTTCATATTCACATCTTCTTGAAGGTTCCCTATACATAATTCTTTTTTTACATCCATTTTCAAAATCTCGTAGTCATGGAAAGATGTTATGGAAAGTATGATTGTTAAAGATTTAAACTTGGAAACTAGCGAGAAGGTTTCATCAAAGTTTATTCTTAGACACTGTATGAATCCTTTGACCACTATACCATCTTTGTAGGTGCTTACTGGCCCTTCAATGTTTAGCTTCCTCTTGAATACCCATTTTCATCCAACAATCATTATATCAACTGGCTCATCAACCAGAACCCAGAATTGGTTCTGATACATTGAATCCATATCTAAATTCATAGCTTCTATCAATCTTGCATCTTTTGTGTTTATATTTCTTCCTTTTATGAGGGAGGTTTATCATTGTCTAAAAATAATTATTCACCATCCTTGGTGTCTGGGAAACCAAATTCCGAAGTTCCCTTACCTCTATTGATCTCCTACATAGTACTTATGTTTATGGATCCTCTTCCATAGGGACCTGTGAATCTTTTTCATGCACCAAATCATGTGTATCTTGAGCATCAACATCATCAAAGTAAATCATGCTCCCACTTTACTTTTTTAGGAAATTCTCCCTCCCAAGAAGAATGACTTGTCCGGTGAAAATCACATTCTTGTTGGAAGTGTTATATATATATATTATCCTTTTTCATCATTGGGATATCCTATAAAGATACACCTCATTACCCAGGGTGCAAGTTTGTGTCATGAGAAGGCCTTAACAAACTCCTTGCATCCCCATACACATCTGTGTGAAAAAATGGGTTTCTTTGCATTTCCTAAATTGTAGTGAATTCCATTTGCTGCCTTAGTTAGTAATCGGTAAAATTTGTATGTCATGGTTTGTAATGCATATCCCCAAAATGATAATGGATGATCTACATGTCTCGGCATCAACCTCACCATGTCCAAAAAGGTAAAAATCATCCTTCCAATAACACCATTCCAATGTGTTGTATAAGGATGAGTGACATGTGATAGAATCAGACACTCCCGTAAAAAGTTAGTGAAATATTGGTTCAGATATTCTCCAACTCAATCCAATCCAAGATACTTTATCATCATACCAAACAGATTCTCCACATCATTCTCCAATTCCATAAATTTATCTAAGGACTTGGACTTATACCTCAATAAGTAGATACTTCCATATCTAATCAAATCATGATTAAAATTAGTGAAGTTAAGAATATCCAGCTCTATCTTCTACTTGAAATGGTTCGCACACATCTCTGTGTACCAATCCTATAATCCATGTGGCCCTTTCACCCGGTCCACCAAAAGGCGTCTTGGTCATTTTACCTTGTAACCAAGCGTGATATATATCAAGTGGTTCTAGATTAGTAGAGTCCAAATTACTATTGTGGCAGAGCTTTGTCAAGCACTTGTTGTCTACAGGACCAAGAGGGATATTCCACAACCTGGTGTAGTATGATCCATGTGAGTTTGTTTAGTTATCGATTTCCAAAAAATGTTTCTCATAATTTAATTCATACAAATTGTAATTTAAATGCCCCATACCATAACATACATTGTTCTTGTAAAAGAAAAAATATATTTACAAACATGGTAATAAATCCATCCATATCCAAAAAATATACATAAATTATGTTCTTAGTAAAACAAGGCACATAATAACAATTACGTAAAACCAAAAGCATTCCAGTTGGAAATGAGAGATGGTAAACGCCAATAGCCAACGCAGCCAGCCTCACACCATTGGAAACTTGAAGATCCACCTCTCCTTTGTAATTCTTTCTAAATTTACTTGGTTCATGAATATGAATAATTATTTGAGCACCATAAGTTGAATACAATTCTCAATGTGTAGAAATGGAAAGATTTCACTCAATAAAAATCATATGTTCAATGTCCCCATGCTTTTGGGTGCAGTTCCTCTTCTAGTGGCCTGGCATGCCAAATGAAAAAAAAACATCATCCTATTCTCTACCCTACTTATGGATCATCCCCTTCTTCGAGGGATGCTGATGAGTGTCTTTATACCCTTTATAAATACATGGCCCCTTTTCCTTGTCCTTTCTTTTCTTATTCACCATAAGGAATGATGGTTTGTCACAACCCATTTCCTTATCTACCCGGGTAATTAAGGTCAGAAGCTCCGATAGTCTCTTCCCATTGTTTCTCATGGTGTAGTTGAAAATAATTCAAGACAATTTCTTGGGCAGTGATGATAGGATGAGATCTGTATGCAACTCATCCGGAAATATGATAACTAGGATGTTCTGGAATTCAATGAAGATAATAAGAATGACTACATGAGGCCCTACTAGTACATACTCTCCATGATTAGTTGTAAACAATACATTGGAGATCTCGTATCTATCATGTATCACCTTTTCTTTATAGTGATACTTAAGGTGAGACATCCTGATTTACACGTCTATGTTTTCATGTTGCTTCAAGAGATCATTAGACATGGCCGATAGTATGAAACATTAGACATATGTGGCGTCATAAATATGTTTCATATAGAGAGATATTTTTTCGTCACTTGACCCTTTTCAAGGTGCAATTATAACAAGATATTTCAAAAAATTAAATTTGTTCTTATGGGAAAGGATGACGTGTAAACGCCTCTTCCATTCCAGTAAATTGGTGTTGGTGAGATAGTTTTCTATCTCGAGTATGGTTCACAATGATATGTTTAAAGTTATTTTTCTTTTCATTTATAAAAATTGAAAAGAGAAAAGATTTAGTACTTTATCATGATAAAACCGAGACAAATAAAAAAATAAATACTTATTACTCTCCCACTGTTTTATCGAAATCCAATAGCTCTCACCATTGACATCAGAATATTCGGTTGCCTAAATAATCCAGTGGAAAGTATCTATATTTCCCTTCGCATTATCCCAACTAGGGTTGGTCAAGTAACATGAAGGGTTTTAGATAGGAATTCCAAATTCCAGCTGCATTGACTCACAGATCCTAGATCCACAGAGTAGACTCCGCAATCCTAAAACCCTTTTATTTTGGAATTCCTCAACCTTTGCCTCTTAGTCACACAAAGTCCTACTATGGCAGTCAACCTTTGATATGAACCTACTCAAGTCTATCCAAAACCTTTAATTAGAATTCCCTAATAATTTAAATATCCCCAACTAGGGTGGGTCAAATACCTTGAACTACGGTTCAATTCTAACCAAGATTATGGAAGGCTATACCAAAATAATATTTCTTTGAGGGATTTTATCCATATTCGTAAATTTATATTTTATTATCTTTGATTAAATTTTTTCTAATGATAATTGGGATATAATTAAATGATTAACCATGTCTAAGTTAATATTTCCTCTTAAGTCAGTATTATTTTAGTTCCATATTATATACTTGTTTAATTCATTAATTGAGTGATCCTGACAACACAACCAAAAAAAATAAACCATGAAACTGATAGAAGTAATCTAAATGGTATGACCATGAGCTTGGTCTATTGTTTAGTTTATCATCCATTTTATAAACTAACCCAAGATCTTGGGGAGAAACACCTTGAACCTTTTGGGTTCTTGTTTACATATTTGCACCTAACCATATTTGTATCTCCTTGGATTGGTTTCACCTTGGATCCTAACTTGATCCACCTAGACTAGCATCGAAGTTCCATCCATTACATATTCTTTTATCTCACTCACAGTTGAGGCATAAAATATAGTTTTACATAAAAGAAACCATGGGCATGCAGGCCGTACATATTAATGAGGAGAAGGCTCACATGCCAACAAATTTAATTAAAATAAATAAATTAAAAGAAATCATTCACATAAAAAGGAATTAGTCTAGTTCATGATCATACATTCATGCAACAATATTTTGGCTTAAATAAACCATTAATTACAATCTTTAATAATTCTTGTTAAAGATAAATTATGCTCGAATCAATTAATTATCTTTAATTTGTCAATCCTTTAACCTTAAACCCTTTTCTAAATATCCTTGAGATTTTCACCCATCATAATTTTAATCATATAGATTCATTTAAAATTATCTTTGTATGTAACTTGTACCAACCATGTGAATCCGCGTTCATAACTACCCAATTAGATGAAAAGAACATTACACATATAATAAATTAAACACATATATATATAACACCAATCACATATTGAACCTAACATTTACACCCACACTATGATTAAAATCTCAAGGGTTTGTATAACATCATAATAATTTTTAATAAATCTATGTAATTTAAATGAGAACATGACATGTAGTTCCAAAAAAAGGCGTGTAATATTATTCACAATCCATCTTAAGTACAAGGTCAAGGACATTTCATGTAGATGTACATTGAAAATCATCGTAGTACATGACGTATTCAGTGGGCCACATGATGTGTTGAATCCGTGTTACACGTTTTCCAGCCGAGCAGGTTGTGTACATGGTACACAGTCCAACCCTAACCTGAAGGGACTACAAGCCATGTTCAGTGGTCCACAGGGTGTGTAGTCCAAAAACTACATTCCACCTTCTCCTGGTCAACACACTGAGCCATTTAAGACTCATATGGACTCCAATATACAACATGGTTTGGAATTCCAGTCCCGATGCATGGAACCTAGTCTACACGGTGTGTACAACGAAATAAACGTTGTGCATTCTGGTGTTGAAATTCTAGGAAGCTTTGGAACCTCTAGACTAAATCCTCCATTTAATTATAATCAAAATTAAAAGAAAATATTTATTTTGTATGGTGAACGAGAAATGAAAGAGGAGGAACAAATCTCAAGATTCTGATTTCTATAACTATTAACATAAAATTAAATAACTAAATTGTTAAATTCTTAAATCATCAACCAAAACCTAAATAATTATAATCAGTGATAGGTCTTCTTTGATACCACTTTTAGTTTTCGAGCATAACGGAAGCGAGTGGATGGGTGTACCCAACATTAAATTTTTCCATTAATAACAATAAATCCCAGATCCATCATGACGATAAAATGCCAAATCTTCATAATAGAACAAAGAAAAAAATAATATAGGGGAGTCCCTAAACCATATAGAGGATCATTATATGTTGGTAATAATTAATTTAATTAAAAGACATGAATTAGTTTGATGGAATTCTATCTTACTTAATGTTTATGGTCACGATACATTGCGATCCATTATTGTGTCAAAGAAGCCAAGTGTAGGCTTCCTCCTGCGGTGATCCACATGTTCGCTACATATATCTGGACATCGCTGAAGGGATTTCTGGGTTCTAGCACGGAAAAGCCCTCGCATGTGATACCCACCTTCGATCACCTTGAGAGACGCTTCCAAAGCACTCTCCTTGATCTGGTGGAGGAGGATCTCTCTTGTAACTTGAGAACATTCATGGTGGAAAAAATATTCTCTTTTGGCTTGAGAGATTTCTCTTGATCTATTGTGCACAACAACAATGAATTTCTCGGTTAATGAGAATAATATAATTTTTATTTTAATTACATATAATAATAAAATGAATTAATTACCTGAATTTATATATTCATTTCATTTAATTTTTTGTAAGACCCCATGTCAAATAATATCTGTGGATAAGTATTATCACATAACTTGTGACCATATAATTACACCAACAATTTTTTAATTAAATAAATAATATTATTTCTCGAAAATCCCCATAAAAACTACATGGTGGGTATATTAATATAAACAGTGTGTACTTTTATTTTTTCAGTCTCTTTATTTCCTCCACCACATTAATTAGACCTTGAATAATGACTATTTATTTATTAAATAAATATCACTGCATTATTCACTAATAAATATATTATTTCTCCTACAATATATTCTCTCGAATAACTAGTGTCGAAATAAATGTAACCTGTCATCCTAAAATAATAATTATACCACTATCATGAATAATATTTATTCTTCTTGTTAATTAATATTTAACATAGATAATTGGACAAACTTTGTGTGTGATGCTCTAGGTATCTTTTTTATTGGCATTAGTCGGAGCCTTCCTAATGTCCATGGTTATCATATAGAAACATACAAAGGAACCCACAGAGAATGAAGTTAATTATGCAATGAAGTGTCACCTCTTATGAACAGTTACCATGTAATTTAATCCCTTTAGCTCGATATCTTGTATCGAGCAGGTTGCATGTTAGTTCCATATACCCATGTGCTAAATTATTCATTCTTTGACTTCCGGTAATTGAACCTTCCCATTCCTCACCATGTCCATGGATTCATTTAGGCTATATCAATTCCATCATTGAGCCTGAGATATCTACGTTGGTTATGGAACATAAGGGAAAAATCCTTCCTTGAATTATCTATTAATACATTATTACTTGTGACACACCCAACATATCCTACCTCACTATAAACAGTGTGTCGTTACATGTTTTTTCAATACATCTAAATACGTGCGTTGTAATTACCATTAATAATAATCTTAAAGTCTAAGGACCAATACACACATCCACATATAAGAACATCAATGACCCTATGAAATGTGGATTCCCTACTAGCAGGTCTCTTTCCAATAATATCCTCCTTGATATTACTTGGGGTGCACACCAAGAGAAGGTTCCTCAATGTTTTATGAGTCCTCATCCATAATGGCCTATATTATTTGTGTCTCTCAAATAACATCATCTGGTCATATAACATTTATTCAGGAATAGTGTTATGCCACTTTCGGGTTCTCATCATAGAAGGGATTCAACAAGACCCTTTAGTTAAATAGCTATCCTTAAGACATTATCACATGCATTGTCACGGTTAAGTACAATGAAGATGTGATTAGGTATTTATTACAGAAGAAAGTATAAAGTATTTGGTTATAGGCCTCCAACTCTAACAAAAACTTGTTTACTTAGTGGTCAGACATCACTCTTAAGGGTCCAAATAAGCTACAAAACTATCCAAATCCCATTTTAAGGACATATATGGAACATATAACCTATTTTATTGAATTTGTTTTATTATAGGTTGAACATAATGTAAGAGAGACCTCCAAATAGTATTTACCATTTGATAATTACAAGAATTTCCCTCACCCTCCAATATAAAAGGGGGCTCACTCACCTCAATACTTCAAACCTATCATGTTATTTTGATTGTCCAAACCAAAATCATTTCACACTCAAAAATAATTACACTCATTATAAAATAATTATTTAGTGAAGAAAGAATCATATTGAGGGTTTAGTGAAAACCAATGGATGATACCCCAAAAGGGGTAATGTCTTATAAAGGAATTTTCATTTTACTTCCTTCTCCACCTCATTCAATGATTTTTAAATATAAAATATAAAATATCATTAGTATTATAAATATAATGAATTTTTTTGATGTTATTTTTACATCCTGAAACTCCACTAACTTTCATCAAATGGGATACACAATCATCGTTCGTGTGAATAGTGGACTACCACCTCATGGAGTATTGTTGTTTATTCTTCAATTACCACCATTCATAGTTGGGAATAATGATGTATTAATAGTTCATATATAATATATATTATTTTTTTAAATCGATTTTTGCATTCAAATTTATTATATAGAACAGAACTTTATTTTTTCCATTTTTTTGGAATACGGTAACATTGTTTGTAGATATATAGACTGCCTCCACCTCAAAGTGATGTGATTAATTCATACTTTATAAATAATGTATTAAAGATAGGTTTAATAAAAATATTTGATATATAATAAAAAAAGAAATTTTAATGATAATATTCATATTTACCATTTAATTTTCATTATTTATTACAATAAGAATATGGAAACTGTGTCCATCCGTACATACGACAAATTACCACCATGAACTGGATATTTCATTTCCAATCACTAAATTTCATGTAATACTATAAATAAAAATATAATAACTATAAATTATTTTTAAATCCTTTTTTTGATTTATTTATATTAATGAAAAATATCGATGCAAGATAAAAAAGATAACAAGTCAAAACATAATTGAAAAAAACAAGGAAATTAACAACCAAAATAATAAAAATATTGATTGATTATTAAAAAATAGGAAATAATATTTTTTAAAAGGATTATATATGATATTATAAATATTAACATGGTTATTTAATATGTTAATAACATGTTTAAAACCAGTATAAACGATTTTAATTAATGTATACAAAAAAATGAAAATGTAAGGTATGGGATTTTGTCTCAATATATATTTCATTGAGTCCTATTTTTAATTAAGCACCAATTAACAATTACATAGTGTATGTACTACCCAATGTATATTTTCCAAAAAATATGAGGTTAGTTAATTTTTTAATATTATATGGTCATGTGCATAATGAATTTTTATGTTTATTTATTTATTTCCACTTGTTTTATTTGGATTTACATTTGATACAAATTATGAATTTATGGACTAATTCTCACTTCAACATTATGATCATTTTTAGGGTTTATTTCACAATCAAATTCTAATCAATGATTTTTATTATTAAGTTAAATTAAAGGTAATTACTTGATCACTATTTAGTAAACACTCTCATATTCATCACCAATAGTTATTTAATATCTTTTTAAATTGATATTTACAATTTCCACTCTTTTTAACTTTAAATTATTAATGAAATGTTTTCATAAAATCTAAAATCATTTTTGACTTTGATCAAAAGACTATGTTCCTACAAAACCATTTTTTCTAAATAGTTTAAAAAAACCTTTAAAATTTTCAAAATTATTTATTAAAACTCAATTTTCCCATCACTTATTTTTATATTTTTTTCAACGAAATCTTCAGGTCACCTTCTGAATAAGGAAATTTACTAACATTAATATCATGCAAGAAGAATTTTGTTTACAAAAAGTGTGGAACAAACTGAAGTCATGATCATCATTTCATTTATGGTTCCTTTGCAACTATATGGGGTTATTTTAAAAGAAATTTTTTTAATATTGATTTTAAATGAAAAATATTTTCAAAAAATTCAAATTAATAAAGAAAATTTTCTAGAAAATATATTCTAAAATATCTATTTATGGTATTATATTTCATAAATAAAAATATACATTATTATTAATCCAATTGGTATATGTCATATTGATAGCATCCTTAATCTTCATATGGAAGGATTATGATTATTTTGACCAAGGATAGTGTTGACATTCACTTCCTTGAATCCCTTTTTCATCATTAACATCCCAATGAATTGTTCACTTTATAGTGATTATTAAACACTTTGTTTCCCCAAAATATCTTTATTATTTATCATGGATATGATTTTTTCACAAACCATATAACATTTTTACATATGGTTTGCACCTGAATGTTATTTGATTAACTAGGAAAATATTGATAAATCTAAATATTTTTATCAATATAACTATTTAATAAGGAATATTATTTATAAATTAAATTGATTATTCAATATATGAGGAATACATTGGATAGGTAAATCATTATAAGGGCCCTATTATAAATAGACACTTGATTCATTTTCAGTCTCATTGGATGTGTCAATTTATTTTTCATAGTGGGGTTTTCACCATTTAGGTTTTAAATTATATTATAAAATGTCTTCAGTGTATTGGTTCATGTTCCAGATACATGATGTATAAAAATTAAGTATTACCTGCATTCAAAATTTAGACAATATTTTCCTCAATATTTTAACTATAAAAAAATCGATGGATTCTTTTCATCCTCAGTTGATTGATTAAATGTATTTTTTTTCAGTCATTTACATTTCTATATTGATAATTTCATATCATATCAAGATAATCGTGATATTGATTAAATAGAAATTGTTTTACATTATATAAATTTACTATTATTTATTCAATTACTTATTTATTTCATTAATTACATGGAATCTATGTTTCATTATCTAACATTCCATGTTGATTATTCTCATTGATTCATTATTACATCAACTCGACTCAACCCAAACTGAGTATTTTATGTCACTATTGTTTTATTTCATATCCCTAGAATTCCATGATGATTTGTATGACATTTTTTCGAGGTTATTCTAAATGGGAATAAATTTATTCATGAGAAGTAAAATAAAAGATTCATGTTTTAATTTGTTATTCAAATATAATATGTTAATCGTTGGTCAATTTATCATTCCAATACTATTAAATAGATTTGTACTTTGGGATGAATTTATTTGTATATTATGACAATGTAATGGTAGTTGTAACCACTTCCAGGATTATAGGGTTCGGGTCCTTATAGTTTATATCAAATGAATTTTATTAAAAACATTGGGAGCTAAATTTTAGAAAATATAGATTAGGGAACACAAACTTATGATTGAATTTTTGGATAAGTATTGAATAACTACCTAATTTTTTGGATAGGTATAGATTATATGGACTTCCACTATGATTAGTGATTCCCACAATATTCTTTTCGGTCATCGGAAATTCAATACTCTAAAATTTAACAACTTGACCAAGGATTGACTTTTTTTGAAATAAAATGGTATTTGTATTTATTTTTATTCTTTAATTAAAATGTATAAGTATTTTAAAAATGATATTTTTTATAGGGACAAAAAAGAAACTATTGTTGATGTTAATATTTAGAATCATTTCTGTATTAACATAAGATTTTTAAAAACCATCATTTGTTCATGAGTTTAATATTCATCAAATGTTCAGTGTCATAGAAAAAACTTATTAGCTTTTATGTGAAGCGAATATACCAATATTAATTATATTTTTTTATAAAAATTTAATTGTGATGCAACCCAATTTTTTAGAATATGTTTTATTAAAATAGTTTGAGGAATAATTTCTTATAATTTTATAGAAAATAGTGTAAAAGAAGTGATAGAATTAATGTTTAATATAATTATAATATCTATTAAACATTTTGGGACAAAAATAATTTTTATTGAAAATCTTATAAAAAATTTTATTTGATGATTAAATTTATAGGATGTTTTTAATATTTACTTTGTAGATTATATTAATATAGTTTTAGAAGCCTATCATCATGTATTTTGTGTGACAAATTGTCACATCTGCTATGGTGGTGGGTTTGAACCCATGACCGAAGGATGATATGTGTTTTATGCCTACCATTTGTGTACATGATTTCTTGGTTAATATTTTAAAATTTTTAATAAAAAAAATTGAAGAGTAAAAATTAGAAATTAACTAGTAATATTGATTTTTTGGTTTATAGATTACTATATCAGCAATATTGGTTTCAAATATTAGTCAGAAACATGCAAAAATATTTTCACTCGTTTATGGATCTTACAATACATTTAAATTAAATTTTATTTATTGTAGCATAAAAAAATTTATTTCGGTATTCATTTCCCATTGTGAAGGGAAAATTTTGAAATTCATTGATTCATAGCCAAAGGAATAAATTGTTTTTATAAAATATAAATATATCAAGTTAATTATATTTCCTCTAATACTAATGTGGTATTGTAATTACTCATAATTAGGAAAATTATCTTAAAATAAATTATTATCCTAATATAATGAATATTGATAAACTGATAGAATTTTAAATCATAAATTATATATGGGTGTGATCCCTTAAATATTACATTTTTCATTCAATTATTTGTGATCAATGGCCAAAATATCTTCATGTAATTATATTTTGTTTTACTCTAATTATATATTTTCACATTCCACAAATGTTCTCTTATGTGTAAATCTAGTTATATGTTATTCCATGCAACTTTTTTACATATCATTCACTCTTATTAATAGAGTAATATATTAACACTTTAACGATGTGGGTTTTTTAAAAATGGGATTTCCCAAAGTAAATCAACTGATTAATGAGATCATGTTTATATTTATGGAATGAGATTTAGTTATGGTGGGGAGAATGTAATACCTCGAATGATCATAATATAAACAACATATTTGACAGCTCATTTAACACGCAGCATCGAGAATATAAAAGAAGATATCATCTCAAGTATTTATGATATATTTGCTAATTTAAATAATATAAATATATTTTATATCTTTCAATGAAGACAATTCTATGTTATCATACATTACACTTGATAATGAATTTCTTCAATAGCTTACATTCCATGCGAGACTATGTTTTACCAAATACAGATAATGTTATTATTTTAAATAAAAATTATGAACCAGTAGTTAAATTAGTGGTTATGAATATGATTAAATAACTTATGAAAATATATTAATTCATTGGTTACCCATTAGTTAAAAATTAATATATAATCAAATTTTATTTGAAGGACACCTTATTTATAGAAAACAATTTTTGTGCTCCCAAATACGTTTTTCCTAAATAAATTAAATGAATCAATATTAGTTGATAATATTAATGAAAATTATAAATTATATATTCTGTATAATATTTTAGACACTCATCCAATATATTTTATAAGAATATGATAATAATAAATCCAATTTTACACATAAAAATGATTAATTTTTCTAACAGCATTTTTTCATTCTTTTTGTGGAAATTTTTTTTAGAAACTAATTTTTTTAAATTATAATAAATTTAAAATGACATAATAAAATTTATATAATAAATATTATTTTCAAATTTATAATAGGTTTCATTTTATGTAATTTCATTGATATGTTTTAATTTTTGATGAATAGTGAAATATATAAATTTTACCTAACATTTCATCTATGTAATTTGGAATCATAAATTATATTTGAAATCAGTTTTAAAGTTACATTATATTATTTATAAATATACTAATAAAATTAAGTCAATTTAAATCATTTTTATATCGATTGTATATACAGAAAACATTATAAATAGTTAAACAATTTCACTTTAAAAACCCACTTTGTCGTCTTGTATATGAAATTAGTTTAAAAAAATTAATAACAGTTCAATGATTTGAAATCATAAAAATAAATTCAATATTTGTAATAATAATAACAAATAATTTATAGAATGTTAAACAATTTTTTTTCCCAAAATTTTAGTGACATAAATTAAAATTATTTACATTGAATAACGTAAAAATGAGTTTTCATAGTGGTTAAACTACAATTATAAGGTTCGAATTAACCTATAAACATTTAAAGAACTCATTTTATATCAATATGTACACCACAGACACAATTTGATCTAATTGGTCTCATTTTTTGTTTTACATCATGTAGTTGATACCTCTTTTTCAACGTGTTAATATTTACAAGAATGGCACTCATCCATTATGAAAGGAAAGTCACTCCCCTCAATTATTTGAAACTATCATGCCATTTAGATTATAGAAAACTTGATAAATTCACTCACCAACATCCATAAATTCATCTTATAAAATTTATTTTGATCATAAAGAAAACATTTGAATGTTTTAGTGAAAACCACTGGTGGATGCATAAAGAAGTAATAATATTTTTCTTAAAGCATTTTGATTTTACTTCCTTTTACAGCTAATGAAATTAGTTTTCTAAAATATTTATTAAAAATATCAATTATAATAAATATACTGATATTTTTATATGTTAAGTGTATAACCTACAACTTCACACACTTCAATCAAATTGAATATGCAATAATCATTCTGGTGTGTGGAGAACATTCACCTCATAAACTAATGACATTCGTTCATCAATTACCACATTTCTAGGTTGGAATAATGAGGGATTTATATATTATATATGATATATATGATTTTTGTAAATTATTTATTCTTATATAATTGTTTCATAACACATACCTATAGGATTTCCATTTTTATAAATACAATAACATTACCCGTGGGCTTGTCGAAAATAGGCTTCTCAAAGCAATGTGGTTCATTCACGCTATACATGGAATATATTAAGGATATGTTTCATAAAAATTTGTGATATATATGAAATAAAAATTATAATGGGATGATAATATAAATATATATAATTTAATCTTATTTCTTCAATACAATATGGAAATAGAAAAAATGTTTATGTGTACGTACGAACTACCATCTCCATGAATGGTGAATTTAATTTCATTACACTAAATATTACGAATTAATATAAATATTTATATTTATATAATATTTATATAATTTTTTAAATTATGGATATTATTAAATCAAGATATAATTAATAGGAATAAAAAATAACAAGTGGTAACATAATCAAAAAACAAGGAAATTAACACCTAAAACCATGAAAATAATGAAATATTATTAACAAATGGGATATAATATGTTCTAAAATTATTATATATGATATAATAAATATTAATATTGTTCTATTATATGTTAATAACAGGTTTATTCCCACTATACAAAATGATAATTGAAATACAACTAAAAAATGAAAATTAAGAGATTTCGTCTCAATTTACATTTTTAGAGTCTTATTTTTAATTATGCACCAATTTACATTTCTATGATGCATATATTGTTCCTTTGACGTTTTATATGATGAATAATTCATTAATAATAGTATCTTGAGTTTTAATTTGAATTAATTCATATGGGTATTTTAATTTAAGTTTCAATGTTGTAGAGATATTTCAATAATCAATTTGTTTTCATGAGGTTATATTACTTCATTATAGTTGTTAATATTTTATTATTATGATATAATGATTTTGATTATTTGTTTATTTATTTCTAATTTTTTATCTGTATTTAATTTTTATAAACATAATCTATTCATTTATTAATTCTCCCTTCAATGTTTTGATCATTTTTTGTGTTTATTTTACAATCTATTTCTATTTTTGGGTTATTTGTTAATAAAATACTATTAAATGAAACTACCTTAAATTGTTTTAATAAACACTATAATTTTATCATTCACTTGTTATTTATGGTCTCTTTCAGTTGAGATAACCATTTTCTCACTCTTTGGTATGTAAAAATATTAATAAATTGTTTTAATAAAAAACAAAATCATTTATTTCTTGAGTTAGAAGTTTGTTTTCTTACCAAACCAGTTTTTCTAAAATGTTTTTTAGAAAAAATATTTAAAATTTTAGAAATAATCTATTAAAATTATTTTTTTTAATTTATGTTTTCAATTTTATATTATTATCTCTTTCTAAACAAATCACTTTTTACCTTTTACCGTACAAAATGAATTTTCATTAAATAATGTATAGAATTACAAAAAATCATGAATTCCATTTCATTGAATCTTACTTTTCAATTTTACAAGGATTGTTTGAAAGAAAATATTTTTAATATTTAATTTTAATGAAATTATTTTCAAAGTAAAATGTATATTTTCCTCAAGAATTTTTTGGAAGATGATTTTAAGGTATTTTTATTTCCTCAATGAAGAAAACCATTATTCTTTTTCAAATGTTTGTATTTCATATTGATAACATATTTATTATTTCCTTAGATTTCTTGTTATTATTTTGATCGAGGATGGTATTTACATTCACATTGAAAAAATATTAATCATTAGATTCCCCTTGAATAATTAACATTCTAGTCTTCATTGAAGATTAAAATTTTCCTAAATGTTGATATTATTTATCTTGGATATGATAATTACCTAAACTATATACAATTTTTAAATATAGTGTGTATTTTAAAGCTATTTAATAAATAGGGAGATTTTTATAAATCGATAACATTTACTCAATATATATATTTACTATGTCATATTTTTTTGAATTAAATTATTTAGTTGATATATGATGAATTCTTGGGACATGTATGACACTGGTGGGTCCCAATTATAGAAATCCCCTTCGATGCACTGGTACTCTCTTGGTATTAGTAAGTTAGATAGACATAGTGGGATTCTCCTCAAATATGATTTAAATTACCTTGTGAAAGGTCTTGATAGTAGTGATTCAGGTAGTAGATATATAAACTCCAATAATTAATAATTTCATATATTTAGAATTATGTTATTATTATCCATGGGAATTTAACTATGGAAAAATATATGGACAATTTTCATTCAATATTTATGGATTAAATTGATTTTTTTCTGTTATTTACCTTTTAATATTGACTTTTCCATATTTTTTTATGATAGTCCAGTTATGGATTAAAAATAATAATTTTTCAGTAATTTTCCTTTCAATATTATTTATTCACTTCCTTATTATTTTTTTGATTACATGGCATGTGTTTTCAGTTATTTACATTTTCATATTGATTATCCTCATTGATTAGTTATTACCTGAACATTTTTTAACCAAAACTAAGAATATTATATCACAATTATTTATTCCCTTTCCCTATTATTTCATGAATTTTTCTATGATTAATATGAAAATATATTATAATATTTAATAATGTTATTATAGAAAAAAATAAATAATTTTTGTCATAATTTTTGTATTCAAATGATAAATGTGAATCATGTTTGTATCTAGTTTACAAATGTAAATATACTTATTGATCCATTGGTATGATTTTCCTTATATCTTATTCCAATGTAATGATATCAGAAATAGGCTCAAGGTTTATTGTGTTCGGGTCGCTACAAGTTCGACGATGTAGCAGTAACGTTAATAAACAAGCGTTTTCATTTTTTTTCTTCCTTTATGTCCTTATAAAATTATTAAATTTTGATAGTATAAAAAAAATATTTTATATACTAAGATGTTTTTGTTATAATGTAATAAATTATATCCATATTCACTTCCATCAAATGGGAAACAATGCCTTTGATCATGTGTATTGCATAATGCCTCCTCGCAAAACGATATAATTTTTTTTTAATTTCCAACAATAATGAATTGATATAAAGATAGATTTTTCACTAATTAAATGCAATTTATGATATTATTATACATCATGAACTATAATATCATATATACCTTTGTACATTCCATTCATTAAAAAATAAAATATCATCACTCTTGTGTACGGCGGACTACCGCCTCATGAAGTGATGTGATTCATTTTTCAATTATAAATTAATTGGAAAGTAGTGAAAATAAATTAAATAAAAATATGTGATATATATGAAATAATATAAATTATTTTAGACTAATATATCACCCACTTAATTTTCATTTCACTTGTTAAATGAATGACATTGTTGCTCGTGCATACGTACAACCTACCATCTCCACGAAGCGATGCGATTCATTTTCCATGTCCAACCATAAAAAAATTATTCTAAAAATTTATATATTGATCAAATATTATATTTATAAAAAAATTATTTATATTATTCAATTATATGATATGCATATGGGTTGAATCTTTAATGAAAAAACATTCATGAAAAAACAGTGTAATTAGCACTCAAAACAATGAAAATAGTTTATAATATTAACAAATGGATGGTGAAATGATATAAGGGGATAATATGGGATTTTTTTAATCATAATATTTTTAAATTATTAATTAATAACATAATTAATACTATTATAAATTATTTTGAATGACATTCAATTAAATGGTAGCATAAGGTAAAGGACATCGCCTCAATTTCACTTCCTTAAGGCATATTGTAATGTAATGCACCTAATATATTTTATATAGTGAATTTAATAACCACATTAAATTTAATAAAATGATTCATTAATATTTCATGGTATTATATGTTTTAATATTAATTATTTGATCTATGGGTATTTGAGTTCAAAATTATCAGGGGGTAAAAGGAATTGAAAAATATAACTTTTTTTGTGATTTTTAATGTTTTCTTGAAATAATAAATTTAATGTGATCATTTCCAATTGTAAATTACGTTTCTAAAAAATATAGGCAATATTTTATGATGGATATGATTATTTCATAAAACTGTACATCATTTTTACATATAATTTTTTCTAGGAATGTTATTTGATTAATTGGTAAAATATTGAAAAATACATATACATTACTCAATACAAATATTTTATGATAAGTAATATTGTTAATTAATTAAATATATTAGTAATGTTTTATAAATTCCAATATGGGTGTTTCTTGGTTATAGTATCACCTGGATTCATCAATGGGTCTTTTGAGATGAATCTGTTGGCCAAATTAGATGGGTTTTTTCCAGTAGATTGAAATTATCTTTTCAACGGATGTGACAGTTGATGTATCACGATTCCTGATATCATGATTTCCAAAAATTAACCATTTAATTCAATGAGAATTTAGTTATTATTATTATCAATTAGATTTTCACTATGATATTATTTGTGTATTCATTTCATTTTTAGTTCATTGATTAAATGGATTTTATTTTCGGTTATTTACCTTAAAATCTTAATTATTCTTTATCCAATTATGGTATTCATGGTATTGATTAAATCACACGTGTTTTTAGTTTTATACCTTCATATATTGATTTAAATTTGTTGATTAATGATAAATTATGCTCTATTTAATGGTTACATTGTATTTTATCACACACTTATTTGGTTTAATTTCTGAAGGATATGAAGAAGAATTATTGGAATGATTTCAAGGATGCAAACAGTTTTCTCATAAAATAAATTTCATTTTCTTCCACAATTTAAATGATGTATTATTTTTATATCGTGATTTTAAAAACTACTAAATTTATTGGTACTTTATGATTTAACACATTGTATTAATGAAAATGTAATAAATTAGGCACTAGATTGGATTTACTACTTTTAGGGTTGTTATAGTTGGTATCAAAGAAATTTTAGTTCGATGCTTAGAAACTACAATAAGGAAATCAAATACTAGTGAACATAACCTTGTGATAGACATATAGAACATGTATGGAATATCATAAAAATTCTTTGGTAAGGAATATGTTTTAGGTTTCTTCATAGAAATACATCGATTTATTGATTCTAAATTTCGATGTAGTTCTTAAATTGACATACCTAGGGTTAATAACTCTGAATAGGGTGCCTTAGGATTTACTTTATCATCACCTAGTGCATGAAAATAGTCCATAATACACACTTGGTTTGACACTCCTGGGGGAATTTTTTTAGGATAATTAAAATTCTCATTAAAAATAACTACGAAGTAATGTAAAATAAAGATATCCCTAATGAAACCATTTTTGTGATTCTAGGTTTGACAATGCATAGCTTTTAATTTATGGTAAATGTTACACTATATTATGAATTATTCATTATGAATTTAAATTCATAATTATCTATGATAATCCATTATATTCCATGGATTTGAATTTAATCCAATATGTATGAAAGTTATCAATACACATACCCAATATATATATTTCCTTATAAAGAAATATGATACTAGTTGTGTTTGAACTTTATAGATCATGGGTATATTAGGGTATCTTAATCATGTTGTGACAAAAAAAATTTCTCGTATAGAGAAATATACTATTCCAAAAAGTCATTCTCTTATGTGGGATCACTCTATGTGATAGATGTTCCAATAATTTATTTGGAATACTAAACCAATTGTATCCAATCAATGGACTAAGTCTCGTGGGAATATATTTATCGCCATTATATGAGGTGAAAAATAAATGGTTACATTTTTCGGGTATTATCTAAAAGGAATGATAATAATTGGTGGTCATTGATCAATAATATTATAGTGGAAGAAGTAATTCATATCGTGGAATGAGAATATTTTAAGGATACATTATTTAAAAAATATTTACCTCATAACAAAATATCTAAAAATAAGAGAACGTTTCTCATCATAATGAAAATATAGTAAGAATTTTTTGTTGAGAATGAGGCTACCTATATAAGGTAATATAGTTATACTATGGATTGTATATGAAACATGGAGTTTAGGATTGTCCATTTATTTAAAGTTTTTAAGAAAATTCATTGAATGGTACTGGTCTCTGAAATATTTTTTTCATATGATGAAATAGTTTTATGTTATAAAAAAATTCAGAAGGGCTACTTGAGATGAAACATGTTCAAGGGAAATAAATAAAAGTAGAGGTCGAATGAGAACAATTAATAGTGGAATACGTCAATAATGAAGAAAATAATTAATAAATTAAAATCTTGTGAGAATTATGGAAGGATTAATTATATGAAATTTATGAAGCTCTTGGGTTGTATTTATATGTATGGATAAAGGGTGATTAGAATAAATAATGCAAAGGGAAGAAATAAAAAACTACTATTAACTGTTACAACTACATGGATATGGAGCATAATGAATATTAATTCCATAAGAATCATGGTAACCTATCATAGAAGAGGCTAATGGGAGAAGTCTGGGCTTTTGTGATCACTACAACTATGGTTGAATTACCCAACGAATTGATGGATGTAACATTAATTATAGAATAAAATTTATATAATTATTCTTTTTCTAATGAATCCTTACACACATTTATATAATTGGAGATTCCCATGAAAATTTTATTTTTCCCTAAAACCATAAGAATGGTTTTTTCAGTAAAAAATCATAGTGGAATTCTCGCTTTATCAAGGATGTGTCTAGGATTGATCAATATGACAATTAATCATAATTTATTATCTAAACTTATTCTCATACAAATGGATGTATTTTCTATAATAGAAGTTATGAATTGGATTTCAAAATATGATGCAAAAAAATAGAGGATGAATAAATAAATTACATTTCATAATGAATATAGATTTAATTTTCTATAATGTAGATACATCAATATCTGTGTCATTTCTAGATGAAATCTAGTCACTCAGCTAAATTTGATTCTTTGGGAAGAAGAGAAAACACAATCTAGGTATGTATAATGAGACCTTCAAAACTGTTATATACCTAAAATATAGAAATACAATGATTTATTTCATGATGAATTACGGAAAATATCCCCTAGAGCATAAAGTTGAGTATTCCAATGATTTAATCCCCGATGCAAGACCAATATCAAAGACTCCCAATAGAATTGAAATTGTAGAATTATTGGGTTGGAATAAAAACATGGTGGATTGTGTGATAAGGTATTTATTCTCCCTATAGTTTCACTATGTGGAGCCATTGTTTTAATAATTAACATAATATGTTGATCCATGAGTCTCTACATTGATTATAGGGAAATTAATGTTATTAAGATAAATAAAAAGTATCAACTACCCCACATTTATGGATTATTTGATCAAATTCACAAAACCAAATATTTTTTAATGATTTACCATTGTAATGGGTATCATCAATTGAGAGTAAATAAGAAAGAAATTCCAAATAATTCTTTTCAAAAATGGTATAAACATTACGTGTATATAGTAATTCCATTTGGATTGAATAATTTTACCTCTATTTTTATGGATCTAATGAAAACTATATTCATGGAATATCATTATGATTTTATTATGTATTTCATTGATGATGTCATTATTGACTCTGGAAGGCATGAGTATAAAGTGAATTTCTCATGGATTATTCTCAATATTCTTTAAAAGAATTAGTTATATAGGAAATTTAGTACTGTGATTTATGGATTCAAGAAGAGTCTTTTATTAGACATATTGTCTCCATAGATGGAATATCTTTTGATCCTGTGAAAACAAAGGCTACAAGTAAATAGCCCATACCAATGAATAGAATTTAGGTAAATAGTTTCATTAGATTAGCAGGTCACTATTTTTGATTCATCCATACGTTTTATAGATTTGATAACCTATTAACAAAGATTACATGTAAATTTTTTAGGTGTGATTGGACAAAGGAATTTGAATAATGTCTTTAGAAATTGGTTAAAATATTGGTCAAATACCCACTTTATACTCTACCATATGGAAACTATGGGTTTATAGTTTATATTGATGCATTAAAAAAGGGGAATTAGATGTTTCCTAATGAATAGCGAAATATTTGTTACATATTCATCAATGAAATTGAAGACTCGTGAACAAAACTAGTAGACACATTATCATGAGTTGGAATATGTAATATTTTCCTGAAAGATATTGAGAATTATCTCTATAGTAAATGATGGGACATGTACATGGATCATAAAATTGCAAAATACACCTTTTCATAGAAGGATGTCAATATGAGACGATGAAGATGACTCAATCTAATCAGGGATTATTATTTCTCAATATACAACTGCACATGGATAGAAAAAAATGTTATTGATAAATTGAGTTGGAAAGACCATGGAGTTCTAACAAAAATTTGTATTCATAGGGATATTATTTTCATGGGTCGGGTAAAGACGGATATGGGAATTATTAAAGGAGATACATAACTCATTTTCAAATGAACTTGAAACCATATTTATTATAAATGACAGAAATTTACTAATATTATGATTATAAATTTTAGAATAAATTTAAATTATTTCATGATAAGAATTTACTAGACATTATTTGGGAAGATGATATCATGAAATTTGGAAATTTATTATCTATTACATAATTACCTGACCTAAAAAGGGAATTATTTGATGATACTTGTATATTGAACTTATCTATATATTATAGTAGAAAAAATATGTATATGTAATTGAATGAAAATTTTGGTAGGTTAACATGACTTTACTATGAATGTTTTCACAAGACTACCACATTATACTAGAAAGTGTAATGCAATATGGATTATTATTATGACCTAACTGAATATTCCAATTTCTTTACTACAAGAGAAGATTTACCACTTGTGAACCACAAAAGGCATTATATTAATTATGAAAAAAATATATTTTCCCATATTTCAATTTTTTATAGTCATCATATAAATTTTACCTCAAAATTATGGAGTAGTCATTAAAAGTCTCTTGATACTGAGCATCATTTGAGAACCACCTATCATCCTCAAAATAATGGATACTTTGAATGGTTTATTCGAAAAAAGCAGCAGATATTGAGTTCAGATCAATTAAATTTGAAAATATTTGGGATCAATATCTGTATTTGGTATATATTTACAATAATAATAGTCTTTATTCATGTATACAAATGGTGTTTTATGAAAAATTATATTTTAATACAATTCATACATAATCTTTTTTGGATGAAGTCAGTAAAATGAAAATTTTTAGAACAAAACTTGTTGAATAGATAGAATCAAAATTAATGGGTATTGAGGATTATATTAATGTAGCCTCATATATGGTGAATAGTTATAAAAAAAATTGGATGAAGGATTTTTAATTACAAGTGGGAGATCATGTTTTCATAAAAGTACCTCTATGTAAGGGTTCTATAAGGATTTTTATGAAAGGGAAACTAGGACATAGGTACATCGAACCCTTTTATATTTTGGGATGGATTGGAATTGTGGACTAATAGTTGGAAATGATGTCAAGTCTCTCAAAAGTACAAAATCTATTTAATATATCCTCGACAATGAGGTATATGATAGGTCCAACACATATTATTCACCTATGATGAATTAGAATAATAATATAATCTATCTTACATTGAAGACCCAATCTAGATTCTTGATACTATTGTGCATGTACTAGGGAATCATTCGGCCCATGTGGTAAATATACTTTTGAGATGTCCGAAATCAAAGGAAGCAACTTGGGAAACAGACGACATTATAAAGAATAACAACCCTCATCTATTTAGAATGTAATAATAAAAAAATAGAGGATTAATTTTTATTATTATGAAATAATGTAATACACTGACACTTTATTATTTATTTTATTTAAATTAAATTAAAACTTATTGATAACTTGTGATGCATATAACACCATGATTAAAAAAATACTTTATTAAAATATTATTAAACCATTTCTATTATAACCTAGTCATTGTGCTGGTGGGTGTGAATAGTACCATCTAAATTTTGAAAATTATATGTTCAAGTAAATTAAATAGATATCTATTTAATATAAATAAAATAAGAATCATTTGAATTTTTTTTTTGAAAAAACTATATTTTTTCAAAGAAAAAACTTTTTTTTCACACCATGTGAACACATGATAAAATTATTTATAAAAACATATAGGTAAAAAATCCATATAATTAATTGCATTTTCTTTACTAACTTATCAAATATATCATAGAAAATTTTATTGGGATTTTTATAAAAAGTTTCATTTGTCAATGGATAGTGAAAAATACTCCTTGTTATTCATAGCTTTGTTTACATTTATTTTATTTAAAAAGATAAATTAATTTTTAACCATTTGAAGTAAAACTAGTTAAATTATATTATAAAAAATACTATTTAGTTTATTGGAATAAATATCATATTAAATATTTAGGTTAAAAAATTTCTTAATTATTAGAATTTTCTCATTAAAAACCTATTCTTTTTATCGCTTCTCGTGATAAAATTTTTTATTTGATTATTCCACTTATGAGAATATAATTTCTAAAAATGGATTATATATTATGAATCAAAATGGTTTTTCTTATCTAAAATTTAAAAATTAATGTCTAACCACTATGAATTTTAAATGAAATAAAAATTAAGTATCATGGTTAAGGTAAAAACTAATATAATAAGGGGATAAACGTAGAAGATATGATATAAAATGAGAAAAAAAAACATATCTGAAACACATTTTTTTAAATATATATACCTTATCTCCAATAATGATACATAGTTTCCAATTTTGGAGGCTTTTAGAGGGTAAAAACATTGTCTGAATAGATAATTTTCTAAATTTAATTGTTTGTCCTATCCCTGCTTATAAAAGGCCAGCTTCTCTACTCCCTTATTCACACATCCAAATAAATTTTTTCCAATAAATTCCATAATCTATTCCTTACTCCCATAAAAACATTATATATCACTTATTTTTATCATAATGACATCCATGGAATGATTTCGGAGAAAACCAAAATAACCTCCCTAAACAAGTTGTAGCGCACATAAACGAGTGTTTTGATTTTATTTATTCTTACACCACATAAAAAATTATTCTTCCGTTATATTATACTAATTATAGTTTATTAAATATAAATATATTTTATTATGTTAATTTAATAACAAATATCAATCTCTACTTCTATTAAATGGGAAACGAATCTATTGATCATGGGTACAACAGTCTATCGCCTCATGAACTGATATTATACATTTTCCATCCCCACTCTTAATGGATGGATATAATGATATATTTAACACATTTATTTATATATTATAATATTTTTTACACTATGTCATTAAACTATTATATATACCTTCATTAATTCAATTCCATCTAAAATATGATAGCATCGCTCGTGTGTACGACAAACTACCACCTCACGTAGCGATGTGGTTAGTTTTTCACATGAAGTTTACATGGATGGTAATAAGGATAAAATTAATATAAATATGTTATATAAATTAAATGATATAAAGTTTTGATGATTAATAAATCACCACTTCTTTACACTTTCACTCAATGAAGAAATCATGTTGTCGCTCATGCGCATGTACGACGTATCATCGCCATAAAATTGTGTGATTCATTTTCTTTGTCAAAAAATAATAAATGATTCCAAAAATATATATAACGAGTTAATATTATATTCATAACATTAATATAATAATATATTTTATTAATATATACAATATGTTAAATAACTGTTACATTCATGAGAAAACATTCATATGAAATGTTGGTAATTAACACATCAATCCATGAAAATAATGAAATTTTATTAACAAATAGAAGTTAAAATGTTAATAAGAGATTATATTTATTATTATAAATATGAATATAGTTTTAGTATAAATTAAAAATGTTATTAAAATCATTATTAAAACCATCATAAATTAGGTTTAATCACATTCACCAAAATTAATGATTGAGGTAAGTGACTTCAACTCAAATTCCCTTCATTGTTGATATTGTAATGTTATGAACCTAAATTATTTTATATGGTGTATATACATCTCCTTTTTAAATTTAACTTCATTATTATTTTATAATACATGGTATTTTATGTTTAAATTTTAATTGTTTCATTTACATGGACTTGGGTTGAGAATTTCCAAGTGGAAAGACTTATTATAGAATCTCACATTTTTTATTGTTAAATTTATCTTGAAACAACCAGTTACTTGTAATATTTTTTCATTGAACATTTTTTTCTTCTTAAATATCCATATTCATGTATTATGTATATTTTTATTTCCTAAAACATATATCATTTCTATATATAACATTTACATTCCAGGTTATTTGATTAATTGGGTAAATATTGATAAATCTGCATCCTTTACTAAATACACATATATGGTGATAAAAAATATTTTTCATGAATTAAATAAGTAATTTTATTTTTGAGGACTAATTTGGACATGAAAATATGGCTGGGTCCCAGCTATATATTGTGCCTTGTTTCATCTAAATGTCTCATCAGGTAAATCTATTAGTGAAATCAGATGGGTTTTTAAAGTAGTAGTTTTATACTGTATTGTGAATGGACATAATGGGAAAGATATCATGATGTCAGAGATCATAAAATTAAATAATTTTAAATACCCTAACTCATGTAACCAAAATCAAGTTTTTTATTTTATTATATAAGAATATTTATAAATACGTATAATGCAACAAATCATAAGGGACTGGTCATTTTATTAGTTTTGGACAACAAGATATATACAAGATACCCACTTTATATATAGTTCCAATATACAAAGCATATTAAAAGAAAAAATTTGGCATCCTTGGACTCATTACAAAAATTATTATTAATATATTGGGGAAGGGAAACAAAAAAAGATGAGACAAAATTCTTGTTAATGGTCAAATATAGAATAATTTATTATGAATTAATAACCATAATGTTAATGATGAGGTATATAACTTAACACATAAGTTATTTAAATAAAATTACTATTATGAAAAGATAATTTGTAATCAACAAAGAAAGTTAAATAACTAAAAATACATTCTATTTAATCGATACAGTGAGAATGAAATGCATCATGATATAATAACAATGTAGAAATATCATGGATACCAATATCTAAATTATTAATGAAGTTAATTCATAATTATAGAATGTGGTGTTCCTAGGCACTTGATAAATCTATCATGGGGACCTTTCACAAGATTCCCTAAAACTAAAGGTTGAAACCATGTTAATTTGGCCAATAGATTTATCTTAGGTCACATATTATATCATAACAGGAATATATAATTATAATAACCACCCATAACTGCAATTCTATATCACTCGTTTAATATAGAATGATTAATTTAATTCAATAATAAATATGTATTATCATAAAATATTTTTATTGAGTAATGAATATAGCTTATCAATATGTAAAAATCGTATATGTTTTAGGAAATATTCATTTCCTTCATAAAATAATTTTTTAATTCAAGATAAATTTAATTTCCAATGAAAGATATTCAGAAGAAAGTGATTGTTTCATATAAAAGATAACAATCCCAAAAACAATGTGACCTTGTATAATAACATTTACCATATTGAAATCTTCGAGTCAAATACCCTTTTATTAATTAAATCAAATTCAAATATAAAACACCATGGATTTTTATAGATTTTTTTTATTTCACATCAAAGGTACAATATATACACCATAAAAAAAATTAGTTGTATAACAATAATATATGCCTAAATGAAGAGAAATTGAGTGTAAATATCTTACCTCAAACTTCCCTTTAGTTGAACATGCATTAACAACCATTATAATGGTTTTATGAAAATTATTAATTTATAACAAACCCATAATAATATTTATACTATAATAAATGGTCATCTAATAACATTTTACCACCCGTTTGTTAATAATATTCAATTATTTTAATTTTTCCGGTGTTAATTACCTTGTTTTCTCATGTGTTTTTGTATTGAAAATTACATATCTTGTATATAGGATATATGTTCACAATATATATAATTATTAAATTGTTATAAATATCATATTTACTCATTATATTAATTATAATAACTGATCATAAACTTATTTCATGGAAAATGAATCACATCCCTTCGTGGAGATGGTAGGTCGTACGTAAGCACGAGTGATTATATCATTTCCATAAAGGTGAAAGGATAAAAAAGTGGGTGGTATATTCTATTTCAATAATAAATATAAAATCATTTATATAAAATATATTCATTAATTTTATCCTTATTAAATTAAATGTAATTTTTAATTAAAAAATGATTCACATAGCTTTTATGAGGTGATAGTCTATCGTACACACGATGGATATTATCATATTCTAAAATGCATGAATCAAAAAAAACTTATGGGGTATTATAATTATTTAATTATATTTATATAATTAATAAAATATATAAATGTTAATTTCATCCTTATATCCAGCTGTGGTAGGGGTTAATGGAAAATGAGTTATATCGGTTAGTGAGGCGGTAGTATGTCGTATACAGGATCACTTGTTTTGTTTACCATATGATAGGAGTGGAGATGGATAAATATAATGTCATTAATAATTGTAAAATCACATTATATTGTATATATTAGTTTTTTATATGTTATTTTTCAATACATAATTTTAATGTAAATAATAAGAAATAAAATGAAAGCACTTTTTAAGAAAATTACATTCTCTAATAGATACCTCTTTTGGATATCCTCTCAAGGACCCCAAGGATGGACTTTTATGAGGAAAAAAACACTATTAATTAAATAAGGATATTTGAAATATAATTTCTTATGATTTTATCAATCCAAAGGTATTTTTAGGGATAAATAATGATCCCCCTTTTGTAAGTCCACAAAGGGAACCCTCTTGGAAATTAAATAGAAATTTACCAAAAGAATCTAAATTGTTAAGTAAAATATAATGAAAAAAGAATTAAAAGGACCCCATATTAGATATTTGGATGGTTAGGATGGATATATTAAACTAAAATAATATTTTTATAGATGTTTAGGTCATTTTTATCCTCTCTATCTTCTTAGTTTAACACCACTGTTAACAAATTGTTTACCTTAACAACAGTAATTTATTTTTATTATTTTCAATATTCATTTTGGTCAAAAATTTAATTGACCTTAATTTATAACAATTATTATTCTGTATAAAAATAATGAATTTATTTTTCCAAATTTTATTAACAGAAGTTAAAATTTTTAATTTAAAAATAATATCAAGGACGTTACCACAATGTGGATTTACAAAGTGAAAATGGTCAAAAGTTTACTATTTTTATATCTAAATTCAATATAAAAATAGTTCCAATGACATAAATTAATTAAAATTTAATATAATTGAACTCATTTTTATTTAAATAAATATAAAAATATAATTTAACATTATAAATAATTTATATTAAAAGAGAGATTACAATTAAAATCCTATAATTTTTACTATCCATCAAAAAATGAAACATTTTAGAAAAAACACCAAAATTATCCCTAATGTCATTTTTATATTTTTATTTATTAAATAAAGTTTATTTTATCAAATAAATTTTCAATAATTAGTAAAAATTAATTTTTATTTATATATGAAATGTGTGACTAAACCAATATTTAGAAAAAAAATCTTTTTTTTTTCAAAAAACATTTCTTTTTCTTTCAAATGAATCTTATTTTTATTTATAATCAATATATAATAAGGTTAAATGTGTAAAATATATTTTTTATTACTTTTTTTACTCCGATAAATACATTCCAATTCAATTTCCATGTTGAAATGTTCATGTCTAAATAATATTTTAATAGAGTATTTTTTTAAACTCGGTGTTGTGTGTATCGCAAGATATAAATGAAAATAAATTTTTCTAAAATAAATATATTGTTAATTTTTTGTGTGTTACAGTCTCTCCAAATTAAATTAATAGTGTCCTCTAAATTTTATCTTTATTTTAGTAATATAGGGATTGACATTTGAAAATACCGTTATTTAAAACCCAAATTTTAAATACAATTAATAAAATATAGTATTAATAATAGATAAAGAGAGCTTGAATGTCACCAGTAATAAGTCATCATTATGATTCTAAGTAAAATAACAATGGTGGGAAATGAAAATATGTACATGTTAGATAATACTAAGTCTCAAGGATTAATAAATATCAAAAAAGATCGTTGATCACTTGAAGGATGATAATCTATATAAATTTAATGATAAAAAATCATTTACCTATGAAGAGTTAAGGGACCATTTGACTCATATTATATTAATGTAATAGGGTAAAATTTTAGTTTTAAGATACATTTCCTAATTTTGAGGAATTATTTTACACAATAATAATATATGTTAATATACTTACTTGATAAAATTCTATTTCATAATCATAATTTCACCCGTTGGTTGTGATTTTGTGAAATTCAAAATCATCACCTACTCCAAGAACTGAATATCCAAAAATGATTTTTTTTATTCCTAGAGAATAATCTTTTATTTTAATAGATAATAAGATAAACTGTATAATGATAATTCATTCTGTAAATATCTAGTTATTGTTATAATATAATGATTAATACTTATTATCCAAACTTATTAAATATTCATATGGTGAATTAATACACTAATCTCTGAAACCCCACTCAAATTTCTACTTAAATCATTTCATGAACATTTTAACTTGTAAACCTTCCAAAATATTAAGACAGAAATAATTATAAATAATTTCATTAAATTAGAACAATTAAATTATCATTAATCTTCCAAAAAATTTAAGTATATCTTATTCATCACATACCAAACATGTCGATCATGTCCTCATGTATTCTCTTGAAACATGGTAATTACATAAATTACCATAAAACCATATTGAAAAAAATGAATTCCTCCATATTCATTAAATAAAACATAGTTTATTGGATATATTCAATAAATTAAAAAAATTAAATTCAACAATTATAACATATACCACTTTTTCAAAAAATCATAAATCTATTCCATGTTATTCAACACAATACAGTTTAATTTATCTATATCAGATATTCATTTATCCCAACATGTAGAACTTTTTCAGTGCTATATTTCTCCAGATAATGTATTTTATTAGATGTTCAACTAGTCACAAAATCCAATTTCTTGTTCATCAGTACCATTTAACATATTATTTCCAACCATTAATGATAAATTAAGGTAGTAAAATACTTATACATTTTATAATTCTTATAATAGTGATATCATTGATGAAATACTCAAATGACATATTTTATAAATCCAAAAAAATTAATCATTCATCTTCATATGTGGTAATATCATGATCTTATCCATTATCTATTGGATAAATTTGTAGTATATTCCATTAACACTTTGGAATTTTTGTTTGAAGTCCCCCATCAACTTATAGATGAAGCATTGAACAATGGAATCCTTATTCATTCACTTGAAATCATTATAATTTTGCCTTTATATTGGCACATGTACCAAGCTAACATTTTTTTAATGAAAGTATCATGTTGTTTCATTCAACAATTTTGACATGTGTGAAAATCCTTCTTCCCCTCCTTTCCTTTATCCTTCTCTTTCTCTACCATATTATTCTTCTTTTACTTCCATTTGAAGCCATAATATTTATAAAATTCATTATATTTATTGAAATCAGATGATTCTATGAACCCATTTGATGAGAATATTGGGTATAGTTTTTTTAATCAATATATTTGATTAATCACATCAGAGATATGATCATCCTTACTCTTTGAAATGTTTTCATTGATACGATTCACATTCTGCTTGATATGCCCAATTTATAAATGGTGGAACACACAAGATTAGAACAAATCATTACGAAACAAAAAATATAATCCTAAAACTATTGAAATACTTATCATATATTTCAAACATTATGAATAGATAATCTAATATTCATAAACATTGTTTCCTTTGGTATATCGTAATTTTTAAATTTTTTATAATGGTTTTTGATAAAAATTTGAATTAACCTAATAATATCACATAGGAGGTTCAAACCATGTGTCTAAAGACTCGGAATTTTAGAGGAATTTTTTTCCTTAAATACTTGGGAATTATACGAGTCCGCCATTTCTGACAGCGTGTGATTCCAAGGCCCGGAGTGCCTGGAATGATCCATCGAAGTTTTGTTAAGCTTAAATTAACACGCATATGCAGTTTTCCTGAAAAATTGGAATAACTCGTAAATGGTTTCTCGAATCAGATACTTGAGGCCGTCGTTGCGGTGAGGGTGGCACATTTACCCTAGGCCTGACATAAGTTTAGTCGGCACGGGCCTCCTGGAGAAAACCCAAAAATGACATAACCATAAGTAAAATAATTAAATATAGATATTTAATTTATCAAATTCTTATAACTCACAAATGGTAACTCAGATTAAAAATCAGAGACCACCACTGAACTTGTGAGGGTACACTTTCTTTAAGCAGATACTAACATGGGTCGGCGAGGGCAACCAGAAAAAGTTAGTTTTTGGCCGCAAAAAAAATAATTAAGTGACAATTATTTTATTGTAAAATTCATAACTTTTAAATGGTAACTCAGATTGGAAATCCAGGGGTACCATTGGGTTCCTTGGGCCGTGTTTCACCTAGGTAAAGCCTAACCTCGACCGCATAGGGTCTAGGGTGGTTGTTAGTAATTTTCTGAACAATTTTTCGGGTACATTCAATAAATGTACGTTTGTGATTTTATATCTTTTTAACTGGTGCTCAGAATTGAAATCCGAGGAAACCGATAAACTCACATCACCGATATTCGCTTAAGGAGACACTTACCACAATTACATTTTATCAGGAGTGGAAGTTAATTTTTTGGGGATTCTTAACAAATTAAATAAAATTATGTGTGACATAATTTTATTTAAGTTGAAGTAGAAATCTTCAAAGGGAAGTTGGAGGTGGGGCCCACCCCATATAACCACCCATTGGTGGATACTATGTTGTTGGGCCCACACAAGTTCAAACTCTTTAACATTCCCTTAATCTTCTTAAATTCCTTGAACTCCCAATTAATGAGGATGAAACTTCCTTTATTAATTGGGAGCCTCTTCATCTCCTCCCTCGTTTTTAATGAGCCAAATCAACATTTAATTAATTAATGGATGTGGCTTAATGAATTTGAATCCCTTTGAATTAATTAAGCCATCCATTAAATAAGGGGCGTGTTTTTATTTTATATTGGTTAGACATATCACCATAGGGAGGCTTTGAAGAATTAGGCAGAAAGTGTTCATCCCATGAAGAACACGAAGAACATATTCTACATCCTCCATCCGTGATAGAGGAATAGACGTCGGCTGCAAAGAACGTTGCCAATGATGACCTCATATCTTCCTTATGTCAAGGGAACGACACGGTCTTCCCGCGACTCTGCCAAGCTAGCACCTATTACGAGGTAGGGGTTTTTTTATAATTTTTAAATGAATAAAATTATACATCATTTTTTTATGAATGTTTGGGTTCATCTTTGTCCTTTAGTTACAGCCTATCTCAGAGGGCGTGGTCTGTACAAACACGGATCAATGTCCCTCTGTTGATTCTAGATTATATTGGTGACAGAGGTGGTGTTAAAAGTTGATGGAGACCGAAGTCGGCAGCGACCAGAGGTGGTGGAAATCAGAGGTAGCGTCGACCGCGTGAAGAGACCGGCGGCCACACCGGCCGCCGGGACACGGGACGACTGGACGGCCAATCCGGCCACCCCACTAGGAACCGTGGGCCACAACCGCAGGCCGCTTGCTAGACGAACCGTCCATCTATGGCCGACTGGGCAGAAGGTCACGGCGCCCGTACGCACTGCCCGGCGGAGGATCCACGACCCGCAACTACGGGCCGCTCGACAGCGAATCAGTCAGCCACCTGCCGGGTGGGCTGATGATGGAAGCGCCACTTGGCACTGCATGGGAAGGATTGTTACCCGCTGTTGGGGCCGCTCGCGACGGACAAAACCGACAGGCTCCGGCCGTCATGGCAGGGAGAGGCAGCACCGCTCGGTACTGCCGGGTGAACCAGACCGACCCTCTCTACAGGCCGGGTCCATGGGTGTACTGCGCCCCACCAGGTCGTGCCAACCCCCATTCCAGGTCGGACCCGCCAAACTGGGTCGTGCCGACCCACCAGCTCACTGGGCTTGACGGGTCGGGCCTGTTTCTCTTAAACGTGAATAACTTCTTGACTGCGCGTCCGATCGACGTGCCGTCTGTGGCACTGAGACCCCAAAGACTAGGCGATCCATTAGAGATAATATAAGTGAGTTTTGGACATCTTGGGAAATGACTGGCTTTGGATTGAATTTAAATCCAACTAGGCCCCAGGAACGGAAGAGCCAATAACTCTCAGACTAGGCTTTCGATTGACGCTTTGTCTGTAGTGTTGGGTTTCTATTGATGAGACGGAACATTGAGATACAAAATCATAGGAATTCATGATAGTTTATGTATCGACCCCCCTTTTCTCCAAGAGTGGACCCTCCCAGGATAGAGCGTTCTGTGTGCGGGAACCCTACTGCAGGTTGCGACTTTGACGATGACTACCGTATTGGAATCCTCCGTGGGTTTGATGACAACAACAACTGTACCAGAATAATGTATGGGTTCGAAAGTTATGACAGAGTAGCTGGTCATGTATCCTATGTGGGTCCTACATCTTAGATGAATCAGTGACTACATCAATTCATCTCTATTACTCTAGAATAGTTGGCTTGTGTCCTTTGTGGGTCTGACAACTTAGACGAGATAGATAGACTATATCCTGTGTGGGTCTGACAACTTAAGTGAGATAGCTGGAATGTATCATGTGTGGTTATGAAAGCTTAGATGAGGTAGCTAGCATGTATCTTTTGTGGGTCTGAAATCATTGACGAAATAGCTGGCATGTATCTTGTGTGGGTCCGACAGCTTAGATGGTCCTATATCCTGTGTGGGTCTGACATCTTAGATGATCTAGTGGCTACATCTATTCATCTATATATCTCCTGAATTGTGGAATACCTATGTGAGATGAGTCATTTCTTTCAACCACTATCATCGTGGTGATTGACTTTACTTCCTTTATGGAATTGGTTTGTTCTTGGGATCAAGAGTTGGAGCCGTACTGAGATTGGAAACTTAGGTATATGTATGGGAATATACCTAAGTAGGGTTGGTTGATACTTCATGATTTTATATTTCTTCTTTTGTTTATCCGTAGTGGATATTGTGAGACCTTGTGGGTCTCGAGGTCCCTACTGAGTATCGTTATACTCACCCCTGCAGGGGCTATGCCAGGATCTCATTGTGTTAGATGCAGACAACGAACAACGCTGACGAAGGCTGAGTGTACGAGGACTGGACGGTACCTGGAGGTGGATCTCACGACGAGTTGGTAACTGGAGGAGATGCATGGACGTGGAGTGCTAAGGAGGATATCTATATCTACCCTTCAGGTTGGATCCATGGAGGACGATCCAAGAGATGCTAGACACCTTCCATTTATTTGCGTTTTTTGGTTGTACCAGTTTTGTCATTTCCTTGTACATTATAGTTGGGCTTGTATTTCTGGCCCCTTTTGCTTTCGAGTTAATGTTTTGTTATGCATTTTTCACTTAGTTTATGCTTCCTCTTATACTCTGGTTGTGTGTGTTTACATTTTAAAAAGACAATTCCTTCCCAGTTATAGGTATTTATGCCTTTGGTGCCAATCTCCATCCCTTGGCCTATTGAAGGTGGGCTTGGGGTAGTCACAGAACGGGCCCTGAGGACAGGTCGTGACAAATTTGTATCTGAGGAGTCGGTTCTACCATAGAACTCTAGACTCTAATCATTATTTTCGTTGAAGCATTTGTGTTAAGTGTATTGAGTGTGGTTTTTAGTCCAGGGAGTCTAGTGTTGGTCCGGTGGTCGACGTATCCGTACACCAGGACCCTGATCTCTGATTTTTGACTCAGTGCACGAAAACAATGATTATATGTGTGTTTAAAGAGTTTCCTTTGTGGTCTCTTTGAGTCATCTCACCAGGTATAACTTTTTTGATCGTGGTGCACTTGTTACTTATCAGGATTCTGCTGCGAATAAAGCCAGATAGGGTCCCGAGAGAGTACCTGATGACGGCCCCCCGAGCGACGATTCATTAGTGCAGGGGCCTCTTTCTATGTTTGGAACCTTCGGGTGGTGTACCAATATCACCACCACCCGTTGGGCGTCACATGCCACCAGCCACACTAGAGGACAGTGCATACCGACTGATCACGTTACACGAGTTCCAGTGGTAGAGGCCTTCGAGGTTTCAAGGCGAGGCAAATTCCCAGGCAGAAGGGGATTGGATGGAGGTGATCAATGGAGTGTTCCGCCTAGTTGAGAAACTATTAGAACAAATGTTTATCTTAGCTACTAGTCTTTTTGTGTGAGTGACCATGAGGATGGTCCGCATAGTGATGAGGCTTCGGAACATGGACCGTTTTCTGAGATCGTACCTTCGTGCAAAGTACCAACTATATCACTGTCATTGTTCGGCAGTTACTACCGGCAGTCTCAGTAGAGGATACTTGTATGATTATTGCCCTACACGTGTTTCAGCATCAGATACCCATCATGTTATAAGGTGATCCAGACTCACAGGTGGCTGATGACTAGCTTGAGGAGGTAGCTAGGAGTTCCCTTGAACATCTACAGCATTTCCATGACGACTTGTCGGTAGCTGAGTATTCGTCGATGCGTACCGATCATTCCGGTACTCAATGAATACGATACGATCAGTGCTTCGGAGCTTGGACCTCTGAGTGAGATGTGTTTAGGGACATCTAATCCATCACATTCTTTTTCCTCTGTGCATTCGTACCTATATTAGGATGCTAGAGAGTACCTTTGCGGTTGAATGTTCTTTGGATGAATGGATACAACCAGAGATTGATAATAGTGGGAAAGTACGAAACTGGCGCTAGTCTCAGAGACATGTTCATGAAGGATTTTTTGAGAAAAGGATAAATGAATCTGTAGGGAATCAGCCATGAAGGTATAGCTAGTAGAGCATCCTGAGGTGGTGTACATTTAGACATGTTACAACAACCCTCTGTTGTAGTCCCTGCCAGGCTCAGGGAGCTGGGGGGAAGGGAAGAAAATAGTTGCATGTTGTCAAGAAGTGTGACCCAAGGCCTCTAGGAATGATTCGAGGTATGTTCTATGTCTACTACTAGATACCGTATCAATAGACATAGGAACCAATCCTTCCTTCCTTCCATGAATCTTATCCCAGACCTAGAGTTTGTGGTTAAACCGTTGACTTGACCCTTACATCTGGAGATACCTTTGGAAGGAGACTTGATAATAACACTTACACTGATGGTGTGATATGAACCTTAATGAGAGGGTTTTGGTTAGAAACTATTGGTGTCACCGTCGAGGCCTTACGACGTTATTTTGGGTATGGACTGGGCAACCACAGTTCAATCACAGATTTACTATTTTATGCAAAAAGGTTGTGGTCATCAACAACGTTGGGATGATGTATTCCTTACTCGGAAAAAATAAAAGGAAACATAGGCAGCATGTTAAACTCTTTCCTAAGAGGGTGGATCTGAGCACTCTTGAGTCGACCAGCCTTACCCTTGTAGAAGTAGGAGTTTTCAGTTTTTAGTTTGAGTGACAAAACATTGAGAAATTTTTCATTAGATTTTTTCAAGATTACACCCCAAAGGGGGAGGGACGTCTTCATTAGCTGGATACAACCGGAGGATCATTCCAAACATCTCCAATGTTGCAACACCACTACCAGCCTTGAAAAAGAAGGGGAAACCCTTCATGTGGTTGGATAGATTCCAGCAGAGATTTCAGGAGCAGAGGAAGAGGTTGACTAGTGCACCCATCTTGAGGCTACTGGAGGAGGGCGTCGTGTACGTGGTTTACTGCGACGCATTAGGGATCGGACTCGGGAGTGTCCTGATGCATGAGCGATTAGTGATCGTGTATGGTTATCGACATGTGAGACAACGATGACCGCATGAGATCCTCCAGGACTATGTCTTTGAGATGGTCTATACTCTTAGGAAGGGGAACGTTGTAGCAGATGCTCACAACAAGAAATCAGGCATTCAGATACTAGGAGAGGCGACTGAGCAGATGTCCGCATTGTAGATATCTGTTGTGGATTGAGATGGAGAAGCTTTTATATAGTCTCTCATAGTCACTACTCCACTTCTTCAACCAGTTAGGGAGGAACAACATAGGAATGTTGACTAAGAGAAGCGACGTGCTCAAATATCCACAAGGCAGGCACCTGATGGAGTTTCTGAAGGTGGGGAGTATGTCCTTATCTTCAGAGGATGTACCATGGTTCCAGTTGAACTTCAAGAGGAAGTGATGAGTGGGTTCCACACATCTCCTTTAGCGGTACATCCTGGAGTGGAAAAGATGTAACAGGACCTCCGACGAAATCACTGGTGTCTCGGAATGATGAAAGAAGTGGAAGAGTTTCTATCATAATGCTTCACTTGTTAGCATGTGAAGGTAGAATAACTGGTACCAGTAGGCTTGGTTCAGCCTTTGGAGGCCCCAGAGTGGAAATAGGATCAGATATCCATGGACTTCAGGATGGTGCTTCCATGTACCTTCTAGAGACAAAGACCACTGGAGTTCAAGTATGGAGACCATGTCTTTCTATAGGTCTCATCTCGACAAGATTATAGAGATTTGGTCGAGGCGACAAGTTATCTCTACAATTAATTGAACCTTTATAGGTCCCTAGTAGGGTAGGCGAGGTGGCGTTCCTCTTTCCCCTTCCACCTCAGTTGCATCAGGTGCATGACTTCTTCCAGGTATCTCAGTTGAGGAGATACGTGCACAAACCATCCCACATCATCGACCATGGGGAGCCAGATATCGATGAAGGGGCGACTTTCACATAGGTTCTAGTTGAGATTGAGTATCGATAGGAGTGGGTCATGCATGGATGGTCGATTCCCCTAGTGTGCCTTTGTTGGCAGCACAAGAACCTCCAAGATAGAACATGGGAGCCGGAGGCTTGGATGTGTGCTCAGTACCCCCATTTGTTTCCCTAGTGTGTGTTGTAGTTTACGAGGACTTAAATCCCTGAGGTGGGGGTAATGTAAAGACCCAGAATTTCCGAGGATATTTTTCTTCTATAATACTTGGCAATTATACGAGTCCGTAGTTTCTAACAACGTGTGATTCTGAGACCCGAAGTGCCAGGAATGATCTGCCGATGTTTTGTTAAGCTAAAATTAATGCACATATGTAGTTTTCCCAAAGAAGTGGAATAAATTATAAACAATAACTCGCATCAGAAATCCAAGGCCACTGTTACGCTCAGGATGGTGGGATTACTATAGGCATGACTTATGTTTTGTCGGTGCAGGCCTCCTGTGAGAAAACCCGTAAATGGCATAAATGTAAATAAAATAATTAAATAAAGTTATTTTATTTTTCAAATGCTTATAACTCACAAATGGAAACTCGGTTTTAAAAATCTGAGACCACCGCTGAACTCGTTACGGTAAGATTTTTTATGTAGAAACTAACTTGGGTCATTGAGAGCCACCATATTAAGTAACTTTCTGGCCAAAAATAAAATAATTAAGTGACAATTATTTTATTTTAAAATTCATAACATTTAAACGGTAACTCGGATTGGAAATCTGAGGGTACTGTAGGGTTCGTTGGGCCGTAGTTCACCTAGGAAGAGCCTAACCTCGACCGCAGTGGGTCTAGGGTGGCATTAAATAATTTTGCGAAATTTTTTTATGTACGTTCAGTTAACGTATGTTTGGGATTTTAGATCATTAGAACCAGTGATCGGAATGAAAATCTGAGGACACCGATGAACTCGTAGCACCAGTATTTTCTTATGGACACCTTTACCGTAGTTGCGTTTTATCGGGAGTGGAAGTTAATTTTTTAGGGATTCTTAATAAATTAACTAAAATTATGTGTGACATAATTTTATTTTAGTAGAAGTTAAAACCACAAAAGTGAAATTGGAGGTGGGGCCCACCCCCCACATGACCACCCATCGGAGGAAATTGTGTGGTGGGGCCCACATGTGTTCAAACTCTTTAACTTCCCCTTAAAGTCCTTAAACTCCTTGAACTCCCAATTAAGGAGGATGAAATGTTCTTTACTAATTGGGAGCCTCTTCATCTCCTCCCTCCATTTTAATGAGCCAACTCAACTTTTAATTAATTAATGGATGTGGTTCAACGAATCTTAATCCCTTTTAATACATTATGAAATCCTTCAAATAATAGGTGTGTTTTTATTTTATATTGGTTGTACATATTACGTTAGGGAGGCTTTGGAGAATTAGGGAGAAAGTGTTCTTCCCACGAAGAACACGAAGAACATCTTCAACATCCTCCATTCGCGATAGAGGAATGGTCGTCTCCATCAAACAACCTCGCCATCGACGATGTCATCTCTTCATGATGTCAACAGAACAACTTCGTCTTCCTGTGACTCTGCTGAGCAAGAATCATTTACGATGTAGGGGTTTTTGTATAATTTTTAAAAGATTAAAATTATACCTCGTTCTTCGATGAATGTTTGTGTTCGTCTTTGGCCTTTTGTTACCTCCTAACATGGAGGGCACAGGCTGAAGAAAAACTTCCTGATGACCATCAGTTGATTGTTGATTATATTGGCGACGAAGGCGGTGTAAGAAGAGGACGATGACCGAAGATGGCGGTGATAGTAGGCGGTGGAAATAGGAGGTAGCACCGGCCGTGTGAAGTGAGCGGTGGCCGCATGGGCCGCCCAGACGTGGGACGACTAGCCGGCCAAACCAGCCAGCCCACTGGGAACCGCGGCACCCGCAGGTGCCGTGAGGAGTGAACCGCGACACCCGCAAGTGCCACGCAGAGGGAACCACGACCCATAACTTCGGACCACATGCTGGATGAACCGGGCCGCTACGGACGGCCGGGTAGACGGTCGCGGAACCCGCAGGTGCCGTGCGGTAGAGGAGTCATAGCCCGCAACTGTGGGCTGCTCACTCGTGAGCCGGCAGGCCACCTACCAGTCAGGTTGAATACTACGGCGCCGCTTGGCGCCGCATGGGAACAACAGCGGCCTGCAGTGCGGGCCGATCGCGCCGGACAAAACCGGTCAGCATCAGCCAGCCGGGCAGGGGGAGGTGGCTTCTCCAGGTGAACCAGACTAGCCCGCTCTGTGGGCCGAGTTCGCAGGTGGGCCACACCCCACCGGGCCTGGCCGACCCCCTAGCTAGGTCGGACCTGCATAAACTGGTCGAGCCCGTTTTTCTTAAACGTGAATAACTTCTAGACCGCACGTCTGATCGACATGCCGTCAGCGGCACTGAAACCCTTGCGATGTGGCTATCCTTTTTGAGATACTCTAACTATGTTTTGGATGACAATAAAAAACGGTCGTCTTTGGATTGATCGTAAATCCAATCGGGCCCCTCAAATGGAAAATCCAATAACTCTCAGACTGGGCGTCTGATTGATGGGTCGTCTGTCGTGTTGGGTTTCTTTTTATGAGAAGGAATTTCAGGATATATCAACTTAGAAAATCATGATAGTTGATGTATCGACCATCCTTTGCTCGAGGAGAGGACCCTCCCGGGATCGAGCGTGATGTGTGCAGGAACCCTAGAGCTGGTTGTGACTACGACGATGACTACCGTACTGGAATCCTACATGGGATCGACGACGAGGAAAACTGTACTAGAATCCTATGTGGGTTCAATAGTTCTGAAAAAGTAGCTGGTCTTCTATCCTGTGTTGGTATAACAATTTAGATTAATTAGTGACTACATCTGATCATATCTATTACTCTAGAATAGCTGGCTTGTATCCTGGGTGGGTCTGATAGCTTAGACGAGATAGCTGGTCTGTATCCTGTGAGGGTCCAATAGCTTAGACGAGATAGATGGCATGTATCCTGTGTGGGTCTTACTTCTTAGACGAGATAGCTGGAATGTATCATGTCTTGGTCTGACAGCTTAGAAAAGATAACTGGCATGTATCCTCTGTGGGTCCGATAGCTTAGCTGGTCATATATCCTGTGTGGGTCTGATTGCTTAGATGATCCAGTGCCTACATCTGATCATCTATATCTCTCTACAATTGTGTCATACCTGTGTGATATGAATCATGTCTGTCAACCATTATCATCGTGGTGATTAACTTTACTTCCATTGTGGAATTGGTTTGTTCTTGGAATCAAGAGTTGGAGCCAGACTGTGATTGGTAACATAGGTATATGTATGGGAATATACCTAAGTAGGGTTGTTTGATACTTCATGATTGTATCTTTCTTATTTTGTTTATCTTTAGTTGATATTATGAGACCTTGTGGGTCTCGGGTTCCTTACTAAGTATTTTTATACTCACCCCTGTATGATAAATGCCCACATATCATTGTTTTGGATGCTGAAAATGGACAACACTGATGGTGGCCTAGTGTATGAGGACAGGACGGTACCCGGAGGTGGATCTCATGATGAGTCGGTACCCAGAAGAGACAGACGGACGTGGAGCAATGAGGAGGCTATCTATACCTACCCTTCAGGTAGGATATATGGAGGATGATCAAGGAGGTTCTAGACAACTTCCACCTGTTTGTCTTTTTAGTTGTACATGTTTTTCCATTCCTTGTACTTTACACTTGGGCTTGTATTTCCGGCCCCTTTTACTTTCCAGCACATCTTTTTTTATACAGTTTTGACTTAGTGTTTTCTTCCGCTTATACTCTAGTTGTGTGTCTTTACATTTTATAAACGAAATTCCTTCCCAGTTATATGTATTTACGCCTTTGGTGCTAGTCTCCAGCCCTTAACATATGGAACGCGGGCTTGGGGTAGTCATGGGACGGGCCCCGAGGACAGGTCGTGACAATGTGCACAATAAAGGATTTTTTTTCAGGCATATGGTGATGATTGGTTCACAACCAATGAATCCTTTTTAGAGTTTTTACACCTAGGTTCCTCTGCACATGGACCATGCTCACCTGTGATATCTAAACTAGGATTTATTTTTTGGAAAACACCAAAAATCTAGACGTTAAAAAATACTAGTTTGTTATTCTATACATATCCTAAAATTATGTCATAGGGTTGTGTTCCCTAAAATAAATTCTTTTTATTCTAGTTCAAGATATCTCAACTAAAATTCCTCCGATACCAACTATAACAACCCCAACCACTATATCTAGGAGACACTATCTTTCTTTATTACATTGGTATATATACAAAGTGTGAAATCTCGAAGGAAAAATAAGTTTAGATGTTTTGTAGAAATAGATACATACATGATCGCCATATTAGATATGTATATAAAAGAAACGATATTATAAATGGAAAAAATTTGGAATCCTTGAATTCATTCCAAGAATTATTATTCATATCCCAGGGAAAGAAAACAAAATAAGGGTGAGCTCAAATGTTTAGTAGGGTTAAATATAGTGGAAGTTATCAAGATTCAATAAGAATAATAAAAAGGTAATGATAAATAATTGAACACACATTCCATTAAAAATACATTAAAATTGTGACATGATAATGAATAATGAATATGGAAAGGTAACAAATTGAAGAAACATGTAATTTAATCTACAACCATAGAATGAAATGAATCCAAATAGAATATCATTGTGAAAATATAATTTTCAATTATAACTGAATTCTTAAAAAATTAAATGATTAATTATTAGATTTAATTTTATTAGGAATGTGATATCTCTCCAATCAAGACCTTTTATAAGATGGTTATGAGTTATAGGTAGAAACCCATTTAATTTGTCCAACTAATTTGGGTCATTAGACTTACCAATGCAACAATGGGATATATACTACTGATCCCCAACCATCACTACAAGTCCAAAGTATTCCTCATATATATATATATTGATTTATTTAATTCAGGAGCCAATAATCCTAATCATCGAATATCTGTATTGAGTAAAGGGTACAGATTTATCAATATTTACACATTTAATCATATGATATTAAAAGTAAGCACCATAATTAAAAATGATATATAGGTTATGAAAAAAATCATATCTACCAATAATAATATCTATATTTGATATAAATTAAATTTCTATTGAAAAATTATCACAATTATGTGATTCTATCTTGGGAATGTTTAAAATCACAAAACAAAAGTGATATAGTAAATTAACATTAAACACTACTTAAATTTGAAGTAAAATCTAATTGGATGAAATAATTAAACTTTAAACATAAAATACCATGAATTATTTAGTAATAATGATATTAAATGTAAATGTGGAAATATTAACACAATATAAATTAAATTTGGAGAATAACACTATAAAATGAGTTAATGAGGAGAAATTGAGATAAAGTACCTAACCTCACTCTTTCCATTAGTATAAAAGTTTTAACCTCCTGTATAATGTTTTTGAAATTATTTTTAATTTATTCCAGAACTATATTCATATTTAATATATCATATATGATCATATATTTACATTTTACAACACATTTGATTATAATATTAAATTATTTTAATTGTTTTGGGTGCTAATTACCATATTTTCTCAGTCATGTTTTTAATGACTGTTCTGGTTCTTAAACATAAGTTATAATTTCATCATATCCAGAATTATAAAAACTATATGAATATCCCATTTAATTATTAGATACACTATTATAACTACACTTAAAAATTTGTAATGGAAAATTATTTGCATCACTTCTTGGAGATGGTAGGTCATACATATACAGGAGTGATAATACCATTTCCTTAATGGGTGAAAGGGTAAGTGTAGCGACCATACCCCAGATATCCTAGAGTCCATGTCTTCTATAAATTACATTGCCTGGATTAAAAGTAATTAAACCTAAATATACCGATCTTTTTAGTGGTCTTGCTAAAATAGATACATAAATAAAACTTGTATAACAAATAAAAATACTAATTATAACTTGTTTTTTGTCATTTTCCTAAATAAATATCATAAAGGATAACAATAATCCATTTATAATAGCCCTTAATATCTTTCATATTATACTTCGTAGATTAATGGGGAAAGAATAATTATAAGGGTGAGATCAATTGCTCGGTAAGGGAAAAATAGAGCAGAAATAATAATAAATCAAAGAGAATAATCAACATGTAAAATGTAAATAACTAAGCACACATTCCATATAATTAATAAAAAAAATGGAAGTGTGTATAGAATATAGAAATTTAATAACTAAAGACACATTCCATTAAAAAATATAGATTAGGAAAAATAAATATGAAAGGAAATGAAACTTAAACACATTCCATCTAATAAACTGAAAATTAAATGTATCTATAGATATGTCGATGAAAAATCTCATGGATAAATAAAAACTGTGAATAAATTACGGTAATACTTGATTACTGTATTCCATATTTACATAGTACATGTAACCTTTATAATCATGACCTTTCAAAAGAAGATTTAAAAAATATCAGTTAAAACCCCATCTAAGGTATCTATAAAATGACTAATCCACTGAGGCTACTATTTCATCTAGGGGATTTCTATAACAAGGTGCACCCATGGTGTAACAGTCCCAAACATTCATGATATATAAAGTAATCGATTTAAAAATATTCTTCACAAATATATATATATATGGGGTGAGACATATATATTTATCAATATTTACCCAAATAATAAAATAAAATTCTAAGTGAACACTATATAAAAAATGATATACATTTTATCTAATGAACATATCCATGATTAATAATATGGTAAAATGGGGGTAATTCAATATTATATTTTCATAACTTATTGAAAATTTTAAGGGACAAAAGAAATCACGGAAGTGTATGTGAATACATTCCTTCTAAAAATCAATCTTAAACCATCCAGATGAAGATTAATGGTTGTATCACATCAACATACCCAATGTGGTATAAAATAAAGGGTTTTTTCGCTCAAGAATAAAGTGATCTTTTAGAAAAAATCTTGATGAAAATATCATTTTATTTTAAAAATCTTTTTGAAACAAAATTCATTGAAATAAACTTCTGAAAACATTATCTTTTAAAATTAATGATTTATGGATGAATATAAGAGCTTCTAATATATGATATCGAGTAAATATGTACTTGTCATATAAGGTGAACTAAATTTAATTTTTCATGGTAAAAAGATTCGCAAAAATTCCTTGTATGGAAAGAAACAATATGATTCATTTGAAAACCTTGATAATTTAAAAAGATGTATAGATGTTATTAACAAATCACATTAAAATCTTTTTTGAAATCATTTTAATAAAATCCTGGTATTTAGAAGAATGCTGGTTCAATGACTAAAGAGATAAAAGAAGTTGGGTTTTCTTTAATATATTTTCTAAAAACATTTGACTATCAAATAGTGGAAATGGTACTAATAAATTAAAATGGTCATGAATAATCAGATAATAATGAATGTTTTCATTTTAAAATGGTCATATAATTTCCTCTAATGTTAATTCAATTGAAATATCTTTAGTATTGGTCTTGAGGAAAATAATATTTAAACATCCAAAAGTGTCTCATACCACATTGAAACATTTTATGACATAAACCTAATGAATGAATAATAATAATAAAAAATTTAATATCATTAAAATTAAGTTATTCGTGGTATAACATGTTCAAGGAATCATATACACCATATGAAAGAAACTAGGTTCATAACAACAATTATGTCTCAATTTAATGTATATTGAGACGGCAGTCACATACCTTGCATTTTCTTTTCATGTGAAAGTCAATTAACCACCTATATAATAAACATATTTTAATTTTTTATTTTATTGAATGATTTTTTCGTGTTTATCATCACTTTTATTTAACTTTTTACTATATTTTAAACAAAAACATAATCAATTATGTTCACATTAGTAGTTCCAAACAAATTCGGTATATGTGTCAAAAAAACATTGGTAGGTCCACTATCATCAAAGGGGTAATTATATAACTTCTTTTGAATAATAATAATTAAATAAGTATCATATTTATAGATAAATTATATTTTTAAAATCACTCATTAAATATGGTTATGAAAAATTAATCAACGTTATGATCACGGAGATGGTAGGCCATACGTACAAATAAGTAACATTCCCATTTTTCAATGATCGTTATGGAAAAAAGGTAAGACACACCATATCATTAAATAATGATAATTCAATCCTAAATTCCATTTTATTTAATCATATTTACTTATATATATATAATTTTGTTCAAATAAAAGTAATTAAGACTTGTCGAGAAGGTGGTAGTCCACACATCCATGAATGACTTTATCACTTTTTTACTATGTGAAAGGGTAAAAAAGAAAATTATATAAATATATATTATTTTAAGAAAGATAATTATTTCATGAATATAATATATATTTTTTATGTAACATATTTTTATATAAACCACCCTTTATACAATCCATGTATAGTGTGAACGGATCGCATCTCTTCGAGGGGCGTTAGTCCACACTTCCTCAAACATTATTATCATTTTAAGGAAAATGGGAATTTTTAATTTTTTTGTGTTATAAAATGTTAAAATATGTGTAAATAAATAATAATTATTTAATATCTAATAAATAAATATATATATTCATCATTATTCCCATTATGAGAGGCATTAAATGAAAAATTGAACAATCACCATATACTGAGGTAATAGTTCACCATATAAAGAGGTATTATGTTTGTTACTCATTAGATGGGGGTATGTGTAAATATAGGTAGAAACGTTTACATAAAAATAATAGTATATTAAGTATTTTTTTAATATATTTATTCAATAAATATATTTTGGGGTGGATAATGGAAATGAAATTAGAGAACTTGAGAGAAGATGTTGCATCTTAATCACGTAACTTTTTTGGATTGAACAAAAAGAGTCCTTGGATTGAATTATTAAATAGTAGAGTATTTTATGATTAGGGGATCTTTTTTTAGTATATATTTGGGTAGATATTATTCTATCCAAATTTTCTTAAGAGTTGTGAGGAAGTGGGACGAGAGGATGTCCTTTTATAGTGCAGGAGGTGTGGCAGTCTTGTAATATTATGAAAATGGAATTTCATACACATTTTATATGTTGAAAGTGGCACAAATAATTGTCCCAAATAAATAAAAGACATTATAGGGTAGGTAAATATCCAAAAAATGGAATTTTGACGATTTTATAGGCTTTTTAGGCCTTCTATTTAAGGATTTGTCCCATATTAATCTTAATTTAACCTTTGTCATTGTAATTAGTTTTCATCAATTTCAATAAAAAAATTTCAAAAACAAATTATGTCTTATTAGAAATTATAACTTATAATTATTTCAAGTATGGATTTATTCTTTTCAAATTATGAGCCTATAAGAGATAGAAATTAATTAAAAATCCATCCAGAAGGTGGGACGATAATTCATGTTTTTAAATTAAAAACACTTGAATGTTTGCTATATTTTTATAATCAATATCATTATATAATTGACTAAAATAAAATTAATTTTATTAATTGATAAAAATATTGTCTAATTAAAATTTAAAACAAATTAAAAATATCATTTAACCTTATAAATAAAGAACATGGGATAACAGCTTTGAACTAAAGTTCGGTATTTTTAAATATTCATTGAAAAATGATATGTTTCCAAAAAAATATCAGAAATTCACTCTTACCTAATTATTATGAAGATATTAAAACAATTCACTTATTAAATCAATTAATGTTTCAAGATTCATATTTAAAATTGGTTCTCTATTAAATGGAAGAAAAATTGCATTTATAAAAATATTGGTTTTTATGTGCGAAATAGAGTTTGTTCTTATATTCTTTTTATCAAACCTATGGGATTAATATAATTTTTTTATTAAATATATAACATATATATTTAATTAATATAATTTAATTATCATAATTAATTATGTTTATTAATCCAAAACACTAAAGAAGGAATAAAAATAATAATATTTCTTTTAATATCCAATTAGTTCTTATTTTCATTTCTAAATAATTAATATTAAATGAAATGATATTATATTTATATAAACCCTAAATTTACCTAAGTGAGTTAATAATATTCATAATATCTAGTTTATATCTTATTATATTAAATAATAAAATTTTAATAATATATTTTTATTTAGTGGAACTCAATCATATATATAATGCAAGCTATCGAGGAAAGATTGCCTTGAAAGTAACACTGGCTCGCGAGGAAGGATTCTCTTGCGTGTAACACAAGATAAATCAGTGTTGGATGCATTAAAATGTATTGAATCAATATTAAATAGTATATATATTATAAATTATCCATATATTATATTGCTTTACATGTTTATTGTCACGTACATGAACGCTATCGAATACAAGGATCATACCTTTGATTTTCATGGCATTACATTATCCCCACCATATTTATGTTGCATCCCCACAATTTTAACATGATCACAATGAAATATTGGTTGATACTTTCTATGTTTTAAATCCCACATCATGAGAAAGGTTCATTAGTCATCCTCTATAAAAGAGAGAATGAAATGTACAAAGGTCACATGACTAAAATTTAACAAGGTCTCTATGTAAGAGAACAAAAATTGAAAGTATAAATATGTACTTGGCAGAAAACCATATATATTTTTAGGGAGTATATGTGGTCACAAATTCCAACCAGTTGAATGAACAATATAATCTCAAGGGCATCAAATCCGTAAATTTGTAATGATTTAGGAGACCATCGGTTAAAAAGAAAATAAGGTATTGTGATATCATTTTTTTAAGATAATTTTCCTAATGTTGAGGAATTCGTTTACTGAAAATGAATATAAAAAATAAAATTAATTTATATTTTTGTATTTCATAATATAAATCCTACCTTTTAGTTTTTCTTAGATTAAATTATAATTCATTCAGAAATTAATATTGTTGTACGATGCAGAAAAATAAATTTCTAATGTATCTTGTGGCACTTAAAAGTGTGTAAAGTATTACTATTTGTCTTTAATTATCTACCAAAAATAATATTGTTAATATATTGATCATTAATCCTAAAATGTTACAATACTATTTCATCATTAATATTCTTTTTTCTAATTTTTTAATTAAAACAATGACATATTAACCAGGATATTATGTGTGGAATTTTTTGGGGTGAAACCCTTATAACCCTTTGGTCATGTGGTCAAGACCATATTCCTTTCCAGATTTGATTGGTGTTCAACCATATTAAAGGTTTCCTTTTATAAAACCAAATTAACTTAATTTATAAATATAAAACTAATACACATCCTTGAAATTTAAACATTAAATGGACGCTTAACTATAGTTTCCAACACATCCTCAATACATAAAACACCATCCATTTATTTCCACATAGGTTCGTACTTATTCTAGGGTTTAATAATAATATAATTTATAATATTTCAAAACCATGCAACCTTATATTAAATCTAAAACACCTTATATTTATCCTAGATTGCATATTATATATAAAAATCCTACATAACAGTTTGTAATGAAATGTGAATTGTCTTACGAAAATCCCCTAAGAGTATCAAACTAGGTGTGCAATACGACCCATTTTTGTGCACCAGGTCACCCCTAGTCAAGTATGGAACACCATGTCAGATTTGATACTCATAGATATATTTTCACCAGAACCACTTCCACTTGTAGTATCATGAAAGGGATGCATTGCTATAAATACACACATTATCTATACTTTAACAAAATTAAAAGGATTTATTCTATTCTTATCATCAATTTATACCATTGAGTTTTGTTCACTAGTCTATGTATTTATAAATCATGCTTCCAAGGTTGCTACTAATGTTCCTATGATACTAACTGTAGTAACCCAAAACTATTTATCATAGAGTCGGTGATTGCTATCAATTACATTGGAATTATTATAGGGAATCAAGACTCGAAGGAATGATCAGTTTAGTAGTAATGGTAAACTAAATACATAAATGATATTTTTATTTCAAATTAAAATACTAATTACAACATATTTTTTTATCATTTTCCTATATAATTAAATTCTAGGATAACTCTAAAACATATAATAAATCCTTACATAACATTCATACTACACTTCTTCGATTCTAGGGGAATGAGAAGAAATAATATTGATCTTAAATGCTTAGTAAGTAAAACATATAACAGAAGCAATAATGAATCAATGAGAATAGTCAATATGGAAGGGTAAATAACAAGACACACATGCCATGTAAATAATTTAACGAATGGATGTGTGTAAACAATATGGAAAGATAATTACTTAAAACACATTCTATTCAAATATGAAGATAAGAAAAAATAAATATGGCAAGGTAAAAAACTGAAAAAAATAAAAAAGAAATTAAAATGAATTGTATATATATATCACCGCAAAATGTCCTGAATGAATTATAACTAAAACTAAATAAGGGTAATGACAGATTATTGGATGCCATGATTACTAGGGACATAATTATTTTTCCGTCATGATATTTCACAAGATGGTTTACAAAATATCAGGTAAAAACCATTCTAAGTAATTTATCAAAATGACTCGTCCCATTATATTACTAATTCACTGAGGAGCTATCTATAACCTGGCCCCACCCATGTTGTACCAGTCCAAAAAATTACTCAAATATCAAATAATCAGTTTAAAAATGTGCCTTCTCAAATATCTATGTGGTGTAAGAGATATTCGTTTATCAATATTTACCTAACTAATCAAATAACATTCATAGTGAACACCGTGAAAAAATGATATACAATTTTGACAATAAACATAACCACGTTTAATGATTTGGTAAAATAGGGGAAATTTTGTATTCAATACTCATATGAAATGGAATATTTCATGTGAAAAAACAGGAAATCATATAAGTGAATATCAATACTATCCTTGGAAATATAAATCTTAAACCATCTAGATAAATATTATGGATTTCATCACTAAAACATACCCTAGGTTGACTAAAATAAAATGTTGTTTTCGTTGATAAGTAAATAAATCATTTAAAAACTATATTGAATAAAATATCTTTTTAATTAAAAAAAATTATTTCAAATTCACTTTTCAAAAAAAATAATTTAAAAAAAACATTTTAGACATTAAATAGTAACTTCAATGAAATGACAGTGTGTCAATCTGTACCTGTTGTACACAGTAAAAGAATATTCATTTCTCATGGAAAAAGTATGACAAATTCCATTCAAGGAAAAAGACAGTAAGATTTATTTGTAAACCATGATAAAATAAAAAAATTGTAAAAATTTATTTTCCAAATCACATTAATTTCATTTTTTATTAAAATAAGGTTTTTAGAAGAAAAAAGGCTCTTTGACTAAATAGAGAAATAATGTCTGGTTTCCCATAGAATATTTTCTAATACATTTTGAGTACCAAAGAGTATAAAAAAGGTAGTAATTCATGAATATAGTAATTAATAATAAGACAATAATTAAATGGATTATTTAAAAAATCATATATAATTTTCTTGAGGAGAAATTCCATTTTTGGGTAATTAGTATCACCCTTGTTGAAAATAATATTTAAACACCCCAAAGGGTCCCATACCACATTGAAACATTTTAAGTTATAAGCCTCATGAAGGTATAATATTAAACAAAACATATAATTTCATGAGATTAAATGGATTCATGATATAACATGAAAAAAATGTATATACACCATATGAATGAAACTAATTGCTTAATTACAATTAAGTCTCAATTGAAAGTAAATTATGAAACAAAATAACTTACCATGTGTTTCCTTTTGGGTGAATATACTTTAATCTAATATATAATAAATATTTATTAATTCTATAATATTTTATAATATTTTTAATGTTTATCATTATTTTATTTCTCTTTTTCCTATGTTGTATACAACAACGTAATTTTTTTTACATGTGGTGTTTTTACAAAATTAGTTTATATGTCAAAAAAACTCTTGTTAATCAACTATTATCAAAGAGTTCATTATATAACATCCCCAAAATAATATTCATGAAATAATTAACATATTTATACATCAATTATACTATTATAATCAATAATTAAATATTTTTATTAAAAATGGATCAACGTTACGGTCATAGAGATGGTAGGCCGTAGGCATGCAAGAGTAATGTTCCCATTAATTAATAATCATTATTGTAAGAATGTAATTAAGACCATATCATTGCATATTTATAATTATATCATATATATAATTTAATTTAATAATATATAATCATATATTTAATTATTATGATGTAAAAGGAATCACATCATTTTAAGGATGCGGTAGTCCACATGTCCAAAAATTATGTTATCATTTTTAAGTTTGTGAAAAGGGTAATAATGGAAATGATATATATATATAGTACCAATCCAAATATTTTGATATTTCATGAATATAATATATTTTTTATGTATACTATTTTTAATTAAAACAATCCTTTATATGTTTCATGTATAGTTTGAACGAATCACATCCCTTTGAGGGGAGGTAGTCTACACTTCCTCAAACATTGTTATTGTATTAACGCAAAATGAACATAAAGAAAGAATGTGTTATTAAAGGATTAAATAAGTATATATAAACAATAAATATCAGATATATAATATATAAACATATTGTCAATCAAAATCTCCCCCATGAGAGGCGGCAAAGTAAAATTTAACAATCATCATTTTGTGAGGTAGTAGATCACCATATACAGAAATCATATGTCTGTTACCCATTTGATGGAGGTTTCTGTAAGTGTAGGCATAAAAAATTAAAAACCATAATCATAGTATATTAGGGAAAATATATTTTTTATATTACCTTGTGAAAAATATTTTTTTGGGTTGTAGAATGGTAATGAAACTAGATATCTTGAGAGAAGATGTTACCTCGTAATCGGGTAACTTCTTTTTTGTTTCAACCCAAATATTCCTTCGATTTATTTCATCAAAAGTGAATCTTTCTAAGATTTGTTGAGTAATTTTGAAGATATATTTTTTTAGATATTTATTGATCCAATGTGTGTTGAGATGCATGAGTAAGTGGGAGGATATGATGTCCTTTTATAGTGGAGGAGGAGTGGCACTCTTGAAATATTTTTAAAAAGGGATTCCAAGAAAGTTTTTAATGTTAAATGTTCTTCCAATAATAGTCCCAAATCTATAAAATATACTAAAGGGTGTATGTGGTTTCATAATTGTTCATTTGTACAATTTTATATGTCATTTTTTGCCGTAAGTTTATGTTTTAGTCCCTTATTAAGCTTAATTTAACCATATTCATTGTAATTAATTTTAACCACTTCCATTAATATATTTCAAAAAAAAAAATTGTTATTATAATGAAATATTAATTATTTTAATTTCAATATGAAATCCATATTTCCTAATTCCATTAATATGAGTTGTCTAAATTAAGTAAAAATCATCCCACTTGGAGGATGACAATGTATATTTTACAATTAAAAACATCTGAATGTTTTCATTGATTTTATAATGAATATCAATTTTAAATTGGCTAAAATTACATTAATTATATTAATTGATAAAAATTTATTATTTAAAATGTAAATACAATTAAAATTATAAATTATCCTTGTATATAAATTAGATTAAAAATAATTTTGGAGTAAAAATTCAATATATTTAATTATTTATTAAAAATTGATATGATTCCCAAAAATATCGATTATTCCCCCTGGACAACATTTAATGTTAATCATACAAATATAAATTTCAATTTTCATATTAAATCAATTAATGTGTCAAAATTCATATTTAAAATGGATTCTCATTTAAAAGGATGTAAAGCCGACTTTATAAAAATATTGGGTATTTTGTGGAAAATTATGTTTGTTCTTATCTTGTTCCTGTAAAACCTAATGGATGAATATAAAAAATATTTTATTGCATATGTATCACATATATTTCATTTAAATTATAAAATAATTGTTATTAATTATTCTTATTAAGAGAAAACACCTTTGGAAGTATTAATATTATAATATTTCATTCTATATCCAATTTGATATTATTTTCATTTCTAATTATTTTGTAACTAATGAATTCATTTTATATTTATATAAAACCTAAATTTTTATAATTTAGTTTAATCTAATAATAACATCTACTTTTAATATTATTTTAATAAATAATAATATTGTAATAATATATCATTGTTTGCTGATACTCAATATTACATACAACGCAAGCTATCGAGGAAGGTTTCTATTTTGTGTAACACAAGATATAGAGGAAGGTTTCACTTGAATTTAATAAAATATAACTCAATTTTGTGTGAAATTAAATTTATAGAATCTATTTTTACTATTAAATATATTATATTATATCTGAATATTTTATTACTATATGTGCTTGGTGTCACGTGTCATACACGCTATCAAATATAGGTAACTTACTTTTAATTTTTACAGAATATCAATATAGAAGTGGGTGATAAATTAAATTTAGATAATAAATATCATATCATATATATCACATATATTCATTAATTTTATCCTTATTACATTTCATGTAAAGTTTAAATTAAAGACAATTCACACTGTTTTTGTGAGGAGGTAGATCATTGTACACACATATGAAGTTATTATTTTTTGAAATTCCTAAAAATAATGAAGGTATATATGATATTATAATTTAAAATGAAATAAATATAACAAAAATTATATATACAAATTAATTCCATCATTATATGTAGTGAACCTGGAACCAATTTCCCAAAGATGATGCATGTTACTGATATATTGGAAAAAAAATTGCAGAATTGCATCCCGAAGGGCCAAATAATTTAGTTTTCATGGTAAACTAGATATATATATATATGATAATTTAATTATATTGTAATAATAAATTAAAATATATTTTTTTAGAATATCATAATTCCATCAAGTGTATTATTTCATATCTTTCGTAGTACATTTGATAGAATCCTAGGGAAGGGAAATAAAATAACTGTAATCTAAAAATCTCAGTAAGGGTGAAGTACAACAGATGTAATCCTGAATCAATATGAATATTAAATATGTAAAAGAATATAACTAAACAAATGTTCTATTTTAAAAGCATTATTTCATTAATATATTATATATAATATGTATGAAAATGTATATAACTAAAAACCCATGCCATTTAATCAATAATTGGTACTAAAATTCATCCTAAGATAAATTCATATTGAAAATAATTTGGATAGTAATAATTACATTATAAATGATGGAAATGACTAATAATTTTATTCCATGTATCTCGGGTATATGATACCTTTACCTTCAATTCCATTCATATGATGGTTTAAAACATACTGGGTGAAAAACAACACATCTATGGTAAGCCAACTTATTCACCCCATTAGACTAATGCTTCTTTAGGGGGATATCTATAACTATGCCCCACCTATATCATATCCTTCTAAAAAATCCTCATATATAAAATAATCAATTTAATTCATAAATAATATACCATATAAAATATCTATATCGAGTCAAGTATACAAATTTATTAAATATTTTATCAGTTAATCAAATAAGTTTCAAAATAATACATCATTTTTATAAATGATATAAGTTTTAAGAAAAAAATATCCATTATCACTGATATAGATATTTATGGTGTATTAAATTTCCAATGATCAATGAAATTTGAAAAAATTTGTAGAATATAATCGACTATAAAAACGGATTAACGAAGTGAATGCCAATACATTCCATAATCAAAATTATCATAAACCATAGAGTGGAAGAAAAATTATGGTATCAACATATACCCATTAGATTAATAATAATGGTTGGTTTTAATTTATAAATATAAATAATATAAAAAATTCATTAAAAATATTATTATGTAAAATTTCATTTTAATTTTTAATTATCTTTTCCAAATCATTTTTTAAAATATCACTTTTAAAATCTATTTCTTGAAAAATATCATCATAAAAATGAAATAATGTTCATGAATATAATTAATTTCATAAAATCCCTAAAAGTTAAAAAGAACGTTCCTTTTTCACTTTTAAAAGGTTATGAATGTTCCTTGTTCATAAAACTACAAGAATACACCTTCCACATTTTTGGAAAAATCCAAACATGAGTTGTATTGAAAGGACATAACATTTACATTGAAAACATTTTTTAAATAGTAAAAATTAAATTAAAATTACATTAATAAATCATTTTGAAAATTTTAAATCATTTTTTAATACATTTTTAGAAAACATAGTTTTGGAAAAAACATATTTCTGACCGAATAGAGAAATTAATTTGGATTTTATTGAACATATTTTATAAAAAAAATATATATTAAATTGTGGTAAAATGGTAAAATTAATAGAAAATATGATTAATAAATTTAGGATGACAAAAATTAAATGTTATTATTAAGAAGTTTTTGAGAATTTTCCTTCAACTGATATTTATGACTAAATAATCTTAATTGGAATATGATTATAAAAAAACCCTTAAAATGATGTTAACATTGAATTGAGAATTAATCAATTGTTAAATTATGTGTATCAACTATAAATCCACATAAATCACGTGAAAATGAAAAGAAATATAATCAAAATTACTTACACAAAAAACCTATGATGATATAATCCATTAGGTTGAAGTTTAACGTAATTGGTGAAAAATGAGTTAAGTAATACCTTACCACATGGTAACACCTTGAAAAAATCCATATAGATGAAATAATTAAAATTAAAAAATAAAATCACATGAATAATGAATGTTCATGATATTAAATTTCAATGGAGTTGTATATATACTATATAAAAAATGAGGTCCATAACATTACACTATGCCTCAATGAAAAGAAATTGAGTGAAATCCCTTACCTTACACTCCCTTTTTGTATACCATGATTTATACTCATTTATAGTAAATTTAAAAATATATTAACTTATTCCATAATATTAATAATATTTATGATATCATATAATATCCTTTTATAAAATTTAAAAACCAATTAATTTATAATATATCATTATTTTCACTATCTCGGGTGTTAACTTCCTTGTTTTCTCATGCATGTTTCAAAATATAAATATTTTTTTGAACATATTATATAGTAATTCATAACTAGAATAATAATAATTAAATTGATATCATATTGTTACATAAATTTTAATTTAATGAAAATGATGAATGATTGTTGTGAAAAACGATGTATGTTAAGATCAGGGAGACAGTTGGTTGTACCTATGAATGAGTAACGATTCAATTTTCCAATGATCATTATTAAAATAAGGTAAGCAATAAATAATATATATAGAATGATAATAATTTAATATATACCATATTATACACACACCTAAATATATATCATCCATCTTGTGTGGTGATGAAAATAGAGTCATCGATTTTTTAATGCGGTTGTCCATGCGTATCTATCTAATGACTTGAAGGCCTTAATTTTTTTATTAATGAAACCCCTTTTAATGGAATAAGGGGGAAACCCATAAATCATGAACATTAGGCAAAGCAAGGAACAAAGTCCAAAAAGATAAAATCCAGACAAACAACAGGAGTAGCCCCACCACAACATATGATCATGATGAATCCCTTCACCTTTTCTAGGGAGTTCAGCAAGAAAGTGTCCTGTATCAAAACATAGGCCCGATCTAATGGATAAAACCATACCCCCTCAAACAACAAAACACGAATAGCTTCTCAATGATAAACCACCATATCAGAATCTTCATTTATGGATGTTCCATGTGGTCAAACCAAGTGGAAACCCCAACCCAAATTCATTAATATCATAATGTAGTCATCCAGGATCAGACAGCTCCCATGGCCTCTTAGACACCCATACTGTCCTATAAAAAGTCCCTCCACATATTTTGGTCCCAAAACCAGACCCATTATAGAAAATTAAGAATTATCATAAACTTCTGGATTAAAACAACCGAGTCTATAGTCCCCTTAACAGACTGTATCTCCTTCTTCCCCTATCAGAACACGCTTTAGCACTATAAGTCCTTTGAAAATTGAAAATTTTGATAAACTAGTCACCCAACCGGCTTCAAATACACATACAAAAAATGAATTCAATATAATAACATATCAAAGCCCAACGCCAACATATGAATGTCGTACCACGAATAGAAATGAATCCAAAAAACAAAATAGATTGAAAAAATAGAAATTAGAAAAAAAATCACCATTCCACTGGGGGTATGACCCACTATAAACTAGAACTTGTCACCACCATCCATGTTTCTCACAAAGAACATAGAAAACCACTAAACACATACACCAGGGATGATGATTTCATAACACATTTGATAAAAGATGATATTTTTTGGTAATAAAATTGTTATAACAACATCCCAATTTATCGATGATATTTATGTTATTATGTCATCATTTTATAAAAACAATAGAAGGATGTGTAAAAATAATTAAAATAAAGATGATTATTGAAGAACATTGCCTCTTCTTCGGGTAACCTACTCGAATTTTCACTAAAGACTTCCTATGTTAGATTAATATTTAAAAATAAAGATTATATGATGAGTATAGTGTATTTGGGAATTTATTTGAGCATTTATTTTCTAAAACAAAGGTTTTTTGAGTTATTAATAATAGGGGATAATGGCTGTCCTTTTATATGGGGGAGAGGGCACACAAAGTATTTTTGAAAATAACTAAGTGATCTCATATGTTATATGTGTAAAATGGTTCCAAAATTTACCATTATAGAACCTTATAGGTTTAATAGTATAAATATGTACATGAAATAGATTTTTCATAAGTTTATAGGTCATTTTTACCCTTATCATTTTAGATTAACCTTTGATAAATAAATTTTAACATCAAAAGTGGTAATTTTGTTACTATTTTCACTATTCATTATGGTTAAATATTAAATTTAAATTAATATAAAATACAGATTATACAAATAAAAAATATAGAATCCACTTTTTGAAATTATATTCACACAAGCAAAGAAAATTAATTTCAAATTATTCCTATATACGCGATGAGAATGTGAGTTTTTAATGTGTAATTGTTCAAAATTTTATAATTTCTTTATGCCAAAAATCAATTTAAAAATGGTTTCAATTAACAAACTTTTATTATTTAACATAAAACATAACTAATTTTTCTTTATAAAAAATTAAAAATATAATTTAATATATCAAAAACAAATTATCAAAAAAAATTTCACCTATATTTTTGTATATTTCACTATTCATCAAAAAATGGATCATTTCCAAAACATATTAGTAATTTTACCTAAGATAATTTTGATATTATGATTTAAAAAATAGTACTTATTTTTTTTTCTAAATGTTTTAGGAATTAATTTTAAATTTTGTAGACAAAGTGAAACTAATATTACTTTAAAGAAATTACTACTTTTCAAAAAATATTTATTTTTATTTTAATGATACGTATTTTATTAAAACTAAATATATAACTAATAATAATGTTTAAATAATATTGTTTCATAAGATATATAATATTATTCATTCCATCCATTACAATTGATAGGTGATAGCTTTCATAATAGATAATAATATCAATAGTATGTCATTGTTCAGTAAAACTCATACTTTCTTATAATACAAGATATCAAATAAATTCATTGATGCATGTATTGAAAGATAACTTAGTAATGAATGTATAACATTATACCAAATAAAATTTTATTCATTTATAATTTTTGGGTTGATAAATTCTCTCCACCATAAATAGATTGTCTTCACACAATTTAAACATGATATCAGTAATCAAGAGTTTGATATTTGAAAATATAAATTTTGGAAAACCAACATAATAAGTGGTATAATTAAAAAACACACTATTAAAGACATATTGTAAGTACGAGGGTCACAAAATAAGACTATATTTCTTCATATTAAAGTATTGGAGAAAATTTAATATGTTTATAAGGAGGAATGAAATAAATAATTATAGGAGGAGTGAGGTCATTAATCATAAGAAATTGAATGATCAATAGAATTTTAGGGGGAAAAACTATAAATATTTAATGATATTAAAGAAATATTATTCATTACATACAAAAATAATAGGATTACATTTTTGTTTCTAGATCCTCTCTTAATGTTGAGAAATTATTTTATTTTCCAACAATATAAAGAAATATACCTTCTTCATATATTTTTATTTCATAAATACATTTCATCCTTTTTTTAGTAGTTGATAAATCTCAAACTCCTCACATTCTATAAGAAATTAATATCGAAAATTTAATTTTTTATTCTTGAGGCACTAAAAACCACTTTTAAAGGATCAGGAGATCTATAAAACAGTAATATGTCTTTCCATTTTTCATCAAATATTTTCTTGAAACAATATGGTGAAAAATTTTATCAAATATTATACATTAATGTATAAACCCAAAAATTAATACCATTGGGTCTTCATTTATTTTTATTTTTCAAATCGTTTTATGAATGAAATATTATCTAAGACGTCACATATTCCATTGGTGGGTGCTCAAACCATATATTCCTTCAAAAAAGGTCCACGCCCCATGGCTAGGCTAGACATGTTGGGTTCCCACATAACATATAGTTTTATCATTTTTCGGATCTATATTAATATAAATCCTATAATGTCTTTAAAACTAATATAACAGACATCCATGAAATACAATTAATCATTAAATAGTATTTTTTACTTATGATTTCAGTAAAACTTATTTTATTTCTTTTTAAAAAGTCTAATAATCTTATTGACTATTAAAATAATTAAATTAATGATTATGTTCACCCTAAAGATTATCATTACCTTTAAACTTAAGTTTATTAAATATTTGGGTATTTTTTCTAAAATACAAATTCTATAATAAAATGTATTAAACAAATGTTTTTTATTTATATAAATTTCATCCAAAGCATCCTTAACCTTGTAACATTTGTTCCATATATTTTTTATTAGGGTTTTTATTGAGTCAATATGCTTTCCTTATGAATTTTCCATTCCTCTATGTTTTTAATGTCACAAACACTTTATCTAAAGGAAAATTATTGGTCCCTAAGTATTATTTTCTTAAGAAAAATTTACCTTCTCTAAGGAAAATTTTATCCTTAACTTTGTTTTCATTGCCTCATTTTATAATCTCTTATAACTGAAAACATTTTACTACTATGTAGGAAAATCATATTCTTATCTAAAACCTTGGAATCTTATAGTTCATGGGATATATAGCCTTATGTATTAGACTCCAAATTCTCTAAAATTCATACGCCTAATTCATTGAAATTTAGACTCTGAATTATATGAAAAAATAGACTCACAGTTCTATGAAATTCATACTACTAATTCTCTAAAATTATGTCCCCAAATTTCTTATAATTCAGACTCCAAATTCCTCAGAATTCAGACTATGAATTCCTCAGAATTTAGACTCTGAATAACTCGTAATTATGACTCTAAATTCCTTAATATTCAGACTCTGAATTCATGAGAATTTAGACTTTTCATTCCTCGGAATTCAGTCTCTGAATTCCTCAGAATTAAATCCCGGAATTCATTGGAATTTAGACTCCAGAATCTATATAATTCATATTACGAATTCTTTTAAAAATAGAATCTGAATATTCATGTTTATAGAATCTGGTTTTTTATTTATTTAGACTATGAATTCTATTTTCCCTTAGATTCAGGATATTCAAATTTGGTTGAGCTATTTAATTTTCCTCACACACCCTTTTTAAGTATAAAAAGATGTCGTACAATTTACTTCTAACTAAACATTGGTTGAGTGACACATGTATGTGTCCCTCTGAAAATCTAGGAAAAATATGATTGTTAGAGTAGACAGCTACTGTTGAAGTTTTTCTAATAAATTTGTGGTCATTTGAATGATCTCAAAATCTATGAAACATTCCAGGAGAATAGAGATTACATGTTGTGATGCAGTGAATTAACTTCAATAGATAGAAAGACTATCATTCTTTGTTCAACCCTAAACATCTTGTTCAACATACTTCATGAGACTCTAATGGTTATTGTGTACAATTGAGGGCTTCTGGGGACATGAAGATAGATGTGATAACTTCTTTAAAAATTGAGGGCAAGCAGGGATAGAATAAAAGATTTTGATATTTTTACCGAGGTCCTACCCTAGTGTTGGTAAGACATAATTTCTAGAGAGTATAAATCAACGGAACTTTATCTACGGTTGTTGGAAACCCAACTCTTAGGGTCCAAATATTTCCTACGTGTTACTCTTTGTCATGTTTTATTTCCACTATATTTTGAAAAAAAAATTATAACATTCTTATACTTTCATGTACTATACTTACTCTGATAAATAATATTTTATACACTTTAAGGTAGAATCTTCCTTTATGAAAATTGTTCTTAATTTTCATTTCCGGATTCATATTTCTAGATCCAAAGCAAGTTTCTTTTATTATTAATAACTAAAGATGGTTTGTGAATCTAAATTTTTTTTACTTAGTAAAACATTGTTTTCCTTAAGGTTAAAAATGATTTTTTTTATACTTAAAATTCACCCCCTCTTGTAATTGAGCATCTACATACACTATTTTGATCTGAAAATTGGTATCAGAGGAGGTCTCTGAAATACTTATACTCACATATAAGTTTTATTGCTCAAATTTTACATGTTTTAAATTTCTCTCTATTAACTTTTCCTGTTCATGTTATTTTTTAATTTTTTTATCTTTGTTGATAAACATTTTCTATTATAAAGTATTTGTGCAAGTGTACTTTCTTTTAGAATGGAATTTATGATTTTTGGTTCCATTGATAAACTAAAACCTACTAGACCACCAAATATTTATGTAAATGGTTATGAGTACTTTAAATATAGAATAAATAATTTTGTTATTAACACTGGAATATGAAATTTTTTTATGCTTACTAGTGATTAGAAAATTCCAGATATTGAATTCAAAACCTTCACCGACCATGAAAATTCAGAATATCAACTAAATTACAAGGTATGAAATACATCGTTGTGTTGTATGACCAGGAATGTATGTAGTCAAATATCTTCTTGAGAATCTTCCAACTACATCGTGAAGAAACATGAGGTTACTCATTTAGGTAATTTTAAATTAATAGAGACCCGAAGAGCTATGTAAAGAGAAGAATATCATTGATTTGTTTTTCCCTATAGAGAACCAGATTGCAATGTTAAAAAAATATTTATGACTATTATGAATAATCTTCAGTCTATGGCAGATAAGGGTCTTGATGATGAAATTTTGGTGGATAAGATAATTAAAATCAATCCAAATGAGTGGGAATAAAAAATAACATCCATTGATGAGAATAAGAATGTTTCCAATAATACTTTTGATGACCTTTCTCTAACTCTTCTTCAAAATGATACATTAACGAAAATAGATAATGATATGAATAAAAATAAGAATTTAAATGGATGTGTATCCTTTTCTATTACAAAATTCAATACTGTGAATGTTTTACACGATCTATGTCTAATAAAGTCACTCTTCTATCTGAGCCAAGTGGAAGATAACATTTTAAAAATTAGATATCTAATCATACTCTAAGTATAAACAAAATAGTATGAATGAAAGGATTTCTATATAGATATAAAAAGAAAGAAAAAAAGACCAGAAATACTCCGAAGTGAATTGCTATGAAAGAAAAATACTCAGACATATCAGGCCAAATTATCACATACATAAATGAAAAGATAGAAAAGATGAGATGTCTGATAGGAATACAAATAAATATGACAAGAATAAGGATACAAATGTCTTAAAGGATAATGATACTTAGAGTTCCATTGGTGTTGACTCTTCTAATGAATCCTATGAGTATGAGTATATTGGTCAGAATAATCTTGGTCTACAAGACAAAATACACATTAAAAATTAGTATCTAATAGACAAGTTACACCATGTTGATTCTGTCACTAATGTATATTTGAATGAAAATTATTTTGATTATAAATAATATAATACTGAAGAAGATGAATCTTCTTCTAATGAAGGCAACTCTTTACATTCTTAGGAATAAGTGTAAAGGTTTCCCAAATAAAATGAAAAAAAATTGTAATATAAAAAATAAGTTAAACAAATTAAATTCTTGAATTTTTTTAACTAATGAAATATTAAATCATTTTATGGATCCACATCAAAAAAAATTATTTCAATAGTGTTTCAAAAAATATTAAGGACGTTTTTATTACCTATCATATGCCGGGAACATCCACTATCAATTTACCATTTATTTTTTTTGGTAATTTCATTATTTTCCTGAAAATAAAAGAGTAATTCATTCAAAATCCAAAATATTATGGATTTGGAAATTTCAGAAAGTAAAATTTTATGAATCCACATTTTCATAGGAAAATAAGCTTTATTAAATCCTATATATTTTTTTATTTAATGAAAATTTTGTATTCCAATGTTCACCACATTAACACTTAGTGAAAAAGATATCACATTGGGGAACAAAATAATTATTTCTAAAAATAGGTTTTGAATGAGTATAAACATATAAAAAACTATTTCCTAAAGGACTAATTTGAGAATAAATATTTTAAATGTTTTCCATACCAAAGGTAACGATTTACATTAAATTACTCAAAGAAAAATTTTTTATTTTATTTTTATAACCAAGTTCTTATCCTCAATGTTATTAGTTATAGAACTTGAGTTAGCCTCTAAAAAAATTTCATAGAAATATCACCTTCAAGATCCTTCAAAATTTTATCCTTCTCAGAATAAACTTCGTTAAAATTTTCAGAAACACTTTCAAAATAAAAAGTATTCTGAACAAGATCCTTAGAATGATCTGATACTTATTTTGTTAAATTAGAAATTCTATAATTTTCCTTTTCTAACTTCTTTTTTCTCTTACAATTCTCATTTTCAAGTAGTTTGGTAAACCAAGATACTTCTTTATAAGAAGGTAAAGAGATATATTCATCATAATAAGATTCTTTATATAAAGAATTATAATATTTATCATCAGTATAATTCTTAATCAATGATACATTAGTTATAGATTCGTTAATGTGTACCTTTACCATAAGGAAATGATTTTTAATGGGTAGTTTGGCTAGTAAACCAAGATTATTTTAACTAGAAGATTCATAATATGAGGACTCATATGGTGGGTCACTACTACTGGTACTCCTTGTATCGTTATAATTCATGTCTTTTTTATCCTTGGACTTGTATTATTTTATTCTATTTCTCTTAGAATGATTTTCCTCTTTTTATTTTCTCTTAAGCATAGAAAAATATGGACTGATTTGTCCAACTCTTTTTCATTAATATCATGGGACATCCGATTATTTCTTGTCTTTTCATTCTTAATTGTTATATCTATATTGAAATTCATTCATTTCCACTGGATTGTTGATTCTTTAAGTATGATTGTTTAATTCATTTTCTGAATGATCACCTTCACTAGATTCAGATAGAATAATGACTTTATTAGACATAGATCCTGTAATCCATTCTGGATTCTTGACATTAATAGTAGTAGTAAAATATACCCTTACATTTCCATTCCTCTTTTTTCATATCAGAATATCTTTTATTTCTTATCTCTTGTTGAAGAAGAATTCAAAAAATATCATCAAGAGTACTATTGGATACTTCTCTGTTCCCATCAATAGCTGTCCTTTTTTATACTCACTCATTTGGAATGATTTCAATTATCAAATCTTTAAGAACTTCATTATCAATATTTTTCACTCCTATAGATTGAAGACTATTTTCAACGGTCTTAAATCTTTGTTGCACTTTGAAAATAGTTTCACCATAGGGAAAAACAAATCCATGGTATGCTGCTCTTAACATAGCTCTTCTAGTCTCGATTAATTTTGAATTTAAAAAATGAGTAACCTCATGATTCTTCAAAATGAAGTTTGTAGATTCACAAGAACAAATTTGACTATATATATTCCTAATCATAGAACACAACAAAGTATTGTGTACCTTGTAATTTATTTGTTATTTTTATTTTTTCATGGTCGGTGATGGTTTTAACTTCCCTGCCTAGAATTTTGTAATCAACAGTAATCATAAAAAAATTGTCTACTCTAATGATAATTAAAAAAATATTCATTTTACCTCTTCTATAATCATAATAATTATCATCAAAAATTGGGGGTCTGGTAGGATTAATATTATCAATGGAACCAATATTAATTCCTGAAATTATATAAGAAATTAATTTTCCAAAAGAACATGTTAACAGAAAATGTTTATAAAAAAATAAAAATATTTAATCAAAACATGAACAAGAAAAGTTAATAAAGAATAATTTATAACATGGAATATTTGGGTAAGAAAACATATATGTGATTATAATTATTTCAAATACCTCCTATAATAAAAATTATAGGATCAAAAGAGTATATATATATATATACTCTATTACAAGAGGGGGGTGAATTGTAAGTTTAAAAAAATTCATTTTTATCTTTAAGGAAAACAATGTTTAAAAAAATTAAAAACAGTTCAATTCACAAAGCCTTGTTATATCCTTAACTTTGAAGTAAAATTTCTTATGGTCCTGAAATATAAATCTAGAAAATACCCTTAAGAACAATTTTCATAGAGGAAGATTCTACCTTATTGCATATTGAATCTTATTTAACTGAGTAAGTAAAATATAAGAAACTATAAGAAAGTTATAATTTCTTTATTTATCAATATATATGAGAAATAAAACATGAAACAATAAAACAAGTAAAAAGTAGGAAATATTTTATCCAAAAGAGTAGGGTATCCAATAACCTTGGATAATGATACGTTGATTTATACTTTCAAGAAATTTTTTCTAACCCACACCAGCATAAGACCTTGATAGGAATATCAAAATCTATCTTGAAATCCCTTCAAGACATTGATATTTAATGTAGTCAGCACCTCTGTATTCCTATCCTCAGAAGGCCTCAATTGTACTCAGCAACAATAGGAGTCACTTGAAGTAAGATGGACAAGTTGTTCACAGAACATAAAAAGCATGAGAGAATTTCTATCTCTAGATATCACTTCACAATATGTAATATCTATGATCATGGAATGAACAAAAGATTATGAGATCATTCAAATGAGATCCTATTTATAAGAAAAACATCATCGATTATCTCCCTCCTCTAATTGTCATATTCTTCCATGAATTTCTGTGGGACCGAACATGTGTCACTCAACCAATAGTGAGTTAGAAACAAATTTTACTACATCATCTCATACCTAAAAAAGAATGTGTAAGGAAAATGAAATAGCTCAAAAAAATTTAAATATACAGAATCTAAGGGAAAATATAATTATTAGTCTGAACATATAAACAATATGAATCTATAAACATGAATATTCGGATTCTATTTTTTAATGAATTTAGAATCTGAATTCTATAGATTCTAGAGTTTGATTTTCAATGAATTTGTATTCTGAATATTGATGTATTTGGAGTCTGAATTCAGAGGAATTAAGATTCTAACTTCTCCGGTTTTAGGAGTCTAAACTCTAAGGAATTCAATGTCTGAATTTCAGAGAATTTAGATTCTAGATTTTATATAATTCATAGTCTAAAAATAGAAGACATTATATCCAAGGTACTATAGAGTTACGAGATTTTATATAAGAATCTGAATTTTTGACTAAGTAATAAAATGTGTTTGGTTAAAAGATATTATAAAATGAGGAAATTAAAACAAATTTAAGGTTAAATTTCTTTAGAGAATTGAAATTTTTCATTTTGAAAATAATCCTTAGGGAAACATAATTTTCCTTAACATAAAGTGTTTTTATCTTCAAAACATCGATGAATGGAAAATTCATAAGGAAAAATAGGATGAGGGTAAAAAAGGGGTTAAAAAACTTCTGATAATGAATTTATCTATCATAACATCATCCTACCAAATGATCTTATGGAAGATGCTGAGAATGAAGAGGTTGAAGAAGATAAAATTTTCTAATTTTCAGATAGTGAGAATGAATCTCCAATGACTCCAAAGACTATTTTCAAAGTATAAAAAGGAAAATATGTGGTTAATGATACACTTGAGAAGGCCTTGGTGGTTAATAAGGATACTGGGGGATCATGCAAGAGGAAGAATATAGACCTAAAAAAAATCTTCAGCTGCAAGGGAATCATATTCTGAATCATCTTCATTGGGTCAAGATTTCGTGTTATAGTCTATGAAGAATTTAGTAGACATCATACCATTTTTTTGTACTGATTGGAGGTGTCAGCTACATTAAAACTCTTTTAATCAGAATTCTAATTATGTATGATTTCCCAAGGAAAAATTAATCACACTTTTGGTTGATTTCAAAACCGTCTCTGTCGGTTATGATGATCATAAGAGATCTTGTAAGGAAATTAAAAAATGGTCTAAGAGAATGATCAAATACCTGATAATATTTTATGAATTCCAATAAATAGTGAAAGTTGCCTTATATAAGTCATATGATTTGATAAAAAACATTAAAATATGTTTTAAAGAGAATCGGAACCTTGAACATGTAGCCTAGAATCAAGACGATATATATCTGAATGGAATTTTGAATTCAGTTGCTCAAAATTTTTAGAGAGAAAATGAACTCAGGATAAAGTTAGAAGAAAATTTCAATTTAAAATAATATGTAGGGAAGTATCAAGAAGGAATCCATAAGTTTCAAGATGAAAAAAATCAAGGATCTGGAGAAGAAAAATCAGGAGCATGTACTATTTCTCATGAATTTTGAGGAAGATCATAAGGAGCTCAATAAGTTAAAGTATACATTGGGGAAGATCATGCAGAAGGAAAATAAGTATGAATAATTTTTCCTTTCAATTCCAATATTTTTTTTTGTATTTCCTTATATCAATTTTTTTAATCATAATTAAAATATTTTTTTCCATCATTTGTTATGTTGAATAGTTCTAATCTTTCAGTTACCATTTTTCCATTCACTCCATTCCTTTATCAAAATCAAAAAGGTAGAGAGAAGAATGATAATAAATAATACATAGTATAAATGAAAATAATGTGTTATGTTGGGGGGGTATACTTTAAAAAGATATTATTATTAATGAAAAAGTAAAATGTCTCTACGAAATTCAAGAATACAGTCCTTTATGATTTCGATATCTAAAGATAAGTTAGTTGTATTCATCATGATTAATATGTAAAGGGAGATATGTTTTCCTTTTAATGTTCATATAGAAAATTCTTATTCCTTATATTAATTATATAAACATTTTTTGTGATTTCCAAAAATGTAAATATTTTTGGGTTGATAAGGTTTACTTATGAATTTTCCATTTTACTATGTTTTGAAAATCACAAACAGTTTATCTTAAGGAAAATTATCATTCCCTAAAGATTATTTTCATAATAAAAATTTTAATTCTCTAAATATATTTTTATCCTTACTATTTTTTTTCATTACCTCATTTTATAATCTCTTATACCTAAACTAATTTTATTACTAATTAAAAAAAATAATATTTTTACATAAAGCCTTGGAATATTATAGTTCCTTGAATATAGAGTCTTCTGTTTTTATAATCTGAATTCATTGAAATTCAAACTCTGAATTCCATGAAATTCAGACTCTAAATACTCTGACATTCAGACTCTGAATTCACTACAATTCAGACTCCATATTCTTTAAAAATAATACTCCGAATTAATTCATATTTAGACTCTAAATTTTATGAAATTCAAACTCCGAATTCCTAGGGATTTAGACTCTATATTTCTCAGAATTCATACATTGAATTCATTTGAAATAGAACTCGGAATTCCGACACAGAATTCCTTAGAATTCAGACTCTGAATTCCTAAAAATTAAGTCCCTAAATTCCTCAGAATTCAGATTCCAAATTCCTTACAATTCAGATAACAAATGCCTTAGAATTAAATCATTTAATTCATTATAATTCATACTCTGTGAACTATTGAATTCAGATTACGAATTCTTTGAAAAATAGAATCTGAATATTCAAGTTTATAGAATCTAATATTTATATGTTTAAACTCTGAATTCTATTTTCCCTTAGATTCTATATAATCAAATATTGTTTAGCTATTCCATTTTCATTACCCATGCTTAGTTAAGTATGAAATTATGTCGTAGAATTTGTTTCTAACTAACTATAGGTTAAGTGATACATTTATGAGTCCCTACAAAATTTAAGGAAAAATATGACCGTTAGAGGAGGGAGTCGACTTTTGAAATTTTTCCTATAAATAAGAGCTCATTTTAATGATGTCATAATCTATGAATCATTCCATGATCCTATATATTACATACTATGATGTTGTTAAGTACTTTCTACAGAGAGATAGGCTCTCATGATTTGTGCATTTCTTTACCATCCTGTTCAGCCGTGAACATCTTCTTCAACTATCTTTATGTGGCTCCTATTATTGTTGTGTACAATCGAAGGCTTCTGGAATATGAAGATAGATGCGCTGATTACCTTAAATATTTATGGATTTTGTGGATAAAAAGATCGATTTTGATATTCCTATCAAGGGATTACCCTACTGTGCCTAATATATACTTTATTTTATCTATAAATCAAGGGATATTTATCCATGGTTTTTGAATACCCTACTATTTGGGTGAAAATATTTCGTACTTTTTACTTGTTTTTGTTTCATGTTTTATTTTTACAGTATTTTTATAAACGAATGAATTATAACTTTCTTATAATTTCTTTTACTTTATTTACTCTGATAAATAATATTATATAGGATTTAAGGTAAAATATATCATTAAGAAAATTTCTCTTAAGTTTCATTTTTGGATTCATATTTTTGGACCCTAAGAAAGTTCGAATTATTGTTAGGAACTAAAGATGGTTTTTTAATCTACATTGTTTAACTTGGTTAAACATTTTTTTCCTTATGGTTAAAAATAAATGTTTTTAAACTTACAATTCACCACCCAACTCTTGTAATTGTGCATCTATATACACTATTTAGAATCTACAGTGTTTATAAGTTTGATATAATGATCAATAATAAACTCACAACCATTATTGTATATATAATCCCAATGTTAATAAATACACATGATCTTATAAAATTTAATGAAAACCATTGATGTTTCATAATTCTTATAACTAATATACTATTAGTAATTATTGAATCACAATACATAAATAATTAATCAATTTTATTTTCCCATTGTTCCTTTCTTGGTCTAGGGGTTATCCTTTAGAAAAATTCATTGATTTTGTAATGAATAGGTTCTCTACATTTAAAAAAAGTAACTATAAATGGATCAATGGGGTGATATTTATTTCCATTCATCGTACTCTTTATTTATCCTCGATAATTTATTTTATTTTATCTTTTATTTACATAAATAAATCATTTTACCATTCAATTAAGAAACTATTTTGGGTGTTTGCATCCAAATTTCTTAAATGATGAAAATTTAGCCTTTTTCCACCAGGGTCTCCACCACTCAAGTTCATAGAAACTTCAATCCTTATATTCATTTTTTATCCTGGGAGTTGGTTAATGAATAAGTTATTTAACATATTTTGTGAAAACGGATTGGGCATACCCATGATATATTTCACATTATTCAAAATCACATTTCATTTTTCATGGTCAACACATTGTCCTTAATATTCAATGTTATCATAATTTCATCATCTTCAGTCCATTAAATAAAACAAAAAAATTTAGTGTGGAAAAAAATACTAATTATTGAAAAACGATTAATTAATTTATAGGATCTATAAGTTATGAAACCTTTTCTTCCATCATTGATGTGTTAGGTTTATCCTAGTTCATTAATTATCATAATAAATTCAAATCATTCTTATTGGTTTGTAAAAAAATGTGAATTGTCCTATGAATATCCCCAAGGAGTGTCAAACCAGGTTTATAGTAAGACTAATTTTTGTGTACTATATAACACTCGATTCAATCCCATAACACCCTTTTTGGATTAATTACTCTGAGGTAGATCTATTACAGAACCATGTCCACATTTATTATCCACAAATGGTTGTATTTCTAGGAAAAATTAAATAATATCAACCGTATAAAAACATTACGATGATCTTCAATATTTATTCAAACGTTCTATCTTAGGGTTAGGTTTCCTAATTTATGATATCATAAATCTATTTCCCAATGTCTATATTAAACTTCCTATTATACAACATATAGTGATCCCAACCCCAGTATCCCGGTGCTAGTACCAACTACCATTATATTTTCATAATATACAAGGAATCATATCGCCAAGAACAGAATAGTTTAGTAATCTTGGTAAACAATATATATACATGAGACATTAATACAATTTGAATAAACATATTAAAACATAATTTTTTACTAATTATACAATTATTCATTCGATATAATTACTACATATTATTTGTATTAACTTTTAAAGAATCATGGGGAAATGACATAAAATAAGGATGATTTCAAATAATCTCATTGGCTTAAGTATAGAGAATGAAATCATGAATAAATATGCATAATAAATATATAAAGGTAAATAACTAAAACACAAATTACATTTATATAATTGGATGTATAGACAGATAAGGTATAGTTAATATGAAAAGGAAAACAACTGACAATGAATGACATTTAATCAATAAGTGACAATGAAATGAATCCGGAGATAAATTAATAGTGAAATCTCCTATAAAGTTATAACTGAAGACTGAATGGTGGAAATTCATAATTATTTGATACCATGTTTTGTATTTACATGTTAACTTTAACATCAATACCTTTCTAAAGACAGTTTAAAACATTCTGGGTGAAAACCCACTTACCAATGGTCACCCAACGGATTCAACCCATGAGACTAACAATGCATCGAGGGGAAATATATAACCATCACCCACTTATGTCATACATATCCAAATAATTCCACAAATATTAAAAAATATATTTAATTTATAAATAATACTCATTATTAAATATCTGTATTGAGTAAAGTATATGGATTTATCAATATTTCCCCAACTACTCAAAAAAAATTACAAATAATACCCCATATATAAATATGATATAGGGTTAAATAAAAAAATATATTCACTATGAATAATATAGATATTAAGGTTAATATTAATATCTAATGATCATATAAAAGCGAACATTTTGAGGGAATTTTATTGACTAACAAATAGATTAAGGATGTGAATGTCATTACTTTCCTTAGCTAAAATGATCATAACCCATCAAGGAGAGGAACAAGTATGGTATCATCATATAACCATTAGTGAGATAATAAAGGGTCCTTTTAAATTATGAATAGTAATAATATAAAAATTCCCTTAAAACATTTTTTTGGAAAATATACATTTTATTTGGAAACAATTTTGAAAATAATTTTATTTAAAAATCAACTATAATAAATATTTAAAATCATCCACATAAACATGCATTGTAAAATTACAATAAATTATGACTAGGATTGTGGTTAATTCCAAAAATTCTATAAAAGTTTAAAAGAATATTTTTTTAATTATAAAAATGTTAGGAATTTACATTACTCTAAAAACAAAAACTAGATTCTGTTCACATTCTCAGTATGGTCCAAGAGGTATTATTTTTAAAAAACATAATATTCCATTGAAAAAAATTAAAGAGGAAAAATTGAAGAAAAACACATTTATATATCATCATTAAAAGGTTATATAATTTTTTGAAACATATTTTCAAAACATGGTTTTGGAATAAAATATATTTTTGACCCAAGAGAGAAATGAGGATAGGTTTTCATGAGAAGATTTTATAAAATATATTAAGTTAAAAATAATGGGAATATGATACTATTACATGAAAATATGATGAATAACTGGAGTAGATGAATAATAATTTTTTTATAAAGAAATGGTCATGTGATTTCCTTCAATTGATATTCAATATTGAACCATCTCATTTAGAATGTTATTTTTAAATCAATCCTTAAAATGACCATAACATTGAAGTGAGAATTATTAAATTGAATGATTATATGTATCAACTATAAATACACTTAAATATATATTAAATATAAAATAATATAATAAAAATTCATTATGCCCAAAATCCTATCATGACATAATCCAAAAAGTTGTTGTTTTACCCAATGAGTTGAAATTTAGTTAATAAATCCCTTCTATTTGGTAACCATTATGTAAAATATCCATAAATGAAATAATTTAAATTGAAACATAAATTAAAATAAATAATGCATTAATCATGATATTAAATGTAAAAAGATAATTACATACACCAAACAAACAATACCTAGGTGCATAACATTACAATATTCATCAATGAATTAGAATTGAGATGAAATCACATACCTTGTGTAACCTTTAGGTTAAACGCGATTTGAAAAAATGTATAGAGGTTTAAAAAAATTTATTACCATATTAAATAAATATATTCATATCTATTATACCATTTATGATCGTTTATACCATCTTATCTCCCTATTTTGAATAATCATTAATTATTTTCAATGTTTTATGTATTACCTGAAATTTTTTTCTCATGTGTGTTTCATCATGAAAGATATGGTTTTTACACATATAATGTAGTTATATCATATCATTAACAATAATAATGACATAACTACAATATTATTAATTAAATTTTAGTTTTAATGCCTACCATGAATAATGGTTATGAAAAATGTAGTATGTTATTATCATGGAGATAGTAGGTTATATATATATGAGTTGCATTTCCATTTTCAAATTCTCATTATGTAAAAAAGATAAGTAATAAATAATCATTAAAAATGAAAAAAATATCTAATATACTATATTATATAAATATATATATATATAATCATTTTTGTTTGGTGATTAAAGGAGAGTCACATCGCTTCATTAAGTCGGTCGTCCACACTTACATGAATGATGACATCATCTTTAGGTGAGTGAAAAGGAAAGAAATAAAATGATATATATTATCTTTTTAAATTTATATATATGTCATGAAAATAATAATTATTTCATTTATATCTCATTTAATCAGTGAAATTATCTTTATCACCTTCAATGTAAAGAGTTACTGTGAGACGAATTAGGTCGCTTCCTGGGGTTGTAGTATGTCTTACACAGAACAACGTGATTTTAGCTCTTATGGAATGGAAGGTAAAAATATATACAACATATAGTTACTAGAGAGGTATAAATAGGTTTTAAATATAATATATTTACTTTATATCCATCTTACTACCCAACCATGAGTGGTAGAAATGGAAAAATAAACGTCATTGGTTCATGAGGTTGTAGTCTTCCATACACCCAAATGATGATTTTATAAACCATTTGAAGTAAGTGGAGATGATTTTAGGTCATTAAGTTTTTAGATCAACATAATTTTATTTGTATTATAATTGTGTTATTATATCATCATGGTGTAATAAATGTTTAAATAGGTGGAGATATTTGTAAAATAATTATTCTTGTTAAAGAACATTAACTCTTCTTCGAGTAACCTCCTTCGATTAGAAATAAATCCTTCCTATGATGGATTTATTCCCATAATATTTGTAATAATATTAGCTTATGTATGTGTGGTAGTAATTTTGTCAGTTCTTGGATGCACTAAATAGGATTTAATCTGTGAAAAAGAGAGGAGTGGAGGTGTCCTTTTATAAGTGGGGGTGAGGTCACACATAGTATTTTTAAAAATAATCGAGTGGAACCACGTTTTTCATATATAAAAATGTCCAGAATGGATAATTAATTAACCTTATATGTTTCAGGGTAAAATAAATTCCATTAAATTGTTTTTATAAAATTTTTAAATCATTTTTACCCTTATCATTTTTTTTAACCACCTTATAAATTATTTCTTACCTTCATTACAATAAAAAAGTTTTATTCTTCTCACTCTTCATTTTGGTCAAAAAAATTTATTAACCATATTAGAAATTATAAATAGTTATTATTTAAAATATTTAATCCATTTTTTCAAAGTTAGTTCATAGAAGTTGAAATTTTTAATTTAAAATTACTCTTGCATATGGGATGAGAAAGTGGGGTATTAAAGTGAAAATGTTCAATTTTTACAACGTTTATATATATATAAAATATGAAATGATGATAATTGGATAAAATCTATTCATTGATATTAAATTAATCTTATTTTTCTTTAAAACTATTTAAAATGATATTTTAATGTTATAGATAATTTAAATCAAAATGTGATTTTCAACTAATGTTGAGTATTTTATAAAAAAAATTGACAAAAGAAACATTTCACAAAAAATAAAAATATTCACCAAACGATAATTTTAAAAATCCATTTAAAAAATTGGTTGTCATTTTTAAAAATTAATTTCATAAAAATTTAAACAAAATTCATTTCAAAAAAGAGAAACTAATCCACCAATTAGAAAAAAATACTATTTTTTAAAAACAATATTTTAAATGATGCATATTTTATTAATAATAAATAGATAATTTATAAACATGTGTAAAATATATTTTTTAATAAGTTATTAAATAAATTCTTACTATTCCAATGGATATGGAATAGATACCATTTTATATAGTAATATTAATAATATATCGTTTTTCGGTAAAACACGGTCTTTATGGTGATGAATGATACAGAAGAAATTAATTATTGTGTATAATTAATGCTAACTCAGTACTGTGTGTAACATAAAATATCCTATAAATATTTATTATTTTCTATTTTTTGTGCTAAATTATCTTCAACCCTTATATGTGTTGATGTAAAATGAGTTATATGAGTTTATGAGGCGGCAGTCCACCGTACACATGATCGGTGATTTCATTTCCAATTGGTTGGAAGTGGAGATGGATAAATATTATTCATCAAATGTAATAACATATTAGAATATGGTATATATACATATAAATATATATTTTATTATATTTTAATTTTTAATACATAATTTAAGGTTGGAAATTATCATGAATGTGAAAGAGCTTTGTTAAGAAAATTACCTTCTCTAAGAGAAACCACTTTGTGATCTCCTCTCATATACCCTAGGGATGACCTTTTAAGAGGGAAAAAAATCAATATAAATTAACAAAGGATATTAAGGATAGAACCTTTTAGGGGTTTTATAGCCAAGTTTCAAATTTTATTTGAATAATTGAGGATATTGAGTTTCCTATTATATGCCTGGAAATGGAAGACTCATGGAAATTATTTTGAAATTTCCCTAAAGAATCTAAAATGATAATGTAATTCACATGAATAAATAATCCAAATAAACCAATATTCAATCCTAGTAATTATATGGTGTAAATAGGTATATCCCATAATATTTTTACATGGTCTTAGATTAGTTTAACCCTTATCTTCTTAGATTAACCCAAATGGTCATCATGTTTTTACCATAATCACTAAAATTAATTGTTACTATTGTCACAATTAATTTCATTCAAAAATTAAGTTCAAATAATTAGATAATATTAATTATTAGAATTCAAAATATGGAAACTATTTTTTCATAATTACATTCACATACTTGAAAATTTTTACATTAAACTTAACCTAGTCAGCATTGTGAGAAAGAATGTTTTCAAAGTGAATACTTGGAAAAGATTACCATGTTTTTTATCAAAATAAAATAAAGAAAAGATTTAAAATACCTAAATTAATAAATTTTATTATTTGTTTTAATTAATTTTACTTTATAAATATTAATATATAATTTATATTTTTAAATAATTTGAATAAAAGTCATTTTAAATTAAATCACGCAATTTTTCACTATTCATAAAAAAATGGAACATTTCAGAACCATCCTAAAAATTCACCATAAGATAATTTTTCTATTAAGATGAAAAAATGATTTTTATATTATTAAATAAATTTTCTAATATTCTTAAAAAATCTATTTTAAATAATGCGTGTAAAGTGTGACTTAACAACTTTTTAGAAAAAAAATAACATTATTCTAAAAACAATTATTTTTCATCCAAATGATTATAGTTTTTATTAATTATAAATAGATAATAAGATTACATGTTTAAAAAATATACATATTAAAATCTATTTTCCCTATTAATACCGTCCAATTTAATGGCTATGTTAAAATTTCCATATATAAATGCAATTTTAATAGTGTATCAAGTTTTGTTTAAACTCGGTGTTGCATGTATCATAAGATATCAATGAAATTAAATTCTGATGTCAAGGTTAAAGACTCATTATATTTGGGGAAAAGTTCTACATTAAAAATAAAACCTGGAAACACACAATTTAAGGATGTACATAGTGACAGTCAAACTCGAGACCTTGCTAAGACCCACATGGGCAGCTACCACAGAACTGCACCCTGGGGGAGATGAAATTAAATTTATTCTGAAAAAAATATGTTGTAAAGTATTCAAGTGTTGTAATAAATAATAATCTGACTCACTAATATTTTATTTATTTACTATTATCAAGGCAATTTTTTTAATGATATTATCATTGAATTCATTTCATTCTTAGCTTATGGATTAAATAGGTTGTGTTTCTAGTTATTTACTTTTCCATATCACCAATTCATTAACCAATTATGATATGCATTTTATTGATTTAATTTCATGTGGGTTCAGTTATTTACCTTATTATATTGATTAATCTTCATTGATTCATGATATATTCTATTTTATATAATCTCGGTTGAGCATTTGAGTGTAGCCTTTTTTTTGATTTTCCCATGTTGTGATGAATAATTATGGAATTAGTTTATGGATTCAAAATGTTTTCCATTACTATGATTTTTATTTTCATTTTATAATTTCAAATGGGTATCATTTATTTATCATGATTTCCATAAATTATAAATAGACTATTGGGATTTGACTGGAATATCTCGAATTTCATTATATTATTTTTGGATTATTTTTAGACCTAGAACTTAGAAGGCTTTCAATTACGAGGCCTAGTTTAATGAGAATAAATGTTTGAAATACATTAAATAAATTAAATAAAAATTCATGTTGTTTTCCAAAAAAGTTGAAATAAAACTGAATGGGGACCTGGATCAGAGACATGAGGACACCATTGAGTTCAGAACATGGGGCTTAAAACTAGGAGTTACTTAAACATGGCTGATGTGGGCCATTTGGGAAAAAACCAATACAGACATAATGAAATGAAAAAAATTATATGGTTAACACATTTTACTTTATTTAATTCATTTAATGTATCTTATATAGTTATACATTTATAGGATTTCCTCAGGGTTGGCTGCTCAAACCCTGGAGATTCAAAAAATTATTGAAGATATTTTCTCAAAGAACAACAACATATAATTTTATGATCATGCTTCGTCAAGACAATGGACTGGGAGGATCTCATCGGTTATGGAAATGAAACCACTCTTTATCAATGACTGTTCTAATCTATGGTTTGGATGTTTTTCTTTTGATTTATATCATGTGTTCAAAATATTGGATGAATAGAGAACAATTCCATAAATATAAATTGATTTGTGCATCATCAGTATGTTTTTATTTGATTTAATTGTTTATGGTTTATAGATTTATCCCTCTCCATTCTTCTATTCTATGATAACGAATTAAGTGACAATGAACAATGACATAGGGGCATTCCTCAATCTTAGGGCTTATGGATTTCTCCATATTTTCATCTCACGTTCAACATGGTTGTTTTATTTTGGCCCATTGTTTGATGAATACATAGTATTAGATCCTTGAATAACAATTATTTAGCACGAAAATTAGATATCACATGTATGGTTCATGATAAATGGTGTTATCAATAATGGTAGTAGATGATCAGTGCTAGATTAGATCGAATTTATGGATCATTCTATTTCAAATTTTGGATAAATATATATGGATGGATTGGTGGTGGGGATTTGAATTTCTATTTTATGATGGAATCCATACATCCTCAAACTAGAGGACCAAATGAAACCTAATCTACATGTTACGGTGAGAACAGAGTTTTTGGAGATCCGCAACTTGAGGTGGAAGGGAATCCCTGGATTATATAAATTAATGGGAAACACAAATTGAAATCTGGTGTTACACACCACATGGAACCCCTAGATATGACACAAGGGGTTCTTACTGATGTTAAATATCATACATACTGTGATCCTCATCACATGTCGTGTGAAACTCTCCCTGGGACTTGGTTTGTACTTCCGAGAGTACACAGACATGGGTGGGAGTAAAGTGATTCCCACACATTATGTACTCCCACACACAGACATGGGTTGGGAAAATTACATGGGATATTCCACGTTCGGGAGCACAAGGATAGTACGTGGGTTGAAACATGTCATGTACTACTACAAGAACACAGGAAGCCAGACACGGATTCATCCAGGATTCACGAAAAAGAAAACGTGTGTCTCTACATCTCTTATACCCCATATATGTTTCATGTTTTGGAGTCTATGTGTTTTTTGAGGCTTTTCCACTCATGGGGAATGTGGATTGTTGTAAATTCCATTTACCCTTTGTACATGCCATATACCCCCTTCCGGAGTGCTTGTGGTACTTTATTATAACAGTTTCAGACAGTATAGGTTGAGTGTGTTCCCTTGGTCATTTCCCTTAAGGGTAAAATTCATCATTACATCATTATCACTGAATCATGATCCCCTCTAATGATAATTCTCTAAAAGAGTAGTGTTGTCCCTTCAGGAGACTGAAGTGAAATCCTTTTTCAGGCTTTATTCCCTAGATAGAGTTTCTGGAATCAGCGTGGCCTCCCTGAGTCGGGAATTTATCATCCATATAAAATGTTGTCTCGGTAGGTTTGGTGTTATATTTGATGTATGATACCCTAGTTAGCTGGTAGATCCATATTGGGTTTGTTGTGTTCCCCAATGATTCTGGTTGCAACCCCTTATCTATGCATCAGGGCCTTCTTAGACTAGTGAAATTGTGTTCGGTAGGGTTCAATGAGATAGACCTATGTTGATACCCTGTATTGTGGAGAGCATTCTCTCAGAACTAGCATTTCTTCGAGCAAAATCAAGTTGGTCGAAGTTGGTGTTGACCACCGGGGATATCGTAGACCAAATCACCAAGTCATCTCACCTCCTAGATATTTGAGATCTGAGTTTAGTAGTGATATATGAAACCTTAACATGAAGTATATATTCAAAATCCATATATTTCCCTCTATCGTCATCTCTAACCATGAAGATTTATTCACTTCTCAGTAATGGAAGGGATTCTAGGAAGACTTTGGAACTCAGTTATGCTCGATCATAGAATTTCACCCCCATGCAGACTACTAGACTTGGATACCATAAAATTTTTAGAGGTAATTTTGATGTGTTTCCTATTGGACATTTTACAGATATAGTAGGATCACCTATCCTTAGTGGAGTTTGTATACAACAATAGCTACCATTTCACCATTGGTATGCCACCATTCGAGGTTTTGAATGGGAAGCCCAATAGGTCACCACATTGTGGGGATGATCTAGTTGAGTCAACACTAATAGTCCAAAAGTTTCTTCAATCTACTACAGAGAAGGATTATATTATATAGGATTGGAGTAATGTTGCAAAAAGCTATCGTAAATCTTAATAGACCCAACACTGAAGATCTCTATTGTTTTAGGATGTGGACCATGTGTTTTTTAGAGTCTCACCACAGTGTGTATTGATGATATTTTCCCATGGAGGATGTTTTTCTCCATGATTTATTAGAATTATGGAGATACTGTATAGGGTTGGTGAGGTGGCATACTACTTAGATCTTTTGCCATATTTGGACCACATAAATTACATCTCACAGTTGTAGTAGCTAAGGCAGTACATGAATTACCTATGGCACGTTATGAATTGGGGTGACCAAGTCATCGAGGATGGAGCTACATTTACAGAGTACCTAGTGGATATAGAGGATTGGTAGGAGATGATCCTTAATGGGAATTTTATTCCACTTCTACGTGTTTGATGGATGCATGTAAATCTTTTGGAGAGAAACTGGGAGTAAGAGACCCAAATGTGATCCCAGAACCCCCAACTCTTTGAGTATTTTTTGTTTTTTCTAGACAGAAGTACCAAAGTTATGAATAATGTAGATTCTCATAATTTCCATGTATTATTTTTGGATTTATTAGAGACCAAGCGCTATGATGAAATTCGATTATAGGGCCTAGTGTTCCCTAAATAAATGTTTGAAATATATTAAATAAATTAAATTTCACGCATGAACAATTTACCTAATGAAATGTAATTAAACCATAATAGGGACTCGAATACAAAATATGATGTCATCATAGAGTTCATAACAGGATTTATACACAAGGAATAACATAAACATAGGAGACACATATTTTTTATCAAAAGGTTGTTGCAGTTGTAATTATTTGAAATAAATTAAATTATCAATTTTATCAATTTATTTATTTATTTTCAATGTACTGACTATTTATTTTATACCTATAATGTCATAGGATTTCATCAAGGTTGGCCACTCATACCTTGGAGATTCAACCAACCATAATAGATATTTTCTTATTGAATGATGACAGATTGAGATCGAATCATGGATCGTTATGCCAACGGATATTGAGGATCTCATCAATGTTGAAAAAAACCCATTTTTAATCAAAAATCGATCAAAACTCCACATAGGATGATTTTTCATGTGATTTCCATCATATTTATTAATCCCAGATGAACAAAAATCAATTCCTTGAATATTAGTTGATAGGTTCATCATTGGTAGATTATAATTTCAAAGAATTATTATGGTTAATTGATTTATCCCACTTTGATCATCTTTTCTACAATAAAGAATCTAGACTAAATGATCAATGGCTGAGTTCGTTCCATACTTTTATGTCGTATGGATTTATCTATCTATTCATCATGAGATTATCCTAGACATTTTCTTTTGTCCCAAAATTCAAAAAAAAATATGTATTCTATCATTTAATGATCTTTCTTCGGCAATGTGGACCGATGTCATGGGAACGGTTTAGGATCGATTGTGTGATCTAGGTGCAATGATGGTGTCGGATGATCAATGGTATATCATATTAAATTTTTGGATCATTTCCTTCCTAGATTTTTATGAATAGATGTGGATGGCTCGATGGTGTTGATTTACAATAGGATTTGAACCCAGAATCCATAAATATGGAATCTAATGGTCTGGACAAACACCGATCAACAGGTTCTAGAGGGATCAGAGGTTCCGGTGATTCACATATCAAGGTGGAAGAGGATCAGAAAATTCCAAACATCTATGAGAAACATGGATTTCAATTTAACATTACACATCAGGTGGTGCCCCGGGATACCGTATTATGGGATCAAAAAACATTAAATATGACAAGCTATTTGTCACCCCTCACATGTCATGTTACCCCCTCCTTGGGACCTGGTGTGTACTTCAGAGAGTAAACAAACACAGGTTTGAGAACACAAGTAACTAATACAATATTTACTCCACTTCATGGACATGGGTTCATTCAATTACATAACATAATATATGTACTGGCACATCGTTAGAGTACACAAGAAGCTACACTCCATGTACAATAACACTGACACGACCACATGGACACAGAAATGACAAGGCTACACTAATATGATAACTTGTGTCTCTACACACTATGTACCCCCTTCTACATGCTTTTTATATGCATAAAATAGGCTTTGGGAGGTTCTTACTCATTTAAATTAAAGAGGATAATTGTACATTCCATGTTCTCTATTGTACACATTGTGTTCCCCTATAAATGTTCTTGTGGATCTTTATTTTCTTATTTTGGACAAGTATAGATTGAGTGTGATCCCTTGGTCCTTTACCTTGAGGTTAAAATGATACATTACTACCTTATTACTGTATTTTGATCCCCTATAGAGTTTGAGTCATCGATAGATTGGTGGTGTACCTCCATGAGTTTTGAGTGAAATCCTCTATCATTCTTTTTCCCCTAGTTGGAATTTGTGGAATCGTCATGCCTCTATGAGTATGGTGTTGATCCTAAAACTACAATTTTTTTTAGTATGGTTCGTAGAATCATTTATTTATGATATAATTCATAGTTGGTTGATCCATATTGGTTTTGTGGTGTCCCCTAGAGGTTCTGTGTGTGACCCCCTATATGTGTATTAGGGTCTTCTTTGATGAGTGAGATTTCATTGTACAGTTCCCAATATGCTAGACCTTTTTATTGAGTGTCTTTGATGATAGAATAACTCATGGATTGGTTTCACCTAGTTTGATCATTTTTTAGAGAAAAATTGTGTGGATGATAGTTGGTTATGACCACCTAGTGGCATGGTGCCTTTTTTGAGAATATTTATGGGTTTCTGTTATACATTGAATATTATATATTGTATTGAGATAGAAATTCTAAGTTATTCATGTATATTGTTTTTAGGGTGTCCTAATAAGAATTTATCTACTCACCCCTATATGGTCTTTTACCATGCATGTTGTGTATTTTGAAGATGATGTCCCTTTTTATGGCATCATGAGTGTAATTGGAGCAGGTGGATCTTAACTGGATCTTGATAGATTGAGGCGGTTACCAAGTGCTTGAATTTTACATAGTCGTCACCCTTGGATAAGGTTGTAATATTTTCAGTGTTATTGGCCTTTTATTGGACCCCTTCCTTATTTGTAATAATTTATTATCATACTATGTTTTGGAATATTAGATGTATGCATGCATTATTTCAGTTGTTTTATATTTCAGCATTGTGTGGGTTTGGAGATGTGTTCATGTGTACTGGTACATTAGGCTGATGCCTCCGATTAATGGGATATTTTAACTGAGAACTGTTCCAAATCCCCTATACTATTCGATGAGGGCTTGGGGTATTCACAGGTCAGACCTCAGAGGGTTGGTTCCTGACATTCACCCATTTATCTATATTAATGTAATAAAGTATTCATTAGCTTCGAGTTATTCGAGTCTGGGTTGTTATAACATGGTTGACCTTAACAATAATTATTCAGACATAATAAAAGGTTATCCATCATAATAATGAGGGAATAATTTGATAAAATCATTGATTATTTTAGATGAATAAAAAAGAGACTTTATGTCATAGTGGTCAAATACCACACATAATTGTGAACAAATATTTCATCATGTTCATGAATAAAACTAGAGCATAAACCCTAGCATCGACATTCTAAACAAATCTTGTTTCGTATTCACATAGTATACACATAATATTAAGATATACATGACATTAAAAAATACATTTTGGAGGGATATATAATTCTAGGCGCACCCATGACATTATAAAATGATCACAATCATGCATGCAACATGCATGGCTAACAAACAGAATCATAAAATAACCCATTGAAATGAATTGGTTTCTTAATGTGCTTCTCATATAATACATCATATAATATCCTTTTGGATAAAAAAATGATAAAGTGATATCATAAATTGGAATAACATATAATAATTTTTTTAAAAATTATAACACATAAGCAGAGACAAATATGTGTTTTGGAAAAATAACATCCTTATGAAAATTTATAGTCATTGTCTTGACACTCATTTCGAAAAGGTACAAATATGAAAATCCTTGAAATAAAAGGGAGTGTATTGTTAATGTAAATAGTTTTTCTATTATATTAACACTCATACTGAAATCACATTGAAATCAGAGATAACCCAAAATAAAGAGTTTCATTTTGAGAATCCCTTTACATTGAATCCCACTTTATTTCATCAAATATTAGTCTTATGAGTAGTAAACATTATATTACTTAAAAATTGATTAATAGTGGAATTATTTTTATTTTTGTTACAATTTATCAATTATACCCATTTTGTTATATTTTTTAATTCATATAATTAAAAGGGAATCACTTTGATATCATGTTTCCTTTTACATTTCCAACTTCTTTTTAATTTATATTTTTTTTTCACTGTTATTTATACATAATATTAATTAATTGAAAATAATAAAATACACACATATATATATATATATATATATATCTGTGTGTTTGTGTGTGTTTGAATTTATATATCATTAATAATTTATTAACACTATCCAAAAGGAAGGTGATTCAAAAAAGTTGGAAATGTCCTCATTAGTAGTTAACTCAAAATTATTGAGAACGTTTTCCAAAAGAAGAAAAAGATAGGTATAAAGTATAAATTAATTAAAATAAAAATTTTTATAGTAGGTTTAAAACATCAATATAATGTTAAAATACTTCTTAATTAACCTTAGAATATTTGGTTTCGAAATAAACTTGTATAAATGAGAATATATGAGAAAAATGAGAGTAGAATATATCAAAACATTGTATTTCTTTTTTTTCTTCTATTGTACCACACTATACTCCCTTGATGATTGGAATTGGTTTACTATAAGAAATACCTAAAGATTATATGGTATTAATATAGAGTATTTGGGTCAAGACTAAGTTTTTTTATGTGAGGGATGTGTTGTTACAAAGTGAAAGGTGATTGGTTATTTATAATTGATGAGATGGGTGATTTAAAGTAAATTATTTAGTAAAATACTATATCAAAGGTAAACCTTATAATAGTGATATTTTTGAAAAAATGAATCATATATTAATATAATTGAATAGTTTTAGGAAATTAAATATATTTATAATTCTAATTCACTAGTTTATAAAAAAGTTAAGTAAAAATATTAGAAAATTGATAAAAAAGAACACTTCTTACTATAGAATTTGGACAGTAATTTTCAGATTTGGAAATCGTATTTAATATATTTTTTTTATTTATTTATCAAAATAAATATGTATTGTTCAGGCCTCAAATTTTAAAAATTATTATGTTATTATTACATCATGAATGTTGTCACTCAAGAAACGTCGGTTACAGAAAAACAGGTTTTTAACTATTCACCTAAGAATTTAAGTATTTCATGATATTACTAAAAAATAACCTTTAAAAAAATTTAAATGCTTATTTAAAAAATGAAATTAGATTTATCTAAATAATTTTTTAAGAAGTGTTATTTAAATTTTTAATTTAAATGTTATCATTTTTATTATAATATATTAAAATATAGTTTATTAAAAATCTGTTTATATTTTATATGAATTTATTATCATCATATTTATTTTATGAAGTTATAATATATATTTTTACATAAATTTATTATGAAAAGCATTATTTATATTATCTTTTATTATACTGAGGTCACATTACTATTCAAATGGTCAATTTAGTACTCCCAATGGTTAGGTTATTATTCCCAACGGTCATGTTACTATTCCAATGATCATATATATATTTCAATGGTTATATTAACATTTATAAATGCTGCTTAATTCGTTCATTCATTATTCAACTATTTTTCTCTCATGTTTCAAAATTTCCATTTTCTCTAATATTGATTGGTTTACTAATATTTTGTTTTATTTTTGTAGTATTGGTCATGGGGTGATGATTTTCATAGATTGGGGTGATCTATATTTTCCCATTTTATGTTTCTTAATTTATATTTTTTTTACCATTATAATGTTATTCCTTTTTCATGGGATTAGTTTCTGATTAATTTAATACTCTTTATTGATGAAACAAATTATTTCTTATTTCATTATGTGTAATATTTTTAGAAAACTATATTAAAAACATTTACTTCAACAAAAAATATCATTTATATACTCTAGGTTGTCACATTATTCCCACCATTAGAAAGTTAATACTGAATGTTTCATCTCATACACACTATTGAGAATATCATAGAGTACTTCTGTTACATTATTCCCTCTGATTCCCACATTACCATATTATATTTTAATTTCTGCCACAACACATTCAAAAGGGGAGTTCTTTTTTCACATAGATGTTTTTTCTATGGTCCATGATCTGAAATGGATATAGCTCATCTGAAAGGACATTTCCCAGTTTTACCACATTTATATTTAGTACATTTGAGGATTCTGGTATTTACTTTCTCAAGAGTGATACATGGAACACAACATGAACATGAGTCATAATTGTTAGATGTGTATAATGGTATGCCACTGGTCCTTTTCAATAAAAAATATTAAATGTTCCTATATTCCTAGGGATATGTTTCTATTTCATTCCAAACTACCTTAATCTCTTCTGAGGTGACATTTGAAGGAAATAATTTTCTCCTATTTCAAACACAAAGTCCTTTTTATAGTATTCCTCAAAGTTATTCAGCTGACTCTGGGTAGGTATTACATGTTGTTATATAAATTTAACCTTCAATTCCATATCTTAAACAATAATGGTTCTATTTATATTTCATTTCCTAAAAATTTCCTAAAAATAGGATTTCTACATCACATTATATATTTATATTCATATAGATCCATTTGAGTACTTTGGTGGAATATTTAATTGTATGACAACTCAAAAGATGGAAGATGTTAATTCCATCCACCTTCAAATTACATTGATTAGGCTCTCAACCTGTCCCTGAGTGTATTAAGGGTCATTTTATATTGATCAATTGTTTTAGGGTTAAAGATCATGAAAAAAATCAATATATTATTCAAGAAATGTTGAAGGCTTATCTAGAATTTAAAATTGTACCTGGGATCATGATTAAATATTATTAAAACTGGTCCCATATATAGCCTCAACACATTCTTCACATATATCTTGTTGATTTTTTCAAGTGATAAATCTTCCCAAATAGTGATGAAGTGGGAAATATTGGTGATTCGATCCACCCCAAACCATATCGTATTCTTTCCTTTAGATGTCTTCAAGATTCCAATGAAAAATTAAATGGTGAAAATCTACCATTTCCACATCGGTATCAATAATTTTTTCATCAACCTCTTATACTTATTTCACAATAATTTATTTTTCTGACATAAAAATCACCTTAAGGTTTACTCAGCACTCTCCATATTAATGTTGTCCCACCATAAGTGCTCTCAAATATTATGGTATATCATTGTACTTCTATGATGGATGGAGAAATATGATCTATGAAAATACTTAAAATTCCCTTTATTTATATATATTGAATAAGTTAGAAAGTTTCTAGATCCCAATCAAATGAAACCATATTCATCAGTGTGTAACTAATGATTCTATCCTTTACAACTTTCACCCTCTTTTGAAGCTCTATATACTCCTTTTTTCCTAATTGATATTCTATTGGATAAATGATTGAGATATAATTTGTTAAAGGCAGTCAATATTCCATTTTGTTATAATTTCTAGATACATCCTTTTTATATCCACAATGATTGGGTATTTTTCAATCTTCATCATGGATAGAGTAGAAAGTTCTTTTCTATTAAGAGCATTAGCTACCTTGTTTTCCATTTCCCATATAATAGTCAATAGTGAAATCCAAGCTCTTGATTATATTTAATATACTTTTTCGACACATATTGAGATCCTTATGTGTTAATATATACTTTAGACTCTTGAAATATTTATATATTCCCCACTACACACCATAGAGACAGTGCCTCCAAATCTACCAACATAAGACCATATATGATAACTCTAAATCATGTAATAAGTATTTTATCTCATGGATTGTTATATTTCATGAGGCATGGGCTATAAAGTTTTCATTCCTCATGACTACACAACCTAATACATTCTTTAAGGCTTTCATGTATATCATAAAACCATCTCTACATACTGATACAGTTAGTACAGGTGCAGTGATTGGCCACTTTTTCAGCTTCTTAAATCATTCCTGATAGTTTTACATATAAAAATAATTTTCCCCTTTCAATTTTAACATATTTATAAGGATAGAAAATATTTGGAAACTTAAAAAAATATTTTTTTAATACACTACTAATCCATGAATGACTATTTATTTACATGACACTAATAAATATGGTCCTATCATAAATTATTTTTTTCTTTGAAGGGTCTGTATAAATTCCCTCACTTATGATCATGTGCTCTAATAATTTGACTTCCTCCATATAAATATAAAATTTTATATAAAGAGAATAAAATTTTAAATAACATAATGACACCATCATAATCCATTAATAATTATAATATTCTTCCTTACTATTAGAGTAAATGAAAATATCATCGATGAACACTACCCAATGTTTTTTTATGTTATCTTTAAAGACTGTATTCATCAAATCCATGATGATCATAGGGCCATTAGTATGTCTCGTGGGAATAATAATGACCTCGAAGTTCCTATAACATGTATTGAATTATATATTCTAAATATCATCATTATTTTCCATCAACATGTTATATCTGGAATGATGATAACACTTTGAGAAATATTGATCACCTTGTAGTTTTTTGAACAAGGTATAAATCCTTAGTTTAGGATAGTTTTTCTTTATGGTGATCATGTTAAGATCCATATAATCAAAACATATTCACCTTGATCCATCTTTTTTTTATGAAAAAGATAACTACTGGACCCCAAGGTGGTTCACTAGTGTCTATGAATCATTTTTCCAAATTATTTTTTAACTTCTTCTTGAACTCATTTTTTTATTGGGGACATCCTATGGGGGAATTTAGATATATGAGTATATCTGAATATATGTTCTATTATTAACTGTACATCACGATCTTGTGGAATTATGGGTAAATATTTAGGAAATACATTTATGAATTCCCTAACAATGGTCATTTGCATAGGGTTGGTGTATACCGTTGACTCAATGATTTGGGAATGGTATCCTTCTTCATAGGGTATAAATAGCCACATGATGGTAGAATTTTATAAAATACATTCATGATATTTCATTCATTTATATAGAAAAATTGGATAGTTGTGAATATATAAAGTGATTTATTTTTATTGATAGTTAACAAGTGATCTATAAAAAGAGATATAATCTATGCCCAGTATAGAATCGAATTCCACAAAGGGGTGTATTATATTATTATCAATAAAATTCATCCTAAACATTTTTGTAGGTTAAAATACTAACACTTGGGTTTCAACACTCTCACAATAATTTTTTTTATATCATTAATTCAGGGATTAAATGCTTTAATTCAATAATAATAGAAAACATGTATGTTATAAACTAATTAATAAAACGAAAATAAAAAAATAATTTACTTAAATTAGTGAAGAATACTTTTATTTTATAATATTTAATTTTCATCCTCCATATTATCAATTGTGTTGTAATAAGTTTTCAATTTCTCCTTTATCTTCAGTTGTTGTTGAAATTTATTTCCCTTAAGGACTAGGGGTTTAGTGCACTCACTTATATATTTCCATTTATCCGTAGAGTTCAAGAACTAAATTTTGGTTGGACTATTAGGCATAGGATTCCTTCCTCTGTAACATTGGTTGAATTTTTTATGTCCCTTATACATTTATGGGAACCGTGTCCTCTTATCCCTAACATGAATCATTTCCCCATCCCATTTAGAAAATTACCATGATGCTTCTTACCAAATTTTTGAATTGTGTGTGGTTGGATCCTCTTTCTTCCATTTTAATAAGACCCACCATCTTAAACCCACATTCCTATATTGTTATTCCCAAAAGCATGAGATCTTTCACTAAACTATATCTCTACTTTGAGAGCACATCAAAATACTAACTCATAACACCCAAAGTATTATATTTCTAAATACATTCTAAAGAGTGGTATGAAACCACTAAATATTATTTCTATTCTTCTATCACTATTAATTATAATAACTATGGTATTCATTGAATTCCTTGTGATGTTTTAATCATAGTATATGAAAGATTTATATTCCTTTTTCTTTATCTCTATGAATTATCTCTCTATATTATTTTAAGTGTTCGTGGGAAATAATATTTAAATAATAACTGCTTAAAATTCATCTCATTCAATTTCTACCATACCATACATCATATTTATAGTCTTTATTAACACCCATCATTAATAGAACTCTCCATATAATTGATGAACATCTTGATTGGCCTTCTCCTTTTCAGAATAATAGAGAACTGAAAATATATTTTATATTAAGTTGTCCAACCATTCTGAAACAAGTGGATTTGAAGATAAACTAATTGTATGTGGTCAATTTCAAATGAAGGACTCAATGTCCAATTTTCCTTTCTTGGGTGAAGGTGGATGTTCCATGTGGTTTATTTTTTTTATATCCTAACACATGAAAGAAAGTATCACTATGATGTTTTCAACTCCACCTCCCATGTAATTGGGGATATCATTTGGATAATCATTGAATTGTCCCTCACACAATATTCTATAATAATTTCTCCTAGTCCCCACCATTTTATAATATGGAAAATCATAAATTAGAATGTTATTCAATATATAATTATTGAATAATTAATTATTTAGTGTAAATAATCTCTAAATTCATAACTTATGGGAACCAAATATATATCCTTTTTCTAAAAAAAATCTAGGATGTTTTACCTATAAATATACTTATAATTCTGGTTTTCAATAACTTTTTTTAATCCTAATTCCCAAATTAACTAAGCCATGTTTTGATAGCAACTATAGTGATATGTCTTTTCATACATGACTGTTAAATCTTTATTTTTATAAACAACATGATAGTGTTATAAATCAAATATCCTAAGGTTTAGTTTCTTTAAAAAATTATCCGCATACAACACTTTCACATAATATAATATAAAAATTTATCTAAATACATATTCTTTATTCATTAAAAAATTTCACATTCCTCTGATTAAATATAGTAAACTAAGGATATACATCAAAGAAAGTGGTCAGATAAAGTCTTTTTAAGGGGAGGAATAAGGGATGTGAATAAATAGAATATGGGTGATCATAATCATCATCATGATATCAAAGGAATATGATAATTATCATAATCATGAGGGGAACATTTAATATAGAAATGAATTGTGAAATATCCAAATAAATAAAACATCAGGTCATAGTTGTCAAATACCACACATAATTTTTAATAATGATATTATCATGTTCAAACATAACATATGTGTATAATTCATGACATCATATTTGCGAACAAATATAACATCATGCTCATTTATAATACATATAATATCATGAGGTACATTATATTACCCAATACACGGAATATGTATATTATTCTAGGACCACCCCCACACATCATAAAATATTCAAAATATTGTAATTATCATTGATGGATAACAATCACAGTCATTGAATAACCATTGTGTAATAAAGATTTTTATGTAGGATTTATAATACAATACGTCATGAAATAATATTTCATATTACAAAATCAAAAATGGATATCATACAATGGAATAAAATACTATTTTTCATTGAATAATAATCAACTCAATGGGAGTTAAATATGTGTTTTGGAAAAATAATTGAATTTTTTGAAATCAATGTAGTTAGCATGAAATCATTTTTATGAGGTTGGAAAATGTGTATCCACAAATTAAATGGTAAAGTATAGTTAAGGGAAATATTTTTCATATTTTTTTAACTTTCATACTAAAATCAATGATAAATAGAAGACAACCCAAAATAAAGACTTTTGGTTTATGAATCCCATAACATTAAATCTCGAAATATTTCATCAATTTTCCTTCTACTAAATAATAATTATTTCCATTAATACGTTTAATAAAAAGTGATTTTTTTTCATTTTATTCATCATTTTTATTAAAATCATTATATTAAAATATTTAATTAACATCAATAAAAGGGGACTGTATTTAAATATATTTTTCCATTAAAATATGTTGATACTTTTATATTTCTCTCTTTTATTCATTGTCATTTATACTGAAAAATAATTAATTACATAATCTTAAAATAAATATATTTATATATCTATATATCATGAATAATTTATTATAACCTGACATAAGTTTGGTGGTAATAAAAAAATTTGTAACTTCCACATTGGTGGTTAACCAAATGTTATTGGGAATGTTGTCCAAAAGAGGAGAAAGAGAGGTATAAAAAATAATTACTTCTAAGATATAATTTTTACGGTAGGTTAAAATGATTTAAATAGTGTTATAATACATCATAATAAATCAAAGAATATTTTGTTTTGATTTTATTTTGGAAAATAGAATGGAGGAGGAAATGAAAGAATATTTTATAAAAATATACTTTTTTTCTCATTGTTGATTATCTTATACAACACAATACTCCCTCGATGATTGGTGTTTATTTACTCAATACCATCAATAAGGATTATAATAAATTATTAGATTTTATTTTGGAAGATATTTGTCTTTTTAGAGTAAAATAATAAATAAAATAATATATCAAGGGAAAATTGTGTTTTATTGACATTTATGAAAAAATAAATCATATATCAATATAATATAATAATTTTATGAATATTATCCTTATTAAATTCATAATTTATATGTTTGTTAAAAAGGGACATGGAAAATGAGAAAATTGTTTTTTAGAGGAATATTTTTGAATTTAGAATTTTTAATTAAATTTTTACGTTTGGAAATATTTTTTATTTTATTTTGAGGAATGATTTATCAAATTAAATTTTTTTACACAATAATGTTCTATAAATTATTAATCAATAGTACCTCATGAATGATTTAACTCAAGATACACTAGTTTCGAAAAAATATTTTTTTTACTACGCACCAAAAAGGTGAAGTGTTATAAAAAGCTAACAAAAAAATGGCCCATGGAAAATTTCATCATGTTGGTTTAAAAATTTACATTAATTTTGTTATTATAATTTTATTAAATATTTTACTTTATGTTTTAACATAAAAATTATTATTTTTTATCATGTACCTAAAAATTCAGTTTATTAAAAATGTTCTAATATTTTATTTCAGTTTTTAATATGGATAATTATTTTAAGAAACTATAATAGTTTTATTTACGTAAATTATTCATGATAAATATTATCAGTATTACATTTTATTATTTTGAGATCAGATTACTATTCCAATAATCAAGTTACTATTCTTAGTGGTAAGGTTACCATTCCAACTCTCACATAATGTTTAAAACAATCATATTACCTTCTATAAATACCACATTATTCCATTATTCATTATTAACATAAATTCACCTCAATGTTTTACATTTAAAGTTACAAAAATGTTGATCAGTTTAGTGATACTTTCTTTTATTCCAATAGTGTTTTTCATTGGGGAAATGATTCTATCATATTAAGCTGATAAATATTTTCCCATCCTATTTTTCATAATTTATATATTTTTTTCCGACAAATTTTTTGAAATTTTCCTAGGGTTACAAGTTGATTACGGTAATTATATTTATTAATGAAATAATGTTATTTCAGTTTCATTTTGTTTTGTGTCTGTATAATACTATATACAACAAATTTATTTTAAAAAAATATAATTTATTAACACTTGGTTGTTAAAACATTCCCTTTTCACTAGATCACCTCCCAACTCCTTTATATCTATATAGAATGTTCATGTGTAATGTATTTTCATCACTCAAATTATTTTATTCAATAGTCATTTTTTTGTTATTTATTATATGTCATCATTTGAGATATGAAAAAAAATCAAGAATATAGGGCTGAATATTACATATTAAATACTTATTTTAACTCCATTTCCTTAACTTCTAAAAGATGTTGTTCCATTAATTTTTTATTGGTTTTATATACGATTATACAACACCCTAAATTTTATTTTATCATTCAACATGAATTTATATATATATATATATATATTCATTAGGAATTTGAAGAATGTAATGAGATTTCCAAATAGGGTTTTTAATGATGGTAGTGTCTATTAAATTTTTGTTTATAAAGTGATGCTTTCAAATTATTCTCGCTGAAAAAAAGTTATTTTCAAAATAAATTATTTCACATTGATTCGAAATTAAAGTTCAATAATTATCCCGGAATGGAAGTAATTGGGATCAAAATGAACAAACAAATTATAAGTATGTTTATTGAGGGATTTTAAAATAGGATAATATTTTATTTGAGGGTATTTAAAAGAGAATTATATTATAATGAATCTCAATAACATCGATTCTGGAAATATCTTAATTTGAAATTTTATTTATGTTTAAATAACAAATGTTAACATAGTTACTTATTTTTTATTTAGTTTTCAATGTTATAATAAAATTCAATTTTATATTATCATATATCAAATTAAAAAATATTAAGTGAAAATATAAAATAATTAAAAATAAATATGAATAGATGGTGTTCTCAAATTATTTATACTACCTCCCCACACATGAATAATATAGGGTTCAGTGTTCATTTTAGTATGCATACTAGATTAAATGTATTTTATATTATTTTTAACAAAGTTACAACCACATTATTTCAATAGTATACAGACTAAAGGAGTGTGCCCTTTTCCATTGGTGTTTCAAGATCACATCAAATACTCCTTTTTTATTTTAATGTTTGTAATCTGGATAAGTGGTAACTGAATTCCGAACAAACTAGTCACACCACCACAAAACCTAGTAAATTAAGAAAAATAATGAGAACATAAAATATCAAGATAATGGGTGTTTATTAATATTTTATGACAATATATTGATATAATTTTATATGTTAACCATCATGATCTCTTTATCATTAGTAGTGATGAAATTAGTGTACACTATATTTTTTTCATAAGAAAAACTCTTTGAATAATGTTTCTCAAATGTTTAATGAAACTGAATAGTAAACTATTTCTTCGGGATTCCTTTAAATACATTAAATTTACATAGTATCCCAACTTTGGTATGATCTAAATGTGATATGGTGATATAAATATTCCTCTATTTAATGTATCCTTTATATATACATTATCATATGTTTTAAAATAGGTTTCAATATTACATTTAAATGATGGGGAAATGAGATTTACCATAGATTATAACTAAATATGGCCTCAATATAACATTTTATTTTTGGGGATTCTGGATTAATAAAAAAAATTGAATCTACTGATTCCATGTGTGTTATATATTTAAAATCCAAATCAATATTAAAACCCTCCATCAATTTTTCTCTACTGAACTTTAAAATCGGATGAGTCCCAATAAACTTGGATCCAGTAGTTATAAAATTTGATAAATTTCCCATCATCTTAGGTTGTTTCTAGTAGTCTATAGACTTTATATATTTCATCCATTTATTGGTTTCCATATTATTAATTCAATCATTTGCTATTTAAAATTAATGGTGTTTTTTATCAAAAAAACTCCAAAGGGACCTTCATTTTTCATGGTAAATGGGACTTATTATTTTTAATTGTGGATACATTTAATTAATTATACTCATGAATTATAGGTAAAAACAAATTCTCTTATATAATAATAACAATGTTGAAATAGTTTCTCATGTTCCAATCTAGTTTATTTTTTTGTAATTTCAATAATTCTTTAATAATAGACTTTTGATTTCATCTATTTTTTTAATATATAAAAAACTTATCTACCTATTATCTCTTGGATCAATATTCTTCTCCATTATTATAAAATAATATTTCTATTCTATATTATAATTAATATAGTAACATTTCCAAAATATCAATCTATAAGAAAACATTATACCTATTGTCATGTAATATTTCATGTAGGATAAAACATTTCCTTCCAATTTTTTACATTAATTATTCATATTATTCTTGAAATTAATTTCTTTCATTCCCATTTCATATCTATTTAAAATATTTACAATCCCATTTTTCTGTTTATAGTAAGGGCATGATGTTGTTAATGTTACTCCATATATCGTCATCAAATATTAAATGGTTCTACTAAGAAGTGGGTTTTATTTCCACAAACTATTAATCATATAATTTGGAATCTAAAAAATAGTATAGTCCTAAAAAATAATCAGATTATAGGGATTCATTATCTATGGTTTCCTAAACGTCCATTATTTTTGTAACATAATCCAAAGATAAAATAATGTATAAATATTTAAAATTCTCAGTAAATTCCCCATAAAAAATTCCCCACACATTAAATATTTTACTAAAGTTCATTTCTTACTGAGGAATATGTTACCTTTGTAATATGGTTATTGTGAATCAACCTTAAAATATTTTTTAGAAACATTATTCGCATCCTTAATAAATTTATTCTTGTTTGTCGATAATTCATAAAAATTTCTAGTAATTCATGATGTTCCAAAATTTAATCTATAATATATGGTGTGATATGTTTTATGTATAAACACTAAATAAATTTTAAGTATACATATTATAATATTTTATAAGTATAGATTATTGAAATATAATATTTATCCAATAAAAAATATTGTCTACTATATTTTATATGTTTGATTTTTTATTAGTTTAACTATAGTAAAAATTTATAAGTGGTTAGAGAATTTACCATATCTATATATTGTATTACCTACCCTTCCATAATATAAGGTTTTTAAATTCTAAATAACTCATTAATATACTCAGTCAATTTATTTTCTACCATAGACTTTTGTGGTAGCTTTCTCGTGTGACTTTCTGTTTTTTTTAATTTGATTATCTATTTATTTTCTCCATATGAAACTCCAACCTCATTCACATACTTATTAGAAATCTAGGTTTATAGTCTTATTTATTAATCATGTACCTATGAGAAACATGATTTAATTAAATAGAAACATTTTCTAAGATAATATGATATGAATTTCGCTAATCCATAAGAAAATTCTCTAAAAAATTATGTTGTGTTTTAGGCCTTCTGAGTTGCTAAAATTATTCTAAAATACTAAGAAACAAAAATTTATAGTATCTCAGTTTAATGAGGAAATAATAAAAAAAATGGTTCGAAGAATCACATAAAATAGTTTATATTTTAATTTAAAATATATATATATAATTATTTATTTATTTTCATCACAATTAAATGTTTGAAACCTTATAGGTTCTTGGTCTTATATCATGTCAATTACTAAGTTAATAATTATTGAAAATTTTATTTATTAACTAAAAAAAATAGTAAATTTAAAATTAAATGGTGTTCAATTAAATTTATTCACCTAAAAATACCCAATACATAAAAAATCGTTCATTCTAAAATATCATTAAGTAATATTTACCACATCTAATTTAAATTAAATATTCATTTTAAAAATAATTAATTATTTAAATCTATTGGTATTAAAATATTTCTTCTAAATTTATAACTACAAATAATTAATCTATGATAAAACAAATAATTATAATTTTATTATAATTTTATAATAAAATTTTCTAATTAAATATTATCCTTTTTACTTCATTCTAGGATTGAATAATTTTTCATTTGTTACTAAATATTACACATATTCTACAACTCTATTTGGATAAATTCATAGTGAATGATGATATATCCATCAAAAATATTTCTGATGACAATATATATTACTATTAAATTTCATTCTAATATATATCCTTATATACATTATTTATAATAAATTTTTATGTTATGTTCATATCTCTTAAAATTTCAATTATTTTTCTACTTTTATTATTTAAACGAATGTTGAGAACCAAAATATGAGGGCACGGTTGCGTTCGAAGAAGCGACTTTACCTTTTATGAGGCCTAACATCGATTGGTGCGAGTCAGCTGTGAGAGTTAGTGTTTATACGTTTAATGGAAATAAAATAAAATAATAGTTTATTTTATTTAAAAGTTTCCTTTTTGGGTAGTGACCTAATTCCTCCCTTTTAAATACAAGTGTATGGAAAGATCACAAGGTAAGCCTCATAAGCCTTCGAATTTAAGATAGATCCTCTTAGAGAATCAAAGGATAAACTATTGGTGAATAACAAAGACAGATCTCGGATCCGACGAACCTCACCAACGAACGCGACACGGCGATCATTCGTCAATCGGATCGAGGTAGGGGTTTTTATTTCGATTCTTCATTCACCATTTTTGGATTTAACAATAATTATAGATCAACCCTCAAACATGTTGATTCACGGATCAAAAGTTCTCGCATAAGGGTGTGATTTTTCGATTCATTAGGGGAATTGATATGATAGTTGTTTGTTTATTGTTTGATTTTCTCCATAGGATCCTACTAACAGGAGCGGATCAACGATGTGATGAATGACGGTTAATGTTTGTTCCTCATTTTTCGTTTGGATTTCATCCCACTTTTTACTTGTGTTCTTCATGTTCTTTATGGAGCAATGAACAATCAATCATTGAGCATCTGTTCTGCAATGAAACGATCCAGAATCAGAGATTCAACATCACAATGACCAAGTAGAGGTGTGACGAAGATAGTGGATGATGAATCAGAATGGATTAGGAAAGACTATTCATCAATCGTTCTTCACGTTGGTGGATCGATGCGTGTTTTAGGAGCCGATCAGAGGTACAAAACCAACGCAATCGGTATCGTGGTGTTGGGGAGACCTAAACCCTTTAGTTTCATGGATGTCAGATGGCCGAATCGAAGAACGGGGAAGCTCGGGAGGCACAGTGGTAGAGGTTCATGATACTAGAAAATTTCAGAATACATAGTGTGTTCCCTAAAGAACACAGCATGTGGGTCCACACACGGTACTCATCATGTATCTTGGGAAATACACGGACACGAGATGTAGTACATGGCCGTGTTCTCCACCACATGGGTAGACCAAGTCGGCTGCATAGGATACCCTGTGTACCCTGTACACGGGATTTCACAAATGAGATAATGACATGTACGGTAACACGACCGCATACACAGAGCCGACCCCAGTTACTCGGACACAGTGTTTGATTTTTATTACACGTCATGTACTAACGTTTCTACATTAAAAGCCCTACAACACGGGCCATTGTTCATGGGCAGTATCCAGGGTCAAAAGACAATGCATGTTATGGACCTACACACGATGTACTTTTCAGAACATGGATTGATCTTCTTGTCAATTGTATCTTCGACACGTTTCATTTGGGTTAGTTCCCCTTTTTCTCATTCCCCTAAAGGTTAGGTATCACTTCCTTCTACATTAGTATGATCTCATCAATAGGAATTTTTGTGATAGAGTCAGGTATCCATCCAAGAGGCCCAGAGGGAGATATTCTATCCATTATTGACCAGAGTTAGAGTCTGGTATCGACGTGACTACTTCCATAAGGTTATAATCCTCTACCAAGCAGTAGACTCCAGACGAGTCGTGGTGTCCGCCAAGTCCCTGTTAGTGATCCTCATTTGTGTATCAAGATCTTTCCCCTCTCAAGAGTGTGTTCTCCGAGAACGATTGTATAATCTCTTGTGTCATTTACCAATAAAGAGTTCTTCTTGGACAGACATCCTCAGAGCTATAAAACTCTTGGAGTAAGTTCTCCCAGACGAGTGCTTCATGGATTCTTCGAACGGAATCTTTATCGGGGGTATGCAGTTGCATGACTTGTTTCTAGACTATAGGTCTAGGATTTGAGTGTATATGGATTTTGTTCTCCTATTATATGTTCACTATACATATACTATCTAAAGATGACACTACCTTTCCTATGTGTATTTATTTGTGGTTTTCGAGGTCCTCTATTCAGTATTGTTATACTCACCCCTACATGGGATTTTTTTGCACATGTCATGTCTTGTGCAGACGAGCAGTCGTTTAAAAGAGTCCAGGGCGAACCAGGACAGGACGAAGCCTTATGAGTTTCCTACTGGATGAGGTGTTTCTATGGCTACGAGTAACAGTCCTAGTACCTCTTTGTGTTTAAGGGTTGGACTTTGTGGTTTTTAGACTATTGTTTTTGGTGGGTCTGTATTTTTCCCCAGTTTGATTTATGTAATTTACGTTCTATCGTACTTTTTTGGTTGGGTTTAGTTATATGCATGCATTTGTTCTTTATTGGTTCTTTTACATTTGAGAATTTGTGGGCGTGGAGATGTGTGTGTGTACATGTACATAGGAAATGCCTCCTATATTAGTAATGTTACTACTCAGTGCTAGTCACCAACCCCTAGCCTATTGGAGGTGGGCTTGGGTATTGGTAGTGTGGGCCCCATTAGGTTGGGCGTGGAAAAGTTGTATCAGAGGTCATTAGTTCTACTGTAGAACCAGGAGTCTTTGATTTTCGTTTGGGGAAATTGTGTAAAGTGTTTCGGGCTCAGCTTTTAGGCCAGAGACTCCATTGTTGGTATGTGCGACCTACATATCCACACACTAGGACTCTGATAAACTTATTTTCAACTCGGTACATGAGAACACTAGTTTTGGGGGAAATAAATGATTGGTACATGCATCATATAAGAATGGTTTGTGTTTCCCTTTTCCTTTGTGTCAGCTATCCAGATATACTCTTTGACCGTGGTACTTCTTGTTCCTTACAAGATGCCTCCACGATGCATACATACTAGAATTTAGCAGCGCGGTCACGAGGATGACCCCCTCAGTGAAGAGGCTTTGATAGATGGACCAATTCCCCTGGTGTTTCCTCCATGTGGTGCACCTTCTATACCTCCACCAGGGGAGAATCATGTGGTACCTACAGTACCGACTCACGAGGGGTCTAGGATGAGCGTGCTTCAGGGATTCCAGAGATAGAGACCCCTGAGGTACCGAGGTGAGCCCGACCTTCAGGAAGATGAGGACTTTCTTGAGGTAGTGACTAGAGATTTACATCTAGTGAGGACACTGACGAACTAGATGGTGATCCTAGGAGCTTTCCTTCTTCATGGTTCGGCAGAATGATGGTCGATTCTGACCACACAGACTCACGACGAGGTGACTCTTTCTTGGACTGATTTTGAGAAGAACTTTTGGGAGGATTTATCTCTAGTTATAGTGAGGGAAGTGTGCTTCAAGGAGCATCTTCACCTCCAGTAGGGCAGTTTGATGGTAGATAACTATTTATCGAGGTTCAAAAACATCTCCATGTACTTGATACATGTGGTCTCGGATTAGTACTTCAGAGCTCATACCATTGAGAGTGGTCTACAATGGGACATCCGAGCAAGTATCGTACCTCTAATCATTACAACTTATGATGGACTGCTCGAGAGGGCCTTGGTGATCTAGAGATTCTTGGCAGAGCATAGAAAGCTAATAGCAGTGAGTAGAAGATAGGAAGGTGTGGAGACCTCGACAGTAGGGAGCCGACATTAGGAATAGGGATCAGGATGTGCGAGATGTCACATGAAGACCCAGGATAGGGGTTTGGTAGTACAAGGCTCTCAGGATGGATCCAGTCAGCCTATGGAGAGGAGATGATGCTCGTGTGACAGTAGGGGGAATCTCGCTAGATATTGTCTGACCTATCGAGCTGGTGATAGGAATATGGTGGATGGACAACCAAGGTAGAGTTTGAGAGTGGAGTAGATAGAACCACAAGGCGGCAGACGTGGAAGAGGAGCAGGGAGAGCTGCAGGTGGTGGCAGACGATTTAATATACTTCCACTACCACCCCCAGGAGGTATGCATCATGCTCAGGGAGCTAGGGGATAGGGGTGGGGACAACTACCTGCAGTCGAGGCGTACAACCCAGGGACTCTAGGGATATCCTATGTACGATTTGTCTCTTCTATACCTTAGTTGTCGTACATATAGACAAATGTTCCAGTCATTTTTTCCTCACCACAAGTCTTGTGAAAAACCTTTAGATTACAGTAGATCCATTGACCCAATCATTACACTTGGAGACACCTATGGGATGAGACTCATTGATTACACACCTTCTCAGACAGTGTACTATTTCCCTTGGAGGTGATAGTTTCATATGAAACCACTTGGAGGTAGCGTCGAGGACTTACGACGTCATTCTCAGTATAGATTGGTTTTCCTCGATCCATGCCTAGATGGAATCTATTAGGTGATGTGTGTTGTGTGTCCAAAGTGATGGGATGAGGTTTTCCTTTGTCATTGAAAGGGAGACTCAGGAAGCACAGAATGGGATCATGCATAAGAGATTATAACCAATCAATCCTGAGTTATCTAGCCATACCCTCGGGGTGATAGATATTCTCAGCTTTCTGTTTCTAGCAGTAGTGGTGGAGTATGATAATGTCTTCCATGATGATATTCTAGGACTACCTCCCCGCCAAGAAATCCACTTCTGAAATGACTTACACCCTAGGACGACACCAATTTCCTCTTCAGCATATCAGATGGCTATCGTAGGGCTTTGTGAGCAAAGGATGTAGATTGAGGATTTGAAAAGTAAGGGTATCATGAGACCTAGTGTATCACCCTGGGCGGTCCCAGTTTTTTTCCAATATGGGAGATGGTAGTTTGAGGTTGTGTGTAGATAATTGGCACCTGAACCAGGTAATGGTGTAGAATAAGTATCAACTGCCTATGATCATCATCCTAATTGATCAGGTAAGAGGGGCATAATGGTTCTCGAAGGTTGACCTTTGATCAGGTTACCACCAGTTATGAGTATGTGACAAGGATATACCAAAGACGATATTCAGATGTCACTACTATCAATATGAGTACATGGTGATTCCTTTCAGTGTGACAAACTCCACCATATTGTTCATGGGACTGATGAAATGGATCTCCCAGTCATACTTAGACTTGTTCATAGTGGTCTTCATCGATGACATCCTTGTCTACTCGGCATCAGAGGAGGAGCACTTGAGACACCTGTAAATGGTTCTAGACGTACTCTAAGAGCACCTGGTATATGGGAAGCTCTTAAAGTGCCAACTATAGATTCAGGAGGTCCTATTTTTGTGACATGTCATTTCATCAGATAGAGTAGCTATGGACCTAGCCAATGTAGAGGTATTGTAAGCATGAGAGACACCTCAATGCGTGAAGGAGGTGCGGAGCTTCCCTAGGTTGGAAATAAATTTCCAGAGATTCATTCCTGATTTCTCTCGAATATTAGCACCATTGACTACCTTAACCCGAATGGGGAAACCCAGCATGTAGACGGAGAATTGACAATGGGTTTTAATGCAGTTGAGGCATAGTTTTATAAGTGCCCCAATATTGAGATTACTGGAGGAGGGTGTCGAGTATGTAGTTTTCTGAGACACATCTGGGACTGGGCTTGGCTACGTCATGACATAGATATAGGTAGTGATTTCTTATGGTTAACGCGATATTAGTCCACAAGAACATTACATTGCGACCCATGATCGTGAGTTGGAAGTGATAATCTTCACGTTGATGATGGGGCGACACTACCTTATGGGCAAGCTGTTCATTATCTACTCTGACCACAAAAGCATCAAGTACATTTTCTCACAGAATGATCTGAATCAGAGATAGAGTCATTGGTTAGAGTAACTCCAATACTATGATTTGAAGATCATCTATACTCTTGGGAAGTAGAACAAGGTGGCGGATGCTCTTAGCAGAAGGTCGAGCTCGCAGCTGTTGTGTGAGGCGACATAGCAGTTAGCCAGGTTGCATTTATCCTTAATGGATAGAGAGGATGTAGCTTAACATCAGTTAATGGTTGTCACCCCTCCAATCTTACAGCGAGTTGGGGATGCATAGAATGGGGATGTCTACAGTGAGGCTTTACGTGCTCAGTTATCCACATGACATGCTCTTGATGGATATTCACAAGGTGGGGAGCATGTACTTCTTTTCAAGGGACCCATTGTTCTACACGTGGTGTTGTAGGAGGAGGTCCTGAGGGAGTTTCATACATCTTTATTGGAAGTAAATCCTAGAGTGGAAAGATTTACCATGATCTCTGATGACAGTTCTGGTGGTCATGCATAAATAAGGCAGTAGGAGAGTTCATTTCTCGATGCCTTACATGCCAGTAGGTGAAGGATGGGCACCAGGTTCCAGTGGGATTAGCACTCCCACTAGAATATCCAAAGTGGAAGTGGGATGGAATATCGATGGACTTTGTGATGGGCATAGCATGACCGTCCAAGGGGCATGATTAGGTCTGGGTGACAATTAACTGACTCAACAAGTCAGCCCACTTCCTCACTTTTATGAAGAAGAGATCCATACAGAGCTTGGGACACCTCTATGTGTAAGAGACAGTTCATCTTCAGGGAGTCCCTTCGACAATATTCTTGGACAGATACTTCTTTTTTACACACTGGATGTGGAAGGGATTGCAGTAGGATTTTCGGACTAAGGTACGCTTGACCACGGTATTCCATCCCCAGATCGATGGCCAGACGGAGAGGACCATTCATGTTCTGAAGGATAAGTCATGGGCCTATATCTTTGACTTTGGTCACTATTGGAAGGCCCACATAGAATTTGTGTAGTTTGCGTATAATAATAGATACCACTCCTCCATTGGTATGGCACCTTCCGAGGCTTTATATGGGAGACCCTTCCGGTCAACGGTTTATGCCCACAAATATGTTTTACCTTAATAAATTAAATGAATCAATATTAGTGAATGATATTATTGAAATTTATAAATTATATCTTCAGTATAATATTTTAGACAGTCATATAATATATTTTATAGGAATATTATAAGAATAAATCCAATTTTACACATAAAAATATTTTATTTTTTTAACAGGATTTTTTCATCTTTTTTATGGACCAATTTTTTTTAGAAACTAAATTTTATAAAATTTAATAAATTTAAACTGACATAATAAACTTCATATATGAAATATTATTTTCAAATTTATCATAGTTTTAATTTTATGTTATTTTTTTGAAAGGTTTTTATTTTTGATGAATAGTGAAATATACTAAATTTTAACTAACATTTCATCTATGTAATTTATAATCATAAATTATATTTGAAATTGATTTTAAAGTCACATTATATCAGTTATAAATATATTAATAAAATTCAGTCCAATTGAATCATTTTTATATTGAATTTATATACAAAAACATTGTAAACAGTTAACCAATTTCACTTTAAAACCCCACTTTGTCGTCAAGTCTACATAATTAGTTTTAGAAATATTCATAACAATTCAATGATTTGAATTCAAAAAAACAAATTTAATATTTTTAATATTTTCTTTTTGTTTTTTTTTTTTTTAATTTTTTATAATAATAATAAATAAATAATTTATAGAATGTTAAACCATTTTTGTGTCCCAAAATATTAATGACATAAAGTCAAATTATTTACATTGAATAATGTAAAAACGTGTTTACTTAGTTGTTAAACTATAATTATAATGTTCCAATTGACCTATAAACTTTTAAAAAACACATTTTATATCTATATGTCTACCATAGACACTATTGGATCCAATTGGTCTCATTTATTGTTGTGCATGATGTAGTCGAGACCTTTTTTTACATGTTAGTATTGACATGAATGTCACTCATCCACTATGAATGGAAAGTCACTCCCCACACTTATTCGAAACTGTAAATCCTTTTATATTATTGTAAACCTAATAAATTCAGTCACCAACATCCATAAATTCATCTTATAAAATTTATTTTTATCATAAACAAAACATTTGAATGTTTTAGTGAAAACCACAGGATGATGTGTAATGAAGTGGTTATATTTTTCTTCAAGCATATTGATTTTATTTTCTTTTATAGATCCTTCAATTCATTTTTTATAATAATTATAAAATAAATTAATTAACATAAATATACTGATATTTTTTTATGTTAATCTTATAATCTAAAACATCACACACTTTAATCAAAATGAATATGCAATAATCGTTCATGTGCACAGAGAACTATCACCACATGAACTAATGACGATAGGTCATCAATTACCACATTTCTAGGTTTGGAATAATGAGGTATTTATATTTTATAAATGATAAGTATGATGTTTATAAATTCATTATTCTTATTTAATTTTTTCATAACACATACCTATAGGATTTCAATTTTTTGAATACAATAACATTGCTTGTGGGAATGTCGAAAATCGGATTCTCAATGCAATGTGGTGTGTTCACACTTTACATGGAATGTATTAAGGATATGTTTAATAAAATTTTGTGATATATATGACATAAAAATTATAATGGAATGATAATATACATATATAGAATTTACTCTACTTTCTTCAATTCTATATTAAAATGGAAATAATGTTTATGTGTCTGTAAGAACTACCATCTCCATGAATGGTGAATTTAATTTCATTACACTAAATTTAATGAATTAATATAAATATAAATATATATATAATATGTTATAATGTTTTAAATTATGTATATTATTAAATCATGATAAAATTAATAGGAATAAAAAAATAACAAGTGGTAACATACTCGAAAAACAAGGAAATTAACACCTGAAACAATTAAAATTATGAAAGATTATTAACAAATGGGATATAATATGTTATAAAAGTATTATATATGATATAATAAATATTAATATTGTTCTAATATATGTTAATAACATGTTTATTCCCACTATACATAAGGATAATTGAAATAAAATCTAAAATAAAATTGAAAAGAAAGATATTTAGACTCAATTTACATTTATAGAGTATTATTTGTTATTATGCACCAATTTACATTTATGTGATGCATATATTGTGCCTTTGACGTTTTATATGATGAATAATTCATTATTCATGTTATTTTGAGTTTTATTTTGAATTAATTCATATGGGTATTTGAAATAAAGTTTCCATGTTGTAGAGATATTTCAAATTCATTTTGTTTTCCTTAGGTTATATAACTTCATTGTTTCTGTTAATATTATATTATTATGATATAATTATTTTGATGATATATTTAGTTATTTCATCTTATTTATATGTATATAATTTTTATACACATAATCTATTCATTTATTAATTCTCCCTTCAATGTTTTGATCATTTTATGGGTTTATTTTAAAATCTAATACTAATTGGGGTTATTTGTTATTAAAATTATATTAAATGAAACTACCTTAAATTTGTTCAATAAAAACTAAAATTTTATCTTACACTTGTTATTTTGGGTCTCTTTCAGTTAAGATTACCATTTTTCACTCTTTGGTATATTAAAATATTGAAAAATTGATTTAATAAAAACTTAAATCATTTCTCTCTTGAGTTAGATGTTTTTTTTCTTACCAAAAAATATTTCTAAAATGTTTTCAAAAAAATAAATGACCTTTTAGAAATTATTTATTAAAAGGATTTTCTTTCGGGTTTAAAATATGTTTTAAATTTAATGTTTTTGTCTCTTTCTAAACAAATCACTTTTTACCTTTTTACCATGCAAAAGGAATTTCCTTTAAAGAATGTATGGAATTACATGAAATCATGAATTCCATTTCTTTTAATCTTAATTTTAAATTTTACTAGGATTGTTTGAAATAAAATAATTTTAATATTTATTTTTAATGAAAATTATTTTCCATGTAAAAAAGTATATTTTCCTCAAGAATTTTTTTGAAGATGTTTTTATGGTATTTTAATTTCATCAATAAAGAAAACAATTATTCTTTTCCCAATGATTTTATTTCATATTGATACAATCCTTATTATTTCTCTATATTCCTTGTAATTATATTGACTGGGGATAGTATTTACATTCACATTGAAAATAATTTCATCATTGGATTCCCTGTGAATAATTAACTTTCTAGTCTTCATTGAACATTAAATTTTTCCTAAATATCCATATTGTTTATCTTGGATGCCATTATTACCTAAACTATATAAAATTATTATATATGGTGTGTAATTTAATGTTATTTAATAAATCAAGAAATATTTATAAATCCATACGATTTACTCAATATAGATATTTTTTAAGTCACATTTCTCATGAATTAATTTCATTATTTGATATATGAGAAATATTTGGGACACGAATGACACTGGTGGGGCACAATTATAGATATCCCCTCGATGCACTAGTACTCTAATGAGATGAGTCAGTTGGCAAGATATAGTGGGTTTGTCCTCAAATATGATTTAAATTGTCTTGTGAAAGGTCTTGATAGAAGTGATTCAGGTACCAGATAAATGAACTCTAACAGTTAATAATATACAGAATATATAATTCCGTTATTATTATCCATGGGAATTTTACTATGAAAAAAAATGTGGATGATTTTCATTCTCTATTTATGGATTAAATGGAATGTTTTTTAGTTATTTACCTTTTCATAATGACATTTCTATATCTTATCATGATAGTCTAGTAATGGATTAAATATAATATTTTTTCAGTAATTTTCCTATCTATATTATTTATTCACTAACATCTCATTTTTTGATTACATGGAATGTGTTTTCAGTTATTTACATTTTCAAATTGGTTATCCTCATCGATTAATTATTATATGAACTTTTACAAAACATAACTAAGAATTTTAGATCACCCTTATTTTTCCCTATTCATATGATTTAATGAATTTTACTATGATTTATTTTAAATATTATTCTAACATTTAATAATTTTATTCTAGAAAAAACAATAAAGAAAAAATGTTGTAATTTGTATATTCAAATGAAATATGTGAATCATGTTTGTATCCAATTTACCAAGAATAATAAAATTATCGGTCCATTGGTATGATTTTATTTATATCATATTCCAATGTAATGATAGCAGAAACATGCTCTAGGTTTATTTGGTTTGAGTCGCTACAAGTTTCTCGAAGTAGTAGTAACGTTCATAAACAAGCATTTTCATTTTCATTCTTCCACCACATCCTAAAAAATATTATTCTATTTGGATAGTATAATAAAAATTATATTCTATATACAAATATGTTATTATTATAATTGAATAAATTATATCCATATTAACTTCCATCAAATTGGAACAAAAACATTTAACCATGTATATTTCATAATGCCTCCTCGCAAAATGATATAATTTGTTCTTAATTTCCACTAATCATGAATTGATATAAAGATGTATTTTTCACTAATTATATGAAATTTATGATATTATTGTAATTCATGAATTATAATATAACATATACCATCGTACTTTTAATTCTTTATAAAATAAAATATCATCACTCCTTTGTACGGAGGACTACCGCCTCATGAAGCGATGTGATTCGTTTTTTAATTATAAATTAAATAGAAGGTAATAACAATAAATCAAATAAAAATATGTGATATATATGAAATAATATAATTTTTTTAGATTAATATATCACCCACTTCATTTTCATTTCACTTGTTAAATGAATTTCATCATTGTTCGTGTATACATACAACCTACCGTGTCCACGAAGAGATGCGATTCATTTTCCATGTCCAAAGATAAGAAATGATTCTAAAAATTTATATAATGATAAAATGTGATATTTATAACAAAAATATATTTATTTATATTATTACATTATATAATATTCATATTGTTGGATCTTTTTATGACAAAACATTCATGAAAAACATGGAAATTAGTACTGGAAACAATGAAAATAGTTAAATAATATTAACAAATGGGTGGTAAAATGATATTATGAGATAATAGGGGATTTTTTTTATATTAATATAGTTCAATTATGTTTTAATAACATAATTGAAACTATTATACGTTATTTCAAATGACGTTCTAGTAAATGGTAGCATAAGGTAAAGGGCCTCGCCTCAATTTCACTTCAATAAGGAATATTGTAATGTTATGCACCTAATATATTTTATATAGAGAATTTAATAACCACTTTAAATTTAAAAAAATTATTCCATAATATTTCATGGTGTTATATATTGTAATATTAATTATTCGATCTAAGGGGATTTGAGTACAAATTTATCAGGGGGTAAAAGTAATTGAAAAATATAACTTTCATTTGTGATTTTTAATGTCATCGGGAAATAATAAATTTAGTGTGATAATTTCCCAATGTATATTACATTTCTATAAAATATAGGCATTATTTAATGATGGATATGATTATTTCTTAAAATTGTACATCAGTTTTACATATACGGTTTTCATTGAAGGTTAATTGATTAATTGGAAAAATATTTATAAATACATATCCATTACTCAATAAAAATATTTTATGATAAGTAATAGTGTTAATTAAATAAATATATTATTTAATATATTAGTAATGTTTTATAAATTCATATATGGGTGTTTCTTGGTAATAGTATCACCATGATTCATCAATGCGTCTTTTGAGATGAATCTGTTGGTCAAATCAGATGGGTTTTTCCCAGAAGATTTAAATTATCATTTCAAAGGATGAGAAAGTCGAGGTATTATTATCCTTGATATAATGATATCTAAAAATTAACCATTTCCATCAAAGATAATTTAGTTATTATTATTATCTATTATAATTTCACTATGATATTATTTGTATATTCATTTCATTTTTAGTTTATTGATTAAATGGATTTTATTTTCAGTTATTTACCTTCAAATATTAATTATTCCTTATCCAATTAGAGTATTCATTTTGTTTATTAAATCACACGTGTGTATAGTTTTATACCTTCCTAGATTGATTTTTAATTTGTTTATTTATGATAAATTATGCTTTATGTAACCCTTACATTTTATTTGATCACCCCCTTATTTGGTTTAATTTCCCAGGGATATGAAGAAGAATTACTGGAATGAGTTCAAGGATGCTAACGGTTTTCTCAAACAATAGATTTTCATTTTATTTCACAATATATAAGTTGTATTATTTTTATATATTGATTTTAAAAACTACTAAATTGATTGGTACTTTATGATTTAACCCACTGTATTAATGAAAATGTAATAAATTAGGCACCGGATTGGAGTTACTACATTCAGGGTGGTTAAAGTTGGTATCAAAGGAATTTTAGTTGAATGCTTACAAACTACTTTAAGGAAATCAAATATTAGAGAACATAACCTTATGATAGACGTGTAGAACAATCCTGTAGTATCATAAGAATGTTTTGGTAAGGAATATATTATAGAGTTATTCATAGAAATAGATCCATGTATTGATACTAAATGTCGATTTGGGTCCTTTATTGATATACCTAGGGGTAATAAATCTGAAAAGGGTGCCTTTGGATTGAATCAATCATCACCTAGTGCATAAAAATAGTCTTTAATACACACTTGTTTTGACACTCTTGGGGGATTTTTTTTCAGATAATTAACATTCTCTTTAAAAATAAATATAAAGGATTGGAAAATAAATATATCCCTAATGAAACCATTTTTGTGATTCTATGTTTAAAAATTGATATATTTTAATTTATGGTAAATTTAACACCATATTTTGAATTATACATTATGAATTTAAATTCATAATGCTCTACTATAATCCATTATATGCAATAATTTTTAATTGATCCTATATGTAAGATAGTTATCAGTACACATACCCAATATAGATATTTCTGTATAAAGAAATCTGATAGTATCGTTGTTTGGAACTGAATAGATCAAGGGTATATTATGGTATCTTAATCGTGTTGGGTATATTATCAGTATGTTATGTGGGATCACTCCATATGACATATGTTCCAATAATTTGGTTGTAATACTAATCCAATTGTATCCTATCAATGGACTTAGTCTTTTGGGAATATATTTATGTCTTTTATATGTGATGAAAAATAAATGCTTACATTTTCAAGGTTTTATATAAAAAGAGATGCTAGTAATTGGTGGTCATTGATTAATAATATTATTGAGGAAGAAGAAATCCATATCATGGAATGAGAATATTTTAAGGATACATTATTTAAATAATATTTACCTCATAATAAATAAACTAAAAATAAGGGAACATTTCTCATCAAAATGAAAATAGAGTAAGAATTTGTTTTTGAGAATGAGGCTACATATTTAAGGTTATCCACTTATACTATGGATTATATATGAAACATGGAGTTCATTATTAAACATTTGTTTAAAGCGTTTATGAAATTAATTGAATGGTAATGGTCTCTGAAATATTTTTTTACATTTGATGAAATAGTTTTATGTTCTATAGAAATTGAGAAGGGCTGCTTGAGATCAAACAAGATCAAGGGAAATAATGAATATTATAGGTCGAATGAGAAAAATGAAAAATGGAATACATCATTGAATAAGAATTGAATTAATAAATTAAAATCTTGTGAGAACTATCGAAAGAATCATTATATGAAATTCTTGAATAGCTTGGGTTGTATTTATATGTTTGGATAAAGGTTGATTAGGATAAAGAATGAAAGGGGAAGAAATGAAACACTAATATTAACTGTTATAATTATAAGGATATGGAGTACAAAGAAAATTAATTCCCTACGAATCAAGGTAATCTATCATAGAAGTGGATAATGGCAGAAGATTGGGATTATGTGATCACTATTACTATGGTTGAATTACCGAATGATGTGATGGAAGTAACATTAATTATTTAATAAAACATGTATAATTATTTTTTTGATAATGGATCCTCACACTCATTTATATCATTGGAGTTTACCATGAAAATTTTCTATTTCCCTAACAACATAATAAAGGATTTTCCAGTAAAAAATCATATTTGAATTCTCGTTTTAACAATGATGTGTCAGGAAGTTCCCAATTTGAAAAATAATCATTTTTTATTATCTAAACTTATTCTCATACAAATAGATGACTTTTTATAATACTTTTTTTGGATTGGATTTCAAAATATAATGAAAAAAATTATAGGATGAATAATTAAATTACATTTCATAATGAATGTATAATTCCTTTTCTATAAAGCATATACATCAATATCTGAGACATGTCTAGATCAACTCTAGTCACTCTACTAAATTTGATTCTTTGGGAAGAAGAGAAGACACAATCAAGGTATAGATTATTCCACCTTCAAATTGATTATATACCTACTTTATAAAAATTAATTGATGTATTTCATGATGATTTACCAACAGAATCCCCTAGAGAATGAATTTGATTTTTACAATTATTTAATCCCTGAAGCAAGAAAAATATCAAAGACTCCCAATAGAATGGAAATTTTTAAATTATTGGTTTGGAATAAAAAAACATGAGGATTTTGTGATAAGGTATTTATTCTCCCTATTGTTTCACTATTTGGATCCATTATATTAATCATTAACAAAAAATATTGATCTATGAGGCTATGCATTGATTATATGGAAATTAATTCTATTAAGATAATTAAAAAGTATCAATTACCCCAAATTTATGAATTATTTGATCAAATTCACAAATCCTAATATTGTTTAATGATTTACCATTGTTATGGGTATCATCAATTGAGAGTAAATAAGAATTAAATTCTAAATAATTCTTTTCAAAAATGGTATAAACATGATGTTTATATAGTAATTCCATTTGGATTGAATAATATCCACTCTATTTTTATAGATCTAATGAAAACTATATTAATGGATTATATTTTGGATTTTATTATGGATTTCATTGAAGATGTCATTGCTGAATCTGAATGCTATGAGTATAATGTCAATAACTCATGGATTATTCTCAGTTTTCTTAAAAATAATTAGTTATATCATAAATTTAGAATGTGTGATTTATGGAATCAAAAAGATTCATTTTTTTTGAAATATTGTCTCCAAAGATGGAATATTTGTTGATCTTGTGAAAACAAAGGCTATAAGTGAATAACCCATACCATATAACATAATTGAGGTGTATAGTTTCTTTAGTTTATCAGGTTACTATTTGTGATTCATCCATAATTTTTCTAGATTGGATAACCTATTAACCAAGATTACATGTAAATGTGTTATATATGATTGGACAGAGGAATGTGAATAATGTTTTTTGAAATTGGATATAATATTGGGAAAATACCCAATTTCTACTCTACCATATGGAAATTATGGGTTTGTGGTATATAATGATGTATTAAAAAACGCGACTTAGTTTTTTCTTAATGAAAAATTAAATTTTTTTAAAATGTTCAACAAGAAAATTGAAGACTCATGAACAAAACTAGTAGACACATGATCATGAGTTGGAAGATGTATTATTTTCTCTTAAGATATTGACAATTATCTCTATAGTAAATTATGTGACATATACATGGATCATAAATTCGGAAATCATGCCTTTTCATATAAGGATATCTATATGAGACAATGAAGTTGACTGAAGCTAATCAGGGATTATTATTTCTCAATATACTACCGCACATGGATAGAAGAAAATGTTATAGATAAATTGAGCTGGAAAGACCATGGAGTTCTGACACAAATGAGGATTCAGAGTGATATTATTTTCATGGATCTGGTAAAGACGGATATGAGAACTATTAATGGAGAGACATAACTCGTTTTTCAAATGATTATCAAACCGTATTTATTATAAATGATAGAATTTTACTAATATTTTTATTAGAACATTTATAATAAAATTAAATTATTACATGATAGAAAAATAGTAGACATAATTTGGGAAGATAGTATCTTGAAATTTGGAAAGATACTGTCTATTACATCAATCCATGTCCTAAAAAGGGAGGTATTTGTTAATACTTGTATATTGAACATATATGTACATCACAGTAAAACAAATATGTATAAGTAATTGTAGGAAATATTTTTAGGATAACATGACAGTACTATGAATTTTTAAACAAGACTACCACATTCTCCTATAAAGAGTGATGCAATATGGGATATTATTGTTATCTAACTGAATATTCCCATTTCTTTACTACTAGAGATGATTTACCTTCTGTGATCCTCAAAAGGCATTATATTAATTAAGATAAAATATTATTTCCCGATTTCAATTGTGTAAGGACATGATCCCCATTTTACATCAAAATTATGGAGGATTCATCAAAAGTCTCTTGAAACTGAGCTTCATTTGAGCACCACCTACCATCCTCAAACTAATGGATAGTCTGAAAGGTCTGTTCGATAACTGCAAGAGATATTGAGTTCAGATCAATTGGATTTCAATGTATTTGGGATCAATATCAGTCTTTGGTAGATATTTCCTATAACAATAGACTTTATTCAAGTATACAAATGGTGTTTTAAGAAAAATTATATTACAAGAGATTTCATACAAAATATTTTAAGGATGATGTTAGTAAAATGAAATTTGTTTGAATAAAACATGTTGAATAGATAGAAACTAAATTAAAGGCTCTTTATGATTATATTAATCTAGCCTAATATATGCTGAAGAGTTAAAATGAAAATTGGATGAAGTATTTTTAATTATAAGTGGTAGATCATGTTTTCTTAAAAGTACATTCAATGGAAGGGTGTTGTAAGGATATGTTTGAAATGGAAACTGAGACATAGGTACAATGAACACTTATAAATTTTGGAATGGATTGGAATCAAGGCTTACTAGTTGTAAATGATGCCAAGTCTCTCAAAAGTATATAATGTCTTTAATATTTCCTCGATAATGAGGTATATGATAGGTCTAACACATGTTTTCACCGATGATGAATTAGATTAGGAATTTAATCTATCTTACATTGAAGAACCAATCTAGGTTCTTTATACTGTAGTGGAAGTACTATAGAATCATTTGACCTGTGTGGTAAATGTACTTTGGAGATGTCACAAATCAGAGGAAGCAATGTGGGAAACAGATGACATTATAAAGAATAACTACCCTCATCTATTTAGAATGTAATATAAAAAAATTGAGGATTAATTTTTAATGGTCGGAAATAATTTATAACAATGATACTTTATTATTTATTTTATTTTAATTAAATTAAAACTCTTTGTTAACTTGTGATGCATGTAACACTATGATGAAACAGAAATAATTTATTAAAATATTATTAAACCATTACTATTATACCATAGACACTATTCTGGTGGGTATGAATAGTACCATCTAAATTATGAAAAGTATATTTTCAATTAAATTAAATGGATATCTATTTAATATAAATTAAATAAGAATCATTTGAAAGAATTTTTTTTTGGAAAAACTATATTTTTTCAATGAAAAACTTTTTTTTCACTTCTTGTGAACTTATGATAAAATAATTATTTCAAAAATTTAGGGGAAAAATCGATAAAATTAACTTCATTTTCAATATCAACATATAAAAATTTAATAGAAATTGTTTTTAGGATTTTTATAAATAGTATAATTTTTCCATGAATAGTGAAAAATACTCCTTGTTAATCATAGCAATGTTTTCATTTATTTTATTTACAATGTCAAATTAATTTTTAACATTTTTTAGTAAAATTAGTTAAATTATATTATAAAAAAAATACTATTGAGGTTATTGGAATAAATTTCATATTAAATATTTATGTTAAAACATTTCATAATTATTAGAAATTTCTCATTGAAAACGTATTCTTTTTATCACTTCTCGTGGTAAAATTTTATATTGGATTATTCCACGTATGAGAATTTAAATTCTAAAAATGGATTATATATTTTGAATCAAAATATTTTTTATTATCTAAAATGTAAAAATTAATGTATGAACACTATGAATTGTAAAAGAAATAAAAATTAAGTATCACGGTTAAAGTAAAAACCAATTTAACGAGGGGATAAACATGGAAGATATGAATTAAAATGAGCTAAAAATTTATCTGAAACACTTTTTTTTTAAAATATATGATTTACCTCTAATATTTATAGATAAATAACAATTTTGGAGGATTTTATAGGGTAAAAACATTGTCTTGATTGATAAGTTTCAAAATTTTAGTTTTTGTCTTCTCGCCGCTTATAAAAGGCCACCTTCTCTACTCACTTCTTCACACATCCAAATACATTTTTTTTCAATAAATTCCATAATCAATTCATTAATCCCATAAAAACATTATATATCACTTGTTTTTATAATAATTATATCCTATGAATTATTTTAGTGAAAACCAATATTACTTCCCTAAACAAGTTGTAGCGTTCATAAATGAGTGTTTTCATTTTATTTCTTCTTCTAGCTCATAAAATGTGTATTCAGCCATTAAATTATACAAAAAATATTATATTATATATACATACATTTTATTATTTTTATATAATAAAAAATATCAATCTCTACTTTTATTAAATGTGAAATGAATCTGCCGATCATGGGTACACCAGACTATCGCCTCACGAACGGATATAATAAATTTTCTATCCCCACCTCTAATGGATGGATATAATGATAGATATTAAAAATGTATATGATATTTATAATATTTTTAAATTATTTATTTAAAATATTAAATATACCTTCTTAAATTCAATTCCATTTAAAATATGATAGCGTCGCTTCTGTGTACGACAAACTACCACCTCACGTAGTGATGTGATTAGTTATTCACATGAAGTTTACATGGATGATAATAAGGGTAAAATTAATATAAATATTTTAACTAAATTAAATGATATAAAATATTTATGATTAACATATCACCCACTTCATTACACTTTCACTCAATGGAGAAATCATATTGTCGCTCATGTGCATGTACGACCTATCATCGCCACAAAGAGGGGCGATTCATTTTCTTCTTCAAAAATTAAAGAATGATTCCAATATATATATATATATATATATAATTCAATATTATATTCATAACTTTAATATAATTATATATTTTATTAAACTATATAATATGTTAATGAACTGTTACATTGATGAGAAAACATACATTAGAAAATTGGGTAATTAACACATCAATCCATGAAAATAATAAAATTTTATTAACAAATAGGAGGGAAAATGTTACGAATAGATTATATTTGTTATTATAAATATTAATATAGATTTGGTATAAATTAAAAACATTATTAAATATATTATTAAAACCATCATGAAAGAGGTTTAATCACCTTCAACCAAAAGAATGTTTGAGGTAAGTGACTTCAACTCAATTTCCCTTCATCGAAGTATATTGTAATGTTATGCTCCTAAATTAATTTTATATGGTGTATATACATCCCCTTGTTATGTTTAATTTCAGGATTCACTAAAAAAACATTATATTTTACGTTTAAATTTTAATTGATTCATTTATGGGGACTTGGGTTGAAAATTTTCAAGTGGAAAGAGTTATTGTACAATCTAACATTTGTTATTGTAAAATTTATCTTCAAACAACAAGTTACTTGTGATATTTTTTCATAGAACATTATGTTCTTATTAAATATCCATATTCTTATATTATATATATTATTATTTACTAAAACATATATAATTTTTATATATAGAATTTAATTTCAAAGTTATTTGATTAACTGGGTAAATTTTGATAACTCTGTATTGTCTACTGAATATATATATTTGGTGATAATAAATATTTGTCATGAATTAAATAAGTAATTTTATTTTTGAGGACTAATTTTGACATGAATATATGGATGGGTCCTAGCTATATATTTTCACTTGATTCATCAAAAGGTCTCTTTAGATAAATCTATTAGTGAAATCAGATGAGTTTTTAAAGTAGTAGTTTTATATTGTCTTGTGAATGGACATAATGGAAAAGGTATCGGGATGCCTGAGATCACGAAATTAAATAATTTTAAATACCCCAACTCAAGTAACCAAAATATGTTTTTTTAATTTATTATATTTGAATATATATATATATAATGAAAAAAAATCATGTTGGACTTGTCATTTTATTTGTTTTGGACAACAATATCCATACATGATACCAATTTTATATCTGAATAGAATATAGAAATCATATAAAGAGAAAAAATTTGGCATCCTTGGACCCATTACAAAAATTATTCATAATATATCAGGGAAAGGAATCAAAACACGTTGAGACAAAATTCTTGTTAATGGTCAAATATAGAATAATTTATCATGAATTATTAACCATAATAATAATGAAGAGGTATATAACTTAGCACCCAAGTTATTTAAATAAAATTAATGTTTTGAAAACATAACTTGTAATCAATAGGGAAAGGTAAATAACTAAAAATACATTCTATTTAATTGATAAAAAGAGAATGAAATTCATCCTGATATAATATCAATGTAAAAATATAATGGAAACAAATAACTAAATTATTAATGATGGAATGTCATAATTATAGAATGTGGTGTTCATAGGCATTTGATAATCGATCACAAGGCCTTTTCACAAGATGCTCTAAAACTAAAGGTAGAAAACATGTTAATTTGGTAAACAGGTTTATCATAGGTCACATATCGATGCATAAAAGGTATATATAATTCTAGTAACCACCCATCATTTCAATTATATATCACTCCTTTAATATAGAATGATTAATTTAATTAATTATTCAACAGGTCTTGTCATAAAATATTTTTATTGAGTAAATAATATAGATTATCAATATTTAAAAATGGTACATGTTTTATGAAATAATCATTTCCATCCTAATATAATTTTTTAATTAAAGAAAAATTTACTTTACAATGAATAATATTCACAAGAAAGTGATTGTTTCATAAGAAATTAAAAAAACCCAAAAACAATTTGAGATTTTAAAATTACAGTTACCATTAAGAAATTTTCATGAAAAATCCCCATTTATTAAGTAATTAAAATTAAAATATAAAATATCATAGATTATTATATATTCTAGATATTACACATAAAAGTACAATATATACACCATAAAAAGAAATTAGGTGTATAACATTAAAATATGCCTAAATAAAGAGAAATTGAGAGTAATTCTCGTACCTCACACTTTCCTTTGGTTGAACATGAATTAACCAATTGTATAATGGTTTTTTCAAATTTATTATTTTATAACATAACCATCATAATATTTATAATATAATAAATGGTAATATAATAACATTTTAACACACTTTTTTTAATAATATTCAATTATTTTTATTATTTTTGATGTTAATTACCATGTTCTCTCACGTGTTTTTGTGTTGAAAATTAAAATTCTTGTATATAGGATATATGTTCATAATATAAATAATTATTAAAGTCATATAAATATCATATTTAATCATTATATTTATTATTATAACTAATCATAAAATTATTTCATGGAAAATGAATCGCATCGCTTCGTGGAGATGGTAGGTCGTACGTAAGCACGAGTGATTATATCATTCCCTTAATAGGTTAAAGGATAAAAAATTGGGTGTTATATTAAATTTCAAGAATAAATATCTTATCATTTATTTAAAATATATTCACTAATTTTATCCTTATTATATTAAATGTAAATTATAATTGAAAAATGATTCACATCGATTTTATGAGGTTATTGTCTATCGTACACACGATCGATGTTATCGTATTTTAAAATGCACAAAACAAAATAATTTATATTAGATATTATAATTATTTAATTATATTTATATCATAAATATTATATATAAACCTTAATTTCATCCTTATATCCAACCATGCGAGGTATTGATGGAAAATGAGTTACATCGGTTCGTGAGGCGGTATTCTATTGTATACACGATAGATTGTTTTGTTTCCTATATGATGAGAGTAGAGATGTATAAATATAATGTCATTAAAAATTGTAAAATCACATTATATGGTATATATTATTCTTATAATATTTAATTTTTTAATACATAATTTAATGTAAAAAATAAGAAACAAAATGAAAGCGCTTTGTTAAGAAAATTACATTCCCTAATAGATACCTCTTTTGGATCTCCTCTCAAGGACCTCAGGGATGGTCTTTTGGGAGGAATAATAGAACTATAAATTAACTAAGTCTATTTGGAATATAATTTCTTAGTTTTTGATCAATCCAATGTTATATGTAGGGATGAATAATGATTCATCTATTATAAGTCTAGAAAGGGAACCCTCAAGGAAATTACATGCAAATTTTCCAAAGGAATCTAAATTGATAAATTAAATATAAGGAAAAATGCTTTCAAAGGACGCCATATTAAATATTTGGAAGGTTAGGGTAGATATATAGAAATTAAAAAATGTATTTATATGTTTTTATGTCATTTTTAACCTCTATATCTTCTTAGTTTAACCCCACGGTAAACCAATTGTTTACCTTAACCATAATAATTAATTTTTATTGTTTTCATCATTCATTTTGGTCAAAAATTTAATTGACCTTATCAGAATAAAATAATTATTCTACACAAGAATATGGAATTTATTTTTCAAAATTTTATTAATATAATTTTTAATGTTTAATTTAAAAATAACCCCAAAGACATTACCAGAATGTGGGTTTTCAAAGTGAAAATGTTCAAAAGATTACAAATTTTTATATCAAAATTCAATATCAAAATAGTTCCAATGACATAAATTAGTTAAAATTTTATATAATTGAACTCATTTTTATTTAAATAAAAATAAAAATATAATTTAACATTTTAAATAATTTAAATGAAAAGAGAGTTTAAAATTAAAATTATACATTTTTTTACAATTCATCGAAAAATGAAATATTTTAGAAAAATCCCCAAAATTATCCATAATGTCATTTTGATATTATTATTTCCTAAATAAAGTTTATTTTATAAAATAAAATTTATTTAATTATTAAAAATTAATTTTAAATTATATATGAAAAGTGTGACTAACCAACATTTAAAACAAAATATTTTTTTTCAAAAACAATTTCTTTTTCTTTTAAATGATTCTTATTTTTTTTATTCAATATATAATACAGTTAAATGTGTAAAATATATATTTTTAATAATTTATGTTGTCTTATACATACCTTCTAATTTAATTTCCCTGTTAAAATGTTCATTTCTAAATTATATTTTAGTGGAGTATTGTTGTTTTTAAACTTGGTGTTGTGTGTATCACAAGATATCAATGAAAATAAATTTATTCTAAAATAAATATATTGTTAAATTTTAGGTTGTTACAGTCTCTCCAAATTAAATTAATTGGTTCCTCTAAGTTTTATCTTTATCTTGGTAGTAAGAGGATTGAAATTTCAAAATACCTTAATTGAAAACCAACTTTTTAAAAATGGTTAATAAAATATACTATTAATAAGAGATAAAGAGATTATGAATGTCACCACTAATAATTCATTACTTATATTCCAAGTAAAATAACAATGGTCGGAAATTAAAACATGTACAAGTTAGATAATACCAAGTCTAAAGGATTAATATATAACGACAAAGATCGTGGATCACTTAAAGGTGGGAATCTATAGAAATTTTATAATAAAAAATCAATAACCTGTTAAGAGTTAAGGGACCATTTGACACATAGGATATTAATGTAATAGGATAAAATATCATTTTTAAGATATATTTCCCGATGTTGAAGAATTATTTTACACAATAATATATATGTAAATATACTTACTATATAAATTTCTCTTTCTTAATCATAATTTCACCCTTTGGTTGTGATTTTTTCAGATTCAAAAACATCACCTACTCCAAGAACTGAATATCCAAAAATGATTTTCGTATTCCTAGAGAATAATGTTTTATTTTAATGGATTATAATAAAAAACATTATAATTATAACTTATTCCTTTTATATCTAGTTATTATTATAATATAATGATTACTACATTTTAACCAAAATGCGTAAATATTCATATGGTGAATTAATACACATGTATATATAACCCCGCTAAAATTTAAAATTTAACCATTTCATGAATTTTTGAACTTGTAAACCTTCCAAAATATTAAAACCCAAATAATAATAATTAATTTCATTAAATTAGCAAAATTAAATTATCATTAATCATCCAAACAAATTGAAGTATCTATTATTCATCACATACCAAACATGTGGATCCCATCATCATGTATTCTCATGAAAGATGGTAATTACATAAGTTACCATAAAACCTTATTGAAAAAAAAATTCCTCCTTATTCCTTAAATAAAACACAATTTATTGGATATATTCAATAAATTAAAAAAATTTAAATCCATCAATGATAACATATTCCACTTTTTCAAAAAATTATTAATCTATTCAAAAGTATTCATTTCTATAATGTTCACTTTATCCATATCAATTATTTATTTATCCCAACATCTAGAACATATGCAGTGCTACATTTCACCAAATAATGTATTTTCTTAGATGTTAAACTAGTCACAAAATCCAATTTCTTGTCCATCAGTACCATTTATAATATTATTTCAAATCATTAAGGAAAAATTAATCCAGTAAAATCCTAAAACATTTCATAATTCTTATAAAAATTATATCATTAATGAAATACTCCAATGACATAATTCATAAATCCAAAAAAAATTAAATTAATCATTCAACTTCGTTTGTTGTAATATCATGATCTTAACCATGACCCATTTGACAAATTTGGAGTATATTCCTTTGAAACGTGGGGAATTTATTTTTGCAGTCCCCTGTCTCCTTATAGTTGAAGCATTGAACAATAGAATCCTTATTCATTCCCTTGAAATCATCAGAATTTGGCCTTTGTATTGACACATGTACCAAAATCCAATTTTCTTAATGAATGTATCATGTTGTTTCATTCATCAGTTATCAGTTGTAGGAAAATCCTTTTTCCCCTTCTTCCCTTTATCCTTCCCATTATCTGCAATCCAATTATCCTTTTACTTACCTTTGAACCCATAATATTTATAATATTTATTCTATTTCTTGAAATCACATGATTCTATGAACTTATATAATGAGAATATTTGTTAGAGTTTTCCCCTTCAAAATATTTGATTAATCACATCAGAAAAATGATCATCCTTACTCTTTGAAATGTTGTCATTTATACGGTTCACATTCCATATGATAGGCCCCATTTTTAAATGGTGGAACACACTAGATTAGAAGATATCATTATGACACAAAATATATAATCCTAAAACTATTTAAATACTTATCATATATTTAAAACATTATGAATTGATAATCTAAAAATAATAAACATGGTTTCTTTTGGGATATCATAATTTTTAAATTCGTTATAATGGTTTACGATAAAAATTTGAATTACCCTGAGAATATCACATAATAGTTTCAAACCATGTGTGCAATAAGGGTCTTTTTCAGGCATATGGTGACGATTAGTTCATAACCAATGAATCCTATTTAGAGTTTTTACACCTATGATCCTCTGTACATTGACCATGCCCACCTATGATATCTTAACCAGGATATACTTCATGGAAAACCACAAAATCTATTCCTTAAAAAAAATACTTTGTTATTATATACTTCTCCTAAAATTATTTCATAGGGTTGTGTTCCCTAAATTAAATTCTTTTAATTCTAGTTTAAAATATTTCAACTATAATTCCACTAATACCAACTATAACAACCCCAACCACTATATCTAGAAGATTCTTTCTTGCATTATTACATGGGTATATATAAAAAGAGTCAAATATCAAAGGACAAATCAGTTTATATGTTTTTTAGAAATAGATACATACATGATAGCCATTTTAGATATGTATATAAAACAAAAAATAGTAGAAATGTAAATTTTTTGGAATCCTTGAATTCATTCCAAGACTTCTTCTTCATATCCCAGGGAAAGGAAAGAAATAAGGGTGAGCTCAATTGGATATTAAGGGTTTCATACAGTGGAAGTTATCAAGATTCAATAAGAATAATCAACTGGTAATGATAAATAACTGAACACACATTCCATTTAAAATAAATTAAAATCGTGACATGATAATGAATAATGAGTATAGAAAGGTAAATAATTGAAGACACATGTTGTTTAATCTATAAACATAGATTAAAATGAATCTAAGTAGAATATCATTTTGAAAATATAATTTTCAATTATATCATAATTCTTATAAAATAAAATGATTAATTGTTGGATTTCATTTTATCAAGAATGTGATATCTCACCAATCAATACATTTTATAAGATGGTTAAGAGTTATAGGAAGAAACCCATTTATTTTGTCCAAATGATTTGTGTCATTAGACCTACTAAGGAAACTAATGGATATATACTATTGATCCCTACCCATCACTACAATTACAAATTATTCCTCATATATATATATTGATTTATTTAATTCATGAATCAATAATACTAATCATAAAATATCTGTATTGAGAAAGGATACATATTTATCGATATTTACACATTTAATTAAATGATATTAAAAGTAAGCACCATATATAAAAATTATGTACAAGTTAATAAACAATGATATCCACCATTCAATATTATGGATAGTTGAAAGAATTTTAATTTTTTTTGAAAAATAATCACAATAATGTGATTCTATCTTGGGAATGTTTCAAATCACAAAATAATGTGATATCGTACTATAACATTAAACAATAGATAAATTATATATAAAATCCCATTAGATGAAATAATTTAAATTTAAACATAAAATACCATGAATTATTTAGTGACAACGATATTACATATCAATGTGGTAAAATTTACACTATATAAATTAAATTGGAAGAATAATAATATCAAATGACTTAATGAAGAGAAATTGAGATAAAGTCCCTAACCTTACTCTTTCAATTATTATAAAACTTTTACCCTCCTATATAATAGTTATAAAATTATTATTAATTTATTCAAGATCCATATTCATATTTATAATGTCATATATGATCATATATTTACATTTTACTATACATTTGATTATAATATTACAATATTTTAATTATTTTGGGAGTTAATTGTCTTATTTTCTCATTCATGTTTTTAATGAATGTTCTTGTTCTAGAACATAGGATATTATTTCTTCATATCCAGAATTATAAATAATATTTGAATATCCCATTTAATTATTAGATACAATATTATAACTACACTTAAAAATTTGTAATGGAAAATTATTTTCAAAACTTCTAGGAGACAGTAGGTCTGATAATACCATTCCTTTAACGGGTGAAAGGGTATGTGTAGTGACCAAACCCCAGATATCTTGCAGTTCATGTCTTATATAAATTACATTGTCCTAATTAAGAGTAATTAATCCCGAATAGACCAATCAGTTTCGTGGTCTAGGTAAACCAGGCACATAAATGAGACTTGCATTATAAATGAATACATTAATTACAACATGTTTTTTTGAAATTTTCCCAAATAAATATCATAATAGATAACTATAATCTATATATATGTTCCCTTAATATCTTTGATATTATGATTCTTAGATTATTGGAGGAATAATCAATATAAGGGTGAGATCAATTGCTCAGTAATGGGAAAATATAGCAGAAAAAATAAATAATCAATGAGAATAGTCAACATGGAAAAGGTAAATAACTAAACACACATTACATATAATCAATAAACTGAATGGAAGTGTGTAAAAAATATATAAATGTAATAACTAAATACACATTCTATTCGAAAATATAGATAAGAAAAAATAAATATAGAAGGAAATAAAACAAAAACACATGCCATCTAATTAACAAAAATTAAATGGATCTATAGATATGTCAATGAAAAATCTCATGGATAAATAATAACTGTGAATAAATTTGGGTAATACTTGATTACTAGATTCCATATCTACTCGGTACATGTAAGCTTTCTTATCATGACCTTTCAAAAGATTATTTACAAAATATTAGGTAAAACCCCATCTAAGGTGGCAATAAAATGACTCATCCTATGAGGATACTAATGTATCTAGGGTATTTCTATAACTGGGCGTACCTATGTCTTACTAGTCCCAAACATTCATTATATATAAAGTAATTGACTTAAAAATGTTCTTAACAAATATCTATATGGAGTAAGACATATATATTTATGAATATTTACCCATATAATCAAATAAAATTCTAAGTGAACACAATATAAGAAAATGATATATGTTTTAGGAAATGCACATATCCATGATTAGTAATATGGTAAAATAGGGGGAATTCAGTATTATATTATCATAAGATATTGAAAATTTTAAGGGAAAAAAGAAATCAAGAAATTGAATGTGAATACTATCCTTGTAAAAATCATTTCTAAACCATCCAGAGGATGATTAATGGTGGTATCGCAACAACATACACAAAGTGGTGTAAAATACATGGTTGCTTTCACTGATGAATATAAGTGATCTTTTAAAAAAATTCATGGGGAAAATATCATTTCATTTTGAAAACCATTTTTGAAATAAAATTCATTGAAATAAACTTTTGAAAACATTATATTTTAAAATTTATCTTTTATAAAGGAAATAAGAGCTTTAAATATATAACATTGAGTAAATATTTACTTGTCATGTAAGGTAAACAAAAATTCCATTTTCATGGTAAAAAGTTATGAAAAATTACTTGTCAGGAGAGAAATAATAAGATTCGTTTGGAAAAAGTGATAAATTAAAAATATGTATTGATGTTATTACCAAATCACATTAAAATCATTTTTGAAATATTTTTAACAAAACCTAGTATTTAAAAGAAAACAGGTTCACTAACTAAATAGATAAATGAAGTTGGGTTTTCATAAAAATATTTTCTAAAAACATTTGACTATAAAATAGTAGAAATGGTACTAATAAATTAAAATTGTCATGAATAATCATATAATAATTAATGTTATCATTGAAAAATGGTTATATAATTTCGTCTAACGTAAATTCCAATGAAATATCATTAGTATTAGTCTGGAGGAAAATAATATTTAATGATCCCAAAGTGTATCATACCACATTGAAACATTTAATATCATAAGCCTCAAAAAAGAATAATATTGAAAAAAAAATAATATCATTATAATTAAGTTATTCTTGGTATAACATGTTAGAGGAATCAAATACACCATATGAAAGAAACTAGGTGCATAGAAACAATTATGTCTCAATTGAATTTATATTGAGACGAAAGTCACACACCTTGCATTTCCTTTCATGTGAAGGCCCTTTAACTACCTATATAATAAACATATTTTAGTTTTTTATTTTATTCAATGAATTTTTCATGTTTATCATAACTTTTATTTAACTTTTTACTATCTTTCATACAATAACTTAATCAGTTATGTTTACATTAGGTGTTTTAAACAAATTGGGTTTATGTGTCAAACAGAATTGGTATGTCCACTATCATCAAAGGGGTCATTATATAACGTCTATTGAATAATAATAATGAATGAAGTATCATATTCATACATAAATTATATTTTTAAAATCAAACATTTTATATGGTTATTAAAAATTAATCAACGTTAAGATCACAGAGACGGTAGGTTGTACGTACGAATGAGTAACATTCCCATTTTTCATGGATCATTATGGAAAGAAGGTAAGTAACTCCATATCCTTAAATAATCATAATTAAATCATAATTCCTATTTTATTTAATCATATTTATGAATATATATATATATATATTCATATAAAAGTAAATAAATTGTGTCAAGAAGGTGGTAGTTCACACGTCCACAAATGATGTTATCACTTTTTAACTATGTGTAAGGGTAAAAACAAAAACGATATATATATATATATATATTAAGAAAGGTAATTATTTCATGAATATAATATATAGTTTCTTATGTAACATATTTTTATATAAACCACCCTTTATACATTTCATGTATAGTTTGAACGGATCGCAACCATTTGGGGGCGTTAGTCCACACTTCTTCAAACATTGTTATCGTATTAAAGAAAAATGGGAATTTTTTTTATGTTTTCTAAAAAGATAAAATATGAATAAATAAATAATAAATATCTAATATATAAATATATTTTACATCATAATTCCTATTATGAGAGGTGGTAAATATAATTTGAACTACCGTCATTTCGCGAGGTAATAGTTCACCATATAACGAAGCATTATGTTTGTTACACATTAGATGGGGGCATGTGTCAGTATAGGTAGAAAAATTTAAAAATAAAATACTATTATATTAAGTATTTTTTTATATATTAGTGGAATAAATATGTTTTGGGGGTGGAGAATGAAAATGAAATTAGAGAGCTTGAAAGAAGATGTTACATCTTAATCATGTAACTTATTTTTGTATGAACAAAAAGAGTACTTGGAATGAATTATTCTATATGAGAGGATTATATGATTAGGGGCTGTATTTTTAGTACATATTTGGGTAGATATTAGTCTATCCGAATTTTTGTTAGTGGTGCGAGGAAGTGGGAGGAGAGGAGGTCCTTTTATAGTTGAGGAGGTGTGGAACTCTTGAAATATTATGAAAAGGGAATACTATACACATTTTATATTTTTAATGTGGCCCCAAAAATTGTCCCGAATATATACAAGATACTATAGGGTAGATATATTGCCAAAATATGGAAGTTGGATGAGTTTATAGGTTTTTAGGCCTTTTGTTTAAGGATTTGTCCCATGTCAATCTTAATTTAACCTTATTTGTTGTAATTAATTTTCATAAATTTCACTAATAATATTTGTTAAATTTTTTTTTGTCTTATTAGATATTAGAAATTATAATTATTTCATGTATGGATTTCACTTTTTAAAATTATGAGCCTATAAGAGGTAGAAATTAATTTAAAATCCATTCAGTATGTGGGCCGATAATTTGAGTATTTAATATAAAAACATCTGAAAGTTTGCAACATTTTTATAATCAATTTCAATATAAAATTGAATAAAATAAAATAAATTATATTAATTGAAAAAAATAATAACTAATTAATATTTAAAACAACTTAAAAATATAATTTAATCTTATAAATAAAGAACATGGAAAAGTAGATTTGAACTAAAATTATGAATTTTTAATTATTCATTGAAAATGATACGTTTCCAAAAAAAATATCAGAAATTCACTCTAACCTAATTATTATTTAGATATTTAAAAAAATTATTTTCACATATTAAATCAATTTAAGTTTCGAGATACATTTTTATAATTGGTTCTCTATTAAAAGGCAGTAAAATTGCATTTATATAAATATGGGTTTTTATGTGTCAAATTGAGTTTGTTCTTATATTTTTCTTATCAAACCTAATGGATTAATATAATTTTTTTTGATTAATTATATAACATATATATTTAATTTAAATAACTAAATGATCATAATTAATTTTTTTATTAATACAAAACTCCAATGAAGGAGTAGAAATAATAATATTTCTTTTAATATCCAATTGGTTTTTATTTTCATTTGTAATTAATTGGTAATAAATGAATTAATTTTATATTTATATAAACCCTAAATTTACCTAAGTTATTTAATATTATTCATAACATGTAGATTATATCTTATTATATTCGATAATAATATTTTAATAATATATTATTATTTGGTGAAACTCAAGCATACGTATAATTCAAGATATCGAGGAAGGTATCTCTTGCAAGTAACACAAGTTGGTGGGGAAGGTTTCTCTTTCTTGTAATGAAAGATAAATCAGTGTTGCATTCATTGAAATGTATTGAATCTATATTAAATAGTATATATATTATGAATTATCCATATTTATATTACCTTACATGTTTAGTGTCACATATATGCATGTTGTCGAATACAAGGTTCTTACCTTTGATTTTCATGGCATCACATTCTCCGCACCATATTTATGTTTCATCCCCAAAACTTTAACATGCTCACAATGAAATATTTTTTAATACTTTCTATGTTTTAAACCCCGCATCGTGAGAAGGTTTCATAATTAATCCTCTATAAAAGAGTGAATTGAATGTACAAACGTCACATGACTACCATGTAAATAGGTCACTATGTAAGAGAACACAAATGGAAAGTAGAGATATGTACTTGGAGGAAAACCATAAATATTTTTAGTGAGTATAAGATGTCATCAATCCCAAACAATTGAATGAACAATAGAATCTTGAGGGCCTCAAATCCATAACTTTTTGACAATTTAAGAGACCATCAGTTCAATAGAAATTAATGTATTGCGATATTATTTTTGTTTGAATATACTTTTCCATATGTTGAGGAATTCATTTACTAAAAAAGAATATGAAAAATATAATTAATTTATAGTTTTATATTTCATACACTAAATACTAACTATTAGTTGTTCTTTGATTAAATTATAATTCATACAGAAATTAATATTGTTGTACGATGCACAAAAATAAATTTCTAAAGTATCTTATGGCCCATAAAAGAGTGAAAAGTCTTACTATTTGTCTTTAAATATCTATCAAAACCAATATTGTTAATATATTGATCTATAATCCTAAAATATTAAAATACTTGTTCATCATTAATATCTATTTGTCTAATTGTTTAACTAAAAACAATTTCAAATTAACTAGGATATTATGTATGTCATTTTTGGGGGTGAAACCCTTATCACCCTTCGGTCATGTGGTCAAGACCCACAGCCTTTCCATATTTGATTGGTTTTTACCCATATTAAATGTTTTCCTTTTCTAAAACCAAATTAACATAATTTCTAAAAATAAAACGAACAGAAATATTTGAAATTTAAACATTAAATGGACTCTTAACTATAGTTTCCAACGCATCCTCAATACATAAAACCTCATCCATTTATTTCCACATAGGTTCTTCCTTACTCTATGGTTGAATAATAATATCGGTTATAATATTTCAAACCATGAAACGTTATATTAAATCTAAAACACCTTATATTTATCCTAATTTTCATATTATATATACAAATACTACATAACGGTTCGTAATGAAAATGTGAATTTTCCTATGAAAATCACCAAGGAGTGTAAAACTAGGTGTGTAGTACGGCCCATTTTTATGTACCAGGTCACCCCTAGTCAAGTGATGAACACCATGTTAGAGTTGTTACTCATAGGTACATCTGTACCAGATCCACTTCCACTTGTAGTATCAAGGTAGGGATGTATTTCTAGAAATACACACAGAGTCTATACTTTACCAAAATTCAAATGTATTATTCTATTCTTATATGAAATTTATACCTATGGGTTATGTTAACGAATCTATGTATTCATAAATCATGTTTCCAAGGTTTCTACTAATGTTCCTATGATACTAACTGTAGTAACCCAAAAATAATTATCCTGGAGTCAATGTCTGATATCAATTACATTGGCATGATTATAGGGAATCATGACTTGAAGGACCGATCAGTTTAGTAGTCTTGGTAAACTATATACATAAATGAGATTTTTATTTCAAATTAAAACAGTATTTAAAACATAATTTTTTATCATTTTCCTAAATAATTAAATACTAGGATAACTCTTAAACATCTAATAAATCCCTATACAACTTTAATAGTACAAGTAATGGATTCTAGGTGAATGAGAAGAAATAAGGTTTAGCTCAAATTCATAGTAAGGAAATAATAAAATAGTATAAATAATGAATCAATGAGAATAATCAATATGGAAGGATACATAAAAAGACACACATGACATGTATATAATTTAATGAATGGATGTGTGTAAGAAATGTGTCAAGGTAATAACTAAAAACACATCCCATTAAAATATCTAGATATTGAAAAATAAATATGGCAAGGTAAGAAACTAATGAAAAATACATAAAAAAACTGAAAATGAAATGTATCCATTTATATATCGACGCAAAATGTCCGGAATTAATTATAACTGAAACTAAATAAGGGTAATGCCAGATTATTGGATACCATGATTCCTAGGGACATAATACTTTTGCTGTCATGATTCATCACAAGATAGTTTGAAAAATATCAGGTAAAACCCCTTCTAAGGAATTTATTAAAATGGCTCGTCCCATTATAATACTAATTCATTGAGGTGCTATCTATAACCAGGCCCCACAAATGTCGTACCAGTCTAAAACATTCCTCAAATATTGAATAATCAATTTAAAAATGTGCCTTATCAAATATCTGGGTGGAGTAAGAGATACAGATTTATCAATATTTACCCAAAAAATCAAATAACATTAATTGTGAACACCATGAAAAATTATATACAGTTTTGCAAATAAACATAACCACAATTAATGATTTGGTAAAATAGGGGAAATTTTGTATTCAATGATCTTTCGAAATGGAATATTTCATGTCAAAAAAAAAGAAATCATGTAAGTGAATATGAATACTATCTTTATACAAATCAATAATAAACTATATAGATGAAGATTATGGATTTTATCACTAAAATATACCCTAGGTGGACTAAAATAAAATATTGTAGTTGTTATTGAGTAAAAAATCATTTAAAAATTTATTGAGTAAAATATCCTTTTATTATGAAAGAAAAATTTTAAATTCACTTTTCAAAAAAATTATTTTTAACTAAACATTTTAGAGTTGAAATAATAGCTTTAATGAAATGATGGTGAGTCAATCTGTAACTATTGTATAAGGTAAAAGAATATTACTTTTTCATGGTAAAAAAGTAAGAAAAATTTCATTTAAGGAAATATATTGTAAGATTAATTTGTAAACCATGATAAAATAAAAAATATTATAAAAATGTATTTTCCAAATCAAATTAATTTCATTTTTAATTTTTTTAATAAAATATGGTTTTTAGAAGAAAAAAGGTTCTCGGACTAAATAGATAAATATAGTCTGGTTTCCTGTAAAATATTTTCTAAAACATTTTAAGTACCAAAGAGTATAAAAATCATTATAATACTTCATGATGGTCATTAATAACAATATAATATTTAAAGGGTTTATTTAAATATGGTTATATAATTCCCTTAAAAGGAAATTCCATTTAAGGGTCATTAGTATTCCTCTTGTGGAAAATAATCTTTAAACACCTCAAAGGGTCCCATACTACATTGAAACATTTTATGTCAAAAGCCTCATGAAGGAATAATATTAAACTAAACATATAATTTCATGGGATTAAATTTATTCATGATATAATATTAAAACAAATGTATATACACAGTATGAATGAAACTAAGTGGATAATAGCAATTAAGTCTCAGTGGAATGTAAATAATGAAAAAAAATCAATTACCTTATGTTTCCTATCAGGTGAACATTCATTAATGTCCTATATAATAAAACTATGTTAATTATATGATTTTTTATAAACATTTTCATGTTTATCATGGTTTTATTTAACTTTTTTCTTTGTCGTATACAACTACTTAAACAATTTGGTTTACATCGTGTGTTTTTAAAAAGTTTAATTTATGTGTCAAAAACAACTCTAGTTTGTTAACTATTGTCAAATGGTTCATTATATAAAATCTACAAACTAATAATCATTAAATAATTATCATATTTATAAATCAATTATACTTATATAATTAAATCATTAAATATTCTTATGAAAAATAGATCAACGTTACGGTCATAGAGATTGTAGGTCATAGGCATGCATGAGTAATGTTCACATTTATTAATAATCGTTATGGTAAGAATGTAATTAAGACCATATCATTCCATATTTATAATTTTATCATAAATATAATATAATTTAATCATATATAATTATATATGTAATTATTATGATGTAAAAGGAATCACATCATGTCAAGGATGTGGTAGTCCACACGTCCACAAATGATGTTAACATTTTTTAAGTGTGTGAAAGGGTAATATTGAAAATGATATATATATATATATATGTCCTATCAAAAAAAATTAAATATTTCATGAGTATGTTATTGGTTTTTTATGTAACATATTGTTAATTAAATCAATCCGTTATATGCTTCATGTATAGTTTGAACGAATCACATCGCTTTGAGGGGGCAGTAGACTACCCTTCCTCAAACATTTTTATTGTATTAACGCAAAATAATCATATAGAAGGAATGTGTTATTAATGGACTAAATAATTATAAATAAATAATAAATATCACATATATAATATATAAACATATTTTAAATCAAAATTTCCTTCATGAGAGGTAGTAAAGTAATATTTAATAATCATCATTTTGTGAGGTAGTAATTCACCATATACAGAAATCATATGTTTGTTACCAATTTGATGGAGGTTTTTGTAAGTGTAGGTAGAACCATTTACAAACCAAAATCGTATTATATTATAGAAACTATATTTTTATATTACCTTGTAATAAATATATTTTTGGGGTTGTTGAATGGAAATGAAACTAGATATCTTGAGAGAAGATGTTACCTCCTAATTGGCTAACTTCTATTTGTTTCAACACAAATATTCCATGGATGTAATTCTACCAAAATAAATGTTTCTAGGATTCATGGAGTGATTTTAAAGATATATTTTTTTAGATATTTCTCGATCCAATGTCTCTTGAGATGCATGAGTAAGTGGGAAGAGTGGAGGTCCTTTTATAGTGGAGGAGGAGTTGCACTCTTGAAATATTTTGACAAGGGGATTCCCGGAAAGTTTTTAATGTTATATTTTATACCAATAATATTCCAAATTCTATAAAATATAGAATAGGGTATATATAGTTTCATAAAATTTCATTTTTACAATTTTATATGTCATTTTGTGCCTTAAGTTTCAGTTTTAGTCCCTTATTAAGCTTAATTTAACCTTATTTATTATAACTAATGTTAATCACTTTCATTAATATTTTTTATCAAAATGATTTTGGTATTATAATGCAATATGAATTATTTAAAATCAAAATCTGGAATACATTTTTCATAATTCCAATAATATAAGTGGTCGAAATTATGTAGAAATCATCCCACATGGAAGACGAAAATGCATGTTTCCAAAGTACAAACATCTGAATGATTGGTATGTTTTTATAATAAATTTCAATTTGAAATTAGATAAAATTTAATTAATTCTATTAATTGATAAAAAATAAATCTTTAAAATCTAAAACCAATGAAAATTATAATTTAACCTTGTAAATGAATTGGATTAAAAATAATTTTTGTAAAAATTCAATATATTTAATTATTCATTGAAAAATGATATGATTCAAAAAAATATAAATTTTTCCCCATAAAAAACATATTATTTTAATAAAAGAAATATATTGTTAAATTTTCATATTAAATCAATTAATGTGTCAAAATTCATATGTAAAATTGATTCTCATTTAAAAGGATGTACAACTGACATTATAAAAATATTGGCTTTTTGTGTGAAATTAGGTGTGTTCTTATCTTGTTCCTACAAAACCTAATGGATGAATATAAAATATATCCTATTGCTTGAATATCACATATATTTCATTTAAATTATTAAAATATTTTTATTAATTATTTTTATTAAGAGAAAACACCTTTGGAAGCATAAATATTATAATATTTCTTTTTATATCTAATTTGATATTATTTTCATTTCTAATTAGTTGGTAACCAATGAATTCATTTTATACTTATGTAAAACCTAAATTTTTATAATTTATTTTATTATTTTTAAAAAAATATACTTTATATATTATTATATTAAATACTAATATTTTAATAATATATCATTGTTTGCTGAAACTCAATCTTACGTATAACGCAATCTATCGAGGAATGTTTCTCTTTTGTGTAACACAAGATATCAAGGAGGGTTTTACATGAATGTAATGAAATATAAATATAGAGACTCAAATATCGATATACATGGAAATTTCATTTCTTTTGCAGAAAACATAATACATGACACAGACAGACGCCCAATGACCGTATTAGTTTAGTATCTTTGGAAACTCAGAACATAATCTTCTAATCATGGTGAAAGATCTTCAAAATCTCCCATAAATATCTTCCCCTTTTGTTTTCTTACCTAAAACCATAATTTATATCCTAGGTAAAATAAAACATAAAGAGGGTGAGCACAAATGCTCAGTATGGGAAAAAAGGAGAACATAAAACAACCCATAAACATTTGAATTTAAAAACAATAACATAAAACATCATAATCAAAAGTAATGACATTAATCGTGGTAGTACATAAGACAAAGATAATAAAGTAACACTAATGATGATAAAATACCATGGGAATTAAACATATAATTGTGGCAAATTATTTATCACATGATACGATTTCCATAGTAGCCAAGAAATTGCTGGCAAGACCATTATAGTGGACAAAGTCCATTACTGAACTGGGTTTTCTTGTCATTTCAGCCCTGTAATACTGAACCAGATTTACTTTGTTTTCCATCCATGTCTATTGGAGGAGATATAAATCTTTACCCAATGCATTGGAGAGAGATATAGTTCCCACCCATCTAATAATGAAATCATTCTTACGTGTCCCACAAAATAAATATAAATCATTCATCATAACCCAAAAAATAAAATGGTTTTCATAAACATCATCCCATCATAACATAATCCATATAAAATAAATGGATATCATTTAATTATAAAAATAATGATACCATGTAAATAATAGAGACATAATACTTGAAAAATAAACATATTAAATAATTTCATCATAGATGGAAAATTGTTTTGATAAAACACATGAAATGAATTCATTAGGAAAATATCCTTTCTTTTTCAAATTAATTTTCAATTATCAAAAATTCATTCTATTTTAAAAGAAATTAATTTTTTTGAACATTACCATGAAATGTTTTAGATAAATATTCATGGAAGGAAGGTGTTATGAAACAATAGAAAAATTCATTCACACCATATAAAAAACATTCTCTTCGTACTTTTACCAGAAAAGTCAAAAACTACCTCGTATGGTAAACAAAAGAAATATTCTTTCCATACCATGTGGTAAAGGTCAAAAAAGGGTAAAAATGACTGTAAATATACATGGAAAAATAGTAAACAATTTATGAAAACATTTTTTGAAAACATATACATGGATGATAAACATAACACCAGTAAATACTTACGAATAAACAATCTCAGATAAGAACAAGATTGGAATAAATATCCCTTATCTTATGTATAATTTCATTCATATGTGTCTAATACTAATGTATATTTTGTTTAAAAATATTATTAACTTATAAAAAACCATAACAATATTTATGATATCATATATGATTCACTGAATACTTTATATTTCCCATTCATTTGTCAATTCCATTTAAAAGCAGTTTCTTGGGTAAAATCGTTTCATTTATCATATGTGTTTTGAATTGTAATTATTCATGTGATTACTTAGATCATTATTACTTACTTCCTTAATTTAAAAGGTGATTTATATATAATATATATTCCAAATATATATAATATATTGCTACATGTAATGAAATACACCATTCATGGAGATGGTATGTCGTACTTACGCATGAACATTGGTTTTGTTACCTTATTAAATTGAATGGAAGTAAGTAAATAACATATACATTAATCCAGTATCATTATTATGTCATATATTTCATGATTATTTATTATATATACTTTATATTCATTCTGGAATGGTTAACATGGATAATGAATCTCATCATGTTCTGGAGATGGTAATTCGTACGAATGCACGAGCGATGATATCATTCCCATAATTATTGAATGGAATTGGAGTGGATGATATAATATCTCAAAATCATTTATTATGTTATAATAATCATATATAGTTATTATTTCCACCATTATACCTATCCACGTTTGGTGGTGGTGGAAAAACATATTACACCATTGTGTGGAGACGGTAAGTCTTACGCACGCACACACGATGATTTCGTTTTTCGTAGGATGGATATAAAGTTAAATAGGTTGGTTTAATTTTTATATTAACATATCAGTATATTATTGATACTGATTTTATTACGTTATAATAAAACAACTAAAGAAGAGGATGTAGAAGAAGAATGAAACTTGAAAGAATCAGTAGAAGATATCACCTCTTCCTCGACGTGCCTCTTTTAAACATCCACTTATGGAACTAGAGATGGCCTTTTGAGAATACAATAACCTCTATAATATACCTATAATAGTTTAGAAGAGTAATTGACAGGGATTGTCCGAGCATGAAGGCTTAAAATGGAGTGAAGAGAAGAGGGAGTAGGTTCCCTTTTATAAGAGTGGAGAGGGGCACTTTTGGAAACCTCAGAAATATTAATTTATAATAAACTCAATACCAACATAAAAACCTACAATAATGACTCAATTAGAATATGAGTTGATATAGGGTTGTAATATCATCAACCAATAAAATTTAGACATGTTTTTAATTAATTTCATACCTTATCAACTTGATTTATCATTATTTAATCAATTTATTTTTATTTATGGTAATAATATTGTAATTATTAAATTGTTGTAAATACTTACTTATATGTTCTTATTTATCCATTATTAGATATATTATTAAATTTCAGACCATATAATTTTAATTTTATAATTTTTAAATGTTTTTAATAAGATGTTATTTTCATAAAATACCAATAGTGTCAATTTTGACACAATAAAATTATTTGAATTCAAATAAAATACACATAAAAGATATGTTCGAACCAAAATATTTAGTAGATTATGTCATATTAATATATAAAATTCATGTATCACATCAATTAGTTCATATAATATTTATTTTAATATTTTAAAACCATTTATTTGATATTTCTCATACAAAAATAATTACTACAACATTTTTGTATAATTATTTAATATACTTATTTTTGCATAAAAATTAAAAAAAAAATATGATGATGTATATAAATCTAATATATTCCATAAAAATAGTTTTAGTCAAATTATTATTTAAAAACACTCATCTTTTAAAATGTTATGTTTATTAAATTATGAAGGCGACAACATTGACATCATTTAAAAAATTAATATAAATGTCATCATCTGTTTTATAAGGCTCATAATAGTCCACAGGTCGACGCTTGGATTCGTAGGGTATATATATAATCTAACAATATGGTTTTGTCAGGTTTATGGTCCTTTTAATGGGTATTATTATTTTAATAAAAAATATATTATTGATTTTTTACTAAATAAATAATTTCTGCATCATTAATGTATAAGCTATTAAAGTAAATATATATTACTTGAAAATCACTAATAAATAAACATAATAAATAAAAACATTTTATCTTTATAATGAGTATTTATAATCGAATTTATATTCATTATAACTTTAAATTAAAAATATTTTAATTATTAAAGTTTGAGTGAGACATATTTTACATTCTTTAAATAAAATAAATTAAAGGTCTTAATCAAATCCAAGTTTGTTCCAAAAGACACCATTTCTACCAAATAATATTTTAAGACGAAATATAATCTTACAATTATATTAATACAAGTGTTATGGTAATTTTATAATATTATTTTTACCCATAACTACCTGATTTACCATTAACTATAGTAAATAAAATTTACCGTAATTAATATTCATAATGTCAAAAAAAGTATCATATTAACATAATTTGTACCAACTTCTTCCAAATATTGAATCCATTTTTCAAAATTCAGAACATATAAGTTTCAGTAGTTAATTTAAAATTAATATCTTTGTATAAAAAATGGGTTTTTGTTTAAAACATTGCAAAAGATTAAAAAGTTTTTTCCTATGAATTCAATGTTAAATTAATTATAATTACATAAATTATATTAAATGGTAAAAATATATTCTATTTATACATTAAAACCATTCAATATTATAATTTAACTATATAAATTATCTTTATTAAAAAAGTGGGTTTTAATTAAATTTTAGCATATTTTTACTATTCATCAAAATACTAATGTTAACAGAAAAATACTAAAAAATTTTCCAAAGTAAATTTTTATATACCTATTTAAATGAATAAGTTTATCTTGACAAATTTTACTCATAAATAAGTCAAAAACTATATTTATAATGGGTTCTCCATCAAAAGGCGGCAAAACTACATTTTTTGAAAAAATACTAATTTTACCCGAAAAAAAATTTATTTTTTTCTCATACAATTTTCTAGAATACGTGTAAGATGAATGATAATGTTATAAAATTAACAATTTGGTTAATAAAATTCATAACAGCTAGTTCATAATAATATTATAACAATATATCATTTTTTAGTGAAACTCGATATTATGTACAATACAAGCAATTAAGGAAGGTCGCTCTTGCGTGCTACACAAGACAAGAATAGTCTGTGCGTATACTAAAACATATTATGTTGTCGCGTATAGCGCAAGATAATCATTGTTTAGTGTACAACACAAGACATCAATGAATTTAAAAAGAATATTTCTCATAAAATCTTGGGGTGTTACATTCTACCCCCCTTAAAAATGAATTTCTCCCTCGAAATTCGTCGGGGTTATAATTCATTTACTACTTCAAAGTTTCTTTCATAGAAACACACATCGTAAAAAGGAATACTAAAACATAATTTTAAAAAATAATGTATGAAATGTAATGGTTACCCAAATTAACTCATCACTAGGTTTCCATATAGGAGAACATAAGGGAAAACATGTACATGGGATAGAAATCTAACCCTCATGTTATGATGGATAGTGGTAGATAACTTGACTATAAAAAATCAAAAAATCAAAAAGCCATAAATTTGTGAAGATATAAGGTACAATCTGATTAATCGGATATGTGGGTACTGGGGAAACATTTTTTGTTCCTATGATTCTTTCCATAAATATGAAAATTTTGAATTAAAAGAAATACTTACTTTATTTTGGCACAATCTCACCATTGGTAATTCCTTGAACAATTTAAACTTCATATCATAAATAAATGAAGTTGAATTTTTCATTCATGATGGGTTATCGGATCATGTGATAGAATGATGGGTCATTCCATCTGTCTCAAACAAAATAATAAAAAAAAGTTAATAAATATACATAAGTCCATCTATGCTGAGATTAATCCTATATGGATCCTAAAATGGACTTATTCTTCATCTATCATACTACTTAATAAAATAAAACTAATTTCTACTAACCATGGACTTGTTGTAGGCCAGTGGTAGGTGATAAAGTCCTTTCCCACTTTGGTTATGGGTTTGATTCCCTCAACCTTTTCCAATGCGACGGATTGTTGTCCGTCCTACAGGTTGTACTTTTTTTAAAACTATACTATTATAAAATTCCATAAATAATATCAAAAAAAAGTTTCTAGCCATAAACAATACTATCTGATTTCTAACTTAATCCATTCCAATCATTAGGCTTATCCAAAATACTTCTATCAAATCTCATTGTATATATTAAACGATTACTAGAAAGGTCATCTACCAATCATGTGAATACCATCATTTATCCCCTATATATCATAAGATATATCTTGTTTGTCACATTATCAACATGTGAATATCTTAATCATGTATTTTCATGAAACATAAATTACCATAGAACCATAGTGAAAACATGAATGCTGCCAAAAGTTAACTCTTTCCAAATACCAAAATCCCAAATTTTCTATATACTAAAACCATGATGTCACTATGTCCCTAAATCATCCATGTGCTCATTAATACTTTCAAACATGTTATTTTCTCTTTATCCCTTCATTATGCACATATCATCTGCATTCCAAAAATATTTCAATCTCTTTTCACGGTTACATGTACCATATAATTATTTAAATCCATAAATAACCAACACATAGATATTCCAATATACCATAAAAGTACCTCAACAACATTATTCTTGAATACCAATACATAAACACTTCAATATATCATATTCAATGTTTGTCATGGAATAAGTCCTTCCTTGATTTATAAGTAACCTCTTAGGTTAGGGAATTGATTTTGGTAATGCTCATTTCACAACAGATAAGACATTGAACTCCATAACAGTCTATCACTCTATGACCCTTCTCCCCAGACAGATAACTTTGTTCCCTCCATTTGATGTATTCATCAAGGTTCTTCTTCCCTTCTTTATAAATCTCAATATTCTTTTATCTTTGTTCATCACCATGCGAACATGCATAAAATTCCATCTTCCTCTTATTTGATGAATTAGGAATACCACTAAAGTTCACCTTGTTAATCATATATCAAGATGACTGATTCAGAATAATCACAATATCTTTCTTTCTAGGCATTATGCAATTTTGTTGCTCATAGTCACCAATTTTTCCATTGGATTCGATGTTGACCCAATTCCTTCTGGTTCCCTCCATTGACTAAAACCAAAAATCCTAGTGTAAGAAATGGTTTAAATAACGAAGAACCGCATAATCATATAAAGTCTAACTTATCACACATTATTTAACCCATGACACCTTAGGTTCACCCTAGGTTATTCATGATCATCAATATAAAACTAGGACTGTACCCTATAGTTATACTAAACCTTGGGGACATCCTTAGACAATCCAAGAAATATATCTTGGGATTTCACTAAAGTTTTTGCATCATATTTTCCAAAGGTTAACTAAACCTTTTCTCTAATACCAACTATAGAGACCCAAATCTTGACGTATATGGACATTACATTACATTTGTGGAAAACATAATACATGACACAAACTGACTCCCAATGACAGAATTAGTTTACTATCTTTGGAAACTAGGAATATAATCTTCTAATCATGGTGAATGATCTTCAACATCTCCCATAAAGATCTTCCCCTTTTTTTCTTACATAAAACCATTCATTATATCGTTCAGAAAAGAAAACATAAAAATGGGGTGCTTAAATGCTCAGTAATGTAAAAGATGGAGAACATAAAACAACCATCAAACATTTGAACATAAAAACATGAACATAAAACATCAAAGTCATGAGTAATAACATAAATCATGGAAGTGCATAAGTCATAAATAATGAAGGAACATTAATCATGATAATATATCATGGGAATAAAACATGTAATTTTGGAAAACAATTATTCACATAATAATATTTCCATAGTATCCAAGACATTGTTTCCAACACCATCATAGTGGAAAAAGTCCATTACTGAACCAGGTTTACATGTCATTCCTACCCTGTAATATTGAACTAGATTTACTTTCCATTCCATCCATGTCTATATCATGAGATATAAATCATTACCCAATGCATTATAGGTATATATAGGTCCCACACATATCATAATGAAATCATTCTTACATGTGCCACAAAATAAACATAAATCATTCATCATAACCCAATGAATAAAATGGGTTTCATAAACATCATCCCATCATAACATAATCCCTATAAAATAAATTGATATAATTTCTTCACAAGAAAAATTAAACCTTGTAATTTATAGAAACATTATACATGAAATTTAAACATATTAAATAAGGTCATCTTAGATGGAAAATAGTTTTGATAAAATACTTGAAATGAATTCTCGAAGAAAATATCCTTTCTTTTTAAATATCAATTTCTATTCTAAAAATTTCATTCAATTTTAAAAGAAAATAATTTTTTTTAAAATAATCATGAAATCTTTTATAGAAATATTCATGGAATGAAGGTGTTATGAAACTTTAAAAAAAATCCATTCATGCTATATAAAAAAACATTCTCCTCGTACTTTTACCGAAAAAGTCAAAATGTACCTCATTTGGTAAACAAAAGAAAGATTCCTTCCATACCATGTGGTAAAAGTTCAAAAAGGGTAAAAATTTCTTTAATCATAAATTGAAGAATATTAAACATTTTATGAAAACAATTTTTTGAAAACATGGACATGGATGATAAATATAACCCCAGTAAATACTTTTGAATAAACAATCTCAGATAAGAACGAGATTGGAATAATTATCCCTTACCTTATGTTCAATTTTTTCCATATGTGTATAAGTCTCCTGTATAGTGGGTTTAAACAAATTATTAACTAATAACATACCCATAATAATATTTATGATATCATATATGATTCACTTATGACTTAATATTACCCGTTCATTTGTCAATTCCATGTCAAAGCATCATTTCGGGTAAAATCGTTTCATTTATCGTACGTGTTTTGACGTGTAATTATTCATATGATTAATTAGATCCTGATAAATTACTTACAAAATGTAAAAAATTATTTATATATAATATATATTCCGAATATATATAATATATTGATAAATGGAATGAAATACATCGTTCACGGAGACGGTAGGTCGTACGTACGCATGAACTCTATTTTCGTTTCCTTATTAAATTGAATGAAAGTAAGTAAATAACATATAAATAAATCCAGTGTCATTATAATGTCATATATTTCATTATTATTTATTTATATACATTATAATCATTCTGTAATGGTTAACATTGAGAATGAATCTCACCGTGTCATGGAGACGGTAATCCGTACGAACGAATGAGCAACGATATCGTTCCCATAATTATTGAATGGAATTGGAGAGGATGATATAATATCTCAGAATAAGTATGATGTTATAATAATCATATAGAGTTATTATTTCCACCATTATACCCATCCATGTATGATGGTGGTGGAAGAACATATTACACCACGACGTGGAGACGGTAAGCCGTGCGTACGCACGTGCGGTGATTTCATTTTTCATATGATGGATATAAGGTGATATATGTTTGTTTCATATTTATAATAACATATAATTATATTTGTGATACATATGTTATTACTTAATAATGAAACAAATAAATAAGTGGAAGTAGAATAAGAAATAAACATGAAAGAATTGGTTGAAGAGAATACTTCTTCCTTGACGTGCCTCTTTTAAACTTTCTCTTAGGGCACTAGAGTTGGGATTTTGAGAAGACCAAAACCTCTATAATATAACTATAGAGGTTGAAAAGAGGAATTGGTAGGGTTTGGATGAGATTGAATGCTTAAAATGGAGTTAAGAGAAGAGGGTGGGGTGCCCTTTTATAAGAGAGGAGAGGGGCACTTTTGGAAGCCTCAGAAATATTAATTTATAATAAAATAAAACCACACATAAAAAACACCAAAAATTAATCAATGCGAAGATTAGATGATATAGGGTTTTAATCGCATCAACCAATAAAATTTAGACAACTTGGGAATTTATTTTAGACCTTATCAACTTGATTTATCCTTATTTAATCCATTTAATTTTATTTGTGGTAATAATATTCTAATTATTAAATTGCTATAAAAACTTAATTATTTGTTCTTAATTATCCATAATTAGATATATTATTGTATTTTAGACCATTTAATTTTCAATTTATAATTTTTAAATATTTTTGTGATTTTTAATCAATTCTATAATATGTTATTTTCATAAAATACCAATAGTGTCAATTTTGATCCTATTCAATTGTTTGAATTTAAATAAATTCTACACAAAAGGTATGTTAGAAACAAAATACTTAATATATTACTAAAATGTCATGTTAATCTATCAAATTCATTTATCACATTAATTAGTTCATATAATATTTATTTTAATATTTTAAAACCATTTAATTTATCTGTCTCTTAATAAAATAATTGCAACATCATTTTTGTATAATTATTTAATATACTTATTAGTTTCATAGAAATTAAAAATAAAATACTATGATGTATATAAATCTAATATATTCTATAATAATACTTTTAGTCTAATTTATCTTCAAAACCATTCATCTTTTAAAATGTTATGTTTATTAAATTATGAAGGTGACAACATTGACATCATTTAAAATAAAATAATATAAATTTTATAATCAGTTTTATAAGGACCCAAATGGTCCACAAGTGGACCTTTGAATGATTAGGGTATTTATATACTCTACCAATAAGGTTTGGTTATCTTTCCAGTCCTTTTGATGGGTTTTATTATTTTAAAAAAAAATATTATTGATTTTTCAATAAATAAATAATTTTTGTATCATTAATGTTTAAGCTATTAATGTAATTATATATTTCATAAAAAACAAAAAAAAAATCCATAATAAAAAAACAAATTTTTTATTTCGAATGAGTATTTATAATAGAATTTATATTCTGTATAACCTTATATTAAAAATACTTTAATTATTAATGTTTTAGGGAGACATATTTCACTTTCATTAAATAAAAAAAATTAATGGTCTTAATCACATCCATGTGGGTTCCAAAAGACACCATTTTGACCCAAGAATATTTTAGGAGAAAATATAATAATCTAATTATATTAATACAAGTGTTATTATAATTTTATAATAATATTTTTACCCTTAATTACCTGATTTACCTTTAAGTGTAGTAAATAAAATTTATCGTAGTTACTATTCATAATGTCTAAAAATAAAAAGTAGCCTATTAACATAATTTGGACCTAAAAAATCTAAAATATGGAATACATTTCTCAAAATTCAAAACACTGATGTTGCAGTAATTAATTTAAAATTAATATCATCCTCAAAAGAAAACGGGTTTTTGTTTAAAACATTACAAAAGATTGAAATGTTTTAACCAATGAATTCAATGTAAAATTAATTCTAATTAAATAAGTTATATTAACTGGTAAAAATATATCATATTTATACATTTAAACCATTCAATACTATAATTTACCCATATAGATTATCTTGATGACAAAATTTATTTTTAATTAAATTTTTGTGCATTTTTACTATTTCTCAAAATATGAAATTTAACAGAAAAATATTAATAAATAATCCAATGTAAATTTTTATATACTTATTGCAATTAATAAATTTATTTCTTCAAATTGAACTCATAAACATGTCAAAAACTATATTTATAGTGGGTGTGCCATCAAAATGTGGCAACAGTGCATTTTTTAAAAAATACTTATTTTAAACAAAAAATTTATTTTGGTCTCATACCATGTTCTAGAATATGTGTATAATGAATTATAATGTTATAAAATTAAAAATGTGGTTAATACTATTCATCATATCTAGTTCATAATAATATTATAACAACATGTCATTTTTTAGTGAAACTTGCTATTGTGTACCACATAAGCTATTGAGGAAGGTCACTCTTGCGTGAAACACAAGCCAAGAACTGTGTTTGTGTATACTACAAGCTAATATGGTGTTGCGTATAGCTCAAGATAATCTTGGTGTAGTGTACAACACAAGACATCTATGAATTTAAAAAGATTATTTCTCATAAAATTTAGGGGGGGGTGTAACACTGACTCAATGTTGTGTGAAATTAAATTTATAAAATCTATTTTAAATATTAAATGTATTATAATATATCTGGATATTATATTTCCATACGTTCTTGGTGTCACGTGTCATACACGCTATCAAATACAAGGTACATACTTTTATTTTTTATGGAATCTCAATATAGAAGTGGGTGATATATTAAATTTATATAATCAATATCATCTCATATATATCACATATATTCATTATTTTATCCTTATGATATTTCCTATAAAGTGTAAATTAAAGACAATTCACATAGTTTTTGTGTGGAGGTAGATCGTTGTACAAACATGTGAAGTTATTATATTTTGAACTTCATAAAAATTATGAAGGTATATATAATATTATAATTGAAAAGGAAATTAATATAATAAAAATTATAATTAAAAATTAATTCAATCTTTATATGTAGTGACCTTGGATCCAATTGCCTGATGATGATGCATGATACTACTATATTGGAAACAATTAAAGGAATTTCATCCCGATGGACCAAATAATTTAGTTTTCATGTTAAACTAGATATATATATATATATATATGAGAATTTAATTATATTGTAATAAAAAATTAAAAAATATTTTTTTTAGAATATTATTATTCTATCTAGTGTATTATTGCATATCTTTCGTAGTACATTTCATATAATCCTAGGGAAGGGAAATAAAATAAGGGTAATCTAAATATCTTATAAGGGAGAAGTACAACAGAAGTAATCAGGAATCAATAAGAATATTAAATATGTAAAAGAACATAATTGAACCAAAGTTTTATTTTAAAAACATGATTTTATTAATAGATAATGTATAATCAGTATGACAATTTATATAACTGAAATCCCATGCCATTTAATCAGTAAATGGTACTAAAACATATCCTATGATAAATTCATATTGAAAATATTTTGTATAGTAATAATTACATTATAAATGATGGAAATTAATAATAATTTTATTCCATGTTTCTTTTTTAGATTCCCGAAGCTTGACGTACATAGACATTACGTTACTTATGTGGAATACTTAGTACATAACAAAAACAGACTCACAGGGACCTTAATAGTTCAGTGTCTTTGGAAACTTGGAACGTAATCTACTAATCGTGGTGAAATATCTTCAACATCTCCAATAAAGGTCTTCCCATTTTTTTTTCCTTACCTAAAATCATTCTTCTAATCTTGGGGGAAAAGAAAACATTAAAAATGGTGAGCTCAAATGCTCAGTAAGGGTAAACAAAACAAATATCAAACATATCATATTTATAAGAACATAACATTTTGAAAATCTTATCATGCAAAAGAGATCATAACATGGGATAAATCATAGAAGCAAAATGTAATCCCAATAATCTTAACTTAAAACATGAATCTTTTTGGAATACACACATAATCATAGAAAATAATTTCTTAGTAGTCACGACTCATTGCCAAGGCTATCTTAGTGGACAAAGTCCATTTCTGAACCGAGTTCACTCCTCATTTCTGTCCTGTTTCACTGAATTGGTTTAAGCTGTCATTCAAGCCATTGTATCTCATGAGATATAAAATCTTTTCCCAATTCATTGGATGGAGATATAGGTCCCACCCATCTCATAATGATACCACTCTTATGTGTGCCACAAAATCAAAAATCATACATCATTGCATAACCCATGTAAAAAAAATGGGATTCTGAAACATCGTGAAATCATAAAACAATTCATATATGATAAAGGAATTTATAAAAATAATTCCATCAAAACATAATCAAATCAATTTAATAATAGGTATATAAATAGAACCCATTATTTTCTTAGATGGAAAATAATTTTGATAAAACACTTGAACTCAATTCTTGAGGAAAAATATCCTTTCTACTTCAAAAACACTTTTCATTTCTTAACATGCCATACAATTCTAAACTAAAAGAATTTGATTAAAATTAAACTTGAAAACTTGTAAAGTAATATTCTTGGAAATAATGTTTTAAAAATCCATTCGTGCCGTATAAGTTAAAAAAACATTCATCTCGTACTTTTGTCGGAAAAGTCAAAAAGTACCTCGTACGAAAAACGACAAAAGATTCATTTCATATATTTTACTAAAAACTCACCAAAGGGTAAAATTGGATTTAAAAAATTGTAGGAGGATGTGAATAATATTACATATTGAGGAAACATGGATTTAGATGATAAATATTCCCCAGTAAATTCTAAAGTATATACAATCTCGGATAAAAATTGAGATTGTGAGATTGTCCCTTACCTTAGGTCTGATTTGCTTCGTAAGTGTCTGAACCTCCTGTATAATGATTTAGATAAAGTTATTGACTTATTAAAGAATCATATTAATTGTTATGATATCATATATTGTTCACTTATGACTTTATATTACACATTCTTTTGTAAATTCCATGTTAAATAGCGTTTTGGGTAAAATCGTTTCATTTATCGTCCGTGTTTTGACTTGTAATTATTCATATGATTACTTAGATCATGATTACATAAATCCAGAATATAAAACATGATTTATATATAATATATATTCAGAATATACATATATATAATAGATCTATAAATGGAAATAAATACACCGTTCATGGAGACGGTAGGTCGTACGTACGCATGAACGTTGTTTTCGTTTCCTCATTGAATTGAATGGAATTAATTGGATGACATACATATATATATATACATAAATAAAATATCATTATTATGTCATATATTTCATGATTACTTATTATATATACTTTATAATCATTTATGAATGGTTAATCATTGAGAATGAATCTCATCGCGTCGTGGAGACGGTATTCTGTACGTACGCACGAGCGATGATATTGTTCCCATGATCGTTGAATTTTATTGGAGTGTATGTATACTATTACAGAATAAGTATCACTTTACAATAATAATATATAGTTATTATTTACACCATTATACCCATCCATGTAAGGTGGTGGTGGAAAATAGATTACACCACGGCGTGGAGACGGTATTCCGTACGTATGCACGCACGGTGATTTCGTTTTCCGTTGGATGGATAGATGGTGAAATAGGGTTTTTTCTTACATATAATAATTTATCAGTATATTAGTGATACTTATGTTATTACTTCATAATGAAACAACTAAAGAAGAAGAAGTAGAAGTACAAATATAGTTGAATGAATCGGTAATGGGCATTACCTCTTCTTTGAAGCACCTCTTTGAGACCTCCGTTTAGGGCACTAAAATTGGTCATTGAAGAGGACCAGGACCTCTAGAATGTTTCTAGTGAAGTGGGGAAGTGAAATGGGCAGGGTTTGGACGAGCTTTAAGGCTCAAATTTGTGTGAGGAGGAGAGGGAGGAGGTGCCCTTTTATAAGGGTGGAGAGGGGCGCCTTTGGAATTCTTAAAAATATTAATTTATAATAAATCTAACCCCAAATAAAAACCTCCAAAAATGACTCATATTATAAGATTATATGAGATAGGGTTGTAATATTATCAAACAATCAAATTTAGACATGTTTTGATATTATTTTAAACCTTATCATTTTGATTTATCCTTATTTAATCTATTTCAGTTTATTTGTGGTAATAAAATTCTAAATTTTAAATGGTTATAAATAATCACTTATGTGTTGTTAATTTAACATAATTGGAGACTTTATGACATTTTAGACTATATAAATTTCAATTTATAATTTTTAAATATTTTTGTGATTTTTAAACAATTTAATAATATGTTATTTTAATAAAATAACAATAGTGTCAATTTTGACACTATTCATTTATTTGAATTTAAATAAAATATAAACAGATGATATATTCGAAATAAATTATTTAATAGATTCATAAAAGGTCATATGTATCTATAAAATTATTTTATCACATTAAATGGTTTATATAATGTTTATTTTATTATTTTTACAACCATTTATTTGGTTTATATCTTAATAAAATAAATACTACAACATTTTTGTATAATTATTTAATATACATATTTGTTGCATAAAAATTAAAAATAAAATCCTATGATTAAGATAAATCTATTAACTTTCATAATAATACTTTTACTAGAATTTATCATCTTAAAATCAAAATATTTAAATTGTTATATTTATTAAATTATGAAGGTGACAACTTTGGAATCATTTAAAATAAAATAATATAAGCGTCATAATCGCTTTTATAAGGCTCCAAATGGTCATATATTCGACCATTGGATGATTAAGGTTTAAATTTACATGACCAATAAGTTTTGGTCAGGGTTTTGGGTATTTTATGGTCACCCTTATTTTAATAAAAAGTATATTCTTGATTTTTCACTAGATAAACAATTCCTGCATCACAATTGTTTCATAATTAATGATATTTATTTAATCCCTAAAAATTATAAATAAATTAATATGATGTAGATAATTTTATTATATTTCTGGAGACTACTCATGTTCTATGTTTCATGAAGTGTATCACTAAATTAAAATTATTATACTTATAATATTTAAAAGAGTGACAGGTTGTCACTTTCATTGGTTTTAATAATAATTAAATTATATTCATTGTCAAAAGTCCATAAAATGAATCTAATCTGACCCTTAGGTAATATGGGTCTACTTTTAGCTATCCAATAGAAATTTTTCATGTGTTAGAGTAATTTTATAATATTATATTTACCCTTAATTACCTGATTTACCTTTAACTATGGTAAATAAAATTTACCGTAGTTACTATTAATAATTCCCAAAAATAAAAAGTAGCCTATTGACATAATTTATACACACTGATTCCAAATATGGAATCTATTTTTTCAAATTCAATACACAGAAGTTGCAGAAATTAAATTAAAATTAATCATGTTTTCGAATGAAAACGGGTTTTTGTTTAAAACATTGCAAAAGATTGAATTGATTTAACCTACGAGTTCAATGTAAAATCAATGATAATGACATAAATTATATTAAATGGTACAAATATATTCTATTTATACTTTTAAACCATTCAATATTATAATTTAACCACATAAGTTATTACGATGAAAAAAAGTTGTTTTTAATTAAAATATAGTGTGTTTTTACTATTCATTAAAATATAGAAGTTATCAAAATAATATGAAAAAATTATCCAAGGTAAAATTTTATATCCTAATTACAAAGAATATTCTTATTTCATAAAAGTTAACTTATAAACATGTAAAAAACTCGATTTAAAGTGGGTGCTCCATCAAAAGGCGGCAAAACTACATTTTTTTAAAAATACTTATTTTACCCGAAAAAATTATTTTGTTCTTATACCATGTTCTAGAAAATGTGTAAGATGGATAATAATGTTATAAAATTCAAAATTTAGTTATTACTATTCATAACGACTATTCATAATAATATTATAATAATATATCGTTGTTTAGTAAAACCCGGTATTTCGTACAACACACGCTATCGACGGAGGTCGCGATTGCATGTAATGCAAGCCAAGTTAGGGTTGCGTGTAGTGCATGACTCCTTTTTTATTGCGTATAAAAAAATACATTGAATATATATATATATATACTCAATGTTTTTTAGAATAACTACTATAAAAAAAACATGAAATAGTGTGTAACACGATCCAAGAATAGTGTTGCGTGTACTGCAAGCTAATACGGTGTTGCGTATAGAACAAGGTAATCTTGGTGTAGAATAAGACAGATTATATAAAAGAAATTAAAATGAATATTTATTATAAAATCTCAGGTTGTTACATTCTACCCCCCTTAAATGAATTTCTCCCTCGAAACTCATCGGGGTTATACATGGTTTTCTACATGAAAGTTTCTTTAATTGAAACCCACATCGTAAAATGAAATACCAAAACATAACTTTAAAAACTAAAGTATGAAACGTAACGATTACCCAAATTAACTCATCACTAGGTTTCCACGTAGGAGAACATAGGTGAAAATATGGATATGGAAGAGAAATCTAACCATCACGTTCTGATGGAGAGTGTTAGAGGACATGGCTATGAAAACACCAACAATCACAAAGCCATAAATTTGTGATGATCTAAGGTAGCATCTGATTCATTAGATATAAGGGCACTAGAAAAACATTTTTGGTTTTCAAGACCATTTCTCTAAAGTTGAAGAATTATAATTAGAAGAAATACTTACTTTATATCGATATAATCTCGTCGTTTTTCATGCCTTGAACAATTTCCACTTCATCTCTTAAATAAATGAAGTTGAATTTGTCATTCGTGAAGTGTTAGCAGATAATGTGATAGAATGATGGGTCATTCCATCTGTCTTAATAAAAAGGTTAGTAATAGTTATATACATAAGTCCATCCATTGTATATCATTCCAAAAATGTACTTATGCTTAATCTATCATACAACTTAATAAAATAAAACTAGTTCATACTAACCAGGGACTTCCTGTTGGCTAGTGGTAGGTGATAAAGGCCAGTCGCACTTTGGTTGTGGGTTCGATTCCCACAACCTTGTCCGACGCGATGGGTTGTCGCCCATCCTGCAGGTTGTCCTTTTTCTATTACTATATCATCCCATCAATAATATCGAAAAAAGGTCTATCCTTAAACAATACTAACTTCTGTCCAACATAATCCATTCCAATCTTTAGGCTTATCCAAAATACATCTTTCAAAACTCATAGTATAAAGAGAAGGATTACTAAAAAGGTCATATAACAAGCATGTGAATACTATCATTTATCCCTCATATATCTGGTTGGTCACATTCCAATCATTTGAATACCTTAATCATTTATTCTCTTGAAAAATGAATACCCATTGAACCTTATTGAAATCATGAATGGTGTTAAAAGTTAACACTTTTCACATACCAAAATCATCAAAATTCTATATACTCAAACCATGATATCACTTAGTCCTTATATAAATCATGAGCTCATGAATAAAATCAAACATCTCATTATCTTCTTATCCCTTCATTATGCGCATATCATCTGCATTCCAATGTATTTTAATCACTTTTCATGGTTATCGGTACCATAAAATTATTGAAATCCACAATAGACTAAAACAAAAATATTCTAATCCACCATAAAAGTACCTTAACAACATTATTCTTGAATACCAATACATAAATACTTCAATCCATCCTCCTCAATGATTGTCCTGGAATAAGTCCTTCCTTGATTTAGAAGTAACTTTTTAGGTCAGGTCATTGAGGTGGGTAATGCCCATGTTCTCCAAAAATAAGGCATTGAACTCCATAATAGTCTGTCACTCTATGTCCCTTTTCTCCAAACAGATAACATTTGTCCCTCCATTTGAGGTATTTTTCAACGTTCTTCTTCCCTTCTTTTGAAATCTCAATCTTCCTTTCTTTTTTCTCCTCAACATGCGAACATGCATAAAAGTCTATCTTCCTCTTATTTGATGAATTAGGCACACCACTAAATTTCACCTTGTTAATCATATATCGCAATGACTGATTTGGCATAATCACAATATCTTTCTCTCTAGGCATTACACAATTTTGTTTCTCATAATCACCAATTTGTCCATTGGATTCAATGTTAACCGAATTCCATCTGGTTCCCTCCATTGACTAAAACACAAAAACAATTCTGTGAGAGGAAAAAATCATGCTAGGGAAAAAAAACATAGTTAAGGGGGATTACCCTCAATATCTAACATCTTAGGTTAAATACTATGATCATTACATTAGTTCTAAGACTATATCCTATACATATACTTATCCTTAGGTACATCCCAAGACATACCTTAGAAATACCTCTAGAGATCTCACAAACGTTTTCGCATCCTAGTTTCCAAAGGTTGACAAAACCTTTCCTATGATACCAACTTTAGAGGCCCAAAGCCTGACGTACATAGACATTACATTACTTTTGCGGAATACTTAGTACATAACAAAAATAGACACACAAGGACAGTAATAGTTTAGTGTCTTTGGAAACCTGGAACGTAATCTTCTAATCGTGGTGAAAGATCTTCAACATGTCCCATAAAGATATTCCCATTTTTGTTTCCTTACCTAAAATATTTCTTTTAATCCTTGTGGAAAAGAAAACATAAAAAGGGTGAGCTCAAATTCTTAGTAATGGTAAACAAAAGAAATATCAAACATATCATATTTATATGAACATAACATTTTGAAAATCTTATCCTGTAAAAGAGATTATAACATGGGATAAATCATAGAAGTGAAATGTAATCCCAATAATCATAACTTAAAACATTAATATTTGTGGAATACACACAAAATCATATAAAATCATTTCATAGTAGTCAAGACTCATTTCCAAGACTATCTTAGTGGACAAAGTCCATTTCTGAATCGAGTTCACTCCTCGTTTCAGTCCTGTTTCATTGAACCGGTTTAACCTACCGTTCTAGCCATGTCTATCTCATGAGATAGAAAATCATTACCCATTGCATTGGAGGGATATATAGGTCCCACCCATATCATAATGATACCATTCTTATGTGTGCCACAAAATCAGAAATCATACATCATTGCATAACCCATGTAATAAAAAGTGTGATTCTGAAACATCATGATATCATAAAACAATTAATTTAAGATAAATAAATTCATAAAAATAATTCCCTCACAATATAATCAAATCAATGTAATAATAGTGATAGAAACATAACACTTTATTATTTTAGATGGAAAATAATTTTGATAAAACACTTGAACTCCATTCATGAGGAAAATATCCTTTCTACTTCAAAAACACTTTTCCTTTCTTAACATGTCATACAATTCTAAACTAAAAGAAGTTGATTATAAATAAACCTGAAAACATGTAAAGTATGATTCTTGGAAATAATGTTTTAAAAATCTATTCATGCCGTATAAGTTATAATAACATTCTTCTCGTACTTTTGTCAGAAAATTCAAAAAGTACCTCGTACGAAAAATGACAAAAGATTACTTTCATATCTTTTACTAAAAACTCACCGAAGGGTAAAATTAGATTTAAAAAAATTGTAGGAGGATGTGAATAATATTACATATTGAGGAAAAATGGATGTGGATGATAAATATTTCCTAGTAAATTCCGAAGTATAAACAATCTCGGATAAAAATTGAGATTGTGAGATTGTCCTTTACCTTAGGTCTGATTTACTTTGTAATTGTCTGAACCTCTGGTATAATGAATTAAATAATGTTATTGACTTATTACATGATCCTATTCATTTTTATGATATCATATATGGTTCACTTATGACTTTATATTACCCGTTCTTTTTTAAATTCCATGTTAAAGAGTGTTTTTCGTAAAATCGTTTCATTTGTTTTCCGTGTTTTGACTTGTAATTATTCATATGATTACATAGATCATGATTAATTAATTGCTGAATATAAAACATGATCTATATATAATATATATTCAGAATATACATATATATAATAGATTTATAAATGGAAAGAAATACACCGTTCATGGAGACGATAGGCCGTACGTACGCATGAACGTTGTTTTTGTTTCCTCATTGAATTGAATGGAATTAATTGGATGAAATACATATATATATATATATATATATATATAGTATCATTATTATGTCATATATTTCATGATTAATTATTATATATTCTTTATAATCATTTATGAATGGTTAATCATTGAGAATCAATCTCATCGCGTCGTGGAGACGGTATTCTGTACGTACGCACGAGCAATGATTTCGTTCCTATGATTGTGGAATTTTATTGGAGTGTATGTATACTATTAAAGAATAAATATCACTTTAAAATAATCATATATAGTTATTATTTACTGCATTATACCCATCCAGGTAAGGTGGTGGTGGAATATAGATTACACCACGGCGTGGAGACGGTATTCCATATGTATGCACACGCGGTGATTTCTTTTTCCGTAGGATGGATAGATGGTGAAATAGTGTTGTTTAATACTTATAATTAAATATCAGTATATTATTGATACTTGTGATATTACTTAATAATGAAACAACTGATGAAGAAGATGTATAAGATGAAATAGAGTTTAAAGAACCGGTAACGGACATTACCTCTTCTTTGAAGCGCCTCTTTGAGACCTCATTTTAGGGCACTAAAATTGGTTTTAAATAAGACCACAACCTCTATTATGTTTCTAGGGAAGTGGGAAAGTGAAATGGGTAGGTTTTGGCCGATCATGAAGGCTCAAATTGGTGTGAGGAGGACAGGGAGGAGGTTCCCTTTTATAAGGGAGGAGAGGGGCACCTTTGGAATTCATAAAAATATTAATTTATAATAAATCTAAACCCACTTAAAAACCTCCAAAAATGACTCATATGAAAATATTAGATACGATAGGGTTGTAATCTCATCAACCAATCAAATTTAGACATGTTTTCAACTTATTTTAAACCTTAACATTTAGATTCATCCTTATCTAATCAATTTAAGTTTATTTGTGGTAATAAAATTCTAAATTTTAAATGGTTATAAATAATCACTTATGTGTTCTTAATTATACATAATTGAATACTTTATGAAATTTTCAACTATATAAATTACAATTTATAATTTTTAAATATTTTTTTGATTTTTAATCAATTTAATAATATGTTATTTTTATAAAATAACAATAGTGTCAATTTTGACACTATTCATTTATATGAATTTAAATAAAATCTAAACAGAGAATATATTCAAACTAAAATATTTAATAGATTCATAAAAGGTCATATGTATCTATATAATTATTGTAGCACATTAAATAGTTCATATATTATTTATTTTATTATTTTTAAAACCATTTATTTGGTTTATCTCTTAATAAAATAAATACTACAACATTTTTGTAAAATTATTTAATATAATTATTTGAAGCATAAAAATTAAAAATAAACTCCTAAGATGAAGATAAATATATTATATTTCACAATAATACTTTCACTCTAATTCATCATCTTAAAATCACAATATTTAAATTGTTAAATTTTTTAAATTATGAAGGTGTCAACTTTGGCATCATTTAAAATAAAATAATATAAGTGTCATAATCACTTTTATAAGGCTCCAAATGGTCAAATATTCGACCATTTTATGATTATGGTTTACATTTACATTACCAATATGTTTTTTCAGGGTTTTGTGCATTTTATGGTCACCATTAGTTTAATAAAAACTATATTCTTGATTTTTCACTAGATGAACAATTTCTGCATCACTATTGTGTCATAATTAATGATAATTATTTAATCCCTAAAAATTTTAAATAAATTCATTTGATGTAGATAATTTTATTATCTTTCTGGAGACTACTCAAGTTATAATTTTCATGATGTTTATAAAAATATTAAAATTATTATACTTACAAGATTTAAGAGAGTGACATGTTGCCACTTTCTTTGGTTTTAATAAAAATTAAATTATTATCATGGTCAAAAGTCCATAAAATGAATCTAATCAGACCCTTATGTAATATGGGTCTACTTTTATCCATCCAATATAATTTTGGAATGTGTTAGGGAAATTTTATAATATTATATTAACCCTTAATTACCTTATTTATCTTTAACTATGGTAAATAAAATTTACCGTAGTTACTATTCATAATTCCCAAAAATAAAAAGTAGCCAATTAACATAATTTGGACCCACTGATTCCAAATATGGAGTGCATTTTTTCAAATTCATTAAAAATAAGTTTCAGAAATTAAATTAAAATTAGTCCCGTTGTCGAATGAAAACGAGTTTTTGTTTAAAACATTGCAAAAGATTGAATTGATTTAACCTTCGAATTCAATGTAAAATCAATGATAATGACATAAATTATATTAAATGGAAAAAATATATTCTATTTATACTTTAAAACCATTAAATATTATATTTTAACCAAATAAGTTATTACGATGAAAAAAAGTTGTTTTTAATTAAAATATTGCGTGTTTTCACTATTCATTAAAATATGAAAGTTACCAGAATAATAAGAAAAATTTATCCAAGGTAAAATTATATATCCTGATTCCAAAGAATAATTTTATTTTGTAAAATTGAACTTATAAATATGTCAAAAATTAGATTTAAAGTGGGTGCGCCATCAAAAGGCGGTAGAACTGCATTTTTTGAAAAATACTTATTTTTCAAGAAAAATTTATTTTGTTCTTATACCATTTTTTAGAAAATGTGTAAGATGAATAATAATGTTATAAAATTAAAATTTTAGATAATACTATTCATAATGGCTATTTAATAATAATATTATTATAATATATCGTTGTTTAGTAAAACCCGGTATTGCGTACAACACACACTATCGAGGAAGGTCGCAATTGCGTGTAATGCAAGCCAAGTTAGGGTTGCCTATAGCGCACGAATCCTTTTTTGTTGCATATAAAAATATACATTGAATATATATATACTCAATGTTTTGTAGAATATCTACTATCAAACAACCATGAAATTGTGTGTAACACGATCCAAGAATAGTGTTGCGTATACTGCAAGCTAATACGATGTTGTGTATAGCACAAGATAATCTTGGTGTAGCGTACTATAAAAGATATGAAAGAAATTAAAACGAATATTTCATCTAAAATATGGGGTTGTTACATCTCGGGTATGTGATAATTTTACCTTCAATTCCATTCATATGATGGTTTAGAACAAACTGGGTGAAAACCCACATAACTAAAGGGAGGAAACTTATTTACACAATGAGACTAATCATTCTTCCAGGGGGATATTTATAACTAGGACCCACCTATATAATATCCTTTGAAATAAATCCTCATATATAAAATAATAAATTTAATTCATAATTAATTTACCATATAAAATATCTATATCGAGTCAAGTATACAGATTTATCAATATTTCATTAGTTAATATTATAAATTTCAAAATAATACTTAATTTTTTTAATTGATATATGTTTTAAGCACTAAAAATACCCATTATAACTAATATGGATATTAATGGGGTATTAAATTTCCAATGGTCATAGAAATGTGAAATATTTTATGGAACCTAATTGACTACAAAAAATGGATTAACGAAGTGAATGCCAATACATTCCACAATCAAAATTATCATAAACCATCCAGTGGAAGAAAAATTGTGGTATTAACATATACCCATTGGATTAATAATAATGGTTTTTTTCATTTATGAATATAAATAATATAAAAAATCATTAAAAATGGTATTGAGTAAAACATCATTATAATTTTGATATAACATTTCCAAATCATTTTCTAAGAAAATCACTTTTAAAAACCATTTCTTTAAAAATATCATCATAAACATGAAATAATGGTCATGAATATAATTATTTTCATAAAATACCAAAATGTTAAAAATAATATTCCTTTTTCACTGTAAAAAGGTTATGAATGTTCCTTGTTTATTAAACAACATGAATATCCCTTCTAGCTTTTCGGAAAAAATGAAACATGAGTTATTTGAAAATATATTAGATTACATTGAAAACATTTTTTAAAGAGTAAAATGTAAATTAAAATTACATTGATAAATCATTTTGAAAATGTCAAATCATTTTGGAATACATTTTTAGAAAACATGGTTTTGGAAGAAAATGTATATATGACCGAATAGAGAAATGAATTTGTATTTTATTGAACATGTTTTAAAAAACTTTTTTTGAAAAAAAGTGTGGTAAAATAGTACAATTAATGGTAAATATGATTAATAAATTTAAGAGGAATAAAATTAAATGTGATTATTTAGATATTTTAGAGAATTTTCCTTCAACTGATATTCATGAATAAAAAATATTAATTTGAATATGATTGTAAAACAACCCCTTAAAATGATGTTAACATTGAATTAAGTATTAATCAATGGTTCAATTATGTGTATCAACAATAAATCCACATAAATAACATGGAATGTCAAACAAAATTATCAAAATTCCTTAACAAAAAATCTTATCATGACATAATCTATGAAGTTGAAGTTTAACCTAATGAAGGCAAAATGAGTTAAGTAATACCTTACCACATGGTAACCCTTTTTGAAAAATCCGTATAGATAAAATAATTAAAATTAAAACATAAAATAACATGAATAATGAATATTCATGATATTAAATATCAAAGGAGTTGTATATATACTTTATAAAAAATGAGGTCCATAGCATAACATTATGCCTCAATGAAATAAAATTTAATGAAATCCCTTATCTTACACTCCCTTTTTCTTTACCTTGATTTATACCCATTTATAGTGATTTTAGACATGTTATTAACTTATTCCAGAACCGTATTAATATTTACAGTATCATATAATATCATTTTATAACATTTTAACACCCATTCAATTATAATATTTCATTATTTTCATTATCTCAAGTGTTAACTTCCTAGTTTTCTTATAGATGTTTTATTATAAGAAATATATTTTTTAAACATATTATATTGTCATATCATAACTAAAATAATAATAATTAAATTAATATCATGTTATTATATCAATTTTAATTTAAAGAAAATAATGAATGATGGTTGTGAATAACGTTGTATGGTATGATCAGGGAGACGGTCGGTTGTACCTTTGCATGAGTAACGTTTCAATTTTCCAATGATTATTATTAAAAGAAGGTATGTAATAAATAATATTTATATAATGATATTAATTTAATATATATCTTATTATACACACACATAAATATATATCATCCATTTGGGGTGGTGATGAAAAGAGAGTCATGTCGCTTTGTGAAGACGGTATTCTATGCGTATCTATCCAATGGCCTGAAGGCCTTAATTTTTTTTGTTATAGATAAAACCTGTTTTAAATGAATAAGGGTGAGTCCCATAAATCTTAGACATTAGACAAACGATGGCCCAAAGGTCAAAAAGATAAAAACCAGTCAAACAACATGGAGAAGCTCCACCCCAACATATGATCTTGATGAATCCGTCCACCTTTGCTAGGCAGTTTAACAAGAATGTGTCCTCTGTCAAAACAAAGGCCCAATATAATAGCTGACACCATACCCTCTCAAACGAACAGATATGAAAAGAATCTAAATTAAAAACCACCATCTCAAAATCTTCCTCTTGGGATGTTCCATGTCGTTAAACCAAGCAGCAACACCATCCCAAATGCTCAAATATCAGAATGTAGCCGGCCAGGATCAGACAGCTCCCATGCCCTCTTGGACACCCATATTGTCCTGTACATAGTCCCTCCACATATTTTGGTCCGAAAACAAGACCTATCATAGGAAATTGAGAATTAACATCAACTTCTGGATCAAAACAAACCACTCCATACTACCCTTAACACACTATATCTCCTTCTTCCTCTGTCAGAACACGCTTCAGAGAAAAAAGTCCTTCACAAATTGGAAATTTTGATGAACCAGTCACCCAACTGACATCAAATACTCAGACAAAAAATGAATTCAATATAGGAACATATCAAATCCCAATGCCGACGGATGAACATCATACCACGAACAGAAAAGTATCCAAAAAGATCGATTACAAATAAAATAAATAAAAAAACAAATCACCATTAAACTAGGGAGAAGACCCACTATAAACAAGAACATGTCATCACCATCCAATTTTCTCCCAAAGAACATGGAAAAACACCAAACGCACACACCAAGTATGATGATTTTGTAACACATTTGATAAAAGATGATATTTTTTGGTAATAAAATTATTATAACAACATCCCAATTTATAGATAATATTTATTTTATTATGTCATCATTTTATAATAATAATTAAATTATGTGTAAAAAGAAGTAAAATACATATGATTATTGAAGAACATTGACTCTTCTTCAGGTATCCTCATCAGATTTTCACTAAAGCCTTCCTATGATAGATTAATTATTAAAAATAAGTATTCTAGGTTAAGTAGAGTAAATGTGGTAAGTTATTTGAGAATTTATTTTCTAAAAACAAATTTTTAATGTTATTAATAACAGGGGTTAAGGGGTGGCCTTTTATATGGGGGAGAGGGCACAAATAGTATTTTTGAAAAGAACTGAGTACTCTCATATGTTTTATATGTAAAAACATACCAAAATATATCATTATATAATCTTAAAGGTTTAATAGTGTAAATATGTACAGAAAATAACTTTTTCATTAGTTTATAGATCATTTTTAGCCATATCTTTTTAGATTTACCCAGGATAAATCAATTTTTACATTAATAGCTGTAATTGTTTTTACTATTTTCACAATTAATTATTGTAAAATATTAAATTGAAATTAATATAAATTACAAATTATAATGATAAAAAATATAGAATCCAATTTTATAGATTATATTCACAAAAGAAGAGAAAATTAATTTAAAATTATTCCTATATATGGGACGAGAATGTGAGTTTTTAAACTGAAATTGTTCAAATGTTTATAAATTTTTTAAATCAAAAATCAATCTAACAGTTGTTGAAATTAACTAAATTTGATTAATTCATATAAAAAATAACTAATTTTTATTTATAAACAATTCAAAATATAATTTAATATATCAAAAAAATTATGAAAATGCTGTTTTAACCTACATTTTTGTATTTTTCACTATTCATCAAAAAATGAAACATTTCCAAAACATATCAATAATTTAACCTAAGGTAATTTTAATATTATTATTTAAAAAATATTGTTTATTTTTTCATATTTATTTTCTAAAATTTTTAAGAATGAATTTTAAATTATGTAAACGAAGTGAAACTAATCTTCCTTTAAGAAAAATACTACTTTTCAACAAATATTTATTTTTATTTTAATGATATCTATTTTATTAAAAATAAATATATAACTAAGAAAAATGTTTAAATAATATTTTTTTCATAAAATAGATAATATTATTAATTCCATACTTTCTAATTGATAGGGGATATCTTTCATACTAAATAATAATATCAATATTATGTCACTGTTCGATAAAACTAGGTCTTTCTTGTAATACAAGATATCGAATAATTTCATTGATGCATGTAATGAAAGATAACTTAGTAATGAATGTATAATATTCAAAAAAATAAAATTTTATTCTTTTATAATTTTTGGGTTGTTAAATTTTCTTCACCATAAATATATTGTCTTCTCGCAATTTAAACTTGTTCTCAGTAATAATGAGTTTGATATTTTAAAATACAATTGTTAAAAAATCAACATAATAAGAGGGTTAATTAAAAAACACACTATTAAATATAAATTCTATATACGAGGGTCACAAAACAAGACTATATTTCTACATAGGAAAGCATTAGTGAAAATTGAATATGTTTACAGGGAGGAAAGGAATAAAAAATTATAGGGTGATTGAGGTCATTGGTCATAAGAAATTGAATGATTAATGAAATTTTAGGGGCCAAAAAACTATAAATATTTGATTATAATAATGAAATATGATTCATTAGGTAAAAAAAAATAATAGGATATCATTTTTGTTTCTAGATCCTCTCCTATTTTGAGAAATTATTTTATTTTCCAACAATATAAAGAAATATATCATCTTAATATATTTTTAATTCATAAGTAAATTTCATCCTTTTGTTAGGAGTTGATAAATTTCAAATTCATCACATTATATCATAAATGAATATCCGAATATGAATTTTTTATTCTTGGGGAAATAAAATTCACTTTTAAAGGATCATGAGATCTATAAAATAGTAATAAGTCTTTCCATTTTTCTTCAAATACTTTCTAGATACAATGTGGTGAAAAATTTTATCCAATATTATACATTAATTTATAAACCCAAAAAGTGAAACCATTGGTTCTTAATTAATTTTTATTTTTAAAATCATTTTATGAATGAAATATTATCTAGGACATCACATAATCCAGTGGTGGGTGATCAAACATTTTTTTCCATCAAATAAAGGTCCATGCCCCATGGCTAGGCCAAACATGATGTGTTTCCACATGATATATAGGTTTTACATTTTTGGATCTATATTAATATAATTCCTATATTGTCTTTAAAACTAATATAATGGACATCCATGAAATAAAATTAATCATTAAATATACTTTTTACTAATGATTTCTGTAAAACATATTTTATTTATTTTCAGAAAATCTAATAATATTAATTACTATTATTATAATGAAAGTATTTATTATGTTAAACGTAAAGGTTATCAATACATTTAAAGTTACGTCTATTAAATATTTGGACATTTTTTCTCAAATACATATTCCATTATAAACTGTATTAATCCAATGATTTTTATTTCTATAAATTTATATTAATGTATCCTTAACCTTGTAACATTCCTTCTATATATTTTTTAAGGGGGTGTTTATTGAGTCATTATGGTTTCATTATGACTTTTCCATTATTCTATGTTTTGAAAATCACAATCAATTTATCTAAAGGAAAATTATCTTTCCTTAAGGATTATTTTCTTATGAAAAATATCCCTTCAATAATGAAAAATTATATCCTTACCTTTGTTTCCAATACCTCATTTTATAATCTATTATAACCAAACTCATTTTTCTACTAAGTAAGAAAATCATATTATTATCTAACACCTTGGAATATTATAGTTCCTGGGATATAGAGCTTTCTGTATTTAGACTCCAAATTCTCTGATATTCTGACGCCTAATATCTGAAATTCAGACATGGAATTCTATGGAATTCAGACTTCGAATTCTATAAAATTTATACTCTAAATTCTATGAAAAAATAGACTCATAGTTCTCTGAGATTTATACTATGAATTCTATAAAAATAATACTCCAAATTCCTCAGAATTCGGACTCTAAATTCCTCAGAATTCAGACACTGGATTCCTTAGAATTCAGACACTGAATTCCTCAGAATTTAGACTCTGAATAACTCTGAATTCAAACTCGTAATTCCACAATATTCAGACTCCGAAATTCTGAGAATTTAGACTCTGAATTCAATCTCTGAAGTTATTTGAATTCAGACTCCATAATCTATATAATTCGTATTTTTAATTCTTTTAAAAATATAATTCGAATATTCATGTTTATAGAATCTGGTTGTTTATATGTTTAGACATTGAATTCTATTTTCCCATAGATTCTGTATATTAAAATTTTTTTGAGATATTTTATTTTTGTGATGTATTTTTTTTAAGTATGAAATGATGTCGTACAATTTATTTCTAACTAAACATTGGTTGACTGACACAGGTACCAGTCCCTCTAAAATTCACGGAAAAATATTACTGTTAGAGGAGCCAGCCAACTGTTGAAGTTTTTCCAATAAATTCGGTGTCATTTGAATGATCTCATAATCTACGAATCATTCCAATACTATAGAGAATACATGTTTTGATGCAATGAATTAATTCGTAGAGAGGGAAGGACTATCATTCTTTGTTTAACCCTGAACATCTTGTTCAACTTACTTCGTGCGACTCCAATTGTTGTTGAGTAAAATTTAGGGCTTCTAGGGATATAAATAGATCTGTGATAACTTTTCTAAAGATTGAGGGAATGTGGGGATAGAATTAAAGATTTAAATATTATTATCAAGGTCTTACCCTAGTGTGGGTAAGACAAAATTTCTTGAAAGTATAAATCAACATACTTTTATATAAGGTTTTTGGATACCCAACTCTTTGGGTGAAAATATTTCCTACCTGTTACTTATTTTTGTTTCATGTTTTATTTCTGTTGTATTTTGAAAAAGGAAAAAATTATAACTTTCTTATTTATTCTTGTATTTTACTTAATCAGATAAATAAGATTCTATATGCTTTAAGGTAGAATCTTCCTTTATGAAAAATTTTCTTAATTTTCATTTTCAGATTCATATTTCCAGATCCTAAGAAAGTTTCTCATATAGTGAATCACTAAAGATGGTTTTTGAATCTACATTGTTCAACTTAGTCATACATTGTTTTCATTAATGTTAAAAATGAATTTTTTTATACTTACAATTCACACCCCTTGTAATTGAGCTTCTACATACACTATTTCGATCCAAAAATTTGTATCAGAGGAGTTCTCTGAAATACTTTTACTCACATATAAGTTTTCTTGCCCAAATTTTACTTCTTTTAAATTTCCCTATATTAACTTTTCTTGTTCAATTTTTTTTGAATATTTTTATCTTTTTTTATAAACATTTTCTATTAACATGTATTTGTGGAAGTGTACATTCTTATAGAATGGAAGGTATGATTATTGGTTCCATTGAAAAACTAAATCCTACCAGACCACCAACTATTTATGTTAATGATTATGAGTACTAGAAATATAGAATGAATACTTTTGTTATTAATACTGGTATATGCAATTTTTTTATGTTTTCTAGTGATTATAATATTCTAGATAAAGAATTCAAAACCTTCACCGACCAAGAAAATTCCGAATATCAACTAAATTAAGAGGTATGAAAGAAATTATTGTGTTGTATGACTAGGAATATATATAGTCAAATATCTTATTGTGAAGCACCCAACTTCATCTGGAAGAAACTTGAGGTTACTTATTTGGGGAATTTTAAATTAATAGAGACCATAAGAGCTATGTTAAGAGAAGAATATCATGGATTTGTTTTCCCCTATAGAGAACCAGTTTGAAAAGTAAAAAAAATATTTATGACCATTGTGTATAGTCTTTATTTGATGGTAGAGAATGGTCTTTTTGATGATGTTTTGGTAGATAAGATAATTTACATCATTCCAAATGAGTGGGAATAAAAAATAATAGCCATTGATGACAACAATAACGTTTTTAATAATACTCTTGATGACCTTTTTGTAACTCTTCATCAACATGAGACAATAATGAAAAATGATGATGATAAGAATAAAAATAAGAATAAAAATGGAAGTGTATCCTTTAATACTAAAAAATTCAATACTGCATAAAGTTTTACAAGATCTATGTCTAATAAAGTCACTCGTTCTATCTGAGCCATGTGAAAGTTAACATTCTAAAAATTAGCTAGCTAATCATACAGTAAGGATAAACAAGATCATAGGAAAGAAAGGGTTTCGTATAAATATAAGAAGAATGAAAAAAGGCCAGAAATACTAAGAAGTCACTTGATATGAATGTGAAAGACTCAAACACATCAGGCCAGATTATCATATACTTAAAAGAAAGGATATAGCAGAAGAGAATTCTGAGAGGAATATAAAGAAATATTACATGTCCAAGGATACAAATGTCTTAAATGCTATTGATTCATAGAGTCCTAGTGGTGGTGACTCTTCTAATGAATCTTTTGAGTATAAGTATTCTGGTCAGAATAATCTTGGTCTACTAGCCAAACTACCCATTAAATATTATTGTCTAATGGCCAAGGTAGACCATGTCGAATTCATCACTAATGTATATTTGAATGAAAATTATATTGATGATTAATATTATAAGTCTTCAGATGATTAATCTTATTATGATGAAGGTAACTCTTTACGTTTTATAAATAAGTGTTAATGTTTTTCAAACAACAAGAAAATAAAAAATGTATGATGAAAAGGAAGTTTCAGAAATAAAATTCTAGAATTTTTGTTTTTACTAAATAAATATTTTATAATTATAAGGATCTTCATCAAAAAACAATTGATTTCGAAAGTGTTTCTAAAAACCTTAAGGTCTTTTTTATTAATAGTCATATGCGGGGAACATCCACTATCCATTTACCATGTATTTTTGTTTGTAATTTCTTTATTTTCTTGAAAATAAACGAGTTAGCCTCCCAAAATCAAAAATTTTTGGGATTTGTAAATTTCAGAAAGTAAAATGTTAGGAATCCAAATTTTCATAGAAAAATAAGCAATATGAAATACAATGGATTTAGTTTTATTTAAAGAAAAAAATTTGTCCCAATGTTCACCACATTAATTCTTAGAGAAAATGAGATCACATTGGGGAAAAAATAATTATTACTAAAAATAGGTATCAAATGATTATAAACAAATAAAAAACTATTTCTTAAAGAATGAATGTTAGAATATATATTTTCAATGTTTTCCTTACTAAAGTTAATGATTAATAGAAATTTCTTCAAAAAAAATATTTTCGAATTTATTTTAATAACTAAGTTCTTATACTCAATGTTATTAGCTATCAAACATGAGTTTTAGTCTAAAACAAATTCATAGAAATATCATCTTGAAGTTCCACAGAAATTTTATCCTTCTCAGAATTAACTTCCTTAAGGTTTTTAGAAACACTTTCAAAATAAAAAATATTCTGATCAAGGTCCTCTCAAATATCTGATAAATATTTAGTTAAACATAAATTCTGTAATTTTCTTTCTCTAACTTATTTTTTGTATTAAAATTCTCATTTTCATGTTGTTTGGTAAACCTAAACACTTCTTCACAAGAAGGTAAATAGATATATTCATCAGAAGAATATTCTTCATCTAAAGAATTATAATATTTATCATCAGTATAATTTTTATTCAAAGATACATTAGGGATAGATTCAACATTGTGTACCATTCCCATAAGACAATTATTTTTAATGGGTAGTTTGGATAGTATACCTAGGTTCCTCTGACTAAAATAGTCATACTCTAAGGAATCATCCAATGAGTCACTACTACTAGAAATCCTTGTATCACTATCCTTCAAGACATTTTTATACTTGGACTTGTAATATTCCATTCTATTTCTATCAGAATGATTTTCCTTTCTTGTCTTTTCTCTTAAGTATAAGAAAATCTGGCTTGATTTGTCCAACTCTTATGCATTGATATTAAGTGACTTCTGAGTCTTTATTGACTTTTCATTCTTTATTATAATATCTATACTAAAAGTCTTTCTTTCCCTATATCTTGTTAATCCTTTAAGTATTATTGGCTAATTCATTTTCTGAATGATCACATTCACTAGATTCAGATAGAACAATGAATTTCTAAGACATAGATCTTGTAACCCATTCTAGTGTCTTGACATTAATTGTAGTAGTAAAAGTTACACTTAAATTTCCATTCTTATTTCTATTCATATAAGAATATATTTTCATTCATATCTCTTATTGAAGAAGATTTCCAAAAAGATCATCCAGAGTAATATTGGATACTTCTCTATTCTCTTCAATAGCTATCCTTTTTTATTCCCACTCATTTGGCATGATTTCAATTATCAAATATATAAGAACTTCATTATCAAGATCGTTTACACCGATATATTGATGACTGTTTACAATGGTCATAAATATTATTTTCACTTTGAAAACTGGTTCACTATAGGTAAAAACAAATCCATGATATTCTGCTATTAACATAGCTCTTCTGCTCTCTATTACTTTTGATTATAAAAAATGAGTTACCTGAAGTATCTTCAAGATGATTTTCGTAGATTCATAAGAACATATTTAACTATATATATTCTTGGTCATAGAGCACAATAAATTATTGCGTACCTTGTAATTTATTTTTTATTTTTATTTTTCATGGTAGGTGAAGGTTTTGACTTCCTTGTCTGGAATTTTTTAATAAACAGTAATCATAACAAAATTTTCTACTCTAGGGTTAATTACAAAAATAATCATTCTACCTCTTCTGTACTCATAAACATTATCATCAAAAATTGGGGGTCAGGTAGGATTAAGAATATCAATGGAACCACCATTCATTCCTGACATTCTATAAGAGAGTACATTTCAACAAAAACTTGTTTATAGAAAATGTTTATAAACAAAAATAAAAATATTTACTCAAAACTTGAACAAGAAAGGTTAAGAAAGAAAAATATATAACAAGGAAAATTTGAGCAAGAAAACATATATGTGAGTATAAGTATTTCAGATACCTTCATTGATACAAATTATTGGATCATAATAGTATAAATATATATATATATATGTACACAATTCCAAGAGGGGGTGAATTGTAAGTTTAAAAACATTCATTTTTAACTTTAAGGAAAACAATGTTCAACAAAATTAAAAAAATGTAAATAAACAAATCCATTTTATGTTCTTAAATATGTTGTAAACTTTTTTATGTTCCTGAAATATGAATCTAGAAAAGACACATAAGAACAATTTTCTTAAAGGATGATTTTACTTTAAAGCGTATTGAATCTTATTTATCTGAGTAAGTAAATTATAAGAAACTATAAAAAAGATATACTTTCTTCCTTTATCAAAATATAGTAAAAATAAAAATTCAAACAATAAAACAAGTAACAAGTAGAACATCTTTTAATTCGAAGAGTAGGGTATCCAATGACCTTGGATAATGGTACATTGATTTATACTTTCAAAAAAGTTTTTCTAACCCACTCTAGGGTAAGACCTTGATAGGAATATCAGAATCTATCATTCAATACCTGCAATCTATCAATATTTAAGTTAGTCAGTTCCTTTGTATTCCAATCCTCATAAGGCCTTGATTATACTCTGCAAAAATTTGAGTCACTTGAAGCAAGATGAACAAGATGTTCACAGAATGTACAAAGCATGATAGTGTTTCTCTCTCTAGAAATCACTTCACAACATGTAATCTCTCAGATCATGGAATGGACACCAGATTATGAGATCATTCAAATGAGATCCAATTTATATGAAAAACTTCACGAGTCATCTCCCTCCCCTAATTTTCATATATTTCCTTTAATTTCTGAGGGTTCTGTACACGTGTCACTCAACCAGCGGTTAGTTAGAAACAAATATTACAACGTCATTTTATACTTAAAAAAGTATGTGTAAGGAAAATGAAATAGCTCAAAAAATTTGAATATCCATAATCTAAGGGAAAATAGAATTCTGAGTCTAAACATATAAAAAATATGAATCTTTATACATGAATATTCAGACTCAGTTTTTCAATGAATCTGGAATCTGAATTATATAGAGTCTAGAGTTTGAATTTCAATGAATTCGAATTCTGAATTTTGATTAATTCGGAGTCTGAATTCTAAGGAATTTAGAGTTTAAATTCTGAGGATTTTAGAGTCTAAAATCTATGGAATTCGGAGTCTGAATTTCAAATAATTAGGGTTCTGAATTTTAGAGAATACAGAGTCTAAAAATAGAGGACTCTATATCAAATGAACTATAATATTAAGAGATTTTAGATAAGAATCTGAATTATTTACTTAGTAATAAAATGAGTTTGGTTAAAAGAGATTATAAAATGAGGCAATGAAAATAGACTTAAGGGTAAAAGTTCTTTAGAAAATTGAAATTTTTCATTTTGAAAATAATCCTTAGGGAAACATAATTTTCCTTAAGATACAGTTTTATTGATTTTCAAAACATCAATGAATGGAAAATTTATAAGGAAAAATATGTTGAGGTTTAGGAAGAGGTTAAAAATCCTTCCGATAATGAATGTATCAATCATAACTTCGTCCTAACTAATGATCTTAAGGAAGATGTTGAGAAAGAATAGGTTGATGAAGATAAATTGTCAATCTTTTAGATAGTGAGAATGAATCTTCAAAGGCTGCAAAGAGTATTTTCAAAGTAGAAAAAGGAAAATATGTGATTGATGATACACCTGATAAGGACATGGTGGTTAATAAAGATACTAGGTGATCATCCAAGAGGATGGATGTAGAGCTAGAAAAAAAATCTTCACCTGTAAGGGAATTAGATTCTAAATAATCTTTAGTGGGTCAAGAATTCATGTTACAGTCTATAAAGAATTTATTATACATCATTCCGTTGTTTTTTGTATTAATTGTAGGTGTTATATACTTCAACACTCTATTAATGAGAAGACCAATTTTGTAATCATGCTCAAGGAAAAATTCATTAAGCATGAGGTTGATTTCAAAACCTTCTATATCGGTTGTGATGATTATATGAGATCCTGTAAGGAAATTAAAAAATGGTCTAAGAGAATGATTGAAAACATGATAATATTTCATGAATTCCAAGACTTAGTGAGAGATGAATTCGATAAGTCAGGTGATAGGATAAAAAATCATACAAAATGTTTTATAGACAATCAGAACCTTGAACAAGTAGCCTAGAATCAAGAGGATACATATCTGAATCGGAAGTTGAATTCAGTTGCTCCAAATTTAAAGAGATAAAAGGAAATCAGGATAGAGTTCGAAGAAAATTTCAATTATAAAGAATATATAGTGAAGTATCAGGAATAAATCCATAAGTCTCAAGATAAAGAAAATATAGGATCTGGAGAAGAGAAATCAAGATCAGGAACTATTTCTCAAGCATTTTTAGGAAAATCATAAGGAGCTCAATAAGTTGAAGTCTACATTGAGGAAGATCATGCCGAAGGAAAATATGTATGAATTATTTTTTCTTTCAATTCCAATCTTATTTTTTTATTTCCCTATATCAATTTTTCTAATAATAATGAAAATATTGTTGTCCTTCATTTGTTTTGTTGAATAGTTATAATATTTCAGGTTTCATTTTTTCATTCACTCTATTCCTTTTTCAAAATCATAAAGGGGAAAAGACTGGTAATAAATAATACATAGTATAAATGAAAATAATGCGTTAATTAAGGGGTATTTTACTTAAAAATGAATTTATTATGCAAGAAAAAGAAAAATCTCTCTCTGAAATTCAAGAATGAAAACCTTTGGGATTTCAAAACCTAAGGGGGATTTAGTTGTATTCATCAGGATTCATAAGTAAAGGGAGATACATTTTTCATTTAAAGTTTATATAGAAAATTCTTATTCCTTATATTCTTTTTTGAAACATTGTTTGTGATTTCCATAAATGGTAATATTCAAAGGTCAATATGGTTTACTTATGAATATTTCATTCCTCTATTATTTGAAAATCACAAACACTTTATCTTAAGGAAAATTATATTTACCTAATGATTATATTCTTAATTAAAATTCCCCTTCTTTAAAAATATTTTTATCATTAATATTGTTATCATTGCCTCATTTAATAATTTCTTATATCCAAACTAATTTTATACACTAAGTAAAAAAATTATATTCTTAATTAAACCCAAGGAATCTTAAAGTTATTTGGATATAGAGTCTTCTGTTTTTAGACTCTGAATTCCATGAAATTTAGACTTCGAAATATCTGAAATTCAGACTCTAAATTCTCTTAAATTTAGACTCTGAATTATCTGAAATTCAGACTCCATATTTACTAAAATTCAGTAATTGGATTCTCTACAAATCATACTCTGAATTCATTTAAATTTAGACTTTGAATTCATGGAAATTCAATCTCCGGATTCCTCATAATTTGGACTCCAAATTCCCCAGAATTCAGAAACTGTATTTATCTGAATTCCGACTCTGAATTTGGATTCTGAATTCCTTATAATTTTAACTCTGAATTCCTCAAAATTCAGTCTCTAAATTCATAAGAATTTAGACTCTAAATTCATTATAATTCAGATTCCAAATTCCTCTGATTTCAATCTATGAAGTCATTAGAATTCAGACTTTGTAAATAATAGAATTCAGATTACGAATTCATTGAAAAATAGAATCTGAATATTCATGTTTATAGAATCTAATTTTTATATGGTTAAACTCTGAATTATATTTTCCCTTAGATTCTAGATAATCAAATATGGTTGAGCTATTCCATTTTCCTTACCCATGCTTTTTTATGTATGAAATGATGTCTTACATCTTGTTTCTAACTAACTATAGATTGAGTGACACATGAATGAGTCCCTACGAAATTCAAGGAAAAATCTGACGGTAAGAGGAAGGAGTCGACTATTGAAACTATACCTATAAATAAGAGCTCATTTGAATGATCTAATAATCTATGAATCATTCCAAGATCGTATATATTATATACATTGATTTTGTTAAGTAATTTCTATAGAGATATAGACTCTCATGCTTTGTTCATTTCTTGACCATCCTATTCATCTGTGAACATCTTGTTCATATTACTTTTTGTGGATCCTATTATTGCTGAGTAAAATAGAGAGCTTCTAGTATATAAAGACAGAGGCGCTGATTACCTTAAATATCGAGGGATTTTGGGGATAAAAAGATCGATTATGATATTACTATCGTGGGCTTACCCTAGTGTTACTAAGATAGACTTTATTTAATCTATAAATCAATGGAACTTTATCCAAGGTTGTTGGATACCCAACTATTTGGGTGAAAATATATCCTACTTGTTACTTGTTTTTGTTTCAGGTTTTATTTCAATAGTATTTTGAAAAAGGAATGAAGTATAACATTCTAATAATTTCTTGAACTTTACTAACTCTGATAAATAAGATTATATATGCTTTTAGGTAAAATCTTCCTTTAGGAAAATTTCTCTTAAGGTTCATTTCTGGATTCATATTTCTGGGCCCTAAGAATGTTTGTCTTATAGTTTTTAACTAAAGATGGTTTTTTAATATAAATATTTTAACTTAGTTAAACATTTATTTCCTTAAGGTTAAAAATGAATGTTTTTAAACTTACATTTCACCCCCAAACTCTTGTAATTGAGCACCTATATACACTATTTTGTCTCTACAGTGTTTTTCAGTTTGATCTAATGATCAATAATAAACTCACAACCATTATTTTATATATAACTCCTATGATAATAAATACACATGAGCTTATAAAATTTAATGAAAAACATAGAGGATTCATAATTTTTGTAACTAATATACTATTTTTAATTATCGAATCACAATACATAATTACTTAATCAATTCTATTTTCCCATAGTTCCTTACATGGTCTAGGGGTTATCATTTAGAAAAATTAATTGATTCATTAATGAATTGGTTCTCCACATTTAAGACAAGGAACTATAAAAGGATCAGTGGGGTGATATTTATTTCCTTTCATAATACTCTTCATTTATCCTCGATAATTTATTTAATTCTATCTTTGATTAACAAAAATAAATAATTTTCCCATTCCATTAAAAAACTATTCAGGGTGTCTCCATTCAAATTTCTTAAATGATGAAAATTTATCCTTTTCCAATAGGGTCTCCACCACTCAATTTTATAAAAACTTCAATCGTTATATTCCTTTTTGATCCTAGGAGTTGGTTGTTGTATAAGTAAGATATCATATTTTGTGAAAACTGGTTAGGAATAATCATGATATATTTCAATTTTTTGAAAATCACAGTTGGTTTTTCATGGTCAACACATTGTCATTAATATTAAATGTTATCATTATTTCATCAGTATCCATGCATTAACTAAAAGCTAAAAATTTAGTGTAAACAAAAATACTCATTATGGAAAAACCATTAATTAATTTATAGGATCTCTATGTTATAAAACATTATCCCCCATCTTTGACTTGTTAGGTCTCTCTTATTTCATTTATTATCATAATAAATTCAAATCGCTCATATTGGTTTGTAAAAAAAATTGAATTATCTTATGAATATCCACTAGGAGTGTCAAACCAAGTTTATAGTATAACCAATTTTTTTGTACTATGTAACACTCGAGTCAAGCCCATAACACCCTTTTTGGATTTTTTACTCTGAGGTAGATCTATTACTGAACCATGTCCACATTTATTATCTAAGAAAGGTTATATTTCTAGGAAAAATCACATAATATCAACCATATAAAAACATTATGATGATCTTCTATAATTATCCAAACGTTATATCTTAGGTTAATGTTTCCTAATTTATGATATCTTTAATCTATTTCCCAATTTTCTTATTAAACATCCTATAATACCAACAATAGATATGCCAACCCTAGTGGCCTGGTGCTGGTACCTACTACTATTATATTGTCATAATTTATAAGGAATCATATCACCAAGAATAGAATAGTTTAGTGGTTTTGGTAGACTAGATATATACATGAGACATTAATAAAATTTAAAAATACATAATAAAACAAATTTTATTACTAAGAATACAATTTTTCATTCGAGATAACAAATACATATTATTTTTATTATCTTTTAAAGAATCGTGGGGAAAGTACATAAAATAAGGGTGATCTCAAATACTCTCTAGTGTTTAAGTATTGCGAAGGAAATCATGAATAAATAAGCATAATAAACATTGAATGGTAAATAACTAAACCCAAATTAGTTTTATATATTATGAAGTATAGATAGATAATGTATAGTTAATATGAAAAGGAAAACAACTGACAACGAATGACATTTAATCAATAAGTGATAATTGAAATGAATCCGGAGATAAATTAATTGCAAAATCTCTTAGAAAATTAAAACTGAACGTTGAATGGTGGAAATTCATAGTTATTGGAAACCATGATTCGTATTTACATGTTACCTTTAACATCAATACCTTTCTAAAGACACTTTAAAATATTGTAGGTGAAAACCCACTTACCTATAGTCACTCAACTGATTCATCCCATGAGACTAACAATGCATTGAGGAAATATATAACCATCCTTCACTTATGTCATACATATCCAAATAATTCCAGAAATATTAAATAATAAATTTAATTTATAAATAATACCCTTTATTAAATATCAGTATTGAGTAAACTATATGGATTTATCAATATTTCCCCATGTAATCAAAAACAAATACAAATAATACCCCTTATATAAAAATGATATTGGGGTAAATAAAAAAATATATCAACTGTAAATAATATAGATATTAAAGTTAATATTAATATCTAATGATCATATGAAAGTGAACATTTTAAGGGAATGTTATTGACTAGAAAATAGATTATGGATGTGAATATCAATACTTTCCTTAGATAAAATGATAATAACCCATCAAGGGGAAAAAGAAGAATGGTTTCATCATATAACCATTAGTGAGATAATAGAGGGTCATTTTCATTTATGAATATGAATAATATAAAAATTTCCTTAAAAACATTTTATTTGAAAATATCCATTTAATTTGGAAAATTTTTTGAAAATAGCTTTATTCAAAAATAACTTCTAAAAAATATTTAAAGTCATCCTCGTAATCATGTAATGTAAAATTACAATAAATTATTATGATTATGGTGGTTAATTCCACAAATTCCATAAAATTTTAAAAGAACATTTTTTTAAATGTAACAATTTTAGTAATTTTCATTGTTCAGAAAACAAAAACTAGATTCTTTTTACATTCTCGGTATGGCCAAAGAGGTATTATTTTTTAAAAACTTAAGATTCCATTGAAAAAAATTAAAGAGTAAAAATGGGTGAAAATTACTTTTATAGATCATTATTAAAAGGTTAAATAATTTTTTAAAACATGTTTAAAAAACATGGTTTTTGAATAAAATAAATTTTTGTCCAAAGAGAGAAATGCGGTTAGGTTTTCATGAGATGATTTTCTAAAATATATTAAGTTCCAAATAGTTTGAAAATGATACTATTAAATGGAAATATGATGAGTGACTAGAGTAGATGAAAACATAATGTTTTTATTAGGAAATGGTCATTTTATTTCCTTCAATTAATATTCAATATTGAACTATCTCATTTAGAATGTGATTTTTTAATAAACCATTAAAAGGGCCATAACGTTGAAGTGAGATTTATGAAATGGAATGATTATATGTATCAACTATAAATACACTTAAATAAATTTTAAATAATAATTAATATAATAAAAATTCCCTACAAAAAAATCATATCATGACATAATCCACAAAGTTGTTGTTTTACCCAATGAGTTGAAATTTAGTTAAGAAATACCTACCACTTTGTAACCATTATGTAAAATATCTATAAAAAAATAATTAAAATTGAACCTTAAATTAAAAAAATAATGCAGTAATAATGATATTAAATGTAAAAGGAGAATTATATACACCAAATAAACAAAACCTAGGTGCATAACATTACAATATTCCATAATGAATTGGATTTGAGATGAAATCTCATACCTTATGGTACCTTTAGGTTGAACACGATTTGAAAACATGTATCGACGTTTAAATTTTTTTATTAACTTATTAAATAATCATATTAATAACTATTATATCATTTATGATACTTTATACCATATTATCTCCCTATTTTGAAAAATCATTCATTATTTTCCTATTTTAAGTATTAATTGACATGTTTTCTCATGTGTGTTTCATCATGAACGATACGGTTTTTACACATATTATAGAGATGAATCATATTAATATTAATAATAATTACATAACTACCATATTCTTAATTAAATTTTACTTTTAAGGCCAATCATAAATGATGTTTATGAAAAATGAAGTATGTTATGATCATGGAGATAGTAGATTATTGGTATATATGAGTGGAATTTCTATTTTCAAATTCCAATTATGTTAATAATATAAGTAATAAATAATTATTAAAAATGATAAGAATATTTAATTTACAATATTATATAATTATATATATAATCATCGTGTCTTTGTGCTAAAAAGAGAGTCACATCGCTTCGTTAAGTCGGTTGTCCACACTTACTCGAGCAATGTCATCATATTTAGGTGACTGTAATGTAGAGAAAGAAAATGATATATATTATCTTTATGAAATTATATATATATGTCAATAATATAACAATTATTTCATTTATATCACATTTAATAAATGACATTGTCTTTATCACTTTCCATGAGAAGAGTTAGTGTGAGACGAATTTGGTCGCTTCATGGGGTAGTACTCTGTCTTACACATGAACGATGTTATTGTATCTCTTATGGAATGAAAGGTAAAAATATATACAAGATATAGTTACTCAAGAGGTATAAATATGTTTTCAATATAATATATTTACATTTTATCCATCATAATACCCAAACTTGAGTTGTGCAAATGGAGAAACAAACGACATCAGTTAATGAGGTTGTAGTCTTCCATACACACAAAAGATGATTTTATAAACCTTTCGAAGTAATTGAAGATGTTTTTAGGCCATTAAATTTTTATATCAACATAATTTTATTTTTATTATAATTTTTTTATTATATCATCTATGTATAATAAATGTTTAAATAGGTAGACAAATAATTAAAATAATGATTCTTATTGAAGAACATTAACTCTTCTTCGAGTAACCTCCTTGGGATTGAAATAAATATTTACTAGGATGGATTTATTCCCAAAATAGTTCTTATAATATTATCTTATGTATATGGTGAAGTAATTTTTTTAGTTCATAGATGAACCAAATAGGATTTAATCTGTGAAAAAGATAGGAGTGTAGGTGTCCTTTTATAATTGTGGGAGAGGAAACACTTTGTATTTTTAAAAATAATTGAGTGTAACCACATTTTTCATATGTTAAAAATTTATAAAATGGATAATTAATTAACCTTATATATTCTAGGGTAAAAATATTTCCATTATATTGTTTTTATAATATTTTATAAATAATTTTTACCCTTATAATTTTATTTTAACCACCCTATAAATTATTTCTTACCATCATTACGGTAAATATGTTTTATTATTATCACTCTTAATTTTGGTAAAAAAATTACTAACCATATAATAAATTATAAATTATTATTATTTCTAATATTTATTCAATTTTTTCATATTTAGTTCCTAGAAGATGAAATTTGTAATTTAAAATAACTCTTACAGACGGAATGAGAAAGCGGGGTATTAAAGAGAAAATGTTCAATTTTTTAAAATGGGTATATATATATATATATATACATATATTTAATATGAAATGATGATAATGAACTAAAATTTATTAATTTATATAAAATTGAACTAATTTTTAATTAAAACTATTTAAAATGATATTTTAATGTTATAAATAATTTAAATTAAAATGAGATTTTCAAATAAAGTTGACTATTTTTATATATTTATCGACAAAAGAAACATTTCAAATAAAATTAAAACATTCACTGAAAGGTAATACTAATAATCCATTTTCAAAAATTGATGTTATTTTTAAAAATTAATTTCCACAAAATTTAAACAAAATTCTTTTCAAAAAGACCGAGTAATCTGCCAATTAGAAAAAATACTGTCTTTCAAAAAAAATCTTTTAAATGATACATATTTTATTACTAATAAATAGATAATTGAAAAAAAAATTTAAAATATATATTTTATTAAGTTATTAAATTAATTCTCCCCATTCTGATGTAAATGGAATAGCTTCCATATTATATAGTAATATTAATAATATATCGTTGTTCGGTAAAACATTGCCTTTAGAGTGATGCAAGATAAAAAAGAAATTCATTATTGTGTATAATAAATGCTAACTCAATACTGTGTGAAACATAAACTATCCAATAAATAATTATTATTTTATCTTTTTTTGTGTTACATTATCTTCAATCCTTATATGTGTTGACGGAAAATGAGTTACATCAGTTTATGAGGAGGCAGTCCACCGTACACACGATCGATGATTTCATGTGAATGTAATTAGAAAAAATGAGTTACATCAGTTTAATAATTCACATGAAAATATGAAAATATGGAATTCATTTTCTATAATATTAATTATTTTAATTCAAAATATGGAATTCATTTTTTCATAATTACATTCACATACTTGTAAAATTTTACTTTAAAATTAAACGAGAGACATGGTGAGAAAACTTTTTTTCAATGTGAAAACCTGGTAAAGATTACCATGTTAATATATCAAATAAAATTGATTAATGATTTTAAATACCTAAATTAATAAATTTTATTATGTATTTTAACTAATTTTAATTTATAAAAATTAATATATAATTTATATTTTTAAATAATTGGAATAAGAATTCAGTTTTAAATTAAATTTCACCATTGTTCACTATTCATAAAAAATGGAACATTTTAGAACAATCCTAAAAATTATCATTAAGATAATTTTGTTATTAAGATTTAAAAATGATTTCTATATTATCAAAAAAAAATCTAATGGTTTTAAAAAATCAATTTTAAATTATACGTGTAAAGTGTGACTAAACATATTTTTAGAAAAAAAATTAACTTTCTTCTAAAAACATTTATTTTTCATCAAAATGATTATATTTTTTATTAATAATAAATAGAAAAAAAATTACATGTTTAAAACATATATATTTTAAAATCTATTTTTCCCTATTAATAGTATCCAATTTAATGGCTACGTTAAAATATTCATGTATAAATACTATTTTAAAAGTGTATCATGTTTTGATTAAATACGTTGTTGCATGCATCATAAGATATCAATGAAATTAAATTCTAATGTCATGGTTGAATACTAATTATATTTGGGGAAAGGTTCTACATTAAAAATAAAACATGGAAACACACAATCTAAGGATGTACTAAATGACAATCAAACTCATGACCTTGCAGATACCCACATGGGCCGCTACCACGGAGCTGGACACTGGGAATGATGAAATTAAATTTATTCTGAAACAAATATTTTGTAAAGTATTCATGTGTTATAATAAATAATAATTTGACTCATAGATAATTTATGTATTTACTATTATCATGGATTTTTTTATGATATTATCATTGAACTCATTTCATTTTTAGCTTATGGATTAAATAGATTTTGTTTCTAGTTATTTAAATTTACATATCAGTAATTCTTTATCCAATTATGACATGCATTTTATGGATTTAATTTCATGTCGGTTCAGTTATATACCTTGTAATATTGGTTATTCTTCATTGATTCATGATATCTTCTATTTTATATAATCCTGGTTTAGCATTTGAGTGTAGCCTATAATTTTTTTTTTGATTTCCCAACGATGTGATGAATACTTATTGAATTAGTTTAGGGATGCCAAATATTTTCGATTAATGTTATTTTTATTTTCATTTTATAATGTCAAATGGGTATCATGTATTTATCTTGTTTTCCATAAATTATAAATAGACCATTGGGATTTAATTGTAATATCTCGAATTTAATTGTATTATTTTTTATTATTTTGAGACCTAGAACTGAGTAGGTATTCAATTATGAGGCCTAGTGAAATTAGAATAAATGTTTGAAATAAATTAAATAAATTAAATAAATTAAATAAAACATGCATGTATTTTCCTAAAAAGTTGAAAAAATCCTGAATGGGTACCTAGATCAAAGACATGAGGTCACCTTTGAGTTTAGAACATGGGTTTTACCTTAGGAGTTACTTAAACATGGTCGATGTGGGTCATTTCTAAAAAATATAATCTAGGCATAAGTAAATGAAACAAATTAAATGGTTAACATATTTTACTTAACTTAATATTGTTAATGTTTCTTATATGTTTATACAGTTATATGATTTCCTCAAGGTTGGCCCCTCAAACCCTAGAGATTCAAAAACCTATTGATGATATTTTCATCGAGAACAACAACATATAAAGATAAGATCATTCTTTGTCAAGACAATGGACAGAGAGGATCTCATCAGTGATGGAAATGAAACCACTCTTTATCAACCACTGATCTAATCTATGAGTTGGATGGTTTTCTTTTGATTTATTTCGTGTTTCAATATATTGGATAAATATAGAACAACTCCATGAATATAAATTGATACATGCATCATTATAAGGTTGTTAAGTTGATTTAATTGTTTATGTTTTGTAGATTTATCCCTCTCCATTATTCAATTCTATGATAACGAAATAAGGCCAAATGAACAACGGCATAGTGTCATTCCTCAATTTTAGGGATTATTTATTTCTCTTTCTTTTCTTCTCACATTCTTCATGGGTGTTTTATTTTGGGCCCTGGTTCGATGAATACCTTGTATTTGATCCTTCAATAATAATTATTTAGCACAAAAATTCAATATCACGTGTATGGTTCATGATAAATGGTGTTATCAATAATGGAAGTAGATGATTGGTGATATATTAGATCTAATTTATGGATCATTCTCTTACCAATTTTGGATGAATATATATGGATGGATTGATGATGGGGATTTCAAAGCTGATTTTAAGATGGAATCCATACATCCTAAAACTAGAGGACCATATGAAACATGATCTACAAGTTTCGGTGAGAATGGAGTTTTTGGAGATCCGCAACATGAGGTGGAAGTCGATCCCAAGATTATATAAATTGGTGAGAAACATGAATTGTAATCTGTTGTTACACATGCCATGGACCCCCTAGTTATGACACATGGGTTTCCTACCGAAGTTAAATATCATAGATCTTTTGATCCTCATCACATATCGTGTGACACTCTCTATGTGACTTGGTGTGTACTTCCGAAAGTACACAGAAATGGGTGGGAGTAAATTGATTCCAACAAATTCTGTACTCCCATACACATACATGGGTTGGGACAAGTACCTAGGATAAGCCATGTTTGGGAACACTGGGAGAGTATTTGGGTTGTATCATGTCATGTACTACTACAGGAACACAACCAACTAGACACTGATACATCCTGGATTTACGGAAAAGAAAACGTGTGACTCTACCTCTATTATACCACATATATATGTCATGTTTTTGGTGTCTACATGTCCTTTGAGGATTTTCAAATCATGGGGAATGTGGACTATTGGACATGCCATGTACCCTTGGTACACGCCATGTACCCCCTTCAGGAGTTCTTGTGGTACATTATTTTTACAGTTTCAGATAGTATTAGTTGAGTGTGTTCCCTTTGTCCATTCCCTTAAGGGTACAATGCATCATTACATCATTATCACTAAATTATGATCCCCTCTAGTGGTGAGTCTCCAAAAGAGTAGTGGTGTACCTTCATGAGACTAGAGTGCAATCATTTATCCTTATTTATTTCCTAGAAAGAGTTTCTGGAATCAGTGTGGCCTCCCTGAGTAGGGAATTTTTCTTCCATATAAAATGTTGTATCATTAGGTTTGGTAGTATTGTTGATGTATGATACCCCAGTTAGCTGGTAGATCCATATAGGGTTTGTGGTTTCCCCCAGCGGTTATGGGTGTGACCCCTTATCTATGAATGAGGGCCTTCTTATACTAGTGAAATTTTGTTCGGTAGAGTTCAATGAGAAAGACCTATTTGTAGAGTGCCTCTGTTGATATCCTAGTTTATTGAATGAATTATCTCAGAACAAGCATTTCATATAGCAGAATCATGTGGTCGCCAGTTGGTTTTGACCACCGGGGTTATCGTGGACCAACTCACGAAGTCATCCTGCCTCCTAGATATTTGAGATCTCAGTTTAGTAGTGATATAGGAAACCTCAACATGAAGGATATATTCAGAATCCATAAATTTCCCTCTATGATCATCTCTAACCCTGAAAATTTATTCACATCTCAGTAATGGAGAAGAATCCAAGAAGCCTTTGGAACTTAGTTATGCTCGATCATGGAATTTCACCTCTAGGATGACTACTAGATTAATCTGCCATCAAATTCTTATAGGGAATTTTGTTGTATTTCTTATTGGACATTGGACAAATATGGTAGGATTTCCGATCCTTAGTGGAGTTTGTATACAACAACAGCTACTATTTCACCATTGGTTTGTCACCATTCGAGGTTTTGTATGGTAATCCCAATAGCTCCTCACTTTGTTGGGGTGATCTAGGTGAGTCGGCACTAATGGTCCAAAAGTTGCTTCAAACTACTATAGAAAAGGTTTAGATCATAGTGTATTAGAGGAATGTTTCACAAATCAGTCATGAATCTTAAGCTCCCCATTAAAAAAGATCTCTATAGTTTTAGGATGTGGACCATGTGTTCTTGAGAGTCTCACCTTAGTGTGGATTGATGAGATTTTTCCATTGTGGAAGTTTTTCTCAAAGATTCATTTGAATATTCATGATACTATGTAGAGTTTGTGAGGTGGCATACTACTTAGATCTTATACCACAGTTGGACCACATAAATGACCTATCACACGGGTAGTATCTAATGCGGTACATGAATGATATATGGCATGTTATCAATTGGGGTGAGCAAGGCATCGAGGATGGAGCTACCTTTATAGAGTACCTATTGGATATAGAGGATTTGTAGGAGAAGATTCATCATGGGAATTTGATTCCACTTGTATGTGTTTTATGGAAGCATGTGAATCTTCAGGAGAGCACCAGTGAGGAGGAGACCCAAATGCGATCCCAGTACCCCCAACTCTTTGAGTATTTTTTCTATATTCTAGAAACAAATACCAATGGTGTCAATAATGTAGATTCTCATAATTTCCATGTACTATTTTGTGATTTTTTGGAGACCAGATAGAATGACGATGTGCGATTATAGGGCCTAGTGTGCCATCAATAAATGTTTGAAATATATTAAATAAATTAAATGTCACGCATGAACAATTTACCGAATTAAGTGGAATTAACCTCAAATAGGGGCTACAATACAAAATATGATGTCATCATAGAGTTCATAACAAGACTTATACCCAAGTAATAACATAACCATGGGTGACATAGTTTTTTTTAAAAGGTTGTTGAAGTTGTAATTAATTGAGATAAATTAAATTATAAAATTTATATATTTTTTATTTTTTTGATGTATTGACTATTTATTATTTAAATATAATGTCTTATGATTTCCTCAAGGTTGACCACTCATACCTTGGATATTCAAACAACAGTCATAGGGATTTTCTACGTGAATGATGATAGATTGAGATCGAATCATGGATTGTTACGCCAATGGAGATTGAGGATCTCATCAATGATGAAAATACAACCATTTTTAATCAAAAATCGATCAAATCTCCACATAAGATGATTTTTTTTTTGTAATTTACATCATATTTATTAATCCCAGATGGACAAAAATCATTTCTATGAACATGAGTTGATAGGTTCATCATTGGTAGAATATAATTTCAAAGAATTATTTTGGTTCATTGATTCATCCCACTTCGATCATCCTTTCTACGATAACGAATCTAGACCATATGATCAATGGCTGAGTTCATTCCTTACTTTAATGTCTTAGATATTTATCTCTCTATTCATCAAGTGTTTATTATAGGAATTTCCTTTTGTCCCATGACTCAATAAATACCTATTAGTCTATCATTGAATGATGTTTCTTCGGCTAAGTGGATCGATGCAGGGGAACAGTTCAGGATTGATTATGTGATCTAGGTGCAATGAAGGTTTCGGATGATCGATGGTATATCAGATTGGATTTTTGGATCATGATCTTACTAGTTTTTTTTAATAGATATTGATGGCTCGATGGTGGTGATTTGAAATATTATTTGAAACAAGAATCCATAAATATGGAATCTAATGGTCTGGACGAACACCGATCGACAGGTTCTAGAGAGATCAGAGGTTCTGGTGATTCATAGATCAAGGTGGAAGGGGATCAGGAAATTCTAGATATCTATGAGAAACAAGGACTATAATTTATCATTACACATAATGTGGGTCCCCAGGATATGGTATTAGGGGTTCAAAAAATGTTAAATATCACAAGCTATTTGACACCCATCACATACCATGTTACCCCATCTCCGGGACGTGGTGTGGACTTCAGAGAGTACACAAACACGGGTTTGAGTACATAATTAACTTACACACCATTTAATCCACTACATGGACATGATTTCATCCAAGTAAATGACATAATATTTTTACTAACACATCAATAGAGTACAGGGGAAGTTTCACTCCATGTACAATAACACAGACACGACCACACGTACACAGAAACGAAAAGGCTACACTAATAGGAAAACTTTTCTCTCTGCACACTCTGTACCCCCTTCTACATTCTTTTTATGTAGATACTATCGGTTGTGTGAGGATCTTACACATAAGAAGGAAATGGGATAGCTGTACATTCCATGTTCCCCATGGTACACATTGTGTTCCCCTTTAATAGTTCTTGTGGCTCTTTATTTTATTTTTTTGGACAATTATAGATTGAGTGTGATCCCTTGGTCCATTCCCTTGAGGTTAAAAGGTGAAATTACTTCCTTATTAGTGAATTTTGATCCCATATTGTGTTTCAGTCATAGTTAGAGTTGTGGTGTTCCTCCATGATACTTGAGTGAAATCCTTTATCATTCTTTTTCCCATAGTTGAAATTTATGGAATCATCATGCCACCATGAGTATGGAGTTAATCCTCCATCTACCATTCCTTATCAATAGGGCTAGTAGAATCATTTATTATTTATCTAATTTAGAGAAGGTTGATCCATATTGGGTTTGTGGTGTCCCCTATAGATTCGGTGTGTGACCCCCTATCTGTGTATCCTGGTCTTCTTTGATCAGTGAGATTTCATTATGCAGGTCCCAATATGCTAGAACTCTTTATTGAGTGTCTCTGATCATAACGTAACTCATGGATTGGTATCTCCTAGTTTGATCATTTTTTAGAAAAAAATATTATGGATGATAGTTGGTTATGATTACCTATTGGCATGGTGTCTTTCTTGAGTATATCTATGTGTTTCTGTTATACATTGATTGTTATATCCTGTATTGAGATAAAAATACTAGGTTATTAATGTTTATTGTTTTTAGGGTGACCTAATGAATATTTATATACTCACTACTATATGGTCTTTTACCACACGTGTCATGTATTTTGCATATGATGTCCCTTTTTACGGCATCTGGGGTGGAAATGGAGCGGGTGGATCATAACTAGATCTTGACAGATTAAGGCGCTTACCGGTATCTTGAATTTGACTTAGTCCTCACCCTTGGAGAAGGTTATAATATTTTTAGTGTTTTTGGACTTTTATTTGACCCCATACCTATTTGTAATAATTTATTATCATACTCTATTGTGGGATCTTAGATGTATTCATGTATTATTTCAGATGTTTTACATTTCAGCATTGTGTGGGCTTGGAGATGTGTTAATGTGTATTGGTACTTTAGGTCGATGCCTCCCAGTTATGGGATATTCTAAATCAGCACTGTTCCCAATCCCTTGTCTTATTCGAGGATGGAATGGGGTATTCATAGGTCAGACCTCAGTGGGTCGGTTCCTGACATTCACCCCTTGTATCTATGTCAATGTAATAAAGTATTCGTCGTCATCGAGTTATTGGAGTCACGATCATTATAACATGGTTGACCATAATAATCATTATCCTGACATAATAAACATATATCTATCATAATAATGAAGGAATAATTTGATAAAATCACTGAATCTTTCAAATGAATAAAAATGAGAATTCATGTCATAGTGGTCAAATACCACACATAATTGTGAACAAATCTGGCATCATTTTCATTATAAAATTTGAGCATAAACCCTAGCATCGTCATTATGAACAAATCTAGATTAATATTCGCACATTATAAAATTAATATTAAGATATATATAACAATAAAAAATACATTCTTGATGGATATATAGTTATAGGACCACCCATAACATTATAAAATGCTCATAATCATACATGCGACATGCATGGATAACAATCATAGTCATAAAATAACCCATTGAAATAAATGGGTTTCTTCATTTATTTCACATATAATAAATCATATAATAACTTTTTGGATACCAAAATGATAAATTGTATCATACATAGGAATATTTTATAATAATTTTTTAAAAGATTATAACACATATGCGGAGTCAAAGATGTGTTTGGGAAAAATAAATTCCTTTTGAAAATTTATTGTCATTGGATTGACACTCATTTCAAAAAGGTAAGAATATAAAAATCCATTAAATAAAAGGGAGTTTATTTTTAAATTACATAGTTTTAATATTACATTAACACTCATAATGAAATCACTTTGAAATCAGAGAAAACCCAAAAGAATGAGTTTCATTTTGAGAATCCATTTCGATTTAATCCCTCTTTTTTTCATCATATTTTAGTCTTATGAATATTAAACGTTAGATTATTAAAAAATTGAACCATAGTGGAATTATTTTCATTTTTGTTACAATTTTTCAATTATAACCATTGTTTTATATTTATTAATTCACATAATTAGAAGGGAATCATTTTAATATCATATTTTCTTTTAAATTTTCCACTTATTTTTAATTTTTATATTTTTTTCAATGTCATTTATACCTAATATTAATTAATTTAAAATCATAAAATACATATATATATATATATCTTAGTTTTTGTGTGTTTTTATGAATTTATATGTCATTAATAATTTATTAACACTATCCATAAGGATGGTGATTAAAAAAGAGTTGGAAATGTCCTCATTGGAAGTTAACTCAACATTATCGAGAACGTTGTCCAAAATAAAAAAAAATAGGTATAAAGTATAAAAAAATTAAAAAGAAAATTTTTACAGTCAGTTAAAAACATTAATATAATGCTAAAATACTTCCTAATTAATCATAGAATATTTGGTATCGAAATAAATTTGTATAAATGAGAATATAGGATGAAAATGAGAGAAGAGTATACCAAAAGATTATATTTCTTTTTTTTTCTTCTGTTGTACAACACTAGACTCCATTAAGGATTGGAATTTGTTAAATATATGAAATACCTAAAGATTATAATTTATTAATAGAGAGTATTTTGGTCAATATTATGCTTTTTTATGTGAGGGAGGTGTTGTTACAAAGTGGAAGGTGATGGGTTATTTGAAAGTAAAATATTTAGTAAAATACTATATCAAAATAAATCCTTATTATAGTGAAATGTTTGAAATAATGAATCATATATTATAATAATAGAAAATTTTTAAGAAATTAAATACATTTATAATTCTAATTCACAAATTTATAAAAGAGATAAGTGAAAATATGAGAAAATTGTTTCAAAATATTACTTCTGACTGTAGAATTTGGACAGTAATTTTTATATTTGGAAATCGTATTTAATATATTTTAATTAATTATTTATGAAATTAAATATGTTTTGTTCAGGCTTCAAATTTTAAAAACTATTATGTTATTATTATATTGTGAATGTTGTCACTCAAGATACATCGGTTACGTAAAAACTATTTTTTAACTATTCACATATGAATTGAAGTATTTCAAGAGATTACTAAAAAATCACCATTAAAAAATTTAATATGATTATTTAAAAAATTAAATTAAATTTATCAAAATAATTTTTTATGAGGTTTTATTTTAATTTTTAATTTAAAAGTTGTGATTTTTATTAAAATATATTGAAATATAGTTTATTAAAAATCTGTTTATATTTTATATGAATTTTTTATCTTCATATTCATTTTATGGAATAATAATATATATTTTTACTTAAATTACATATGAAAAATATTATATATATTTACTTTTATTATACTGAGTTTGCATTATTATTCCATTGGTCAATTTAGTACTCCCAACGGTTAGGTTATTATTCCCAATGGTCAAGTAACTATTCCAATGATCATATTAATATTCCAATGGTCATATTACATTTTATAAATACTACTTAACTATTTCATTAATTATTCAACTATATTTCTCTCATGTTTCATAATTTCCATTTTCTATAATGTTTATTGGTTTACTAATATTTTTTTTCATTTCTGTAGTATTGGTCATGCAGTGATGATTTTTATAGATTGGGGTGATCCATATTTTCCAATTTTATGTTTCATAATTTATATTTTGTTTACCATTATAATGTTCTTCCATGTTCATGGGATTAGTTTTTGATTAATGTAGTGAAATTTATTGATGAATTAAATTATTTCCAGTTTCTTTATGTTTTGTATGTGTAGAAAACTATATTACACACATTTATTTCAATAGAAAATATCATTTAAAAACTCTAGGTTGTCACATTCTCTCCACCATAAAAAATTTAATAATGTAAATTTCAACTCATACACACTATTGAGAATAGATTATGGTACTTCTGATACATTATTCCCTCTCATTACCACATTACAACTTCTTATTTTAATTTCTGCCACAACACTTTAAAAAGGATATTTTACTTGATGCATAAATGTTTTTTTCTATGGTCCAAGATTGGAAATGGATATAGCTCATCTAAAAGACATTATCCAGTTTTAACACATTTAGATTAAGTACATGTGAGTATTCTTGTATTTAATTTCTCAAGAGAGATTCATGGAACACTTTATGAACATGAGTCATAATTGGTAGATGAGTATAATGATATGCCAATGCTCCATTTCTCTCAATAATATTTAATGTTCCTATATTCCTAGGGATAAGTTTCCATTTCATTCCAAACTACCAGACTCTCTTCCATGGTGATATTTGAAGGAAAAAAATTATCCTATTTCGAACACAATTCATTTTTGATAATATTCCCCATAGTTATTCAGCTAACTCTGGGTAGGTGTTACGTGTTTTTATATGGATTTAACCTTCAATCTCATCTCTTACACAGTAATGGTTCTATTTATATTTCATTTACAAAAATTATCCTAAAAATAGGATTTCTACATCACATTATATATTGATATTCATATAGATCAATTTGAATACTTTGGTGGAATATTTTATTGTATGACAACTCAATAGATGGAAGTGTTTGATACCATCCACCTTCAACTTACATTGAATAGGCTCTCAATAAGTCCTCTAGTGTATTAAGGGTCATTTTATATTTATCAATTGTTTTAGGGTAGATGATCATGAAAAAAATTCAATATATTATTCAAGAAATGTTGGAGACTTATCTAGAATTTAAAAGTGAACCTAGGATCATGATCAAGTATTATTAAAATTGTTACCCTATATTGCCTCACCACATTCTTTACATATATCTTGTTTATTTTTTCAAGTGTTAAATTTTCCCAAATAGTGATGAACTGGGAAATCTCGGTGAGTCGATCCACCACAATCCATATCACAGTATTTCCATTAGATGTCCTAAATATTACAATGATAAATTAAATGGTGACATTCTACCATTTCCACATGGGTATTAGTAATTTTTTCATCAAACTCGTATAATATTTCACAATATATTATTTTTCTGACATAAAAATCTCTTTATGGTTTACTCAGCACTCTCCATCTTCATGTTGACCCACCGGATGTGCTCTCAAATATTAAGGTATATCTTTTCACTTCCATGATTGATGGAGAAATATGATCTATGCACATCATTAAATTTATCTTTATCTATATATGTTGAATAAGGTAGAATAATTCTAGCTCCCAATCAAATGAAACCATCTTCATCAGTGTGTAACTAATGAATCTTACCTTTACTACTTTCACCCTCTTTTGAATCTCTATATACTCCTTTTTTATGACTTGATATTCTATTGGATAAATGATTGGGACATAGTTTAGTAAAGGCAGTATGTATTCTATTTTGTTATAATTTCTAGATACATCCTTTTCATATCAACAATGATTGGGTATTTTTCAATCTTCATCATGGATAGAGTAGAAATTTCATTTCTCCTAATCTCTTTAGCTACCTCGTTTTCCATTTCCTATATCATAGTCAATAGTGAAATCCTGGCCCTTGATTATCTTTAATAGCCTTTTTCAACACATATTGAGATCATTATGTGTTAATATATACTTTATACTCTTGGAATATTTATATATTTCACACTTCACACCATAGAGATAGTGCCTCCAAATCTACCAGAAAAGACCATAGATGATAACTCTAAATCATGCAATGATTATTTTTTCTCATGGATTATTAGATTTTATGAGTCATAGGATATCAATTTTTCATTATTCATGTATAAACAACCTAATACATTCTTTTAGGCGTCAATTTATATCATCAAACCATCTCTACTTATTGATACAGTGAGTACAGGTGTAGTGATTGGCCTCTTTTTCATTTCTTTAAATCTTTCCTGACATTCTTACTTGTAAAAATACTTTAACCCTTTCTATGGTAACATAGTTATAAGGATAGAAAATGTTGAGAAATTTCACAAAAAATTTTTTCAGTACGCTACTAATCCATGAAAACTATGGATGCACATGACACTGGTCAATATTTTAAATCCTATATTATTTTTTTCTTTGAGGGTTCCATATAAATTCCCCCACTTTTGATCATGCCCTCAAATAATTTGACTTCCTCCATCTAAATATCATTCTATATTTAAAGAGCATTAAATTTTTAATAACTTAATGACACAATCATAATCCTTTCGTAATCTTAATGTTCTTCCTCACTCTTGGAGTAAATGAAAATATCATCGATGAACACTACCAACTATTTTTTTGATGTTTTTATAAGGACTGTATTCGTCAAATCCATGAAGAGCATAGGGAAATTGGTATGCCTCATGGGAATAATTATCACCTCGAAGTTCCCATAACATGTATAGAAATATGTTTTACAGATATCATCCTTATTTTCCTTCAACATATTATATCGGGAATAAAGATGTGACTTTGAGAAATATTCATCACCTTGTAGTTGATTGAACAAGTGGTAAATTCTTAGTTTAGGACACTTTTTCTTTATGTTGACCATGTTAAGATCCATATAATCAAAACATATTCACCTTGATCCAACCATTTTCAAGATAAAGGGAACTAGTGGACCCCAAGGTGGTTTCTAGGATGTATGAATCATTTTTCCAAATTATTCTTTAGTTGCTTCTTTAACACCATTATTTTGATTTGGGACATCCTATGGGGAAATGTGGTTATATGAGTAGATATAAATATATGTTCTATTAATAACTTTACATAACAATCTGCTGAAATTATGGGTAACTATTGTGGAAATACATTTATACATTACTTAAGAAGATTCATTTGCATAAGGTTGGGGTATACCTTTGACTCCATTATTTGGGAATGGTATCCTTATTAATAGGGTATAAAACCCCATACAGTTGTGGGATTTTTTAAAATACATTCATGTTATTTCATTTAATTATACATAAAAACCGGATGGTTGGGAATATATAAAGAGATTTATTTTTCATGATAGTTAACATGTGATTTATACAAAGAGATATAATCCATCCCGAGTAGAGAATAGAATTCCAAAAATGGATGTATTATATGATTATCTATAAGATTCATCCTAAACATTCTTACAGGGTAAAATACTAACACTTCGGTTTCAATGTTCTCACCATAATTTTTTTATATCAGTAATTCGAGGATTAAATGCTTTAATTCAATTATTATAGAATACATATAGGTTATAAACTAATTAATAGAACCATAATCAAATAAATTTTTTTACATTCTTTAGTGAATAAGAATTTTACCTTATAATATTCCATTTTCATCCTCCATACTATTAATTGTGTTGTAATAATTTTTCACTTTCTCCATTGTCTTCGGTTATTGATAAAATTGATTTCCCTCAAGGACCATGGGTTTATCACACTCACTTATATAATGCATTTTATCCATAGAGTTCAAGAATTAAATTTTAGGTGTTTTATTGGGAAAAGTATTCCTTCCTCTGTAACATTGGTCAGATTTTTGATGACCCATATACATTTATGGGCTTGGTGTCCACTTATCCCTGACATGAATCATTTCTCCATCCAATTTAGAAAATTACCATGATAGTTCTTACCATATTTTTGACATGTGGGTTTTTGGATCCACTTTCATCCATTTTAATAAGACGCACCATCATAAAACCCCATTCTTCTATGCTTATCCCCACAAGCATGGGAGCATTCACCAAACTATATCTCTACTTTGAGAGAACATCAAAATACTAACCCATACCACCCAAAGTATTATATTGCTAAATAATATCTAAAGAGTGGTATGAAACCACTAAAGAATATATATATATATATATATATTTCTATCACTTTTAATAAAAAGAACTACTGTATACATTGCATGAATTGTGATGTTTTCATCATAGTAATGAAAGATTCATATTCCTTTTTCATTATCTCTAGGAATTATCCCTTCATATTATCTGAAGTGTTCGGGGGAAATAATATTTAAATAATAACTAGTTAAATTCATCCCATTCAATTTCTTCTATACCATACTTCATATTTATACTCATTATCATTACTCATCATTAATTAACCTCTCTATATAATTGATAAATATGTTGATTCACCTTCGCCTTTTCTAAACAATGGAGAACTGGAAATATATTCTCTATTATGTTATACCACCATTCTGCAAGAAGTGGATTATAAGATAAACTAATTATATGTGGTCAATTTCATAGGAAGGACGCAATGGCCAATTTTCCCTTATAGGGTGAAGGTGGATGTTCCATGCAGCTTAAGTTTTTATTTACATCCTAATACATGTAGGTAAGTACCACTATGATTTTTTGAACTCCACCTCCCACATAATTGGGGATATCATTTGGATAATCATTCAATTGTCCCTCAGAAAATATTATATCATATTTTCTCATAGTCGCCACCATTTTATAAAATATAAAAGCATAAATTATAATGTTGGTCAATATAGAATTACTGTATAATTAATTATTTTGTGTAAAGAAACTCTAAATTCATTTCTTATAGGAACTTTATATTTATCCTTTTTCAAAAAAATATATTATATTATGTTTTACCAATAAATATACTTATACTTATAATTTTCAAAAACTTTTTCTAATCCTAATTCCCAAATTAACTAAGCCATGTTCTGATACCAACTATAGTGATATGTCTTTTCGTACATGACTATTACGTCATTTTTTGATAAAAAACATACTAGTGTTATAAATTCAAGATCATAAGGTTTAGTTTCTAGGAAAAATTACGCTCATACAACACTTTTACATAATATAATATAAACATTTATCTAAATACATATTCATTATTCATTAAAAAGTTCACATTCTTGTCATTAAATGTAATCAACTAAGTATATACATCAATGAAAGTGGTAAGATAAAGTCTTAGTAAGGGGAGGAATAAGGGATGTAAATCAATAGAACAAGGGTGATCATAATCATTATCATGATATCAATGGAATGGTATTATCATCATAATCATGATGGAAACATTTGATAAAGAATTGAAATGTGAAATATCCAGATAAATAAAACATCATGTCATAGTGGTCAAATACCACACAAAATGTTTAATAATGTTATCATCATGTTCAATCATAACATATGTGAATAAATCATGACATCATATTTGAGAAAAAATACAACATCATGTTCATTTATAATACCCATAATATCATGAGGTAGATCATATTACTCAATACATGGAAGAGGTATTTTATTCAAGGACCACCCCAAACATCATAAAATATTCAAAATAATGTAATTCTCATGGAAGGATAACAATCATAGTCATTGAATAACCCCTAGGTAATAATGTTTTTTATATAGGATTTATAATATAATACTTCATGAAATAATATTTGGTACTTCCAAATGAAAAATGGATATCATACTATGGAATAAAATACTATTTTTAAATGTATAATAATCAACCTAATCAGAGTCAAATATATGTTTTGGAAAAATAATTTCCGTTTTAAAAATCAATGTATTTAGCATGAAATTATTTTTATAAGGTATGAACATGTATATCCCCAAATTAAATTCTAAAGGATAGTGAAGGGACATATTTATCATATTATTTTAACATTAATACTAAAATCAATGAGAAATAGGAGACACCAACATAGAGAGACTTTTGGATTAAGAATCCCATAACATTAAATCTCAACTTATTTCATCACTTTTCCATCTCCATAATAATAAATTTTTTCATTAAAACATTAAACCAAAAGTAATTTTTTTCATTTTATTCATTATTATTTTTATAATCATTATATTACAATATAAAATTAACATCATTAAAAGGGGACTATAATGAAATCTAAATTTCCATTAAAAGATGATGTCACTTTTATATTTCTCTCTTTTATTCAGTATGATTTATACAAGAAAAATAACTAATTACATAAGCCAAAAATAAATATATTTATATATCTATATATTATGATTAATTTATTATAACTAGATATACATTTTTTGGTAATAAAACAATTGGTATCTTCCACATTGGTGGTTAACCGACTGTTATTGGGAATGTTGTCCAAAGGAGGAGAAAAGGAGGTATAAATTATAAATACCTCTAAGATATAATTTTTATAGTAGGATAAAATAATTAAAAAAAGTTTTATAATACATCATAACAAATCATATAAGATTTTATTTTTCTTTTAGTTGGTATAATAGAATGGAGGAGGTAATGAGAGAATATTTTATAAACAAAATACTCTTTTCTCATTGTTGATTCTCTTAATGGCACGAGACTCCCTTGATGATTAGTGTTTATTTACTCAATACCATCACTAAGGATTAGAATGGAATAATATTGTTTATTTCGTTAGATATTAATTATTAGTAAGTGAGGGAGCAGTAGTTTCTTCAACATATTGGGGTATTTATATTTTATGAGAGAGGTATTTATAGAATAAAATAAGAAATAAAATAATATATCAAGGGGAAACCTTTTATTATTTATATTTATGAAAAAATAAACCACATATCAAAATAATATAATTATTTTATAAATTTTATCCTCATTAAATTCATAATTTATATTTTTTTTAAAGAGGGAAGTGGAAAATGAGAAAATTGTTTTTTTAGAGGAATATATTTGAATTCAGAATTTTTAATTTAATTTTTAGGTTTGGAAATATTTTTTATTTTATTTTAATGAATAATTTATCAAATTAATTTGTTAAATAATAATGTTCTATAAATTATTAATCATCAATACCTCCTGAGTGACATAACTCAAGATACACTGGTAGCAAAAAAATATTATTTTTACTATGCACCAAAAACGTAAAGTGTTCTAAAATGTTAAAAAAATGGCCCATGGAAAATTTCAACAAATAGGTTTAAAATTTTTCATTCATTTTATTATTTTAATTTTATTACATATTTTACTTTATGTTTTAACATAAAAATAATTATTTTTTATGAAGCACCTAAAAATTCAGTATTTTAAAAATGTGCTAATATTTTATTTGGGTTTTTAATCTGGATAATTATTTTAAGTAACTATAATATTTTTATTTATGAAAATTATTCATGATAAATATTATTAGTATTACATTTTTATTATTTTGAGATCAGATTACTATTCCACCAATCACGTTACAATTCCTAGTGGTCCTGTTACCATTCCAACACTCACATAACTTTTAAAATGATCATATTAACTTCTATAAATACCACTTTATTACATTATTCATTATTTACATAAATTCACCTCAAGGTTTTACATTTCAATTTACAAAAATATTTATCAGTTTAATTATACTTTGTTTTATTTCCAATAGTGTTTTTCATTGGGATAATGATTCTAGCAGATTGGGTTAATATATATTTTACCATCCAGTTTTTCTTAATTTATATATTTTTTCATTAATTTTTTTTTGAAATTTTCATTGGTTTACATGATGATGAAGGTAATGATATTTATCAATGAAATAATGTTATTTTAGTTTCATTATGTTTTGTGTCTCTATAATACTATATACAACAAATTTATTTTATGGAAAAAAATATATAATTTATTAACACCTGGTTGTTAAAACATTCCCCTTTCACTGGATCACCTTCCAACTCCATTAGATATATATATAATTTTCACATGTAATGTATTTTCAAAAAAAAAATATTTTATTCATTAATCAATTTTTTTTATTTATTATATTTCATCATTAAAAATTTTAAAACAAAATTCAAGAACATATGGATGAATATTATATAATAAGAAGTTATATTAGCTCCCTTTCCATAATTTCTAAAGTATATTATTCCTTAAATTTTTTATAGGTTTTGTAACACCCCAAGCTTCCACAGTATACTTTACTTTGAAAAATACAGTAACGTGTGTTGTATAAAACATCGAATTATAACACACTACAACCAATCAAACTAGCCGTTATGAATAATAATACCTACTTTTTCAAATTTTATAAATTTTATCTTTCAAATGGACTTCATTTTTAGATTCGTAATATCGAAATTAGCTTAGGGTGAAATTTTGGTGCTTTTTGGATAACATTCATATTCTGATGAATAGTGAAAATTACTATATTTAAATTAAAAAAATATTTTTTAATCAAAATAATTAATAGTGATAAATTATTAATTTGAGTGATATTAAAGTATATTTACAGAATATTTTTACCATTTAATACAATGTTGGACATTGGACGTAATTTCACACTTAAACCAGACATAAACAAGTGTCAATCTTTTGATAGTTATTAATTTTTAAAAACACGTTATTTGTTTTTGACAATGGGAATTAATTTTTAAATTAATTAATGCAACTTATATGTTTTTAATTGGGTAAAATAGACATTATTTTTTAAATCATAATATCAAATATAGATTAGGCCAAATTTTTGGTATTTTTCTGAAAACTTTCAATTTTTCATGAATAGTCAAAAATACTGAGTCATAGTGTAAAACAGAATTTTTATTTAAATACTTATTTCTTTTTTTAAAATTTAATTAAGTTCAAAATAGATACATAGTTAATATATAAGTTCAATGTAATTCATTGAAGTTAGTTTAGAATAATTTTAGATATATAAAAATTTTATTGACCTTTTCACCGTCTTTTACCCACCACCGAGGAGAATTTGGAAATTTACATAAAACTTAATCTTACCACTTCTGTGAGTGGAATTTTGAAAATACGAGACATGTGGTTAATATCAAGGAGTAAAATTTGGTTCAATAAGATAAAAATAATTTTTCATGGACAATAACTTTTTACTTTTATTTACCACGGTTAAAAGTATATTGGGTAATTAAGGGTAAACATTATATTAATATAACCCTAACACATGTCCTAATTCTATTGGACAAGTGTATCTCAAAGAAAAACAAAATTCGTAATAAAATATTATCAATTAGGTCCACTTGGATTAGATTAGGACATTTATTATTATTTAATTCAAAGAAGAATTTAAAGAGTTAAAATCAAAGTTTAATAACTAAAAAATTTTTAATATAGGGTTTTAAATAAGATAAATTATATTATATATATTAATTATAAAGATAAAAGTATTTCCTATATCATGGAATTTTATTTATAATTTTTAGACATTAAATAAATTTATTTATGACACAATGATGATGCAGTAATTACCTTATTCATGAATAAATCAAATAAATGGTATTATAAATATTAAAATAAATATAATTTCAAATTTTTTATGATATCCACGAATTTTATAGGTGGATATTACATGTTAGGATTTATTCAATGTATCTTTCTGAAGTAATAATGTTTTTATTATTTTAACAAAAAACAAATACCAAATAGTGTCAAAATTGACATAAAATAATTTTTAAAACAAATATTGTATTATTAATTGATATAATCGTCCTAAAAATGTAAGGTTCGGAAAAAAATACTTATATAAAAATATATATGACATTAATGAACCAATTTGGGTTCTATTGTCTGTATATAGTATGTTTATTAACCATGTATTTTAAGAATACAAGAAGACACGGTAAAAGTTAAATTATTTAACTTAGTGTTAAATCTAAATGATAAAGTTAAAATGATAACCTAAACTTGTCTAAAACATATTTGTTGAGTTTTTTTCTACCTATCTCCACCATAGGCTTTAAATAATTAACTTTGGATCCATTAGAAACTGAATATTAATTTATTATAAAATAATATTTTATGTTTTTCCTGAGGTGCCCCTCACCCCTCTTATAAAAGGGCACTCCACCTACTCTATAAATCACATCTTCTAAGACAATTGGCTCGGCCAAACCTTACCCAATTACCCTATCAACTATCCTACCTTCAACCTAGAGGCCTTAGTTTGATTAGATAGCCAACCTAAGGTGCCCTTTTGATCAAATCACAATGAAGAACCCGAAGAAGAGGTAATGATTTCACCACCCTCTTTAAAGTTCCTTTCTTCTTCCACTTCCGTTTTCTTTTTTGTTTCCATTATAAAATAATAACTCTAGTATATTCTATATTCTATGATGTTATTATAACTATAGTACAAACAAATTCATTATTCTATCCACCCATTGAATGATATGTCACTATACGTGCGTACGTACGGCTTACCGTCTCCACATCATGGTGTAATTGTTATTCAGTACATTATTATTTGGATGGGTATAATAATGATGTTTATTTGATATAAATAATAAATATAACATGATAAGGATTCTTTTTATATTATATACCATCCAATTATATATTATATTAATGTCAAAACAACGATATTTTCGCTCGTGCGTACGTACGGATTACCGTCTCCACGACGTGATGAGATTAATTTCCAAGTTCACCATTCATCGATGATTATAAAAAATATATATTTCTAATAAGTATGTAATATATGACATAATAATGATACTGAAGATATATATATTTATATATATAAGTATTTATGTACTTACATATATCTTATTCACTTACTTCAGTTCAATACTATATGAAAACAAAAACAGCGTTTATGCATACGTACGGACTACCGTCTCCATAAACGGTGTTTTACATTTCATATATAAGTCTCTTATAAATTTTTATATTCTAAATATATATGATAAATAAATCATGTTTTATATTCTGGAAGTATTTAAATCATGATCTATGTGATACAGTCAAGAGTAACAAGTTAAAACATGTACGATATAGTAAGCGAATATTATAGGAATTATTAATATAACATGGAAATTATTATAAAATGGGTAGCATAAAGTCATAAATTAATAATTTATGATATCATAAATATTAATATGGTTCTGTTATAATTTAATAACATACTATAGTCTTCATTTATGAGGCTAAAAGTATCCTCGACTAAAGGAAAGTGCAAGGTAAGGGATTTTCATCTCACTCCTTATTCCCATGAGATTCATGCCATATTGCCACTATTACCTTTTGTGTGGTGTATGTACTACCCATAATTGTATTCTTTTTGTAATACACTTTAATGTGTATTTACATATTCATTGTATGATATCTCTTTCACGGGTTGTGTGTTTCGTAAGTTACCAAATTGGTAAGGGTTAATTTCCCAATCTCTTTATTATCTGAGGTTGTTTTTACATAAGTATCTACGGGGAAATATTTATTATCCGTGTCCATGTTTTATGAAATGGTTTTCAAATGGATTATTTTAAGGTATTTTTTTTACTAAAACATCATTTCAAATGTTTTAAATATTTATTCTTCAAAATCTTTTTCATTAATGTCCATTCCTTCAAAATGGGTGTTAAGGATTTATTTATATAGATATGAATGTTTTTAAAATGTTAATTCCTTTCAAAAGTTTCAAATTGGAATGGTACACTTTGATTCAAAAAATTTCTCCAAATGAATTCTTTTCTAAATTGTGTGACTTTTAAATGTTTTTATGAAAAAGAGGTATTTCTCTAAAAGAGTTTTACAAATAATTTTCATCCATGTCAAAATCCATTAATGGATTTTGAACATTGTTTTGAAGTTGATTTATCATGATACAAATCTTCCATATTGTGTTGAAGGTTTTGTGATATTTTTGACTGTGGTTGTGTTATTTTTATACCATTCATGGTTTATGGGTAATGTATTGACATTTCATATGCTAGTTTTAATACGAATTTTTATGTTATGTATAGACCTTTTCATATGAGGAATGCATTGGACTTAATAAGTGATGGGTGGAGCCCGCTATAGCTATGCGATGCATCGGTAGATCTCATAAGACAAGCTAGTGTCTTGGCACGAGGCCTTGAAAAATCATATTTTTAGTCTTGGCATGAGGCCTTGGCTACGTGGCTATGATTGTCTGGCATTATGCATTCCATCGTTATGAAAGTGGTTATTGATATTTAATGTGATTATTTGACAAGTAGAATATCCATGTCAATAAGTTAATGGAATTATTTCATTTTATCTTTGCCATATTATGCTGAAGTACATGTTTAAAAGGATTTTATTTTAGTTATACATTTCCTTAAATATTTATGTTAATTTATAAAAGTTTCCAATATATTGTTATCCTTACTGAGCATCTGAGCTCACCCCTTTCTATGTTTTATTTTTTCCAGGATTTAAAGAATTGTATTGTGATTGATATGGAGGGTTAAAGAAAAGGAAATAATGGCATTCATAAAGAATTATTTATGTTGTTCTGTAATTTATGATGTGTAATGTAACATTCATGTAGGTAATATATTTTCCATGACTGCTAAACCGATCGTTCCTTCGGGACATGATTCCTTTTAATCATGCCAATGTATTAAAATAATGCACCGACTCTGGGTAACTAGGGTTGGGGTGTTACAGTTGGTATCAGAGGAAGTTTAGCAATAACCATGGAAACTAGATTTAGATAAACACTGATTAGAGGACATTACCCTAAGATAGACTTTGATGATTATTATAGAAGAACTTCCTAGAATTTTGGTATTATAGAGATTTTTTGAGTCTTCCAAGAAATACATCCCTGTCTGGATACGAGCAGGTAGAGGTGGCTCTGGCACAGATGTACCTAGGGGTAAAACCTGAAAACACCGCTTTGAGCTAGACTCAAACAGGAACTAGTGCACGAAAACAGGCCTTGATGCACTCTTGGTTATGACACCCTCGGCGAATATCCTTAGGATAAGTCTCATTTTCTTTACAAATAGGTATGAAGGGTTTATGAGTTTATACCTCCTCAACGAAATTTTTTTATGATTATGGATTTTATCCATAAACAATTCTATTTATGTTATGTGTTTTACATGTTTGTAATTATGAATTGTGTTTCATAAACTGACTTAGTGTATGCCATTGTTTAGAAATGGCTCCCAGTAGAAGGAATGAGAACTCTAGTAATAAGTATGATCCAAAGTGTAGGAAGGGTCATATCATTCATGGTACTAAGACAAAATTTAGAATGGAAATAGTCTCCCACGTATTATCATCATATGAATAAATAGTATCAAAATATCATTAAAGAACTCTATGAATCCTATGGCTTTGAAGGGAAGCCAGAGAAGAAAAGGACGGTAGAAAGAAATATGGATAAAAGGAATAAGGGAAAGAATGATTTTCCAATATGTGATAAATGTGGATTGAATAACCTTGGTAAATTATTGAAGGGAATGGGAGTTTTCTTTATAAGTGTAGAGAAAAAGGACACCATGTACATGATTTCAAGGGTAAGAAAAAGTTTTCAAATGTACAATTCTTCATCTGCAAGGAGTTGGGACACTACGCAAACCAATGTCCAAATCATCAGAGTATGCACCAAATGATGCTATTGGATAATAATAAAGTTATTATACTACCACAGATGAAGAGGAATGACTAGTGTTCTTATGTTGTTTTTAAACTATTATTTCATTTGGGTGTTGTATCAACGATGTACTGGTTATATGAAGTATGGAGATAAATACTGATTGTATTATAGTACTATTTCAATGATGATTTGAGATATTATGGTACTATGAAAAGTGACTCAACAGCATGTTAAATTTTTTTTTGAAAATACATGGTTGAAGGAAACTTAATACTTAATATGGTATTGATACTAAGGTAGTAATTTTGGAATAATAGAAGGTTGATTTGGATGAATTATATTGGATATTCTTGACTACCTTGGCACTGATTAATGGTTTGTTTATTTCATCATTTTTAGAATATTCAATGTTTTTGGATATAAGGAATATATCTAATATTCTATAAGGAATAAGGGAGCATGAATGTAATCAATAAGGTTTTATTGTAAATCAGGGTGTTACAATTTTTTAAAAGAATACATGATGAAGGTTTTCGCATGCTATTATGTGAAAAAAGGATCTTTATTATGTTTACCTACTTTATAAATTTTGAACTGTGAGATTGGGAAGAAGTAATTTGGATAGGTCTAGTTTGAGATTATTTTTTTATTTCTATAAAAAGGACAACCCGAAGGTTGGGTGGCAACCCGTCACATCTGGAAAGGTCGCAAGACTTGAACCCACAACCAAAGGGCGACAAGGGTGTATCACCTACCACTAGCCCACGTGATGTCCGGGATTGAATAATGTAGTTTTTCTTAAAGGGTCTGATATGTGAATTATAAATTCATTATTTTAGGAACCCTATATGATTAGGATAAATAGAATATATATATATATATTAAATCTTTTAGAGTGAAAGATGAGTTTGTAGTAGGAATTAGTTGAAGGATGAAACTCTACATGTCAAGTAAATATAAATACATATATATATATGTCCTCTTATTTTATGTATAAATTAATTATTAAAAATTATGGAAGGGATCTTAAAAACAAAAATGTGTTATCCTAATACATTACGTTTTGTTGAACCAGTGGTATTTTAAATCATCATAAATTGGTGGCTTTGAGGCCGACAATTCTATAATTGTTTGTGATTGATGACCTCAATCACTCCCTATAAATATTTACGTTTTTCCTCTAATTATGTGTCTCTAATTTCCACCAATGTTCTCTTAATCGAGATCACAATTTGGTGGTGACCCTTTCATTTCTCTTTTCCTCTTATTAAGACTAAATTTTATTAACCCAATTTCCGATGTGAGTTTTCCCACAAAGATATTTTCTATTTTCATCCTTTTAGTTTAGAAGAACAATTTCAAATTTTGAGGATGAAATTTATTGAATGAGGGGAGAATGTAACACCCCAAGCTTCCACAGTACACATCACTTTGAATAATACAGTAACGTGTGTTGTACGCAACTTCGAATTATAACACACCACAACCAATCAAACTAGCTATTATGAATAGTAATACCCACTTCTTGAAATTTTATAAATTTTATCATTAAAAATGGACTTCATTTTTGGATTCAGAATATCGAAATTAGATTAGGGTTAAATTTTGGTGCTTTTCGGATAACTTTCATATTTTTATGAATAGTGAAAATTACTAAATTTTAATTAAAAACAACTTTTTTAAATGAAATAATTAATAGTGATAAATTATTAATTTGAGTGATTTTAAAGTATATTTAGAACATATTTTTACCATTTAATACAATTTTGTACATTAGACGTAATTTCACATTTAGTCCATATATAAACAAGTGTCAATCTTTTGATAGTTATTATTTCATAAAAACACGCTATTTGTTTTGACAACGAGAATTAATTTTTAAATTTATTAATGAAACTTATATGTTTTGAATTTGCTAAAATAGACATAATTTTTTAATTCATAATATCAAATATATCTTAGGCCGAATTTATGGTATTTTTCTGAAAACATTCCATTTTTTATGAATAGTGAAAAATACTGAGTTATAGTTTACAACCGAATTTTTATTTAAATAATTATTTATTTTATTTAAATATAATTAAGGAAAAAATAGATACATTATACATATATAAGTTCAATGTAATACATTGATGTTACTTTAGAATAATTTTAGATATATAAAAATTTTATTGAACTTTTCACCATCTTTTACCCACCTACTAGGAGAATTTGGAAATTTACATAAAACATAATTTTACCACTTCTGTGAGTAGAATTTCTAAAATACTAGATACAATGGTAAATATAAAGGAGTAAAATGTGGTTCAATAGGATAAAAATAATTTTGGTGAATAGAAACTTTTTACTTTTATTTACCACGGTTAAAAGTTATTTGGGTAATTAAGGGTAAACATGATATTAATATTACCATAACACATGTCCTAATTCTATTGGATAAGTGTATCTCTACCAAAAACATCCTTAGGAATAAAATATTATCATTTATATCCAATTGGATTAGATTAGGACATTTATTATTATTTAATTCAAAGAAGAATTAAAAGAGTTAAAATCAATGTTTAATAACTAAATCATTTTTAATATAGGGTTTTACATAAGATAAATTATATTATACATATTAATTATAAATCACAAATTATTTCCTACATCATGGTATTTTATTTATAATTTATAGAAATTAAATAAAAAAATTTATTTATGACACAATGGTGATGCATTAATTACGATATTCATGAAAGAATCAAATAAATTGTATTATAAATTTTCAAATAAATATAATTTCGAAGTTTTTATGAAATACAAGAATTTTATAGGTGAATATGACATGTTATTATTGATTAAATGTATTTTTTTTTTGAATTAATCATGTTTTTATTATTTTAACAAAAAACAAATACCAAATAGTGTCAAAATTGACATAAAATAGTTTTTAAAACAAAAGTTATATTATTAATTGATATAATCATCCTAAAAATCTAAGGTTCGGAAAAACGACTTATATAATAATATATATGACATTAAAGAACGAATTGGGGTTCTATTGTCAGTATATAGTAGGTTAATTAACCATATAGTGTAAGAATATAAGAAAACACGGTAAAAGTTAAATTATTTAACTTAGAGTTAAATATAAATGATAAGGATAAAATGGTATCCTTAACTTGTCTAAAACCTATTGGTTGAGTTGTTTTCCACCTATCCCAACCATATACATTAAATAATCAACTTTGTATCCATTAGAATCCGAATATTAATTTATTATAAAATAATATTTTAAGTTTTTTCTAAGGTGCCCCTCACCCCTCTTATAAAAGGGCACTCCACCTTCTCTCTAATTCACACCTTCTAAGCCATTTGGATCTGCCAAAACCTGCCCAAATACCCTCTAAACTATACTCCCTTAAACCTAGAGTCCTTAGTTTGATCATAATTCCAACCTAAGGAGCCCTTTTGAACAAATAAAAAGGAAGAACCCAAAGAAGAGGTAATGATTTCACCACACTCTTACAAGTTCCTTTCTTCTTCCACTTCCTTTTTATTTGATGTTTAAATTATAAAATAACAACTACAGTATATTCTATATACTGTGATGTTATTATAATTACGGTACAAAAAAATACATTATTATATCCACCCATTGAATGACATTTCACCATACGTGCGTACGTACGGCTTACCATCTCCATGTCATGGTGTAATTGTTATTCAATACATTATTATTTGGATGGGCATAATAATGATATGTATTTGATGTAAATAATAAATATAACATGATAATTATTCTGTATATATTATATACCATCCAATTATATATTATATTAATATCAAAAGAATGATATTTTCGCTCGTGCGTACGTACGGATTAACGTCTCCATGACGCGATGAGATTCATTTCCAAGTTCACAATTCATCGACGATTATAAAAAATATATATTACTAATAAGTATGTAATATATGAAATAATAATGCCACTGGAGATATATATATATTTATATATATAAGTATTTATGTACTTACATATATCTTATTCACTTACTTTCGTTCAATAATATATGAAAACATAAACAGCGTTTATGCTTACATACAGACTACCATCTCCATAAACAGTGTTTTCCATTTCATATATATGTCTATTAGAAATTTTTATATTATAAATATATCTGATAAATAAATCATGTTTTATATTCTGTATATATTTAAATAATGATCTAAGTGATACAATCAAGAGTAACAAGTTGAAACACGTACGATAAAGAAAGCAATTATTACCCTAATTATTAATATAACATAGAAATTATTATTAAATGGGTAGTATAAAGTCATAAATTAATAATTTATGATATCATAATTATTAATATGGTTCTAGTATAATTTAATAACATACTATAGTCTTCATACAAGAGGCTAAATGTATCCTCGACTAAAGTAAAGTGCAAGGTAAGGGGTTTTCATCTCATTCTTTATTCCCGTTAGATTCATGCCATATTGCCACTATTAACTTTTATGTGGTTTATGTACTTCCCATAATTGTATTATTTTTATAATACACTTTAATTTATGTGTATTTACATATTCATTGTATGATACCTCTTTCATGGGTTGTATGTTTCATAAGTTACCAAATTGGCAAGGGATAATTTCACAATCTCATTATTATCTGAGGTTGTTTTTATATAAGTATCTACTGGGAAATATTTATTATCCATGTCCATGTATTATTAAAGATTTTTCAAATGGATTATTTTGAGGGATTTTTTTTACTAAAACATCATTTCAAATGTTTTAAATATTTATTCTTCTAATCCTTTCTCATTAATTTCCATGTCTTCAAAATGGGTTTTAAGGATTTATTTATATAGACATGAATGTTTTTAAAATGTTAATTCCCTTCAAAAGTTTCAAAGTGCTATGGGACACTTTGATTCAAAAATTTCTTTAAATTAATTTTTTTCTAAATTGTGGGACTTTTAAATTTTTTCATGAAAAAGGGGTATTTCTCTAAAATGGTTTTACAAATAATTTTGATCCATGTCAAAATTCATTAATGGATTTTAAACTTGTTTTGAAGTTGATTTATCATGATACAAATCTTTCATATTGTGATGAAGTTTTTGTGATATGTTTGACTGTGGATGTGTTATTTTTATACCATTCCTAGTTTATGGGTAATGTATTGACATTTAGTATGCTAGTTTTAATACGAATGTTTATGTTATGCATAGACCTTTTCATATGAGGAATGCGTTGGACTTAATAAGGGAAGGGTGGAACCTTCTATTGCTCTTCGATGCATCAGTAGGTCTAATGAGACAAACTAGTGTCTTGGCATGAGGCCTCGACAAAATATTATTTGTAGACTTGGCCCAAATCCTTGGCTACGTGGTTATGATAGTCTGGCATTATGCATTCCATCGTTATGAAAGTGGTTATTAATATTGCATGTGATTATTCGACTAGTAGAATATCCATGTGAATAAGTAAATGGAATTATTTCATTTTATCTTTTCCATATTATGCTAAAGTTCATGTTTAAAAGGCATTTGTTTTAGTTATATATTGCCTTAAATGTTTATGTTAATTTATGAATGTTTCTAATATATTATTATCCCTACTGAGCATCTCTGCTCACCCCTTTCTATGTTTAATTTTTCCCAGGACTTCAAGAAGTGTATTTTGATTGATATGCAGGGTTAAGAAAAGGGAATAATGGAATTCATAAAAAAAATTTATGTTGTTTTGTACATTATGCAGTGTAATGTATGATTCATTTATGTAATCTATTTTCCAAGACTGTTAAACTGATCGGTCCTTCGGGACTTGATTCCTTGTAATCACGCCAATGTATTGAAATAATGAACCGACTCTGGGTAACTGGGTTTGGGGTGTTACAGGTTTTATATAAGATTATACCACCCCCTAAATTTTATTTTAACATTCAACATGGATTTATTTATATATATATTTATATATATAAATATTCATTAGGAATTTTAATAATGTAATGTGATTTCTAAATAGGGTTGTTTAATGATTGTAGTGTCTATTAAATTGTTGGTTATAATGTGATGCTTTCAAATTATTCTTGCTGAAATAATTTATTTTCAAAATAAATGATTCCTCATTCATTCCCAATTAAAGATGAATAATTATCCATTAATGGAAGTAATTGTGATTAAAATGTATTAAAAAATTATAATTATCTTTGTTGAGTGATTTTAATATGGGATAGTATTTTTATTTCAAGGTATTTAAAATTCAATTATATTATAATGAATCTCAATAACATTGATTCTGGAAATAAATTTATTTGAAAATTTATTTACGTTTAAATTACTAATTTTAATATAGTTATTTATATTTGATATTATTGTCAATGTTATAATAAAATTCATTTCTATATTATCATGTATCAAAATCAAAAATAATAAATGACTATATAAAAAATTAAAAATAAAAATGAATAAAAAGTGTTCTCAAATTATTTGTACCACCTCCCCATACATGAATAATATAGGGTTCAATGTTCATTTAAGTATGCATGAATAGATTAAATGTATTTTATATTATTTTAAAAAAAGTTACAACTACATTATTTCCTTATTATACAGACTAGAAGAGTTTGGCCTTTTCCATTTGTGTTTCAAGATCACATTAAATACACCTTTTTATTTGAAATGTTTATTGTGGATATGTGGGAACTGAATTCCGAACAATCTAGCCACACCACCACAAAACCTAGTAAATTAATAAAATAATTATGACCTAAAATATCAAGAAAATTTGCATTCCTTAATATTTTATGCCAATTTATTGATATCATCTCACAGGTTAACCATCGTGATCCCTTTCTCATCAGTAGAGATGAAATTAGTGAACACTATATTTTTTCATAAGATAAGATCTATGAATAATGTTTCTCAAAAGTGTAATCATAATAAATAGTTAAATATTTCTTTGGGATTAATTTTAATCCATTAAATTTATATATAATCCCTACATTTGTATGATCTATAGGTGATATGGTGATAGAACTATTCCTTAATTTAACATATCCTTTATATCTTCATTATCGTATATTTTAAAAAGAGTTTTCAACATTCCACTGAAATGATAGGGAAATGAGATTTACAATAGATTCTAACTAAATATGGCCTCAATGTAATATTTTATTTGTGGGGCTTCTAGGTTAATAAAAAAAATTGAATCTACTCATTCAAAGTGTGTTATATATTTCGAATCCAAATCAATTTGGACACCATCCTTCCATTTTTCGCTACAAACCGTTAAATTCTAATGAGTCCCAAAAACTATGGATCTAGTAGCGAAACCATTTAAAAAATTACCCATCATCTAAGGTATTTTCTACTTGTCCATATAATTTGTATTTTTCTTCCATTTATTGTTTTCCAAATTATTACATCAATCATTTTCCATTTACAATGAATTGTGTTTTTTTATCAAAACAACACCAAAGGGATAGAACTTTTTATTGAAAATGGGACTTATTATTTTTAATTGTGGTTAAATTTAATTAATTTTACTCTTCAATTATATGTAAACACAAATTCTCATATATAAAAATTACATTGTTGAATTAGTGTCTCATGTTAAAATCTTGTTTATTTTCTATAATTTAAATAATTATTTAAAAAAATACTTTTGATTTATTAAATTTTTTTATATAAAAATAACTTATCTACCTATTATTTTGGATCAATATTCGTCTCCATTATTATAAAATAATATTTTTATTCTATCTTATCATGAATATAATAACATTTACAAAAGATCAACTTATAGGATAACATTATAATTATGGTCCTATAATATTTTTTGTTGGCCAAAAAATTTCATTCCAACTTTTTACATTAATTATTCATATTAATCATTAAATTAATTTCTATAATTCCCATTACATATCTATTCAAAATATTTAGAATCCCATTTTTCTGTATATAGTAAGGGGTTGATGTTTTGAATGTTACTCCATATATCCTCATCAAATTTTATATGCTTCTACTGAAAAAGTTGGTTTTATTACCACTAATGATTTATTGAAGCTATAAAATATAATAGTCCTAAAAAATTATCAGATTATATAGATTCATTATCTATGGTTTCCTAAACATCCAATTTTTTTAAAATAATCCAAAGGTAAAATAATGTATAAATATCTAAAACTATTGGTAAAAGGCCCCATAAAATCTATTCCCCACACATTAAATATTTCACTAAAATGTATTTGTTATTGAAGATTATGTTAACTTTTTAATATGGTTATTATGAAACAACCTTAAAATATTTTTTCGAAACATTATTTACATCCTTAAAAAATTTATTCTTGTATGTAGAAAATTCAAAAACATTTCTAGTAGTTCCTGATGTTCTAAAATTTAATCTATAATATATGGTGTGATATGTTTTATATATAGAATCGAATCAAATTTTAAGTATACATATTATAATAATTTATCAATATAAACTATTTAAATAAGATATTCATCCCATAAATAATATAGTCTATTATATTTTATATGTTTAATTTTTTATTAGTTTAACTATGGAGAAAATTTATAAGTGGTTTGAGAATTTACCCTTTCCATATACCATAGTACCTACCCTTCATTAATATAATGTTTTTACATTCTAAATTACACTTTAAGATACTCAATATATTTATTTTCTACCTTATATTTGTGTGGTAGCTTTCTCATGTGACTTTTCGTTTGTTTTTTAATTGATTATCTATCTATTTTCTCCATAAGAAACTCCCACCTCATTGACATACATATTTGACATCTAGGTTTATATTCTTATTTTTCCATCATGTACCTAGGAGAAACATGTATAAATTAAATAGAAACATTTTCCAAGATAATATGATATGAATTTCTCTAATCCATAATAAAATTAATTAAAAAAAATTAAGTTGTGTTTAGGCCTTATGAGTTGTTTAAATTATTCTAAAATAAAAGGAAATAAAATTTTATACTCTCTCTGTTTAATGAGGAAAAAATATATTAAAACATGGTTCAATGAATCACATAAAAACTCAAATGGATGTTCATAATTCTATGGTCATACCATAAGTTTGGTGGTCAGTTTACACTTCATCTCCAAAAATTCATAATATAATTTTCATTACAACTAAATTTAGAACCCTTTTAGTGTAACATATAATGTGGGAACATAGTCAAAATAATCTTGTTTAAGAATATTTTATATAATCTTTTAAGTTTAAAAAATGATATACCCTTTTTCGTGAAGAATGGTTAAATTAATACAGTGATGATTTATATTTTTTTGTTATCAACATAAATTCCTTTTGTTTATATCACAAGATATAGAAAAATTAATCATCAAAATATATAACTAATTTTATAGATATTCAATAGAATAAAATTTGTAATAATTTTTTTTAAAATATTAATCATGATTTTATGTGAAAATATATCATTAAAATTTAAAAATAAATAATTCATCAAGATACACATCGAAAACATATTAATATAATCAATGAGAATGCATAGAAAATATAATTGGAATGTTCCTAGGGATTTTAATTATATGAATGAAAAACATCTCTATAAAAATTTTCTATAAAAATATATATAATTGGACTTTTCTTGGTCTTTATGTGTAATTGAATCTTGTAAGTATCTTAATAATCTCTCTAAAACAAATATTGGGTTTTACCTAACAGTAATTATAATATTTTTTCATAAATGAAACATGAAAATGGCCTTCTCAATTAGCTATATTCTATTTCATACATTCCATATAAATTATAAAACTATTTTTGATTCACAAAGGGAATAAATCATATTTTTAATTCTTCATAATGTTGAGTACCAAAAATTTAGGGAAAATATGAATTGATATAAACCTCTTAGGATAAAAAATAGAAAATATTATTTCTTCTACTAACAAAAATTTTAATTTAAATCTTATCTACGACAATTATTGTTGGTTTAAGAATCCTATAAGGCTTCCTAACATTTTTTTTTGTAATTTTCATGTATAATTCCAACAATGTGACCCAATAACAAAAAAAATGAATTCAATGATATCATTTAAAATATACCAAACATTATGTGACCCAATAAAAACATATATACAAATCACATCATATTACGTGAATATAAATTTCATATCATAATAAAGGGAACCTAGAACCTAATGGTTTGGTGTAGCTTTATATTACATACTTAATAAAAATATTTTATATAATTTTTAACATATAAAAAAATATTATTTTCACACAATAACTATTAAACATAACAAACATTATATTATCATTGATATCCCAGGGAATGGAAACATATGAAGTGATGAGATGAGCTATATAGTAGGGGAAACATCGGAGAAAATAATTGATAATGAAAAGTGTTAATAAGTAAAAAATGTGGGTATGCGATAATAATCATAGTTCATGGACATAAAATATGATAATCAAACCCAATTAGGAATATAAAAATTTTTCACTGAATATGGATTTTCAAATAACTTGAAAAATGAAGTGTGTGAATGTGAGAACATGATTCAAAAAGCACAAAGCATAAAAATGGTACATCTGAATGAGAATTTTGAATAAACATAATCATATAAATCATATCATATGTAAAGTATAACCACCAAGTAAATTAAATAAAAATATACTCACATGAACACCCAGTCATAACATATTTCACGTGGTCTAACCACCTCATCCTGAAATACAGTGGACTAAGTATTACCACCATTATCACATCCTTGTTTCACTAGATATAAAAAAAATTACTCAATGCATTATAGGTAAATAATATATCTAGTCATTATCTAATAAAAAACAATATATATGTGATAAAAAAGAAGATAAAATCATTCATAATTATATCATATCATAATAAATTCATGAAAAATAATTTGGTATCATGAAAACATTGACATAATTTAATCATAATTTGTCTAGAAGATGTAAGATACTATTATTAATAAATAATATCATGATTGAAGAATAATATAAATAATAATACGTTGATATAAATTAATAATCTTTTCATAAGGTAATTAAAAAAATTCTATAAAAAACTAAAAATTAATAATCATTTAATTACCTTTATTTTAAAATAAAAAAACCCTAAAAAAATGGGAATAAATATTTTTTTGATAGCCAAGAAAATTGTTAGAGGAATACAGATTGTAATAATTTTTTTTAGCAAAAGTGAAATTTATTCACGTAGAAATATTAAAAAGTTATACTTTTTCAAAATATAAGATGTGAAGCAAGGTTTTTTTGAAAAACTACTATCAGAGACACTAAAACATGATTCGATTTATAATAACAGAAGTGTGCATTGAATGTAACCTAAAAAATCCTACAACAATAGATAAGAAAATTTTTAAAATATAAAAGATATATGTACATAGAGTAAAAATATTCTGGACCAAAAATAAGTGGTATGGTTGGATTATTTTACAAGCATCACATTAAGAGAAATATGAAACAAAGGGGAGGTGTTGTTTTATAATGACATGAAAAACCATGTACCAATAATTAAATAATAGATTTTTTTTTGGAAAATAAATTTTATAAAATTTCCCTTTATAGAATTTTATTCATAAAAAATTTGTGATATTATAATGAAGAAATTCACCTTTTACTCCAGACTTCCATGAAATCACATTATCCTCATGGTGAATTTACAGCTTCATTACATGGGGTCCTATGGAAGGAAGGATTGATGCTTTGTTCACAGAACGAAAACCAATAACATTTCAAGTAAGGATTTTCGATTGAGGAAATGGTAATATATCCTAGATAGAATGAAATGGATTGAGTTTTTTTGGAGATGTAAAGGAGGGGTCATTTTATAGGTGAATTTGTAGGCCATTTATACAAATATTTTTTTATTAGGGTTCATTGATTCCATTTCCATAGAATGTTGGAAAAATGTGGATATTAATTAAGATTAGAAAAGTATTAGTCAAAAAATCCCTCTTCCACACATTTAAAGAGAGGGTTTATGGTATTTTATGCCTTTACCACTTTGTTTAACACATTTTTAACTCATTTTAGCATTATAGTGGTACTATAATTTTAACATAGTATCATATATTTATGCATTAAAATAAATTTTCCTGATTTCATAATTTTATATGATATGGATACTTTATATTTTAATTTAAAACATATATATATAATTATTTATTTATTTTCCTCGCAATTAAATGTTTGAAACCATATAGGTTCTTGGTCGTATATCATGTCAATTACAAAGTTCATAATTATTGAAAACATTATTATTTAACTAAAAAAATAGTTTATTTACAATTAAAAATTGTTCAATTAAAATTATTCACCTAAAAAAACCCAGTTCTTATAAAATAGTTTATTCTAAAATATCATTAAATAATTTTTACCACATCCAATTTAAATTAAATATTCATTTTTAAAATATTTAATTATTTAAATCTGTTGGAATTAAAATATTTCTTCTAATTTTATAACTACAAATAATTACACTTTTATAAAATGAATAATATTAATACTAATATTATTTTAAAATAAAATGTTCTAATTAAATGCTATACTTATTTCTTCATTCTAGGATTGATTTATTTTCCATTTTTGACTAAACAATACACATATTCTATAACTCTATTTGGATAAATTCATAGTCAATGATGATATATCCATCAAAAATATTTTTGATGACAATTTATATTGCTATTAAATTTCAATCTAATATATATCCTTACATACATTATTTATAATAAAATTTTATATTAATTTTGTCTCACTTTAACATTTAAATTATATTTATAATTATATTATTTAAACAAATGCCTCGATCTGAAATCTGAGGGCACCATTGCCTTCGAAGTAGCGACATTAGCTTAGGTGTGTCCTAACATCGATTGGCACAAGTCAGCTGTGAGAGTTAGTTTTTGGATGTTTAATGGAAATAAAATAAAATAATATTTTTTTTATTTAAAGGTTTTTTTTTTGCATAGCAACCTAATTCCTCCATTTTAAATTCATGTTTATTGAAATTTCACAAGGTTATCCTCATAACCCCATAAATTTGAGTGAGATCCTCTTGGAGCATTGGAGGAGAAACTATTGGCGGATGAAGACAACGCATCTCGGATCCGACGAACCTCACCAACAAAAGCGACGTGGTGTTCGTTCTTCAACTAGATCGAGGTAGGGGATGTTATTTCGATTCTTATTTCCCCATTTTTGAATTTTAACAATGAACATAGATCTACCCACCAACATGTTGATTCGTATATCGTACGTTCTCGTGGAAGGCTGGTATTTTTCATTCCATTAGGGAAATTGATATTATAGTTGTTTGTTTATTGTTTGATTTTTTCCGTATGATCCTACTAACGGGAGCAGATCAACTCCAAGATGAATGATGGTGGAGGTTTGTTACTCATTTTTTTTTGTATTTATTCCCACTTTTTACTTGTGTTCTTTTCATTCTTGGTGTTGCAATGAACAATCGATCATTGCGCATCCGTTCTACAATGAAACGATCCCCAATTGGAGGTCTGACATGAAAATGCCCTAGTAGAGGATTGATGACGATAGCAAATGATGAATCAAACCGTATCTGAAAAGACGGTTCTTCGATCGTTCTCCACGTGGTTGGATATATGCGCATTTTCAGTGCCTATCGGAGGTACGAAACCAATGTAATCGGCTTCGTGGTGTTGGGGCGACCTAAACCCTTGAGTTTCATGGCGTTCGGATGGCTGAATCGAATAACGGGGCAGCATGGGAGGCACAGCGGTAGAGGTTCACGATCTAGAGAATTTCAGTATATAATGTGTGTTCCCTGAGGAACACGGCATGTGGGTCCATACATAGTACTCGGAATGTGTCCTGAGTGATACATGAACATGAGATGGAGTACATGGTCATGTACTCCACCACACTGGGAGACCAGGTAGGCTACATGGGTTACCCCATGTACCCATTACACGGGATGGAACACATGAGATAAAGACTCGTACGGGAACACGACTGCATACAGAGAGCTGTCCCGACATACTCGGACATGGTGTGGGATATGTATTACACTTCACGTACTGACTTTTCTACACGAAAAGACTTACGAAAGGGTCTTTGTACTTGTGAAGTACCCACGGTCAGAAAACATTGGATGTGATAGACCTACACACCATGTACTTTTCAGAAAATGGATTTATCTTCTTGTCAATCGTATCTTGGATAAGTTTCATTTGAGTTAGTTCCCCTTTTTCTTGTTCCCCTAATGCTCAGATATCATTTCCTTCTATATGAGTTTGATCTCTTCAGTATGACTATCTGTGATAGAGTAAGGTATCCCTCTGAGAGGCCCAGAGTGAGATTCTCAATCCATTATTGACCCTAGGTAAGTCAAGTATCGACGTGACTACTTCCAGAGGGTGAAGATCCTCTACCTACTAGTTGAATCCAGACGATTCGTGGTATCCACTAAGTCCCTCGAAGTGATCCTCATCATGGTATCAAGATCATTCCACTCTCAAGAGTATATTCTCCCAAAATGAGTGTATCTATCTCCTGTGACTTTTCCTCACAGAAAATACTTCTCGTATAGAAGTCATCAGATCTATCAAACTCGTGGATTGAATTCTCCAAGATGAGTGCTTCATAGAATCTTTGAACTGAATCTTTATCAGGGGTATGTGGTTGCGTGACTTGTATCTAGACTGCAGGTCTAGGTTTTAAGTGTATTTGGATTTTCTTCTCCTATTATATGTTCAGTAAACATATACTATGTAAATGATGACAGTTCATTTCCTTTGGGTATTGCTTTGTGGTTTTCGGGGTCCTCTACTGAGTATTGTTATACTCACCCCTACATAGACTTTTTTCGCACGTGTAGTGTCTTGTACAGACGAGCAGCCGTTTGACAGAGTCCAGGGAGGACTAGGACATGACCAAGACATTGGAGTTTCTTATAGGATGAGGTGTTTCTATGTCTATGAGTAGCAGTCTTAGTACCTTTTTTGTGTTTACAGGTTGGACGTTGTGGTTTTTTTATCTTGTTTTTTGTGGGTTTGTATTTTGGCCCAGTTTACTTTCAGTAATTTACTTTCTATCATACCATTTTGGTTGGGTTTAATTGTATGCATTTATTCTCTTTTTTATTGGTTGTTTTTCATTTCAGAATTTGTGCGCTTGGAGATGTATGTGTGTACATGTACTTAGGAAATACTTCCCATATTAGTAATGTGCCTACTAAGTTCTAATCACCAACCCCTGGCCTATTGGAGGTGGGCTTGGATAGCCGTAACACAGCCTCACTAGGTCGGTTTATGATAGAGTGGTATCAGAGGTCGTTAGTTCTACCTTAGAACCAAGAGTCTATGAGTATGGTTTGGGGAAATAGTGTAAAGTGTTTCAGACTCAACTGTCAGGCCAAAGACTCCATTTTTGGTACAAGAGACCGACGTATCCATGCACCAGGACACTGATAAATTGATTTTCAACTCGGTACATGAAAACACTAGTTGGGGGGAAATAAATGATTGGTACATGCATCATATAGGAATGGGATGTGTTTCTCATGTCCTTTGTGTCATCTATTTAGATGTACTCTTTGAACATTGTACATATTGTTCCTTACAGGAAGCCTCAATGATGCATACCTGCAAGGATTCAGCAGCGCGGTCATGCGGATAACCCCCTCTGTGACAAGGCTTTGATAAAGGGACCAATTCCCCTATTATTGCCTCCATGTTGTGCTTCTGCTATACCGCCACCAGTGGAGAAGGTCGTGGTACCTGCAGTAGCGAATGACAAGGGGTGAAGGCTGAGCGTGATCCATGTTTTCTAGAGACAGTTACCCCTTCGGTTCCAAGGTGAGCCCGGCCCTCAGAAGGCTGAGGACTTTCTGGAGGCAGTCACCAGAGTTTTCTGTCTATGGGGGACACCGACGAACCAGATGGTTATCCTAGGAGCTTTCCTTCTTCAAGGTTTGGAAGAATGATTGTGGAGTCTGACCACACAGACTCAGGAAAAGGTGACTCTTTCATGGTTGGAGTTTGAGCATCTCTTTAGAGAGTAGTTCTCTCCAGTTACACTGAGAGCAGTGTGCATCCAGGAGCTTCTTAAGCTTCAGTTGGGCAGTTTGACTTAGCTAACTATTCATCGAGGTTCAACAACATCACCAAGTACTATATGGATATGGTCCAGGATCAGTACTTTAGAGCTCGGACCTTCAAGCGAGGTTTATGATGGTACATATGAGCTAGTATCATGCCTCTTTTCATTCCAACTTATGCTGGAATGGTCGAGCGAGCCATTGTGGTCGAGAGATTCTTGGTGGAGCAGAGATATCTAACAGCAGTCAACAGCAGGTAGGCAAGTTCAGAGACCTCGGTAGTAGGGAGACGATGTCCGGAATAGGGATCAAGATGTGGGAGATGTCACAAGAGGACCCAGGATTGGGGTTTGGAAGTCCAGGGCTCTCAGACTGGATCTAGTCAGCCTAGCGAGAGGTGTTGCTACTCAGGCGACGGTAGGGGGAATCCCACTAGATATTATCTAACATGTCGAGTAGCTGATAGGGAAATGATGGATGGAAAACCGAGGCAGAGGTAGAGAGTGGGGAAGATAGACCCTCCAGGTGGAGGACGTGGAAGAGGAGCAGGGAGAGCTGTAGGTGGTGGCAGATGCTTCGATCTACTTCGGCCACCATGCTGAGGAGGTCTTCCCCTTGCTTAGGGAGCTGGGGGACAGGGGTGGGGACATCTACCTGCAGTAGAGGCGTACGACCCAGGGACTCCATGGATGATCCAAGGTACAATTTGTGTCTTCTCTAACTTAGCTATCATACTTATAGACATAAGTTCCAGTCATTCCTTCCTCGCCACATGTATTTTGTGAAACCTTGAGATTACGGTAGAGTCATTGACTCGATCATTATTCTTGGAGACACCTAAGGGAGGAGACTCGATGATCAAAATCTTTCTCAAATAGTGTAATCATACCCTCGGAGGTGAGAGTTTTGGTTGGAACCTCTTGGTGGTAGTGTCTAGGACTAACAACGTCATTCTCAGTAAAGGATTGGTTTTCATCGGTCCATGTCCAATTGGACTGTATTAGGCGAAGAGTGTGGTGTGTCCACTGCAATGGGATGAGTTTTTTCTTTGTCTGTGAAAGGGAGACTCAAGTAACATAGAATGGGCTCATTCATAGGAGGGTACAACCAATCACTCATGAGTTGGCTAGCCTTACCCTCGGGGTGGTAGATGTTGTCAGGTTATAGTTCCCAACAGTAGTGGTGGAGTATGAAGAATTCTTCCCTGAATATGTTCTAAGACTACCTCCCCGCTAGGAAATATACTTCTACATCGACTTACAACCTGAGACAACACTGATTTTCACATCATCATATCAGATGGCTCCCGCAGAGCTCTATGAGCCAAGGGTGTGGTTGGAGGATTTGTAAAGCAATGGTTTTGTGAGACCTAGTGATTCACCCTGGGTGGTCCCAGTTTGGTTTTCCAATATGGGATATAGGAGTTTGAGGTTGTGTGTGGATAATTGGCACGTAATCCAGGTAACAATGGAGAATAAGTATCCACTACAAGGATCGATGACCTCATTGATCAGGTAAGAGGGGAACAATGGTTCTCGAAGTTTGACCTTCGATCAGGTTACCACCAGTAACGAGTAGGTGACAAGGATATACCAAAGACAACTTTCATATATCACAACGGTCACTATGAGTTCTTGGTGATGCCTTTCAGTGTGAAAAATTCCATCGTAGTGTTCATGGGACTGATGAACTAGATCTTCCATCCGTACATGAACTGGTTCATAGTGGACTTCATCGATGACATCATTGTGTACTCGGCGTCAGATGAGGATCACATGAGACACCTGCGGATGGTTCTAGACGTACTATGAGAGCACCATATTTATGGGAATCTCTCAAAGTTCCAGTTCTGGATTCAGGAGGTCCTCTTTCTGGGACATGTCATTTCATCAGATAGAGTAGCTATAGACCCAACCAAGGTAGAGGCATTTTTAGCATAGTAGACACCTCAGAGCATAAAGGAGGTGCGAAGCTTCCTTGGGTTGTTAGGATATTACTGGAGATTCATTCTTGATTTCTCTTGAATATCTTCACCATTGATAACTTTATCTCGGAAGGGGAAACCCTACATGTGGACGGAGAAGTGCAAATAGGTTTGGGAGCAGTTGAGGCCGATTTTTATGAGTGCCCTGATCTTGAGATTACCGGATGAGGGTCTCAAGTACGTAGTTTTCTGCGATGCATCGAGGACTGGGATTATCTGTATCCTAATGTTGAAATAGGTAGTGATTTCTTATTTTTAACACCAGATTTGGCCACATGAGCAGAACTATGCAGCCCATGATCTTGAGTTGGCAGCGGTAGTCTTCCCATTGAAGATGAGGGACACTACCTTATCGACAAGCGGTTTATCATCTACTCTAACCACAAAATCCTCAAGTACATATTCTCACAGAAGGATCTGAATAATAGATAGATTCATAGGCTAGAGTTCATCCAAGACTATGATTTTAAGATCACGTGTACTCTTGGGAAGGGGAACAAGGTGGCATATGCTCTTAGAAGAAGGTCGATCTCGCAGCTATTGTGTGAGGCGATAGAGTAGTTATCCATGTTGTGATTATCCTACGTGGAAAGAGAGGATGTCGCTTAACATCGATTGATGGTTGTCACCCCTCCACTCTTATAGTGAGTTAGGGAGGCATAGCTTGGGGAAGTCATATGTGCGGCATTACGTTCCCAATTATCCATAGGACATGCTCTTGATGGATAATAACAAGGTTGGGAGCACGTACTTCTTTTCAAGGGATCCCCTGTTCTACATGTGGCATTGCGGGAGAAGGTCTTGAGGGAGTTCCATACATCTTTATTGGCAGTACATCCTGGAGTGGAAAAGATGTACCAGGATCTCCAATGAAATTTTTGGGGGTTAGGCATAAAGAAGGCAGTAGAAGAGTTTGTTTCTCGATGCCTAACGTGAAAGTAGGTGAAGGTTGAGCTCCAGGTTCGGGCGGGATTATCTCACCTAATAGAAGTTCCAGAGTGGATGTGGGATGGAATATCAATGGAATTCATGATGGGATTATCACGGCCGTCTAAGGAGAATGATTCCATCTTGGTGATCATTAATTGACTAACTATGTCATCCCACATCATAGCTGTCAGGGAGCAGAGATCTGTAGAGAGCGTGGGACGCCTCTGTGTGTAAGAGATAGTTCGGCTTCATGGAGTACCTTCAACAATAGTCTTGTACTGAGACTCTCGTTACATGTCCCAGATGTGGAAGGGATTGCAGTAGGCTTTTGGGACTTAGCTACGCTTGAGTAATACATTCCATCCCCAGATCGATGGTCAGACGGAAAAGACAATTCAGGTTCTAGAGGATATGTCATGGGCATGTATCTTGGATTTGGTCACTGTTGGAAGTACCACATATCAATGGTGTAGTTTTCATAAAATAATAGCTACCACTCCTCCATTGGTATGGCACCTTTCCAGGCTTTATATGGGAGACCTTGTCGGTCACCGCTTTGTAAGACCGACTACAGAGAGTCATCACTCATGCGTCTAGTGTTGGTATGAGCTACCACCAAGAATGTACAGATCTTCCAAGAGCAGATGAAGACTGCATAGAGCAAGTAGATGTAAAATGATGAATGGTGACGAAGACCTCTGGAGTTCGAGGAATGGGACCATGTCTTCTTTAGGGTCTCACCTCAATGAGGGTTGCAGTGATTTGGCCGAGGGTGAAACCAATCTCTGAGGTTCATAGAACATTTTCAGATACAATGTAGAGTTGGAGAGGTGGCGTACCACCTAGCTCTACCACCACAATTGCACAAGGTACATGATTTCTCCCACATGTCGCAGCAGAGGAGGTACATGCCTGACCCATCGCACATCATCAACTAGGGCGAGCTGGACATTGAGGATGGATAAACCTTTGCTGAGTACCCAGTGGAGATCGAGGATCGGTAAGAGAAGATCCTTCATGGTAAATGAATTCCCTTAGAGTGTGTTCAGTGGAAGCACGGGAATCTTTAGGGAAGCCTGTGGGATTGGGAGACTCAAATTCGTGCCCAGTACCCACATATTTTTGAGTAGCTCTTATTTTGGTTTTTTGAGGACATGATGCCCCAAAGTGGGAATAATGTAATGTCTCATATATTATATCTATTATTTTTTAAAATATTATATAGAGTTATTTCGAGAACAGACATTTCGAAGGCATGCGATTATGAGGCTTGGAGTTCCTAGAATAAATGTTTCAAATAAATTAAAATTTTAAACTGTATGCATGAGAAGTTTTCTTATAAAAGTGTTATAACTTGTAGAAAGTTCCCAGATCAAAAATATATGGGCACCATTGTGTTCAGAGAGGAAACTTTACCTTAGGCGGGGCCTAACATTGATCAGCAAGATTCAGCTGTGAAGGATAGTTTTTTGGACATTTAATGGAAATAAAATAAAATAAAAAATTATTTTATTTAAATGTTTCCTTTTTGCACAGTGACATAATTCTTCCATTTTAAAGACCTACGTATGGAAAGTTCATAGAGTTAGCCTCATAACCCTGCGAATTGGGAGAGAGCCTCTTGGAGCATCGGAAGAGAAACCGTTGGTAGATGATGACGATGCATCTCAGATTCAACGAACCGTTCCAAAAAACGTGATACGATGATCATTATTCTACCAGATCGAGGTAGGGGCTGTTATTTCAATTATTCTTTCCCTGTTTTTGGATTTAATGGTGAATGCAGATCAACCCAAAAAACAGGTTGATCTGCGGATCATGCGTTCCCATTGCAGGGTGTTATTTTCCATTTCATTTGGGGAATTGATATGATTACTGTTTGTTTATCGTTTTATTTTTCTCCTTTTGATCCTACTAATGGGAATGGGTCAATTCCATGATGAAGGAAGGTGGAGGTCCATTCCTCATTTTTCTTTTGTATTTTATCCCCCTTTTTACTTGAGTTCTTCATTTTCTTCATGGACCAACGAACAACCGATTTTTGTGCATCCGCACTGCAATGAAACAATCCCAAATTAATGATCATACATCGCAACGACCTAGAGGATGAGCGATGATGATAGAGGATAAAAAATCAGACCGGATCAGGAAAGATCGTTCTTTGAGCATTCATCGTGAGTGTGGATCGATGCACATTTTCATAACTGATAGGAGGTACAAAACTATCAAAAATAGCTTCGTGGTGTCGGGGCGACCTAAACCCTTGAGTTTCATAGCGATCAGACAGCCGGATCAATGAACAAGGCAACATGGGAGGCACGACGGCAATGGTTCACGATCTAGAAAATTCCAGAATACAAGGTGTGTTCCCCGAATAACATGGCGTATGGGTTCCTACATGGCACTAGACGTGTATCCCGGTCAGTACACGAACATTGGATAGAGTACACGGCCATGTACTCCAACACACAACCAGATTTGTTTGACTTCATGGGTTACCTCGTGTACCCCTTTCACGAGATGGAGCACATGATATAAAGTTGTGTACGGGAATATGGCTGCCTACACAGAGCTAGACCCACTTACTCGGACATGTCATGTGATCTGTACTACACACCGTGTACTTACTTTTCTACACGACAAGCCTTACGATACGGGATGTTGTACATGGGCAGTACCCGGGGGCAGAAGACACGGCGTGTGACAGAAATACCCACCATGTACTTTTCAGTACATGGCTTCATATTCTTGTCCACTGTATCTTGGACATGTTTTTTTAGGGTTAGTTCCCCGTTTTCTTGTTCCTAGGAAGGTTAGGTATCATTTCATTCTATATGAGTGTCATCTCTTTAGCAGGAATTTCTATGATAGAGTCACGTATCCCTCTGAGAGGCCCGGAGCGAGATCCTCTATCCATTCTTGACCCTAGGTAGATTCTGGTATCGACCTGACTACTTCCATAGGGCATTGATCCTCTACCTATCTGGTGAATCCTGATAAGTCACGGTATCCACCAAGGCCCTGGATGTGATCTTAATCTGGGTATCGAGATCTTTCCATGCTCAGGAGTGTGTTCTCCAAGAATGAGTGTATCTATCTCTCATGACTTTTCCTGATAGACAGTACTTCATGGACATACATCATTAGAGCTATTAGACTCGTGGAATGAGTTCTCCCGGATGAGTACTTCAAGGAATCTTCAAACTGAATCCCTAACGGGTGTCTGTGGTTACGTGAATAGTCTCTAGATTGCGGGTATAGGTTTTGATTATATATAGATTTTGTTCTACAATTATATGTTTAGTAGACATATACTGTGTAGAGATAATTGTGCCTTCCCTTTGTGTATTTCGTTGTGGTTTTCAGGGTCCTCTACTAAGTATTGTTATACTCACCCCTACACGGGCTTTGTCGGTACGTGTCGTGTCTTGTGCAGATGAGCATCCTTTTGACATAGTCCTGGTCATATCAGGAAAGTATTGATCCTTCTGAGTTCCCTACAGATTGTGGTGTTCCAACGGTTATGAGTAGCAGTCCCAATACCCCTTTGTGTTTACATGTTGGACATTGTAGTTTTCACACTCTTGATTTTTGTGGCCTTGTATTCTGGCCTAGTTTACTTTTAGCACTTTACATTCTGTCTGACCCTATTGGTTGGGATTAGTTGTATGCATGAATTCTGTTCCATAGTGGTTCTTTTAAATTTCACCATTTTTTGGGATTGGAGCTATGTGTGTGTGTGTAGGTACGTAAGAAACGCCTCCCATGTTAGTAATTTGCATACTCGTTGCTAGTCACTAGCCCTTGGCCTATTGGAAGCGGGATTGGGGAGTCGCAGCATGGTCCCCACTGGGTACGTTCATGACATTGGACAACACCCATCATCATCCATACTTATGAGTTCCACCTTAAAATCATTAACATTTAAAATAATAATGAACACGTTGAATTAAAATATTTTTCGACATTACTTTTAAATGAAAATCATTCACATTACATAAATAACCCACTAAAAAATGGGTTTCAAAAAACATTTATAGAAAATTATTCATTTCATATACCATAAATAACCAAGATAATAAAATTTGTTTCATGATATTTTAAAATGGATTCACATAAATAAATCATTTATAATCACAACAAGATATAACCATGTGAAATAAATGGGTATCTAAAGATATTAAATAAATTTCTAGGTAAATACCAATCAATAATGATAATAAATCCTAAGGTATTTACCCCAAATAAATTGAGTTTATATGTTAAATTCAATAATGTCCCCAAAAAATTAATATCAAGATTTTATGTTAAATCCCTTCAACCATAGGAAAAAAATATCGAGTTTTCATAGAGGAAGAAGATTCATAGATATATTGTTCTTATACATAGTGAGTGATTATGAAATAAAAAGGTATCGATGAATCACTCCAACAAAAGATAAAGTAATTAATTAATTATTCTATAGAAATAAGGTGGGTGGTTATATTTGATGAAAATCATCAATAAGGAATAAGATATGTCAAAGGATGATAATGTAGATTAAAAACAATGTTTAAGACTTTTGAAAAATCACTTTGGAAATAATTAATATCTAATATCATTTAAAATCATTTAAAAGTATATATTATGATAATTTAGATAAAAAATAATTTTCTTTTGTAAAATAAGAAAATGTAGATACAATTTTTCAATAAAAATGTAATAGGTGGAATAAATATGTGATCTTTTATAAATTGTAAAAATATATCATTTTAATCATATTAATAAATTTTTGAAGTTACATGTCACATTCAAAATATATTTTTAAATTGGTGAGGATAAAACATTGAAAAAAATATATTTTAAAAATAAACATCAATAAATAATTCCATGTCAAAACATAATTATGACCAAAAGAAATCTGGGTGGAATATTTTGAAATACATTTATTCGAAACCCCACAATATACAAAGAAATATTATATTTTCCTTTTTAAATGTATAAATAAAACTTAATAGAATTATATAAATTATGCCATATTAGATTTCCCAGATATAGTGGAGAGAAATTATAGGAAGGATAATATTTACATTGAAAAAATGTCCAATTATGACATGGAGGTTTGTTCATAAAAATTTTGTACTTTCAGATCTGAGATTAATAACGTTGGAAGCATTGAATCAAAATTTAAATTCTACACATAAATATATAATGTAAGATCATATAAAATGTAAAATCAATTATTAATGATAATATTAAAGGTTAAAGTTCAAAATAAACCATATAAATCAATGAAATATATTTGAGTTTGCAGAGTCACTTATCAAAGACATAGTTAATGAAGTGAGAAACTTTTGAGAAATGGTTTTAAAATGTAAAAATTATATTTCCCTATTATTCAAGATAAAATATCACTTAATAAAATAATAGGGAAAAAATTTCTGACTTATATGAATTATTTTCAACAATAATAATTATAAATGATTTAATTTGAATTCACCTAAAAAACAACTTATTACATGAAGAGAATTTAAATCAAAAAATTATGAAAGAGATAGAGGTTCAAATTGAACATAAATTTCCATGAATAAATGCTATTTAATGATATAACATCTCATTTAGGAACAATATACACCAGTTAAAAAATCACCTAAAAGCGAACTTATCTTAAATATAGGAATTGGATATTAAAAACCACTTCCATGTTCCTGATTAATTTTCCACATGTACACAACATATTGATCATTTAAATTAAGTCTATTAATAAAATTTCAAAATAACATTATTCATATCTATAACCACTTATACTTGGAATTGATAATCATTCCAAACATATATATTAGTTAGTTTTTACCAATTTTCCCACATTTTAAGTTTATAATTTTAATGGTTTATACATATATCATATTTTTGTGTTAGCATTTATTATTATTATAATGTTCATAATTCAAATGTAATTAATTTTTCTATTAAAAATGAAGTATAATTATTTATGAAGCTTCAAATTCCCCCCAAAAGTACATTATTCTTTATCATAGAAGAAGAAATCAACAAAAACCATTTTCTAGTGATTTTAAACCAATGAGTGGTGGTTTCGTAATTCCTGATTAATGTATTGATTTATTACTTTAAAAAAGAGAAATATTGTTTACATATTTATACCACTATAAAATAATAATCAAATTTTTAATCATCAATGACATAATTTCATAATATTTTTAATTTATGTGGTAAAAAACCCAAATATGAATACACAAAGATTAGTGGATGATTATGAGTTGATTATGTTGAAATATCAATATACCTATACCATAAAAATATATTTTGTTTTTTTTTTAATTGTGATATAAGATAATTATAATGATTTATGGGAATATTTCAATGATATGAAATAATTTAATAATATGAAATAATTTAATAATATGAATAAATTTCTTCCCTATTTGTTAATTGATTTAAAATGGATAATTTTTATAATTATTTTTTACCACTCATGTAATTAAGTGTGTATTAAATTCATATAACTATAAAAATATTAAAATCATAAAAATTATATGTATCCCTTAAAAATATCCTTAAAACCAGCCTCCAAAGACAACAATGAAAAAAGTGAAACATTTCTTTGTAGAGGCGGTAGTCTATACATACGTATGATCAATTTTTTTGTTCTTATTAGTAGATTTAATAGATTGAATAATTATTTTGTAATAAATGTAATTAAATTTTAATATACTAAAGATAATAATTTCATTATATTTATAAGGTTATCAAATGTTAAGATCATAATAATTAAGAAGGAAACACTAAAAATTTGGATACTCTCATCTTGGATATAAATTCTCACTATGAATTATCTTTACAAATGAATGAATTATGATAAATAATAATGAAAAGAGTATTTTAGATGTGGGAGATATTTATAGGAGTAAAAATTCGGCAGATTTTTAAGCGGAAGTTTAGAGGGAATTGAAGCCTTGACGTTTTCAAAGTGTTTCGTTTTACAAGAAAAAAAGAAGGTTATTTTGGGAATTAACACTTAAAATTTCAAAAATGCGATGCTACTATTCCAATTTCAAATTAAAAAGTATATTGGCTTCTTTTTTCGGATCATATTATCTTCATCTACTCATTTTTATTTAACCAATAATGTTTTGAGGATTTTTCTTTTAACATTGTTTCATTTACCCGGTTTTATGTTTACCTTAGTAATTAATTTCTAATGGTAGAAATAATTATTAAGGCAAAAAATTCAATTTACCACATATTATAATTTTGATGTAATATTAGGAAAAAATTTCATCAAATAAAATTTATGTTGGTTTAAAATAGTAATTTTAAAATAACAACACTTAATAACGTAAACTAAATTTTTAAGCAAAAAATATTAATTATTAAAGTTGTATATAATATAAAATTGTCTTCATTTTTAATTTATATTTAAATAAATTGAATTATTAAAAAAATAAAAGGATTGATGCTTGGATGTAAAAAAATATCCCCATGAAAATTCATGGTTTATATAATGACCTAAAATAGTTTTAATTACCATATCAATTTATATTATCTTCAAAATATTTGACATAGGTATTATAAGTTAAACAAATTTAAAAAATCATTTCATGTTCATTTTTTTAATATATTATCACTTGAAATATTTTTTAATCTCTTGGGTCATTCTTATATTATGATAAAATCATAAAAAATACAAGTTTCATGAAAACCATAATTTTTAACTAAAAATCAACCCTTTCATAAAAACATATAAAATTATTAAATAGTTAAATTTGATATAGGGAATTAAAACATTATTTTCATTATACGAAATTAAAATTATAAAATATTTAACATAATCATTTAATGGAAAACAATAAATATAAGAAAAACATATTCCATTTAAAATAAACTTTTATCAATATTAAATCACATTAAACAATTATCCTTTAAGGTTTATATATTTTAAATGATTAATATCACATTGTATTCATAAAGGTTTTATTAATCATCATCATCCAATATTTTATGGAATTATAATGTTGGGTGTTTTCTATAACATATGTTATAGAATGTAGAATATAATTAAATGGACCTATAATATAATTTAATTATATTGTTGATTGAGGAATAGTAGTAAGTGGTGTTCTTTGATTTCATGGTGTTGAAAACATTCACAATGTTTCTTGAATCTCTCTCGGTACTCATATATTTTTCTTTATTATCATATCTTTTTTGATATATATGTTACATTAATATATTTCTTATTAATTTTGGAAAAATATTTTAATAAAACTCATTTGAATCAAATCCTAGTAATTATTATTTACTAGTTATAGGTTACAGAGTAATTACATTTCTAATAATTTAAGAGATAAGTTGAATGATATTCACATCACATACTATTTAGCTACTCTTCATTTCTTAACTATTGTATAAATATTAGTGAATTAATTTATGTTCTATTTGGATCAATTCCAAAATGTTCACATCCTTTTGAAAAAATTTGTTGGAATTTTTTAGGTTTGAAATCAACTTGTACATTGGGAACAAAAATATGGTTGTTTTTATTTTTAAAATGAGGTGCACACATATCTAAAAAAATTATCTGATTTTATTCATCTATACCAGATGTGGGATAATAGTAATCACATTATGTTTCATAATATTTATTAAATTTTAAATTATTAATATCTAAGGGAATATTAAAAAACTCATAACTCCTAATTTCATGATATAATCGTTTTCTATATCACTACTTCAAATATGAATAAATAGTCCCTGTGAGATATGGTAAGGTAAATTATGTTTTTTTCATTAATTTCATAATATTTTCAACCACTTCCCCAATAATGAAATTATAAATTTGAAACACCTATTATAATGAATAATAAAATATAACTAATGATCTAGAAGATTCTCGTGATATTATTGGGGAAAAATATGAGTTCTATATACATCAATCCCTTCAAAATTCATGATTATGTAGAGATTATATCATATTTCATATTACATTAACCAAAACTCTATCATGTTTATAATATGTTCTATGTATCATTTTTGAATATGTACATCCCATATCTACCACATATTTGAAACATAGAGGTTATACAACTATGAAATGAACTGTCATATAAGGAAAAACCACTGGATATCTTGTTTCATAGTGATGAAGTGTTGTTATAATATTCTATAAACCTAGTCAATTTTATGTGGATAAATTATTAGTCTAAGGAAGCTATATTATAAACAAATGATTTATTAACAAAAAAGTTACTGAATTTTTTTTGGTATTGAAATTTCTATTTTGATATATTATTAATGGGGAGATGTAAAACCTCATATATTTAGTTTTAAATTATAATTAATAAAACTCATTTAATAAATTCTTCATTTTATGTAAAACACTAAAAAAATATTGGTTTATTTTATTAAGGAGGAAAAAATAAAATAAAAAATAAAATACATAAAAGCTAAATAAATGAATCATAATTAATAAAAAAATGGAATAATTCCCCAAGTATATTAAAACATTGCAAAATTGAAATTCTCATCATCTTTATCAACCATGAAAACCATACTGGCCATGAAAACTATAAAAACAATATTACGTGTTTGACATATTATAAAAATTATTATAGAAAATGATAGAGTGTCATTATTGACTTTAATAAAATATATATGTTTATATATCGTATTGTTGTTTGAACAATATATTAATGGTCATTGTTATTTGGTCATTTGTAATATATGGCAAATTAGATTATTTAGAGGGATTTTATATACCATTTATTGATATAATAATGGTAAGTGTAATTAATAATATGTTTATTGAAAAATAATCATCGATACTCAACAAAAAAGTTCATTATACTTTTTCCATTAATATGGTGCGTATAAAAAGGAATAATCTCATTTTAGATTTTATAGAAAATGTATGAAGTTATGGAGTTTACTAATAAAATTCAACCATATGAGGATCATTTATCAAGGATTTTAAAAGAGGTATAATCAGTAGGGTATTCCCTTGACCACACCTAATAGGAGCTTTAATATGTTTTACATTAGTAGAATCATCTACAAGAGTAGTTCAAGCATATAGATGTCACTATGAGATATATGTCAGATAAACCAGCATTAATGTAACACCTTGACATTTTTTTAATGTTTTTGTTTAATTAAATACATAATTCAATATCCTTCTCCATAATAAAAAATGAATTAAAATTAGTCACATCATATTTATTATAATGATTTTTAAAAAAAAATAAAATATCTATTAAATTAAATGAAATTAACCACTTAAAAATTCATACATATAAATAATATATATTTAAAATGATTTAATATGTAAAATGATTTTCTATTAAGAAATAATGGTTTAATTTATTAACTATTTAAATATATTACTGTTAAACGATTATTTTGATATCATATAATAATAAAATAATTTTACTAACAAAATTACATCATAATGTTAAGAATTATTTTCAGATAATACTAAGAACATTTAATACTTAAAAAGGAAATTTTTCAATATAACAAATTTTCATTGTATTATCATTTAAAAGATAAATTTATATATTTTAAAATATTAGTTTTCTAAGTTGAACATCAATATTTAATTCCACTCATTAATATTTTTCTATATTTTATTTTCGATATATTTCTACAATATTTTATTTTTAGATGAATTTTGAAAATATCATTTCACCAAAACTCTAACATAGTATAACAAATATATAGAATTGTATAAATAGTTATTTTTAAAAAAATTTATTTCTCAATTAAAACTAAACATTTTTTAAAAAATATTTTCATTTTAAAAAAATTATTGTTATCATTTTTGTAACTCTGGTTTAACATTACAATCAAAGAATCGTTCTTCAATATTTTATTTTCATTAAATATTATTTTTTAAAAATGAATTTTTTTGTATGACTTGAAGGAAGAAAATAAAATTAATAATGCAAAAAAATTTATCAGTAAAATGTAATTTACTATTAATTTTATAATAAAAAAATATTTTAAACATGCAAATACACTTTATCTAAAATCGGCATTTTTCATGTTTCATGCGGTAATGTAAAAACTAATTTTAATTAGTCATATCATTTTTTTGATAAAATGGATTTAATATTTTAAATTATTATTTACAAATTGTTTTTAAGATAAAAAATGTTTAGGTATTAATAGTAAATTACATTAGTAATAACTAGTTACCATAGTAAAATCTAAAATATAACCATTAAATCAATGGAAAGGGGCTTAAAAATGTTAAAAAATATTCTAATTGATTTTTTAGATATTATTGGCCTTATGTCATCATAAAAAAAAATTTATTTTTTGGATCCACATTACTTGTGAAACAATTTATCTCTTTATAATTTGTTTCAATACATACCAAAATTCAATTATCATCACATTTAAATAACGCCTCTCACCACCAATTAAAGGCCACTAAAATAATTTGGTTTCATATTTTAAATATAACTGTTTTCCTTCCCCTATAATCCCATTCCATTTAATTCGTCCACTATTCAGAAATATTTTTTATATCCTTAATTTATAAGTAATCCTCCAAGAAAAATTTTAAAAATTCAATATGATTTCACATTGTTTGTCCTAATATAATTTCATATATATCGTGATTTTTCACATATAATTTTCTATTTAAAATTTAATTAAATCAATAAAATATTTATAATTACTTTTATTAATTATTGGGAATACATATTAACCACCATTTCAATTTTTTATTATTTTTAACGAAACCATCATTTGTTCATTGTGAAGATTATCGCCTCTAGAAACGACGAATTCTATTTTTCACCATCACGTAAATTTGAAAATTATTAATGTGATATTGATGAATAAATGTGACATAAATCATATAATTATGATTATAAATATTAAAATTATAATCCTTCTTATTTCCCTCTCATTCATTGAGAAATGAAAATGTTAACCTTGTATTGTTTAAACTATTGTCTCCGTGAAGTAATGTATCTCATTTTCTACCTAGTTTTATTAATATTTAGTTAACCATATAAAAATATAATTTCCCATCTCAAAATTATATAATAAATATCATTATTCCTTTCAATAATAATATTATATAATAATAAAACACTTGCATAATCATAATCACCCATTAACAATGGTATATTCATATATGGGTCAGTCAAACCACCTACATGAGAATTGATATAAAATAATTTCATGGTAGACTATGAGAACCAAATTAATAATAATATATTATATAAATATTTAATTAATGATTTTATATTTTCTTCTAGTATGGAAACATCAATTATAAACGCATTAATTGCGATACTTCTATCTCTTCATTAAAAATATTTTAAATGTACTCATCGATGGTTTTATATTTTCATATCCTAATAAAAAAATTAAAATTATAACAATATAAATGATTATAAATAATAAATCCCATTACCTTAAATTATCCTGGAATGATATAGTTTTAGATTATATTGAAAAAAATTTTGCTACTAAGATACTATTTCAAAACTATCAAGAATAATCACAACCGATTATGAAAATAGATGTTCACAAAATAATAATCATATAAAACGTAATTGTAATTGATGTTAATAAAATGATATATATGTACGAATTAATTTATCAATAGGTGATTAATTTGGTAATGTTTATTTTATAACATTTTACCTATTTTTTGAGAAATATGGAATTCATGGTTAGGGTTTCATGTCTCAAATTTAATTTCTTTAGACATATTTATTATTGTGTGTCATGACATATTTGAAATGGTGTGATTAATGAATAATGAATATGTTTTTCTATATTAATTAAATAAATGGGGTTTTAATATATATATCATGTTCTATATTTTAATGATTTCCAATTCAAATAGAACCAATTTTTATGGGTTTTCATTAAATTAAATCCATTTATTGAGTTATAATATGTCATCCATAACTTCTTTCTTAATATATCATTTTATTCCACCAAAAGAGGTTATTTTATATTTAATTCTATTAAAATACAGTTGATAAGGACTTTATATTTAGATTATATTGCACAATTAAATTTTATTCCCAAATAGTATATCATTATTGAATGAAATTCATTTCCTCTTTATGTAAAGTGTTCCTCCTTCTCTAAATTTTCCATTCTCACAAATGTTCTTCTTTATATTTGGAAGCCTAGTTATATGTTATCTCATGTGACCTTAATATTTCACTTCTCTTCATTTAAAAAATTATTTTTTACTCTATTTTCAATGTGTGATTTCAAAAATGTTATTTATAAATATTAAAGTGTGTTTCCATCATTTCAAAAATAATTATTTTTATCTTCCACTACTTATTTATTTTTTATAAAAATTATTTCATTTTATAGTCCTATTATTAAAGTTTATTTGTAAAGGTCAATATATTTCCAAATTTTGACATCGACCAATTTTTTTAAAAAAACTTTTTAAATTGACTCATAACATGATTATTTTATGAATTTGATCTAAAATAAATTTTAATGTTTTCCCCTATGAAAAACAATATTCCACCATTTACAGTTTATTTGAAAGTTTCACTCCATTTTTTCATGTTTGTGAAATAATGTATTATCTACTAAAGTGATTAGATATTTCAATTATAATTATTTAAAAATATAAAGGTAATTAATAATTTCCAAAGTGGTTATTAATAGAACACCTAAAATGTTTTTTCATCTAAATAGTTGTTCTTTTTAAAATGTTAAACATGATCTACTAAAAATCCATCAATTATACCATCCTTTTCAGTTATTTGGATATGAAATATAATGTCCTTTATTTCTGGAAGAATTATTTATGACCACCTTTGGCAATCTTAATTATCAATATGTAAATATAAAGGTTATCATTTAATGATTTTCCATAGTGAACACTCCACATTTCGTTCTTGTGACTGAAGGGTGTTCACTTTTTCTAACAAACATTGATTTATTAGTAAAATTGATGAAATTACTATATTCCCATTATTTATATTGTGTATATACCATATGATTTATTATCCATATTGATAGGTGTTTCAATATAAAATTACTGAACATCTTTGGTTCATATTTATTTTCTTGGTGAATATCATATTATAATTATTTATGGAATTTATAATGTTTTCATTATGTGATTCAGTTTTTTGAAGGATATGAACCCAATTATCATTGATTGGATTATTAGAGATATAAAATTGATTTATTTTAAGACTAAAACATATATATATGTATGGTGATGGGTGTTGTTCTGCAATGGAATTGTTTATGTTTAGGTTCCATGAGATAAAAATAGTACACCAAACGATTTATCTCAATCCTAATGGAACATTGTGAAAATTATCCAAAGATGAAGTGGTATATGGGAGAATTTATCATAATACAATGTTGATATGAGAGGATTTATCCCATTCCAAAGTGATATATGAGAGTATTTATACAAAGTCTAAGGGTCCACTGGAGGATTATCTTAACCCTAACAAGGTATAGGATTGGTTATCACAATCCAAATACTTGATGAATGTTATGGTGGGTAGATTTACGATATAGTTCATGTACATATTTTAATTCCAAACTATTATATCATAATTTTCTTCCATTAATTATTCTTCTTGAATATGGTTTAATGTTTTTTGATTCCACACATGTTTATATAGTATATGTTTATACATGTGATATTACATGTCCTACAATTAAGACTTAAATACAATTCTTATTTTCCCATGTTCTTTTCCCTTATATATTTCTCCCCTTATGATGTTTCATCATATGATTATGATATAAACCAAGATAACCTGTTGATATGTATTCCATTACTATTCATTTTAACTCTCCTTTTTCTATGATTTTCTTTTTCCCATGTTATAAAGATATTTAAACTTTCTTGATGAATTTGTGGTAGTATATAAGATTTAGATAATACAGAGATGATTATATATTAAGATAATTATGAATCCAATCACTAAGACGAAAAACTTTTTGGACCTTAGGTAATGTGACTGTTTGTAAGAGGAATTTTCTAAATCATCAAAATAATGTATTATTTATGGTATGTTTAAACTATTTCAATATAAATAAAATAAATGTTGGGTTTAGTTAATTTATAAATTATTTTAATTTTTTAATTTTTTATATTATAATAATTTATTAAAAACTCTTGGAATAATATTAATTATGGGACAACATCTTTATGACTTAGTGAAGTATAGTTTTCTTGGTTCTCTTAGAAGAGGATTCATATCGATATACTAAAAGTGAATACAGTGTCTGGGAAATTTCTATGAAGGGGTAATAACCTAAAAAGGTTGTGCAAATTATTAATGAAATCATCACTTGGTGAAAGATAAAGAGGTTTAACTACACACCTATTTTAACACATTCTATGTAAAAGCTTTGGCTAATATACATTCTCTTTAAAAAACATTATGAATGATTTAAATACCTAACAAGTTCAATTATAGAACTAAGTAGGATGATGAAAATGAATAACATTAATTGAAACCTAATTATTAATAACTTAGGGTATATATTTTATCTGTGTGTTATTATTTAGGATCATAGTTTCCATCATTTTTATTTAATGTTTTTTCCTTTAAAACATTCCCTTTTTTGAACTAATGGATAGAACATAAACGAAAAATGTTAATAATATGTGTAATGTAAAATTTGATGATTATCCGAAAAAGAAACCCAATTAGTGAGAAATTGATCAGAAACATTAATGATGATGTTATACCAATTTATGAATGCTAGAAAAAACATGTGGAGATCCAAAATTTTCATGTTAGTAGAAGGGTGTCATCGACCTATTACTAAGCTAATGAATTTTTACCATTAATGGGTCTCCCAATCAAATAAATTATTGTGTGGTGAAAAAAAAAAGTAGATTGTATATTTGTACTCTATAGATCTCGTAACATGAAATGGTTTTTTAGGTGTATATCATTTGTAAGGTGATTCTGATCAATAGTAAACCCTAATCAAGAACATGAGGCCAAAGGATGAAATTGATTACACGAAATGGGAAGTGATTAAAGTTGAATTAATTAGTATATATTTTTCCTTAACACTAAATATAAAAATAGGGAGATAATTCCTTAATCGGATTAAAAGAAAATATGAATTCATTAGTAGCTGTGAACAAAACATCACAAGGAATTCAAGGTATTAATATAGTTCTATCATTGTCCAAGAAAGTATGTTAAATCATTTATTCAGTGAATTAAAGCTGGGTCTCTAAAATTAATTGACTATAAATGATTTTGGAAGCTATGAGGAGATATTGGGGTATACCCTTAAGGTGGAAATGGAAACTAAGGAATCTCATTATTCTCATGGTTTAGGGGCTAATAATATAAAATTTGATTTTTATGAAATTTTGAGTTACAAAAACCATGTAAGAAAGAAACTATAACTTATAACAGGATTAAATGTTAGAATAATCATATAGGGGACTATGTTAAAGCTACTTGTATGTTATTAATCTTTGGAAGAGAATTTCACTGAGAACGTGAATAATAAAATACATAAATAAACCAATAAATGAAATAGATGGAGGGAATTCACATTGTAATTCAAACTCTTTATTCTAATGATGAATATTTTTTGATAATGGGCATTACATCAATGCATAAACCCAATATTCCATCCATAAAGAGAAAATTTTCTAAATAAATATATCTCTCATCAAGAAAAATTTCTGAGGGGAAAAATTACCGTAAAATCATGATCAATTTCATAAAATACTAAGGATATGAAATTTAATCTCCCAAAATGAAAAAATCAATAAATATTTAATAAACAATGATGGTGAATCCTGATAATATAGTGTCCTCATAGGGGATCCATGTCCCACATAGTAGTTATTTGAATGCACCTCAGACACTATGAACTAGGTTTTTTTGGGTATCCCTACCCTAGAAACCCCAATTAATTATTAGTCATGTCAGGTTTCGATGATACCTTGGATAGAATATTGAATTTTCTCACCTAGCTGACCCATATGGTCTAGCATGCTAGTCATACTAAAAAGATGGATAACACATCTTATTGCAGAGCTGTCAAACTGGTGCATCTGCATCATAGATCCTTATGATCTCTATGTTAACTAATTCTGTTTTCCCATTTGAGGAACTATCCCATGGGATATTTTTCGTGTGATATAGTCATATCTTCATTTTCTACTAACTACAACCCATTTTCCCTCTCCCTGATCATCAAAAGTCTTATGGTCATTTTCACCCATCACTTTCACAATGATTTCGATTTAGTCTCCACCTTCCAACCATGTTGGCATCTTAGTATCCAACCACATCCTTCCTTCCCAATCCTTCTCTTCATAGATTTAGGTTCTCATGGTAATTCCACTTAATTCTTAATCCATTCTCATTATTTTCTAGTGTTACCACCCAAATGTCTTGATTTCAATATGGTGATACTATCACCAAGTCTTGGGGGATACTTTGGAAGCCATTATTCCCATTCCATCATCATATCTAACTTGAAACCAACATCTACTTAAGTAGGGATAAGAGATTTGATAAAAATAAAAGAGGAGAGAGAATTGAGAAGGGAGGAGAAGAGAATGATAGTTATTTATTTTTCATTATAGAAATTAATTTCAAAAACCATCAAAAAAAGTTATATATAAATTCATTCAATAATAAAACATGAATCTATTGCATAAAATTTCCAAGGATCCATTAATGGGGAAAAATCCCTTTTAAAGGATTCAAGGTAAAAAAAATCCCAAGGAATGATTGATATCTTAATACTATTTAACTACCTATATTATACATCCATGATGAGATAATAATAATTAAATAAGAATCCATACCTTATAAGAGGGTCACCCTTTGACAAAGGGTTCAGTTTTATTCATTGTAATTGATAGTCTTGAGGAACAGTTCACTGATTCTTTGTTATAACATCTCCAATATTGAATCTTATTTTTACATGGGATCATTTACCTGACCCTAGTATTTATGGGAAATAATATAATATAGATTCCCTGACTAGGTTATTAAATTTAATCTCAAATTATTATTAATAAAAATAGTTAACAATCCCCATTTTTAATATAGATCAAAATCTTCTAATTATGTCAAACTCTTGAGATCCTCGATGTGAATATAAGTAATACCACCACATAGGTGATCACTATGTTTAATATGAAACCATTTTTTTAGTTTCCATATTTGACAATATATTTAAATGTAAATTCATAATTCATTATAAAACATGTTCATGGGTATATAATAAACTTTTTATACATAATATGTCATAATCGAGGCCCTATAGTTGTGGTTCATTTACATTGATTCAACACATTGGTAATTGATACACCCCAAAATAATTAACACTAAAAAAATTGAACTGTTCTAATTGGGTGAAATATTAGTTTTATGAGGTCTTGGGACTCTAAATACTCTAAATTTATTTAGATATCTTGCAAGAAAATACCAGGAAACTACATTATCTCTTCCTTAAGATAATTTCCTACACAAAAAAGGAAATAACTCAAGAACATAAATTGGGAATCCTAAAAACATATATCTTGTAGTAAATTAAAATCATCACATGCAATTTAAAACCTGTGGAGGTATGCACTCTAAGATAACTCATTACTGAACCATCATGGAAGGAAACTTTTGCTCAAAATATCAATGATTATAAACACTAGTTTTTTTCAATGAAAATACTACATGGTTACCTAAATCTTCTCTTGATGCATCTTGTTAGGTCTCAAAACCATGATCTTTTTATAAAATAACGGTCTTTATACAACATAAAATTACATAGATCCCAAAACATTGAAATTCATATCATAACTATATGTTACAAAATAAATATCTAATGGGAATTCTCTATTCCCTGCATTTAAATAACATTCTAGACGGTGGTTCTATGGCATTAGCAAGTCCTTTCCCCAACCAAAACTGAGTGCTTCAAAAAGATTTAAAAGAGACAACATAAGAGATACATGGAATAATTATCTTAGAAATGTATTTAAATGTCAATATTATCTCATGAAAATAATGAAACATGAACCGAACTTTCTAAATCATCATTCATGTGAAACATGTTCCTTATACCATAATTTATTTACAATATTTTATCATAATCCTCCACCTAAATCTAGATTTATTACAAACCAGCACCCATTTTTAACGATAATGAAGTCTTGGTGTAATCTTTCATTCATAAATGATACATAAGAGAACATTATGGGTGATATTATCATTATTCAAACTACACAATGACAAACCATTTTCTATTGAGTGGACCTATATTCCATAATATAAATAACGTAATCATTACTTTTCATATAACTATACTTTTTCACCATTTAACCCCATGATAAATACTACTTCAGTTACTAATATAAAAAATCACTTGAGTGGACAAATATTCCATAATGGAGTTCATTTTTTGAATTCTACAAATCGAAAAATTGTCAGGGTGAATTTTTTGGATTATATTGAAATTCTGGATTTTTTTTATGCATAATGAAATACTGTAAAATACCGTATATTCAAATTATTAGTTAAATATTTTATTTATGATATCATAAGTGATTTAATACCACATTCATCAAACTCACATTAAATTATTACTATTTAGGGTCACATTAATTAAGACTATTCATAGTCTTCACAAAATTATTATATTAATGATTAATATAATGTACAATACCTCATATCCTCCACTATAAATACCTCCATCATTACTCTCTTACTAACTCACCTATAAAGCCTTGATGCATTCCTATGTTCTTACCAATACTCCTCCCAAGGATCTTCCCTAAGTATTATAGCATATGGTCTCATGCAAAGGCCATAACCAAAGGCCTTAAGAGGAATCTCAAGGAGAAGAGATTATGAGGTAACCATCATCTTTTGTTTTCTTTCTTTTCTTTTCATTTTAATTCCTATTTTTCATATTTCTTCACATCCCCTTATTCATTGGGAATTAATTATATAGTATCTTAAATATTCTTTATTTTATAATTTTTACGGTGTAATCACCAGTATGCATCTTATCCTCTCCAACATATTCAAGAAATTAGAACACCATCTTTGATGTGTTGATTTACTGACATCATAGACCATGTGATTTAATTTTATTTTAATTCCCTTAATACTCTTCATGAAACAATTTTTATGGTTGAACTAAATTATAATTTATGTATTATATATTATATAAGGTTCTAGAAACATTTTGTACACATGTAATTAATTTATAAAGCAAAATGAGTTCATTACGATCGAATAATCGTCAAAATGACCAAAACAAATATTAATAATATTTTTAACATATAAATCTACCACATTCAAGAATTATAAATGATAAATGGTATAATTAATGGTTCTAGAAATATTAAAATTCCCTTACATTACAATTCTGGATTTTTACTTCCAATTGACAAGAATATCCACCATGAAGTGATCATGGAAATTATGAAAGGAACACACCCAAAACAATGCAAGGAACAAAATACTAAAAATTAAAGGGTAAAATGATGTAATTAAATCTACATATAAGGTATTATAAATATAAAAATGTTTCATTAAGATATTAATAATAGTATATAAACCATTATAAAAGAGTTTTATGTTAGACGAACCCGAGGTATGGGTATTTTTAACCTGATTTCCATTCTTTAGATTATCCTTCTACTTCATTAAAAATTTGGATTAAATATGGATTATGGGATTAATTTTGTTTATATTATATAGAATTGTTTTTATTTTTAATTTATATACATATTCCATCCATTCTATTAAGTTTCACTTCAATTATATGATATTTGTAAGGGGTTTTTTTTTAAATGTTATTTTAAAATTCATTTTTACAAAATTCAGAATCAATGTTTTTATGAAATTATTCATGTTGTATGATTATGTTATAGATCTTGGGAATTGTTTATGTTAAAATATGGGACCTATATTTCCCTCCATTTCATTGGGTATGTGTAATTTGGAGGTTAGCCCTATGGTTACTCAAAGTGTAACTACGATGGTTACACAAATTGTAAGGTAGCCATGAGGGTTACAAATTATAAGGTAGAAAAGAGGGTTATAAGATTATGTAAGTAGTTCCACCATGATACCTTTATGATTATACTTATGTTCTTATATTTGTGGTAATCATGTGGAAATCTCAGGATTCACAAAGTAGGTATATATGGGTGACAAGTATGCCTTTGTAAAATGATTTCATATGTTACAAGTATTCATGGACTAATGTGTTCCTTCATTATTTTTAAATCCCGTACTATGATTTTTCTTCCCACCCCAAGTTATTAAATTTATTTCATAGGTTATAAGGATGTGTATGGAAAATAATGAATCCATGTATAATGTTTGAATAATTTTCAGAGAAATCAATATTTATTTGAAAATTATTATATTTTGGATGAAATGAATACTATTTTTATGGTATCCACTATATATTATTGTGTGATGTTGATAATTTATTATGTCCCAATTCTCTAAATCTCTAAGTTTCAAAATATCCTCAATATAAAAGTAAGTGATTTCGTGACTAAATTTATTATTATGTAATGTAATAAGTTTGGGTGCTTATAGATGGTATTATAAGATGATTTAGATAACTTTTGGGGTTAGGGTGATGTTAATAGAAAACCATAAAATATTTTTAATTTATTATTAATTTAAATGTTAGATAATTTAATGATTACCATGTTTCCTCGACCACGATATGATGGTTCAGAATGATAGTCCACGGAAGAAACAATGAAGCTGAAGAGGAGAGGCACATAAAGAATGATATCCTTCAGAATATATAGCGTAGAATGGTAGGGATCGGAACCAAGCAGTTTGTGATAGTAATGGCTCAGCTGACGCTTGAAATAAATTATGGTGGAATCCATGCAAGAGAACAACAGGAGGTACCATAATGGAACATGATGATAGAGGAACAATTTAGGAGACATCACCCTCATGATTTCAATGTATATTCCGACCCATTAGTGGATGAAGGATGGGATAAGGCCATTTAAATAATATTTGATGTAATGGGATGTTCAAATAATCAAAAGGTAAGGCCTTCCATTTATCATTTTGTAGCTGAAGTGGATTAGTGGTGGTCAATGGTAAATAATATCAGGGATAGATAGGATATGGATTCCATAGAGTGTAATGAAATTAAAAATCTTTTACTTGAAAAATATTTTCCTAAGGTGTTGTGGCATAGGATGGAGAAGCAATTCCTTTAATTGAAGAAAATAGTGTAAGCTCCAGTGGTCATGTATGAAGAAAACATCACTCGACTAGAAAGGTATGCTTTAAATATTATTCTAGATATTTATAGAAAAGTAAACATCATTTAATCAATATTAGAAGAAATTTATTGAAGGCCATTGACCTCCCATGAATTCATAAGTTATGAGAAACCATTGTGATATGATGAGATGGTATAGATGGAGTTTTCTTATGATCGCATGAATTTTGACAACTAGGATATGAAGAGGTTCAGATGGCCAGTGTTGAGTAAGAATCAACCATAGAAATTTGATTGTAAGAAAATCCAATTCCTGGTTTGGGAAAGGTATGGCAAGAATCAGCTTTGGGAATGCCTAACTAAAATGGGGAAGTGTTTTTGATGTTATATGTTTGTACACATGGACTTATATTTTAATGAAAATGAACCTATAACTATTCATGATAATCAAACTATTAGGTGTTTTAAATGTGGTGAGATGGGTCATTATGAAAATGCATACTCAAAAATAGATCTGAATGATGAAAAGAAGACATAATATAAGAAGAAATTTGTAGTCAGATCCTTTGAAACTATGTCAGTAGATATCGTGTCATCCAATGAAGTTGTATCAGGTACCTTTTTTTTAATCATATTTTTATAATGATTTTTTTGATATGGGGTCTACACAATCCTTTATTTCTGAGGAATTGTCTAGTAAATTGAAAATATCACCTTATCAAATGAGACCAAAACTTATTATTAAAACACTAGGCGAAATATTATAGAAAAGAGGAATTATAAGAATATTTCTATCGTGGTATGTGGAAAGACTTTACCAAAGTCCTTGTTGTTTTTTCCTTAGTAGAATTTTATGTCATTCTGAAAATTGATTGGATTTTTGTTTATCATTCAAAGAATGATTGTAGAGCGGAATAATTGGTTTTCCAAAAAGAGTTTCATTTTTGATAAAAGAATGAACACATACAATTAATAACATATCAGTAAGATGATAAACTGTTAAAATATGGGAATGAATGTTATCTTGCTCATATTTTTGAAAACAATGGAACTATTCAAATTAATTATATGTTAGTTGTAAATGAATACCTTTATGTTTTTCTTGATTAGTTACCTGATGTTATAAATAATCAGGATGTCAAATTCACAATTGAATTAGTTCCTGAGGTTAATGCCATTTCAAAACCTCTGTATAGAATGTCTCAAATAGAACATGTTGAATTGAAAAATTAGTTGCAGGATTTTTTTGATAAAGCCTTCATTCATCCTAGCACTTCACCATGGGGTGATCCTGTTTTGTGTGTTAAAATGAAATATGGTTCCATGAGACTTTTCATTGATTATAGTGATTTTAATAAAATCACAATTAATAAAATATCGTTTTCCTCTTATCTATGACCTTTTTAATAGCTCTAGGGACCTCATTACTTTTCTAAGATTGACTTGAGATTGAAATATCATTATCAGAAGGTGAAGAAGTATTACATCCCAAAAAATATTTTCAAAATAGATATGGTATTTTTTAATTTTTTGTTATTCCATTTAGGTTAACTAATTCACCTATTATATTCATAGATCTTATGGGTAGAATATTTAATTAGTTCTGGGAGAAGTTTTTGGTATTGTTTATTAATTACATTCTTGTATTTTTTAAATGTAAAGAGGATCATGAAAAACATATGTGGTTTGTTTTGCAATACATAAAAGAAAATAAACTATATGGAAAATTAATCAGGTTTTATTGTTGGTTATAATAGATTTATATTATTTGGAACATTATAAATAAGGATGGAATAACTGAAGATCCTTCCAAAAACAAAGTGGTTGATGAATGAAACATACCCACAAATATTACATGGATTCATAGTTTTATTAGATTAACTAGTTATTACTGACGATTTGTTAAAAACATTGCACATTTATCTATCCGAATAAGTAAGTTAATACAAAAGGGGTTAAATTTATTTGGAAATAATAATGTGATGTTTGTTTTCAAGAAGAGAAGAAGATATTGGTGAATGCTCTATTTTTGTCCTTGCCTTCCCAAAATGGTGATTTTTCCATCTACAGTGATGATTCATTGATGGTACTTTTTTTCTGTTGAATAATGATCAGGTAATTGTTTTTGCTTCAATACAAATAGAAACTCATGAGTTAAATTATCCAACACATGATTTTGAATTGGAAAATGTGGTTTTTACTTTGAAAATTTGGAGCATCATTTATACAGATCAAAATGACAAATTCGTACTGAACATAATGGTATAAAGTCTATATTCAACCAAAAACAATTAAACATGAGGAAGATAATATTTCTTTAACTGATAAAGGAAAATTATTGTGTGATCAATCACCATCCTGGAAAAGCATACAAAGTGGTGGATTCCTTGAGTCTAAAACATCATGCATCATTAACCATGTTATGTTTATAAAATGATACCATGATTAAATAATTTATGAATGTTGGATTAGAAGTTGTTAGTTTAGGAAGTACTACTATTTTGTTTCATGTTTCAGTGTATTCATCATTATCATACAGAATTTAGTAAGCGCAGAAGGAAGATCGTGAGCTATAGAAAAAGGAAAAATTGGTTAAAATGTGTAAGCTTACAGAAATTATCAATGATAAAGATTGTGTTTTATGATTTGGTAAAAGGTTGTGTGTGCCTTGGGATTCCCAGTTGAAGAAATATATGATGTGTGAAGCTTATAGTTCTTCATTTTCATATCATCCTAGTATTACTAAGATGTACATAGACCTTATAGGGTATTGTTGGTGAGATGTAATTAAACGATATATTGCTTATTTTACAATGAAATGTTTGGAATGTCAAAAGGTTAAAGAATAGTGGCAGTTACCATAGGGGATGCTTCAGCCTCTTCTTGTTATAGAGTGGAAATTATAGAATGTATCCATGGAATTTGTGGTGGGAATACCTAAGACATCTCGATGTGACAATGAAATTTGGCTTATTGTTGATTGATTGAAAAATAAAAACATTTTTTTCTATTCGAGATACAATGCCTTTGGATCAGCTTTCTCTACTGTACCTCAAAGAGATTGTTACGTTACATGGAGTTCCTATTTACATTGTATGTAATCAGGATACGAGGTTTACTTCTAATTTTTAGAAGGTCCTTCAAAAGTAGTTAGGCACATAATTCAATTTTATTACATCTTTTTATCCTCAATCATATTGGATGTCAGAGTGAACGATTCAGAATTTTGAAGGATATGCATTGATCTTGTTCAATGGACTACTAGGGATATTGGGATCAACATATTTAATTAGTTTAGTTTTCTTATAATAATAGTTATTATTACAATAAATAGATGGTGCATTTAGAAGCATTGTATGGGAAGCGGTGTAGAAATATAGATTTTTAGAATGATATCGGGTAAAAGAAGTTGATGGAACCATAATTAGTATAAGAAGTGGTTGAGAAAGTGAACATGATCCAGCAACACATGATGACAGTTTAGAGTAGGAAAAAATGTTATCCATCCAAATGGAGGAAAGAAATTTCTTTGGAGGTAGGTGGTCATGTTTTTCTTGGATTCTCACCATGGAAAAGTGTTGTACATTTTGGTAAGAAAGAAACGATAATTCCACAGTTCCTTAAAACATATGAAATTCTAGAAACGGTTGGACCAGTGACATATATAATAGAATTGCCTCCATGATTGATTTAGGTACACCATATTTTTCTTTTTTTGGTGTTGATAAATTATGTTCCAGATTCATCTCATGTCTTGAGCCAGAAGTAGTTTAGTTGGAAGAGAACCTTTTTTATTAAGAGAAACTAGTTCAGAATCTTGATTGAAGGGAACAAGTATTTATAAATAAGGTAATACACTAGGTAATGGTTTTGTGGAGAAACAACATGGTTGAAGAAAAAACATGGGTGTTTGAAAATGTTATGATGAAAATATACCCTCACTTGTTTAAAAGGTAAATAAAATTGTGAGGACGCAATGTCCAGAAGGTGGGAATAATGAAACACCCAATGTTTTTAAAAATAAATTGGAATGAATGGAACATTGTTTTAAGTATAAATTTATAACTATCCTTTAAAAGTAATTTTTCTTCTTCAATGTTTTGAATTACGAAAGACAAACATATATAATTCTGTTTAGTAAATTATTTCAATTCTAATGGAACCAACATGATTTTTGGTGAATAGTAACATACCTGATGAATAGTAATATGAATATTAATATGAACCTAATTAATAGTAAATTGCATAATTATTTAATTTTCTTGGGGATTTAAGGTAATGAAATCATGGTTAATTTTACAATGTGATATAAAAGTAGTTAGAGAATTAAAATTGTTGATTTTTTAATAAAGATTGATTTTATTTAAAAATTAAATTATTAATATTTATAAAATTATATTCAAATTTTTTTTTATTATTGAATTCAACCCATCAATAAATGGTTAGGGTGAATTATTTGTATTTTTCTAAAATTCGTGAATTTTTTTATGAATAGTGAAATACGGTAAAATATCGTCTATTCAAATTATTAATTAAATAAAATATTTATGAAATGATAATTGATGTAATACCACTTGGTTCGAACTCACGTGCCATTATTACTATGTGGCTCACATGAATTAAGAGTATTCATAGTCTTGAGAAACCATATTATAATAGTGATTAAAATAATGTAAAATACCTCATCTCCTCCACTATAAACACCACCATCATTCCTCTCTTCCTACCACTCCACTCAAGCCTTGTGATCTTCCTATGTTCTACCCAATACTCCTACCAAGGCTATTCTCCCACATCCTAGAGATTCTAGTCCCAACAAAAGGCCAAATCCAAGGGCCTTAAGAGGAATCTCAAGGAGAGTAGATTAAGAGGTAAACATCCTATTTTGTTTTCATTCTTTTCTTTTAATTTTATTTTCTATTCTTCTTATTTCCTCACCTCCCCTTATCCAAGAGGAAATAATGATCCAGCACCTTACATATTCTGTATTTCATCATGTTTAAATAATTCTCACCATTAATATTCTTATCCTCTTCCACTTATCAAGAAAGTAAAATATCATCTGTGATGTGTTGATTTTATAACATTTGGACCATGTGATTTAAATTTCATTTACATCCTTAATGACTGGTAATGAAACAATTTTTATTGTTGAACCAGATTAGAATTTAAGTATTATGTCTTATATAAGGTTCTGGAATAATTTTTTACACATGTTGTTAATTTATTGAACGAAATGAGTTCATTACGATTGAAGAATCACCAAAATGACCTAAAAATATCATTATTTTTTTATCGTATGAATCATCCTCATATCATAATTAAAAATGATAAATTATATAATATATGGTTCTAGAAATATTTAAATACCATTCCAGTCTAATTATTTAGTTTCACATCCAATCAACAACAATATCCATCATGAACTGATCATGGAGATCATGTAAAGAATGGTCCCAAAACAATGCAAGGAACAAAATACTAAAAATTAAAGGGTGAAATGATGTAATAAAATGATCATATATGGTTTTACAATGATGAATTTGTTTCTTTAAGATATATATAACACTCCTTTAACCATTATACTATATTTTTAAATGAGTTTTACGTTAGAAAAACCTGAGGTAAGAGAATTCTTAAACCGATTTCCATTCATTGGGTTAACCTTATACTTCATTATTTATGTGGTATTAAATTTGTATTATGTTATGAATTTTTTTTATATAATTTTGAATTATTTTTATTTATAGTGTGTATATATATATATATATTCAATCCACTCTATTAATTTTAACTTTAACTATATGATATTTTTAAGGGGTTTTCTTTTAAAATTCCATTTTCCAAAATTCAAAAGAAATGTTTTTATGAAATTATTCATGTTTTATGATTTTTTTATGGATCATGGAAATTGTTTATTATGAAAGGTGGGATCTATATCTCACTCTAATGCATCAGGTATGTATATGTTGGTGATCAGTTGTATGGTTACTCCAAGGGTTACTGTGATGGTTACACAAATTGTATGGTAGTTGTGAGGTTACAAATTACAAGTTAACCAAGAGGGTTACAAGACTATATTGGTAATTCCCGAAGATAACATTATGGTTCTATTTATGTTATTATGTTTGGGGGAATCTTGTGAAATCCTCATGATTCACAAAGTATGTATATATGGGTGACAATTATTTCTTTTGAAAATGATTTCATACATTACAAGTATTCATGGATTAATGTGTAATTTCTTTTTTTTTATCCCATAATTAGTTTTTTGTTCTCATCGCATGTTTTTAAAGGAGTTTCATAGGTTATAAGGTTGTGTATGTAAAATAAGTAATCCATGTGTAATGTTCGTAGAATTGTGAAAGAAATCATGTTTTTTGAAATGTTTTATATTTTGGAAGAAATGAATATTGTTTTTATGGAATCCACTCTATATTAATGTGTAATGTTATTAATGTATTATGTACCAATTTGATAATTTTCTAAATATGAAAATATTATCAATGTTAAAGGAATTTATTTCTTGAATAAATTCAAGATTATGTAATGTAATAAGGGTGGTTCCTTATACTAACCATATAGAAAGAGGTCTTTTATTCATAATAAAAAGAGGCTTCAACACCAAATTTTTACGAACAAAAAATGGGATGATTGTGGGTGCCCCCATAATCAATTGAAGGTGGTAACATCTCACACATAAAATATTAGAACCATTTCTCTAAATCTACCAAACCATGAACATAGACAGTCCTCTAAATGTATAGTCCTTAACTAGATGATCCAACAATGAGGTCACTAATCATGCCACTAATATTTAATTAAATACTATATGACCAAATTTCAAGATCAATTCTACTCCATGAATTAAAAAAAACCAACAAGAGGTTACTATATAGATGTAACTCGTGAAGGAAGATTATAAAAAATTCTTTGAACATGCAACATGATCCTCCACAAGTCAATATAAGGAATGATATAGACAACATGACTCTGAAAAACTATATGTGTGTTCATCATCTCACTAAAATAATACTTGAAATTCCATATCTAGAACAAAATATGATGTATAATATTCTCTCTGATATGGGTAAACAATGGGTCACCTTTAAAAATAATTCATGAATCCTTTAAGATTCACTCAAATAAAATTTCATATCCATACATATAGTGAAATATGTCATGTTGAATGCCTGAATGTTAACTACCCCTAACTTCCTATGGGAAGGTTATACCTTCCACATGCGATGGTATCACACTCATCATGGAAAGTGGATCCCACATTTTATACTCAACTATGCATCCCATTTATTTTCTAACACTAGTACCTATTATATTATTTCATATATATCATTGAATATTATCTAATTCATGTATGAATATCCTATAGGACCAATTTTAATCAAGTAACTTTTATCCTCAATGATATAAAAGGGTATGAAATTTAAAATGATTCAAAAGTGTCACTCAAAAACTACATCCAAGAATATAATGATCACAATGAAATAGTAGTGGAAAATGGGAAGATGGTTTCCATTATTGAAACATTCTATATAATAAGGGACTTGAAATGGGTTCTATTGAAATATGAACCTTTTGAACACAAAATACATATGAAATAATTCACCCCTCCACATTTTAGTAAGAGGCCATATAAAAATAGCACAAGAATAATACTCTGAACTGAACCCTTTAATGAATTTCCATAATCATCCATCATGTTAATAGTCAACATCTCTAACTATCATCACTATTTTCTTGAAAATAACTTTCCCATTATGGTGATTATTGGATAATATTTATGTGTTTTTTAACTCTTACTTTCCACACAGCACAATTAACTCCACCAAATAAAATGATAATCAATAGATCCAATAAATAAATGTTTTTATTATTATTTTTGTAATCAACTTGGAGGCCCATCCACAATAGTTCTCAACTCATCTAAAGGTGAATTGGTAACCATGTCTAATAGATGGGGTGCATCACCATTAACAATTTTTACTCCTACCAAATACTCACTCAGGAGTCTCTTCCATTGGTGGTGTCTCATGAAAACCCAACCATATAATGATAATCTATTCCTCTATAGTCTACATCTAATCTATTGGGCTAAAAATATTCCTATCAAATAAATTTACAAAAAACATATCATGAGGTTTCTGTCCCCAAATTCATAAATGATAAATTCTATTCCACCACGTAGAGTGTTTAATATCATTGTATAAATATCATTTTTATATTTTATAAACTAAACCAGATATCCTACTAAACTAAATCAAGGGGGACCCATGACATTGCTTGAATGGAATCCCTAATCTCTATGGGTTTTTCCTAGAACCTGGAAAAATTGAATGATCATGGGATAAAATTTCTCCAAAATAATAATAAGAAAATATGATATGAGTGTATGAGAATCCATCAATAGTCTATATAAATAAATCATCCAAAATAAAAAAGTAGGTGAAATTTGAAAAGTATAAAAACAGATACTGAAAAACAATCCAAAAATTCACATAAAATTACAACAACAACATCTCCATGATCTCTTCATAAAAGGTGGATCACAAAATATACAGGTCATTATCAACTCCTATGGTTCTGATATCAAGAACTCCCACCACCTTAAAGTGATGTTTTCCAATTTCTAGTTCCTAGAAAAATAAAGTATACATACTCCCAAAGATATATGTTGGGTGTTCGAAACACTATCCTAGACTGAATTTACCAAACATTACAATATAAATCCATATAAAATAAAATAAATATATTTAATTTTAAATAAAACATTCCTTGGTATTAATTTCAAAATCTATAATAAAAAATTCATTTCAAATTTATTCAATGGGGCGTATAGAGCATGTATGAATAATCATTTATATGAAAATAATCATGAACACGTATCTCTATCGTAATAGGAAGTACTGGATAATTTAATAAACACAAGCCTGTAATAATCCATTTTAAATCATAGAACCATGGTTACAAGCCTCTATTTAGGTAGATAATGGTTAAATAATCCACACACTCTCAATGAAATATATTTCCAGACATGAAAACATCCCTTAATCAGAATCCATGGGGGTGCTTATTCCACCATAGAAGAATGACCTCCCTTTCATTATCAATAATATAATCATTATCATCGTCAATATATTTATATGAATATCTAATACATTCCTAGTGCATTGGTCATGGAATCCCCACCTCACTACCCTGCATCCCATGTGATTCAGCGGAATCAATCAAGGGGAAAATCATTCATCTCAAATAAGTTTCATAGGTGGTCATTCAAGAATCCCCGAATATCATTTTAAACAATGAATTCCATTTCAAAAATTAACATCAAACCGTTTTCATTAAAACTCATGCATTTGAACATAATTAATTTCATTCAAAATCCATAAAACATTGAATACCATAATTTCTAAAAAATAATCAACATATTAATTCCTCAAATCATTCATTTCAATTTTAATTCATATTTCTAGAATCAAAATTTTATATCAAAATTTAGTTATAAATGTATTTCATTATACACCATGAAATTTGAGAATATTTATCAAGAATCTCATCTCATGCCTCCGAATTTAAATAAAATAACATTTGAAATCAAACAAGAATTAATTGTTCTAATATGTATTGAAAATATTAAGAAACTACCTACCTCACCTTAAAGTATCTCTTATCTCCCAAAAAGGGATACATAATCAGTGAGAAAATTGGGTAGAACAGAAATAGCTTGAATCCAAGATACAAAGTTCACAATTCAATATCCAGATCCATAAACATGAGATGAATCAAAAACCCTAAAAGAAGTAGAGACATTAGTACATGGGAATTCAAAATGAGATTAGTGGTTAAATTAATATAAGAGATTCAATGATTAAAATGACACATTGTTAAATTAAGATTAATGGTTAGGAGGGATCAACTATCCTTATGAGATCCTCCAAATTCATAGTCGTTGAATGGAGGTCAATGGAGGAGATTTTAGAATTAAAATGGTGGTTTTAGGGAAAAAAATATGATACTACCATAGACTTACTCACCCATATCAGTGTCATCTGTTATCCACTAGCTTCCATTTAATAATTGTTAGTACTACAAATAATTCATACACCAACAGATATCCAGTGGGATTCAACAAGTTTTTGATGTATTTATTATAGAAGTTCCATTTTATAATTATTCCATTTGTCGCTTGGTGGGTCCATCAGTTAGTCAGTGGACTTATGGTAGGAAAACCCTATTGAAATCATGCTACTAGTAGGACTATGGGTATCACTAGCTACCTCATGGGCTTCCAACAAGAAACCCCTACTACTAACTTGTCACTGGTGTAGGATTTGGATGTAGTGGAATCATGGAGGTTGGGAGGGACCAACTTTTATTTATCTTAATCGATGACCATTCTAGGATAAATACAACAATAAACACCAATATCCACATATTAAAATAAAATATTTATATATAGAGAAGAAAAGTGTTAGATCAAATAAAGGGGATCTTTCAAATCATCTTTATAATTAATTTATTAATTTCTGAGGAAATTAAATACCTCGGTTGGTACTTTCCTTATTGATGATTTTTTATTGTCCAGATTGAACCTTACGGATTTAATTCATTGTACTCATGATGACCCAAAGTATAATCCCTCTAGTAGTGATCCACATGTTCTCTAATGGTCTTTTATCAGTGACACTCAATCTTTGGGTGCAAGCATGGCGATGTGAGTGTATTGTGTCGATCGTTCCTGATCAGTCATTATTTGTTCTTGAATAACTTCTCTCATTCTTGAGAGGGATAGATGAGAGGAGTAGAGATATAAAATTTTTGGCTCAATAATCCTCAATTCATTGTGGTTTTGCAGAATAGATGTACCTACCTATTAATCAACATGGAGTTTTAGTTACAATATTTAAGTGCAAAACAAGAATTAAATCCAATAATAACTATTGGAGAAAACCCATTCCACAAAATAATAATAACATCACCATTAAATATGGGGCATAAAATTTCTCAAAATAGAACCATAAATGAAATTCCATGCCACATAATGATAACAGAATTATTATTATTTCTGGCACTAAATAGACAAATAATATTTAATAATCTGTAATTTATTAATTTATAAATGGACATGGTCTTGGTCTTGGTCTGTTAGACCTACTCTTCCATTTACTTAACACCCGAATAAAATATTCCAATTGTATTAAATAAATATTTTTTAGTTAAAAAAAGTGAATTAATATTTATTAAAAGTTCAACAAAATAAGTAAATATATTTTATTCAAAATCTGCTGTATAAATACTTATTTAATAAATGAGATCATTTTAACTTGAATAAAATTATTCCATGGTATTGAGTATAGTATTTATACCATTAATTAAATTCAAATAGAATTTATTTAAGACCACATGAAACACTTAGTGTGTGAAACTATTAGATTCTTTCTCGTTGGCATTAGGTGGTCTTTCCAAAAGTACTAGATTACTATCTTGAAATGGGTCAAGTAACCCAATAGAAATAAGTTATAGTCACAATTATGGAATCCACATATGAACTCTCACTATGTAATATAATCCTTTTTCACAATATCTCATCAAGTAGGTTTATTGATATTTTCATCAACATATATGCTTGATATTTCATTCTTTGACGACATGAAATTAACTTGTAGTTACACCATGGTCATGGAATTTAGCATGATGTTTCTATTTCAATCAAAGGATTAAGATACAAACTTCTATTAATGGAAGGGAAAAATCCTTCTACGACTTATCCATTAATAACATGTCATTTAGAATACACCCAGAAAACCCTACATTTCAAAAGCATATGTTATGATGGTTTTCATCATTAAATCAAACTGAGTGTTTTTGGAAATTATTAAGGATAATATTTATGTCTAAGGACCATTAAACAAGCTCATATAAAGGAATATCTAATTACACCAAAACATTAATAATTCCTACTAGTGGGTATGTTCTCATAATCTCCCATCTTGGAGATTACCAAGTGTGAAATTCATGAGAATAAGTCCCTTCCACTTATGTGTTCTTTCACCTAATGGTATGTATACTATGTGTCCCATCATAGTATTTCATCCAACCATAGAAATATATTTCAAATTTTTGTTAGAGAACATCAAGGTTCTCATCATATCGGGAAGATTCTATGACCTTTTTAATATGAAAAATAATCTAGGAAATTATAACATTATAGTGATGAATAACTTTGAAATATTTGTAATAAAATGTTTAATATTTAAATAAATTAAATATTATTGTAATCAAAGTACAAAAAGTTGGTTCAATGACACCAACTCGAAAAAACTCCCACTTGTACTAGAGACAACTGCTTATGATTTTCATTCTAGTAGACCTCACATGATGATCATGTTTCTGCTATGTCAAGGATTTAGTCAAGGAGTCCACAAATTTTTGTTCCATGGAAATTCTTCCCACTACAACTTCACCTCTCTGATAAAAATCAATCGAAAAAATTTATTTTCATAATATGTGATTCATTCGTTGATGTGGCCTTGGATATTTTCCAAGAGACACCATTGTAGTATTATCATAATAGAGTGTGATATGATCTTTACTGCTTGGAACCACACCCAACTCCTAGATGAATCTTTAAATCTAATCTGTTTTATTTGCCTCATAAGTTGTGATATATTCAGATTCTATGATAGAATCTACAGCCACACCATTCTTTGATCACTTCCATCTCACAACATCTCCATTCAAAATGAATATGTATCTCTTTTGTGACATAATGTCATCTTGATTAGTCTTGAAATTTGAATTTTCATATCCTATGACGACTAGTTCCTCATCTCTTCCATAAACCAGGATCATATCCTTAGTATCCCTCATATACTTATGGATTTTCATGACTATCATCTAGTGGCAGTCACCTAGATCATCTTGTTAACTTCTTACCACACTCAAAACGTAGGTGCATCTAGCATAGTACATAGCATAGCATACATGACTGACCCAATCTCCGATGTCTATGGATTCCATTCCATTATCTTTATTTAAACATGAATCTGAGGGAACATTTTCTTCGAAGGTTTAATTCCATGTGATTCTGGGAACAATCCCCTCTTGTATTGTACCATAATACAACTCTTCATTTTTCTTCTCAATGTATATATTTTGACTTAGGCCTATCAATCTCTTGGAGATATCACAATGGATCTTGATACAAATAACATATGTTACCTCACCCAAGTCCTTTATGGAGAAGAATTTATTCAACTATGGATTAACAAATTGTATGACTCATTTCTCATCTCTAAAAAGTAATATGTCATCAATATATACAATTTGGAAAAATAATGCAATCCCTCTAAACAATTTGTAGACAAAATGATCACATTGGTTCTTTGTAAAAAATCTATTAAGGCTTTGTGAAATCGACTGTTCCATCACCTAGATGCTTACTTTAATCCATAAATGGATTTTTTTTCAACTTGAATATCTTATTGGAATCATTTGGAGTCAAAACCCCTTCAAGTTGATGTCATGTTGAAATATTCATGAACTTTCTTATTAAGGAAGATTGTTTTAACATCCATTTTCCAAATCTCATAGTCATGGTAATTGGTAATGACCAATAGAATTTGGATGGGTTTAATTATTGCAACAGGTGAAAAGGTTTCCTCATATTCAATACCATGACGCTGTTTAAGCCCTTTTCCAACTAGTCGTGCATTAAAGGTACTGACTTTTCCTTCTATTTCAGGTTTCTTCTTGAATACCTATTTGTAACCAATAGGCTTTACATCTATTAGAGGATCTACCAAAAAACATGCATTGTATTGGTACATGGAATCCATTTCATAATTCAGGGATTCTTTTCACATAGAAACTTATGTTCCACTTACTACTTCCATGTATGCTAGAAGGTCATTATTATGAACTAATCAAGAGTCCCCATCCTAACTAACTAGAAAACTATATCACTTCAGTTCTCTAACCTCTCTTCTACTCTTACGTAGTACTTGTGTCTCTAGAACAAATCATTCTTCGATAGGGATTTGTGGAATCTCCTCCTATTCTGACTCTTGTATACCTTGATCCTCAACATATTTAAAGTCCATCTCTCTCCCACTATCTCTTTTGGAGATGTTCACCCTCTGAAGGAATATTGAGTGTCTTTCCACTAACCTTTTTTCCTAGGATGTATTTTATGTAATATCCCCTTTTTTCCTTGGGGAATCCAATAAAGGTAAACTTTGTTCCTCGAGGTGTATGTTTTTTACCTAAAGAGGCCTTAATAAATTTTTTTCTTCCATGCATAAGTAAATATGATAACGTGCATTTTCTTCCATTCCAAATATCGTATGAAATACCATTTATTGATTTAGTTGGAGCTTTGTTTAATATGTGGGCTCCTGTTTGTAATGCATATCCCCAAAAGTATAATGGGAGACTTTCATGAATCACTATTAATCTCACCATTTCCAACAAGGTGTGGTTCCTCATGTGACTTACACTATTCCACTGGGCGTGTAAGGAGGAGTGAGTTGGGATAGGATCCAAAAACTCCCATAAGTAATCAAAAATGACTTGCTAAAGATACTCTACACCTCATTCTGAGTAGAGTATCTCAATCTTCATACCAAGCTGGTTCACAACATCATTATTTTATTCTTTGAACATATCCAAAGAATCCAACTTATTTTTCATTTAGTATATATATCAATATCTACTAAAATAATCAGTAAAAGTTTTGATGTATGAGTACCCATCCCTTGCTTAAACTACAAATGGTCCACACATATTGGTATTAATCAATTCAATAAGCTATTTGACCCTTACAACTTTCCCAATAAATTAGTATTTAAGTATTTTTCCTTATAAACATGGGTGACATACACTAAGTGGTCTTAGTTCTGCAGAATATAAATATCCATATTGATTAACATTTACAATTGTTTCCCATTTACATGAACTAGCCGGTGATTCCAAAGTTGGGTGTGGTATGATTCATGTGAAGTATATTTGTTATCAATTGTCATTACTTGGTTTAGGTAATCCAACACTAAAATATCCTTATATAAATGGGCCTTACCAAAACAAATTCTTTGTTTATAAATGAAAAGGAATTCAATTCTAAGATTAAAAATAAGTCCATGTGTTTCATGTATGGATAGATAAATAATATTTTTGGGTATATAAGGCACATAATAACTACCTTTTAATTCCATGGTCATCCTAGTCAGCAATGTGAGGTGGTAGTCTCCTACAACTACAGTGTAATGTCTAGCTCGGTTGGCTGCCTGTAGATCTACTTAACCTAGATAAATTTTATTGAATCAACTTGGTACCTATATTTGGATAAATATTTGATCACCACATGCTCTATCTAATAAAAAATTTCTACAAACAGATCGATTGCACTCAATAATAATTTCACCGGAAGCTTCCCCTTTCTTCTTTAACAAGGTTCATTTTTTCTTCCATTGGACCTTCTTTCCATATCCAATACCAATAGCATTTAGTCCCCTTTCACCCCCCTTGATCTTAATTTTCATGTAAGGGTGTGAAAAATATTTGGTCTTAAATATCTTCTCCTTCCTGTTCTAATTATTCACTATAAGGACTGATGGATTTTCTTCTTTCATTCATTGTCCACTTAGTGAAGAAGGATAGGAAGATCTGGTAGAGGCTTCTAAGTGTTTTTTATGATGAAATTCACAAAACGTTTAGAGAATATTTGAGGAACTGATGCATGAATGAGATCAATACCAAGTTCTTTGGGGAGTTTAAAACCTATAACCTCTTGGAACTCAATGTATACAATGAGCTCGATTACGTGAGGCCTGGCTAGGACACCCTCTCCAAGAATACTCTAAAAGATTTCCTTATATATTTCAAATGGTTCCTATCTTTCTCTCTCCTAGTAAAGAACATATAGGTGCCTACAAAGTATATTGTCATCTATGTTTTCATGAGACTTCCTGAGGTCACTAGAAATTGATGAAAATATCAACCACTGAACATCGACCACATCGTTCATATGATTCTCATAAACTAGAAACGCATCATCACCCGCCTATTGGAATGGTGGAATAGGTAATGAGAACACCAACATGTAATATTATGGATCATGGTGTAGAATGAGTCTAAGGAATCTAAACTGTTCATGGATGTTACTATTGGTGATGATGTTTTCTTTATCTAGTATGGATCGTAGGGATAGTGTGGTTGGAGAGCATGTCATTTTTTTATACAATTAAATGATAAGATAATTAGTAATTTCTTAATTACATTTTAGGAGAAATAATAAATCATTTTTGTAAAGTCTCCCACTATTTTATCAATTCCCAATGGCCCTCTCCATTGAACTCGTAATTTCTAGTATCTTGGACTTTCTAGTGGTAGGGATCCATATTCCCCTTCACATAAACCCAATAAGGGTTGGTCATGAAATTTGATGGTATTTAGGTAGGTAGGTATTTTTGAAATTGTGGTTCTGTAGCTCATTAAACTGTTGAGTGAGATCCCCAATCCTGAAATCCTAACTTAAATTTCCTCAACGCATGCCTCCAAATTTTCACCAAGACTAGCAAGGTCTAATCCTCTTGATGTAAAATGGTTATGTCAACTATAATATTTAATAATAGATTTCAATATAAATATATGTGTCTCAACATGGGTTGTTCATTCACTTGGTTTCATTAAGTCTTTCCCTTAATCATGTAATGGAATGATTAGTATAACATAATATTTTATTGGGGTATTTTTATCTCTTATGCATAAATTTCATTTTATATTTATCACATGATTGTTAATATTATGTGGAACTTAATTAATTGATTAGCCATGTGTTGATAATATTTACGCATAAGACTTGTTTATTTTTGTTCCATCTTGCATGATTTTTAATTCATTAATTATGTAGTCGCGACAATACATCCATAATGAATAAAAATATAATTAACAGAAATAAAATGAAGTAAATGGCATGATCATGAGATCTTATAATGGTTTTTTGTCTAGAGATAGATAAACTAACTACAGAACTAGGGAGAACACCATGAACCATTTATTGTTCGTGTCTGCAGCTTTCCACCTATCCACTTTTGTATCTCCTAGGACTGGTTTCTCCACAGTTCCTTACTTGAACTGAGTCCTCATGAATGGAAGCTTCATCTACTACACATGATTTTTAACTAACATTCTCATGAGTGGACAAAAGGTGTTTAACATAAAATAAACCCTGGGTATGTAGGCCCTGCATTTTAATGAGAAGAGATGGAACACATGACATTAATTTTAATTTAAAATAAATTAAAATGAAGCCAATCACGTAAAAAGTTCTGGTCTACCTCATGATTATCCACATACATGCAATTTATTAGACATTTTATAAAACTAGAATTCAGTTATTTAATAATTATTATTATGATAAATTTTTCTAAAATAAATTAATTATTTTCTTTAATTAATCAATCTTTTTTTCTTAATCCTTTTCTAAATTTCCCTGAGATTCTCATCCATAACCTTGGAGGTAACATGCTAAACTCTATTTAGAATGTACATGATATCTAATTATGAACGTTACACAAAAATTAAAATTAAATTATATGTAATTTTTTAATGTACATGGAATGTAATTCCGACTACATTGTGTGTACTTCCTTCAACATCTTATCTGATGTACATGCCTAGGGACTCGGTATGTGAGGTGAGTTTTGGAAATCATAGAGTTTATGTTGTGTCTAGTGGGACACACACAATGTTATCTCTATGTTACATGGTTAGTGATTGGATATTTCATTTATGGGATACATGGTTTGGTCCTTGACCCGAAGGGACTACACACCATGTCCAGTGGGCCACATGGCATGTAATCTGGCTAATCATGAACCAGTCTATCCAAGTAATAATACAATGTAATAATAAACTACACAATGTTTCCTTAATGCACATAGATTGAGTAATTTCCAAATTACTCTCGGTACACTGAAGACATCTACATGGTTTTTAATATGGATTACATGATGTGTATGGAATATTACACGACATGTAACTCTAAATAGATGGGGTTTATTGTTCTGTTACCTGGAAGAAATCATTGTTGCCTCCTAATGAGATCCCAAATTTAATTTTAATCAAAAAAAATGTTTCTATAAGATCTGTGTGAAATAAAAAAAATTGGAAGAATAGTTCTTGAAATTCAGATTACAATATAGATTAAACATGAATTGAAAAACAAAATTATTAAAGCGTAAATAATGAACGAATTATATAAATAATATTAATGGATTGTGAGCCAGCTCTGATACCACTGGTAGGATATTGACACAGTGGGAGTGTGGCAGTTGGGAGGGTGCAACTATTATTTTACCATAATAAATTACCATTCCGAGATGAATATGATGATGAATCCAGTATCCACAAATTAAAATAATATATTTAGACAAAGAGAAGAAAAGTGTCTGATCTATTGAAGAGGATCTTTCCCATCATGTTTATAATTAATTTATTAATTTCTGAAGAAATTTCATACCTTTTTTTTTGGTAAATTCATCATTGATGATCGTTGATCATCCAAAATGACCCTTCTGGATAGTCTTCGATGCACACATGAGGATCCAAATTAGAATCCCTATAGTTGTGATCCAAAATTACTCCAATGTCATCTGAACAATGCCACTTGTTCTTTGGGTGCTAGCATGACAAGAAAAATGTCTTGTGTCGATTATTCTTGACTGCTTGTTCCTAGTTCTGGAAGCAATTCTCTCATTCTTGAGAGGGAGAGAGTAGAAGAGTCAAGAGATAAAAAGTTTGGATCAACAATTTTCAATTCACTCAGGTTTTGAACAATAGAAGTATTTTACCATTAATCATCATGGGGTTTCTGTCATAATATTTTACTGTCAAATTGAAATTATAACTATTAGAGAAAACCCATGCTAGAAAATAACAATAAAAACACCATTATTTTTGGTGGTCTGACTTGCACAAAATGGAACCATAAATGAAATATTGTGCCACATAATGATAACAATATTATTATTATTTAACAATTTGTAAATAGTTTTTTTATCAACAGACATGATCTTACTCTGTTATAACACCTCTTCCATTTATTGAAAACCCAAATAAAATATTATATTATCTTAAATAAATATTTTTTATTTAAAAACAACTAAATAAATATTTATTAATTTTTAAATAAAACCAGTAAATATATTTTATTTAAAATTTGGTGTGTAAATATTTATTTAATTTATGCGATCATTGTAACATTAATATACTTATTCCTCAGTCTTTGGAATAGTATTTATTCTTTTTATTATATTCAAAAAGAATCTAATCGAGACAACCAGAAACACTTAGTGTATGACCCTCTAGGATTCTTTCTCATTAGTATTATGTAGGCTTTCCTAATGTCCAAAATTTCTATCTAAAAACGGGTCAAGGAACCCAAGAGAAAGAACTAAAAGTCGTAACGAAGACATCCACATTTGAACTCTCACTGTGTAATATAAGCCCTTTGTCCCAATATCTCATCAAGTAGGTTTATTGATAGTTTCATCAACATATATGATTAATAGGTCATTCATTGACTACATGAATTAAACTCATCATTACACCATGTTCATGTATTTTAGGGAGATTGTGTTATTTTAATCAATGTGATGAGATATCTACTTCCAAAAATATATGGGACAAATCCTTCCTCAACATATCCATTAATAACTTGTCTTTCATGATTCATCCAATGTTTATTAATTCATACCAACGTATGGCGTGATGGTTTTTGTTAGTAAATAAAAGTGTGTGAGTCATGGAAAATATTAATGATAATATAAATGACTAAGGAGCATTACCCATGCTCATAGATAGGAATATATAATGACACAAAAATATGGGTAATAATTATCGATGGGTATGTTCACATAATATATAATCATAGAGATTACAAAGTACTAACTTCATGAAAAGAAGTCTCATCCTATTATGAGTATTTTCACCTAACGGTAGGTATACTATGTGTCCCATCATAGTATTCCATCCTACCGCAGAATAATATTTAAGAATACTATCATAGAAAATCAAGGTTATTATCATAGAGGGGAACTAATACAATCTTATTAATGCAAAAAATACTCTTGGAAATTATCACATTATAATCCTGTATAATAATGAAAATGTGTAATAAGATGATTAATATTTAAATATAGTAAATATTCATGTAATCTACATAAAAAAATTTGTTCTAGGACACCAACTACAACAACCGGTAGTCTAGTGTGTCACACTCGTAATCTGGTGGATTTCCTTAATATTTTCTAGCTACAAGACCATTTCCTCCATTATTCCAAACAACATGTATACCGTCCAACCACATATGAAATAATTAAAAACACACCCCCTGAATCTTCAATCATTATAAACAAAATTAGTAATAATAAAATGGATATAAAAATAATTATAAAAATTGAAATTAAATATCATTCCTAAAAGAATGATTTTGGATGTTATAGCTCTCAACCATAATGATTTCTTCTCTAATAATTACTCTTCAAGATAATTGGATAAAAAAAATATAATGCCATAACTATCTCATCATATTCTCAAAATCTGATGTCTCATGAGAATATGAACCATTTTGTCAAGACCCATAACCAAATAAACATGATTACTTCTCCTCACCTTCACTTTATGATAAAAAATCTAAACTAGATAATCAGTCAAAGTCATATCATGTCCCACATTAGGATCTCACAAATTAAAACCATGAGATATGCCTGAGATATTTTTCTTAAGTTTTGACATAAAAAAATTATGGATTGAATTCATTTATGGTGGTAGGTCTAAATAGTACTCCACCATCCCAATCTACTCAAAAACCTCAAAAAGAACTTCATATCCTTAATCCACATTCCATTTCTCCATGATTCCAGTTATCACACAAAATTAGTACTCTCAAGAACAACTATTCACCCATAATGATCTCTAAATGATGTCGATGACAGTCTGCTTATTGTATACACCATATATGAGTAGTTACCAATATGTAATGAATCAAATGGATCTTCATCTTCATCCCCTAGACTAATCTAGTTCCCACTAAGTATGTTTCACCAACAATCAGACAACATATTAGAGGTTTATATGATCATCTATATTAGGCCACAAAGGGTGAAATATTTTTAGATGAGGTAGTTATTATTATATGAAAACTAAACCATCCCCAAATGGAATTATCATTCTCCTCTAAAGTCACGGATGCAAGAACAAATCATATCATTATGAATCTATATATCATCTTTTATTTGAAAAAATATCTAAGGATGGTACATTGTTCTCAATATAACCTATGATTTCAACACTTCATGATATCCTATCTAAAAAAATATTTATACTGGGGATCCATATTACAAAATTTGGAAGAAGGAACTCTATAAAACATGAAAATATCATTCACATGCATATTTCCAAGTTATTTAGATTTACTGTTCTCTTTAATTTGAATAAAGTGAGGTTATTTGGTCAATCATTCAATCACTACCCAAATCACATTATCTAATTTAGGAGTACATGAAAAACTAACAATGAAATTATAAATACATCATCATACATCCATGTCCTCAGAAAAAGTGGTCGAAGAAAACTATAAGGATTTTGATTCCCTACTTCTATCTTATATTTGGTATTGTAACGGGGGAAAGGGAAAATTTGTGCTTCATGCATAGATACTAGAATCAATTCCTCATATCATAAAACACGTTATTCATTCTGGGGAGAACCACCTACTATAAATGATGATAAATCCCCATTCTATCATTTCATCAAATCTATGGTATAATTTAATGGATCCTAATGCAAGGAATTCCCCCAAATGATAATGATCATTCTATGATGGTATCCCCATAAAATAAATAATCCATGTTACCTCAAAACTCATCATAATTACACTACTCAAAGAGATTCGTCTTTGTAAAATATAAAATCCACTAAACACTTTCAAGAAAAAATGTAGTCTCTCCCTCCATAACTCAAAAATGCATGCAAGAAAAAAGTACTATGAGATTCCATTCATATGATAATTCCTTCAAATAATGAAATTGAAACAACCTGATATGATAATCAGAAAAAATGTTCCCTTTACAAGGTGTGTTGGAAATATAAATGTAAAAACATATTAGAGAAAACATCAATCACCTCTAATGAACATTCATATGATTCTGTAAAAGTATATAAATTAATATCCTATTATCAAAGTTAACAATAAACCTTTCCATGAACAGGTATTTCCAGAAAAAAATTAAAGGAATGTAACATATCTATTAGTTCTATATCTAGTGTAGGATATGTTTTCCTATGTGTCAAAATTTAAATAGAACCATAAACCACCACAAGACCAAAATTTGGGAGAATACAGTCTAAACCAAAGCTGAAGCATCAAAAAACACCTTATTATCATTCCCATCCACTACCAAGTCAAAACTAGAGCTAACATAAATTAATATTTCAAATCATCAAAGTAAATGTGACCTTTTGATTCTCAAATGAACATAACTCCCTTTCAAGTGGGATAATCCAAAAGAGTAACCCACTTTGTAGAAATTATTCATAAACTTGTGGTAATACCCTACAAAACCCAAAAATATTTGAATATCAAAGGAATTGTATGATTCATAGGAAATATATGACAGCATTATACATGTCAAGATCAACTAAGCTACAATGTTTAGAGACTATGTTCCCAATCCACATCACCTACTAATTCTTGAATTTTATCTTTGACACCATGGAAAATCATTAGTGATTCCTCAGTATTTCCAAAACTACTCACAAATAATGTACAAGAACATCCTTGTTATTTAAATAAACCAATATTACCTCCATGTATATCATACTGAAAGATTCAAGATATTGGTGTAAGATCATATTCCTCAGTTCCATAAAATCATCAAGTGCATTGGTCATGTTTAATGGTATAAAAATACTCAAATTTCCATAGCATCTATAAATGTTGTCTTTGGAAATAAAACTCCTTACCCTAAATTGGTGGTAACCATTCAAAAGATCTATCTTTGATAATGAATTTTCCCTTTTCATTTAAAATAAAAATCATTAATGCAGGGGAAAAAATTTTCAACAACATATCTAGATTTAGATTTCATTAATCATCCCACAAGAAAAGGGTACCAACATCCTTCTTGGTGAAATAAACAGGTGTAGACCATGGTGATACATTGGGTTGAATTGATCCTTTAGAAATAAATTCATCTAATTGATCATTGATTTTATTCAGTAAAACTAGAATTATAAAGGATTATTTAGTAGATATTGGTTGGGAACTAGACACCATGTCAATAAAAAACACCACCTCACTCTCTTGTAGTAGACCAGAAATCACTGATGAATAAATTATAGAAAGTAAAAAACCTACCATAGGAATAAATAAATAATATTATTCATGGTTCATCATCACAGAATACATGGATATCAACCTTCCCATCTATGAAAGATGAGTTTGGCTTAATTGGACCTTAAGATAAATTCTCCCTATAAAACACATAACTCTTAATCGGGGGTGGTAAATGATACATGTTAGTGATAATATTAAATTAAATAATCTTGACTAACCAGCTAGTCTATTCCAAGGATGAAATCTAGAGGATTGATATCAGGATCCAAAAAAGTACTACATGAGTTACATATCTGATAATGGTAAATGACAAGAAGGGTATCAGTCACCCTCCTCCCTCTTAATCACGGGAGGTGTTGTAATTTCCATCTCATAAGGTATGATCTTTGTCGGAAGATTGAACATTCTCATAGTGTTGGTTGATATGAAATAATGAGAATAAATTCTATCAAATAAATTATTCCCTAAATACAATGAATTAAAAAAGGTACATATGACTATCATAGTACCCACATCAGTTATCACTAGAGACTCGTTAATAACATTAAATAGATTTTTTCCTGATGTATGTGACCAGAACATAATTATTATTCAAACATAAAAATATTTTGCATCTCTTATATATATTGATGATCTTTATCCACCACCCATGGTAGTAAACACATGTGTAAACAAGTTCATGTGGTCTGGGAAATTTCCAGAACTAAAAATATTTGGTGCCTCTATTCAAGAATTATTTTATTTCTTAATCATTCCACATTGGAGACAAGTAATTGGTACATTACTGGTCACTAATGATGTTAAATATCAATAAAATCTACTAATATCTCCACTAAATGGATAATCCAATGTTCTCTCCCTATTAAATAATCTAATGAAGATTCCAATTGAGTTTGAGGAACACCAGTTAACCCTGAATCACTATCTAGGTCAATGTCATCTATGAGATCACTAACCATAACATCAACACATGGGGTAAAATTTGTTTTAAATACATAAGACCAGATATCTAATATAATACCCATATGAAACATCCAGTTTTTCATCTTCTCATTTCAAACCACCTCAGTTGGAAAATAAGAATGATCATCATAAAGACTGGAAAACTGATCCACTATCCAATCACATCGGTGATGGTTGATAAACTCTATATAAATCTCAAATTCCATCAAATATTGATAAGATTTATCCTTACAATGGGTCTTAATGTATTTACACTCCAATACAAGATTCCTATTCACTAGAAATTTATAATATTGTGATCTCCACCAAGGCCCCTCAATATTAATGATGAAACACTTGACCTTATTTGAATCCCACGTCTTTAAAACTAGAAGATTCATAGAATAATTCCTAACCAATCCTGTATCTCATAAGAATTGGTTGTTCCCTATAAGTATATAGATTTATAATAAAGAAACTCTTTCAAATGATCTAAACTCTCATACCTTAGAGGTTCCACCCCCAGCATCCTAAATAAATGTAGGGGTGCTATTTAGTCCAAATTTTGGAATGCACACAATACTTCCTCTATAAGGTTCTAGTCTACGTAAGGGCTCTATGGATGTGTTTTAATGACTAATTCCTCCTGAATCCTAATAAAGAATCTTATTTGGGGAATTTTACTACACAATATCAATATGAATCATGGAATCACTATCAAAGATATAGTGTTTCATAAACATGATTAATTATAAATGACCTTTGAAAAAATGATTTCATATCAATGTTTTGGAAAAGTCTAATAATATATCAATTAATTCATTAGAGAAACAATCTATAACTTCCCATAGAAACATAATAGTATCTATGATCAAATCTATATAGACACTTTTTTGTAACCTATCCATCAATTCCTGAAAATCATACCTCAAGTCTACAGAGACATCCCAAACTATAGATGGACATCTAAGAAAAAAGAGAACCTAATTTTATATAAAAATACCTATTTACCCTCCCAAATTGGAATCGAACCATATATAACATGTGTTGAAGTGATTTCATAATACCCACTAGGTATAGACTAGCTATAGGGGATTTAAAAATATCAAGGGGAATGATTTTTCGATTAGAGTATCTAAAAAACAAAATAGAAATAGAAAGGAATCTATAAATAGTCTGTATTCTAAAATAATAAATAAGATAAAAATACCACAAAATGGAAAGTAAAATTCTCAGTATGGAAGAAATTTTTAAAAAACCACATGAACCAATGGAAATGTCATCACCGAGATGTCATCATAATAGGTTGATCAGATACTTCTTCTATCATCACCAACTCCCAATGGTCCACTATCAAGAACACTCACTACCTCCATGAAATGATATACCTTTTCATATTCCTGTAAAAATAAAGTCTACATATTACCAAAGATATATGTAGCTTGTGATAAACACTATCCAAATAGTATCCCACCATGAATTCTATATGTACTCAATATAAAATAAAAAATATGCTTAATTTGTTTTAAAAAGGAACATTAATCCTTTTATAATATATAATAAAATATATTTTCCACATAATTTCAATGGAATGAATAAATTAGGTACATATATGAATTTCCATAAAATTATGGAAGAAAAATATTCATAATAATAAAATAATTCAAAAAATCATTTAATAAACATGGGAATGTAGAAATAAATATTCAAACATAGCACCATTATTACAAGAACATGGGCTATTAGATAAAGGGTAAATTATCCTCACACACTCGGTGAAATATTGTTCCAAATGTGGACAATTCATTATATATCAGGCCAACAAGGAGAATGATTCAACTCCAAAGAATTAACTCCTTTGCCTCATCATATTTTTGTATCATTTTCATCATTAATCCATTCCTAGTAAGAGATAATATATTCCTAGAGTGTTTGTCCTATAATACCCACCTAACAACCAAAAATACCATTTTCATAAATGAATTCAATCAAGGTGAAAATCATTCATCTCAAATCAGTTTAATGGGTCATCAATAAAGTATCCCCAAATCACATTTTCAATATACAATTTCATTTTGAAACCCAATAATAAATGTTTTCCATAAAAATTCTTGAATTCTGAAACATTTAATTTTATTCAAACCCCATAAATTACTTCATTCCTTTATTTTATAAAAATATTCATCAAATTAATTCTTTAAATTATTCATTAAAAGTAGAAATAATTTTTTTCAAATCCAGAATTTATTTCAAAATCTATTTTCAGAGATATTTTAGCACACATAGTTTCATTTGAAAACCATTATCATTAATCTCAACTCCTTATTCAAAAATAAGTTAAAATAATATTTCAAACAAAACAAAAAATAATAGTTTCAATTGGTATGAAAATTATTAAAAACCCACCTAATATAATTTCTAGAAAATTTAGACACCCAATATGGGATCCATAATATGTTACAATAAGTGTTATAACCAAACATGATGGAATCCTTGAGACACAATTCATAATTTAAGATCAAAATTGATCAACAACACAAGTATCTATAGTCCTTGATGATGAAGAGACATGAAGAATAGGGAATTCAAAATTATATCAATAGTACACTTATTGTAAGAGATTTTACTCTTCAATCAACACATTTATCTGGTATTTTCAAGTTTAAAGGTGAAAATATATCCTCAAGAGAACCTATAATATAGTATGGGTCAAATGGAGGTTATGTGATGATATTTTAGAATTAAAATTGGGTATTTGGTTAAAACAAATTGGAATACTTCCCAAGACTAACTCGCCCATATCAGTGTCACTGGCTAGACTCTAGCTTTAACCGGTCAGTCAGTGGTTCCAAGAAGAATTCATATAGGACTAGAAAAACCTCCAACATTATACTTGATTTACAATATAAATATTATTTTTCCACAATGCTTCATGATGGCATGTGTATCTCGCTAGCTTGTAAGTGGAATTCCTGTCAGAACCGCCTACAGTGAGCAGGCCACCGACTAGATAGTGGGTCTCACCGACCAACTGGGGAAATTACTATAGTAAAACCCTACTACTAGAATTCCACTAGCTTGATAATGGGTCTTACCAGCTAGTGGGTGGACTGTTCATAGCTTTTCTAGCTACATTCCCAAGTACACCATTATACCAAACACCTAGGTAACCTATAGAACTCTTAGAAAAGATTCCAAAACCACAAACTTGAACCTTTAAAGGTCATAAATAATGTCAATCGATAACAAATCCACATAAAAATTATCAAATATGTGGAAAAGTTAGGATCATTCTCTAATGTAACAGTCGGGATGTTACATGAAATTGGGGCTTAATAAAAACTATGGTAGATCGTCCTCATCAAGTGTATGATGACAATTTCCCACAAAAGGATCACCATTGAATAATGATTTCCCAATATCTGAATTGTAATATAGTTAGTAAACATATAAGAATGATGGATATTCATGTCTCAAAATCTATCACTTCCCCTATTATGGATGGATTAGGATCTCCCGATTAAATTGTGAGTTATCTAATAATGAAACACTCTTAAATACCATAATATATAGGTATACTCATATAAAAAAAACGAAATTATATTTTTATCTTCGACAAATATAGTTACTATTAAAAGGTGGAGAAAAACTTCAATAATTCCCCGAGAATGGATGACAACAAACCATGCCTTGTAAAAATATTTACTCATCATACACTAACTGATGGTTTGAGGCCAAAAATATGAATTGGATCATCATAATCACACCTTAGGCTAAAATCTAGCTATAAGTGGGTCACATTCATTATTTGGATTGAATTTACCCATAAGTTTTATATCATCTTTGGGTGATCTAACGTATGAAATTCATGATAAATCATTTAGGACTATTAAGTTATTCATGTAACAACATACTTGTACCCTTTAATGATATTTTATATATCTATGTAAGAAAACTAGTTATTATAACCCCCATTATTAGATACATTGTCTAATGCAACTACATTGGTCTCTCTGAATTTAAAATCAAACTCGATACCTTGTCAATATTGTTTCCCTAACATATCCCAAACCATTCCTCACATGATTGTTAAATCAAAACTCTTAAACTAGGATAAACCAAATATTTTAACACTAAAAAGACATGTCCCCTGGGACCCTTCTCGAATATATAGTAATCTAAAAGTTCTATTACACACCCATAACTAGTAGGTCAGGGGTTGGTGACTAGAATTGTGTTGGAATACCATATAATATGGCACTTCTTAGCCTATATGAACCTGAAACATATAAATATTTATAATGAATAAAACACTAGACACACCATTATGATATATATATATATATATTACATAACCACATAAAAAGGATACAAAATACAACCACAAAGATCCACAGATGATATTCAGTATATAAATAGTTATGTAAAAGTGTGCAGGATACTAACCCAGTAAAAAAAATAAAAAACAACATAAGTAACTTATATAAAGAGTTATTAGAAATAATATGTATTCAGAAATGAAAATAATATGTTATAATAATCTATTCATACAATTATGCTCAATATACAATATTTCCATGATGGTCACCTCTAGGAATTGGCTCTAAACAAACCACACTAGCTCCATATCAACAAAGATAGCTTTGAACAGTATGGCATCTGCATAGACACGTCACATGTTTTCATAGATACCATATAGATGTAGGAATAAGCATAATCATTAATACACCCTATAATCACAATGAATATGTGAATCAATAATATGGCTTGATTCTCCATTTACTAGATAGAGTCTGAGAGGAAGACAATAAATAATTAACATAAAGAGATTATTACAGATTTTCAATCAACAAATTTTCTTTATCTAAGGATATAGTTAAGAGTAAAACTAAGGTAAATCACTAGAGGAGGTAGATCACACATAATATTCTTCTATTTTAACTATTTCAAAAATATACTAACTTTTTTAGAAATTTAATATGATAAAAATATATATAAATTTTAAACATAAAGAAAATAGGATAAAAATAAATTACTGAAGATGAAAGAAGATGATACACATTAGAGTCCATGGTGATGTTATCTATTTTTTCCTTTTATAGAAACATTTTTACTCATATTAAATTTATAATAATTGGGTTTCAATATAAAAAAGGTACATTTCTTGAGAAGATATTTATTTCTAGTTGAGTTGATGTGGAATCTTTTAATTATTGTATATCATAATAAAAATGAGTTTTTAGACAGGTTATAATGGTAAAATGTTATGTGATTAATTTTTATAAATATTTAAAGAAAAAAAATTCACTTGAATATAGTAATGGAACTTTTAATCCTTGGAATTAATTATTATAAATATGTTTAGAGTTTTTATTTCTTATTTTAAATGTTAAAATATTCTGATTTCAAAAATTTGTGTGAATGTTTTACTCATGGTTTGTTCACTTACCATGAAACCATACCTCATGAAGAGTATTCTAGCCTACCATGAGTGGTGAATTAATATTTTTAGAAAGATACCACATATTCAGAATCTAGGTTACAATAAAGAAAAGAAAAGTAACAAAACGATAAATATTAAACAGACAACATGAAGGTCATATCACCTAGTATCCACCTACAAAAAGAAGGAATAATTAAAAGTTTCCATAAAAATATATATATACAACCATGAAAGATCTTGAGTTAATATTGAAAGGCCATGGAGTAAATATTAACTACATGAATAATCATGTGATAATTATTGTACAAGGTACACTAACCATTCTTGATGAAAAATCAAAGCATAAAACAAACTCATAAAATAGTAAAAAGAAGTAAACTGAATGAAAATATTTCCATTGGAGGATATAAACACAAAGTAAAAAATTAATAAGGGTGGAGATGTACTAGAAGTAGAAAACACAATGTGGTAGCTTGAGATATAGGGTTGTAGGATGGATACTCTGTCACCATAAGAGGTTCCTCCTCTATTTATTTTAAATTTATAATCTATATTGTTGATATAAATTCACGGAAGAATTTTTTTATTTCATAGAAAAAGTGTTACTGAATTGTTTAATTGAACTATATTTTGATAAAATGACATCCATTTTATCTATTATTATTTCCCTAACAATTATTAATGTTTTTTATTTTCTCATCATTCTTCATTGATTAGTGTTTTTCTAATTCACTAATGAACTTTTATTTAAGACATTTAGAAAGAAGAATATTATTTCAATCTAATATGATTTTCAAAGATTTTACTCATTAATATAGTGATTTATTTTTCTAAAATTTCTGAGAACAATTTCATCAAAACTGCATGTACCAATCATTCAATTTTAGGTGTTTCTTTGGTTTATTAAATATCAACTAAAGTAATTCAATCAGAAAAAGTTTTTGTTTTGTTTCCTTCTATATGGATCATCCTAATGCATATTTTTTATAAAAATGTCATCTCTCTGGAGAGATTACTTGGAAATATGTGTCACTTAGTGACACATTGATGTTACAGCCTTCTTTTCCAATAACTCTCTGGTACTATAATGGTTGGCTATGATTCATGTAAATTAGTAACTATATCAATTTATACATTCATTTTTTTCCTTTAATCTATATTTTTCAGCTAAAAATTAATTTATACATCTTTACACTTTCTTAATAAACTATCACCATTATTTCACCATATTCACACTTCAATTTCACTATCACTTCAGCATTTTTATTTTTCTCTTCTTGATTTGTTTCTGAATATTTTTCATCCCAGCCAATATGATTCCATGCTCACTCTCTTTACTATATTTAAACAAGTAATAAATTATTTATTTAATATTTTAGTTAATGTACTAGACCAAATAAAACATTGGCACAGTTTCTAAAAGTCCAATTTGTGACCAATTCATAGAAACATAATAAAACATATGTTTCTGAAAAAAATTATGTGGAAAAAATTACAAAAACCAACATAAAATCAAAAAAAAATTATTTTTTATCATAGTGTGCGGTTTAATTTCACAATTCAGACAGAAAAAACCATTCCCACTAGGGAAAATTCCTAATCAGATCATGAAATGGTAGTTTATTATGTTAATAAATTTTTTAAGTAAAAAAAAGAAACAAAAATATGAATTGGGGGGTCAAAAAATCCAAAGAGATGAAAATTTTAATGAAAATCACAAACCACGTTGACTATTAAATATAAATGAAGAGAGTCCTAGAATTGTGGATTTCCTTATTACCACTATTTCAAATAATCCTTCATGAATTAGTTAGCATCCAATATATAATAATTCTATGATTAATAAATCATAACCCTCATTATTACCCCCTTTTAATGTACAACCCAATAGCGATTAATTTGAATTTATTGTAGACTTTAATTTTATTGTAAGCAATGACCCTAAGATAAATAATTTGTTCTATTACTTGTGTCGTGCACTACACCTAACATAAAAAAAACCACAACATACTAAGTATTCATTATTAACAAATCTATAATAAACACTATGATAGTATACCATTATTATCTATTTCCTTTAGTGTATAAATAATTAATGTGAGTTCATAATGAAAAAATCCTTAAGAATAATCATTTTATTTATTTTTCACCATACATCAAAAAATGAAATAAAAATTTTCAAAATAAAAATGTGGTAAAATAAAATTCATTTTTAAACACCTCTCATGAATGTTTACTTAGTATGAAATTTTCAATACTTTCTGAAAATTTTGAATTTCCCATAAAAAAATATGGTTTTGGTAATTGTATCATAAGGATGGAATATCATATATGTTTAAAGATTATATTAAACAATAAAACATAAATTTAATGAATGAAATTATTTATTTTAATATATTGATTAATCTTATAAATACCATATACAACATTTTTAGAACAAAATTAAAAATGATAATTTAATAATAGCTGATTTCAATATTCTGTTTGAATGACATATTTTGGTGGTGAGATTCGGTTTTGGATTTACATAAAATCCTCATTCCATTAATTATGTTTTAAATGTGTGAATTTCAATAATTAAAATATTTAATAAGGATATGTTTTTCTTATATATAAATTTAATGATGTGAAAATTATTTTTTCTAAAAACGGTTTTTGTGATGTTATGTTTATTTTAAAATTAACATTTATGTATTTAGAAATGTGATGAGATAAAATGAATTTGAAATTTAAAATCATAAATCTCAAATTATTTAATAATTTAAATTTTATTTTGACATTTCAAAATTGTTTACTACTTACTAAAAATATTTATCCCTGTAAAAATTAAAAATTATAAAATAAGTTTTACATTAGGAAAAATTAGTAAAACAAGTTAAAAATATGTTTTACATTAAGTGTTTTGGTATTATTATTTACTTTATATTTTCCCAAACTCCATTTTTTATACTTTTTAACCGTTTAAACTTGAATATTTTTAGGTAAATATTGAAAAATGATGAGTGTTTTTCAAAGGTGACATTTTTTCATCTCATATAAGGATATCATTTACACCCTATCAACGAAACACATCACCATAAAATTCTTAATTTAAAATATAAAATATTTATCTACCTAGATCTATGTATAATAAAAATAACCCTCTCATCACTCATAGTTATCCTACAACCATCAGTTTCAAGGGAACTTCCAATAAATAATAAAGTATCTATTGTAACCATTATCTCCTTCTTAAGATTATCTTATTAATATTACTCTTCCAAATATAATTTCCCCATTATAATGTGATTTCTTATGTGTTATTAATGTTCCTAAATGTTATTTCTTTTAATGATCTAACCCTTATTTATTCATTTATATCCACATAGAAAAATAAAAAAAAGTATTGTTAGTGCATTGCATGAAATACCACCTACATGAAGTGATGCAATTTTTTACTAACAATATTCATGAATGGTATTAATGGAAAAAATTATGAATAAAAACTCAATATATCATAAAATTAGGAATCCTAAATATCAATTTATCATCTACTTTCACCCATCTCATGTGTTGAGAAATGGGATTTCTAATCTTTTTCACGTGCGGATTAATGTCTCCATGATGAAACCTTTTTACTTTTTTACATATATTTTCAGTCAATAACAATATATATTTAAATGATTTTAAAAATAATTAAAAATAAAAAAAATATCTTTTTTCTTCTACTATTATAATTTTACTTTGAACGAATCATGTCCTTAACCATACAATCCAACATAGTTAAGGCTTGTTAAAGTTAGGGTCATTTTAATCACATACATATAAAATGGTTTAAAATCCAATTATGGGTGACTGTGGGAATATGAATAATAGTATTATTATAATATAGTAATAAAAACATTCCTCCTTTATTTTTCTATAAGTATTATATTATTTATTAAATTTGTTAATATGGTTACATTTTCATTCACTAGTATTATAAAAAGAAGTTTTTAATTGGGATTTTGCATAAGATAACCAAAATACTTACACAATGAAATGAGACCATTTTATCATAATTAAGTTACATATTACACAATCATGAATGATATATCAATAATTTACATGGTATAAAATGGTGGTTAAGTATATCAAAATTATTAAACATTCTAAAGATAGTTAATGTTGTTACCACTCATTGGTCATAACATGGCATAATTAATTAATATAAAAAAAATAACGAATTGTAATTCTAAATATAAAATTGTAATAATTATGAGTAAGGTTTTGAAGTAGTATATTATGTTAGATATGTCTATTTGGTAATATATTATATTACGATCAACTAATAAATGAAACTGCTAGAGTTGGTGCCCTAGAACCATATAAATTGTAATTTATTCATTAATAAATACCGTATTGCATATTGATTTTTCTTCTGCATGAAAATTCAAGTGATAATGTCCTAAGGATATCTATTTCACTAAAAAGTCATAGTGGATCGTTGTTATGGTGAGAACCCGGAAGTTCCAGAACACAGTTCTTGAAAATATATTTTATAGCTGGATGATTTTATTTGAGGGACACATAAAATATAGGTCATTAGGAGTGAGGACTCATAAAACTTTGAGGCACATTCTCATGGTGTGTGCCCTTAATAATATATAGTAGTATATTATGAGAACAAGACATGCTAGTAGGATATCCAAATTTCATAGTGTCATTGGATGTTCCTATCTATGGATGTGTGTATTGGTCCTTAGACATTAAGATTATTATTAATGGGCATCACAACACATGAACTAAGATGTATTGATGAAAACTGTGACGACACACTATTCGCAACGAGGTAGGATATGTTGGGTGCATCACTAGTAATACTGTATTAATATATAATGCGAGAAAGGATTTGTCCCTTATTTTCGAGAACAAAACTAGATATCTCATGCCCTTTGATAGAATTGATATAGCCTAAATAAATCTAGTTATATGGTAAGAAAAGGGAAAATTCCATTCCGGGATGTTAAATAAATAATAATCGAACACATGGGTTTATGGTACTAGTATGAAACACGCTTGATTCGAGATATCGAGATAAAGGGATTACATTACATGGTAAGCGTTTGTAGGAGTTGACATGTCATTACAGCATTTACTTCATTCTCTATGGATGCCTTGGTGTGTTGCTGGATGCTAACCTTGAAATTTAGGCAGAGTCTGCCTAATGCCACTAAGAAAGAGGCCTAGAGGGATTCACCCAAAGTGTGTCTAAGTATAACAATTAAATATAAATTTAACAAGTTGAATAAAGATTAATCTCAATTGTGGATTAATAATTATTCAAGGATTTCAGATCTCATTTATTTCAACACTAGTTATTAGATAGACTATATTTTGGGAAAAATAATATATTTATTAGTTACTAATGTAGTGATATTTATTTGAGAATTAAATATCCATTATTAAAATTATAATAAATGTAGTGGAGGAAATAAAGAAAATGGAAAAAAAAGTACACGCCATGTATATTAATATACATACCGTGTAGTTTTTATGGAGATTCATGAGAAATAATATTATTTATTTGATTAAATAATATTAGTTGTAATTCATTGTGCTCATGTAATGTAATAATAATAGTCCACTATTATTATTAGACATGGGTTATTACGAAGAATTAAATGAATTGAATAAATGCTTCAGGGTAATTAATTTATTTTATTATTCAATGTAATTAAAATCCCAATTATATAATTCTAATTGTCCTATCCATTTGTAGAGTTTTCACAAAAAATCTAGAGAAATATATCAAGACAAGAGAGAATTATTTTCATCCAAGAAATCTCTCAAGATACGAGAGAGGTCATCCTTCAGCAAATCAAGAAGAGTGCTTTGCAAGAGGTACTCAAGGAGATCGAAGGCGGACATCGCTAGTGAAAGATCTTCTATGCTAGAAACTGAAGATCCCTTCAGCGACATCCAGAGATACGTGGAGCATGTGTGGATCACCGCTAGAGTAATCCTATACTTGGATTCTATGACACAACAACAGATCACATAGGATAATGACCAGAAACATCAATAGAGAGAGAATCCCATCAAGGATATACCGGTCTTTCAATTAAATAAATTATAACCAAAATATTATGACCCCCTCTATGGTTTCTAGACTCCCTTCATTTATTTTTTTCATTATTCTATTCTGAGGATCTGGTGATTTATTATCATTATGGATCTTGGATTGATCATTGTTAACAGGAAAAATTAATGTTTGGTATACCCACCATCATTCTTCCACTAGGCCCTGAACCTACAAGTGGTTTAAAAGGGGTCATACTGTTGATTATAATTATTTATCATTTCATTGATGATTTATGCATTTAATAATTTAGTTGTTTCAATTCATTTTAATCATTAAGAAAATGTGAATCTCAAAATATGTTCCTACTCTCTCGTTTCTTGTTCACCTTACATAAATGAATTTTTTATTTTAAATTTATTTTATTAAAATAAAACATAGGATCTCATTTGGAGGTGTCAAACGTTACTGTTCGTAAGACACCAGAACACACGATGTGTATTTGTTAGTACATGTTGTGTAGTCTAGGTTTAATGCATCAGACTGATCCTCCAAACCAGGCCATGTCAATGGATCCTATCTAAGTCATTAAGAATCTATGTGTTGACCAGGAATAGGTGGCACACAGTTTCTAGATAACACGGTGTGGGTCCCATTGAACATAGCGTGTAGTTCCTTTGGGTTTGGGTAGAACCATGTACTTCGTACATGGCTTTCCTGGCTGGAAATTGTGTAACACGGATACTACACAGCATGTGTCCCACTAAACACACCATGCACTCCAATGATTTCCATAGTCAATCTACATGTCATGTCCCCAGGCACGTAGATCAAATAGATGGTTAACTAAAGTACATGTTGTGTAGCCGGAACTACAGGCCATGTACTCATCCAAATTACACAGATTTATTAAAAATTATTATTATATTATAAGAAACCTTGTGATGTGTTCCATAGTTCAGGCATGAAGATGAGTTAAAACATGTTATAGATTTTTTATATATGTGTTTTTAATTTAACAGCTTCATAATGTTCCTTTCTACTCATTTGGTAGTTATGAACGGGATTTAACCGGGTTGCCTCCAAGTTTCAAGTTACATACAAAGATAATTTTAAATGACTTTATTTGTTTAAAATTATTATGGATGAGAGTCTCATGGAAATTCATAAAAGGGGTTTAAAGATAAAAGTATTGAATAATTAAAGATAATTAATTGATTCAAGCATGATTTATATTAAACCAGAATGATTAATGAATCGAAATATAGTTTTATTTATGTGTAAATATCATTGTATGTATGGATTTTCATGAGCTATACCAAGACCATTTTCTTTGAATGGTTTATTTTAATTTATTTATTTAAATTTCATTTGTTGGCATATGAGCCTTCTCATCATTAATATGTAGGGCATGCATGCCCAAGGTTTCTTTTATGTAAAACCCCATTTTACCCCTCACATGCATGTGAGATAAAATCATATATAATGGATGGAACTCCCATGCTAGTGGAGGTGGATCATGTTAGGAGGCAAGGTGAAACCAATCCAAGGAGATACAAAGGTGGACTGGTGGAAAGCTGTAAATATGAACCCAAAAGGTTCAAGGTGTTTCTCCCCTAGGTCTTGGGTTAGTTTATCAACCGCTAGATAAACTAACCAATAGAATAAGCTCATGATCATACCATTTATATTATTTATGTTAGTTTCTTGGATTATTTATTGTGGGTATGTTGTCGTGATCAAACAATTATTGAATTAAAAAAGCATTCAAGATGGAACTAAAGTAAAAACAGCTTATTTGTAAATATTATCATAGAAATGGGTAATAAATTAAGTATATCAAAATTAATATTAACAGGAATGTAGTCAAAGATAATAAAATGAAATTTATTGTATAAGGATAAAATCCCTCAAAGAAAATATTAAGTCAGTATAGCCTTCCATAATCTTGGTTAGAATCTAACCATAGTTCAAAGGGCTTGACCAACCCTAGATATGGTGCTTTCAATTATTGAGGAATTATAATTCTAGATTTTGGGTTCACTTGACTTGGTTCGAGTCAAGGGTTGACTGCCCTAGTAGAACATGGTGCGACCAAGAGCCCAAGGATGAGGAAATCCTAAAAAAAAATATTTCTTGATTGGTGAGTCCACTCAGTGGAACAAGGAGCTGCGAGTTAATACAGTTGGCATTTGGAATGCCTACCAGAAACCCGTCAATTTTTTGACCAACCCATGTTGGAATAATACGAAGGGTAATATGGATCCGTTCCACTAGAATATTAAGGCAATATAATATTACGAAATCAAAGGTGAGGACTATTATATTTCGATAAAATAGTTGGAGCCTAATAAGTATTAATTTATTTATTTTTCTTACTTTAATCATGATAATGTACTAAACGTTTTCCCATTTTAATTATTAAAAATGGCAAGAAAAATGACTTCAAACATAACATTGAGAACCAGCCTTGAGAAGGAAAACCTTCTCAATTGAACCAATTTCCATGAATGGAAGAGGCATTTATGTGTCATTCTTCTCCACAGGAAGTAATTGTATGTCCTAAAAAGCCTATTCTAGTTGCACCTAGAAAAGAGGCTAGTAATAAAGAGCTATCTCTCTATATAAAACATATGGATGATTCCACATATATCATATTTTTCATGGTATCGGCTATGCCTAATGAGCTCTTGAAGAAACATGAAATCATGGATACGTATAGCCTAATGTCTCAACTTAAAGATCCCTATCAATAGAAGTAAATTCAAGAGTGATATAAGATCTCCAATTCTTTGTTTCTAACTATGCTTGGAGAGTTTGCGCCCGTAAGGCCTCATATAGTCATGTTTTTTTGCTAAATTAAATTCCTAGACCTCTTAGGGATTACACTCCTAGATGAGTTGCATACAAATATCATCTTATCTTCACTTACCAAAACCTACTCTATCATTATTATCAACTATAAGATGAGAAACAATGAGAAGATTTTATAAGAACTTTTGACCTTAACTCTCTAAGTAGATAAGTACATGGGGCGTGACAAACCCTCTTTCATTATTGTGAATAAGAAAAGGAAGGACCAGGCCAAGGGTCCAAGGATTCCAAAATAGTATGATGTCCCTAAGCATCATACCTCCAAGAAGGGGAATATCAAAAGGATGGGAAAGGAATGAGAGGTATTGTGTTTTTCATGTGGAAAGTAAGGCCACTGGAAGAGTAACTTCACACAGAAGCATGGGGATGCTAAAGGTGTACTCATTATAGAGTGTAATTTTTCCATTTCTACACATTAGGCATTAGATACAGCCTGTGAGGCACACATCTGTATTCAAATGAATTAACCAAGAATATTTAGAAATATTTCTAGATGAGATAAGGATCTTCAAGCTGCAAATTGCATGAGGCTAGGTGCGTTGGCCATTGGAAATTAGCATCTCTCATTTCCATTTGGAATGCTTTTGGTTTTATGTAACAGTTATTATGTGCCCAGTGTTACCAAGAACATCATTTTTGTATATTGTTTGGTTATGGATAGATTTATTTTCAAATATAGAAATAAGGGTAGTTTATTTTACAAAAATAACATATGTTATGGTATGGTGAATTTAAATAAGGGTTTGTATGTACTAAATTATAAAAACCAATTGTTGGAAATCGATAACAATACAGACACACATGAATCATACATCGCCTAGTTGTGGAATCACCATCTCGATCATGTAAACTAGAAGTGCTTGAGAAATCTCTACCGAGATGGTTATTTAGACTATATTGATCTAAAACCACTTGATGGATGTCACGCTTGTATACTAGGTAAAATGACTAAGCTGCCTTTTGTGGATAGAGTGAAAGGGCCAAAGAGCATCTAGGATTGGTGCACGCGGATGTGTGTGGACCATTTCCAGTAGAAGATAGAGGGGGATATTCTTATTTCATTACATTTACTGATTATTTGAGTAGATATGGCTACGTAAACTTAATGATGTATAAGTTAGAGTCCTTAAAGAAATTTAAGGAATTCAAGAATGATGTAGAGAATCATCTTGGTAAGAAGATAATGAATCTTTGATCGGATCTAGGTGTAGAATATCTGAATCAAGAGTTCATCGATCTTCTGCAAGTGTTTGGGATTCTATCTCAGCTCACTCCTCCTTATACACCACAGTGGAATGGTATTAGTGAAAGGAGGAACCGCACCATTTTGGACATAGTGAGATTGATGATGATTCATGTAGATATTCTATTATCCTTTCGGGAATATGCATTACAAATTGTTGCATACACATTAAACTGAGTTCCAACTATGGAAGAAAACGGAATTACCTCCGAGATATGGAATGGAGAAAACCCAATTTTTCACACACATGTGTATGGGGATTACAGGCATTTGTTAAGGACTTCTCGGGAAACAAACTAGATCCCCAGGGCATGAAGTGTGTCTTTATAGGATATCCTAAGGAAACTAATGGATATTACCTATATAACCCTTCAGAAAAGAAAGTGATGGTTGCCGGAAAATCCATATTTCATAAGAGGGAGAACATTTATAATAAGGATATTGGGAGCATTATTGAATTTGATGAAGTTGATTATCAAGATACATAGGAGTTGGTACAGGAACAAGTTCCACATGTCCCCATAGAATAGGTTCTATAAACACAAGTACTGTGTATGAGGTCACGAGAAGTAATGGAACCAGAGATATTTGGTTTCCTAGTCAATGAGGATGGTGAATCATTATTGTTGGACAATGATGAACATATCTCTTACAAGGAAGTAGTAGAGAGCTAAAAAGAAACAAGATTTCTAGAAGCAATGAATTATGAGATGGATTCCATGTATCATAACCGAGTTTGGATTCTGGTTGATGAGTTGGGTTGATGTAAATCATGTTAAATGAAAATGGGTATTCAAGAGAAAGCTAGAAATATGAGGTCATGTTAGAACCTATAAAGCAGGGATAGTGGATAATATATTCAGACAGCATCAAGGAATTGACAATGATGAAACATTTTGTCTAGTTTTAATGTTTAAATCCATAATAATTATACATTCCCTGGCAGCTTACCATGACTAATAGATTTCGTATATGGATGTCAAAACAACTTTCCTTAATGGGAACCTTCAAGAGGATGTCTATATGACACAACCATAAGGCTTTGTGACAACAGGTGAAGCCAAATGGATTTGAAAGTTGCAGAAATCCATTTATGGATTAAAGAAAGCATTTAGGTCATGGAACATTCGATTTGATAAAGCCATAAAGGAATTTAGTTTCATTAAGAAAGAATGTGAGCCATGTGTTTAAAAGAGGTTTAATGGGAATGAAGAAATTATCTTAATAGTATATGTTGAAGACATATTACTTGTTGGAAATGATGTACTAGTCTTAAAGTCAGTTAATGACTAGTTGAACAAGTGTTTCTCCATGAAGGACTTGGGTGAAGAAGCCTACATTCTTGGGATAAAGATCATTTTTGATAGATCCAAGAGGTTGTATGGACTATGTCAAGGTACATGCATTGACCAGATACTTAAGAGATTTAGTATGGAACAATCCAAGAAGGGATTGGTTCTAGGGTCCCATGGCCTACATCTTTTTAAGAAAATTTGGTTGTAGACAAAACAGGAAAAATATAGAATGAGTAAGATCCCATAAGCTGCAGCTATAGGATCCATAATCTAAGAAATGTTTTGTACCAGGATTCATATTGCCTATGCACTGAGCATGGTAGGAAGATATCAAGAAGATCTAGGAGAAGAACATTAGATAGTTTTTAAGACTTACCATAACTATCTGAGAAGAACTAAGGGTATGTTATTAGTGTATGGAGGAGACGAGGAGATTCTCATCATATGGTATTCTAAATTCTGGTGTTTATATAGATCAAAAAGATCTGATGTTATAATCTAGATATGTTTTCTATCTCAGTGGAGGAGCTGTGAGCTGGAAGAGTTCAAAGCAACCAGTTGTCACTAATTCTACAGCAGATTCTAAATATATAGCGGCTTCTGATGCAACCAAGGAAGCCGTCTAGATAAAAAACATTGTCCAGGAGCTTTATGTGGTGCCTATTAGTAAAGATCTTATCACATTTTGTTGTGATAATACAACAGTGGTTGGTCTTGAAAAAGAACCAAGGTCACATCAACGGATAAAACACGTACTCTAAAAGTATCACCTATTGAAGGATTTTTATCAAAGGGGAACAATTTCAGTGAGAAGAGTGTCTATAGAAGAGAACATGTAGGACCCCATGACTAAAGGATTATCTCCGCAGGATCATGAATATCATGTGAGAGCTAGCGGGTTAAAGGTTGTTAGCAGTTGTCTCTAGTCCAAGTGGGAGTCTATTGGAGTTGGTGGCATAGAACCAACTACATTGTACTTTATTTGTTAATAAATATCTTATCACATCTTGATTGTTATTTTGTGTGCCAATGCTTGTGATAATGTCATATGGATATCAGTTTCACTAAAAGGTCATAGTGGATCCTGTAATGTCACATAATTTCCGTATAATGTTTTTCGGGTATGTTCAGTAAACACGCTGGCGGCATTTTTTATCTTTTTAACTGGTGCTCGGAATTGATATCTTAGGGCACTATTGAACACGTAGCACCGATAATCGCTTAAGGATACCATCACCTCGACTGCAATATGTCAAGGGTAAAATTTAGTTTTCGGACTTTTTGTGTGTCTGTTAAAAGAATAAAAAATAAAATAAAATAAAACATCTTTTATTTTGTTTTACTTTGTGAAACCACCCATTTGAATTCAGTGGTGGGGGACACCTGAGCTTGAAACCTCCCATTTTGAAATTAATGGTGGGGACCACCTGACCCTTGAACTCCCTCTTTAATGTGGTAGGTGACTCTTGGTTTCTCCCCCCGAATTAAAGTGCCAACATAACCTATTTAATTGTGACAACTTTAATTAAATTAAAAAACATATTTTAATATGTTAGATCCTCATTTCCTTGTTATAAATCATTGGAAAAGGAGTGTTGGGAGAGACTTGGAGAACTGAGAAGAACATTCTCCAATGAAGAACCACCCCCAACAAAGAACAAGGAACTGACCCTGAGCCCGGATCGGAAGCGTCTTGCAGAAGCGAAGAACGGAGAAATTATTCAACGACTTTGTCTTCTTCCTCGCACCACCTGCATTGGAAAATTGAGGCAGGGGATTTATTTATATATGATTGAATAAATTTATCGATTCTTCATTTTCTGGTTTCACAACGATGGTGGCCAAACTAACACTGCCATCATCACGCACTTAAACCTTTCCTCTTATCTTTTGTTCTTCACAGGTTCTTCATGCGTTCTTCAACACCAAGTATTTATTGACTCTGGAAAAACAATATTTGGTTGAGAACAACATATGGACGTGGAGACCTTGACCAATTGATAGCGATTATGAAATTGGTTTATTTTTTGTGCTTGGAACGAAACTACAATGCCTCGTGAAAGAAGACGGCAGTCAACACCCGGCTGGATGCATGATGAAAGGGTGGCACACATCCGCGTCACCAGAAAAGTAAGAGGCCACGGCCCATCGGCCATGACGAAGCAAGAGGGGGCAACTAGAACGCCAAATTGCTGTGTAGCAGAGTGGCGGCATGCGTCTGCGCCCCCGGTGGAGCAGGAGGCCATGGTCGCAGGGCTGTGGTGGAGGATGAAAGGCGGCAGGCCTTCCTATGATTCAATTGGTGTTTCTAGACATACTTTCTAGAATTTTCCATCAATTAATTATTCTATTTCCATTACTAGAAAAATTACATGGGCTCTTGAGTACGACCCTTACATGGTTTAATGTTACTGATGCTATAAGTACCATTTTCACCAGTATTACTCTCTATTTGGGAATATAGAGGTATATTGGTGAGAAAATATAAAACACCACTTATATTAGGTAACTCATAAAATAGATATCCCACTATAATTCTAGGGGATGAAAAAAAAATTTGAGTGGGATAATTTCCCTAGAATAGTTATATGTTGATGAGAACCATGAGGATAGACCTGATCATCTTATTTGATGTGTAGGATACGCACTATGATCGGTGGATGCACCATTATATTGTCACCCATACGTGTTTGTGTATGAGGATATTAAGCCATATACTGAATAATTACTTGTAATTATAATATATCAAGAGAGTATTCCTTATATATCTCCTAAGGTTAATTTTCTATCGTTATTTTCCATGTTCCAATATCGGGACTTCCTATGGGTCAATATCCAGTAATCCTATATCAAACTGGATTACATATCGATTGATTATTATGACATCCTTCTCAATGAAACATTTTTAGGATGTCTATTTGATAGTTGGTATAATTCATATTAGTTATTTAATGTGAGTATGATTGAACCTAGGGCTATGACATTAACCCCTATCATGACAAAGCTTGTTCAGAGAGACTATGGCATTGGATTAAGTAGGTATTTTCGATCAGGATAATAGAACTTAGGAATAACTTTAGGATATATGGCTTGATTGGTACCACATATATCTTAGAGCCCTACCAAATGATTTATAGTTGATGGGATCAGGATTTCTAGGATTGATAGGGGTTATAGATCCACGGATCGACTATATATCTATTCATACTATTATTGCCTTTATTATTCTCGTTCCTAATTGTCTAGGCTAAGCGTATTTCATGATAAAATACATATGAAAATGGATTTATGAGATCATTATTGGGGTGAAATAATGGTATTATCACACTCCTATACGTGAAACTCGGTGTCTTTTCAGTCCTCATGTATTTTATTCAGTTTGAGCATAGATTACATGATGGATAGGGTTAGGGCCCAAGGTTTCATGATTGTGCAGAGCTCTTCATGTGGATTCTATTGATTGGGATGTAGTATCTCGATAGTATCATGTAGATAAGGTATGTGGTATAGATTTATGTTTCTAGGAGAGACATGTGCAATTATTTTAGTTTCTTTTAGGTAATCTTTCATGTATATTCGTCCCATTAGGTGACCAATTTTGTACATATTACATGGATGTTTAGGATTTTGAATAATTTCTTTTATTATTACACCGTGATTCTATTTTTGTTTTTTTACTACTTATACACACTTTCTATTTACTACATTGGATATAATTTAGTTATTTTCGGTAGGTTTTACTCTAATATGAAGTCATATTCTATCCATGTACACACAATAGGACCTACCTACAAGTCGAAAACCTCGCAAATATAGAGGGGAATACATCAAGCCTTGGGGTGAACCATCTCAGAGCACTGGTTTTGTGGAATTATGGTAAGGACGTTACAAATTGATATTAGAGGCCATCCTTTCCTGTTGATTTAATATATGAGATATTCTAGAAAATAGTATTAGGAATGTTATTGGAATAGTGATGGATATCGGACAGGAGTGTTGATAACACATGTTCTAATAGAAAGTATAAGTTACTAGGGATATGAGATTTTTTTCTTAATTTGTGATGCTAATGTTTTATATAAAATTCACTTTTAGATATACACATTTTGTGTCTATTATATAATTTATTATACATTTCAGGCTCTTTTCCATTATCTTGAGGTGTGTGATTGATTTTTACTCTTGGTAGGAAATGGAAATTTTTTTCTCAAGAATCATATTTTTCATGTAGGATTAACATTTCTTAGTCCTAATAGTGCGTGATTATTATAGAAGACATAATATGATTATTTAAAATTCCCAAAATAACATAAATATTATTTAATCATATTGGTTTTTGGTAACATTATTCTCAATTAATCTAACATTAATATATATTTCCTTATGATGGTAGGTCATGTGGATTTAAATTAAGATGTGTGGTGGTGAGGGTGGTGTCACAATCATCATTATTGGGAGGTCTAGTGACCACAGTAGGTCAACAGGGCACGTGATTCTAATGTGATGAACCCATCATGGGGTGTTGTTTCATATTTTTGGTTATTGAATGAGTCAGTAACAATATATATAGTGTTTTCTTATATGTGTTGAAATGAAATTTTGATTAACCCAAACAAAATATTACAATGTGACATGGATTGTTGATACAGTTCTTATCACATATTTTTGACCCTCATAGGTCTAACATGGAATTTTATGCTTTAGATTATAGTTATCCGGTCAGATCATTAATTGTGATACTAATACATTCTTGGATTATTCTAGATAACTGGACCTTGAGGGGTATTACCATATATAGAAGCCTGATCAGTGTCGTTTCAATATCTCTTCAAGATTGATATCATGTCATTGAGGGATTATTTTCTTATGAGGATTCAATGAGAGGATCAGTCCCATGTCAGCCATATTGACAGCTTTGACCCTAATAAGTCGATGTCATATTTATCACCCTTGGGTTGTTTTGAATTATAGGAAATTTGGAGGGACCAATTGTAAGATCCCTACCTTTTGAGGATGGTATCAATCACGTTTAATAGTAATCTATTGTTTAGTTTTGAGTACATTTAGTTTGGGATGTACTTTGGTGTGTGTTTGGGTAAAAATTTAGAAAAATATAACCAAAAGGGGTTGCGCATAGTTGGAACATGGTTTGAGAAAATGGTTTTCCCCAGTCTAGGAAATCTTGAAACCCAATATTGTGGAGGTTAACACAATTGGCACAAAATTGGTCAAACCATGTGGCCTAAAAATAGAAACTGTGCACCACAAAAATAACAGCTGCACATTTTGAGCATGTTTATGGAAAATGGTGCTCCCTTGTATAGGAAACTAGGAGGTATTTTGAAAGTGGCATGAAAACAAGTTTTAAATTCCCCTAAACCGCTCAAACTCACCGAATTTGATCCAAACTCATACCAATAAATTTTTGAATTATTTTAGATCTTTTTAAATGGATTCTACGGTTGTTTGACCTTTATTCTTCATGATCTAATTTCCAGATCGATGATCTTCTTCTATTCCAGTAAGTGGATCATATATCATTGCATTATAGTTCATCCGCATTACTTATATTGATATTTTGAAGGAAACTAATCTTATATTTTCCAAGAATTATATCTAGATTCGTTTAATCTAGATCTAATCATGTGGATCAATATTTTGGAGCAATAGATCTTGTTTTCTTATATATTGATTTAGGCTTCTGATATTCAGATATAGATCTACGTTATTTTGCTTCTCAATTTAGTGTTTTTTCATAGGGTTATCATTCTTCAATAAATCAATGTTTATGGTTTAATATTCATATCTCATTGTCGTGATTTTTATTTCATGCTTGAAAATTGTAGAGTTTCTAGTTTTTTTAGAAATTTAATTTCTTAATGGAATCATATAATTTGGTGAATTAATTAATTATGGAAATGAAAAATTGTGGGATTTGGGGATACCTAATTATGAAAAGAAATTGTGTTATATTGATTTTATTAAGTTGATAATTAATCTATGAATAAATTATGAGATATTGGAAATGTATGTTTGAAGAATTAAAAGGTAAATTAATTATTGGATTTTGATATTGTGATAGGATTAATTATTTATTTAATTAATTAATCGCATGTATATATATATATGCACTATTGTGTTAAATAATGGTAACACAATCATTAAATTCTGTAAATTAATAAATGGTATCATGGTAATTTAATTATGATATAAAGGATGGTAACATGGATATTCAATTGTGTGAATTAATGAATGGTAACATGGTCATTAATTTTTGAAATAAATAATGGCAACGTGTTCATTAAATTGGGTGAATTAATGAATGGTAACATGATCATTCATTTTTGAAATAAAAAATTGAAATGTGGATATTAAATTATGTTTATTAAGAATGTTAACATGGTCATTTATTTGTGAAATAAATAGTGGTAAATTGGTTATTCAATTATGTGAATTAATAAATGGCAACCTGAAAATTAAGTTTTGAAATAAATTATGGTAATATGGTCATTCAATTATGTGAATTAATGAATTGTAACATAGTCATTATTTTTTGAAAATAAGAAAGGTAACATAGAAATTTGATCATGTGATATCCCTAAAGGATAGTTATTATTCTAGTATGGGTCGATGTAGGTATTGAGGTGTGGGAGTCTATGGAAAACCATAGTTTAACTTATTATACTCTAAATTTCTCACTGATCACAACTATAGAAGAGAATTTTTTGAAAATCAATTCACATTATTAATTTTTTAATGAATGCAAAAAAAAATTTAAAATAACCTTTATTCCTAAATAATACACATACAATATTTATCTTGATATTTAAAATTCACAAAATTTTCCATAAGAAGAAATAAAAATTTTATTTATATTAAAGGATTACATAAAACAGCTACGGTCTCGTTACTTATCCCATTATTACACCAGTATAGGACCTAAGTGTTAGGTGTGCTATGGTGATAGAATCTTGGGGTGGCTCGGACAACATTGCCTGAGTGGTGATTTCTATCAGCTTGAACTTCTCCCTTAGGAGATTTCATTCAAGATTCATAAATTGAAGATTGGCTTGGGCTTGGTCCAAAGTAAAGCCCAGTGATGCTACCTCCTTCCCAAGCTCTGATAGATGGGCTTTATATGGCTGGAGTCTACTAGATTAGGCCATTAAATATTATTTCTATATTAATTAACCAAGAAAAATGTATTTATAAAAACACAACGTTAGGTTTATAGTTTACAATGGTCATATAACAGTCGAAACCCAACAGTCTCATTTTAATTAATCCTACTTTATTAATTAAAGGATATTGTTTTGTTGAGTATAAATTAAAATAACACAGAAAAATTTGGAAACAAATATAATTAAAAAGTTCTGGTCGTTACATTCTTCCCCCCTTAAGAAATTTCGTCCCCAAAATTTTATCACGTACCCTCTGATTGGAAAAGGTGTGGGTACTTACGTCTCATGTACTTCTCCGGTTCCCACATGGCTTCATCACATTTGTGTTTCTTCAACAACACCTTAACAATGTGGGTAGTCTTGTTGCGTAGAACCTTGTCTCCACGATCCAAGATCTCCACCAACTACTCCCCATAAGAGAGTTCATGTTCCAGTTGTACCACATCTAGATTTAGTACATGTGAAGGGTCAGTTATGTACTTCCTCAAGAGGGACACGTGGAAGACATCATGAAATTGTGCTAGATTTGGAGTAAGTGCAAGCTGATTGGCCATTGCTCCCACACAATCAAGGATTTCATAAGGGCCAGTGTATCTAGGGCTGAGCTTCCCTTTCTTTCCAAACCTCATGACCCTCTTCCAAGGTGAAATTTGAATAAAGACTTTGTAACCAAAATCAAACTCCAAGTCCCTTCAATAGTTGTCGACATAGCTCTTTTTCCGACTTTGAGAAGCCTTAATGTGTGGTTGGATGGCATGGACCTTTTCTATCATCTCTTGCAGAAGATCAGGCCCAAGAAGCATTCTCTCGCCAGCTTCATCCCAACATGTAGTAGTTCTACATCACTTCCAATATAGAGCTTCATAGGGTGTTATTTGAATGCTTGAGTGGAATCTGTTGTTGTAAGAGAACTCAACTAAATGGATATGTTGATCCCATACACCTTTAAATTCCATTGAGCAAGTTCTCAGCTAGTCCTCAAGTGTTTGAATAGTCATTTAAGATTGTCCATTAGTTTGGGGATGATAGGGCTTACCACTTCCTTCACATAAACCCTAGCAAGATGATCAAGATAGAAATATTTCTAAATAGAGATGAAATGGGCAGTCATTGTGAGATGGTCCACAATAACCCATATAGCATTATTTCCTTTTGAAGTTCTCTAGAGACTAGTTACAAAGTCCATAGTGATATTTTCCCACTTCCATGCTGGTATGGGTAGTGGTTGCAATACCCTTTTAGGATGTTGTCGCTCTGCCTTCACATGATGACATACCAGGCACCATGAAGTGTAGTCAGCAATCTCCCTTTTTATATTATCTCACCAATAATGATCATGAAGGTCCCTATACATTTTCCATATACCATGATGTATAGAGAAAGTAGATCTATGAGCTTCATCCATCGAATCCTTATTTATTTCTAGAATAGGTGGAACGCATAGTGTTGTACAAAATTTTCGTACACCTTCTTGATCAGTATTGAACTCAAGAAACTTTCCATCCTTCATAGCCTCAAACTTCTTCTATAACAAATGATCTTCTTTCTGAGCTTTCTTGATCTTATCTAGTATTGACGGTTGAGAAATCATTTGGGTTAGGGTTGATGATGTCCCTTCCCTTATAATTCCCATGTCCAACTTTTCTAGGTCATTTATTAGAGGATTGTTTTGAATCCTCATCATGGAAAGTAAAAATGGGTCTTTCCTACTTAATGCATCTTCAAATTTGTTTTCTCTCCCAGGAAGATAATGAATTGAACAATAATAGTCTTAAGATGCTCCAACCATCTCCTTTGCCTCATTTTCAATTACTTTTGTGTGAAAATGTACTTCAATCTTTGATGGTCTATGTATATATCACATTTCACCCCATAAATATAGTACCTCCATATCTTTAGAGAAAAAAAGACCACAACGAGCTCTATATCATGCATAGGATGATATTGCTCATGAATCTTAAACTGTCGAGATGCATAAGCATTGACCTTGTCATTTTTCAGGAGGATTCACCAAATCCCTTTCAGAGATGCATTGCTAAAAATAATGAATCCTTCTCCACTAGATGGTATAGTTAACACAGGTGTAGTAACTAATCTATTCTTCAGCTCTTCGAAACATTCCCCACACTTCTTTTTCCATATGAACATGATCCCTTTTCGAGTTAACTTGGTTAATGGATTATAAATTTGTGAAAAGTTCTTCACAACCCTCCTATACTATCCTTCTAATCCAAGGAAACTACGAATCCCAGTTATTGTTTTAGGCTGAGGCCACTCCTCTCCAAATTTGGGCTTTGCAGGGTCAACTATGATTCCTTCATTGGTAACAATGTTCCCCAAGAAAGAAACTTGTTGTAACCAGAATTCAAATTTACTAAAAATTCCAAAAAGTCTCTCCTTCCATTGAGTTTGCAAAATAACCCTTAGATGATCCTCATGCTCCTCACGGTTTTTGGAATATATCAGAATATCATCAACAATAACTACCACAAAGTTATCAAGGTAATCTTTAAAGACTCTATTCATCAAATCCATAAAAATAAAAGGTGAATTAGTCTGTCCAAAAGTCATAACAACAAAATCATAATGCCCATATCTTAATCAAAAGACAGTTTTTGGAATATCTTCTTTCTTAACACTCAATTGATGATAACCTGATCAAAGATCAATCTTACAGAATAATTGATCCCCACAAAGTTTTTCAAATAATTCATCAATTCTTGGAAGATGGTATTTGTTCTTCAATGTGATCCCATTCAGTTCTCTATAATCAATTCATAGTCGTATCAATCCATCCTTCTTCTTCACAAAGGGAAATGGTGCTCCCCATGGAGACACACTCGGTCAGATAAACCCCTTCTCCAAAAGATCTTTGAGTTGCCTCTTTAATTCCTCTAGCTCCACATTTTCTATCCTATACAGGGTCATTGATATCAGATGAGATCCAAGTACGTGTTCAATGGATAACTCTATCTCTCTTTCTAGGGGAGGTCCATGCAACTCCTCAAAAAATATGTCAATATATTCCTAGACGATGGGTACATTTTCTATCGTCAAACTCTCATTTCCTTCTTCTTATTCACTGATAAAATCCATAAATAAGGATATAGGAGGTTCTTCTAGACCAACATACGGTTGAGATATCTCTTATTGGAAGATAACTGTAGGTTTTCATTCAAGACTACTGAGATTTCCTTACTTCTGTATTTGATCTTAGTAGTATACATTGAGAGCCATTCCATCCCTATTATAATGTTGAATTCTATCATGGGAATAACTACTAGATTTGGGATAAGATTGCACTCGCCAAAAGAAATACTAGAGTTTCTAAACACTGATGATGTTGGATAATCCCACCAAGAGTCTTGACTGATAACTCTACTTTTAGAAAGTTGGGGGTTGATTGTAAATTATTAGCAAACTTGGAGGAAATAAAGGAATGCGTAGAACCAGAATCAAACAAAGTACTTGATAGCTTTGAGAGAACAACAAGATTACCTTCTACCATATCATTTAGAGCTTCAACTTCTACTATCATGATAAAAAAGTCACAACCTTTCTCCCTTGGCCTTTTCTGAGGATGATGGTGGCTCCCCTCCACTTCCCTCGGATTTAGACAGTGATTGGAAAAGTTCCCAAGTTGTCAACACTTAAATAACTAGACAACAGGTAGGTCATTCACCATATTCCCCTTGTTGTTAGTGCTTGGAATTTGTGGTTTTACATCAACATGACAATTCCTTTCAATATGGTTATCTCTTCCAAACATGTAGCATTTCCCACTCCCGAGTAGGCAGTTCCCCTGAATGCTTCTTCCCACATTTATTTCACGTGGGATGTTGCACTTGCTTGCCTCCTCTGCCTTGATAAAATATCCTCCCTGATCTTGGCTCTATTGATCTCTTTTTGTCATTGGATATATGAGATCACTGCGTCTCACCAAACTTCAGTTCGACTTTCATCGCACATCGCACTATCACCTCATTGTTGTCATAGTCTTAGCTGACAAGATTATTTCGCGGATGAGGTCTCAGTCCACCAAAGAATCTATCAACATTACCATTTAAATCAATGAGAAAGCTATAGGTATATCATGAAAGTCAAGTGAAGTTAATCTCATCGCTTCTGACATATTCGTTCTCCTTCTGCTTCAGCTCGAGAAACTCCTTCTCCATTATTGTTCTCATGGAACAAGGGAAATACTTTCTGAAAAAGATCCCTCTGAAGTCTTCCCAATCCAAAGATTCAACTTCCACTCCTTTCCTTGTGTTATTAATCAGTTCCCACCACTAATCATCTTCCCCTTCTATGTGATAGACGGCCTGGGTGACTTTCTCTTGCTCTGAACAGCGGAGCACAGAAATAATCTTTTCGATGGAGCTGATCCACTGCTCAGCAAGAAATGGGTTCGTCGATCCACTGAAGGATGGTGGTAATTTATGCCTAAAGGACTCAACAAAATTTTGTTCCCTTCATTGTGAGATCAGTCTCTTAGCTTGATTCCAGTTATTTCCCATAACATGAGTCAGTTGGTTCATCATTCGAAGGAATGTTTCCATTCCAGCTTCCATCGGAGGGATGTTAGCGAATGGTCCATTGCGGTCACCATTTTCATGGATTCCCCTTTTACCGTCCATTTTATAAATGAATAAAACATTAGTTATAAACTTATTCCATTTAAGAATCTTTTAACTATAAAGGATTTTATGTCTTAAAACTTCATTCTTAAACAATTACATTTCTCTATATTTCCTTCATAATGATTTATAAAAAGCATGTAATTAACCAAACATATCCCCTGGGAGTGTCATAACCTAGAGTGCAGCAAGGCCCATTTTCGTGCACCATTTCGCCTTCGAGTCTAGCTCAATGCAGTGTTTTTAGGTTTTACCTTTATGTACATATGTGCCAGAGCCGCATCTTCCTCCTCGTATCCAGACAGAGAGGTATTTGTTTGATAAACAACTTACACAATATTCACCAAAATACCAAGAAGTTTTTCTATATTTAATCTTTTCTATAGGATTATTCCTTAATATTTCATATCTTAATTTCCATAAATAACTATACTATCCTCTGATACCATCTATGGCATCCCTCCTTTTTATTACATAACTTTTCATTAAATTTTACAAATAGAGGATGTTTAAAGTTTAGTGTCTTGTAAATCAGGAACATAAAACATGAAAAACAACATAAAATTTTTTTCTAATCCACTTTTAATGCATCATAATATGTTCATCCAATGTACAATTACTACATCTCATAACCTGGGGACATACATTCAAAGGAAAGGGTGAGTAGAAGGCCCAGTAAGGATAAACAAGGGAATCAGTTTACTTGTGACATCAATAAGAACTTGAATAAAAACATAAGGACATAAGAAATGGTAGTATAGGCATATCATAATGAAAATAACTTGAATCATAACTTGAATTTGTGGCTACAACATTCCATTTAGACATTCATGAACATATCACCAAGGTCCATCCCAAAAGTGTCAAAAAAATTACAAAGGTTATTCACCAAGGTATCATGAAACTTGTCATCTCTAAAGATTAATTAATTCCCCAATGAATTGGAGCACTATCAGTGAACACCCTTAATATGTCTTTAATTTCATGTGATACACATATATCATAATTAAAAATTTCATAAATAACCCATATAAATAAAAGAAATGGGTTTCATTTTAAAATAGTGACGTTTAAAAAGTTCTTAAACCTAAGATCATTATTTCATTTATAACCCATGGAAAGGGAGTGAGGGTTATATGTATGTCCATTCCTGAATAAAATATATCCTTTTTATATATTTATGAGTACCCATAGAAATGAAGTAGGTCTGGGTATTCACATAAATAAATGATATAATTTCATGAAAGAAAGAGTTAGAAATTTTGAGAAGAAATTTATGTAGCATAACGGCTATATAACATGGTTTTAGAAAATAATATAAAGAGAGAGGACAAGGGTATCCCATAAATAAATGAATCATTTTAAAGTAGAGGTACAGAATAAAAATAAACAAGATCATGGTCTGGACAATTGAATCAAACGCCACATTAAAAGGAAACTTGCAAGGAAAGAGAAGATGTGATTTCTTTTACGAGAAATTCGGCGGCCTAATGGAATCACATAAAAATTAAAAAAACAAATTAATGAGAGAGGAAAGGGTATCTCAAAAATTAGACATGAAATGGACAGTAATAAGAACATATAAGAACATATCCTCAATGTAAAAATATGGAAACTAGAAGACACAACATAAAGGAATTCATGACATAAAAGAAGAGGGTGAAAGGATCCATTACCTTGAAGAGTAGCTTTGAAAGCTTAAAGTTTGAGACCTTGGGAGGATTGAGGGAACCTTGGGAGGACTCCATGAGAGGTATGGAGACCAGAAAATTATTGAGGATGATTTTGTAATTAAATGAATGAGGGAAATGGCTTGGTATTTATAGGGAAAGTGGGTCAATAAATTATTAATTTCCAAGGGACACCTCATCGGTGGTATTTGAAAAACCATGGGCTTGCACATGGTATTTTCACATGGTATTGGCCACATGGGACACCTCATATCATATATCACTATTCATAAGTTGACTATAAATCTTACATCACTATTACATCATTAATTATGTCATTAAACACCCGAAACTCAAAACTCCATTTTTACTATTCAATGAAAATTCAACTCTTTCAAAAAAAATCCAAAAATTCACCCTAACCTTATATCGATGCTTTGAAATCAAAAATTAAGTCTATTTCATCAAAATAATTTTCTAAATATTTTTAATTTAGTTTTTAAATAAAATCATTATTTATTTCAAAAATACACTTTTAAAACTATAACTCATTTTGTAACACCTTTCAAAAGTAATCAATGTCCCTTAAAATTATTGTATTACCATAAGATAGTAAAGAAACAATTTATGATTAAATTTTAGGAAGATACATTTCTATTTTAAATTATTAAATTAATTATAAAATTTTAAATAAAATATTAATGGCATACAAAAATACCAAAACTTAAACTATGATCATTTTTTTCACTTTTCAGATGTCTAAAATGTATTTATACATTCATGGGTGAAGTTTCTATTTTTTTGGTCAAATTAATATTCATTACTATTCATATGGGAATGTTACTTTTCCTACTTTAGTATTCACTAAAAAACCACGTTGATCTTATTAGACACAAAATTTCTCACTGATCCCAACTATAGAAGACCATTTTTTTGAAAATCATTTCACATTATTAATTATTTAATGAATACAAAAATATTTAAAAATACCCTTTTTTCCTAAATAATACACATCTTATATTTATCCAGTTATTTGAAATTCACAGGATTTTCCAAAAGAAGAAATAACAATTTTATTTATATAAAAGGACTACACAAAGAAGCTAAGGTCTCGTTACATAGCCCCTTATTACACCAGCATAAGACCTACGTGTTAGGTGTGCTATGGGGATAGAATCTTGGGGTGGCTCGGACAACATTGCCTTAGTGGTGATTTATATCATCTTGAACATCTCCCTTAGGTGATTTATTTCATGATATATACGTTGAAGTTTAGATTAGGCTTGGTCCAGATTAAAGCCCTGTGATTCTACCTCCTTCCCAAGCTCTGACAGATGGGCTTCATATAGATCAAGTCTACTAGATGAGGCCATTAAATCTTATTTTTTTATTAATTAGCCACGAAAAAACATATTTATAAAAACACAAATTTACGATTATAGTTTCCAATGGTCATATTGGCAAACAGTCATATTGACCAACTTTCATATAAAAGTCGAAACCCAACGCTCTCATTTTAATTATACCTACTTCATTAATTAAATGATATAGTTTTGTTGAGTATAAAATAAAATAACAGACAAAAATTAGGAGACAAATACAATTAAAATATGTGGGTCGTTACAATTCCCTTGAAATCCCCTAGTTGATCTTGCTAGAAATCCCATATCATACCAAGAATAGGATTTCATGGGATCCTCAGGGGAATTATGGCTAAGTTTACCCCTGATCATTGGGTACTCTTGACATCTAGAAATGGGTTGTTCAATAATGAAATTAACAAAAAATAAATTCCAGATCAAGGAATTGTATTATGTTGATTTAGTCGGAATTCATCGGACCACGGGGAACTCTGACACATTCAAAACCTTGATATGTGAGTTATCGTGAACAAAACAACATAATAGGAGAAAATATTCTTGAAAATCTTTACAAAAATCCATAGTCTGGACACATCTTCTCGTTATCACATTTCAGAAATCAGTTTGAGTGTTTTTCCCTATTCTTGAGGATTAATCATTTTCCAAATTGAAAGTGTGTAATTATCTAGTCTTCATGAAAAAAATTTCACCATAATAAACATTGTGTCTAAAATTCAGCACATTCTCTTTTTTTATGAAAAATCCTGAAGTAATAACATTCTGAACTCTCCTTTTGGATTGACCATGTATTAATACTCAACTAGTAGAAAGAAATGGAATATCAATTTGGGTGGCTAGGAATATCTCTAAGGATGGAACGACACTAGATTATGGAATTGTTGATGAGGATATAAATGATAGTGTTTAGATAAATTGAGTTTTATTTACTAAGTGAAAACAAAAAACAAAAATTCTAAAAATTCAATTCATAATCTCATTTCTGTTTTTCTCTAGTCTTTCTCCATTATGAATTGTGTGTTATTTGGTGTTGTGAAAAACCACAGGTGTATGAGTAGTTGGGTCACATGTTCCATGAGTGCTGAATCATCATTCATACTTCCATTAGATCCAAAAATAGAGTGAACCATGTCCAGGCGATGTTGGTCAATTATGGGTGATCAAAACCCTAATTCCCCCATGGAAAATATGGTTGATGAATACCAAGAGGTTGTCCAGAGAGTTGGGAAAGCCTTTTTAAATTGACAAAAACCCACAATTGGTTTTTGAGGAGTAGAAAAACTAGAATCTACCTGCAAATTTTATGGAGTATGTTCCATGACACCAAAAAAGACTGCAATACCAGTTTATGTCAGGGTTTGGATAGCCAAAACCATGTCAATATCTTAAAAAAAATCAGTAACCATATTTACCTCCAAATCACCGAGATATTTCCCTCTATAGAAGCAACTTTATATACCACAAACGCCTTAGGAACAAATACCTCTGCACCGTACTGTTATGGAGTATGAGATTCCTTCCATCCATGGCATGGATACCAGCATAGTGAGACCACCAGTGCTAGACCAACACATTAATATCAATATATCTATCATGAAACATATTCAAAACATGGTTCGGTATGGAGGCTTACCAAGTGAAGACCCCAATTCTCGTCAATCAAATTTTCAGGAAATTTTGGACTCATTCTGCTACCACGGAGTGCCCGAGGATTCAAATTTTATTCGGTTATTTCCTTTATCATTAAGGGATAATGCGAAGGATTGGATTAAGGGACTACCAAAATGGTACATTCTCACTTAGGAAGCATTGGCCCAACAATTTCTATCAAATCATTCTCCTCCCTCCAAGAGGTCACTTTGCGTAATGATATTTAAAATTGTCAGAAACACTATTCTGAATCATTATATGAGTCCTGGGATCATTTCAAGGAGATATTGAGAAAATTCACTCATCATGGCCTTCCATTGTTGATTCATGTCCAAAATTTCTTCGGAGGTCTTAATATGAACACCAAATTAGTGGTGGATGTCATGGATGGAGGTAAAATTATGAGGAAATATCCATATGAACTCTTTTATCTATTGGAAGACATGTAGGAAAACAACTTCCAATGGTATTCTGAAAGAGGTACTCAAAAGAGATGCATGAGTAACATTGATGCCACTATGATGATTGAATCCCAACTCAATGTTGTATTCAATAAGATAGATTCATTGAATCTGAAACACAAGCCTCATGTGTAACATTTTGTTAAGATTGTTGTAGTAGTATTATAGTGGTATTGTAGTAGTGGTGATACTGTAGATTGGTGGGTACTGTAGCAGAGACAGGGCACTGTAGCGGTGGCGGTACTATGCTGGTAGTGTAGCAAGCGAGTTACTATTCACAGAATGGGCATTGGGCCAAAAATTTGGGCCTACGGGCTATGTAATGGGAAACGAGCCCATTGGGACTTCGGGCTATGTAATGGGTCTCCCTCTTCCCAGTTAAAAGAGGAATTTTCTTTGTTTTAATAATAAAATGAGGCTTCGGCCCCAACCATTTAAAAAAATGTGTTGATAATCACGTAGTGCATGAGTGATTTGGGAAAGTGTCAGTCCTTCAATAAGAGAGGTGACCTACATTTCTTAGAACTGAGGGCCAAATATCTACACTCAATACTAGAACCCATCATGGGAAGATACTCAAAATATGTGCTGGGGGTAGCAACCACAAAATCCTCAACCCCGAGCATAAAGACCACCTGGTTATGGTCACTGACAATTTTAGAATCGTTATCCTAGGATGAAATAAGGAAAAAAGTTTCAGAAAAAAGCCTACAACCAACAACGGTATCAAAACCTTAATCCAGCAAAACATCCAAGGTAGCCACCACCTCAACAAGATGCACAAAAACCTAAATAGGAACCCACATCATAGCTAGACAAAATGATTTCCAAATTTATACTAGCTACTGAGACCAGATTCTAGAATTGGGAAGAATACATTAGATGCCTCGAAAATAAGATTGTGTATCTTTCCAATCAAATGTATTCAAGTAATCCTTGTACACTACTAGGTAATTCTGAAAAGAATCCAAGGGAGGAGGCTAATGTGATAATATTATGAAGTGGGACGGAGCTATCACAGAAAGAATCTACAAGTCAATGTAAAGACAAAAATCCAACTCCACATACAACTTCTTCAGATAGAGACGATGAATATGAGGAGTCCCCCTAAACACATGAACTAGTCAAGGATAAAGAATCTCCATAGTGAAATGGAAAGAAGGTGGATAACTTTTAAGAAACCACCATACTGTTTCCCACATGAATAAAGAAAAGGAAGTTAGATTAGTAGTTTGAGATGTTTATGGAAGTCTTCCAGAAATTTCATATCCACATTCCATTTGTAGAGGTATTAACAAAAATGACAACATAAACAATGTTTATGGAAGAAATCCTCTTGAATATTATGGAAATAGAGGACTTGGAAACCATTCCCATCAACAAGGAATGATCAGTAGTGTTTCATCACTCTCTTCTTCATAATTGACAAGATATTGGAAGCTTCACAATCCCTTGAACAATCAGATCATGTGAGTTTTGGAAGTTCCTATGTGATCTGGTGGATAGTGTCAATCTTATACCCTTTGGAGTCTTCAATAATCTAGGGTTGAATGGTCTCAAACCAACTCGAGTGGAATTACAACTGGTAGATCGATAAATTAAATAACCTAGAGGAATGCTAGAAGATATGCAAGGGAATTTGGGAAGATTAAATTTTCATGTAGATTTAATCATACTCCACATGGAATAAGACCAATAGGAACCTCTGATTCTAGGCCGACTATTCTGGTCTACTGGGAGTGTTTTAATTGATTATCATCAAAGGGAGTTTAACTTTCTAGTGGGGGATGAAAAAGTATCTTACAACATCCTCAATGATATTAAACAAGTCTCACATATGAAAAAATAGGACTGATATGTCTTGAATAAAGTGATTGATTACTTTGGACACATGGGAGATGACAAGGGATGTTTCTCAGTCCCCAATGAACCCGTCGTTGAGTAAATCTAGCTAGAAGAAGAACTAGAGGTGCTACAATTTATCACGGGCTAGGGAGGTCATGATTGGAAGTGATCAGTGGTTCTGTATATGCTAGAGTGGGCTGAGGTCAAGCCGATTATGCCTTCAGTTCTCAATTCCCCACAGCATGAGTTGAAACCTCTCTTATCTTCCATAAAATATCTGTATATGGGGGATGATAATACTATACCAGTGATCCTCAATTCTTCACTCACAATAGATTAAGAGGATGCACTCTTAAAAGTTCAAGGGAGGTGAAAATAATCCATTGGTTGGACAATCGCTGATCGTAAAGGTATTAGTCCCACTATTTGAACGCATAAGGTACTGCTTGAGGAAAGAGAACAACACTCTCAGTAACCGCAATGATGGATAAATCCTCCAATGAATAAGTTAGTTAAGAAGGAAGTGATAATGTTATTAGATGTCAGAATCATCAACCCAATTTCTAGCAGTCCATGGGTGAGTCCTTTACATGTGTTGCCCAAGATGGGGGGTATCACTGTTATTTCCAATGAGAATAATGAACTCATCCCAAAAAGAAAAGTGACGGGATGGAGGGTTTGTATAGACTACCTGATGCTCAATGATGCCATGAGGAAGGATAAATTCCCACTTCACATTATGGATCAGATTTCAGAGAGATTGGTGGGGCACGAGTTCTACTCCTTCTTATAGGGATATTCTGGGTAGAACCAAATATCATTTTCCCCTAAAGACCAAGAAAGTGCACCTTCACATGATCTTATGGAACATTTTCATATCGACTGATGTCTTTCGGCTTGTGCAACAATCCAGAAACCTTCCAACAGTATATGTTGTCAATATTTCATGATATGGTAGAGAATATTTTAGAATCCTTTGTGGATTATTTCTCGGTATTTTGGATGTTATACAATACTTCTTAATAAATTTTGAATTGGTTATGGAATGCCGAGAGCTAAAAAATCTGATTTTAAACTATGATAAGTACCACTTTATTGTACAAAATAGCATCGTCTTAGGCCATCAGATTTCCATGAAAGGGACTGAGGTTGATCTGGGCAAGATTGAAGTAATCTCACAGCTACAAACTCAAACTTTTTTCCGAGCCATTCTTATTATTTTGGGGCGTTCTGGTTTTTATAGACAATTCATCCATGGATTTTCTAAAATAGCTCACCCATTCACCAATCTCCTTTTGAAGCATTCAATATTCAAATTTTATGAAACATATATTACAGCCTTCCATATTTTGAAACAAATATTAGTCACGAATTATATTATGATTACCCCAAATTGGTTTGATAAATTTGAGATTATGTGTGACACAAGTGACTATGCGGTGGGGCCAGTGCTCTGACAGTGGTTGAATTTTATTTTCAGACCAATTTATTATGTGATCTGAGCATTGAATGATGCACAATTGAATTACACTACCATGGAAAAATAAATTTTATTAGTGGTTTTCACGTTTGATAGGATTATCTCTTAGATGGTGTAATTTAAAGTTGTTGTCTAAACTGACCATACCACACTCACGTATTTTCTGAATAAAAATGACACCAAACCATGACTCTTTTATTGGGTACTCCTCCTCTAAGAGTTTGATTTGGAGATCTGATATAACAAGGGAAGTGAAAATATGGTTTCAGATCATCTCTCCTGACAATAATTTCCCCATTTAAAAAGTGAAGATGACCTATAAATTAATGAGTATTTCTTAGAGGAGCAAGAGTTCTCAGTTGAAGTAACACCTTGGCCATGGTATCCTAACATTGATAATTACATGTTCTTCGGATTCGTTCATCCAGATTTGGCATTTCAATGAAATGATAATTTTTTATCCAAGGTGAAATTATATTTTTGGAAAGGCCCCCTACTTTTCTGCTCATGTGGTGAAGGGATGATCCAATGATGAGTCCCGTTTGAAGAAATTCAATGAATTCTATATTTTTTTAATTCTTATCCAGTTGGATGGCACCATGGTCTAGACTATACTATTAAAAATATTTTTCAATCTAGATTGTTCTAGAATTCCATGCACAAGGACTCTCATTATTTTGTATCTCGATGTGATAGGTCCCAACAAGCTGCTAACATGGGTTGCAGAGATGAAATTCCAAAGCACCCCATCCTTGAAGTAGAGGTCATAGACATGTTGGAAATTGATTTCATGGTCCCCTTTCCCCCATCATTTTGAATTTATATATTCTGGCCTATTTGGATTACATTTTTAAATTGGTGGAAGCAGCGGACACAACACACAACACAACGAAGGTCGTTGTCACCTTCCTATAGAAAAACATTTTCCACGGGTTTAGAGTCCCATGGCTTTTGATAAGTGATTGAGGGACTCATTTCAATATCACATTGATGGAAAATGTGCTTTTTTAAGTATGGAGTAATGTACGACTAGGGGATACCTTATCATTCCCAATCAATTGGTCAAGTAGAGCTCTCAAACTGTGAATTAAAGAAAATCTGGGAGAAGACGGTGGGAGCTTCAAGGAAGGACTAGTCTAAAAAGCTTGATGATGCCTAGTGGGAATACTAGAACAACTTCAAGAAAGATTTGGGTATGTCTCCCTTATAATTAATCTATGGGGAACTGTGTCACTTTCTAATGGAACTAGAGAAAAAGCCCATTCGGATTCGAAATCCTTAAATTATGATTCGAAAACCGTAGAAGAAAAAATGAAATTTCAATATATAGAGCTCATTGAAATCTGAAGGGAGGCCTATAATAATTCTAGAGTATATAGGGAGAAGACAAAGGCGGTTCATGATTGCATGATATCATGAAAATTCTTCCATCTCAGCGATGGTGTATTGTTTCTTAACTCATGTTTAATTTTATTCCAATGGAAGATGAAGTCCTAGTGGTCGGGACCCTTTACAGTGATCAAGGTCTTCCACCATGGTGCGGTGGAAATTGAAAGAGAATATAGAAAACCATTTAAGGTGAATAGACAATATCTCAAACCTTATCTTCACATGGATGACATGGTATGCACAATCTACACCGTGCAATTCAGGTTGCAATAGTGTCAGGTATGTCGAGCTTGATACAATAAACGTAGGACTGAATGAGAGGTTACCCGACATTTCCAAAACATTTGTTAAAAAAATTGTTTTCCTATGTTCTTAAGACTGCATGTTATTGAGATTAATTTAATGTCTTCATGTTTTAGTTATAGGATCTAGGTGACAAGATATATATATTATTGAATTTTTATTATGAAGATCACCAAATCTTATGGAAAATCTCACATCCTCTTTCAAATTATTGGGAGAATAAATAGTTTCATTAAGAAAGAGTCATATTTCATTCAAACTGAAGAAACATTTAAAAATAGAAGAACTGTACGGTTAGCGTAGGGTTTCCCTAACCGTGCACCCTCAAACCGTGAAGGCAGAGGGATACTTCATTGTTAGCACATGTATTGATAAACTGAGCACTCAAACAATGTTGGTGTTTCTTGGTTTCTTTTTTTTCAAATATCACCCCTTTCATATTTACTTCTCTCGAACCCATGGGATGCCTCCACCCTCTCTCATAATCCCATTGTTCCCTTCATCCTTCCTTTCATCCTTCCTTCTTCTTCTTCTACCAATGTCTTGTTCGTCCTTCCTTTTGATCATTCATCTCCAATGTATTCACCCTCTCTCTTTTTCCTTCTTTATTCTTATTTTTCCTTTCTCTATCGGGTAAGGGTTAGGGTAATCCAATTTTTTCTCCCCTCCCCTTGATCAATTTTCTCTTTTATCTTTGCTTTTTATTCACCCTCACATACTTCCCATTCATGCTCCCCTCACCCACTAACCATTTTAATATTCCTAAACCTAAAACCCTAATTTCCTTTAATTTAACCATAATTCTCTAGAATGAGATTTTAAATTTGTTATTTACATTCTGTTATAATAATTATTCAATTATATATCTGTTCTTGTTCTCCTTTGTGCCATTTTTGTGTATGTGCTCATTTGATTACTAGTTCCACTCTATTCCCCAATATGTCATCCTCCAAATAAGTGCATGCCTCATGTTATTTTAACCCACTTGGCCCCCATCTAAAATTTAGTCACAAGAAAGAGGCTACCAGGTACCGAATTTTGAACACTGGTACAGTTAAACCGCCTCACAACTTTACCCTAGAAAATCTCGAGGGCTTGGGGATTTTTTAGGAACTTCAGCGATTCATTGACCAAGGTCACCTTACTCAGAACATCTCAGTGAACCACCCTTCATATCAACAGGTTGTTTTGGAAATCAGGGCCACCTTCTAGTGATGTGATTGTTATACATGGGATGAACAAGGATTTCTCAGCGAGTAGGATGGCGTTGTCACATTCCACCTAATGAACAAACACATTAGCTTCTACCTTAGTTTGTTCTCCACTTTCACCAAGATTTATGACTGTGACCATGTTGAAAACATGGATTATGATGAGGCCCCTTTCGAATGGGACCCCACTTGATCCCAAGCTTTTTTAGTCAATGTTTTCAGCCTGGGGAATCATATGTTCCCCAAATAGAAAAGGCTTCCCAACAGCTCAACTAGGTGCATTGGATACTGCATTGAATACATACAACAAGCTTCACCGATCACTCTGACAGTGAAAGGAATGTTAGCCTGCAGGACCTTCTCCACTTCCTCTCCATGATCATGGTTGAAAAGATTAACCTTGATTTTCTCTTCACCTAGTACATGTAGCAATCATTCACCAAGCTAAAAGGGGGAATTTTTAGTGGCCCCTTCATTACTATGGTCATGGACCTCCTCAATATTGAATATGATCCCACCGTCTCTACTGAGATTCATCCATACCCCATGTTTGATCTTAACGTTTTCTATTATATGGGGATGCTAGAGTACGAAGACCAAAGTTTTTGATTTTGTGGCCCACATATGAATGAGCTGGCCACCCAACCGCATGAATATAGTGAGGAGCATATCCCCCACAATCACTCTCCCCATACACTGACATCCCACTCACCACCTCCTTAGGCCCCTATGAGCCCAAACCATTTTTTTCCTACCCCAACCTCCTTGGTACCCCCTTAGATGATCCTGAACATCTTTGGAAATGGAAGCAGGAATCATATGCCATGTTTGACTATCATGTCGAGGCCCTCAGATGCCAGGCATCTAGCCTAAATCTCCTTGACCTGCTAGATCCCAATTTGTATCCTGTTGTGCCCCTCCACCTTCCTTACTATATCCATGAAGATGCGCCCCTTTCACCCAGATCTAGCATAGGGTGCTTTTCCATCTGGTGGGCCCTCGACAGCCCCTCCCAATGAAGGCATGTCCATTGATTCTGCAACCATAGATCTCGTATGGGATGAAGTCTCTCATGCCCAGTTTCATGACCCATATGATCCCTACACCGGCCGAAACTAACTTTCCTCTATTTTATGCATTCTTGAGCCTCTACTTATATGGATGTTTTGTTAATCGACATCTTTTTTTTTCCTTTCTCATGATTCATTTGTATGATGTTATTGTGTCTTTTTTGTTCTTTTTCCATGATTCTATTTTGATACCACTGATTCAACTTTCTTGGTTTCTCAATTAAATTACTCAGTTGGATCACTCCCTATGATTTGAGGCTACTATGCATGCTATTTCCCACCATTTGCGGCCACTCATTCCCAGATTTTTAGGGGAGATAATCAGTTCTCATTTCTTTCTTTTCCTTTATACTTCTCACCCTCCCCATGCCCCTGATTTTCATTCCCACCCTTCTTCACCTTACCACCTTCATGGGAGATCATGACCAATTTTTAGTGGGGGGGGGGGGAGGGGGCACCCACTTTTGTCACCCCATTTGATTGATTGGTTTAACAATTAAAAAGGATTACATGTTTTCATTGAAGTTTTCAAAATGTATGTTATAGGTGTAATAGGATTATATCAATTGGATAGAAGTAAATTTTGGGGAATTATTTCTATAAATTAATCATATGTTTGTATTGATAAACCTTGTTTGTGATATGAATAAACATTGTAATGCTTTAAAAGGAACCTTTAGTAATTCATTTACAAAACATTTTGTTTAAAAATTACTTTTGTGATGGATTAATATAAATTAAGGAACCCCTTTAAATGGAAGTCGATTTATGCATAATGAAATGTGAGGCTTGGTAATTTGTGTTGTCACACCAGTGGTTATCACGTAGCCTTAATTTCATAAACTCTTGAATTCCTCCAAATTTTTATCATGTGTTGACATGATCAATTGGACCCAATTGAATGCTAGTATCTCATCCCACTAAAATATTATTTATATATATATATATATATATTTATGAGATATTCACTGGCATGCCCAACATTTTTGATGACCCCTCATCATGTTCCACAAGATGCATGTTAATGAGGGTGTGTGACCTTTAAAAGTGGTATCCCACCAATTGGTGATGACGAACCTTGAGCATAAACAATCTTACTATATGATGAGATGGAAATGGTGGTTCAGAATTTCATTAAATGAATAAGGGAAAATTCCATTTTAAATAATATTGGTTTCTGAATATATAGATGGATGTTTTGGATTAAATATACCTTATTATCTAACTTCACAAATTTGGAGATCCATGTACAATGAATGTATTAATTTTTAATGATAATTCATTCATAGTATATATTCATTCGATTGATATAATCTATGAAATTTCTTCCGGTTTCTTTGGTAATTCCTCTAAAATAATTGTTTAGGCATTGGTTTGAGGATAATCAATCAATAAAGTGTTGGGGAGTTTGATGCACTCTTATGCATAGGGAATTTACATTCTTCTTTAATACTTTAAGTGTGGTTTTATGAATTAATTTTCATGATTTTTTCAATTTACATATATCTGGATTGAGATTATAGACATTGAAGGAAGGAATTGATGACTTTGAATTATTGGGGGATTCAGATGGAAACTGGAGGAATGTGGACCGTTTTTCCATGGTTCAAACTTCGGCTATGTCACCCAAGCTGAACACATCAACCCCAAGGGCTGAACCAAATTTGATTTTGAAAGATAGAACATCTCACACGGTCTATGCATGGTTTCCCTAACCATGCACCCTCCAACCATGAGGCCAGTGGGATCCCGCACATCCACAACAAGGTCGACCAAAACTATGTGCCCTTCTCACTATGTCGTGAGGGGTTTGAGAGTTGAGGCAGATCCTCCCGCACAGTCTACAAACAGTTTTCCCTAATCACGCACCATAACTGTGCGGTGGTCAACAGAGCACCACCTAACTCCATTTGCACCTCCTAACCACTCTCTGACCCTGGATTTAGTCCCCAAACCACCCAAAGACAAAGGGGTAAAACCAATTATGAATAGGGTATAATTTTTTGGAAATGGGTAAATCATTGGAAGAGAAAACGGAGTAGAGGAGAATCTCGAAAGACATTCTAATCATTTTTTGGAGTTTTTTACTTATGTTAATCATCATTTTCTTATCATTCATTTGATTATATGTTTGACACTTCAATAAATACATGTTTGGTTTTAATTTTTTATTTCATGATTAGAAAAATCCCCTATGTTGGGGCTGTTGATGAATATGGAATTGTTGAGTGACTAAACTCATATTGTTTATGTTGGTCATTCTTTCTCTAATAATTCCTTCGAAATAATCTCATTGAATTTGGATAGAAATTCTATATCAGGCCAAGAATGGGATTTCCAGGGATCCTCAGTGTAATTACAGCAAAGTTTACCCATGATCACTGGCTACTAATGTCGTATAGAATGGGGACGGTCTTTAATGAAATTAACAGAAATTAATTTCCAGATCAAGGAATTGTAATCTATTGATTTAGTAAAAATTCATCGAACCAAGGGGAACTCTGACACAATCTAAACCCTGAGATGTGAGTCTTCATGAACAACACCACACAATAGGAAGAAAGATTTTTGATTATCTTCACAAACATCCATAGTCCCGACATATCTTCTCATTATCACGTTCCAAAATATAGTTTGAGTGTTTTTTCATGTTCTTGAGGACTAATCATTATCAAAATTGGAAGTTTGTAATTATCTGGTCTTCTTGGAACAATTTTCACAACAACAAACATCGAGTCTAAAATTCATCACATTCAATTAAGTTATGACAATTCATTAAGAAAGAACACTACAAAATCTTCTTTTTAATCGACCATGTACTTACACTATACTATTAGTAATAAAGGGAACGTCAATTTGGGTTTCTAAGTATAAACATTTTGCTGGAATAACACCAAAACACCAAAAACGCCCTCCCTACATGTAATACCTTCCATAATGCATGGTGCATGCAACAATTTCCAACTCAAGATCATGTTTTAGGTAAGTATACTCATGATGCCTCAACTATCACAATCCATACGCAATGACTCAAACATCATGCATCATAAATAATCCAAGCCCAGTAACAGATGAATCACAATGGGATTTATAGAATATTCCCATCTCTTGAAAATCAGGATCAGTGCTTAATTCAATCTCCCTTTCAACTCCATAAAGGTTATGTAATAGGATTGAAACCATTTACACTTCACACCATTCTTAGTCAAGCGTATAATAGGATCAACTAATCCTGATAATTCATGTATAAAATTCATGTAGTAATAATCTATCATAAATAAACTTCTTATATCAAGGAAATTCTTGGGCTACTCTTAGGTAACCACATCTCTTACCTTCTCTGGGTCACATGGCCTAAAACTTTTTAAGAAAATGTGGTCGTAGACAAAACAGGAGAAATATAGAATGAGTAAGATCCCATAAGCTTCTACTATAGATCCATCATCTAAAATTTTTTTGTACTAGGATTCTTATTGCCTATGCACTGAGCAGGGTAGGAAGATATCAAGCAGATCTAGGAGAACAACATTAGACAGTTGTTAAGACTTTCCATAACTATCTGAGAAGAACTAAGGGTATGTTCTCGGTGTATGGAGGAGACGAGGAGATTGTCATCATAGGGTACTCTAAATTATGGTGTTTATATAGATCTAAAAGATATGATGTTATAATCTAGATATGTTTTCTATCTCAGTGGAGGAGCTGTGATCTAGAACAGTTCAAAGGAACAGTTGTCACCAATTCTACAGTAGATTCTAAATATATAGTGGCTTCTGATGCAACCAAGGAAGCCGTCTAGATAACAAACACTGTCCAGGAGCTTTATGTGGTGCCTATTTGTAAAGATCTTGTCACATTTTTTTTGTGATAATACTGCAGTGGTGGGTCTTGAAAAAAGAACCAAGGTCACATCAATGGATAAAACAAGTACTCTAAAAGTATCACCTATTGAAGGATTTCTATCAAAGAGGTTCAATTGTAGTAAGAAGAGTGTCCATAGAAGAGAACATGGAGGACCCCATGACTAAACGATTATCTCAGCAGGATCATGAATATCAAGTGAGAGATAGTGGGTTAAAGGTTGTTAGTAGTTGTCTCTATTCCAAGTGAGAGTCTATTGGAGTTGGTGGCCTAGAACCAACTACATTTTACTTTATTTGTTAATAAATATCTTATCACATCTTGATTGTTATTTTGTGTGACAATGCATGTGATAATGTCCTATGGATATCAGTTTCACTAAAAGGTCATAGTGGATCCTGTAATGTCACATAATTTACATATAGTTTTTTTTCAGGTATGTTCAGTAAACACGCTAGTGGCATTTTTTAACTTTTTAACCAGTGCTCGGAATTGATATCTGAGGCCACTGTTGAACACGCAGCACTGATAATCGCTTATGGAGACCATCACCTTGACCGCAATATGTCGAGGGTGAAATTTAGTTTTTGGACTTTTTGTGTGTTTGTTAAAATAATAAAAAAATAAAATAAAACATCTTTTATTTTATTTTACTTTGTGAAACCACCCATTTGAATTCAGTGTTGGGGGCCACCTGAGCTTGAAACCTCCCATTTTGAAATTAATGGTGGGGACCACCTGACCCTTGAACTCCCTCTTTAATGTGGGAGGTGACTCTTGGTTTCTCCCCCAAATTAAAGTGCCAACATAACCTATTTAATTGTGCCAACTTTAATTAAATTAATAAAATTATTTTAATATGTTGGATCCTCATTTCCCTGTTATAAATCGTTGGAAAAGGAGTGTTGGGAGAGCCTTGGAGAACTGAGAAGAACTTCTTCCAATGAAGAACCACCCCCAACAAAGAACAAGGAACTGACCCTGAGCCCAGATCGGAAGCGTCTAGCAGAAGAAAAGAACACAGAAATTCTTCAACGACTTTGTCTTCTTCCTCGTGCCACCTGCATTGGATAATTGAGGTAGAGGTTTTATTTATATATGATTGAATATATTTATCAATTATTCATTTTCTTTTTTCACAATGATGGTGGCCAAACTAACATTTCCATCATCACGCACTTAAACCTTGCCTCTTATATTTTGTTCTTCACGCGTTCTTCAAGCATTCTTCAACACCAAGTATTTATTGACTCTGGAAACACAATATTTCGTTGAGCACAACATATGGACGTGGAGCCCTTGACCAATTGATAGCGATTATACAATTGTTTTATTTTTTGGGCTTGGAAGGAAACCGCAATGGCTCGCAAAATAAGACAGCGGTCAACACCCGGCTGGACACATGATGGAAGGGTGGAACGCTTCCGTGTCGCTGGAAAAGTAAGAGGCCACGAACCATCGGTCGCGACGAAGCAAGAGGTGGCATCTAGAATGCCGACCGGCTGCGTAGCGGAGTGGTGGCACGCGTCCGCGCCCCCAGTGGGGCAGGAGGCCATGGCCGCAGGGCTGTGGTGGAGGCCGAAAGGTGGCAGGCCTTCCTATGATTCAATTGGTGTTTCTAGACATACTTCCTAGAAATTTCCTTCAAAGAATTATTCTATTACCATTACTAGAAAAATTTCATGGGCTCTTGATTACGACCCTTACTTGGTTTAATGTTACTGATGCTAGAAGTCCCATTTTCACTAGTATTACTCCCTATTTGGGAATATAGAGGTATATTGCTGAGAAAATATAAAACACTTCTTATATTAGGTATCTCATAAAATAGATATCCCACTATAATTCTAGGGGATGATAAAATTTTTTGAGTGGGATAATTTCCCTGGAATAGTTAGATGCTGATGAGAAACCTGAGGATAGACTTGATCATCTTATTTGATGTGTAGGATACGCCCTGTGATCAGTGGATGCACCCTTATAGTTTCACCTATACGTGTTTGTGTATGAGGCTATTAATCCATTTACGGAATGATTACTTGTAATTATAATACATCATGAGAGTATTCCTTATATATCTCCTAAGTTTAATTTCCTGTAGTTATTTTCCATGTTCCAATGTCGAGACTTCCTATGGGTCAATATCTAGTAATCCGATATCAAACTGGATTACATGTCAATTGATTATTATGAAAACTTTCTCAATGCAACATTTTTAGGATGTCTATTTGATAGTTGGTATAATTCATATTATTTATTTAATGTGAGTACGATTGAACCTAGGGCTATGACATTAACCCCCTATTGTGACAAAGCTTGTTCGGAGAGACTATGGTATTGGCTTAAGTAGGTATTTTCGATCAGGATAATAGATTCTAGGATTAACTTTAGGATATATGGCTTGATTGGTAACAAATATATCTTAGATCCCTAGTCAAATTATTTCTTGTTGATGGGATCTAGATTTCTCGGATTGATAGGGGTTACATATCCATGGATCGACTATGTATCTATTTACACTATTGTTGTCCTTATTATTCTAGTTCCTAATTGTCTAGGATAAGTGTATTTCATGACAAAATACATATGAAAATATATTTATGAGATCATTATTGGGGTGAAATAATGGTATTATGACACTCCTATATGTGAAACTCGGTGTCTTTTCAGACCTCATGTCTTTTTTTCAGTTTGAGCATAGATTACATGATGGATAGGGTTATGGCCCAGGGTTTCATGATTGTACAGAGCTCTTCATGTGGATTATATTGATTGGGATTCAGTATCTCGATAGTATCATATAGATAAGGTATGTGGTCTAGCTTGATGTTTCTAGGAGAGACCTGTGCTGTTATTTTAGTTTATTTTAGGTAATATTTCATGTATATTCGGCCCATTAGGTGACCAGTTTTGTACATATTACATGGATGTTTGGGATTTTGAATAATTTCTTTTAGTATTACACTGTGATTCTAGTTTTGTTTTTTTACTAATTATACACACTTTTTATTTACTACATTGGATATTATTTAGTTATTTTCAGTAGGTTTTACTCTAATATGAGGTCATATTCTGTCCATGTACACACAATAGGACCTCCCTACAAGTCGATAGCCTCGAAAATATAGAGGGGAATACATCAAGACTTGTGGTGAACCATCTTAGAGCACTGGTTTTGTGGAATTATGGTAAGAACATTACAAATTTATATTAGAGGCCATCCTTTCCTGTTGATTTACTATATGAGATATTCTAGAAAATAGTATTAGGAATGTTTCTGGAATAGTGATGGATATCGGACAGGAGTGTTGATAACACATGTTCTAATAGAAAGTATTAGTTATTAGGGATATGAGATTTTTTTTCTTAATTTGTGATGATAATGTTTTATAAAAAAATCACTTTTAGATATACACATTTTGTGTCTATTATATAATGTTTTCTAGATTCCAGGCTCTTTTCCATTAGCTTGAGGTGTGTGAATGATTTTTACTCTTGGTAGGAAATAGAAATTTTTTTCTCAAGAATCATATTTTTCATGTAGGATTAACATTTCATAGTCCTAATAGTGCGTGATTATTACAGAAGACATAATGCAATTATTTAAAATTCCCAAAATAACATAAATATTATTTCTTCATATTGGTTTTTGGTAACATTATTCTCAATTAATCTAACATTCATATATATTTCAGTATGATGGTAGGTCATGTGGATTTAAATTAAGAGGTGTGGTGGTGAGGTTGGTGTCACAATCATCATTATTGGGAGGTCTAGTGACCAGAGTAGGTCAACAGGGCACGTGATTCTAATGTGATGAACCCATAATGGGGTGTTGTTTCATATTTTTGGTTATTGAACGAGTCTGTAACAATATATATAGTATTTTATTATATGTGTTGAAATTAAATTTTTCTTAACCCAAACAAAATATTACAATGTGACATGGATTGTTGATACAGTTCTTCTCATGTATTGTTGACCCTCATAGGGCTAACGTGGAATTTTATGCTTTAGTTTATAGTTATCCACTCAGATCACGAATTGTGATACTGATACATTCTTGGATTATTCTAGATAACTAGACCTTGAGGGGTATTACCATATATTGAAACCCGATCAGTGTCATTTCAGTATCTCTTCAACATTGATATCATGTCATCGAGGGATTATTTTCTTATGAGGATTCAATGAGAGGATCAGGCCCATGTCTTCCATATTGACATCTTTGACCCTAATAAGTCGATGTCATATTTATCACCCTTGGGGATATTTGAATTATGGGAAATTTTGTTAGACCTATTGTAAGATATCTACCTTTTGAGGATGGTATCAATCACATTTAATAGTACTTTATTGTTTAGTTTTGAGTACGTTTAGTTTGGGTTGTACTTTGGTGTGTGTTTGGGTAAAAATTTATAAAAATATAACAAAAATGGGTTGCACATAGTTGGAACATGGTTAGAGAAAATGGTTTTCCCCAGTCTAAGAAATCTTGAAACCCTAGATAGTGGGGGTTAACACAGCTGGCACACAATTGGTCAAACCATGTGGCCTAAAAATAGAAACTGTACACCACAAAAATAACAGCTGCACAGTTTGAGCATGTTTATGGAAAAATGTGCTCCCTTGTATTGGAAACTAGGAGGTATTTTGAAAGTGGCATGAAAACTAGTTTTAAATTCCCCTAAACTGCTCAAACTCACCCCATTTGATCCAAAATCATACTCACAAATTTTTAAATTATTTTAGATCTTTCTAAAGGGATTCAAAGTTCATTTGACCTTTATTCTTCAGGATCTAATTTCCAGATCGATGATCTTCTTCTATTCTAGTAAGTGGATCATATATCATGGAATCATAGTTCATCCACATTCCTTATATTGATATTTTTAAGGAAACTAATCTTATATTTTCCTAGATTTATATCTATATTGGTTTAATCTAGATCTAATCATGTGGATCAAGATTTTGGATCAATAGATCTTGTTTTCTTAATTATTGATTTAGGCTTCTGATATTCAGATCTAGATCTACGTTATTTTTCTTCTCAAATTAGTTTTTTTCATTGGGTTATCATTCTTCAATAAATCAATGTTTATGGATTAATATTCAAATCTCATTGTCGTGATTTTTATTTCATGCTTGAAAACTGTAGAATTTCTAATATTTTTAGAAATTTAATTTCATAATGGAATTATATAATTTGGTGAATTAATTAATTATGGAAATGTGAAATTGTGGGATTTGGGGATACCTAATTATGAAAACTAATTGTGTTATATTGATTTTATTAATTTGACAATTAATCTATGAATAAATTATGAGATATTGGAAATGTATGTTTGAAGAATTAAAAGGTAAATTAATTATTGCATGTTGATAGTGTGAATGGATTAATTATTTCTTTAATTAATTAATGGATGGTATATATATATACACTATTGTGTTAAATAATTGTAACACAATCATTAAATTCTGTGAATTAATTAATGGTATCATGGAAATTAAATTATGAAATAAAGGATGGTAACATGGTCATTCAATTGTGTGAATTAATGAATGGTAACACGGCCATTAATTTTTGAATTAAATAATGATAAAGTGTTCATTAAATTGGGTGAATTAATGAATGGTAACATGATCATTCATTTTTGAAATACAAAATTGAAATGTGGATATTCAATTATGTGAATTAAGGAATGGTAACATGGTCATTTATTTGTGAAATAAATAATGGTAACTTGGTTATACAATTATGTGAATTAATAATTGGCAACATGAAAATTAATTTTTGAAATAAATTATGGTAATATGGTCATTCAATTATGTGAATTAATGAAGTGTAACATAGTCATTATTTTTTTAAAATATGAATGGTAACATTGAAATTTGATCATGTGATATCCCTAAAGGATAGTTATGATTCTAGTATGGGTCGATGCATGTATTGAGGTATGGGAGTCTATGGAAAATCACAGTTTATGTGGTTAAATAATGATTAATTGATAATGAGATAACTCTTTAATTATGATTTATAATTATTTATTTATAAAAATTCATACACTATTTGGGAGTGGATATTGTTTTAGATGCTATTGGTGGTGGCCTAATGAGTCATAGAGACACCCTACTCAGGCTTCCTGGTTGGTAACGGAATAGATGTTATTGTTGTGGGACAGGATAAGGTAAAAGGTTGTGGGTTAGATTTATGATTTGGGTATGGATCTTGGAAGAGGTAAATCGATATAGATTGGCATCCACATTGGATTCTTCGATGTGCTTATTTTTAGTTTTCATTTTATACACTTGACACATATATTATCTGACATGTTTTCTTCTTTATTGGATGTTGTATTTCATGAATTTTTTATCTTGATATATTTGTATTTTTTATGTTGATATATTATTCCTACATATTTTATTATTTATAGTGGTGTTTCCTCTGATAAAAGAGGGTATAGTCTTTCTATGATTGATTTATCATATCCTCACTGCTAGTCGATAGCCTCTAGTATATGGGGAGGAGCACATGAGGTCATGTGATTGACCAGATTGGGGCACCCACATGTGGAACCCTCTTTGGGGAATTATTCCTAGTGATTATTTTATCGATTGGGATTGGTGGGAGACCTAGAGACCCATAGAAGTGACTCAGACACTTGTAGGATGAAATTTATTTTTGATTTAGGGAAAGCTGTTAGTATGGTTTTCCTGGGTATGTGGATTACCTCTCTGGAAGTGAGTTTGGTTTTATGCTCTTTTTGAGACTGATGCAAGGTAACTGCTCATGTTTTTTGATATAGGTACGATTAAGACCTTGGTTTCTGATAAATCACAGGGTTTATTGATTTTTGAGACTATGTTTGGTAGGTAAGACAATTTTGGTTTTTTCCATATTAAATAGTGTTTCCTCTATTACTAATGTAGTTAGGGAGTGGTTGGATTCTAAAGACAGGAATAGTGTCGAGTGGTGTGCAGTCATTAACTGAATTGTTTCCTAGATGAAGTTACCTAATTTTAATAGGATTTCCAAGGGATATTCTAGTGTAATGGAAAATAACTCCCTTGTAGAATGCTTATCTTGGTTTTAGTAGTAGATGAATCACTAGAGTATATGCTGGGTGATAATGGAAGAACAAATTTGTGCGTGGAACTATTTAAATTATAAAATGATGACTGTTTTTATGCAATCGAAAGACGGATGGTTGCAATGTATTTTCATGGAAATTATTTGTTAGAGTTTTTTAATTGAAAAATGTCCCTGCATTGTAGAAGAGACATCATAACTGAATCGGGAACCATAAGATTGTTGACTCATATTTGGACCTGAACATTGATTTTCCAACGATGTGGTGTTAGGAATTGGTTAATGAACATGTATCTTAATTTGTGGGATTTGGGTTAGTGAGAGTTAAACACTCTTTTTTTATGGACTCTTAGTGTACTCATAGTTTTATATGATCATTCCTTATACCATGATTTCATACTGAGTACACGGGGAGAGCATCGGCTACACTGTGATCTTCTTAAATGTTATTTTCTAGTTTGTATGGGAAACCTATTGATGTTACTCTTGAGTAGTTTTATTAGGTAAAATGTGTTTTTGGGAGATCATAATTGGTTTTTTAAGCATGGTGACCCTCATTAAAAGTTGAAATTAATTATTTCCATTTATCATGTTCTCAAATGTGATGTAATGATAAAGATACTACTTTGGTGGGGATTTCCAAATCAATCACAGTCAAACATCTTCCATATGGGAGATATTTTTTTAACACAATGAGACTAGTAATAGGATAGTGATGATAACATTTTTTTATATTATCGGGATAAGAGAATGATTATGTTTTAATATGAAGGCTTATCACTGATGGGAAGATTTTTGTTGGGGAGGCTATGAAGACCAATATTTTTCCAAACTGGGAATTTGAGCAGGAATTTGATTTTTTTCTATCATATGCTAAGAAAGGGTAAAATGTAAATTTTACCCTATAATTTGACATTCGATAATTTTTATTCCTCATATTTTTCTCATATAATATGATGTTTATCCAAGTATAGTAGTTTTTTGGAATTCCTAAATGTTTGAATTATCACGGAATAAATAATATTTTACATTTAAATAACTAAATATTAATTTAATTTCACGTGTACTTTTGGATATATGTTATGAAAAGAGTTTCATATTGAGATTATATCTCCACTTTTTACTCTAGAATGGGGAGTTTTTCCTATGTGAGACATAAACACATGTTAGGCACTAGGTACGAGCACATACCTCTCTTTCTATTTTTTCTTCCTTTCTTTTATCTATTTTCTTTTCTTCCCCATCCATTTGGATTCTTGTATACATCCCTTGTGGGATTTACCCTTCACAAAACTTATATATAAAAGGATAGGTCAAGAGATATAGGGAGATATAATAAGGGAGGTGTCGTCGTGGATCTTGGGATGTGCCTAATCATCGTGTGGATGCAGTGGATTGTAGAAATGGCTAAAGCTTTGGTGAATTCTACACAGTGGTGTTCCATTTTTTTGTTTTTCTATAAATACCCTTATATTTAACATTTTCTATTTTTGAAAAAACAATTTGACTCTTTAGGACCCCTTGGGGGTCGATCAATACCATTGGGGGATAATTAAGGGGATTTGGGTAGATTATAGGGGTTTCCTTTTAGAAAATCCCAATCACATGGCATATAGTTAAATAACACATGTTGTGTGTTCTTTCTATTTAGGGAAGATGAAATCTTAAGAAGTAAATTACTCTTATATGGTATAAACACCATGTACTGATACTTGGCCTTATATCCGAGTACCTGGCTAGATAGCCTTTGTAGGGTAACATTATTGTGTAGATAATACGGTGAAACCCCATGTGGGCCACACACCATGTATAAGTACACATACAAGAATAATAAATGGTCATTCCATATGTAGTACATGGGTAGGTTCTCTCTATTGGGTTCACAATATATAAATAGCTTAAATTACATGTACTTGGGTTTTACATGCCATGTCTGGTGAGGGTACATTCCCATGTGGGGCTTCTAGGGTAAACGTCGGGTAATAGGGTATATATGTTTTATACTCCTCTCTTGCTACCCATTTGAGGGTTTTTTATATTTACACAAAATAGTCATACTTGGATGCATGAATAGTTCATTAAGAGATTTTTTCTTCATAAATCATGATTTTCCTACCCTTAATGTGATTTGCAAATCTAGGAGCCATTATATGAGTTTGATTAAAGGTATAAGTTCTTCCTCTAGTATTCAAGTTTTGATAAATCTTATGAGTGAGGCCCTTTGTTCTAATATGGTCCATGAGATCTCTCTACAAACAAATTATTTCATAGCTCTTCCATTGAGGATATCTTCCATGCAATATTATCCCTTCTGTCCGTGAGATTTGTTGTTTCAAAGGATTCCTTTTAGGATTGTTCTGCATACGTTTCAAATTAAAGGATCATGTGTTGGATACCTCTTCAATATTTCTATTTCCAATTGTCCCCTATGGGTTGTCTTCACTTACATGCTCAGAAATGTAATACCTTTTACGAACCCTCTACATATTTACACATTTTTAGGATTCCATGTAGGATGAATCTATATACATACACTATTATTGAGGGTCCCATGTAGGATGCCTCATCCAATGAATGTCATTTTGAGAATCCCTTGTAGGATTACTCTACTTAGGTTATACCCAGAGGTACCCATGTAGGTTTCCTTTATTTACTTAATAATTATAAGGATCGTATTTAGGATGCATTTGGTAACTCATCATTTCTAATAATCTCATATAGGATACATTTCCAATGTTATTACCTAATGAGACCAATAGGTTCCTCAACATTAAATTGACCCTGATCTACTGCATCGGTGGTTTGGGTAATGATGGTAAATGTTACATACTTAAATACATTACTAGACATGTAAGATATGTATTTATTATGGTAGTAGAAGGTTTTTGTGTTGAACCACCCTCACACTTTTATTTATAATTTCACATGGTTATTGATGATGTGGTTATGATTTCTAGAGGTGCTTCTTAGTTTGGAACTAATGTTCCTGATGCAAAGTGGTATGTTTATTTTGGTATTTCTAGATGTACATTCGGGTATTTTGATGTTGATTATTACTCTATCAGTATTTCCATATGTACTACCTGAAATTTGGCTTCTGATCTTTCTTCAATATAGATTACTAGACTTACATCCTCAGATCCAGATGTTGAGCCTTACTATATTAAGATTTTCGGACTTCCAAAATGAAATCTAGTGGCTAAGACTTATTCTCTTGGGATTGTCAGATGTGCTTCCTAGGGTCCATCTCATGATCCTTAATTAGTTGAATATTAATAATAATAGAACTACTATTTTTAATAGAATTCCTACATATTCTTGGATACATAGGTATGGTAATGAGACCGTATCAAACCCCTTTTTATATTGGGTCACTCTAGGAATGTATTGTCAACTAGATTTCTAGGAGATGCTAATGGTTTTGGATTTGGCGTGTTTCCCCCATATAGCATGATGATAATGAGATCTCCATGGATGGACTTGATATACCCATGTAATGCCTAGGATACTCCCTAGGATCAGTTGATGAACCATTATATTATCACCCGGACTTGTTTGGGGATGAGTCTGTTGAACAATTTTTGAATGATTCATTGTTTCCCTACTAGATCAGGAGAGTATTCCATGAATATCGCCTACAGGTAATCACCCATATGGATTGACTGAGTTTCACTTTTGGGATTGATTATGGGTCAGGACCTTGAAATATGACATCAAGATGGATTACACATGGATTGAGTAGTATGACATCAAGTTCAATGCCACATTTGCAGGATTTCCATTTGATACCTATAATTCTATATATTAGTTACTTTATTCAAGTACCAGTTAAAACATTCCTATGATATTTATCCCCCTAGGGTGACGTAGATTTCTCGTAGACATTTCAACACTTGATGAAGTAGGTATTGAGGATAGGGATTACGGACCAGAGGTTTGACAAAACAATACATGGATTGAATGGTACTATATCCACCTCAGAGACCTAATCACAGGTTATCGAGTGGACAAGATCTCTGATTATAGTGTCAATAGTGGATTGATTTTATTATGATGTTTTTCATGGAATCCTTAGATTGATGTCATAGGTCAATGTAATTATCATTTATATACATATACATATATATATATATGGGTGTATTTATCTGTGTGTATGTGTTAGGGAGTTATGGCAGTCCTATGGACATTCTAACATAGGTAGAAGAAGATATTATTAATATGGGTTATGGACCCATGATCAAATATGTTTCTATTTTTGTTATTTTTCTTTTTATTATTCCATTTGTGCCTTTTCTTGGCTAAGCATATTTCATGAACAATAACTTATGAAATTCAATTTATATGATCATCATTGGGGTGGCCTATAGAGATCCTTTCTCACCCATATATGTAAACCAAGGTGCGCATATAGAATTTAGGTCTACATTTAAGGTTGAGAATATATTTCATGATGGATAGGTATAAGGCCTAGGTTTTCATGACCATGTGTAGACACTCATGTGGATAATTTTGATCAAGTTGGAGTAGATCGAACTTGTCTTGGAGACCAGGTATGTGGTTTGGCTCGAAGCTACTAAGACATCCATGTACACTTATTTATGTTTCAATTTTATACTCCTGCATGAATAGCAAGACCATTTAATTACTAGTGTTGTATTTATGACATGGTTGTTCACAATTTTATAGACTTTACTTCATTATTACAATGTACATCTATTTCAGTTTATTTCCTTCTTTATCACTCTATTTATTTTCTATATTGGAAAATATCTTGTTGTTTTTATCGTGTTTTACTCTTTTATGAGTGATTAGAATCTTCATAGGCATACCATAGGCCCTCTGTACAACTTTATTGCCTCTAACGTATGGAGAGGAATTATTGATGACATATGGTGAACCATCTTGGGGGAATGTATTAGTGGAATTTGTGCCAGGATGCTAAAAATTGGTATCATAGGAATTTTGTTCCTATTGATTTACTACTTGATATATAATAAACCTCAGTATTGGGGATGTTCTTGGATTAATGATTTATATCTGAATGGTTCATCGAGAACACTTGTTCCAATTGAATTTCCACGTTACCAAGAATATGGGATTTTTGTTCTTGATATGACATGTTACAATTTTATATGACATTCACTTTTAAAGATTGACATGTTATGTTGATTTTATTATTTATTGATGATTTTATGGCTCATAGAAATTTCAAATAGGCTAATGATTGATTTTGAATCTTGACTAGAAAAGGAAAGAGGCATCTCATACATTATATTTTTAACATAGGATTTTTTTGTTATTTTTATGGTAGTGTGTGATTATTATTGAAAATAAAGGACAATTATTTAAAGTGTTAAAAAACAATAAAAAAATTTCATAATGGTTTTATATGGATTTATACTAAATTGAGCAAACAAACATATATAATTCCTTCTGTTGGAAGGTCTAGTGGATCTACAGTTCCACATTTGGTTATGAGGCTATTGTCTCATTCCTTAGGCCTGAGAGGTGTAGTGACTCTATTAGGACAATAGTGCGCACAATTCCCATGTAATGAACTCATTTTGGGGTGTTTTTTCTTAGTTTTGGTCATTTAAAATGTCAATAACAGTATAGACATTGTTTTTTTACCAATATTTGAATGATATTCTACATAACTGAACCATATACTTATGATGGAACATAGCTTATTTAGATGATGATGTGAACATACTATTGACCCTGATAGTTTAACCTTGATAGTTTGTACCTTAGTTTTATTGTTTAGTTGTGCTGTTAAGTACAATACTGATAAGTACAAGGAATTTCCTTGTGATGTGGAAATTGAGTTAGTATTACAGTATACAGATTCTCAGGGAGTGTTAGTTCAGTATCTCCTCTATGTTCGTATCAAGACCTCTATGGAGCAGTTCCATATGAGTATTTTTAGGGAGGATCGGGCCCTTGTAGGTCATTTTGATAGTTTTGAACCATATACTTTGATAATATATATACCTCCATTTGAGAGGATTGACTTTGGAACAATATAGTTATATTAGGTGGCCCTCTTTGAGACATGATCGGTTGGGCTAGGGGAAGACCTAGAGTCCCTTAAAAGTGAACCAAACACTTTTAGGTTATCATTTTTTTATTAAGGAAAAAATATGGGTAAGGTGGTCTAGGGTATGTGGATTTCTTTTTAGTTTTTGATCTTGGTTGTACTTTCTTCTTAAGATTTATGAATAGTAAGTGCTTTCTTTTTTCAATATAGACATGATAATGCCTTCTATTACTATGAATAAACTATGGTTTCTATTCATAGATAATATCTTTGGTATGATCTATTTTTTGGGTTCCAAACCATGTTGTCTATTATTTCCTATATTTATAATGTTTTTAAGGTTTGGGTAGATCCTCATGACTAGAATGACAATATGCAACGTGTGGTCATTGAAAAAATTGTAGAATAGGTGAGGTGCTGATTTTGAAGAGGATTTCCAAAGGAGAATTTGGATCAATGAGAATGATGTACTGTGTAGCGTGGTTATCATGGTTTTAATAGATGATGACTCACTGGAGTATGAGTCAAGTGATATGGTTATATGCCAGTAGCACATGGTACTATTTATGTCATAAATTTATGAGTGTTCATATTCAATTATAAGACTGATAGTTTCATTGAATTACCATGGGAATAGTTTCCCTAGATTTTTTTAAAAAATGAATAATTTCTCTCTATGTTAGTGGAGTCATTGGAAATGAATTGGGAACTGCTAGACGATTGACTCGTGTATGGACCATGATAGTCATTTTAGTTATATGTGGTGTTAGTGGTTGGATAAGGAAAGTCTGGAATGTATGAAGTGGGGAGGCTTGGGATATCTATACATGCCTTTTGACATAATCTTAGTGCACTCCTTGTTGGAGAAGAGCACGCCCTATACCTTGACATCTTTCTGAGTACAATGGGAGAGAGTCGATTTTACAACAATCTTATGGACGTTATTTTTGGTTTCGCAATTAATTCTATAGAGGTTACGCTTGTAGAATGATATAACATAGTTCATATGGTGTTCAGTGAACCAGTGGCTATTTAATGGTGGCTTTCCTTGTTTTTAGTTAAAATTTAGTGTTTCTATTGATCTTGATCTCGGATGTGAGTCAATAATAAGGATACTCGTATAGTGAGGAGTACCATATCAGTTACAGCAAAACATATCCTATATATGAGATAAATGTTAATATTATGATACTAGTCATTTCCTTATCAAGATAGCATAAATTTTTGGATAGTCAGGATGAGAGTGTGGCTGGGTTTTATAAACATGCCTTCATGGGGATGGGACAGTTTTGGTTCAGGTGCATATAAAGACTTCTATTTCCTGAACTAAGAATTTGAGTAGGAATTTTAATTTCTTTTATATTTTCTCACAAAGAGTAAAATGGTAATTTTACTTATAATATTACCTCCGATAATTTTTCCGAACACTCATTTGGACCTAAAATAGTTTGTTTACCCTAGGATAGGATTTTGGGTGAATTAATAATAGTTAGAATTTTCATGGAGTAAATAATAGTTAATATTAAATTAATTAAATATTAATTTCTTCGCATGAATTCACATAGATATATAATAGTAATAGAGTTCTGTATTGAGATTATACCTCCACTATTGAGTCTAGAATGGGTTTGTTTTTGATGGAGAGGTATAAACTCATGTTGGGCTACAGGGTCGAGCCCATGCCCCTTTTTCTTTTTCTATTTATTTCATCATTTTCTTTTTTTATTCTAGTTTCTTCTCCCCCCTTTGGATTCGAGAATATTTCCCATGTGATCTTCCTCCTTCACACAACTAATATATATAGTTATAAAGATATATATTTAGAGAGGGGGAGAATGAAGATGTCATCGCAGAACATGGGAGGAGTTAGATTGTCATGTCATAGCTGTGGATCCCAAAAATGAAGTATTTTTTTGTTTAATTCCTCCCAAAGGTGTCCCTATTATAATTATTTTTTAAAATCCTTTAATATTAACATTTATCTAGTTTTAATCCCCTTTTTCAATTATTAGTAACCCTTGAGGGTTGATGTGACCCATTTTAAGAGAAAAATGGTTTTTGGGCTGATTTGAGGGGTTTCCCATTCATAAAACCTAATCACATGGTGTGTAGTTCAGTAACACACTCCATGTGTTCTTACCATTTGAGAAAGATTAGATTTTAATAATTACATTCCATGTATAGTGTATAAACTCCATGTACTAATACTCATATGTGTATTAGAGTACCCCACCAAATGTGACGTTTTGGACTTGGGTGCCACTAATAGGTGGCCTGACCTTAATGGGCCCTATAGCCTCAAGTGAATCTCTGCAAAAACTATAGGATACTGACTAGTAGTGAGGTCATAAGTTATATTCGTGGGATACCATTCCATAATTCTAGAGTAAAGCATATTGGAAATATAATAATAGTTGAATATCGTAATCATATTAATAAAGGAAAAGATAGTTGAAGTATACACTATATAATAAAGGGACTAGTAACCCACCATTGAAAATGTAGATAAAACAACAAGAAATAGTAAATAATAATCAATGGTAATAAAATTAATCATATACAGAAAGTTGAATATTTTTTCATGTATCTATAAAGTAATAAGACATGGATATAAGAAACAAGCAATAAAATAATACATGCTACACAAAAGTAAAAAAGGCCAAAATTTATTCTTGAATCCTAAGATACTTCCTAGTAAATGGATACCATATCCATCATATGTTGTGAAAGTATCCACACTAATATAAGAGGATGTTTCCCCTTATCTACACCTAAAATTATGTATTCTTCCAAAGTTCCATAGCCTCCCAAGATAGGGTGAAAGATAAATCTTAGTAGGCCTCCACTAACAGTGTCTATAAATATCCAATCTATGTATATAACATTTAAGTGTGCATATATAACATTGTAAAGAAGTAATAACAATTTTAAATGGTTCATCTGTAGTTCCTAAAGGAATCCAGGCTGATACTACCTACATCGGGTTTTACTGGAATATATTTGAATGTATCAAAGAATGAAATGCCCAATATCACATTTAAAAGTGAAGTCATTCCAAGTATCATGGTATTATAGTAGACTATATGCCTGGTATCAGAGTAAGGGATATATTTCTCCAATATCACATAATAGGGATTCGATTCCTAGTATCAAGGAATAGGGACTCCATGCCTATTATCAGAGAATAGGGATGTTTAACCTAGTATCATAGAATATGGGGCGTCATGCCTAGTATATCACATTTGTATAATATTAAACCATGAAAGTATAAATATAAAATCACAAGGGTCACCATGTAGATTTAGATGTAACATGGGTCATCATTCAAATTTAGAATAATTATAAAGGGTCATCATACCCATTTGATATAAAATAGAAGGCAATTCATGTCCATTTATAATTACCATGCATAGGGGTCATTATGACCAATTTTCTTAAAAAAATAAGATCTCAATGGCCACACATTCATTGTAATAATATCCAATGGATTTAATATGATCCAATACATAATTAATAATTCATTAACATTAAATAATGATATGGTAATAAAATTTTTCCACATAATTAGGTGATGAATGCTTACCATCCACCACTAAAAAATTCAATTAATTTTAATTACTGAGGTCTTGAGCCATGATACGCCACTACATTCATCTACTATCATAGGTATATCATAAATTAATAGTAAATACAAACACTTCATTAGGTTATTTTTCAATATATTCATTGATTACATTTAAGAATACATGAGAGAACTCTCAAAGGGATGGCTCATTATAAGGTAGTAAAACATGATGTGGTTTGGGTTCTAAAAAGACATCCAATTAAATGAGTAATCAATTTAACGAAACATATAGTAAAACTGATGTTTGGAATAGTGAATGTAATTAAAAACACAAAAAGCAAAGGGATAATTACCAGACCACATACCTCATGCACTTATAACTCTCCTCTTATAGTATCAACTCTTGATTTGTTCAAGATCGAGAGAAATATAAAAAAAAGGTATCAATTCCAAGAAATCGGTAATATGATCCTCCACCTTGATAAATCTCTCAATAAAAAGATAAATGGATAACAATAAAAAATGAATAGAGAGTGTACCTATAGGAATCCATCAAGACAAACAGAAGATGGATACGACATTGGATAAATAATTTATCTAATAACCTAGATTGGATAGAGAAGGATCCTCACATGAGAAGAAATTGACCTCCCTACACATGGAAAGAAGAAAACAGATATGGGGTTAAACATATACATCATTAAGGGAAATTAATCCAAATTAAATGAGGCGCATGGTTTAGATTCATGTTTGGCCAAACGGTGTACCAAACACATGATATGAATCTACTAAAAAATATAGACATATCACATTGGCATGCGGCCTTGGCACATAGTTAGGGAAAACTAGGTGCCCTGGTTCACCCCTCTGTCTATTCTAGCACATTTAGGGGTAACCAGGCTGCCTACCCAGCACAATTTCTCTTAACCATGCGGCTAGGCTTTTTATCTCGCAAGAAAGGGTTTTTGGCTTCGAAAAACTCCCGGATACCCCCATAAATTTTATAATCTAAAAGTTTATCTATATTCAGTTAATGTTTAGGATTTTGACTAAATTTAAAGTATATTTAAATTAAATAATGATAGGTTTCTTATAGTATTCCTCCATTAAATGAAATCATCTATGAGTTCACCTTTCAAGGGTGGTAAAACATCATCTAAGAACACTTTTGGCCACTGAACATGAACATAAACCACCCTCTCCCAAGTATCATCATGTACCTGGCTTTTATTTCATAGTAATCATACTAAAGTGACAAACATACATCAGAGATACTTCGTGATTTGAACAAATAATTGTATAACTTAATCCTCAAAAGAAGTATCAAAACCTAGATCAACACCCTTCAGATAAATTGTATAAGATGAGTCAACATGATTTTGGAGAAGCTTTGAAATGTGGAAGGCATCTTAAATGGAAATATAAATCTAACGTAATAGCAACAGATAAGCTTCTAGCATGACTCTCTCCGAGATTTCAAATGGACCGACAAAGAATGGAGACATCTTCCCTTGCCTCTATATCTCTCTATCCCAATTCTGTTCAAAACTCGTAAGAAGAAATTATCCAATACCCTGAACTAAGGAGGTTTTAATTGGCGATCGACATTTGATTTAATTCTCTAATGAGTATTAGAAATCCATTTTCTATGAAGATGAACCTGATCTAAAAAATCCTGAATTATATGAGGACCCAATATCACTTCCCTTCCTTCCTCTAACTAGAAAAAGGGTAAATAGAATGGCCTACTATATAGGGCCCCATTGAAATCCATTTAAATTCTTTTCTGATGTCTATTATTGTAGTTGAACTTAATGTGAGTAATAAGCTTCTCTAAAGAACTACTGAAATCATGGATGCTTGCTTGGATCATGTCCCCTAAAACCTGTATAGTCTATTCTGACTAAAAATTGGTCTGATGGAGAAAGCATGTACTCGGAATCAGCTTTGTACCCATAGCCTTATGTATCCCATATCAGAACCTCAAGGTAAAAAAAAATCAATATCCGAAATGATAATATGAGGGTCCCCATGGGTTCTTATGATCTGACAAACGTGAAATCTACCCCGATAATCAACTGAGTATGTCTACAGGATATGAAGAAAGTCAAATACTTTTGTTAATTGATCCATTATTATCCAGACAACATCACTACATTGAAGAAACATTAGTAAGCTGATGCCAAAATCCATAGGAATGTCTTACCATTTCTATTCTAGGATTGGTAATAGCTGTAGAAAGCCTTCAGGTCATTGGTGCTCCACATTCACCTATTGATAGGTTGAATACCTAGTGATAAAACTGGATATATCACACTATATCCATGGACACAAATACAATCAGGGCATATCTAGATACATTTTAGAGATTCCCATGTGAACTACCCACTATGAGTCATGTGCCTCATGCATTAGCTCCTCCCTAATATATATGGGAACCCAGATACACCCATGTGTACACAATACATTTTCTTCATCGATAGACCAATCTAGAGGTGGTTCCACACCAAAAATACTATAACGACCCAAAGTTTTCCATGGAAATTCCCTTCTTATAATTATTTCATAAAATCCCACGAAAACACAAAATAATGAACTACTAAGTGCTAAGTGACTTTTAAATATATGTTTGTCACTTCTGGGTTTTGAATTTCGAAAATCCGACATACACAGTTGTGTTCAAGATGATTTTTGGAGTCTAATGAAACAAATATAATTTTTAGTGACTTCTAACATAGCCTTGTAAATAGTAACATACCCTTATGAATATTATTATGACCCTTATGAACAGTAAATCATCCAACATAAGACTACCCTTACCCATGAATAATTAAATAAAATTTAGACATCATAAAAAGTGACAATTTGACTTTAGTAAACATTTTAGTATTTTTTAAGTCATATATAATAATATTATAATTAATTAATTAATTTAAAAGAAAATTTATCTTCCTAAAATGTGTTCATAAATTATCTAAACAATTTCTTATAGTTTTTAGATAATTCTATAAGACCCTATGTCATTTTTGAAAGCACAAGAAAATCAGTTTTAACTTTTAAAAACTATTTTTTAAGTAAATAATGTTTTTAATTAAATATCAAATTAATAATATTTAAAAAATAATTTTTTAAAAAAGGACTTAATTTTTGGATTCTACACATCGATAAATGGTTGGGGTAAATTTTTGGGATATTTCTGAAAAACAAGAATTTTTTTATAAATAGTGAAATACAGTAATTTACAAAAATAAGCTAAATAAGATAATTATAGAGTCATGTGTGATGTTTTTATGATGTAAGACCACTTGGTTTGGTATCACATGATAAAATTACTATTCTTGGTCATTAAAGACTCATTCTTCCTTGTCTTAGGGGAAATTAATAAACTAATTAAATTTATATTAAGGAAACCTCTCTCCCCTCCACTATAAATACCACCCTTCACACCCTCATTTCCTCACACCTCTCAAGCTCCAAGCCTTCCCTAAACTCATCCCAAACATCTTCCCTAGCACTTCTACCACATCCAAGATCAGATTTTCTCATAAAAAGACCTATCCTAGATTCATTAATGAGGATCTCAAGAGGAGGATTTAAGAGGTAATTTCTCTCCCTCTTCTCCTTTATTTTTTTTTCAAGTTCAAGTTCATTTCTTGATCTCTCCCCACCTATATTCATCCAAATGGTATTTTAACTCCAGTATTATTCATGTAATTTAATTTTATGATTCTAATGGGATATTATATCATCCAACCCTCTTTCCCTCTTCCTTTTATTTTATTAAAGAGAACGTTGTTCATGAAGTGTTAATTTATCACCTTCATGAACGACGTCTTTCTTCTTCCATTTATACATTTGGATCTGGTCATGAAACCATTTATATTGTTGAACCAGAATATTTTATATGTATTATCTCCTATTTAATGTTCTGGAACTAACTTTTCACCATATTTTTAAGTAATAAATTAAAACAAGTTCATTGTGATCCAAAAACCGCCCAAATTAACCCAAACAATCTTCATTTAATTTTTATGTATTGATTCATCCACATGGTATATAATATATCTCATTATAAGATCATTTTAAATTATGGAATTTAATTAATAACATGTAAAATTATTTTGGTATGTTTACCCATTTTCTACCTGAACTTCAATTTAATAATACAAGTGAACCACTCAAGAAAACCATAACACCAAAAATAATTGAATAATGTTTTTAAACTCTATAACTCATCCAAAGGAACATAAAATAACTTAATGAAACCATAATAAACCATATTAATGTACACAAGGTTCTGTATTTCTAATTAATGTATATAATGTCATTATACAAGACATTAAATATAAGGAAGCATTCAGATACATGGTAAGGGGAAATTCTCAAACCCAACTTTCTTCCTTCGGGTTCTCCCTCTTTCACTCCATTCATGATATGGTTACTCCTTAAAGATCATTGTTTCATAATTATCTTTTCTTTTCTGGGATATACATGTTTTTCACTTGTTTTTATGTCACACAAAATGTTTTCCAAAAGAAGACTTCTTTTAAGAACACACCTTTTACATCTCACTCAAATTGGATGGTTCTGGTAACATGTATTATATTCCCTCTTTCTTTTGGGAACCCAAATATTATGAACGTGTTATTATGAAATTTAACCCATTACATTCCATGGGTTAGTTATTTTCACTTTTGATATTTGTTCCATGTGGAAAGCATGATAATGATAATGTTATGATGTGACGGGTGCACCTAGAATTATATAGCGCAATATGAATGTTTCAATGTGATGGGTGCACCCGGAATTATATAGCGCTCCAATGAAATGGGTGATGTGATGAATCTCATGAGTAAATTCGAAATGATTTGTGAACAAGATGCTATCTTGGTTCACAAGAATGTGTGGTAGTTAACCACTAAGACATGATGTTTCATTTTTATGCATGTCCACATTTCAAGTCTTTTATTTATCTCCTCTCATGTTAATAATATTTTTCCTATGTCATGATTATACTCACCCATTGCAATATTATTCTTATCTATCCAATTACTGGGATTGTATATCACCCCTTTTTATGTATATCCTCAGGTGGATACATGTACTAAGGAGAGGAAAAGTGCCAATAAGAAGCTAGAGAAGAAAAAAATAAAAAAAAATTTATACTTGATGTTGTAATTGTTATGTACGGTCCTAGATTTCCCAAGACATAAAACCTTTGGATCCTCTATGTGTAATACTATTATGTTTTTTATCTTTACAATGTTGTAATAGTAATGTAAAAAAGGTCGGGTTGCTATAAATACCCTCTCACAGGACCAGGCCCACGGGATCTGGAAAATTCCTCATCTTCAACTTCTCTAGAAGTGAAGAATACATTGACACAGATGCAAGTAAAAACCATCCAAGTACTTCCTAAAATTCAATCAATGTCTCGTAAAATAGGGAAAGAAGCTACCATTCTCTACTAGACTCCAAAACATTATGTGTATAAGTCCTCCTAGTTAGATCATTTGTAACATCACTCCCTTTTCTAAGCATATAAACATAATCAAAATCAAAGGATTGCAAATATTCAACCCACATTAGATAATTAAGGTTGAATAATCACTGTATAAAAATATACCAATGTATCTTTTTGTCATTAAAAATGATTCCATCTTATTAATAGGGAATTTTCATTATTATTTAATGTTTTAAGAGTTTTTTATGCATTAATTATTAGGAATTTAAAAATTCTATGTATATTTGGATAGGGAATCTATAAATATAACGAAGTAATTTAATAATTTGTGTTACCAGGGGATTTGGTTTAAAATAGGAGGCATGTGGACCCTTTTTTCATGTTGCACACTTCATAAAAGTCTCCCAATCCAAACACATCTACCCCGAGGTCTGAACCAAATCTTATTTGTAAGAAAAACATCTTCAACAGCCTCTTCATGGTCAACCCAAACCATACAGCCTACTCTCCAAGTGGTACTGGGTATGGGAGTTGAGGAAAAACCTCATGCATGGTCTATGCATGGGTTTTCCCTAACTGAGCTCCATAACTATGGGAGAGTCAACAGAGCACCACCTACCTCCATCTGCTCCTCCAAACCACTCTCTGACCTAGAATTTAAACCCCTAACCACCCCAAGACAAAGGGTGATAGCCAGTTATGAAGAGGGGTAGAGGTTTTGGGGAAGGGAGAAATCAACAGAAGAGAAGAGGTAGAAGAGGAGAAGCTTGAAACTCTTTCTAAGCAATTTTTTGAGTTTTTCCTTTTGGTAATCATCAGTTTCATCTATTTATATTGCTTCTATTGTGAACACTTCAGGTAAAACATGTTTGGTTTTCATTTTTTATTTCATGAATGGAAAAATCCCCTATGTGTTGGGGTTGTGGATGAATATGGAATCGTTGAGTGCTTAAACATCTATTGTTTATGTTGTTCATTATTTCTTTTATAATTCCTATAGAATCCCGCCTTTTTATTACATAACTTTTCATTACATTTTACAAATAGAGGATATTTAAATTCTAGTGTCTGGGAAATCAGGAACATAAAACACAAAAAAAACATAAAAAATTCTTCTAATCTACTTTTATGGCTTAGACAAAAGTTCATCCTAGGTATAAATACTACATCTCATAACCTGGATACATACATTCAAAGGAAAGGGTGAGCAGAAGACCCAGTAAGGGTAAAGAAGGGAATCAGATTACTTGTGACATCAATAAGAACATGAATAAAAACATAAAGACATAAGTAATGGAAGTATAGGAATATCAAAATGAAAATAACTTGAATCATAAATTTAATATGTGGCTACAATATTTCATTTAGAAATTCATGAACAGATCACCTAGGTCCATCCCCAAGGTGTCATAAAAATTACCAAGGTTATTCACCAAGGTTTCATGAAAATTGTCATCTCTAGACTTTAATTCATTACCCAATGCATTAGAGCGCTATCCGGGAGCACCATTAATATTTCTTTACTTTCATTTGATACACATAGATCATAATCAAACATTTCATAAATAACCCATATAGAATAAAATAAATGGGTTTCATTTCAAAATCAAGACGTTTTAAAAGTTCTTAAAAATAAGATCATTATTTCATTTGCAATCCATGGAAAGGGTGTGAGGGTTATATGTATGCCCATTATAGAATAAAATATATCCTTTTTATATATTTATGGAAACCCATAGAAACGAAATTGTTCTGGGTATTCACATAAATAATCGAGATAATTTCTTGAGAAAAAGAGATAGAAATTTTGAGACGAAATTTATGCAGTATAACGGCTATATAACATGGTTTTGGAAAATAATATAAAGAAATAAGACAAGGGTATCCCATAAATAAATGAATTATTTTACAGTAGAGGTACAAAATAAAAATAAATAATATCATGGTGTGGAAAATTGAATGAAACACCACATGAAAAGGAAACTTGCAAGTAAAGAAAAGATGCGATTTCTTTTACGAGAAATTCGGCAGCCTAACGACGTCACTTAAAAATTCAGAAAACAAATTGATGAGATTGTAAAGGTTCTATCATCAATTATAAATGAAATGGAATGTAATAAGAATATATAAGAACATACCCTCAACATAAAAAGATGGAAACTAGAAGACACAACATAAAAGAATTCATGACTTAAAAGAGGACGGTGAAAGGATCCCTTACCTTGAAGAGTGGCTTTGAAAGCTTGAGGGTCATGAATTTGGGAGGCTTGAGGGAACCTTGGGAGGACTCTTTGGGAGGTAAGAAGACCAGAACTTCGCTTAGGATGATTTTGGAATGAAATTAATGAGGTAAATGGCTTGGTATTTATAGGGAAAGTGAGTGAATAAATTATTAATTTCCAAGGGACACCTCATCGGTGGTATTTGAAAAACCATGGGCTTTCCCATGGTATTTTCCCATGTTATTGGCCACTTGGGACACCTCATAGAATATCTCATGATTCATAAGTTGAACAGAATGTTTAAATTATTATTACATCATTAATTATGTGCTTAAACACCCGAAAATCATAACTACATTTTAACTATTCAATGAAAATTCAATAGTTTCAGAAAAAACCCAAAAATTCACCCTAACCTAATTTCAATGCTCAGAAATCAAAAATGAATTCCATTTCATGAAAATAATTTTTTAAATTTTTTTAATTTAATTTTTAAATAAAATCATTATTTATTCAAAAAATACAACTTTAAAACAATAACTCATTTTGTAACACCTTAAAAAAGTAATCATGGTCCCATAAAATTATCTTATAACCATAAGATAATAAAGTAAAAATTTATGATTAAATTATATGAAGATACATTTCCATTTTAAATTATTAAATTAATCATAAAATTTTAAATAAAATATTTATGGCATACAAAAATAGAAAAACATAAACTATGATCGTTTTTCACTTTTAAAATGTATAAAATGTATTTATACATTCATGGGTGAAGTTTATATTTTTCTGGTCAAATTACTATTCATTACTATTCATATGGGAATGTTACTATTCCTAGTTTACTATTCAATAAAAACCAAGTTGAACTCATTAGACTCTAAATTTCTCACTGATCACAACTGTAGAAGACCATTTTTTGAAAATCATTTCACATTATTATTTATTTAATGAATACAAAAATATTTTAAAATAACCTTTTTTCCTAAATCATACACATCCAATATTTATCTGAATATTTGAAATTCACAAACTTTTTCATAAGAAGAAATAACAATTTTATATATATTAAAGGATTACACAAAACAGATAAGGTCTTGTTATATAACCCCTTATTACAACAGCATATGACCTAAGTGTTAGGTGTGCTATGGTGATAGAATCTGGGGTGGCTTAGAGAAAATTGCCTGAGTGGTGATTTCTATCAGCTTGAACTTCTCCCTTAGGCGATTTCATTCAAGCTTCATACATTGAAGTTCGGCTTGGGCTTAGTCTAGAGTAAAGCCCAGTGATGCTACCTCTTTCCCAAGGTCTGACAGATGGGCTTTATATGGCTCGAGTCTACTAGATGAGGCCATTAAATCTTATTTCTGTATTAATTAACCAAGACAACTGTATTTATAAAAACACAACATTAAGATTATAGTTTCCAACAGTCATATAACAGTCGAAATCCAACAGTCTCATTTTAATTAAACCTACTTTATTAGTTAAAGAATATAGTTTTGTTGAGAATAAATTAAAACAACACACAAAAATTTGGAAAAAAAATATAATTAAAAAGTTTAGGTCGTTACATTCTTCCCCCCTTAAGAAATTTTGTCCCCAAAATTTTATCACATACCCTCTGATTGGAGAAGGTGTGGGTACTTATGTCTCATGGACTCCTCCAGTTACCACATGGCTTCTTCACATTTGTGGTTCCTCCACAACACCATAACAAGGTGGGTAGTCTTGTTGCATAGAACCTTTTCTCCACGATCCAAGATCTCCACCGGCTACTCCTCATAAGAGAGGTCATGTTCCAGTTGTACCAAATCTGGATTTAGTACATGTGAAGGGCCAGGTATGTACTTCCTCAAGAGGAATACGTGGAAGACATCATGAACTTGTGCTATATTTTGAATAAGTTCAAGCTGATAGGCCATTTCTCCCACACAATCATGTATTTCATAAGGGCCAATGTATCTAGGGCTGAGCATCCCTTTCTTCCCAAACCTCATGACCCTCTTCCAAGGTGAAATCCGAATAAAGACTTTGTAACCAAAATCAAACTCCATGTCCCTTCAACAGTTGTCAACATAGCTCTTTTTATGACTTTGAGCAGCCTTAATGTTTTGTTGGATGGCATGGACCTTTTCCATCATCTCTTGCACAAGATCAGGCCCAAGAAGCTTTCTCTCGCCAGCTTCATCCCAACATGTAGGAGTTCTACATCGCTTCCAATATTGAGCTTCATAGGGTGATATTTTAATTCTTGAGTAGAAGCTGTTGTTGTAAGAGAACTCAACTAAATGGATATGTTGATCCCATCAACCTTTAAATTCCATTGAGCAAGTTCTCAGCAAGTCCTTAAGTGTTTGAATATTCCCTTATGATTGGCCTTCAGTTTGGGGGTGGTAGGACGTACTGAAATTCAATTCAGTGCTCATAGATTATTGAATACTTCTCCATAATTTTTATGTGATCCTTGGATCATGATCAGATACGATAGAAAGTGGAACTCCAAGCAGCCTTACCACTTCCTTCACATAAATCATGGCAAGTTTATCAAGATAGAAATCTTCCCGAATAGAGATAAAATGGGAAGTCATTGTGAGACGGTCTGCAATAACCCATATCGCTTTATTTCCTTTTGAATTTCTCAAGAGACTAGTGACAAAGTGCATAGTGATATTGTCGCACTTCCATGCCGGTATGGGTAGTGGTTGCAATACCCCTTTAGGAAGTTGTCGCTCTGCCTTTACATGCTGACATACCAGGCACCATGAAGTGTAGTCAGCAATCTCCCTTTTCATATTATCCCACCAATAATGATCATGAAGGTCCCTATACATTTTTGTTATACCAGGATGTATAGAGAATGTAGATCTATGAGCTTCATCCATCAGATCCTTCTTTATTTCCAGAATAGGTGGAACACATAGTTTTGTACAAAACATTAGTACACCTTCTTGATCAGTATTGAACTCAGGAAACTTCCAATCCTTTATAGCCTCAAACATCTTCTGTAACAAAGGATATTCTTTTTGAGCTTTCTTGATCTTATCTAATATTGACGGTTGAGTAATAATTTGGGTTAGGGTTGATGATGTCCCTTCCCTTATAATTCCCATGTCCAACTTTTCTAGGTAATTGATCAGAGGATTGTTTTGAATCCTCATCATGGAATGTACAAATGGGTCTTTCCTGCTTAATGCATCTGCAAATCTGTTTGCTCTCCAGGGAAGATAATGAATTGTACAATAATAGTCTTTAAGAAGCTCCAACCATATCTTTTTCCTCATGTTCAATTACTTTTGTGTAAAAATGTACTTCAAACATTGATGGTCTGTGTATATATCACATTTCTCCCCATAAATAGAGTGCCTCCATATCTTTAGAGAAAAAAAGACCACAACGATCTCTATATCATGGATAGGATGATATTGCTCATGAGTCTTCAAATATCGAGATGCATAAGCATTGACCTTGTCATTTTTCAGGAGGATTCACCCAAGCCCTTTCAGATATGCATTGCTAAAAAAACTAATCCTTATCCACTTTATGGTAGAGTTAACACAGGTGTAGTAACTAATCTACTCTTCAGCTCTTCAAAACATTCCTCACACTCCTTTTTCCATATGAACTTGACCCCTTTTCGAGTTAACTTGGTTAATGGATTATAAATTCATGAAAAGTTTTTCACAAACCTCCTATACTATCCTGCTAATCCAAGGAAACTACGAATCCCAGTTATTATTGTAGGCTGAGGCCACTCCTCTACAACTTTGGTCTTTTCAGGGTCAACTTTGATTCCTTTATTGGTAAAAATGTGCCCCAAGAAAGCAACTTGTTATAACTAGAATTCAAATTTACTGAACTTTTCAAAAAGTCTCTCCTTCCATTGAGTTTGAAAAATAACCCTTAGATGATCCTCATGCTCCTCACGGCTTTTGGAATATATCAGAATATCATCAACAATAACTACCAAAAAGTTATAAAGGTAATCTTTAAAGACTCTATTCATCAAATCCATAAAAATAGAAGGTGAATTAGTCAGTCCAAAAGGCATAACAACAATATCATAATGCCCATATTTTAATCGGAAGGCAGTTTTTGGAATATCTTCTTTCTTAACACTCAATTAATGATAACCTGATCAAGGATCAATCTTATAGAATAATTGAGCCCCATAAAGTTGGTCAAATAAGTCATCAATTCTTGGAAGAGGGTATTTGTTCTTCACAATGATCCCACTCAGTTCTCTATAATCAATGCATAACTGTATCGATCCATACTTCTTATTCACAAAGGGAAATGGTGCTCCCTATGGAGACACACTCGGTTAGATAAACCCCTTCTCCAAAAGATCTTCGAGTTGCTTCGTTAATTCCTCTAGATCCACATTTTCTATCCTATACAAGGTCTATGATATCGGATGAGATCCAGGTACGAGTTCAATGGATAACTCTATCTCTCTTTCTGGGGGAGGTCCATGCAACTCCTCAAAAAATACGTCAATGTATTCCTGGATGATGGCTACATTTTCTATCGTCAAACTCTCATTTCCTTCTTCTTCTTCACTAATAAAATCCATAAAGAAGGATATAGGAGGTTATTCTAGACCAACTTCCGGTTGAGATATCTCTCATTGGAAGATAACTTGTAGGTTTTCATTCATGACTACTGAGATTTCCTTACATCTGTATTTGATCTTAGTAGTATACTTTGAGAGCCATTCCATCCCTATTATAATGTCGAATTCTAGCATGGGAATAACTACTAAATTTGTGATAATATTGTGATCACCAAAGGAAATACTAGAGTTTCTAAACACTGATGATGTTGGAAAATCCCACCAAGAGTCTTGACTGATAACTCTACTTTTAGCAAGTTGGGGTTTGATTCTAAATTCTTTGCAAACATGGAGGAAATAAAGGAATGCGTAGAACCAGAATCAAACAAAGTACTTGATAGATTTGAGAGAACCACAGGATTACCTGCTACCATATCATTTGGATCTTAAACATCCGATGTCATAATAACAAAAGCAAAACCTTTCTCCCTTGTCCTTTTCAGAGGATGATGGTGGTTCCCCTCCACTACCCTCGGATTTAGACAGTGATTGGAAAAGTGCCCAAGTTGTCCAAACTTAAAGCACTAGACATCAGGTAGGGAATGAACCATATTCCCCTTATTGTTAGTGTTTAGAATTTGTGGTTTTACATCAATATGAAAATTCCTTGCAATATGGTCATCTCTTCCAAACATGTAGCATTTCCCACTCCCGAGCAGGTAGTTCCCCTGAATGCTTCTTCCCACATTTATTTCACATGGGACGTTTCACTTTCTTGCCTCCTCTGCCTTGATCAATGATCCTCCCTGATCTTGGATCCATTTACCTCTTTTTGTCATTGGATATATGAGACCACTGCATCTCACCAAACTCCAGTTCAACTTTCATCGCACATCGCACTATCTTCTCATTGTTTTCATCGTCTTGGATGACTAGATTCTTTCGCAGATGAGGTCTCAATCCACCAAAGAATCTATCAACATTACCATTTGGATCAATGAGAAAGCTATAGGTATATCATGAAAGTCAAGTGAAGTTAATCTCATCGCTTCTGACATATTCATTCTCCTTCTGCTTCAGCTCGAGAAACTCCTTCTCCATTCTTGTTCTCATGGAACATAGGAAATACTTACTGAAAAAGATCCCTCTGAAGTCTTCCCACTCCAAATATTCAACTTACACTCCTGTCCTTGTGTTATTAATTAGTTCCCACCATTTATCAGCTTCCCCTTATAAGAGATAGACGGCCTGGGTGACCTTCTCTTGCTCTGAACAGCGGAGCACAGAAATGATCCTTTCGATGGAGCTGATCCACTGCTCAGCAATCCATGGGTTCGTCGATCCACTAAAGGATGGTGGTCATTGATGCATAAAGGACTCAACAAAATGTTGTTCCCTTCACTGTGAGATCAGTCTCTCAGCTTGATTCAAGTTATTTCCCATAACATGAGTCAGTTGGTTCATTATTCGCAGGAATGTTTCCATTCCGGCTTCCATTGGAGGGATGTTAGCGAATGGTCCATTGCGGTCACCATTTGCACGGTTTCACTTATTGCCCTCCATTTTATAAAAGAATAAATCCTTAGTGAGAAAATTATTTCATTTATGAATATTTTAACTATAAAGGATTTTATGTCTTCAAACTTCATGCTTAAACAATTACATTTGTCAATAATTCCTTCATAATGATTTATAAAAAGCCTGTAATTAACCAAACATATCTCCTAGGAGTGTCAAAACCTAGAGTACAGCAAGGCCCATTTTCATGCACCAGTTCCCCTTCGAGTCTAGCTCAAAGAAATATTTTTAGATTTTACCCCTATATACATCTGTGCCAGAGCCGCATCTTCCTCCTCGTAACCAGACAGAGAGGTATTTGTATGATAAACAACTTACTCAATATTCACCAAAATACCAAGAAGTTTTCCTATATTTATCCTTTTCTATAGGATTATTCCCTAATATTCCATAGCCTAATTTCCATAAATAACTAAACTATCCTCTGATACCAACTATCGCATCCCTCCTTTTTATTACATAACTTTTCATTACATTTTACAAATAGAGGATGTTTAAAGTTTAGTTTCTTGTAAATCAGGAACATAAAACATGAAAAACAACATAAAAAATTCTTATAATCCACTTGTAAGGATTCATCATAAGTTCATCCTAGATACAATTACTGCATCTCATAACCTTGGGACATACATTCAAAGGAAAGGGTGAGTAGAAGGCCTTGTAAGGGTAAACAAGGGAATCAGTTTACATGTGACATCAATAAGAACTTGAATAAAAACATAAGGACATAAGAAATGGTAGTATAGGAATATCATAATGAAAATAACTTGAATCATAACATGAATTTGTGGCTACAACATTCCATTTATACATTCATGAACATATCACCAAGGTCCATCCCAAAAGTGTCAAAAAATTACAAAGGTTATTCACCAAGGTATCATGAAACTTGTCATCTCTAAAGATTAATTAATTACCCAATGCATTGGAGCGCTATCAGGGAAAACCCTTAATATTTCTTTAATTTCATGTGATACACATAGATCATAATTAAACATTTCATAAATAACCCATATAAATAAAAGAAATTTCTTTCATTTTAAAATAGTGACGTTTAAAAAGTTCTTAATCCTAAGATCATTATTTCATTTATAACCCATGGAATGGGAGTGAGGGTTATATGTATGTCCATTCCAAAATAAAATATATCTGTTTTATATATTTATGAGTACCCATAGAAAGGAAATAGTTCTGGTTATTCACTTAAATAAATGAAATAATTTCTTGAAAGAAAGAGTTAGAAATTTTGAGAAGAAATTTCTGTAGCATAACGGCTATATAACATGGTTTTAGAAAATAATATAAAGAGAGAGGAAAAAGGGTCTCACATAAATAAATGAATCATTTTACAGTAGAGGTACAGAATAAAAATAAGCAAGATCATGGTCTGGACAATTGAATCAAACACCACATTAAAAGTAAACTTGCAAGGAAAGAGAAGATGTGATTTCTTTTACGAGAAATTCGGCAGCCTAACAGCATCACATGAAAATTAAAAAAACAAATTAATGAGAGAGGAAAGGGTATCTCAAAAATCATACATGAAATGGAAAGTAATAAGAACATATAACAACATACTCTCAACTTAAAGATATGTAAACTAGAAGACACAACATAAAGTAATTCATGACATAAAAGAAGAGGGTGAAAGGATCCCTTACCTTGAAGTGTAGCTTTGAAAGATTAAATTTTGAGACATTGGTAGGCTTGAGGGAACCTTGGGAGGACTCCTTGAGAGGTATGGAGACCAGAACATCATTTAAGATGATTTTGGAATTAAATTAATGAGGGAAATGAATTGGTATTTATAGGGAAAGTGAGTGAATAAATTATTAATTTCCAAGGGACACCTCATCGGTGGTTTTTGCAAATCTATGGGATTTACCATTGTATTTTCACATGGTATTGGCCATATGGGACACCTCATATCATATCGCACAATTCATAAGTCGACCAGAAAGCTTACGTCATTAATTATGTCATTAAACACCTGAAACTCAAAACTGCATTTTTACTATTCAATGAAAATTCAACTCTTTCAGAAAAAACCCGAAAATTCATCCTAACCTAATATTGATGCATTGAAATAAAAAATGAAGTCAAATTAATGAAAATATTTTTATAAATATTTTTAATTTAATTGTTAAATAAAATCATTATTTATTCCAAAAATACACTTTTAAAACAATAACTCAATTTGTAACACCTTACAAAAGTAATCAAGGTCCCTTAAAATTATTGTATTACCATAAGATAGTAATGTAACAATTTATGATTAAATTTTAGGAAGATACATTTCCATTTTAAATTATTAAATTAATTATAAAATTTTAAATAAAATATTAATTGCATACAAAAATACCAAAACATAAACTATGATCATTTTTCACTTTTAAGATTTCTAAAATGTATTTATACATTCATGGGTGAAGTTTCTATTTTTTTGGTCAAATTACTATTCATTACTATTCATATGGGTATGTTACTATTCCTACTTTACTATTCAATAAAAACCATGTTGATCTTATTAGACAGTAAATTTCTCACTGATCACAACTATAGAAGACCATTTTTTGAAAATCATTTCAAATTATTAATTATTTAATGAATACAAAAATATTTTAAAATACCCTTTTTTCCTAAATAATACACACCCTATATTTATCCGGATATTTGAAATTCACAGACTTTTCCAAAATAAGAAATAACAATTTTATTTATATAAAAGGATTACACAAAGAAGCTATGGTCTCGTTACATAGCCCCTTATTACACCAGCATAGGACCAACGTGTTAGGTGTGCTATGGGGATTGAATCTTGGGGTGGCTTAGACAACATTTCCTGAGTGGTGATTTCTATCATCTTGAACTTCTCCCTTAGGTGATTTCTTTCTTGATTCATACGTTGAAGTTCGGATTAGGCTTGGTCCAGAGCAAAGCCCAATGATTCTACCTCCTTCCCAAGCTCTGACAGATGGGATTCATATGGCTCGAGTCTACTGGATGAGGCCATTCAATCTTATTTCTGTATTAATTAGCCACGAAAAAACATATTTATAAAAACACAGCATTACGATTATAGTTTCCAATGGTCATATTGACAAACAGTCATAGTGTCCAACTGTCATATAAAAGTTGAAACCCAATAGTCTCATTTTAATTATACCTACTTCATTAATTAAATTATATAGTTTTGTTGAGTATAAAATAAAATAACAGACAAAAATTAAGAGAAAAATATAATTAGAATCTGCGGTTTGTTACAATTCCCTTGAAATCCCCTAGAAGATCTTGCTTGAAATCCCATATCAGACCAAGAATAGGATTTCCTGGGATCCTCAGGGGAATTATGGCTAAGTTTACCCATGATCATTGGGTACTCTTGACATCTATAAATGGGTTGGTCATTAATTAAACTAACAAAGATTAAATTCTAGATCAAGTAATTGTAATATGTTGATTTAGTCAGAATTCATCAAACCAAGGGGATCTCTGACAGACTCAAAACCCTGATATGTGAGATATCATGAAAAAAACAACACAATAGGAGAAAATATTCTTGACAATCTTCACAAACATCCATAGTCCGGACACATCTTCTCGTTATCACATTTCAGAAATCAGTTTGAGTGGTTTTCCCTATTCTTTAGGATTAATCATTTTCCAAATTGGAAGTGTGTAATTATCTAGTCTTCTTGAAACAATTTTCACAACAATAAACATTGTGTCTAAAATTCAGCACATTCACTTTGGTTATGAAAAATCCTGAAGTAAGAACATTCTAAACTCTCCTTGTGGATTGACCATGTACTAACACTTTACTAGTAGTAAGAAAGGGAATATCAATTTGGGTGGCCAGGCATATCTCTAAGGATGGAATGACACTATATAATGGAATTATTGATGAGGATATAAATAATAGTGTTTGGTTAAATTGAGTTTTATTTAGTAAGTGGAAACAAAAAACAAAAAATCTAAAAATTCAATTCTTAATCTCATTTATGTTTTCCCTAGTCTTTCTCCTTTATGAATTGTGTGTTGTTTGGTGTTGTGAAAAACCACAGGTGTATGAGTAGCCGGGTCACAAGTTCCATGAGTGCTGAATCATCATTCATACTTCCACTAGATCAAAAAATCGAGTGAACCATGTCCAGGCGATATTGGTCATTTATGGGTGATCAAAACCCAAATTCCCCCATGGAAAATACGGTGGAAGAAGACCAAGAGGTTGTCCAGAGAGTTGGGAAAGCCTTTTTAAATTGACAAAAACCCACAATTCGTTGTTGAGGAGAAGAAAAACTAGAATCCACCAGAAAATTTTGTGGAGTATGCTCCACGACACCAAAAGAGACTGCAATACCGGTTTATGTTAGGGTTTAGACAGCCACAACCACGTCAATATATTAAAAGAGATAAAACACCATATTTACCTCCAAATCACCGAGATATTTCCCTCTAGAGAAGCAACTTTATATACCACAAACGCCTTAAGAACAAATACCGCTGCATCGTACTGTTATGGAGTATGAGATACCTTCCATCCATGGCGTGGATACCAGCATAGTGAGACCACCAGTGCAAGCCCAAAACATTAATATCAAGCTATCTATCATGAAACATATTCAAAACATGGTTCGGTATGGAGGCTTACTAAGTGAAGACCCAAATTCTCATCAATCAAATTTTCTGGAAATTTGTGACACATTCTGCTACCACGGAGTGCCCGAGGATTCAAATTGTATTCGGTTATTTCCCTTATCATTAAGTTATAAGGTGAAGGATTGGATTAAGGGACTACCTCAATGGTCCATTCTCACTTAGGAAGCATTGGCCCAACCATTTCTATCAAATCATTCTCCTCCCTCCAAGAGGTCACTTTGCGTAATGAGATTTACAATTTCTAAAAACACTATTATGAATCATTATATGAGTCTTGGGAGAATTTCAATGATATATTGAAAACATTCACTCATCATGGCCTTCCATTGTTGATTCATGTCCAAAAGTTCTTTGGAGGTCTTAATATGAACACCAAATTAGGGGTGGATATCATGGATGGAGGTACAATTATAAGGAAATCTCCATAGGAAGTATTTTATTTGATGGAAGACATGTCAGAAAACAACTTCCAATGGTATTATGAGTGAGTTACTCAAAAGAGATGCATGTGTAACTTTGATTCCAATATGATGATTGAATCCAAACTCGATGTTCTGTCCAATAAGATAGATTCATTGAATCTGAAATGCATGCCTCATGTGTAACATTGGGTGCATATTGTTGTAGTAGTATTGTAGTGGTACTGTAGTAGTGGTGATACTGTAGATTGGTGGGTACTTTAGCAGTGACAGAGCACTGTAGCGGTGGAGGTACTATGCAGGTACAATAGCAAGCGGGTTACTATTCACAGAATGGGCATTTGGCCAAATATTTCGGCCTACGGGCTTTGTAATGGGATACAAGCCCACTGAGACTTCAGGCTATGTAATGGGTCTCCCTCTACCCAGTTAAAAGAGGAATTTTCATTATTTTAATAATAAAATGAGGCTTTAGCCCCATCCTTTTAAAAAAATGTGATGATAATCATGTAGTGGGTGAGTGATTTGGGGAAGTGCCAGTCCTTCAATAATAGAGGTGTCCTACATTTCTTAGAACTGAGGGCCAAATATCTAAACTCAATACTAGAACCCATCTTGGGAAGATACTCAAAATATGTGCTAGGGGTAACAACCACAAAATCCTCAACCCCGACCATAAAGACCACCCAGTTATGGTGACCAACAATTTTAGAATCCTTATCCTAGGTAGAAATAAGGAAATAAGTTTCAAAAAAAAGCCTACAACCAACAACGGTATCAAAACCCTCATCCAGCACAACTTTCAAGGCAGCCACCACCTCAACAAGCTGCACAAAAACCTCAATAGGAACCCACATCAAAGCTAGAAGAAATGATTTCCAAATTTATACTAGCTGCTGATACCAGATTCTAGAATTGGTAGGTTTACATTAGATGCCTCGAAAATAAGATTGTGTAACTTTTCAATAAAAAGTCTTCAATGAAACCTTGTACACTACTAGGTAATTCGGAAAAGAATCCAAGGGAGGAGGCTAAGGCGATAATTTTATGAAGTGGGAAGGAGCTGTCACAGAAAGAATCTACAAGTCAATGTGAAGCCAAAAATCCAACTCCAACTACACCTTATTCATATAGAGAAGATGAATATGAGGAGTCCCCCTCAACACATGAACTAGTCAAGGATAAAGAATCTCCATAGATAAATGGAAAGAAGGTGGATAACTTTTAAGAACCCACCATTCTGTTTCCCGCATGAATAAAGAAAAGGAAGTTAGATTAGTAGTTTGAGAAGTTTATGGAAGTCTTCTAGAAATTGCATATCCACATTAAATTTGTAGAGGTATTAACAAAAATGACAACACACACAATGTTTATGAAAGAAATCCTCTTGAATATGATGAAAATAGAGGACTTGAGAACCATTCCCATCATCAAGGAATGCTCAGTAGTGCTGCATCACTCTATTCTTCATAATCGCCAAGATATTGGAAGCTTCACAATCCCTTGAACAATCAGATCATGTGAGTTTTGGAAGGCCCTATGTGATCTGGTGGCTAGTTTCAATCTTATACCCTTTGGAGTTTTCAAGAAACTATGGTTAAATGGTATCAAACCAACTCGAGTGTAATTACAACCGGTAGATCGATACATTAAATAACCTAGAGGGTTGCTAGAAGATATGCAAGGGAATGCGGGAAGATTAAATTTTCATGTAGATTTAATCGTACTCAACATGGAAGAAGACCAATAGGAACCTCTGATTCTAGGCCGACCATTGTTGTCTACTGTGAGTGTTTTAATTGATGATCTTCAAAGCGAGTTGATATTTCTAGTGGGGGATGAAAAAGTATCTTACAAAATCCTCAAGGATATTAAACAAGTATCACATATAAAAAAATAGGACTGTTATGTTTTGAATAAAGTGATTGATTACTTTGGACACATGGGAGATGACATGGGATGTTTCTCTGTCCCCAATGAACTCGTCGTTGAGGACATCCAGCCAGAAGAAGAACTAGAGGAGCTACAATTTATCACGGTCCATGGAGGAAATGATTGGAAGTGATCAGTGGTTCTGTATATGCTAGAGCGGGCTGAGGTCGAGCCGATTATGCCTTTAGTTCCCAAATCCCCACAGCTTGAGTTGAAACCTCTCTTATCTTCCATACAATATGGGTACATGGGGGATGATAATACTATACCGGTGATCCTCAATTCTTCACTCGCAATAGATTAAGAGTCTGCACTCTTAAAAGTTCAAGGGAGGTGAAAATAATCCATTGGTTGGACAATCTCTGATCTTAAGGGTATTAGTCCCCCTATTTGATTGCATAAGGTACTACTTGAGGAAGGAGAATAGCACTCTCAGTAACCACAATGATTGATAAATCCTCCAATGAATAAGGTAGTAAAGAAGGAAGTGATAATGTTATTAGATGTCGGAATCATCAACCCAATTTATAGCAGTCCATGGGTGAGTCCTTTGCATGTGGTGCCCAGGAGGGGGGGGTATCACTGTTATTTGCAATGAGAATAATGAACTCATCCCAAAAAAGAACAGTTATGGGATGGAGGGTTTGTATAGACTACCTGATGCTCAATGATGCCATGAGGAAGGATAAATTACCACTTCACATTATTGATCATATGTCAGAGAGATTGCTGGGGCATGAGTTCTACTACTTCTTAGAGGGATATTCTGGATAGAACCAAATATCAGTTTCCCCTGAAGACCAAGAAAATTCACCTTCACATGCCCTTATAAAACATTTTCATATCGACTTATGTCTTTCAGCATGTGCAACGATCCAGAAACCTTCCAACAGTGTATGTTGTCAATATTTCATGATATGGTAGAGAATATTTTAGAAGTCTTCATGGATTATTTATCGGTATTTTGGATGTTATTGAATACTTCTTCATAAATTTTGAATTGGTTCTTGAATTATGTGAGCTAACAAATCTGATTTTAGACTATGATAAGAACCATTTTATTGTACAAAATGGCATCATATTAGGCCATAAGATTTCTATGAAAGGTAATGAGGTTGATCTGGCCAACATTGAAGTAATATCACAGCTAACAACTCCAACTTTTTTTCGATCCATTTGTATTATTTTGGGGCATTCTGGTTTTTATAGACAATTTGTCCATGGCTTTTCTAAAATAGCTCACCCATTCTCCAATCTCCTTTTTAAGCATGCAATATTCAAATTTGATGAAACATATATTGCAACCTTCCATATTTTGAAACAAATATTGGTCACGAATTATATTATGATTTCCCCAAATTGGTTTGAGAATTTTGAGATTATGTGTGACACAGGTGACTATGTAGTGGGGCCAGTGCTCAGATAGTGGATGAATTGTATTTTCATACCAATTTATTATGTGATATGAGTATTGAATGATGCACAATTTAATTACACTACCATGGAAAAATAAATGTTATTAGTGGTTTTCACGTTTGATAGGATTATCTCTTACATGGTGTAATTAAAAGTTGTTGTCTAAACTGACCATACCACACTCACGGATTGCTTGAATAATAAGGACACCAAACCATGACTCTTTCATTGGATACTCCTCCTATAAGAGTTCGATTTAGAGATCTGATATAACTAGGGAAGTGAAAATATGGTTTTCGATCATCTCTCCTGGCATGAATTTCCCCATTTAAAAAGTGAAGATGACCTATAAATTAATGAGTACTTCTTAGAGGAGCAAGAGATCTCAGTTGAAGTAACACCTTGGACATGGTATCCTGACATTGATAATTACATGGTATTAGGATTCATTCATCCAGATTTGGCATTTCAATGAAATGAGAATTTATTATCCAAGGTGAAATTATATTTTTGGAAAGACCCACTACTTTTCCGCTCATGTGGCGATGGGATGATCCAATGATGAGTCCCGTTTGAAGAAATTCAATGAATTATATATTTTTTTTAATTCTTATCCAGTTGGATGGAACCATGGACTAGACCATACTATTGAAAATATTTTTCAATCTATATTGTTCTAGAATTACATGCACAAGGACTCTCACTATTTTGTATCTTGAAGTGATAGGTGCCAACAAACTGCTAACATGGGTTGCAGAGATGAAATTACGAAGCACCCCATCCTTGAAGTAGAGGTCATTGACATGTGGGAAATTGATTTCATGGAACCCTTTCCCCCATAATTTTGAATTTATATATTCTGGTCTGTCTGGGTTACATTTTTAAATTGGTGGAAGCTGCGGACACAACACACAACACGACGAAGGTCGTTGTCTCCTTCCTAAAGAAAAACATTTTCCACAGGTTTGGAGTCCCACGGATTTTGATAAGTGATTGAGGGACACATTTCAATAGCACATTGATGGAGAATGTGCTTTTTAAGTATGGATTAAATTACAGCTAGGGGACACCTTATCATTCCCAATCAAGTGGTCAAGTAGAGCTATCAAACTGTGAATTAAATAAAATATGTGGGAAGTCGGTGGGAGCATCAAGGAAGGACTAGTCTAAAAAGCTTGATGATGCCTTGTGGGAATAATAGAACACCTTCAAGAAAGCTTTGGGTATGTCTCCCTTATAATTAATCTATGGGGAACTATGTCACTTTCTAGTGGAACTAGAGCACAAATCCCATTCAGATTCGAAATCCTTAAATTATGATTCGAAGATCGTAGAAGAAAAATTGAAATTTCAATTTATAGAGCTCATTGAAATCCTAAAGGAGGAATATAAGAATTCCAGAGTATATAGGGAGAAGAAAAAGGTGGTTCATGATCACATGATATCATAAAATTTCTTCCATCTTAGCGATGATGGATTGTTATTTAACTCATGTTTAATATTATTCCAATGGAAGTTGAAGTCCTAGTGGTCGGGACCCTTTACAGTGATCAAGGTCCTCCACCATGGTGCAGTGGAAATTTCTAGAGAATATTGAAACCCATTTAAGGTGAATAGTAAATATCTCAAACAATATCTTCACATGGATGACATGGTATGAACAATCTACACCATGCAATTCAGGTTGCAATAGTCTCCGGTATGTCGAGCTCGATATAATAAACGTAGGACTGAATGAGAGGTTACCTGACATTTCCGAAATATTTGTTAAAAAATTTTTTCTCATGTACTCTTAAGACTGCATGTTAGTGAGATTAAATTAATGTATTCATGTTTTAGTAATAGGATCTAGGTGACAAGATATATATATTATTGAATTCTTATTATGAAGATCACCAAATCTTATGGAAAATCTCACATCATCTTTCCAATTGTTGGGAGAATAAATAGTTTCATTCAAAAAGATTCATATTTCATTCGAACCGAAGAAACATTTAAAAATAGAAGAACTATATGGTTAGCATAGGGTTTCCCTAACTGTGCACCCTCAAACCATGCAGGGAGAGGGATACTGCATGGTTAGAACATGTACTGATAAATTTTGAACTCAAACAATGTAGGTGTTTCTTGGTTGCTTTCTTTTTTTTCCAAATATCACCCCTTTCTTATTTACTTCCCTCGAACCCATGTGATGCCTCCACCCTCTCTTGTAAGCACATTTTTCCCTTCCTCCTTCCTTCCAACCTTCCTTTTTCTTCTTCTACCAATTTCTTGTTCATCCTTCCTTTTGATCATTCATCACCAATGTAATCACCCTCTCTCTTTTTCCTTCTTTGTTCTTCTTTTTTCCTTTTTCTATTGGGTAAGGGTTAGGGTAATCCAATTTTTTCTCCCCTCCCCTTGATCAGTTTTCTTTTTTTTTCTTTGCTTTTTTTTCACCCTCACAAGCTTCTCATTCATGCTCCCCTCACCCACTAACCATTTTAATATTTTTAAACCTAAAACCGTAATTTCTTCTTATTTAACCATAATTCTCTAGAATGAGATTTTACATTTGTTATTTACATTATTCTATAATAATTAGACAATTATATATCTTTTCTTGTTTTCATTTGTTCCATTTTTGTGTATGTGCTCCTTTGATTACTAGTTCCACATTATTCCCCAATATTTCATCCTTCAAATAAGTGCATGCTTCAAGTTATTCTAACCCACTTGGACCCCATCTAAAATTTAGTCACAATAAAGAGGCTACTAGGTACCGAATTTTAAACACGGATACTGTTAAACCGCCTCACAACATTACCCTAGAAAATCTCGAGGGCTTGGGGATTTTTGAGGAACTTCAACGATTCATTGACCAAGGTCACATTACCCAGAACATCTCAGTGAACCACCCTTCATATCAAGAGGTTGTTTTGGAAATCAGGGCCACCTTCTAGTGCTGTGATTTGTATACAGAGGATGAACAAGGATTTCTCAGCGAGTAGGATGGCGTTGTCACGTTCCACCTAATGAAGACATGCTTTGGCTTCTGCCTTAGTTTTTTCTCCACTTTCACCAAGATTTATGACTGTGTCCATGTTGAAACCGTGGATTATGCTGAGGCCCCTTTCGATTGGGACCCTACATGAGCCCATGATTTTTTAGTCAATGTTTTCAGCCTGGGGACTCATATGTTCCCCAAAAAGCTAAGGCTTCCCAACCGCTTAACTAGGTGCACTAGATACTGCACAGAATACATACAACTAGCTCAACCGCTCACTCTGACAGTGAAAAGAATGTTAGCCTACAGGACCTTCTCCACTTCCTCTCCATGATCATGGTTGACAAGATTAACCTTGATTTTCTCTTCACCCAGTACATGTAGCAATCATTCTCCAAGACAAAAGGCGTCATTTTTGGTGGACCCTTCATTACTCTGGTCATGGACCTCCTCAATGTTGAATATGATCCCAGCATCTCCACTAAGATTCATCCATCTCCCATGTTTGATCTTAACGTTTTCTATTATATGAGGATTTTAGAGTATGAAGACTAATGTTTTTGATTTTGTGGCCCACATATGGATGAGCTGGCCACCCAACCGCATGAATATATTTAGGACCCTATCCCCCACCATTACTCTCCCCATACACTGACATCCCATTCACCACCTCCTTCGGCCCCTATGAGACCACACCATTTTTTTTCATACCCCACCCTCCTTGGTACCCCTTTAGGTGATCCTGAACTTCTTTGTAAATTGAAGCAGGAATCATATGCCATGTTTGACTATCATGTCGAGGCCCTTAGACGCCAGGAGGCTAGCCTAAATCTCCATGACCTACCAGATTCCAATTTGTATCATGTTGTGCCCCTCCACCCTCCTTATTATATCCATGAAGATTCCCACTTTCACCCAGATCTAGCATAGGGTGCTTCTCCATCTAGTGGGCCCTCGGAAGCCCCTCCCACTGATGGCATGTCCGTTGATTCCGCAACCATGGATCTCGTATGGGATGAAGCCTATCATGCCCAATTTCATGACCCATATGATCCCTATATCGGCAGAAACTAAATTCCCTCTATTTTATGCACTCTTGATCCTCTACTTATATAGATTTTTTGTTAATCGACATATTTTTTTCCTTTCTCATGATTCATTTGTATGATGTGATTCTGTCTTTTCTTTTATTTTTCCATGGTTCTATTTTGATACAACTGTTTCAATTTTCTTGGTTTCTTAATTAAATTACTCAGGTGGCTCACTCCCTATGATTTGAGGCTACTATGCATGCAATTTCCCACCATTTGCGGCCACTCATTCCCAGATTTTCAGGGGCGTTACTCAGTTCTCATTTATTTTGTTTCATTTCTACTTCTCACCCTCCCCATGCCCCTGATTTTCTCTCCCACCCTTCTTCACCTTACCACCTTCACGAGAGATCATGACCGATTTTAAGTGTGGGGCGAGAGGGGGAGGGGGCGCCCACTTATGTCACCCCATTTGATTGATTGGTTAAACAATTACAAATTATTACATGTTTTCAGTGAAGTTTTGAAAATGGCTGTTATAATTGTAATAGGATTATATCAATTCGGATAGATGTAAATTTTGGGGAATTATTTCTATAAATTAATCATATGTATGTATTGATAAACCTTGTTTGTGATATGAATAAACATTGTAATGATTTAAAAGGAAACTTTATTAATTAATTTACAAAACATTTTGTTTAAAAATTACTTTTTTGGATTAATATAAATTAATGAACCCCTTAAAAGGGAAGTCAATTTATGCATAATTAAATGTGAGTCTTGTTAATTTCTGTTGTCACACTAGTGGTTATCACGTAGCCTTAATTTCATAAACTCTTGACTTCATCCAAATTTTTATCATGTGTTGACATGAACAATTGGGACCAATTGAATTCTAGTATCTCATCCCACTAAAATATTATATATATATATATATATTAGGAGATATTCACAGGCATGCCCAATATTTTTGATGACCCCACATCATGTTCCAAAAGATGCAAGTTAATGAGGGTGTGTGACCTTTAAAAGTGGTATCCCACCAATTGGTGATGATGAACCCTGAGCATAACCAATCTAACTGTATGATGAGATGGAAATGGTGGTTCAGAATTTCATTAAATGAATAAGGGAAAATTCCATTTTAAATAATATTGGTTTCTGAATAAATATTTGGATGTTTTGGATTAAATCTACCTTATTATCTAACTTCTCAAATTTGGAGATCCATGTAAAATGAATGTATTAATTTTTAAGGATAATTCATTCATAGTATATATTCATTTGATTGATATAATCTATGAAATTTCTTTCGGTTTCTTTTTTAATTCCTCTAAAATAATTATTTAGGCGTTGGTTTGAGGATAATCAATCAATAAAGTGTTGGGGAGCTTGATGCACTCTTGTGAATAGGGAATTTCCATTCTTCTTTAATTCATTAAGTGTGGTTTTATGAATTATTTGTCTTGATTTTCACAATTTACATATATCTAGATTGAGATTCTAGAAATTGAAGGAAGGAATTGATGACTTTGAATTATCATGGGATTCTGATGGAAACTGGAGGAATGTGGACCGTTTTTCCATGGTTCAAACTTCAGCTATGTCACCCAAGCTGAACACATCAACCCCATGGGCTGATCCAAATTTGATTTGGAAAGATAGAACATCTCACGCGGTCTGTTCATGGTTTCCCTAGCCATGAACCCTCCAACCATGAGGCCAGTGGGATCCTGCACATCCTCAACAAGGTCAACCAAAACTAGGTGCCCTTCTCACTATGTCGTGAGGGGTGTGAGAGTTGAGGTAGAACCTCCAGCACAGTCTACACACAGTTTTCCCTAATCACACACCATAACAGTGCGGGGGTCAACAGAGCACCACCTACCTCTATTTTCACCTCCTAACCACTCTCTGACCCTAGATTTAGACCCCTAAACACCCAAAGACAAAGGGGTAAAACCAATTATGAAGAGGGGGAGAAGTTTTTGGAAATGGGTAAATCATTGGAAGAGAAGAGGGATTAGAGGTTAAGCTCAAAAGTCATTCTAATCATTTTTTGGAGTTTTTTACTTTTGTTAATCATCAGTTTCTTATCATTCATTTGATTCTATATTTGACACATCAGGAAATACAAGTTTGGTTTTAATTTTTTATTTCATGATTGGAAAAATCCCCTATGTGTTAGGGTTGTGGATGAAATATGGAATTGTTGAGTGACTAAAATCCTATTGTTTATGTTGTTAATTATTTCTCTAATAATTCCTTTGAAATAATCTCAATGAATCTAGATAGAAATTCTATATCAGGCCAATAATGGGATTTCCAGGGATCCTCAGGGTAATTACAGCAAAGTTTACCCATGATCATTGGATACTAATGCCGTCTAGAAAGGGGACGGTCTTTAATGAAATTAACAGAAATTAATTTCCAGATCAAGGAATTGTAATCTATTGATTTAGACAAAATTCAAAAAACCAAGGGGAACTCTGACATAATCTAAACCCTGAGATGTGAGTCTTCATGAACAACAACACGCAATAGGACGAAAGATTTGTGGTGATCTTCACAAACATCCACAATCCCGACATCTCTTCTCATTATCACGTTTCAAAAAATTAGTTTGAGTGTTTTTCATGTTCTTGAGGATTAATCATTATCAAAATTGGAATTGTGTAATTATCTGGTCTTCATGGAACAATTTTCACAACAACAAACATCGAGTCTAAAATTCAGCACATTAAATTAGGATATGACAAGTCATTAAGAAAGAACACTATAAAATCTCCTTTTGAATCGACCCCGTACTAACACTATACTATTAGTAATAAAGGGAACGTCAATTTGGGTTTCTAAGAATAACAATTCTACTGGAATGACACCAAAACACCAAAAACGCCCTCCCTACATGTAATACCTTCCATAATGCATGGTGCGTGCAACAGTTTCCAACTCAAGATCCTGTTTTAGGTAATTATACACATGAGGACTCAACTGTCACAATCCATACACAATAACTCAAACTTCCTACCTCATAAATCCTACAAGCCCGATACCGGATGAATCACAATGGGATTTATAGCATATTCCCATCTCTTGAAAATCAGGATCAGTGCTGAATTTAATCTCCCTTTCAACTCCAAAAAGGTTATTTCATAGGTTTGAAACCATTTAAACTTCACACAATTCTTAGTCAAGCCTATAATAGGATCAACTAATCCTGATAATTCATGTATAAAATTCATGTAGTAATGATCTATCAGAAATAAACTTCTTATATCAAGGACATTCTTGGGCTACTCCTAGGTAACCACAACTCTTACCTTCTCTCGGTCAATTGAGACTTCTATCTCTAATGCCACATGGTGATGTCCTAGAATGAGGTGCCACTAGTGGAACCCCAATACCATTGGTCTAGATGACCACAAGTGCATCTCCCTGATTTCTAGAGACATTCAACAAGAAATGATGGCCAAGGGTGTATCCATGAGGATATTATTCCCTTATTACTAGAGTGGATCACAGTGGATATTGAATAATTTATTAATAGCATAATCATATTAATAATAGAAAAGACAACAGAAGAATACACTATATAATTACAAGACCAGCAAACTTATATATTAGAATAAGATACAACAATTAGAAATAAGTAATAATAAACCTAGTAAGTAGAGTGAATCATATACAAAAGGAAGGTAATGTTGGTAATCTATCTATAAAGTAGGTGAAAATTGATACAGGTAGTTGACAGTAGTGCTATACATTCTACACTAGTGTATAAAAATGAAAAAATATTACCAATAATCCTGATATCCTTCAAAACTATCTTCTATTATCCACATCCTAAGTCATACAAGTAGTAACACACCTATAAGTGGATGTTTCTCCTTTTCAACACATGTAGGCATGTAGTATTCCCCAATACGATTTTTATCCGGGATAGGTCATGGGATAAGTATCGACAATTCACTACTAATGACAACTATAAATATCTTGTATGTGTATATAACATGGTAGTTTTCATATATAATAATGTAAATAATTAATAAAAATTATAAATTGGTTGACTCCAGTTTCTGATGGAAACCAAGTTGGCACTACCTACATTGGAATGTGCGGAAATATCTCTAAAAGTATCAAGGAAAAAATTCCCTGTATCACATTAATAAGGGATTACATTACCATTATAACAGTAGTATAGGGGACTCCATTACGAGTATCATAGTAAGGGGATTCCATGCCTAGTATCACATAATAGGGATGCCATGCCATGTATCACAGAAAAGGTACACCATTCTCATAATCAAATAATAAGGATTCCATTCCCAATTTCACAGAATATGGGATCCCATTCCCAATATAAAATTTATATAAATGGACACCATGACCGAATAGTTATACAACCACAATGGACATTATTCCCATTTAGATGTAATAGGGGTCATCATTCCCACTTAGTATAATGAGGGTCATCCTTCCCATTTATAAAAATTATGAAGGTTTGTCCTGGCCATTATTATATAAAGTAGAAGGGTGGTCATTGACATTTATATTTTTCATGCATAAGGGTAAACAATATCAATTTCTATAATTAATGAGTTTAACTACACCCACACATTCATATTATTAATTACCATTGTCTTTAATATGTGCTAAGTCATAATTCATAATTTATTCACACTTAATTATAAAAAGGGTGTAACAATTGTCCATTTATTTAGGCGTTGAGGGATTAAAACTCACCTATTACCAATTAAATTCATTATAATTTTCAATATATGATCCATACTATGCCACCAAATCAATCTACTATTATAGTGAGGTCATAATTATAGGTAAATCCAAAAAAAAATCTATTGGGTGATTCGAAAATATATTTATGGATGCATTTTAGGAATATAGGAGTGAATACCCAATGGTATGGATCCTTATAAGGTAGTCAAACATGATCTGGATTGGGTTCCAACAAGTCAACTAATTCATGTAAGAATAAATTAATGGCAATGAAATGTGAAACTATCATGTGATAATATGACATGTATTATAAAAAACATTGGGGATGGTTACTGGACCACGTACCTCATGCTCATAAAACTCTTCTTGTCAAGTATTGACCCTTGATTTGAACTAGATTGAGAGAAAATAGAAGTATGGATCAACACCCTGAAAATAGGAAATATTTTCATGCACCTTGATAGCTCCTTTGATAGAAATATAAATATAGAATATTGTAAAAGGAATTGGGAACTTACCTATAGGAATCAAACGATAATAACAGAACATATATCGGACATCAGATAGGGAAGTTATACAGGAACCTAGATTAGAGGGATAATAGACTCAAGAAAGAAGAGATGAATCTCCATTTAACTATAAGTAAGAAAAGAGATGTTGGGTTAAACATATACCACATTAATGGATGTTTAAGAAATTCACCCAAAATAACCGAAGTGTGTGTTTGGCAACATGGTTGACCAAACAGTGTGTCAAGAACATGATATGATTCTTCAATAAGATATAGTGATGTCTCATGAGGATGAGTCCACGACTGCATGGTTGGGAAAATTTTTTGTCATGCTTCACCCCTCTATCCATCCCCACATGGTTAGGGATAATTGTGCGGCCCGCACGACAAAGTTTCTTCTAACCGTATGGCCAGTATTATTTTCCCACTATTTATGGATCTAGGCTCCCAATAATCCCTAGACACTACCATAACCATTCTAAACTCAACTTGAATACATATTAGGTTAAAAAAATAATTTGAATGACTTTAAAATGATTTTTACCTCAAATAAAGACAGAGTTCCTTCACAAAAAATCTTGGGTATGGGAACATGGCAGTATAAAGTACACAACAAGACCATGTATGTCTTAGACACCTTAAAAAATTACATGAACAGGAGAAATACATGGCTATTACATTTGTGGTAAATGGTTACGTACCCCATGTAAGTTACATTCTGTGTAAATCAATTACATGTTGTTTAATTTTTTTTTCATGCCAAGTCCTGCAAGAGTACACAACCATGTGAGGATTCAAGGGAACATGTTCTGTACCCGGGTATACACATCATGTATTCCTCTCTTGCTAACCTTTTGAGTGTTTTTCTTATCACTACAACTCTAAGAATAAATTGGATGCATGAATATTATATTTTGATCACTTTTTCTTATAGATCATGATGGTTCTACCCTAGAGGTGATTTGAGGACACTTAAGAGGTTTTTTAAGATTTTGATTAAACAAAGAGGTTCTTTGTTCAGTAACTGAATCTAGCTATCTCCTGAAAGTGAGGCCCTCTGATCTGATATGGTAAATGAGCACTCTCTGTTGATCAATTTTCACATTACCCTTCCATTTATCATGTCTCTCTTGTGAGATGTGACCTTATGGACTAGGATTCCATTGTTTTCATGGATCCCCTATAGAATTTGTCTACATATATTTCAACACAAAGGATCCTCTCTTAGATGCCCTTACCTTATTTCTATTACCAAGGGTCCCCTGTGGAATTCCTTTGCTTACATGATGTCTTATGGAATCCATTTTAGAACCCCTATACCAATATACTGTCTCAAATGATCCCATGTTGGATGTATCTTCCTATTTACATTATTACTGAGGGTCCCATATAGGATGAATGTTCCATTAAATATTGTTTTGAGTATCTCGTGTATGATTCCTCATCTTATGTTCAACCTACAGGATCTCATTTATGTCTTCTATATTTACATAATTCTCCCAGGGATCCTATGTATGATCCCATTGACAACATATCATTTCCAAGGATACCTTGGAGGATTCCTCTCCAATGTTCTGACCTAAGAGACCCAATGAGAGCCCTAATGTTTGACCAACCATGAGATAGTGTCTTGGGACTTTACGTAGTTATGGTAGTTGGTGTCACCTTTGAACTTATTTATAACGTTTAAGCCATGGTTCAATGTTAATAGTTGTAGGATTAGGCATTTGGACATCCTCACTCTTTTATTTATGAATTAAAATGGTTATTGATGATGTAGCTATGATAGATTAGTGATTCTTCCTAGTTTGTGACTGATGTGCCTAACATGGTGTGGTATGTCGGTATTAGGATTTTTATAAAAATAATTATGGTATCTAGCAGTTCACCCTTATTATTTTAGTATTCCCATATGAACTACCTAGAATCTACATTCTAGGCCTTATTCTATTGGGATTTTGAGACGTAGTTCCTAGGATCCAACTATTCTGCATTACTATTTTAGAATTTACAGATGTACAACCTAGAATTTGGCTTCAAATTCCTATTATATTGGTATTTCTAGATATACATCTGGTCGTTTGTCTCAGGATCCTATATTGGCTGATTGTTACTAATACTAGAAGTCCCATTTTTTTGTGGGATTCATCCATGTTTACAGATAAATATGTTGTTTGTTGAGATAATCTCATAAACCAGTTAATATTAGTCTTCTCTAGGGGTGGATAATCTTTTATAATTATAGGGGATAGTAATGGTTTCAAGGTTGGTGTATTTCCCTTCAGCGGAAAGATGTAGATGGGCTCCCTGAGGATGGTCTTGATCTCCTCATTTGATGCCTGTGATACTCCTTTGGATTAGTGGATGCACTGTTATAGTATCGCCTTGACTATTTTGGGTATGAGGATGTTGATATAATTATTGAATGATTACATGTTGTTGTACAAGGTCAGGAGAGTATTCCTTATATATTTCCTAAGGGGCATCCCTCAGGGTATTAATGGAGCTTCAAAATTGAGATTACCTATGGGCCAAGTCCAAGTAATATAACATCATACTAGATTACATGTTTATTGATTAGAATGACATCTAGAGAAATTCCACATTTCTAAGATGTTCACTTCATACATGGAATCCTACATCACAGTTATTTGAAGTGAGTATAGTGGAACCTAGGTATGGTACTTGTATCCCCTTGTGGGGATGTATATTTCTCATAGATATTCTGGTTCTAGAAAAAGGAGATATTTTCTATCAAGATTAAAAACCCTAGGATCAACTTAATACTAAACATCTTTAGTGGTAGAGCCTCCATCTTAGATCCCTATTCACAAGAAGACAAGTCAACTTGATCTAAGAATCTAGTACCAACTATGTATTGCATTTATTATGATGTTTTCATGGAAACCTTAGTTGGATGTCACAGGCCAATATCATTGTTATGTATATACATATACATATATGTGTGTGGGTGTGCATATTCATATATAGAGATATATGTGATCTGATAGGCCTAGGGACATTCTGAATTAGGTGGAAGAAGATATGATTAATGGTGTTTATTAACCAATTTATAGAATATGTTTCAATTTATGTTATTATTTACATTATTATTATAGTTATTCCTAGTATAGGTTTAGAATATTAAATGACCATGAACTTATGACAGAAGAATTATAGGTTCTTCATTGGGGTGGCCTACTAAGATTATTTCTCACCCTTGTTTGTGCACCTCGATGTGCATGTATACCTTATGTCAGCTTTTTTAGTTGAGCATATCTTTCAACATGGATATGATTGAAGCCGAGGGTATCATTATCAAGTGGATCCCCTCAGGAGAATTCATTTGATCATGCAAGATAAGATGTATAGTGTCTTCCATATAGGATATTTGGTATGGGTGAAATTTATTAGTATATCCCTATACTTTTATTTCACTTTTCTTTATGTACTTTTCCATGTATGGTCTCCCCTTTGGGTAACTTGTTTTGTATGTATGACCTAGTTGTTCATCTTTTTATACTATTTATTTCATTTTTTACATAAATAATATATTTATGTTTATATACTACATACAAAATTTTTTATTTTATACTTTGGATAATATCTAGTTACTTCCATTGTGTTTTTATATTATTTGAGGAAATAATCTCTCCACTTACACACCATAGTCCCTCAACTCTTTTTGGAAACCTCTAGTGTATGGAGATTCATTATAGAGGCCATGTGGTGTATCAGATCAGAGAAAAAATTTAGTGTAGTCTAGGATGGGATGTTATATCTCATATTATAATGATTCAAGGATTTGAATTTATTATCCACCATTAACCAACATTATGTGTTGAGAAATGAGAACTCTAATCATTCGCATGTGCGGATAAACACCACCATGATGAAATATTTTTTATTTTTTATTTTAATTTACATAAATTATTGAAACATATTAAAATTTTATTTACAATCATAAAAAATCCTTATCATTCTATTATAAAGACATTATGTAAAAAGATACACATAATTAACTATACTCTTTAACTGAGTTAAAGTGTGTTCATGTTTGCGTTTGTTTAATCACATATTTGAATAGTGTTTTAAAATATTATTATGGATGAATATAAGAACATGAAAAAAATATTATTAAATATTAACCAAATTATTATTATAATATATTTTTTAAAATATTATATTAAATATATATCTTATTATTAAGGAAAAATTTTCATTCTAAAAAATTACCACAATAACTCGTTATTAAATCAATTTCTACATAACATAATCAAAATATAAATGGAATTTATTAAGAACATTTGAAATAAATATAAAATATATATTAAACAATTATAAATGATATATCAATAATAAAATTGGTACCAAATGATGGGTAATGAAATCAAAATTATTAAACATTCATAAAATAGTTAAAGTTATTAAAACCCAATGGTCATCTAATCAAAATAAATAATTATAATAAGAATTATAAAAGGGTAATATTTAATATTTAATTTATAAAATTAATTTTTTAAGTTAGCGATGTCTGTTTGATAAAATGTTAGACTGTGACTAACTACACATGGAAAAAAGAAAATAATTTTCATCTTAATTCCCCTTTATTGGGACATTATTTGTATTACACACTAATTTTTATTTAAGTGGTGTCTATACAACCTATATTATAAATTATTTCATGAATTATTTCATAATTCATGGTATTCTATGTTCAAATTCATTATCATTTTCATTCAAGAGTTTTTTTTAAATGTCACTCATGACGTGAGGATTTATTTTCCACTTCCTTTTAAAAATCAAGATCTCTCAAATATTATAATCCATCTGGGTAATTTTTATGTTCATTAATTATAAATAATCATCAATTTTCTTCACCATTGGATATTTATAATACACTTAAATTTCTCTTCTGAAAGATTTAAATTTGAAGTATTAACTTCTTTTAAGAGATATAGTTTTTCAACTTGGTTACGTCAAAAATTTTGAATAGTTTTGTACCCATTGAAAAATAAATGGTTTTGACATCCACTCCACAATTTTTTTGATTAATTATAATTTTACAATTTTCCATTATTAAAAATTATTTTTAAAACTAAATTTTTTCAAATTATTTTCACATTAAATTTTTGAAAACATCTTGTCTTTTTCAATTTTATAGTGTTAAATATTCTTTTTTAAATAAAATGTTTTATAAGTAATTTTACTTATATTTTTGAAAAATTTAGTTATTTTGTATGTTTATATTATAAAAGAATCATTTTAAAGGTAAATGTTTTTAATGTATTTTTATATAACTTTTTGAATACTTCATGACTCTTTCCTGTTTCAATTTTTAAGTATTGTTTTCAAAAGTGAATTTTTTCCAGTCATTTTCACTTACCTTTTTGTAAATTTTATTTAATTATAAAACTTTTATTATTTAATATTGTTATTAAAATAAATTTTTTTCAAAATATTTTCACTAATTCTTCTAAAGACATTATGTATTTTTTAAGTTTCTATTATAAAATATTCATTTTGACTGAAAAAAATTTCATAGAATATTAAATTATCTTTTTGAAAACATTATGTATTAATAAAGTATCTATTAATAAATTTTATATTAAAATCAAATGTTTTCAATGAATTTCCACTTCCCATTTTCAAAAACATTTCATTATTTTTTTCAGGGATTAAATATCAAAGATTCTTTTAAAAGTAAAATTTTTCAAAGTGTCTTAACTTATCCTTTTTGGAAGCTTAATGTAATTTCTTAGAACCATTTATTTAGAAATATTTTTTTTAAAGTATTCTCTATCCCTTTAAAAAAATATTTTTTTGATAATAATTTTTAATTCAACGTTTTTAATTTTATTGCAAAACATTTTTATTTTAAATTTAATATACCCTAAAAGGTTTATATTTCATTAAGAGATGTTTTTATCACCATTTATCTATTTTTATTATATGATTTATTTCTAAAAATATAACTCCATGAATATTATTTTATATTTTTCAAAAATAAATTTAGTTTCTTCTATAGCTTGCTACATAGGAAACCCTAAGTCAAAGAGAAATTTTATATATTATATCATTATAACCTAACCATTAAATTAGTGGTATGAATGAAAAATAAAATTAATAAATATGTAAAAAAAATTATATAATGAAAACAAATTGTTAAATAAGTACCCTCTTTTTAATAAGGAATATTTATGCTTCAAAAAAATATTTTCTCATCAAATATGGTGTTATTTATATTTGTTAAAAAAATAATATATTCAATTTTTTAAAATTTTTATAAGTTAAATTTAAAAAATTTAAGAAAATGAAATCATCGTGCCAAATTTATCTTAGAGTGGTTTATTTGAAATTATTGAAATTGTTACTTTTTCATTGAAAAGTGAAACTACTTTTTTTATTAAATATTTTTTCCATTTAAAGAAATTAAAATTTTTCATTTTAAAAAAAAATTATTTAAGAAAATTATCCCACTTACATTGTTAATAATACAATCCGTTAATTTTATGTTTATTTTGGTCTAAAATCATTTTTATAATTAAGAAAATATTTTCATGATTGAAACATGTTTCTTCACATTTTATGTGTTAATTTTAAATTTAATTTCTTAAAATTTTAGAGATTGAAATTGATAAAGTGTATTAAATATATTTAAAAATAAATTTATTTTTTTAATTAGATCAATTTCACTTTTGGTCCTAAGGAATAGTAAAAATGGAAAAAAATTACTGCTATAAATAAAGACAAAATAGTTTTGTCGTGGTGTTAATCCAATAGATTTTGGTGAATTTGACAATTAAACATGTATAAAAACTATTTCATAAAAAATTTCAAACTCATCCAATCTCATATTCCAATATCTATATATTTGAATGGATATTTTCTTGAGAATAACTTTAATATATTTTAATCTTCTATTAAATTCCAAGTGTGTCCTCTCTCCCAATGATAAAAGGACACCCATCTATATTCTTTACACTACATTAAGCTATATTGATCAAACAGAACCTATAAAAAAATTTATAAACTTCTCTTTACATGATTTAATTGTTATTTTCGATTTAATAGAACATTCTGATGGACATTAATAGAGGATCTAAAAGAGGCCAACTAAAGAAGTGTTAATCCTCTAAATCAACCACTTTCAATTTATTGCCTCTTTAAAATAATTAAAATATGTGGTATTAATCATAAAATAATAACATGAATAACCAAAATATTTTAAAAAATTCATGATTATTTCAAAAAAAATATCCACCCTTTATTCCAAGGCGTGGGAAGCGAAACTCTCACTCGTGTGTGCTGGAGGAGTATCACCTTTACATAATGATTTAAATCACTTTCCAACTCCATATCTCTAGGATTTAAATTATGGTAGGTTTAATATTTATAAATAACAATTATTCAACAATTATTTTATTATAATTATACTTTCATATCTACCTTCTTACCAACCAATCATTTTGAAAATGATAACATCGTTGAGGTGTACGCGTGGACTACCTCTTCCATGAACTGATGTGATGTTTTTAGATTCGGATTTACAAAGATTATAATAAGGATATATTTTATTGATATATATGACCTATATTAAATAATAATGATTTAATAAAATTGAATATTTTTTCCATTCTCTCTTCCTTCCGTTGAAGCTTTAAAGAAACATTTATTCGTAATATGGCCTACTGTCCTCATAAAAGGTGTAAATCGTTTGTATATATCTAAATTTTATTGATAACTATAAATATAAATATAAGAAACTTATAATATATTTATTTCATCATTAATAATATATATATTATGGAAAAATGATTGAATTACATTTAATAGAACTTCCAAGTAATAACTTCCCATGATAAACTAAATAGTGAACACACAAAAATGATGATTTTAATAAGGACTTATTAACAAACGGGTAAATAAATGTAATAAGTGCAACATATATTGTACAATAAGTCTTTATATTAATTTTTTATACAATTAAAATAAATTTATCTTATTATAAAATAGTTCATAATGCTTTCATTTAATTTCAAACTTGAGGTAATGGATTGATGGTATAATCTCTTTCTTTCTCAGGATTATTTTAAATGAAGTTCCCAAAGGTGAAATTTGATGAAATATCTCTTAACAATCCAATATATTTTATTATATAAAATTTATTTCTAGTTATTAATATTTTCCTTTCAATTTACATTCTTTAAGAACTCAAGATACCAAAGAATTGTTATTAAGTTAAATTATCATTATTTATCCCTTCCAACAGAAATTGTTTTTCATATATGACCATTTTTTCTATAAAATATTTTCGATAAATTTTTAAAATTAGTTTTGGATTATATAAATTAATTTTACTTGTTTTTTAACTTAAAAAAAATTAAAAGTAATCTTCTTTTTATTTTCTGAATATGGTAATTTTTACTTTTTACAGAAAATATGAATGGAATATTTATTTTAGAATATATGGAATGAATGAAATTCCCTACCAACATGACCAGTCAATAATTTTATGCATCCTTTCCAATTCTCAAAGGTTATTTTCAATTAAAAAAATTATAAAAAATTACAATGTTTTTAGATTTTAAATAAATTTTTTAAATTGAGTCGGGTATTTTACTTAATAAATGTTTCAAGTGATATTTTAAAAGAATTTTTCATCTTAGATAACATTTTTTGGAGTTTATTATGATTAACTAGGGATATGATCCAATGGAAAAAATCAATATTGTAACTCTATATTTTTATGAATATTTTGAAAATATGTTATTAAAATGAATTAAGTTTCCATTGTTTATGTAATTATGAAATGATGAAATGTTTATGAACCCTCTTTCCTATCCCTTGGTTATTCTATGATGAATGTTTTACGATATTCTATCAAACATATGTTATATTTTTGTTTTTTATAGGTGTAACCAAAAATATAATTCCTTCTATTGAAATGGTTAAAAATGGATAACTCATGAGATTATATGGATTGTGTTTGGGAGTCAACCCAGTTTAGTATGAGACTATGTCCACTATGATAGTATTGGGAGTGAACCTTGTCTATAGATATAAAGGGATATAGAGTGAAACTAATCTAATATTATAGTCTTCATGGACCCTCCACCCATAAAAACCAAAATGAATGGGATATAGATAATGACACCCCATGTCCAACCTCCAATTGGCCTCAGGATGATGACTAGCCCCAAAGGTATATATAAATCTACTGAATGGAAGGCATTCCCCTCTATAATAAATGGATCAGGATATAGGATGAATCAACATCAAGAAACTCCTTAAAATAATAAAAAAAGAATAACAAACCTTCACAAAATTAATGTACAAATAAAAAATATACTTATAAAAGTATTCAAAATAAATAACCAAAATTTAACCTAATACAGCGAAAAAGAAACCACTTAATGGTTTGAGCTAGTAACATCTATAAAAATCTATTTAATCCTCATAGAAACATGACAATAAGTTTATATATATAGGCTGATAATATGAGTAAAATCAGTAGAAAACCCAATGACTCTTGTGAAAATGTTAAAAGAGAATATAATTCCCCAATGAGAAAATAGTACAACCTAATAGCACCAAAAAAGGTCAACTAACCGATACAATCCTCGCTAGGGATCACTCAGCAAATAACTAAATATTAGTGTAATTACATAATATAAATCATAACAATATAGGGTACCCCAAAACACTTTACCATTTGGATACCACTCTCACAACCCAATGTCATACATTTTGGTGCTTCTATCTCAGCCATATAACATCACATCTATCCTCTTCATAATAAATTCATCTGAACACATCTCTCTTGAAGAATATTTGGACATCACATCACATATCGTTTGAAGACACCTAGGACATCACATCAAACCCATAACATGCATAATAAGATATAGTGAACAAGAAGGATGTCAACCTAATGCCCATATCCTACCATGAACCACCCCCACCATAATACATCTCTTTATATCTTGTCTCCCCACTGTACAACCATCACACCACATCTCATTCAAAGACACATGGGCCATCACATTGCATATCACTAACCCACAACATGGCTAACACACCACAACTCACTTGAAGACACCTAGGTCATCACCTAGTGCTCTATATAACCTATAACCATCATAACATGTTTATATCTACTCTCCTAAAACAGATAATTTGAAAGAGGTATCCATCCATCCAACCTCATCACTGGGCTATCTGATGAAACACCTCCATATAAATATGAAAGTCTCATCACACAGTTCTCAATGGGGGTGTGATAGAAATAGAAATCACATGGAATATATATATATATATATAATACACACAAAATCACAACCAATGGTTTAAAAACCAGAGAACAAACTAACACCCAACATTCCCCACTTTCACTGAAACTTGTAAATGCATAAGAAATCACAAGAATAGGCCACATCTCACACTACCTACCAATTTACATTATCCAGTAAATTTATTTCATACATAAACCTTTTTAACATTCCCTATTTTAATTAAAAAATCATTACAAAATTAACCCCTTTAATTTCTAACATTATTATCCAGTTTCATTACTACTTGTTCAAATGGTGTAACACAACCCATCTGCTACACAACATCCATATATCAGCCAAACATTTCCACCCCATAAGATGGTCAAACCACAATAATGTCATCCCCTTATAAACCCATATCACTATCACAAAATAAGCACACCATCTCCACACCACCCCACAACACGGTCACAAAAAAACACATCACATAGCTTTTTTTAGATTTAGAAAGGGGATTATTTTCATATTCCACCTCTTTATTTATTTGATTCCAAATAATCACAATAAAAATGGGTTGAAAAAATAATCAACTATAGCATAAAAATCCCCTAACAACCAGAATTTTAAATTGATCATTTAGCCATTATAAACACAATATCAAAAAAATAATGTCAAAGCCATAAAAAAATGTGAATCTATTCCCCTTTCCCATGTTCTTTCAATTAACCAGTAATGGTATTTATTATTTTGGTTAAAACTATCATCTTATAAATAAACAATAGAAAAAATCTCTAATATGATACATAGTAAAGAAAAAATGAGGGACTAAAAACCTCAAATATAGATTTTTGATCTATCCATGAACCACATTGTGAGTAATAAATTCCCAAAAACCAAAACAATTCAGAAAACATACTATTCTACCTATATAAAACCAAGGGAGTGTCAAAAACACATTCCACACACACCCCTAACCAAAACATATTTTCCCTAGTGAATTCCTAGAATAATAATAGAAATAATACTCTGGGTATGAGGGGATAACATACCTAGATTACTAAAACTCAACCAAAAAATACATAGATCAACGTTGGTTATACAAGATAAAATATATCACAATGATGCCTAAGGTTCCTCAAAAAATGAGATAAAATGAACAATAAAGGGAATAATTACTTTCCATGAAATTTTTTTATATCCTAGAAAATACAACATTAATGTCATGAATTCCTTAGGGAATGTATTTTATAAATATTGAAACCATTTCAAGCCATGAAACCACCATATCATGGATTTCTAGAAAAAATAAGTTTACATGGATTGAATTAATTTCACTTCCTGAATTGAATTTTCAGAACATAAATATGTTCCATGGACTCCACCACCACATGAAAAACATAAAACTAATTGGTTAGAAAATATGAATACTACATAGTCATGATGTCAATTAGGATCACATTGTCACTCTATGGATCCATCCTCCACTGATCCTATTATAGAATCCAATGAGAACTCTCAAACCATAAAAATTGAAATGTAACTAGCCGTGAAGGCACGAACCATTACATTGAATACTAGTAAAATTATTATCATACATGATAATCAAAACCAAACCTAACAAAATAAAGGATTTTGAAAAAACACCCCATTGAATACCTCTCAAGGATCTCATTACACCTCAAATCCTACCACAACCCAAACTTTCTAATCCAAAGAAGCCAAAAAAAATGCACCACACATTAACATCGCAACCTACCACTAGGAAGAACACAACTTATCTAGTACCAGACACAAACCACCTCCTTTTACACATAAAAACTTCTCCACAGAACCAACCACATCTCAACACACATCATTGCCACATTTATATAATGTTTTGACAGCCATCTCAACCACCACATAGAGAAATTTGATCACATCAATAACCAACAGATATCACTTCTCTAAGCACATAAATCAAGGAATTTCAACATCCATTTCAAGATATTGTCCTCTATGGATGTAAAGGACTCACCCATATATTTTTAATCACATTAAGGAATAATGTTTCGTAATTAGGATTCAGGTCCTCCACTTTTCGTAGGGAAAAAGATTTATTACACATCACATGAATGGGAAAAAATATAATAAAACTTCAAAATCCATTATCACATCACAAAGATCAAATGAAGAAAAAAAATCAAAAAAAATACGTCCATATCTCTTTAATAAATAATATCTTCTTGGATAATATGAATCCACAACACACAACCCAACTTAGTGGTCCATCCACTCAACACCTACTCTCAATGATCTTATTTCTAAAATGGCCAATCTATGAACATCGGGTGTCCTTAATATCTTACTATCCCCAATCAAGGAATGCTTATTCATCACATTGATACCACAAGATCTAAGAGACAGGGAAGACATCATTGAGAATGTTCATCTACTGAAGAGATACCAACTAATAACAAACCTCACCAATTCATCCCAATGCCTCAAAAGGTTCAAAACCAAGGAGAGATCTTACACCCATTAAGGACCTCAATTTCCCATGTCGAGGGGATACTCTCAATAACATGTTGTCTCTATCCTCCAAAACCAATGGACCCTACCTACAATCAGTATGAGGATTATTAATTTCATTGACAACTATCATCCCCTCGGAAATAAGCTAAACCTTTTTTCTCAGGATTTATACAACATCGGGACCAAGAACTACTACATCCCTTACCTCTATCTATAACAATGAATAATTAAATGATCACCCAAATAAATCCTCAAACAGGGACTTATTGATGGATGGGTGATATTTTTTGTTATAAGAAAACTCATCCAAAGGCAACTGTTGTGCTTAAGTTCTTCTAAATTCTAAGATTCACGCTCATAACATATCCTCTAATGTATGGAATGTTTTCTCCTTCTTCTCATTCTTCTGAGTGTGGAAAGTAGTATTGGGTTTTTTTGGTTTCCAAAATCATACTTATAATGACTATAATTTTTTCATACATTACTTCATTATATTATATGTATTTTTTCAGATCTATAAGCTGCTATGATGTGATATTCCGAGGCCCAGTGAGCTAGGAATTGATATTTAAAACAGATTAAAAATAGTAATATAACACACATGTTTTTTTACTAAAAAGAATACTAAAAACTATAAATAGTCTCTGATTAGAAATTGAAGGCCTTAATTGATTTAATAGCATAGTATTTACCTGATTATTGATAAATTTCTTATTAATATCAGGTTTCTCAATAAAGTGATTTCGCGAGAGAAAATAATAATACAAATTTATTTTATTTTATTTTTTTCATTATTTCGATGAAGTGAACTAGAAACCTCTATTTAAACATGTTTATACATAAATTCTAATGGTTATATGCATAACCTAGGTATTGAGAGGATACATTAGATTGGATCCATTGGATTTTCATTGGAAGATGACAACGTATTAGATCGTGATCAGGGATCATTTCACCATTTGAGGTTAGTGATCAATCCAAACTCTAGCTAGTATATTTGATTTATGTGAATCCATCCAATTCATTTATTCTAGTTGAAATTGGATCAATTCAATAAATAGGAATTTATTTTTTCAATAATGGTTTATTTTTTTATGCTAGATTTGTTTCATCATTAATCATTCCCTCTCTGTTCATCTAACTATTTTTTAAAGGATCAAGGATAAAATAAAAAATGGGTCAACATTTGTTCATTATATTTGTTTTTTATCAATTTATCCTCCATTTCATTCCACGTTATTCATGGGAAATTTCTTTGGCTCGTGGTTCGATTGATATTGGGTATATGATCGTTGTGTGATGATTCTTCAGAAAAATATATCAATACTAAAGGTTTTGTTTGTGATCAAGGTTATAAAATGTTGTAGGATGATTAGGGGTAGATCCCAATGGACCAAAGGTTCATGTTCCTCTATGTTCAACATGCAGTGGCAATGATGTGGATAAATAGTGGATTTTTTTAATAAGGCTCCATGACTTGATTCATATCATTGTGGATGGGAGGGTCAAACGACCATAGATCCATGATTCCATGATCGAATCATGGTAGTGGTAGTGTGGATTTATGACCAAAGGAGAACCTACGTATTCTTTAAAACTATAGGTTACCAGATGTGTTATTTGTGATCACAATCCATGTGGATCCCTGGTTGTGGATCTAGAGTTTCTATAGAGAAAAAGAGATCCCACATCTTGTGAAACCATTCACATGTCCTGTGACCCATGATGGAAGATCTTAATGTATCATAGAGGATACATTGGAATGGAAGGATGGGGTACATGAACACATTCAGAGTCAACCAAAAGATCAGGATACTCATACATGCCTAGGTGTACATGGTTCCATACACAGGCCTGGATATAATAAAACTAACACAAATAGACGGCACAGACAGGGTAAGAAAAACTCTACACACCATGAATCCTTCATTTCAAGCCATGCATAGGTAAATCAACATTCTATATGAAATGTAATATCAAGGAAATACCATGGTTTTGATAGAAACATAGTTTACCTATAGTACATGCTATATACCCCCATTGAGGGTGTTTGGAGTCCATTATTTCTTTAGTTTGGACCAGTATCAAGGGGATGGTGCATCATTAAATCCAAAACTATGGATTGTGATACCCATTGGTGTTTTAGTCTAATATTATGTTTTTTTGTCCCTCTATGATACCAGCGTGTGATCAACTGTCATTACTTCTTATATCCTTAGGTGAGGTCCATGGAATTCGCATGAAATCTTTTCATAGGACATTAATGGTTCATCAATTAGGTCACTTCATTAGAGTTCTTGGTATTTTTGTCATATGATCCCCCATAAAGTGTATTAATATAGATTGGGTTTGTAGTTCCCTGAATAAATCTTGGGTGTGATCCACTATCATAGTATCTAGATCACTAGATACTAGTTAGTTTTTTGGTGGGGCCATCAATCATAACAACATGTGTGAGTGTCTTCAGTGATAATATGTATCATGGAGTTGTTTCTCCTACAATGAGTATTTTACTACGTAATAATAACTGGTTTTTATTTGATTTTTATATTCTTGATATGAGTTGACTACTCTTGATGGTATATGATTCATGTTTTTGAGGTGTCCTTTTGGGTATTGTTAAAATCACACCTGCATAGGCTCTACCACAAGTGTCATGTCTTATGAAGATGATGAACCATTTGATAGCTTCCATAGAGGATAGGTAGAAGGTGGAGAATTTTTTAGTCTAGATAGACTGAGGTTTTTTTCTCATTGGGTTGCATTTGATAGTGGTCCCATCCTCTTGAGAAGGTTATACTCCGTACAAATTTTCGTTGTACTTATATTGTTCCCTTTATATAGTTTATTATATTATTGATGTACTCTGATTCAGGGATTATAGTTGTATTTATCCATTGGTTTCAATTTTTTTACTTTTTAGCCTTGTATGGGCTTGGATATGTGTGCGGGTATCCAGACACATTATGATAATGCCTACCATATGTACGGTATGAATACTCGGTGCAAGTCACTAACTTATGTCCTATTAAAGGCAGTTGTTTGGTCATAATGGATTGGGCCATGCTTAGTTAGCTTGTAATATAGTGGTATCATAGGAGTCAGTTAAACCTTTGGATCAATGTCTGTAAGATTGGTCTGGGAATTTTGGTGATAGTGATATAGTATTTGGAGTTCCCAGTCAGGAATCAAGAATCACTGAGAGGGGGAGGGGTGAATCAGTGATATCTTTTTCTTTTTTCTTTTTCCTCCTTTTTGAAACAACCTTTTCCACTTGTTAAAGGAATTTTTCTCTACTTAAAATACACAACCACAGGAACTCACGATTTAAAATGTTCACCACTCAACAAGATTAGCTACATCCTTGGTATGGTACGGAAACAATCCAGTACCACACATTCCACTAGAAAACAATTCTTTGATGTGGAATACAATGCGTAGGATATACCCTTACACTCGTGCAGCACTTGGAATAAAACTGCATGTGTGTGTGCACCCGCTAAGCACAAATATGGAATTATAGTATTTCAGTGCCTCTTTAAAATCAAATAGTTTTATTCTATGAAGTACAAATCTTCACTTTTCTACTGAGAAGACGGTAAGAATTATCTTATACACAACTAAATACATGAGAAGACCCCAAATGTTTTATGCACCCTTTTATGTTTCTTGTGTGAAACTTTTATGTCATGCATGTAAGATTTAACTTTTGTCGCAAAACACCTCTTGAATGAAATTTCAATCTTACGTGGAAATCTCTTCTTGCATGCAACTTTTATTTCATGTGCGCAAATCTATTTCTTTCACACACTCCCATTTTCATAATATTTTTACGCCCCTCAGAGCTTGGGATTTCTCTATGTTTCGATCATATTGAGTGTGAGGGGTTCACCTCTTATTTATAGTCCTCATTGACCCTTGTGCGCAAAAACCCCGAAGTGCCACGCAAGAATGAGACGCATCACGCAAAACCACATTTGATGTCGCCTTGGGCACTTAAGTCTCCTTCATGCCATCCTCATCTTCCATGCACTTATTATAATTGTTCACGCACATCATGCCTTTACCATTTTTCAATGTTTGGACCTCAAATCAAGCCTCGTGTGCAAAACCCCATTTTACGTTTCCTTTGGCACATAAGTCTCTTGCACCAACCTCTACTTTCATGGACTTGTTGAATCATTCGAGTGCTTAATTACTTTTTAATTTTTTGATGTTTGGACCTTGAATCATGCATTGCCCAAAATATTCCCAACTACCTTCAATCTTGCAATCAGAAACCAATCTTGCGCACAAAACCCCAATATTTTGCGCAAACATATCTGTTGCTAGATTTTTATGTTCGAATCATGGAACACCACTTGCATGCAATATACCAAGCCATCTTAAAACATGATTGAAACATCCTTTACCAAAACACATTTCTTCATCTCCAAATTTTCAGGCCCTAAAATTTGGTAAACACTAGAAAATGACACCACCTTGGAAAATTCTTTTGTGCCACCAGCAGATCATCCATTCCTTTTTCATGTTGTCTCTTCACTATATATCATAACCATTCTTCAGCTATCATCATGAAATCCACTGTCGTAATATTTATCCTTTGATTGAATAACTTTAGCATCTTCAGATTTTCAATGGGATGTACTAAAACTTCACTATCTTTCAATAGCATAATTCTTTCCAATCAAAACATCATATGACTGGGATCAACTTTACTCCCCCTTTATTAATAGGTCTTGAATCACATGTTCTTCAGACTTATGATATTTGTGAAATAAAAATCCGTAAAGCATCGTCTGATTACCATGTTCTTTACAAAGTGATTTGATTTATAATTTTTCACAACAAAAGACAACACTCTGTAACAGAAAACTCTTCATACATTCTTCTCCATCCAACTTGGTCCCAATAGTATTTGGAGTTCAAATTTCTGGACAGGGACCTTGATGTTGGTGTGAATACCGATGTGTCCATTTTCCAAGACTATGACTACCTTGTTGTTGACACGGTATATGTAGATTATGGATGAAGGAAAAAACATTGGTACATGGATCATATATGAATGGTTTGTGGTTTTAGTGTCCTTGTTGAGTCTTATCCCCATGTATACTCTTCAAACTTTTTATATTTAGTCATTTTATGATTAATATACAATGACATCCATCTAGGATTCAACCATGTGATCATGAGGATGATATAACGAGTGAATAAGATTTAGTATACTGAAATGTATATGATACAATACCTTTGGGTTATTTACAACTATATAACTACTCGTTGGTAATCGGTTAGCACTATAAGTACTAGATGAGGATGCATGCTATCTAAGAGTGTTTCATGACTTCCATATGAAGCGACATCCCATATTTTGAAATGATCCCGACCATTGGGTGGTTGAGGAATTTATAGAGTTAGTCAGTCAAGTTTTCTTCCTTTTGAGAACACCTAAATATTATATAGAATCCCTCATATTGAGCCTTCTTTAGGGATCCACTGAGGAATGGAGAATTTTAGTGAATCAGGAATAAGGTGAGACTACACACCCATGGTTAGACATCATGAATCTCTTCAGGGAGGAGTTTTAACTGGCCATATTATGATATGTGAATATCCAATATCTTTGGATTATGTAGTGGGGGTAGTATGACTACGGTGGAGTATTCAGTATGTTTTACTAATCTCTTTTGATACAAAATATATGTGGTCTGAGAACATTTCTTTAAATTATGGATGATTGATCAAAGAGTACACTAAGATATCGTTGTTCAGTGATATCTATTTTAATTCCCACATATTTATGAGTTATTGAGCCATCCTTAGTGTTATAGATATTCATGTAATAGTATATTCCCATAGGGGGTGACGATAGTGGTCACCCAAGAGTTGAGACCTCTGAAGCATGTAGATGGTGGCAGTTTTAAGGATCTAGGAATGTCAAACACTTTAAGATGTGATCCCAGGATGGAGAATAAGCAGTCCAAGACACTCATGATGGATTGAGCCAACAGAGGGAGATGAATTCTTTCTCCTACATAGGTGAAGACATATTTCATGTGATTTTCCAAACCATTATACAACTAATCGAGAGATAGTTGAGGGAGCACCTAGGAAGAGTCATAGGTAAGAGTAAGGAGGTTCAAAGGGTGCTGGATATGGAAGAGGGGGATGTAGAGTTGCAGTTTGTCATAGGTTTTTCCTATTCCATCGACAATCCCAATTCGGTCCACACTATGTGTAGGGACCCTGTGGTTAATAAAGAGGATATGAACATGATATATGGGCAAATGATCTCAAGGATAAGGGAAAATATGATGTAGGATCCATGTATTTTACACCATATATATAGTACTGATTGATACATGTGTGGGTCAAAAAAAATTTCCCATGTCTCTAATTTGTGACATAGAGATTCTTATTGAGTCTTTAGTTCAGCCCTTACACTTGGAGTCTCTGATGGGATGTGATGCATCTGTTTCACACTTCTTCTGATAGTGCGATCTGATGCATATAGGAGATAGCTTCATAAGGGATCTCATTATAGTAGTGATGATGCCTTATGTAGTCATATTACATATGGACTGGTCATCCAAAATCCATGTATAGGTTGAGTATTTTAGGTGGAGGATATAGTGTTTTTGCAGTGATGGGACAAGGTTTTCCTTTTTGGGAGTAAAAGAAATGCCTAGCAGAGAAGAATTAGATCATTCATGGGAGTGTTTAACTAACCACTCACCAATTTTCTATAATGAATCTTGGATTGGTGGATTCTATGGGATATCAATTTACAACAATGGTGGAAGAGTATAAGGATGTATTTCGTGAGGATGTGATAGGCTTACCTCCCCTCTAAGAGTATACATTTTTATTGACATACACTACATCAAAACCCTGATATTTTCACCAAAATATCATATGGGTTCCAAATAGCTTCATGAGATGAGCGTGCATTTGGAGGACCTTCCAAAGAAGGGATTCATAAGACCCAATTATTCCCCCTGGGCAACCCCAATGTTGTTCATCAGGAAGGCGAACATGAGATTGAGGTTAGGTGTGTATTACATGGGCTTGAACCAAGTGACTATGAATAATAAATATCCACTATCAAGGATCTATAGCCTCTTAAATCATTTGAGAGGTTCCTGATGGTTCTCGATGATTGACCTAAAATTAATAAATCCCCATCTCTGAGTATGGGATAAAAATATTATGAATTCATCGTTTAGAGGTTTTCATGTTAAATATGAGTTATTTTTTATGACATTTAGTTGGAAGAAATTCCTTATAAGTGTTCATCAGACACATGAAACAGATCTTTTAGCTGTTATTAGACTATTTTCTGGTGATTTTCATTGATGATATCATGGTGAACTCGAAATCTAAATATGATCATGTGGGAAAATTTTGTATGGTCCAAGAAATACTCTGAGGGAATCGAATTTATAGAAGGATCTTGAAGTTTCCTTTTTTTATTGAAGAGTTCCACTTTCAGGGATATAGAAACCCAGAGGTAAAAGTGGTATTGGATCTATAAAAAATTATGGTAGTGATAGCTTGGTATCCACCCAAGAGTGTTACTGAGGTCCAGAGTTTACTTGGGATTGAAGAGTACTACCCAAGGTTTGTACCTGATTTTTCTAGAGTTGCATCGCCTTTGAAAATATTGGCCTAAAATGGGGATCCTTTTGTGTGGAAAGAAAAGGGACAATATTTTTGTTAAGAGTTGAGGATTAAGTTGACAAGAACCCCCATATTAATATTTTTAATGGAGGGATTCGAGTATGCATTATTTCTTCATTCTTCGAGGACAATAATTGGTTGAGCTAGGATATAGAGCCAATTAGGGGTTTACTATGGGTCTAATTAGTTGAGATTGCATGAGAGGAACTATGAACCCCCTGATCTTGAGCTAGAAATAGTATTTTTCACCCTAAAGATGTTGTGAAACTATCTTGTGGGCAAGCAGTTTGTTTTCTACTCTATCCAAAAGAGAATCAAATATATATTCTATAAAGAGAATCATAAATAATAATATAGAAAATGTAATAGTTCCTCCAAGACAACGACTATGCGATTTTGTATACTACTAGAAAGAGGAATTTTGTGAAAACTGCTCTCACCAGATATATCGTTCTCAATTTTTGTTCGATTCATTAGATAATTTAGCCTCATTTCATTTATCCTTAGTGGAAAATAATGGTCGTTCATATCATCAACAAATGGTTATTACCTCCCCATTTTTATAGTGTTTTAGGTAAGATTATCAAGGATATATTTACTATTAGACCTTACAAAATCAGATATCCATTAGATGTTCTCATATTGAATTTTTTGTAGTTGGGGAGCACGTTATCCTTTTCAGAGGATGGATAATGGTACCAGTGATGTTTTTGGTGGAGGAAATGAAGGTATTTCATACATCCTTGTTTTCAAAACATCCAGGTGTGGTGAAGATGCTCCTGGACCTTCGATGTCAGTTTTGGTGTCTAGTATTGAAGATAATTTTTCCATTCTTTATATCTCAATGCCTTACATTTCAGTCGGTGAAGGATAAGCACCATGTTCTGGATAGATTATATCAACCCCTTGAGGTTCCATAGTGGAAGTGGGATGGGATATCCATGGATTTCATAATGGGTTTACCACATATGTCTAATGGAAATGATTCCTTCTAGGTGATCATAGATTGATTCCCCATGTATATGTATAAGTTCATATAGCTCTATAGAGATACCTCTATGATGATTTAAAATGGGATTCTCACATCACATCATGATTATGGATAGTATTTCATGAGGCATCTAGGACTTAGTTGGGTTTGATCATGACATTCTACCTCAAAATTATGGACAATCTAAGAAAAATATTTCAGTCTTGGAGGAAATGTTGGTGGCTTACATGTTAGAATTTGGCCACAGTTGGAAGGATCACCTACCCGTGGTGGATTTTGTGTACAAAGATTAATACCATTACCACATAGGTATGGAACCATTTGAGGCATTATATGGGAAACCATGTAGGTCACCGGTTTTTTGGACTGATCCAATATAATCAGTACTCATGGGACCATATTTCAATAAATCTAAAAAAGAGAAGGTGTAGATCATTTTAGAGTACATGAGGACTGTATAAATACAAAAAAGACATTTATGGACCAATAATGGTGTCATTTGGAGTTAGAGGAGAGAGATCATTTTTTAGTGAGGGTCTCACCTCAACATAGATTAGGGATATTTGGTCGTGGAAGAAATCTATCTTCAAGATTCATTGATCCTTTTTAGATATTGAATAGAACTAGAGAAGTGGTTTTATTAATTACTCTACTGATGTAGTCTGATTAGGTACATTAATTATTATTCATAATATAGGTGAGGAGTCTCATTCATAAACCATCACATTTTATATGTTGAGGCGAGTTAGACATCGAGGATGTGGATTCCATTACTGAGTACCCAATGGATATCGAGGATTGATAGGAGAGGATTCTTTGTTGGTGAGAGATTCTCTTAATGAATGCCTATTGTTATTACAAGAATATTTAGGAGATAACCCAAGAGTGGGAGTCCCAGATGTGATATTTGTGCCCTTATCCCTTTGAGATGGTTTTTTTATTTTTGTGATAAAAATACCTATGTTGGTGAGAGTTTAATGACTCTGATTATTCTATGTATTACTTTAGATTTTTTTATGGATTTATTTAAAGCTATGTAATGATATAGAGTGAGATTATGAAGCCCATTGAAAACAAGAATTATATTTGAAAAATATTAAAAATATTAATATCACACATTCCCATTTTCCCATAAAACTATAATTTCTCCCAAATTGAGAATCCAATCTGATATTTGGGGCTTTTTTTATTTCATAGCATGAACGTTACCCAAGGAATGAAAATATATTTTTCAAAATCTAGTGTTTTTGTAAAGAGATATCAAGGGAACAAATAATAAATTATCATAAATTAAGTTCTATCATTATTTATTTAGATATTATGACCTAGATTGCTCTATTTAACAAAATCTATGCCTAAATCCCTTGGGTTAACCACATTACCTATGAATTGAGAGTATCCATTTGATAGGATCTGTTAGAGTATCATTGATGGATTATATTGGATTAGGTTCAGATAGAGTATCATTATGCCATCAAAGATAATATATCTCACCAAGGATGACGACACATGACCATTATTGGTTATAAATTGATACAAAATCCATGTATCATGCATGATTTATGGGATTCAATCACATTATTTAGCCTCAATAGAATATTAACCAATACCATGAACAATAATTGATTGGTGCATCAACAATAGACTTATTTATGGTAGATTTATTTTTTCATTAATTATACCCTCTTCATTCATCTAATTATTTTAAAATAGTTCAAGGCCAAAAATTAACAAAGCCATTGGTTCATTCTTTATATTTTTTATTTATTTATACCCCATTTATATTAAAGTTCATCCTAGTAAATTTATTTGGACCATGGTTCAATAAACATTTGGTATATAATCATTGTGTGTCCATTCTTCGTCACAATGAATCAATACCACAACCACAGTTCATGATCGAGGGTGTGATTGAGAAGTGATGAAAATGTGGTATGATCAAATTTAGATTAGAACATATTAATGGTTCCCATTAATCCCAGTTCTACATGAATTGATGATGGAATGGCTTGATGGTGGTAGTTTCTGAGTGAATTCGAAGACTAGATTAAGATTTCCAATGAAATGAGGTTTGTCGAGCTTAGATCTCCTCCAATGGCCTGAATGCCTTAATTTTTTATTGATTTGGTTAATCCACCTTTAAAGGGGTGATGTGGAACCCTTAAAAGGATCATATGCATAAGTATTACATGGCCCATAGGCCGTAGAGGAATTAATTTCCCATAGGCTTCAAACATTACATAAAACCCAGACTAACTACTTGGAACTGCTACTCCCCAGCATCTACATCATGAAATTAGCTCTCCACCTTTGCATGGATGTTCGGTTAGGCTTTCCCGTGCATACACAGGCTTGTCCTGATGCCAGAGGCCATACCCTCTCATTCTTGAAATCTATTTATCTTCTTCTTTGGTATGAGCTCCTTGCACTTCCTCCTTCTGAATTTTGTTCCTTTATAGGTTTTCTAGTTTGTATCTTCACTTAAGGTGTCCTGAAGGCCTTGAGGTGGCCTGAAGGCCTTATTGACCTGAAGGCATGGATGTACCAAATTCTGTAAAGGACATGAGGATAAAATCGGTGGCCCAAAGGCCCAAATACGGGAATATTCCTGGCTGCTATAATGCCAAATAGTTCCTACAATAGTTCGCTCTATAGTACCTGCTACAGTTCTGCACAATTCCTTCTACTGTACTACTATAGCAACCCAGAGATTATCCTCCACCTAGATTTGATCCCCGGTCTCTTGGATGCACATAAGAAGTCATCACCAACTAGTGGTGGCAGTTTGGATGGATAACACAAAGGAGATTATGAGGGTTTTATAAATTTATGGGTTACACGGTGTGTCATATGGGACCACAAAGAGTGTGGGTCCTTGGTTGTGATGTTAGGGTTTCCATAAAGAAGAAAATATCACATGTTGAGGGACACTTGTCCCTTGATTTGTGACCCATGATAGTGGATCACTGTGTATCTCAGAGGATATATGGGAATAGGTAGGTTGGGGCGCATGAGCATGGTCAGAGTATACAGGTAGATCCATGTAATCAAACATTTCCAAGTGTACCAGAATAGCTAGATATAAACTGTTTGGTACATGGGCATGTCTATAAGTGCACTGGTATGGATATATGACATGATAAGGGTGTTGGTAGACCTTTACAGGCCATTAATCCTTCCTTATATGACATGTATATTGAGATATACATGTTTTTTGATATGTATGTACATGGAAAATACTGGTTTGGCTAGACATGCCATATACCCCCTTTGAGGGTTTTTGAATCCCTTCATTTCAATAGGTTGGAAAATTATCAACCGAGTGAATTTTATTGATCCATCCCATATAGGTTACAATGTGGAATTACATCCACATCTATGGAATTTCATCCCCTCTAGAGGATTATCGCCCGAGAGAGCTTTTGGTGTCCCTCTATGGGACCAATGTGTGATCCTCCATCATTCATTCTTATACCCTATATAGGGTTCATTGAATTAGAGCGAACTCCATATGAAGGGCATTGATCCCCCATCAAGAAGACCATTTCATTATGGTTCACTTTATAATTGGAATATGATCCCATACATAGTGGTTAGATCCATATTGGTTTTTTGGTGTCCCCCAATTATCATGGATGTGATATCCTATCTAGGAATCAAGCTATCAATACACTATTGAGTTTTATTGGGTGGAGTCCAATAATCAGGACCTCTTGGATGAGTTTCTATGATGATATCATGGCTCATGGAGTGGGTTCCCCTAAAATTAATGTTTCTTATATGCTTCGATCAGAATTATATGGTTGTTATATGGGTTGAGACTCCCAGGAGGTGTGGTGTCCTTCCTAATAATATCTATGATTTTATTTGATTTTTAGATTCTTTTTATGGGGTGACTAATCTTGATGATTTTTGTATATTGTGTTCTGAATTTCCTACTTGGAATTTTTATACTCACCATTGAATGGGATCTTCCTGAACATGTCATGTCTTATGAAGATGATGACCCTTTTGAAGGGGTCTTATGAGGATAAAGAGTGGGTGGAGACCAATTTGAGATAGAAACCCCAAGGTATTTTTTGGGTGGTTTCATTTGATATTGGTCCCCTCATTCTAACAAGGTTGGACTCTCTGAAATTATTTATAAGCATTTGTTTGACCCCTTTATCACTTTTAGTAGATTATTAATTTACATTGATTGATATATTATAGGTTTATTCATGCATTGGTATCAGATATTTTTCTCATTCTATGGTCTTAGATATATATATATATATATATATGTATATGTGTGTGTGTGTGTGTGTCCGTGTGTGTGTTTTTATAGTTACATTATTAAAATGCCTCTCATGTGTGGGATATTCCTACTCGGTGCTAGTTTCCATCCCTTGGCCTATTAGAAGCAGGCATGGGGCAATTTTGGATTAGGCCCTGGTGGGTCGGGTCACAAAAATACAAAAATCACACCCTTAATCATAAAGTAAATTTTTCATATCGATCTGATAAAATAAACCACAGAATTCTATTCCACTGCACCACTTCAACCATATAACTATTTTCTAGAACATCCAAGGCACCCAACTCCTTGATCCTTAAGAATTGGGATAATTTCATCTATTGATCCATGACTAAAATAGTAGAATTATAGACTCACTGATCATAAGGTTACCCTATGATTAAATTCATATATATTTCATCCCATTTCAACTCGAGAAAATCTAAAGGATACAAAAAATTATTAGTAACCCACTACATAGACATTACCTGAAGGAAAACCATGAACTAAACTATAGACTATACCACTACTAATTTCTTCCTATCCCACAATAATGGAATCATCTATCTACAATAAGTCAATTTCAAAATAGGATGTCCCACTAAAGGTGAGATGTGAAAGTCATGAAGGGCTCCTTCATGTATATCCGATGGAAAAAATAACCTCCTCTAAAACAACAAATGGGTTTAACCATCCTCTGTCCATCCCTCAGAAGCATCACAATAGATAACATTATCTCATGTAACCTCCACCTCTGAGTTTTCCCACTAAGAATCATCCACCTATTGTATCAAGGATGACTCCATAATCATAAAATAAAGGAAACCTTTCCACTACCCACCCAATATAAAAATGAATCACTACAAGCTCCACCACCCCTTTCTAGAAATCCTCATAATCTTGAGCCATATCTCTTTAAGGCCTCCAACTAAGAGTGTAAATAAGCACATTCACCTTATCGATGGTAATTGAGATCTAAAAATCATAATCTTGACAAAACAACATCCACCTCCACTAGCATGGACATGGATCTCACAAGGAAAATATGTATTTCAACATCTTATTGTCTATTGAAACAAAAGGGTTTTCACCAAGGAGTTACTACTGCCACAAATTTAGTGAAAATGCCGCTACTTATAACCCCATTCAGTGGGTGGAAATGTCACACTCATGGGGGAATAACATCCTAGACCCATAAGAGAACCCCACACTACTACATTAAAATGCATCATAAGCCCATATAGGAAGCTTCATAGAAAATTTCAAAAAATGTGGAATCTTCATGAAAATGAATAACTAGATAATTTATCAACAACACTTACTGATAATTGAGTGTTTCCAAAAACTAATCAGTCCACAAAGAATCATAGTCCATCCATTACTGCCCTATAATTTAACCTGAAACCAAAGAGAAATTCGATAAAAACCTATAATAGTATCAGATAATTCAAATGAAACTACTAAAATCTTCCACATTATTGGGTTCTACTATGGAATCAATTTCATTGGCCTTAAACGGTTCCACTTCCACACCCTTCTAAGACACCCCATTCCCAAAGAAATTCAGCTTTGATGTCTAGATCTTGCACTTGGAAAACCTTTCATAATGATGGTTGTATCGAAGGACCTACAAGATATCTTTGTGATGATCGACGTGATTCTACTCTTTCCTTGATTATATGAACATGTCATTGATAAAAACGACTAAAAAATTGTCTCAGAATTCATAGAACACAGAGTTCATGATCCCCATTAATGTAGCTGGTGAATTCATGTCATGGAATGACTTGACCACAAAATTTATGTTCTGAAACCTTCATATGAAGGCAGTCTTTAGTACATCACTCTCCTTTACACTCAAATGGTGATATCCTAACTGTATATTGATCTTAGAAAACCAAGTATCTCCCCTATATTAATCAAAAAATTAAATATACTCATAAAAGGTTAACAATTATGGATTATCACATGATTCAACCTATGGTCGTCTATAAAAAACCCTAGACTAGAATCCTATTTTATATATATTAACATTGGGTCACCCCATGGTGACACATTGGTCCACATGAAACCATGTATCATCATATCGTAATACTAAACCCTCAACTTATTCAATTAAAAATGTGTCATATGATAAGGATCCATCATAATTAGATAAGAATAGAGCTATGGGTGTATCCCACACTCAACATCACATAGAGGGGGAAGTGTCCCAACCTCCGTAAGAAAACCAACAAAAACTACCCAAAAAACAAAGGAACCACCACCATCCAAAAGTCTATTGATTATTTGGACAACTCAACAACCACGGAATGAAGGGGCTCTTCACACCTCCTTCCAACCTGACAACTCTACTACCCAATGGAATCCATATGATTTATATCCACATCCAAAAACACTAATCTCCTATTAAAGTAATACATAACAACATACACAAAATAAAACCCATTACTAATTAGAATAACAACGTATGACCACATGTAGAGTAAGAAAATAGGCACACATGATTGATGTGGCCCCATCTATAGTTTACAACACTGGAACACATCGAACATGTTGGTTTCGCCTCCAACTAGAATAGTCAATAGGAGACAAAAATGTTTCCTTTAAACATCCAGTCCCAGACCATGAACTATAGAGGGTGAAATAAAAATGGTTGAGTCATGTTAATAAAAAAATGAACAAAAAATGATAGGAAACAAGATGGGAATACATTAAATCATCTATATCACCTCTAGCACTATTTCCTCTACCACTTACAACTGGCCATGACCGTATCATATGACTCTATGAAGATAGACACCTCCGCTACCAATCTCAAGTCAAGTTCCTTAAACATGAGTAACATCCATATCTCTAACCCTACCAACATTATCCCCTCTTACCATAGTATAAACCTGTTAACCCTACAGTTGGAACAACCTCACTGGAAGACCCTGTAGGGGATTACATTGAACCAATCTACCTCTATAAAATTGATATCAAAGAACCACAAGTTACTATTTCTAATGATGTACATAAACTAATAGATGATTTTTTTTGATAAAATCCCCCAATAAAACCACTAAAACCATTATTCATATAATGTTGAAAATTAATTTTATGATGGTGACTATCCACTGGTCAAAAACATGAAGGCCTTGGATCCTAATACATACCACTAAAAACTTACTCCTTGAGGAACCTTTTTACTTCCTCTCTCATAGAAAACCAAATTTTGTGTGAATCCACTATATCACATATACCTTATCCTAACCCACTATATATGTTGGAAATATAAAACAAGTAATTTCATTAGGGATTGAATTATGAAGTGTCTTTTCAAAACATATTGCATGTGACTCCACATCTGAAAAAATGACCATGGAAAAATAAAATTTGTCCTTGAACCTAATTATTAGATTCCATACTGACATTATCACCCAATTAATGGAGAGACACCCCTAGAACTTTACTAATTTCATGGTCACAAAAATAAACTCTTCTATGTAATATTTCTAAAATTAAACCCATGAAACATATTCCTATTTCTGATCACCCATATATAGAATCCCCGACTGACGAATAGCTCCCCAAATATGACTAACTACTAATAGGATCCAGTTCTCAACCTAGGGCTAGATCAAACTAAAGGTGATCATGAGTGTTTCCAAGAATCTTTCTATATCCAAATCAGAAACACCACCCTCATACTTTCCAAATTTTATTATCGGAATATGTGCAACATCCTCAACCACTTTTCATTCTTCTCAACTAGATTAACTGTATAGATATCAATTACATTATCCTATTGAACCACCACATCCTGAAACACATGCATATGATGACCATGAGTGATAGTTGAAATAAATATAATGATTTTTTAATCCTAGGTAGTATGGGATTATATCATGATTTATTTAATTTATTATGAATCTTTTTAACCTTCCCAAATATCCCAAATCAAATTGGAAAACAATTCAAAATGATGCATGTACCCCTGCCATGTATCTACCCTACAAGAAGATCCACCTCAAATTGGAATTCAATGTAAAGACCTGTAAATTTCAAGGAAATTTTTTTCTTAATTTTCTTTGGAATTTTTCAAGAGCGCAGTTTCTGACGGCACCTGATTCCGAGGCCCGGTGTGCCCGGAATCATTTTTCGAAGTTTGGCTTGGGTACGTTCAGTGAACGGACGAGTGGGTTTTTCTAACTTTTGAACCGGTGCCCGGAATCGAATTCTGAGGGCACCGATGAAATCGCAGCGCCGATTTTCTCTTAGAAACGCCTCTTCTAGAGTTGCGTTTGCTCGGGTGTGGTTTTTAATTTTCGGGATAAAGTTAAGAAATAAAATAATTTTACAATAACTTTATTTTATTTCACTTAAGCCACTTGGAAGCCACATGAAGCCACTTAAAGATGGCTTAAACTGAGTTGATCCAGATAGGATGTTATCCATAAATATCCTACCCCCTTGGTAGGATATTTGTGAGGTGGGGCCCGCACGATCCCCGCCGTTTCTTTCCGCTAAGTAACGCACCCTCGAAAACCCGTTATTATGAAAGTCAACTAATGCATTTTCTTAAATTCTTAACAGACCATTTAATTGGGCGGTTTATTTCGTAATTTAAATGAGCTTTTTATTTCGTTGAATTAATACAACGAATTGATGGGTCGTTACCTTACCCTTTTTCGTTGTTGGCGTATTAATAAAATAATACCAACAAGTCTTTTGGAGGATTACTCGTTGAGAGATTTGTCAGAGGTTCTTGAGCCTTTCTCCTCCTTCGTGAAGAACGCGAAGAACGCGAAAAACGCCGACCTCCGACGAAGAACGCCGAGCCTATGGAAGTCGACGACGTGACGCCGTGTTCCGCAACGCCGACTTTCCCTTCCTGCGGCGTTCTTCTGAGATGTCTCTTCCTCCGCAACAAATCTTCGATCAGCTGCTTCAGGTAAGAGTCTCGGTTTTTCTTTTAATCTCCTTTGTGGTTTTACCAAAACACGGATTTAATGTTTTAATTAAATTAAATCTGTTGTTTCACGGTCCATTGAGTTCGCCGACTCAACGCCGTGTTCCGCGACGACGCGACGCCCTTCCGCTATGATGCGACGATCTCCGCCTTCCGTGACGAGCAATTCCGCGAAGAACGCTCACGCGCGACGACCTACGAGGTAGGGATTTTTTTTTGAAATGCCCTTATTTCCTATGTTGTTCCCGTTCAAAATGAAGAACCTGGTTCATAAAAAAAATTTATTTCATTAAAAATAGTTTCAGATATGCGTTCATGTGTTAAACTTTATTCCTCCCGTTGATTATCTCTAACTCGGAGGGTGCGGGCCAAACGAACACGGCCCGACAACCCTCTGACGTTCTTCCTTTTTGTGAGGATTTGACGGGCGATGACGGAACATGCCACAATGGATGTTTGATGATTCCACAGTGAAGAAAAAGTCTCGGGAGGGACAACGGTGTAGACGGGAAGAAAAACGGGCCACCGGAGTGACTCCGGTGGCCCGCGGAAGCCGGCAGCCGCGGCGCTCGGCGCGCCGCCGGACGAGACCGCCGCGGCACCGGCCGCGGCGGCGGCGCTTGCGGGACGCGGCTGAAGCCGCGTCCAACCGCCAGGAAGACACCACGCGGGTGTCTCGGGGGTGTCACGCGGGGGCGGCGGCTCCCCCCCGCGTCACTCGGGACGTGGCTTCAGCCGCGTCCGGCTGTCTGGCTGACACCCCGTGGGTGCCGCGGGGGTGTCACGCGTGGCGGCGGCTCCCCCCGCGTCGGCCGCTCGGCCGAGCCGAGCTGGACCGGCCCTGGACGGGCCAGACCGGTCCGACCGGGTCGGATCGGGTCGGACCAGATCGGACCGGGTTCGGCCGACCCAGGGGGGTCGGGCCGGGTCGGCCCGGGCCCGGACCCCCCCGTCTTCAGACGGTTTTCTTTCAAACGCCTGTAACTTGAGCTACAATCCTCCAAACGACTCTTCGTCAGTGGAAACTCGATCCTTGGATCGAGACAGTCGTTTCGGTATATCTCACTCAAGGTTTCGGAATACTTTGAGTTCGGCCGGGTTGGTTCGTACACGAAACCAACAGGGCCCTCGGAGCGGAAACGCTTATATCTTGAGCCACAGACGTCCGATTGACGTTCCGTCAGCTTTGTTGAATTCCTCTTTGTGAGACAAATCTTTTGGAATACTCCGCCTGAGGTTTGGACGTAGGTAGATTACGGTCGGGTTGTTTTTGCCTTAAAAACCAACCGGGCCCCTGGGACGAAAGAGCCAATAACTCTCAGACCGGGCGTCTGATTGACGCGCCGTCTGCGACGTTGAGTTCCTGTTGACGATACGGAACTTTTGGATACATAAACTTCGGAATTTGTGTCAGTTGATGTATCAGCCTATTGGATTGTGGATCAGACCCTCCCGAACGAGCTTGCTGTGTGCGGGAACCCTAGTGCTGGCTGCAACTGCTTCTTCAGCGACGACTGTGCAGAGATCCTCCGTGGACTCCGACGACAACCGTGCAGAGATCCTCAGTGGACTGCGGCGACGACTCTGCAGAGATCCTCAGTGGACTGCGACAACTACTTCACTTAGTGATCCTACGTGGATCAGTGCTTCATGTCCTCTGTGGGCCCGGTCCTGTGTGGGCCCGATCCTGTGTGGGTCTGATCCTGTGTGGGTCTGCGCTCAGCGGTTCTGTGTGAGCCAGCGCCTAAAGGTCCTGTGTGGGCTCGATCCTGTGTTGGTCATTGCGGGGTTTAGTTACCTATCGATCCTTCGTGGGTCCGACGACTTAGATGGATCAGTGATCATCTTTATCGTCATCCGAAGAAGTATACTTGTGTAAGCTGAATCCTGTGTTACTCTCCTTTGTGGATTGTGTTGAGCTATCCTGTGTGGATATACTGTTTTCTCTCCTTTGTGGTTTGTGTGGAGCTATCCTGTGTGGATTTACTGTTTACTCTCCTTCGTGGATTGTGTTGTGCAATCCTGTGTGGGTTTACGTTTTGCTTTCCTGTGTGGATTGGGTTGTACTTGAGCTTGGACGTTGGAGCCGAACGAGAATTGATGACTTAGGTATATGTATGGGCATATACCTAAGTCGTGTCAGATGTTACTTCATGATTGTATCTTTCCATTGTGGATTATCCTTTGTGGATTTCGGGAGAACTTCGGGGGTCTCGGGGTCCCTACTGAGTAGCTTATACTCACCCCTTCATAGGCTATGCCTGCACTTCGTGGTGTTGGTTGCAGACGATGGACAACGCTGATCGTGGTGGAGGCTTGCGGAGCAGGACGGTACCTGGAGGTGGACCACTGGGCGGGACTTACTCGGAGCGGACGGCTGGACCGAGGAGCTGTGGAGGCTATCTGTACCCACCATTCAGGTGGGACCTTCAGGGGATGGCTCGATGCTGCGGCTTTTCTTTACAGTTGATGTTTTCCCCTTTCAGTTGTACTTTACAGTTGGGCTTGTATTTTCGGCCCCTTTTACTTTCAGCACATCTTGTACCGTTTTTACTTAGTGTTTACTTTCCGCTTTTTTACTCTTTGGTGCTTGTTTATTTTTCAAAGGCAATGCCTTCCCTTTTTTGGGATTTACGCCTTGGTGCTAGTCACCTGCCCCTGGCCTATGGAAGGTGGGCTTGGGATAGTAATGGCACAAGCCCCGAGGACGGGTCGTGAAAAATTGGTATCAGAGGCGGTCGGTTCTACCGCAGACTCTGATCTTTCTTCTATGTGAAGCAATAATGTTTAGCGTATTGAGTGTGGTTATAAGTCCAGGGAGTCCAGTGTTGGTGCGGCGGCCGACGTATCCGTACACCAGGACCCGGACTTCTGATTTCCGACTTAAGGCACGAAAACATTGATTGCATGTGTGTTTCACGTTTTCGTTGTGATTAGTTGTGTCAGCTCACCAGGTATACTGTTCTGACCGTGGCACACTTGTTTCCTTTTCAGGATGGCCCCACGATGGCATCCAGCTAGGGTTTCGAGAGTAGAGCGCGACGACAGCCCGCCGAGCGACGAGGCCTCGGTACATGGCCTGTTGACAGCAGAGGCACCGGGGGTACCTTTACCCGCTGAGCCCCCGATGCTTCCAGCGCCGATCGCTGATGATGCACGATGCCTCGGAGCTCTTCACAAGTTCCAGCGCCAGCGACCACCCAGGTTCCGTGGGGAGACGGACCCCCAGGCGGCCGAGGACTGGCTGGAGGTAGTCGTCCGAGTTTTCAGGCTAGTGACGACACCAGCAGACCTCATGGTGATCCTCGCGGCGAGCCTACTACACGCAGTAGCAGGGCGATGGTGGAGCTTGATGCTCTAGGTACACGATGAGGACTCCCTCATCTGGATGGACTTCGAGAGCCTCTTCCGCTCAGAGTTCGTCCCGGCCACCCTCCGTGCGGTGTGCATTCAGGAGCTTCTTCAGCTGCTGCAGGGCAGCTTGACGGTCGCCCAGTACGCGGCGAGGTTCACCGACCTTTCTCGCTACTCGACAGACATGGTACAGGACCCCTCCTTCCGGGCCCGGACCTTCGAGCAGGGTTTGGGACATGAGATCAGGGCATCGCTGATCTCCCTCAGCATCCCAACCCAGGCAGGAGTGCTAAAGCGAGCCCTTTTGATCGAGAGCTTACTGGCTGAGTCCACAGCGAGACCTACCGCAGGGCGGCAGATAGCAGAGTCTTCAGCAGCAGGTAGCCGACGGATGACTCAGGGTTCTAGGCAGACCAGGCCTTCCGGAAGACGACCTCGGGACACTGGCTCAGCGGTGCGGGGCACACAGTGCGGAGCCAGCCTTCCGAGAGGCAGGCAGTGCTACTCGTGCGGCGGGCAGGGCCACATGGCTCGTGACTGCCCGACCCGTCGTAGCGAGGAGCAGCAGACGGTGGAGGGGCCACCTAGGTAGAGGCAGAGGGTCGACCGTGGCGGTCCGCAGGGAGGAGGCGGATGAGGCAGAGGAGATGACCGAGCAGCATGTGGTGGGCGACGCTTTGAGGCTCTGCCACCACCACCACCAGGAGGTCCACCCCGACCATAGGGAGCTGGCGGGCAGAGACAGGCACAACTCCAGGAAGCGGAGGCCTACGACCACAGCGCACCAGAGATGATTCGAGGTACGATCTGTTTCTATTCCACCCTTGCTTCAGTTCTTATAGACACAGAAGCGAGTCACTCTTTCATAGCCACTGCCCTTGTTCGGAGCTCGGAGATTCCGACAGAGTCGTTGGCTCGATCCTTACGGCTAGTGTCTCCTACGGGAGCAGACTCGATGATTACGTACTTGTGCTGTCAGTGTGAGCTTACTCTAGGAGGCAAGATCTTTGACTGGGATCTTCTTGTAGTGGCATCGAGGACATACGACGTCATCTTGGGCATGGCTTGGTTATCTACGGTCTATGCACAGATTGACTGCATTAGGCGCAAGGTGCGATGTGTGCGCACCGACGGGAGAAGGTTCACCTTCACCGGCAAGAAGGGAGCATTATCAGCACAGGATGGACTCACGCAGAGGAAAGGGCAGCCCATCACTCATCAGTTGGCTAGTCTCATCCTATGAGCAGTGGACGTGCGGAGTCCTAGTTTTCCTGCAGTGGTGGATCAGTATGCGGACGTCTTCCCCGACGACGTTCCAGGGCTACCTCCTCGCAGAGAGGTAGACTTTTATATTGACTTGTACCCTGGGAAAGCCCCGATATCCACTCCAGCATATCGGATGGCCCCCACCGAGCTTCAAGAGCTACGGGTACAGTTGGAGGACTTGCAGGGCAAGGGATTCATCTGACCCAGTGTTTCACCCTGGGCTTCCCCGATTTTGATTCTCCAAGAAGGAAGACGGGAGCTTGCGACTATGTGTCAACTATCGTCGCTTGAACCAGGTGACTGTGAGGAACAAGTATCCACTACCTAGGATTGATGATCTCTTCGACCAGCTCAAGGGAGCACGGTGGTTCTCGAAGATAGACCTCAGGTCAGGCTATCATCAGCTCAGAGTTCGAGACGAGGATGTACAGAAGACGGCCTTCAGGTGTCGGTATGGCCACTATGAGTTCTTGGTTATGACTTTCGGCATAACCAATGCTCCAGAAGTGTTCATGAGCCTCATGAACAGGATCTTCCAGCCATACCTCGATCGATTTGTCATGGTCTTCATCGACGAAATTTTGGTGTACTCGACCACGGAGGAGGAGCACGCCTACCACATACGGGTTGTACTAGACACACTCCAAGAGAACCGGCTTTACAGAAAACTCTAAAATTGTGAGTTCTGGTTACGTGAGGTCCACTTCATGGGGCACGTCATTTCTGAGGTGGGAGTTGCAGTGGATCCCACGAAGATCGAGGCAGTGCTAGCTTGGGAGACACCCAGGAGCGTGACGGAGGAACGGAGTTTCTTGGGTCTAGCTAGAGACTATCAGAGATTCATGCCAGACTTTTCCAGAGTTGCGGCGCCACTCTCATCTTTGACAAAGAAGGGGAAACCCTTCGTGTGGTCAGACAGATGTCATCAGAGTTTCCAGGAGCTGAGACAGAGATTGACCAGCGCACCTATCTTGAGGTTGCCTGAGGAGGGAGTTGGATACGTAGTCTACTGCGATGCATCAGGGACCGGACTCGGGTGTGCCCTGACACAGGAGCCAGCCGTGATTGCCTACAGATCACGACAGTTGAGGCCACATGAGGAGAACTACGCTACCCATGACCTGGAGTTGGCAGCAGTGGTCTTCGCTCTGAAGACATGGCGGCACTATCTGATGGGCGAGTGCTTTAAAGTATTTTCTGGCCACCAGAGTCTTAGGTACATCTTCTCTCAGAAGGACCTGAACCTGAGACAGCGGCGATGGCTCGAGTTCCTCTAGGACTATGACTTTGAGATAGTCTATACTCCTCGGAAGGGGAACGTGGTAGTCGATGCCCTCAGCAGGAGGACAGGCATCCAGCTTCTTGAGGAGGCGACAGAGCAGCTAGCCGCTTTGTAGATATCTTTCATGGATAGAGACAGAGTAGCCTTCCTTCAGTCTCTCACCGTCTCTCCTCCACTTCTACAGCAGGTCAGAGAGGCACAGCGTGGGGACGCTGACTGTGAGACACGGCGTGCACAGATATCCTCAGGACAGGTAGCTGATGGTTTCTCCCTTGGAGTAGAGCACGGTTTCCTTTTCAGAGGATGTACCTTGGTACCAGTCTCTTTTTGAGAAGAGGTTCTGAGAGAGTTTCACACATCTCCTTTGGCGGTACATCCTGTAGTGGCGAAGATGTACCAGGATCTCAGACGACAGCACTGGTGGCCGGGCATGAAGAAGGTTGTGGCAGAGTTCGTTTCACGGTGCCTCACCTGCCAGCAGGTGAAGGCAGAGCATCAGGGACCAGCAGGCTTGGTATATCCCTTGGATGTCCCGGAGTGGAAGTGGGACGGCATATCTATGGAATTCATGACTGGACTTCCCCGCACTTCCAGAGGTCACGACTCCATTTGGGTGATTGTTGACCGACTCACCAAGTCGGCACACTTCTTACCCATCTGAGAGCAGGGCTCAGTGGAGAGCTTGGGGCGTCTCTACGTTCAAGAGATTGTACGGCTTCACAGTGTGCTTTCGACTATCGTCTCTGATCAGGACGCTCGCTTTACTTCCCGGCTTTGGAAGGGGTTGCAGGAGGTGTTCGGGACGCGGCTACGTCTGAGCACCGCCTTTCACCCTTAGACTGATGGTCAGACATAGAGGACCATTCAGACTCTTGAGGACATGCTCCATGCATGTGTCCTTGACTTTGGTCGTAGCTGGAAGGACCACCTACCCTTGGTGGAGTTCACGTACAACAACAGCTACCACTCCACCATCGGGATGGCACCATACGAGGCGTTGTACGACAGACCTTGCAGATCTCCTTTGTGCTGGACAGAACCTGGGGAGTCAGCACTTGTGGGACCAGAGATGGTCCGGGCCACAACAGAGAAGGTCCAGGTCATCCAAGAGCAGATGGGGACAGCACAGAGCTGGCAGAAGTCATATGCTGATAGGAGGCGGAGGCCACTATAGTTCGAGGATGGCGACCACATCTTCCTGCGGGTCTCACCACGACGTGGTTTGCAGAGATTTGGCTGAGGTGGAAAGTTGTCTCCACGCTTCATCAGACCCTTCCAGGTACTCAGTAGGGTTGGCGCGGTGGCTTATCGCTTGGCTCTGCCACCTCAGTTGCACCGGGTGGACGACGTCTTCCACATATCTCAGCTGAGGAGATACTTGCACGACCCGACGCACATCATTGACCATGGGGAGCTAGATGTGGATGATGGGGCGACTTTTGTGGAGGTCCCAGTAGAGAAAGAGGATCGACAGGAGTGGGTCCTATGTGGGCGATCGATTCCTCTTGTGCGCATCCGATGGCAGCATGGGAACATCCAGGAGAGCACATGGGAGCGGGAGGCTCAGATGCGTGCTCAGTACCCACATTTGTTTCCCTAGTTTATGATGTATAGGTGCGAGTAATGTAAAGTCTCGTAAATTTCAAGGAAATTTTTTTCTTAATTTTATTTGTAATTTTACAAGAGCGCAGTTTCTGACGGCACCTGATTCTGAGGCCCGGTGTGCCCGGAATCATTTTCTGAAGTTTGGCTCAGGTACGTTCAGTGAACGGACGAGCGGGTTTTTCTAACTTTTGAACCGGTGCCCGGAATCGAATTGTAAGGGCACCGATGAAATCGCAGCGCCGGTTTTCGCTTAGAAACGCCTCTTCCGAAGTTGTGTTTGCTCGGGTGTGGTTTTTAATTTTCGGGCATAAGTTAAGAAATAAAATAATTTTACGAAAACTTTATTTTATTTCACTTAAGCCACTTGGAAGCCACTTGAAGCCACTTAAAGACGTCTTAAACTGAGTTGATCCGGATAGGATGCTATCCAGAAATATCCTACCCCCTTTGTATGATATTTCTGAGGTGGGGCCCGCACGAGCCCTGCCGTTTCTTTCCGCTATGTAACGCACCCGCGAAAACCCGTCATTATGAAAGTCAACTGACGCGTTTTCTTAAATTCTTAACAGACCATTTAATTGGGCGGTTTATTTCGTAAATTAAATTAGATATTTATTTTATTGAATTAATACAAAAAATTGATGGGTCGTTACCTTACCCTTTTTCGTTATTGGCGTATTAATAAAATAAGACCTACAAGTCTTTTTAAGGATTACTCGTTGAGATATTTGTCAGAGGTTCTTGAGCCTTTCTCCTCCTTCGCGAAAAACACGAAGAACGCGAAGAACACCGACCTCCGACGAAGAACGCTGAGCCCACGTATGTCGACGACGTGACACCATGTTCCGCGACGCTGACGTTCCCTTCCTGTGACGTTCTTCTGCGACGTCGCTTCCTCCGCAACGAATCTTCGATCAGCTGCTTGAGGTAAGAGTCTCGGTTTTTCTTTTAATCTCCTTTGTGGTTTTACCAAAACATGGATTTAATGTTTTAATTAAATTAAATCTGTTGTTTCATGGTCCGTTGAGTTCGCCGACTCAACGCTGTGTTCCGCGACGACGCGATGCCCATCCGTGACGACGCGACAATCTCCGCCTTCCGCGACGAGCAATTCCGCGAAGAACGCTCACGCGCGACGACCTACGAGGTAGGGATTTTTTTTTGAAATTCCCTTATTTCCCGTGTTGTTCCCGTTCAAAATGAAGAACCCGATTCATAAACAATTTTTTATTTCATAAAAAATTGTTTCGGATATGCGTTCATGTGTTGAACTTTATTCCTCCCGTTGTTTATCTCTAATGCGAAGGGTGTGGGCCAAACGAACACGGCCCGATGACCCTCCGTCGTTCTTCGTTTTTGTGCGGATTTGACGGGCGACGACGGAACATGCCGCAACGGATGTTTGATGATTCCGCAGTGAAGAACGAGTACCGGGAGGGACAACGGCGCAGACAGGAAGAAAAACGGGCAACCGGAGCGACTCTGGCGGCCCGCGGAAGCCGACGGCGGCACGGGTCGCCTGCACGGAGGCGCCGGCGCGCCGCCGGACGAGACCGCCGCGGTACCAGCCGCGGCGGCGGCGCTCGCGGGATGCGGCTGAAGCCGCGTCCTGCCGTGAGGGAGACACCCCGCGGGTGTCGCGGGGGTGTCACGCGGGGGCGGCGGCTCCCCCCCGCGTCACTCGGGCCGCGACTTCAGCCGCGTCTGGCAGTCTGGCCGACACCCCACGGGTGTCGCATGGGTGTCACACGGGGCGGCGGGTCCCCCCACGTCGGCCGCTCGGCCGCTCGGCTGAGCCGAGCTGGACCGGCCCTGGACGGGCCGGACCGGTCAGACCGGGTCGGCCCGGGCCCGGACCCCCCCGTCTTCAGACGGTTTTTGTTCAAACGCCTGTAACTTGAGCTACATTCCTCCAAACGACTCGCCGTCAGCGGAAACACGATCCTTGGATCGAGACAGTCGTTTCAGTAAATCGCACTCAAGGTTTTGGAATACTTTGAGTTCGGCCGGGTTGGTTCGTACACGAAACCAACCGGGCCCTCGGAGCGTAAACGCTCATATCTTGAGCCACGGACGTCCGATTGACGTGCCGTCAGCTTTGTTGAATTCCTCTTTGTGAGAAAAATCTTTTGGCATTCTCCGCCCGAGGTTTGGATGCAGGTGGAGTACGGTCGGGTTGGTTTTGCCTTAAAAACCAACCGGGCCCCTGGGACGAAAGAGCCAATAACTCTCAGACCGGGCGTCCGATTGACGTGCCGTCTGCGACGTTGAGTTCCTGTTGATGATACAAAACTTTTGGATACATCAACTTAAGGCTTTGTGTCAGTTGATGTATCAGCCTCTCGGCTCGTGGAGCGGACCCTCCCGAACGAGCTTGTTGTGTGTAGGAACCCTAGTGCTGGCTGCGACTGCTTCTTCAGCGACGACTGTGCAGAGATCCTCCATGGACTCCGACGACGACCGTGCAAAGATCCTCAGTGGACTGCGGCGACGACTGTGCAGAGATCCTCAGTGGACTGCGACGACTACTGCACTCAGCGATCCTATGTGGATCAGTGCTTCAGGTCTTGTGTGGGCCCGGTCCTGTGTGGTCCCGATCCTGTGTGGGTCCGATCCTGTGTGGGTCAGCGCTCAGCGGTTCTATGTGAGCCAGCGCCTACAGGTCCTGTGTGGGCCCGATCCTGTGTGGGTCATTGCGGGGGTTAGTTACCTATCGATCCTTCGTGGGTCCGACGACATAGATGGATCAGTGATCATCTTTATCATCATCCGAAGAAGTATACCTATGTGAGCTGAATCCTGTGTTACTCTCCTTTGTGGATTGTGTTGAGCTATCATGTGTGGATTTACTGTTTACTCTCCTTTGTGGTTTGTGTTGAGCTATCCTGTGTGGATTTACTGTTTAATCTCCTTTGTGGATTGTGTTGTGCTATCCTGTGTGGGTTTACGTTTTTCTTTCCTGTGTGGACTGGGTTGTACTTGAGCTTGGACGTTGGAGCCGAACGGGAATTGATGACTTAGGTATATGTATGGGCTTATACCTAAGCCATGTCAAATGTTACTTCGTGATTTTATCATTCCTTTTTGGATTATCCTTTGTGGATTTCAGGACACCTTCGGGGTTCTCGGGGTCCCTACTGAGTAGCTTATACTCACCCCTGCACGGGCTGTGCCCGCACCTCGTGGTGTTGGTTGCAGACGACGGACAGCGCTGATTGTGGTGGAGACTTGCGAAGCAGGACGGTACCTGGAGGTGGACCACTGGGCGGGACGTACTCGTTGCGGACGGCTGGATCGAGGAGCGGTGGAGGCTATCTGTACCCACCCTTCAGGTGGGACCTTCAGAGGATGGCTCGACACTGCGGATTTTCTTTACAGTTGATGTTTTCCCCTTTCAGTTGTACTTTACAGTTGGGCTTGTATTTCCCTCCCCTTTTACTTTCATCACAGCTTGTACCGTTTTTACTTAGTGTTTACTTTCCGCTTGCTTACTCTGTGATGCTTGTTTATTTTTCAAAGGCAATGCCTTCCCTTTTTGTTGGGATTTACTTCTTGGTGCTATTCGCCAGCCCCTGGCCTATGGAAGGCGGGCATGGGGTAGTCACGGCACGGGCCCCGAGGACGGGTTGTGACATTCAATAAGCTTAGATTTTGTGCACTATATCATAGGGGGGGGGGATAAAATCCCATGTCCTAGCCGATTTCCATGTCCTATGTAACACACCATGGTAAACTAACCCTATTACCTTAACAACCCTTTCAATCGTCACATTTCCAAACAACAAACTTCCCCCTATCTCTCCACCATCATATTTGTTACAAATATATCACAACCACCGCACCAAAAGAAATCTAAATGAATGGGATATATATAATGAACTCAATGTCTCACCTCTAGTAGATCCAATGTTGATGACTAGCCTTGAGTGTATATAGAAATATCACATATGGGTGTACATATTGTTGGTAATAATAGTATTGGGAGATATGATTAATAATATGAAATAAAATCTATGATATAATAAAAAAGGAAACAAAAACCATCCCACAATTCATGTATTAACAAATAGAGATACATATAAAAGTGTATAATGTGAACACCCAAAAGTAAAGCAAAAATAGTGAGACATAATCTATCCAAAATTCCTTGATATTAATGTCCTAAACAATCCATAAAATCCTCCTAGAAACTTCAAAATTAGTTTTTATATGTATAGTGAGAATACAACTATACTCGTTTGGAAAATAAAAGTCTCTCATGAACATGTGAAAAGAGAGTACTAATATACATTTGAGAAAACAAAAAAAATAGCACCTAGACAAGTCAACTATCCAATTTCATCCACACCATGGATCTCTCTCCAAATAACACAATCCATGTTTAAAAACATAATACATATCAAATCAATAAAATTTACCCCACACAGAATTCCCACTAGGATTCCTCTCACACCCTAATATCGTATATCCTAGTGCTTCCATGTATTCTCTATAACATTACATATCAACACCCCATATCACATCAATCAGAATATATCTCACCTAAAGACACATATGTTATCACATCACGTCTCTCCAGAAAACACACGATCCATCACATCACAGCCATAACTAGAGTATCATTATATCATGAACAAGAAGGACATCAACCTCGTTCCCACCTACTACCATTCACAACCCCCACCATAAGACATATCATTGAATCTATCTTCCTTATATCATGAATATAATACAAAATATCCCCCAAAGACACCGAGAATATTCCATTACATCTTGTCACCCCAGAGTAGAACCATCACACCAAATCTCTCCAAAAGATACTGAGGCCATCACCTGTCACATTATATGACCTCTGGCCAACATAAAAAAATGCATATCAACTTTTTGGAATAGAGATCGAGAAATATTGGGTATCCATATATCCATCCTAACCACTGAGATGTTGTGAAAAACAGCCCCATATAAATATACGGGTGTCGGCACATATTTCTCGATGTGGGTAGGGTTAAGGAGAAATCACATAGAGTATATAACCTTTAAAATTTCCATTTCACATTGTGACATTCCAATTAACACTACGACTTTTTTAGGGACCATGGATTGTATACCCTGAAACCAATGTGGGTTGTGAAATTTCTATATCCACAGTTTCCACTTAAATTTATATTTCCTTAACTCGAATTAATAACACTTCTTGATTTCAATTTTCACGATGTTAATCTATTTCATGGACTACTCCACTAAAAAATCGAATCCATGATGCCATCCATCAATATAATCTATCAACCACATACTCATGATGTGAATCATGTTCAAACCACTAACCACCTACAATAGCACTCGGATGCTCAAACATCCACGGATCCTCCAAAAACATCTTTTGAGAACCCTCGAAAAACAAGAATGAAAATGTAACTATATAGTATGTCCTATACCATTATACTAGAAACCAATTAAGTGAATATTCCCCTTTAAAATCAAAACTAGATGAGAAAAAATATTGTTTTATGAACAACCACCCCATGAGATACCTCTCAAGGATATCATCTCACATCAAACACTACAACCTTCCTAACATCCCAAACCAAAATACCCACAAAACACAATGTACAACAACATCACAACCTCCCACCATACACAATAGGACTCATATTAGACTAGCCAAAAACTACCACATTTAATAAAAAACAAATCTCTACACAACCAACTATATCTCAACTGACTTTATCACATAATTACTATACCGGACATAAAACTATATCAACCTTCACACATCAAAAGTCGACCACCACCTTGAACAAAAAAACTACACTACCCTGAGCATATAAATAAGGTAATTCCATATTATATATCAATATATTATCCTCTTTAGGTTTCACTGAGTCGCCTATATGGTTTTATTCACATCATGGTTTAATGTTTCTTGATTATGATTTAGCCCCCCCCCCCCATTAAACATGTTAGAATTTTTATTACGAATCACATAACAAGGACAATGTACAACTCATAAAACCTAAATATGCACTATCACATCATAATGAAAAAAATAGTGAAAAGAATACGTAAAATAATTCAAGGTACTAGTCATGAATATATGTATCTTTCTCTTAATTACTATAATCTCAACCACTATGCATCCATAACACATGAACAAAATAATAGTTTATCCACACAACACCTTCTCTCGATGATCCTAGATATCCACTACCATCTCCACAAACATTGCATCATCCTTTATATCCAACTCTCCCCAATCAGTGACATTGGAATCATTGTGAAGATATTGAAAAGGCTAAGATATGTGGAAGATGTTGTAGATATAGTCCATCCATAGATTAGGTGTAAACTGATAATCAACCTTTCCCACCCAAACCAACCCCAAGAAAGTTCCAAAAAACCATGGAGAGACCTTACAACCCCTTATTATCCTCCACTTATCACATCAAGGAGAGACTCTCAATAACATGTGGTCTCCAACCTCAATCCATAAGGGCCTCGTCTTATGATCAGCATAAGAATTCTATTAAACCTATACTGATTTCATCCTCTCATGAACAAGATGAACTTTTTCTACCATTCTTTGTAACAAATTAGGACCAAGAATATATTACTACACAACAGAAATACAACACAACAGATATGGACATGGTCTCCTATACAAAGCCTCAAACTAATACAGAGTAATGGATGAATGATAATTTTTTTCTAAGAAAACACAACCAACAGATATTTTTCTGAACAAGATCTACTAAATTCTCTGATGAAATCTCACAACATATCCTCAAAAATCTTGAAAATTCACTTCGTATTACCATCCCTTGGAGTGCGGAATGAAATTTTATGGTGTAAATAAATTCCAAAAGAATGCTACAATCCCATAAAAAATTTGAATTAAAATGTGCCTCCTGATATGAGATAACAGGCCTTAGAACTTGATGAAACCACACCACATAATCTACATAACTCATTTCTAGAAAATCCATCATGCCTGACTCCTTGATTGCTAAAATTTGAGCTGATTTCATTCATCGATACATGATTACCTACATAAAATCATAACCAACTTGAGATTAGGTTAAATCATTGATGAAATCCATTGATATATCTTTCCATTTTTATCCACGAACATCTAACGAATACAACAAACATATAAGAACAAGATGATAATCCTTTACCTAATAGAAACCCAAGCACCAAACCAAAAAAAATATATCACTTCCAATTTAATCACAGGCCACCAAAATTGAATCCTCATACCATGATACATATTTGTTACACCAGGATGTATTAAAAAAATGTGAGATATGAAACTTGTCACGACTGTACTCCGCTCTGAGGTATGACCAAAATTTTAAATTTTTATTTCATGAGTTTAATTGCTTGCTTATTTATTTACTGGTTTTAAGTGCGGGCTGAACCTGATGTGAGGCCTTTGATGTGGTGCTGATAAATGCACATTTTCTCTACACCGCTCAGTGCACAGGCAGAGCACGGGCGTAGCCGCGTGTCCTTGCCTTTTTAACATGCGGCGCTCGCTACGCGAATGTTCTTTTGCTGGGGAATTAACTTCAGTTTCAAAGTATTATTATTATTATTATTATTATTATTATGTTATTATTATTATTATTATGTTATTATTATTATTATGTTATTATTATTATTATTATGTTATTATTATTATTAATAATACTATTATTATTATTATGTTATTATTATTATTGCTAATAGTATTATTATTTTTATTGATTATTATGTTATTAGTATTGTTATTACTACTAATATTATTATTATTATTATAATAATTATTATTATTATTATTATTATGATATTAATATTATTAACTTATTTTAATTAATTTGTTTAATTCCCCCCCCCCCCCGAAATCCTAGTCGCCACCCCTTTCTTTTATTTTTTTTCTTTTTCTTTTTTCTTTCTTTCCTTTTCTTCCTCCACACGTATCTCTCTCTCCCCATTTCCGTTCCTTCTCTCCCAGCACTGATCTCCCACATCGCTCCCCCTTTATCATTTTCTCCAGCCGCACGCTTCACCCCTCCTTCTCCCTTCCCTTCTCCTTCTCTCCTTCTTCTTCTCCTCCTCCTCCTTCTTCTTTTCTCCCTCTCCTTCCTTCTTCTTCTGCTGTGCTCCACCTCCCTTCTCTCCTCCAACAGGCCGCTACCCTTCTCTTGCTCGAACAACCGCTCGGCCAAGCCTCCTGCTCGGCCACCCACTCGGCCGAGCCTCCTGCTCGGCCACCCATTAGGCCATGCCTCCCCACTCCCACTGTCCCGGCTCGGCCTCCCTCCACCAGCAGACCGCCACTCCCCCCCCCAGTTCATGTTCGTCCACCCTATATCAGTAGACCGCTGCACCCCTGTCCTGTTCCGCTGCACCTCCCCGCTCGGCCACGCTCCGCCGCACCTCCCCGCTCGGCCAAGCCCCTGTTAGTCCCATTAAAAATTAATTTTGTTATTATTATTATGTTAATAATATTATTATTATATTGCTATTATTATTATTATATTATTATTATTATTATGTTATTATTATGATTATTGTTATGCTATTATTATTATTTTGGAATTATTATTATTATTATTATTATGTTATTATTATTATTATGTTATTATTGTGATTATTATGATTTTATTATTATTGTATTATTCTTATTACTATTATTATTATTATGTTATTATTATTTTTGAATCTGTTTCACGATCTTCTGTTATAGGACCTATTTGACAGCTCGATACGGTGCGACCATTGCGCAACGGGAGTTTTGCGCCGTGTCATTTTCTGTGCCTATTTGAGGTAGGTGGTTCCGCACACAAGTATAATTTTACAAAAAATTTCTTGCTTATTTAATTAATTTAATTTTTTATCCATTTGTTTACATGCTGTGAAATTTTTCCTCTGACTTAGAGTTATTGTGTGTTTGTTTAGTTAGAGCTATGTTCTAGTGACTCTAGTTAATTTTATTGTGAAAACTCTCTTTGGACAGTTTATTATTGTTTGCAAACTGTGCAGTGTGTGAGTTAAGAAGTACAGATGACGCAGTTTATATTTTGGCGTGTGTCAGAATATGTTCTATTTAAAAAAAAGGGTTTTGAGTGACTTTTTCACTTCAAAAACTTTTGCGACATGTTTGAAACTATTTAATAATTTCTTTTAGTGGGTTTCTCAATTATCAAAGTGTTTTGTTAAGCTTTGCAGCTAGTTTAATTTAATGTGTAAGGGGTGTAGATTTAGTATTTTTAATGTTTTGTGTGCATGTGGTTTTCAAAAAAGAAATCATTGTGCAGGTGACATGTTATGTGAACTTTGAATTTAGGTGAGCACAAGGAGGGAAGCCAGGGTATTAGGTGGGGAGACTAGGACTAGTGAGCTAGTGTTCTGGAGATGACCTGACCTCGTTTCACTGGTAGGTTTTACGATTGCAACACTAACTAAACATATGATATCTGAGGGTTGTGGCCTTCTATGCCACCTGTTCTGAGGGTCGTGGCCTTCTATGCCATGTTATCTGAGGGTCGTGGCCACCTAAGCCACGTTTCACCGAGACACGACGTTCTAGGGTCCCACATTCTATAGTACCCTTTTGGGCCTCTCCCATCCTTTGGTGCTACCGGTTACTTTGCGTTCACAATGATACGTGATATGTCACTTGAATTACTACCCTAGTGTGTTTATCATGAACTGTCTTTCTTTGAAGTCGTTTTATGAAAACCATTTCTTTCTTTTTTGCACCTTTTTCTTTCTTTATTTAGCATTGCAAATGGTTTTCCTTTTGATATTTGTGCGAGGAATCTTTTCTTGGTGATATCTTGCTGGTCAATTGCTCACACCCTACTTACACCCTTGGGTGTAAGTAGATTTCTTTACTTCTGATGCAGGTAAGGGTCCAGCTTTTGGGAGTAGTGGTTCAGGTTGTTAGCAGGCCTATCTACTTGGCGTTTTGGTGGTGGCTTAGAGGCGGTGTCCTCACACAGGGTGATAGTTCTTAGGATGGTTTTTGGTCACCTTGTTTTTAGTGTTATTTGGATTTTGAATACTTGTGACTAAAAAACCTGTTTTGGTTGAATTCTCGTCTGGCTGCCACTTTTACTTTTGTTTGGTTTATTTTGGCTGGCTGCTTTATTTGTGTTACTCGGGTAAATTGTTCCCAAAGTTAAAATGGATACCCGAGCACTTGTTCCAGCCCGTGGGGATCGGGGACGCCCTTCGGGCATTACCGCAGGTCGGGTCGGGCATCGAGTTGATGGCGACCCGATTCGGTTCATGACAAAATGGTATCAAAGGAGGTTAGTTTGTGGTTTATATTATTTGGGGTGAGTTGGATTATACAAGAGTTGGGTCTGTCGGGGCTCAAAATTCATGTTGCGAGTAGGGTTCCTGGCCAGCACGTCGCGTGACAGATACTGAGTCACTATGGGATGTCAGGGTGCTTGTTTCATTTTTTTTTCTAGGTGGGACGTGCAGACTGCAGACTGTACATCGACACTAGGCAAGAAAGTAGAGTTTTTTGCATGAAGTCCTTTTTGCATTTTTGGTTTACTGATGATTATTTATCTTGTTGAAAAATTTAGTTCCTTTTGAGATATGTGATATTGATGGTATTCCTTCTTGATTGTTGGCCTTTTCATTAAGATGCCTCCCCAGAGAGCTCCCATGCACCCACGGGAGGAGGCCAGAGAGAATTCTCCCACGTCGCTTGATCAGAGATTGGTATAGGCTATGGTCTGAGCCGTTCAGGCTTTGGGACAAGGGGCGACTCCTTCCCCCACCCCTACTCTAGCCAGAGGGGAAGAATTTGGCTCCAGGAAGGATAGAGCTCAGGAGTTTCTGAAGAACAAACCTCCTTCATTACGAGGTAGTTCAGAACCTCAGGAGGCAGAGGAATGGCTTGAAAAGATAGAGTGTATGTTCAAATTCCTTGACACGCCTGAGGAAGTCAGGGTGAAGTGTGCCTCGTTCCAGCTAGAGGGTTCCAGTCGTAAATGGTGGGAATCAGTGATCCAGTCTGGGAAGCATGAGCACATGAGTTGGAAAGATTTCAAGGTGATCTTCAATGAGAAATCTTGTCCAAAGTTCCTAGCCTATGCTAGATATTGGGAGTTCATGGACCTTTCACAAGGGAATCTGACAGTGATGGAGTATTCGAACCGCTTTGCTGAACTGGTATGATACGCACCTGAGATAGTTTCGAGCGAATTCTTGAAAGCTCGGAGGTTTGAGAAGGGCCTTCGACCAGAAAACCACTCCCAGGTTTTCATATTCAAGCTGAAGACTTATGCTGAGGTGGTCGATCGTTCTTGTATGGCCGAGATTTACAAGAAGGGAAAGTCGGGATTTTCTGGATCAGTGTCAGGGCTTGGCAGTGGCAGTTCATCTGAGAAGAAGAGGAAGTGTGACGAGCAATGGAAGAAGAGTGATGGCAGCTCAGGTCATCCTCCAAGGCAGTTTTCATCTGGGGCTTCTGGTGCAGGGTCCGTAGTGTGCCATCAGTGCGTAAGGGTAGGGCACATCTGACCTGTTTGTCCATACCCTCCAAGACCATGCCATTGATGTGGAGTTGTGGGACATCTACAATGCTTCTACAGGACTGCACGCCCATACCCGAGTGGGGCTGGATCTGTGGCTTCCAGAGGGGTATCAGTTTAGTCAGAGCCGACCAGAATGACAGGATCTTGGTTCGGTGGCCGTGGTGGTAAAACCGGATCGTCTTCAGGGCAGATCCAGATCAGGGAAGAGCCTCAGGCAAGCGTTCGTTCTCAGGAAGGGACCAGACTTTTGCATGATGTGGATCAGGCACCAGCGGGATCTGATATAGGGCCTTCGACGGTTCGAGGTATTATTCTGGTTTCATCTTCTATAGCTACAGTTTTATTTGATACTGGTGCTTCAACTTCATTCATATCTGCTCATTTTGTGAATCTACTGAACCTACCAACCGAGATGTTATCGTTTGCTATGGAGTTAGTAACACCGCTGGGGAAAAAGAGGGATCAAGGCCTTAAGTGCTGATCGTGCGCACTCTATGTGTCGGGAGTCGAGATGGACTGGGATTTCTTGGTCCTTGATATGGACCTATTCGATGTAATCCTCAGTATGGACTGGTTGGTGTGTTTTTAGGTGCACATTGATTTTTATCGGCACTGAGTCAGTTTTGCAGCACCAGATGGGACTCCCTAGTAATTTCACGGAGAATGGGATCTTCGGTCGGGACGCGCGGGACCTCCACTCTCTGAGTTGGGAAATCTTTCTTATCAATTTTCGAAGCTTGCACTGGAGGACGATGGTGGTGTTACACAGGGCTGGTTACCTCTTGTAGTGGATGATTTCTCAGAGGTCTTCCCAGATGATTTTTCTGGCTTACCCCCACTGCGGGACGTGGAGTTCTCGATTGAGTTGGCATCGGGAACACAGCCTATATCTCTTCCCTCATATCTTATGGCCCCCACCTAATTGAGGGAATTAAAGATACATCTGGACGATTTGGAATCCAAAGGATTCATTCGCCCGAGCATCTCTCCATGGGCCGCACCAGTTTTATTCACGAAGAATGCCGACGGAACCCTTCGGTTGTGCGTTGATTATCGGAAATTCAACAAGGTAACCATCATGAATAATTACACTTTGCCTCGGATTGACAATTTTTTTGACCAAATGAAGGGGGGAAAGTGGTTTTCCAAGATTGATTTCTGTTCGGGATACCACCAGCTCAGGTTGAGAGAAGCAGATATTCTGAAGACGGCTTTTCGAAGTAGGTACAGTCTCTTCGAGTACTTGGTCATGCCTTTCGGACTGACGAATGCTCCTGCAGTTTTCATGGCAATCATGAATAGGGTGTTCCATCAATATCTCGACTCATTTGTCGTGGTATTCATGGATGACATCATGGTTTATTCTGGATCTGAGGAGGATCCTGAGCATCACCTGCGCGTTGTTTTGGGCACTTTGCGGGATCACCGCCTGTATGCCAAACTCTCGAAGAGCACTTTCTGGATTAGGGAAGTGAAGTTTCTGGGGCATGTCGTCTCAGAATAAGGGGTTTCAGTGGATACCGATAAGATCAGGGGAGTTATGTCATGGGAGTAGCCCAGAAATGTGTTTGATATCTGGAGTTTTCTGGGCTTGCCTGGTTATTACAGGCACTTTGTCCGAGACTTCTCACGGCTTGCCTCCCCCATGACCACACTCACCCAGAAAGGGGTGAAGTTTGAGTGGAGCCCATAGTTCCAGACATCTTTTGAGGAGTTGAAGTAGTAGTTAACCACTGCACCTGTGTTGACCTAACCAGAGTCAGGAAAGGGCTATGTGGTGTACTGTGATGCTTCGGGTATGGTCCTTGGATATGTGCTCATGTAGGATGACCATGTTGTGGCTTATGGTTCTCGCCAACTCCGGCCGCATGAGAAGAACTATCTGACTCACGTCTTGGAGTTGGCAGCAGTTATGCATGCCTTAAAGACGTGGCGTCACTATCTTTTTGGGGAGAATTTTGTGGTCTATTCTGACCATAATAGCCTGGACTATATTTTCTCTCAAAAGGATCTCAATTTTAGGCAGCGCCACTGGGTCGAGTACCATCAGGGTTTTGATTTTGATATTGTCTATACCCCTGGAAAGGGTAATGTGGTAGCTGACGTTTTGAGCAGAAAAGTACCAGTGCAGGCATTGAGGAAGTCTAGCGATGAGTGGACTTTGATGGGGCTCTTTGCCCAGATGCACTTGGAGAGCATGGAGCATAGTGGAGGCACCTTCTTGGTTAGCATCCAGTTGACTCCTACTCTTCTAGAGTTGATTCAGTGGGAGAAGCCTGGTGATGAGCTGTGTCAATGATCAATGCAGTTTCATCATGGTGGGGAGACTCCTTTTGATTGATCCTTGTCTCCCTAGAGGGTCTTGTTCTTCAAGGGCCGTGCTATAGTGCCATTGTCTCTGTGGAAGGTGGTGATGCAAGATAGCCACCAATCTTAGTGGGTTTTCCATCCTGGTACCACCAAGATGTATTATGATGTTCTCTGTCAGTTCTGGTGGCCAGGTATGAGACGGGACATAGCTAACTTTGTATCCAGATGCTACACTTTCCAGTAGGTAAAAGCAGAGCATCAGAGACCATATGGCCTACTCCAGTCATTACCCATTCCTACCTGGAATTGGGACGAGGTCTCCATGGGCTTCATTATTTTGTTGCCTCATACACCTAGGGGAAGGAATTCTATCTGGGTAGTTATTGACCGCTTGACCAAGTCAGCTCACTTTATTCTGATCAGAGATACAACGATGGTAGAGGAGCTGGGCCGCTTGTATGTTCAGGAGGTGGTCAGACTTCATGGTGTGTTGTTGGAAGTTGTTTCTGATAGGGACCCCTAATTTACATCTCGGTTTTGGGGAGGACTCCAAAAGGCTTTGGGGTCACAGATTAAAATGAGCATGGCTTACCATCCTCAGACCGATGGCCTGATAGAGCGGGCGAATCAGATTCGGGAAGACATGCTCGGAGCCTGTGAGTTAGATTTTGGAGGATCATGGGATATCCATTTGGGATTGATCGAGTTTTCTTATAATAACAGTTACCAGTCTTCCATCAGAATGGCACCCTTTGAGGCGCTCTATGGTCGGCCTTGTTGGTGTCCTCTATGTTGGGATGAGGTAGGCGAGACCTCACTCTTGGGACCAATCCTTTTTCAGGAGACGTCTGAGAAGGTCAAGCTGATTAGGCAGCGGTTGTTGATAGCTCAAAGTCGCCACAAGTCCTATGCAGATCAGAGGCAGCGGGATCTTCAGTTTTCAGTGGGGGACAAAGTGTTCCTGAAGGTGGCCCCTCGCTTGGGTCACCATCATTTGGGGAAGCAGGGGAAGCTAACACCGAGATATGTTGGACCCTTCGAGATTCTTGAGTGGGTTGGCAAGGTGGCATACAGGTTAGATTTTTTGTAACGCCCCTACCCCAGCTACCCAGAGTCGGTGCATTACTTCGTAACATTGGCATGATCACAAAAGATCAAGTCTCGAAAGACCTATTAGTTTAGTAGCCTTGGAAACACTAGATAAATTCATAAGTCTTACATTACATCATAAAGTGAAAAACTAATAACAAAGTCTTCATAGTCCACACTCATATCCTCTTCTGACTATCCCTGTAGGTCATTCCTAAAATACTTCTTTCACATCCTGGAAAATATTAAAACATTGAAAGGGGTGAGCTCAGATGCTCAGTAAGGATAACAATATAGCAGAAGCTTTCATCAATAAACATAAAAATTTAAGGAAATGTATAACTAAAACAAAAGCCTTTTAAACATGAACTTCAACATAATATGGAAAAAGTAAAATGAGATAATTCCATTCACTTCTTCACATGGATATTCTACTGGTCAAATAATCACATGCAATATCAATAACCACTTTCATAATGAGGGAATGTATAATGCCAGACATTCTGAAACATTTTGTCAAGGCCTCGGCCAAGACGTCTAAAATTATTAAGGCCTCGGCCAAAACCATAAATCAAATTGGGAAAGGGCCTCAGCCAATTCCACATCTAGTTGTCTCATGAGACCTACCGATGCATCGAGGATCTATAGCGGGCTCCACCCGTCACTTATTAAGTCCAATACATTCCTCATATAAATAGGTTTAAACATATCATAAACCATAACATAATCGTATCACATAAAACATGCATAAAGGAAACATAACATTTCCACATTTCAATCACAAGATATCAATACAACACATTGATATAATAGAAACGCTTTCAAAACCATTTTCAATACCAAAATAAAAGAATGTTAAAACTTTGTATTTATTTTTCATTAAAAAAAATGATGGCTTGTAGAGGAAGCCGAAACTAAAATAATGGTCACGGCGGCGGAGAAGTCGTTGTTGCCACATAAGTACGGAAAGAAAAACATTCCCTTTTGTCATTTAGCAAAGCGCTTCATATAAAAAATATTCCTTTTGGATAAACGTAAAAGTCAAAGGGGTTTATACACCGTATAAAAGAAAGTTGTGTATAAAACCAAATATGCCTCAATGAAAGGGGATTGAGACGAAGTCCTTAAAAAGACCATTTTTTAAATAAAGTACATCTATAATGTGTATTCATTATAAGTACACATAAATAATGTAAAAATACAAGATAGGACATAATAATATCATGACATAATTTGAATGTAGGAGATTAACCCAAAGAATAGAAATTGGGTTAAGAAGTTCCCTTACCTTGTGTCTGACTTGATTCGACCGTTCTTTAACCTCCTGAATAATAAAGTAGAGTTAATATCTACCATTTTCAATTTCATTATCCTTTTTATATCACTTATTACAATGTTATGAACATTATGTAATTATTTAAGTTAATAACGGTCGTTTTGTCGATTTTTGGTACTGGAGTCAACAATAAACTTCTTATAATTACAAGTTGTTTATGTGGTAGAATATCCATTATCTCTAGAATTATATTCATGATTTAGATGCCATATATATCATATATATCCAGTATATACATTCATTTATAACATTACGTAACATTTAGAGGTAAAAATGAAATGCACTGTTCATGGAGACGGTAAGCCGTACGTACGCATGAACGCTACTTTCATTTCTATTTCATATTTAATGGAATTAAATAATAATTATTAAAGGTATAATATAGTTCCATTATAATATCATATATAATATCATTTACTCCATCCTTTATACATCCCACATATGGCATTAACGATTCACATCACTTTGAGGGGGCGGTAGTCCGCACTTCCTAAAATGAAATTTTCGCGTTTACCCATAATGGAAATCATAAAGTATGCCATAAATGAGAAATAAAGAAGCATAAGTAAAACATAAACATATTATATATCATATATAAATATATTTACATCTTAATGGCCACCTTTTAAGGTGTTATATGAGTGTTGAACAATCATCGTTTCGTGAGGCAGAAATTCGCCATCCACAGAAACCATATGTTCTTTAACCATTAGATCTAGGTGTGTGTAAGTGTAGCTCAAATCCTTCTTATAACAACATCCTAGTATATTTAGTATACTGTTGTTGTTAAAAAATAAATGAATAAAAAGAGTTTAGGGGGTTGGAGAAGAAAAATAAAACAAAACATCATTAGAGAAGACATTACCTTTAAATCGGGTAACTCTATTGATTGGAGCCAAAGGCTTCCTTGGGAAGAGTTCTGCCCAAAGTGAGGCTTCTAGGAGTAAGAGGGGGAAGGTGGGAGAGTATTTGGGCAGATTTTGGCCGAGCCAAATGGCTTGACGGTGTGAATAAGGTGGGAGAGGTGGGGGCCTTTTATAAGTGGAGAGGTGGGGCTCTTTTGGAAAGATTGAAATGTTACATTATTACACAATGATTTTCGGATTATAAAGGTCTCACACTTATATAATTCGTGGATAAGGTGATAAGGGTTATAAATATACCCATCCAATAATCTTTGGACAAGTTTAAGCCTTGTATTTTACATTATCTTTTCATTTTATTAAAATCGTTAAATAATGAGGTCATCGCTGCATCATAATGATGTCATAGATAATTTAATTTATTTAATGTCTAAAAATTATAAAAAAAATACTATGATGTATTAAATCTTTTTATCTTTCTAATTAATATTTATAGTCAAAATTTGGACTTGTGTAACCCCACTTAAAAACTGTTTTAGTAAAATAACTCATGTTTGTGTCAATTTAATTTTAACATTAAATAAATATATATTAATGTCATTTTCCAACCAAAGTGGCTCCATGGGGTCCCCAAGTTGACCCATGGGTTATCTTGGTCGGCCATGACTCATCCAATAGGAGTAGGACAAGTGTAAAGCTCATCTCATATTATTAAAACATTATTTTTACCTTAAACTACACTAATTACCTCTAATCGCGATTAAGAACTTAAAAGTTACTATTCACCAAAAAATTATTTTAATCACATAGAACCACATTTTTCTTCTTAATGACAACCATGTATGTCGGATTTTTGAAAATCAAATCACAGAAGTGGTAATATTTCATTTTAACGAAAAATCAGTTTTTAACAACCACTTAGTGGTTTCACTATTCATCAAAAATTGAAGTTTTTCAGAATAAGGCCAAATTTTCACCCTAAGCTATAATTGATATTCCAAATTCAAAAATGATGTCTATTTTACAAAATTCCAAACATATAAGTTGCATTAATTAATTTTATAATTAATTCCCGCTGTTACAACAAATAGCGTGTTTTTAAGAAACAATTTATATCAAAAGATTGGCAATTGTTTATATCCAATTTCAATGTTAAATTAATTCTAATGAACACCATTGGATAAAATGGTAAAAATATATTCTAATTATAATTTAAAACCACTAAATAGTATAATTTATCACTATTAATTATTTTGATTAAAAAAGTTGTTTTTAAGTATTTTTCACTATTCATAAAAAATAGAAGTTCTCAGAAAAATACCAAAAATTCAACATAGGCTAATTTCGATATTCCGAATCCAAAAATGAAGTCCATTTTGATAAATAAAATTTATAAAATTTCAAAAAGTAGGTATTACTATTCACAACGGCTAGTTTAATTCGTTGTGGTGTGTGTTAGAGCTCGAGGTTGCGTACAACACACGCTATTGCATTATTCGAAGTGAAACGTACCGTGGAAGCTTGGGGTGTTACATTATCCCCTCCTTCAATAAATTTCATCCTCGCAATTTGAAATTTTTCTTTGAAAATATAATTTTGAAAAGAGAAAATACCTTTGAGGAAAACCCACATCGGAAATAAGGTTAATAAAAATATAACATTAAAAGAAAGAAAGATAAGTACAAAGGTCACCCGATATAGCCCATTCTAGGATTCTATGAAAATATGGATATGGAGGAGAAACAAACCATCAAGGTCTGATGGGGAGTTATAGAAAATAGGATTAAGAGAAAGTTTAACTACAAGAAAATCACAAACATGTGATTGGTTAAACGGTCATTGAATCCCCAGTTGGAAAAGTTAACCGACAACATTTTTGTTTTAAGTTACCTTTTATAATGTTGAGGAATTTATTTAGGATATTTACTAAGAACGTAAGGGAATATACATACTTGTTATGTATACTTTCATTCGTTAATAAATTTTTACCACAAACCCAACTTTTACTCCAAATGGTAACGGAACTCAAAAATATTCTATTTATCCTAATTGTATAAGGTTCCAAATGTTAACACATACTATTTAGATTAGTAAAATTATTTTGTAATAACCAGGGACTTCCTGTAGGCTAGTGGTAGGAAATAAAGGCCTGTCGCACTATGATTGTGGGTTCGATTCCTGCAGCTTTGTCCGACGCGATGGGTTATTCCCCACCCTGCAGGTTTTCCTTTTCCTAAAATTATAGTATTATAATATTCCAAAAATAATCTTCTGAAATTATTTAACCTTAAACAATACTATCCATGGTTCAACTTAATCCATTCCAACCTTAATAGTTATCCAAAATACCTCCGTCCAGACTTTCTCTAAAAGGTCTCTAAATTCCAAAATCAATTGTAACATCAGATTCCCCAAACAAAGAAAAGTTTCTCTTATTATCACATACTGAAAATATGATTACCTTAATCATATTAAAACCTTACTGAAATGAACAAGTACTACAGTAAAATCCATATATATATATCACATTATTCTTATAACCAAAATAAAATCCTTGAGTCCAAAAGCACCAATACATTAATTATTCCGCTTCAACTGTAGTCACAGCATAAGATTGGCCTTGATACCTTGGCCTTTTCTGAGGTAAGTTTCCTTGACGCTTAGGACATTCATTTGCATAATGCCCCATTTCCCTACAATTTTAGCATTCAACTTTGACAGCCTCTTTCTTTCCCTTGCAATCACGAGCCTGGTGACCCTTTTCTCCACATTTATAACAAACTCCCATTCCTTTTAGGCACGTACCAGGGTGATTCTTCCCATAATTATCACATAATGGAAAATCCTTCTTTCCCCTTTTCCCTTTATCTGTCTCTTGTTCCACCGTTCTCTTCTTCTCTTACTTTACTTTGTTGTCGTAAGACTTAGAGAATTCCTTTTCTGTCTTGATAGCACACGAGACAATATCTTCGTATGGTGAGAAGGATTGTGATACTAAAGCTAGATGGAGAAATGGTTTTAACCCATCAAAGAAACGATCAGTCTTACTCCTTGGGTTACATATATAATCTGCAGCATACCTCGCTAACCTTGTAATGTTGGCCTCATACTTTGCGACATTCTCATCCTCCTTCTACCTCAGACTCAGAAATTGCCTTTCCATATCTGCTCGATGGTCACGAGGAAAGTATTTTTCTACCAAAATCTCTTTGAACTCCCTCCATTACATATTCGATATGTCATCATCTTCCTCTGTGTTTTGAATCAGCGACCACCACTGATCGACATCTCCAGTGAGGCGGTAAACTTCCATGACAACCTTCTCCCTTTCGCTACTCCCCAAGGCATGGAATATTTTCTCTAAGGAGTTTATCCATTGCTCAACTACTAACGGATTTGTACCCCCATTAAATATTGGTGGTTGTTGACTCATGAAGCGGTCTAACATTGATCCTCCAAGTTGCGGATCAGGGTGCTCCATACGAGTAAGGTTATTATTCATAACCTGAGCGAGTTGTCCCAGTATGGTAATAAGTTGATCAACACCAGTTGTATCTCCAGATCCACAATAATTATCTTGAGTAGGAGGGCAATCCCTACACAGAGTGCGTGCATTGATACGGTTTCCATTCCTTCCACTAGGTGCCATTTCTAAACAATGGCATAAACTAGATTAGTTTATGAATCAAAATACATAATTCCATAATTGTAAGATACTTAACATAAATTGAACTATTTATTGATATAATCCATAAAAATGTTTTCTTTGAGAAATTATATACTCATAACCCTTCATAGTGGTTTATAAAGAAAATTAGAATTATCCAAAGCATATCCCCCGGGAGTGTCGTAACCAAGAGTGCAGCAAGGCCCGTTGTCGTGCACCAGTTCCCATTCGAGTCTAGCTCAAAGCGGTGTTTTTGGGTTTTACCCCTAGGTACATCTGTGTCAGAGCCGCCTCTACCTTCTCATATCCATACGGGGATGTATTTCTTGGAAAACTCACAAAATCTCTACAATAACAAAATTATAGGAAGTTCTTCTATACTAATCCTCAAAGTCTATCTTTGGGCTATGTGCTGTAATCAGAGTTTATCTAAATCTAGCTTCCAAGGTTAGTACTAAACTGCCTCTGATACCAACTGTAACGCCCCGACCCCAGCTACCCAGAGTCGGTGCATTACTTCATAACATTGGCATGATCACAAAAGATCAAGTCTCGAAAGACTGATTAGTTTAGTAGCCTTGGAAACACTAGATACATTCATAAGTCTTACATTACATCATAAAGTGAAAAACTAATAACAAAGTCTTCATATTCCACACTCATATCCTCTTCTAACTATCCCTGCAGGTCATTCCTAAAATACTTCTTTCACATCTTGGAAAATATTAAAACATTCAAAGGGGTGAGCTCAGATGCTCAGTAAGGATAACAATATAGCGGAAGCTTTCATCAATAAACATAAACTTTTAAGGCAATGTATAACTAAAACAAAAGCCTTTTAAACATGAACTTCAACATAATATGGCAAAAGTAAAATGAGATAATGCCATTTACTTCTTCACATGGATATTCTGCTGGTCGAATAATCACATTCAATATCAATAACCACTTTCATAATGAGGGAATGTATAATGCCAGACATTCTGAAACATTTTGTCAAGGCCTCGACCAAGACATCTAAAATGATTAAGGCCTCGACCAAAACCATAAATCAAATTGGGAAAGGGCCTCGGCCAATTCCACGTCTAGTTGTCTCATGAGACCTACCGATGCATCGAGGAGCTATAGCGGGCTCCACCCGTCACTTATTAAGTCCAATACATTCCTAATATGAATAGGTGTAAACATATCATAAACCATAACATAATCGTATCACATAAAACATGCATAAAGGAAACATAACATTTCCACATTTCAATCAAAAGATATCAATACAACACATTGATATAATAAAAACGCTTTCAAAACCATTTTCAATACCAAAATAAAAGAAAGTTAAAACATTGTATTTATTTTTCATTAAAAAAAATGATGGCATGTAGAGGAATCCGAAACTCAAATAATGGTCACGGCGGCGAAGAAGTCATTGTTTCCGCATAAGTACGGAAAGAAAAACATTCCCTTTTGTCATTTAGCAAAACTCTTCGTATAAAAAATATTCCTTTTTAATAAACGTAAAAGTCAAAGGGGTTTATACACCGTATAAAAGAAAGTTGTGTATAAAACCAAATATGCCTCAATGAAAGGGGATTGAGACGAAGTCCTTAAAAAGATCATTTTTTTAAATAAAGTACATCTATAATATGTATTCACTATAAGTACACATAAATAATGTAAAAATACAAGATAGGACATAATAATATCATGACATAATTTGAAAGTAGGAGATTAACCCAAAGAATATAAATTGGGTTAAGAAGTTCCCTTACCTTGTGTCCGACTTTATTCGACCGTTCTTTAACCTCCTGAATAATAAACTAGAGTTAATATATACCATTTTCAATTTCATTATCCTTTTTATATCACTTATTACAATGTTATGAACATTATGTAATTATTTAAGTTAATAACGGTCATTTTGTCGATTTTTGGTACTGGAGTCAACAATAAACTTCTTATAATTACAAGTTGTTTATGTGGTAGAATATCCATTATCTCTAGAATTATATTCATGATTTAGATGTCATATATATCATATATATCAAGTATATACATTCATTTATAACATTACGTAACATTTAGAGGTAAAAATGAAATGCACCGTTCATGGAGACGGTAAGCCGTACGTACGCATGAACGCTACATTCATTTCTATTTCATATTTAATGGAATTAAATCATAATTATATAAAGGTATAATATAGTTCCAGTATAACATCATATATAATATCATTTACTCCATCCTTTATACATCCCACATATGGCATTAACGATTCACATCACTTGGAGGGGGCGGTAGTCCACACTTCCTAAAATGAAATTTTCGCGTTTACCCATAATGGAAATCATAAAGTATGCCATAAATGAGAAATACAGAAGCATAAGTAAAACATAAACATATTATATATCATATATAAATATAGTGACATCTTAATGGCCACCTTTGAAGGTGTTATATGAGTGTTGAACAATCATCGTTTCGTGAGGTAGAAATTCGCCATCCACAAAAACCGTATGTTCTTTAACCATTAGATGTAGGTGTGTGTAAGTGTAGCTCGAATCCTTATTATAACAACATCCTAGTATATTGAGGATACTGGTGTTGTTAAAAAAGAAATTAATAAAAAGAGTTTAGTGGGTTGGAGAAGAAAAAAAACAAAACAACATTAGAGAAGACATTACCTTTAAATCGGGTAACTCTTTTGATTGGAGACAAAGGATTCCTTGGGAAGAGTTCTGCCCAAAGTGAGGCTTCTAGGAGTAAGAGGGGGAAGTTGGGAGAGTATTTGGGCAGAGGTTGGCCGAGCCAAATGGCTTGAAGGTGTGAATAAGGTGGGAGAGGTGGGGGCCTTTTATAAGTGGAGAGGAGGGGTTATTTTGGAAAGATTGAAATGTTACATTATTACACAATGCTTTTCGGATTCTAAAGAACCCACACTTATATAATTCGTGGATAAGGTGATAAGGGTTCGAAATATACCCATACAATATTCTTTGGACAAGTTTAAGCCTTGGATTTTTCATTATCTTTTCATTTTATTAAAATTGTTAAATAATGAGGTCATCGCTGCATCATAATAATGTCATAAATAATTTAATTTATTTAATGTCTAAAAATTATAAAAAAAATAATATGATGTAGGAAATATTTTTATCTTTCTAATGAATATTTATAGTCAAAATATGGACTTGTTTAACCCCACTTAAAAACTGTTTGAGTAAAACAACTCATGTTTGTGTCAATTTAATTTTAACATTAAATAAATATATATTAATGTCATTTTCCAACCAAAGTGGCTCCATGGGGTCCCCAAGTTGACCCATGGGTTGTCTTGGTCATCCATGACTCATCCAATATGAGTAGGACAAGTTTCAAGCTCATCTCATATTATTAAAACATTATTTTTACCTTAAACTACACTAATTACCTCTAATCGCGATTAAGAACTTAAAAGTTACTATTCACAAAAAAAAATTATTTTAATCTCATCGAACCACATTTTGCTTCTTAATGACAACCATGTATGTCGGATTTTTGAAAAACAAATCACAGAAGTGGTAATATTTTATTTTAACGAAAAAACAGATTTTAACAACCACTTAGTGGTTTCACTATTCATCAAAAATTGAAGTTTTTCAGAATAAGGCCAAAATTTCACCCTAAGCTATAATTGATATTACGAATTCAAAAATGATGTCTATTTTAAAAAATTCCAAACATATAATTTTCATTAATTAATTTTATAATTAATTCCCGCTGTTACAACAAATAGCGTGTTTTTAAGAAACAATTTATATCAAAAGATTGGCAATTGTTTATATCCAATTTCAATGTTAAATTAATTCTAATGACCACCATGGGATAAAATGGTAAAAATATATTCTAATTATACTTTAAAACCACTAAATAGTATAATTTATCAATATAAATTATTTTTATTAAAAAAGTTGTTTTTAAGTATTTTTCACTATTCATAAAAATAGAATTTCTCAGAAAAATACCAAAAATTCAACATAGGCTAATTTTGATATTCCGAATACGAAAATGAAGTCCATTTTGATAAATAATATTTATAAAATTTCAAAAAGTAGGTATTACTATTCAAAATGGCTAGTTTAATTCGTTGTGGTGTGTGTTAGAGCTCAAGGATGCATACAACACACGCTATTGCATTATTCGAAGTGAAACGTACCGTGGAAGCTTGGGGTGTTACATTTTCCGTTTCAGTTGACGTTGATTCGCGACATATTTCAAGTCTCCCAACTAAAGAAGTACAACCCCGATCCGTCGCATGTGGTGAATTGGGAGGAGCTGGAGATAGAGTCTGACTTGTCTGTGGTTGAGCGACCAGTGCATATAGTGGATTCTCAGGAAAAGGGGTTGTGTGGAAAGTCCATTCCTCTGGTCCATGTTCTCTGGCAGCACGAGAATGATGAGCATGAGACTTGGGAGCAGAAGTCATGGATCGAGCAGGAGTACCCTTTTCTATTCTCTAATCAGGCATTGAGCTGACTTTCCAAGGGCAGAATGTTTTCATGGTGGGGAGAATTGTCACACATGTACTCCGCTATGAGGTATGACCTTAATTTTAAATTTTTATTTCATGAGTTTAATCGCTTGATTATTTATTTACAGGTTTTAAGTGTGGGCTGAACCTGATGTGAGGCCTTTGCTGTGGCGCTGATAAATGCACATTTTCTCTACATCGCTCGGTGCACGGGCAGAGCAGGGGTTTAGCCGCGTGACCTTTCCTTTTTAACATGTGGCGCTCGCTACGTGAATGTTCATTTGCCCGGGAATTAACTTCAGTTTCAATGTATTATTATTATTATTATTATTATTATGTTATTATTATAATTATTATTATGTTATTATTATTATTATGTTATTATTATTGTTATTATTTTATTATTATTATTATTTTATTATTATTATTATTATTAATAATATTATTATTATTATGTTATTATTATTATTTCTAATAGTATTATTTTTTTATTGGTTATTATGTTATTAGTATTTTTATTACTACTAATATTATTATTATTATTATATTAGTATCATTAACTTATATTAATTAATTTGTTTAATTCCCCCCCCCCCTGAAACCCTAGCCGCCACCCCTTTCTTTTATTTTTTTTATTTTATTTTTATTTTTTTCTTTCTTTCCTTTTCTTCCTCCCCACGAATCGCTCTCTCTCTATTTCCCTTCCTTCTCTCCCGGTGCTGCTCTCCCACAACGCTCCCCCTTCTTCCTTTTCTCTAGCCACGCGCTTCACCCCTCCTTCTCCCTTCCCTTCTCCTTCTCTCCTTCTTCTTCTCCTCCTCCTCCTTCTTCTTTTCTTGATCTCCTTCCTTCTTCTTCTACCGCACTCCACCTCCCTTCTCTCCTCCAACAGGTCGCCGCCCTTCTCCTGCTCGGCCACCCGCTCGGCCAAGCCTCCTTCTCGGCCACCCGCTAGGCCACGCCTCCCTGCTCCCACTGTCCCGGCTCCGCCGCCCTCCACTAGCAGACTGCCGCACCCCCTATCCATGTTCGGCTACCCTCCACCAGCAGACCGCCACACCCCTATCCTGTTCCGCCGCACCTCCCCGCTCGGCCATGCTCCGCCGCACCTCCCTGCTCGGCCAAACCCCTGTTAGTCCCATTAACAATTTATTTTGTTATTATTATTATTATGTTTATAATATTATTATTATATTGCTATTATTATTATACTATTATTATTATTATGTTTTTATTATGATTATTGATATGCTATTATTATTATTTTTGAATTATTATTATTATTATTATGTTATTATTATTATTATTATGTTATTATTTTGATTATTATGATGTTATTATTATTATATTATTGTTATTACAATTATTATTATGTTATTATTATTTTTGAATCTATTTAACGATCTGCTGTTTCAGGACCTGTTTGACGGCTCGATACGGTGTGACCGTTGCGCAACGGGAGTTTTGCGCCGTGTCATTTTATGTTTTTGTTTTAAGTAAGTGGTTCCGCACACAAGTATTAGTTTACAATAATATTCTTTATTATTTAATTAATTTAATGTTTTATCCATTTGTTTACATGCTGTGAAATTTTTCCTCTGACTTAGAGTTATTGTGTGTTTGTTTAGTTAGAGCTATGTTTTGGTGACTCTAGTTAATTTTATTGTGAAAACTCCCTTTGGACTGTTTATTATTGTTTGCAAACTGTGCAGTGTGTGAGTTAGGAAGTGAAGATGATGCAGTTTATATTTTGGCATGTGTCAGCATATGTTCTATTTAAAAAAAGGGTTTTGAGTGACTTTTTCCTTCAAAAACTTTTGTGACATGTTTGAAACTGTTTAATAATCTCTTTTAGTGGGTTGCTCAATTATTAAAGTGTTTTGATAAGCTTTGCAGCTAGTTTAATTTAATGTGTAAGGGGTGAAGATTTAGTTTTTTTTAAGTTTTGTGTGCATGTGGTTTTCATAAAGGATATCATTGTGCATGTGACATGTTATGTGAACTTTGAATTTAGGTGAGCACAAGGAGGGAAGTCGGGGTATTAGGTGGGGAGACTAGGACTTGTGAGCTAGTGTTACGGAGATGACCCGACCCAGTTTTATCGGTAGGTTTGACGATTGGAACACTAACTAAACATATGATATCTGAGGGTCGTGTCCTTCTAGGCCATGTGTTCTGAGGGTCGTGGCCTTCTAATCCACGTTATGTGAGGGTCGTGGCCACCAAATCCATGTTTCATCGAGACACGACGTTCTAGGGTCCCACATGCTCTAGTACCCTTTTGGGCCTCTCCCATACTTTGGTGCTACCGGTTACTCTGAACGCACAATGATACGTGATATGTCACTTGAATTACTACCCAAGTTTGTTTATCTTGAACTGTATTTCTTTGATGTCATTTGATAAAAACCATTTCTTTTTTTCCACCTTTTTTTTCTTTATTTAGCATTGAAAATGGTTTGTCTTTTGATATTTGTGCGTGGAATATTTTCTTGGTGATATCATGTTGGGTGATTTCTCACACCCTACTTACACCCTTGGGTGTAAGTATATTTGTTTACTTCTGATACAGGTAAGGGTCCAGCTTTTGGGAGCATTGGTTCAGGTTGTTAGCAGGCCTATCTACGTGGCATTTTGGTGGTGTCTTAGGGGCGGTGTCCTCACACCGGGTGACAGTTCTTAGGTTGGTTTTTGGTCACCTTGTTTTTAGTGTTATTTGGATTTTGAATACTTGTGACTCAAAAACCTGTTTTGGTTGAATTCATGTCTGGCTTCCACTTTTACTTTTGTTTGGTTTATTTTGGTGGGATTCTTTATTTTTGTTACTCGGGTAAACCGTTCTCAAATTTAAAATGGATACATGGGCACCTGTGCCAGCCCGTGGGGATCGGGGATGCCCTTCGGGCCTTACCGCGGGTCGGGTCGGGTGTCGAGTTGATAGCGACCCGATTCAGTTCATGACAAAACACAAGAAAGACTCCCTCATGAATGACCATCTTTAAAAATTCCTTCCTATAAACAAAATATATAGTTTTGATTATCTTAAGACTATCCATAAAGTTTATAACTATAGATAAGATGGTCTTACATCACCTCGATGACTGATTATCCCTACTAAGACTCCTCCACCTACTGCATCAAGGATGACTCCACAGTCATCTAATAAAGAAATCATCACCCACTTCTATCTCCAATTTCATGATGTATCACTGAACGATCCTCTATCTTCTCCCAGACATCTACAAACTCCAGTTCCACATCTCCTAAATAATTTTAACTAATAGTATCCACAACAATTTTCCCTTTCCCAAGGTATAATATATTTCATAATCATAATCCTGTTGAATCTCCATCCACCTCCACTGGTGTAGATTCTGATCTCATTGAGAAAATATGTGTTTTAAACTCTTAGAGTCTATAAAAACCACAATGTTATCACAAATTTGGTAATATCACGACAATTTAAATGAAAAATACACTACTTATAACTCAATATCATGGGTGTAATAGTCACTCTCATGGGTATGTAGCTTCCATGACCCATAATGGATTTCCTCTCTTTATTGAATCAATACATATCTCAATATTAAATGGGATGTGTCATTGAAAAAATTAAACAAAAACCCATCCTTGGGAAACTGAATAAATAGATAATTTGTCAACTTATCTTTATAAAAACTGAACATTTTTCCAAAATGATCTACAGGGACTCGTGGTTTTTGATCAGATGAAATTCGAAATGAATTTTATTTTTTTTCATTTGATGAATGGTCTATTTTGTAAACTGAACCTTGAAATTAAATTAGATGAGTTAGAACACTTAAATGTGTTTTTTAGACTAGGATTAATTCTATATGGGTACCTCTAGTGTTCCGTCATGTTTTTGGAGAATACAGACTTGGAATCCTTCTTTAAGGAAGAAGCAAGCAAGGTGCACAATTTTTATGAAAACATGAATCCCTTAGATAAAACTATGAAGCCTTGTACAGTTGAGAAAGTGGTTTCTGGTGGTTTGGTATAACTATGTGGGATTTTACTCAGGGTTGTGCATCTTACTAGAGGTTTTGGACTTATTGGAAACACATGGATTGTGCGTGGTTTCCCAAACCATGTGCATGATCTGTGCAACCTCCCTCCTTAAGAATCAGTACAAGAACATTTTGAACACAATTTTGCCAAGGATCAGTCCTAACCATGTGGCACATTAATGGGGTAATTTTTTTGATTTTTCCTTTTCCTCTTTATTTCTATTTCCTCCTCCATTCATCACCCTCCTCCATGTGAAGCATCCTCTTATGTGGTTTCTTCTTCTTATCTTTTATGTATGAGGAGATCTCCCTCACACAGCCTCTGATTCGAGTGATGTAAAATGTATTGAATATACCTTGGTATGTTTATGAATTTTTTCTATTCTATTTTTTTATATCTTCTCTCCCTCTATATTGATTTTGTGTGGCCCAATTCACCCAATTTTGGGTATTTTTTCTATTTCTATGATTTCTCTCAAAACAGACCAAATCAGGATTCGATATCGAATATGTGGGTCTTCCTTAGTATATGGAATGTGTTACATCTTCATTCCCAATACATTATTGTGTTCAATATGGTCCTCCATTATTCCACATTCTGAAATCTTCTGTAAATGCCTCCCTTTTTTCAAATAAATTAAATTGAACCCATTACCATGTCTGGTATAACCCTTGTGTGTGTAAAATAAACCAATTTTATAATTACTTTACCTATTCTCATTTTAATGGGTTTGGTTCTATTATCATATTGATTTGGGCTAATAAACAGGTGACTAGGAATTCATTGGAACTTGGTAAGAAGTTGAACCTTGGAGTGATGAGCCCACGTATAGAGAAAATTTGAAGGGGAAGGTGATGGGATTTTGGTTCATATTTTTCATCATTATATTTGATTATGATTTCAACAAAAGTGATTGGGGTACTTACCACCTCTTATATATTAATAATATTTTAGTTATTTATCCATTTCTTGGTATGAAAAGGATGTATCATTACATTCATCATTATAGAAACATAGGCATTCGCATTCCATGCATATTCCATGACATGTGGATTGAATTGTTAGGTTAATTGAAATTTTTTATGTGCCTTATAGGTTAATTTCATTACTATTATCTACCATACTAGGTTTTTCTGTGAAATTCATAGATTTTTACTACTTTAGTATTTAATTTCATTCTTTTTTATAACATGATTAATTGTTTAATTAGTATTCTTTATTTTATTGTTATGTCATGCTTCCATGATTCTAGTATTATGAGTAGTATGTTGTTTTTGTTTCCCTAGTTATGTAGTATCTTTCACTGGATAATTTCAATGATTCCAAGTTTTTTGTACCATGTTAATTTTCATGTAATTCTTATGTGTATAATGATTAGTAAAAAATTTTAAAATGAGAAATTGTTTATGGGTGGTGAAACCTTAAAAACAAATCATAACATATTTGAGCAATGAACCATTAATTCCATGGGATAAAATATTTATTGGTTGTAGTTAATTCGGTTCCAATTTCTATGTTGTAAAGTGTATAGGCACTTTATGAATTGGAAAAACGTTACCCATATAGTTGAACCATTATAGATTCACTTTATATAGTTAACAGATATCGCATAAATGTTATGGTTGTTGGATTTTCATTAATGCCTATATAAAATTTTCAATGTTAAATGGGAGCCTTCCTGTAATCTATAAATTGTATGTGTTATTTTTTTATTATGTATTGTTTACACGTATTATCAAACCTTTTTTATATATTTTTTAGACATACGGATATTGTAAAAATAAAAAATTATAAAATTTGATATTAAAAGGTTCAGTATACTTATAAAGGCTTTCAATTCAATCAATTGAGAATGAATACCCATACGACTAATTTTCTAAATGTACAACTAGACCCATGTAGGTTATTTAGGGAATGTCACTTATGAAATGAACCACTAAAGATGATTTGAAAAATATAAATAATTAAATGTTTTTGTTTCTTTTAATTGAAGAGAAAATAGTTTAACAATACCCATGTAGGTTTTTATTTGATTAATATTTCAGTCCTTAGTAATTAAACCCCTGGATCTATACTCATACTTTATAGTGATTGTTATTTAAACAAACTATAGTCATTTATATGGTTTTACACATGAGTCTTCAGTGGCATCATACTTGACCAGTGCCTCTTACATTAATAAGAACCCTTTTAACCTATTTTTAGATATATTTATATATGAGTCATTAGTTAATTAAGATTCCAAATTCATCCTAAATGGTGTTTTTCTCTATATATTATAATTAAATTTTTCTTTAACTATGAAAATTGTGAAAGCTAGTAATTAATTGAATGATGTTAATTAGGGTCTTGTAAATCAATATCCTTATTAATGATGATGTCATTAAAATAAATAATATTTAATAAAAGTTTAAATTAACTTTCCTATGTGCATTGTGGAAATTTTAAAATATTTTAATGATTATACTTTACTTAAATGGTGTTTTTCATAAAAATGTGGTCCCTCAAAAGTTTAAAGAATTAAATGTGATTTAGGTTAATAAGATGAAATGGAACCTTAAAAGGTTTACTTAGTTTTCAACCTCATGTAATGGTCATATATATGTTTCATGAACCTATCTAAGAACATAGAATGAGAATTATCTGTATGAATCTTCTAATTTAATTGAATCAAAGTCAAAGTCCCATAAGCCTAGTGGCCTTTTGTAAGCATGGACTCTCTTTTTTTGGTGGACACAGTATACTTTGATAATGGGCTAGAAAATTTTAGGGAGATCCCTTAGATATTTAAATCCATTTCTAGTGTCTTATGAGTATTTTCTCTTTTGAGGTATTATTCAGGTGTCATTTTTCCCTCATCTGAATCTTATCTTTTAAAAGTGAGACCATTGATTTGATGGGTGGTTTCATTTTGTTTTGGACTTTTATAAGAGAGAGATCGTTATGAAATGCTATTTTATGGTGGTATATAAATTCCTTGGGAATATAAATTCTATTGGTTGGTTATGTGACACTTCTTTTACTTTTTATTTAGTGTTGGTTGACTCAGGATGTCTTTAGTGTGTTTTCCAGTCATATTGAATGGTGAAACCACCACCTGATTCCTATTATAGTCCATCAAATACTAAATTAAATAGGTATAAAAACCCTATAGATATTATCTAGGATGTTATATTTTCGTAGGTTATCATGGAGTACTATATGTTGGTATACGTGATACTGTTAACTTGATAAATGTTAAAACAAACTATTTCGGTTTAGTGGAAGCTATTTAAGCCTTGAGTTGTGACACACCAATAACATGTTCTCTCTAAAGTAGGGTAACCTGGGAGTAAGGTAAATCCAACAGACCCCAATATTAGGTATTATTTTTAAAGAGGATAAGACGATTGACGTGATGGTCAGTCATCTTGGATTTTACACCCAATGTTATGCCTCACGTGGACATAAATTAGGAGGAGAGTCATGTATACATCTAAATGTGAATCTAATCTAATATTATTAAGCATATGATTTTCTATTACTTTAGTTTAATGATTTCCAAATGTGATAAAAACCTAAAATACCCATGGATAGTAGTCTATAGAGTGTTCATTGTGGGATGGGATCCCTTCATCAGTAGATAAAATGACTAAGAAACTTCTAATGTGGCAAGAATTTTGTCAGAATTGTCATGGAAATTACTCCAAGTAGAGGGATAACAACCATGGAAAGGCCATTTGGAAAGGGTCATATTGCACAAAATTACCATGGATGGTGTCATTTATGTTATGAAAATTCTTGAAATATTGAATGACGATGTGGATCTTGGATGTATATGCACCCTTTCTTGACATTGTTGGTTAATGATTATAACAATTGAGTATTAATGAACATAGAAATTACATCACTTTAGGAGAACGCTTAAAACATTATAAAAATTTCCCAAATACCATATTAGTTTAGTGCCTATAGAAACATGAAAAAAAACATCTAACTCTATTAAATTTCTTCAATTCATCCAACGAAGATCTTCCCCTTAGTAATTAAACTTAAAAACCTTGTTTACTAACCTGCGGTAGGGAAACATATATATAGGGTGAACTCAAATGCTAAGTAAAGGTAAATACTAGAAATTCCTAAGAATAACATAAACAAATGTGTATGGAAACATGATCATGATAATTATAAGATCACTCCCTACATATCAAAGATCATAAATATGAATCATATCATAATTAATTTCAGTTCATAAGATATGAGTCACAAGGAAATAAAGAGAATAAGCTATGAAAGTATAACATAAGAGTTAGACGTAGATATTTACTATACAAATAATAATTTAATATCATTCTCAATAAATAAAGATGCATTGATAGTAATTTTCAGGACACTTAATAGGGACTACACCTATTGGGATTGACACACCACCATCCCTAGTTGTAGTCCTTTCCTTATATGGGATTTGGTTTTCCCAATCTTCCCATAGTGGATTAGGTTTCCCCATCCTCCCATCATGCATCAAGTCCAAAAACGTTATTACCATCATTATCTCATGATATATAAATAATTAACTAATGAATTATAGAGAGATATAGCTCCCAACCATCACCTAATGAAAACCATACATATGTATTCTATAAAAAAATAAATCATTCATCATATCAAAACCCATGGAATGAAATTTGTTTCATAAACATCATTCAATCAAAACATAACCCATGTAAAATAAATAGGTTTAATAAATATCATTCCATAATAAGAATAAAACATATAAGAAATAATATTAATGGTATTCTTGTATCATACCCAAATAAATCATAAACTATTGCAAAGTATGTCATATTGGATGGAAAATAATTTGGAAAGATATTTTAAAAACTTTTGTTGAGAAAAATATCTTTTCCTTATTAAAAATTTATTTTATAATCATAAATAATTTATTAAAACATTTTTTTTCAAAATAACTTTAAAAATTTATAAAGGATTCTTTGAAACCATTTTAAATATCTTCAAAATACATTTTCTTGAAATTTTTTAAAATATCATTTAAAACACTTTTAAAATATTTTTAGAAAACATTATTTTGAATGAACTCATGTTTTTGACCGAAGAGAAAACAATATAACATAAATAATACAATATAAAAAAATAAAAATATTCTAGATATAAAATGTAAAATGGAATTATAAACACCTCCAAAAGGATAATAAATTCATAACATAACATGTGTCTAAATGAATCCAAATTGATACAAAATTACCTTACTGTTTGATAACTCTAGATTTGTAAAACCCATGAAAGAGAGATCCTCAAATGCAAATGTAAATAGCCATAATATTCAAGATAATACTCATGAAATACATTCATTGAAATAATATAACCCATGTATAATAATCAAGTAGTGTATAAGACAAACATCCCAATGAAATTAAATTGAGACATAAATCCCTTACTACTTGAGAAACATTATAATCTGGAACTCCATAAAATAATAACATAAATTTAAAATTTTAATAGCATTAAATAAAAGAAATTAAGGATATAAAATGTCCTATGTCAGTATATACACCACAAAAAAGAATCAATTTTGGAATATGGAATGTATCTCACAGAAATAAAAAGTGAGATGAAATTCCCTTACCTTATGTATTGACCCTCATCGTACTCATGAAAACCTCTTGTATGAAAATTAAAAATATTTTAAAAATATATCTCAGAACCATATACATGTAAAATAAAATATGTGATTTACTTATGAATTTATATTTCACCCTTATTAACAATTCAATGTTAAATTCAAGTTTGGGGTAATAACCGCTTTGTTTTTCATACAATTATTGACTTTCGATTCTTAGTCCTCATAATTAGATACTAATTTAATTTTACCCACCATTATAAAAATGGTATAAATATTCTATATATATATGTATATATATATATTATCATTTATACATGTTCATAATGATTTATAAAATTTTGAGACATATAATAAAATACATCATTCTTGGAGACGGTAGGTTCTATGTACGCATGAATGTTGTTTTCATTTTCTTATCATATTAAAATAAAGATAAATTATATGATATAATATCATTTTATAAACATATTTATGTAATATATATCCTTTATATTCATTAAATTCAACTATATTACTATCCATGCGAAATATAGATGAGAAACAAATCCCATCGCATTATGAAGATGGTATGCCATACTTACACACGAGTGATGTTATCATTTCCCAAATGAATAGGTCATAAAATGTTAGGTATCATATTATCATTCCATAAGTACAAATATTTCAAAAATATCATATAAAACAAATTTTCCATTATAATTCCCTAACATGAAATATGGTAAGGGAAAAAATGAACAACATCTTTTAGTGAGCTGGAAGTTCGCAGTACACAAGAATGATATGTTCATTATACAATAGAAGGAAGTGTGTGTGCATTTAGGAATAACCCTTAACTTAAAAACATAGTGTCATATTTAAGGAAATTTTTATATATACTTAAATAAAAATAATTTAAGGGGATTAGTTTAAAAAACATTCATTGATTAACATAAGCTATTATTTGAGTTTCCCATTTCTATTTCCACAGAAAGAATTCGTTGGTAAGATTTATGCCCAAATTAAGGCTTCTAGAATGAAGGTAAGAATTTTGGGTACATATTTAGATAGTTTTATACCAATCCAAATTGGTTCTAAAGTGTGAGGAGAAGATAAGGGGAGGTGCCTTTTTATAAGAGAGGGGAAGGGTAATTATGGAATTTCTAAAAAATATTAATATATAATAAAATAAATACCTATAAAAACACCTCTAAAATGTTATTTTTATGAATATAATATATGAAAATGTTTTATTATTATCAACTAATATATTTTATATAAGTTTTCTGTTTTTTTAAACATTATCATTGGGTTTAACCCCTAGTTATTTAATTCTAATATTATCTATTATAACAGAGTATTTAATATTAAGATGATGAAATTTTAACATATAAAGTTAAAATTGGATCATAAATGGGAAATTTAAGATATATGAGACCATATAAAACCCATATACTTAGTTAATATTTTAATATTTTTTAAATAATTTAATAAACAATTATTTCAAAAAATATCATAAGTGACAATTTTGACAATATTCATGACACTCACTTCAAGAAAATACATACAACAATATAAATTCATAAAAAATCAGATAAAAAACACTTAAAATGTCATTTTCATGCAAAAAATTATTTTATATCATTAATTTAGTTAATTTATATTTCATTTAATTTTTTTAATATCAATTAATTCACTGTTTCATTAATTGAGTAATTAATCAATCATCTTTTTACAATTATTTAGGATAGTTATTTATACTCTAAAAATTAATAATAAATATCTATGATGTTGATAAAAAATTTATAATTCAAATTAATATATATAGTCAAAAATATATTATATTTATCCCCATATTTAACTTACCAGAATGGCCCGAAGGCCTTCATTTTTATTTATTTTTGATAACCCCCATTCAAATGATGAGGGGGATCCCATAAAAGGCTCGTAGGCTCAGAGATTAAATGGCCCATAGGCTTAGGAGATTTCATGTCCTGAAGGTCTTATGGAATTCAACCATACTATCTAAAAGGAAATGCCCCTCCCCAGCATCTGCATCATGATAGTAGATATCCACCTTCACATGGTCGTCTTCTTAGGCTTTCCATGCATGCAAATGCTGGTCTCAAATGCATAGTCATACCCTCTCATTCTGATAACTCCATTTGGCTTTTCTTTGGTGAGTAAACCTACTCTAAATACTCTTCTATGGCTACTTTTTTTTAGAGTATGTCTGGGGAAGCTTCATGTGGCCAGAAGGCCATGAGGTGGCTTGAATGCCTTAAAGGTGGCCCGAAAGCCCTACTGACCCGAAGGCCTGGGTGGCCCGAAAGCCTTAAGGAATGCTGGCCCAAATCCGTGGCCCAAGGTGAATAGTTCTAGCTGCTACAGTACCGAACAGTACCTGTTACAATAACTTCCATAGTACCCACACAGTGTATAGTTATGCTACAGTACATGTACAGTGTATAGTCTGCTACAATACCCCACACAGTGTACAATATGCTACAGTACTGCTACAGTGACTGCTATTGTACTGCTACAGTCACAGAAATATTCCTCTCCCTAGTTTTGAACATGGGTCTCATAGATTCACTTAAGGATACCTCACCAACTGGGCTAAACCTCATGTTCCCCATATTAAACTTATAATACATATTAAAAGTATGAGTGTGTCATTTTTTCACTCCCTTTGAGTTTAATAATATTTAATACATTTTCTTGAAAAGTTTTCCATTAAAGAATTAAATTTATATAAATATTTGTTACTTATATAATTATATTTATCAAATATCTTTTGGGAATGTTTTAGGGTATTTTTATAATATTTATTATATCGTTTTTAACATTAATTAATGATTTACCATTAACTATGGTAGTAAAAAAATTTAAAGTTAGTATTCATATTGTTCAAAAATAAATGAGAACTATTTAAAAAATCCACACACTTTTATTAAAAATATTCAATAACATTTTAATTATTAAAAATAAATAGTTTTGTAAATTTTATTTAAAATTAATCTCATTGACAGAATTAGAAAACTAGTCTTTAAAGTGAAAACAACCAAAAGATTGACATGTTTTTATATCCAAATTCAATGTGAGATTGATTCCAATGACCTAAATTGGAATAAATAATAACAAATTATATTTAATTTTACTTTAAATCCAAATAAATATATAATTAAATACTAAAAATTATTTTGATCAAAAATATATTTTCAATTAAAAATCACTATTTTTCATTATCATCAAAACATGAAACTTATCAAAATAATACCAAAAATTAAACAAAATTAAAATTTTATATCCTGATTTAAAATAAGTGCATTTTTTTATACAGAAATTTTAAAATTTTCAAAAATTATATTTAAAATGGGTTCTCTATTAAGATGGGGTCAAATTACTCTTTTGAAAAATATTGGGTTTTATACATGAAATTGGGGTTGTTCATGTCTAATTCCTATAAAACCAATGGGATAAATAAAAAAATATTTCATAGAATATATAAAATATATATTGAATTAATATCATTCACTAATTTTAATTAACTTAATTTATTAAGAAAAAACTACTTTGAGAGCATAAAATATTAAACTAATTCTTTTATAATCTATTGGTATATATTTTCATTTATAATTAATTCGTAACCAATTATTTAATATTATTAACCTCATATTTTAATAATTTAGATAATATTATTCATAACATATAATTCAAGGGATATGTTATTTCCTATCTTATTTAATAATAATATTATATTAATATACTAGTGTTTGGTAAAACTCTATATTGTGTTTAGTGAAAGCTATCAAAAGAATGCGATTTTTTTTTGTAAAACTATAAAAAAAATTGTGTTTCATACACTGAAATCTATTCTAATTTTTGTGTGTAGAAAAATATCAACTTGGTTTTTCCTATAATGCAAGACAAACATAGTAGTTTTATATAAAAAAATATGCATTCAGTATTGTGTGAAATATAAAATTTTAAACATATTCAATTAAATCAAAAAATATGTTGAAAATTCATTGGGTGTTACATTCTACCCCCCTTAAAATTAATTTCTCCCTCCAAATTCATTTGGGTTGTCAATTTTTTAATACTATAAATTTCCTTTTATAAAAACCCACATCACAAAAATGAATACTGAAACTTCAATTAAAAAATGTTGGAACCATAGTTATGACGCAATGTTACTCATAATTAGGTTTCCATAGAGGATAACACAGATAGAAAGTGAAAACACGGACATGGAAGAGAAATTTTACCATTATGTTCTAATAGAGAGTGATAGAAAATAAGGTCATGAGAATATTAACAATCACAAATCTAAGAATATATGATGATCCAAGGGTCATTTTATTCATTAGAAAAGATGTTTCTAGGATAAACTTATTTATTTCAATATCCTTTCCCAATGAATGAATAATTTTTATGAGAGGATATACTTACATGATTCAGTATAATATCACCCTTTTTATTTTCGTGATCAATTCCACCTCATATTTTTCTCCAAAAGGGAAGGTGACTTTTTTCATTCCTAAAGAACTATGAGAACCATGATTATCTACCACATCTATCATTAGTTACAAAAAACAAAACATTGTATTCATAGGTTATCCAATATGTATAAATCATCATGTGGTGAGATAAAAAATTAAAATAAAAATATTTATCTGAAGTTTAACATAAAATTTCTATAAAGGGTTAACCTTATAACCCTTCTAAAAGATTAAAATCCAAAACATTAAAAAGAAGGTCATGAAATCAACCTAACATTGATCCCTTTTAAATAAAAATTATCTCTTTGTTTTCACATTCAAATCATGTAAAGATCATTATCAGGTATTCCCTTGGAACATGGAAATAACATGAGTTAACACAAAACCATACATAATACAGACAAGATTATTAATTCCATATATAATATCTTTTCATATATAAAAATCATTTTCACTAGGTTAATGGGTCTATCTTATACTGATGGAATATGTGATTTCATAATTCAATAATTCAAGTAGTTAATAAAATAAAATTTCACTATTGGATGGACAATAAGGTTTTTAGTTGGATTATTCATTCAAAATCAGTCTTGAAATTAACCATAAGGGGAGGTGGATAAGTAATCCCTAATTATCATGGATTAATTCATGCATTAAGATTGCATAATATTTCCATTTTTCATTTCTCCTAAATGGTTTTTTTGTATTAACATCTAAATTATCCCTTGGATTAGGGAACTTGTTAGTGTAATTCCAATACTCCTTGAAATTGAATCATTGAATTATAAGAGCTTAACTATTTTCATATTTCTTTTTATTCCAAATAATTAGACAGTAAAATTATCAATGACATTATTTCACATACATAAAAAATATACTTGTCCCCTTAAGACATTTTCCTCCATGTTCCCTTCCACACATTGAGCATAATATAAATATATTATTCCTATAACCACTATTTTTATAAATTTATTTGAATTATATACTTTTTTATCATAACCACGAGATATATGAGAATCATCAATCTCCCTTTTGTAAGAAGCATTGAAGGACATTACTTCCTAAAAACTATGTTCTTAAACGTATCTCAATCCATGGAGTTAATTTTACCTTTTTTTCTTTGTATTCTTAATAAAATCACACCACTGGTTCTCATCACCTTTCAAGTGATAATTTTCCAACATAACTTCTCTACATTCTGAAAAACGAATAATGAAAAAATATCTTTTTAGTGGTATATATCCATTTCCTAGTAACTAGTATATTTTTCATTATAAAAAAATAATTTGGATGTTTTCTTAAGAAATATTCATAAACTTTTGGTACCCTCCTTTGGATTTTTGTAATATCACCCTTATTAATGACATTATAAGGTTTTGTGGTCATAGAAATGTGGTTTTTCATTCTATCTTCTATAACATTCATATTAATAGGTGGTACATCATTGTATTGTAATTTTCATTCATTCCAGAATACCCAAAGGTGTTATATTTTTATTAATTTTTTATAATATTTTTTTCAAATTATGTGGGGTAAACATTTCATATTCCTTAGTGATAGTAGAATGTAGCCTTAATACATGACCATTATAGTCCCAAAGAAGAAACTCCCTATAGTAATCCCTACCAAGTTGATGGTAAATTTTTTTATCCAGAGCCACAGACCTGTAAAGGTTCTCAGGAAGAAAGTCCCAATGCATGACTTTATTGGCCTAGTACTAATGGAAAATATATACCCTCTCATGCATCCAAATATGATATCACTATTGGTGGTTTCTCCATAGTTTTAATCCTCAGTTATTTATACTGATTATGAAAACTGTAGGAATGTAATCTATAATTATACTTATCCTTAGAGGCATCCCAAGACATATCCTTAGAAATATCCCCAAAGATCTCATTAATGCTTTCTCATCCTTGATTCTAAAGGTTTATTAAACCTTTTCTCTCATACCAACCATAACAACCCAGTCTTAACATATATACACATTACTTCAATTTTTCATAATATATAAAACATTATAAAACCATATTCCCAAACATTTTATTAGTTTAATTACATTGGAAAATTAGAAAAAAATCATCTTACTCTATGAAATAACATTAAAGTTTCCCAAAAATATTTCCCCCCTTAATAATTATACTTAAAACCATCCTTCATACCCTAGGGAAGGAAAACATAAAAAGGGGTGGGTTCAAATTATTAGTGAGGGTAAATAATATAAATGTGTATGAATATCCTAAACATAAGTATATGAGATCTTGTTCATGATCATTGGAAGATCATACCATTGACTTCAAATATCATAAACATTAATCATGGCATAATGACTTATAGTTCATATGACATGAATCATGATAAAATCGAGAACATAATCCATGATATTATAACATAGGAGTAAGATAACGAATTGAGATACACACATAAACATCTAATATCATTCCAAATAAGTAAATACATATTTCTAGTATTTTTCAGTGCACTTAATTGGGACTAAACCTACTCTGAGAGAAACAAAACCATCCCTAGTATTATTACTTTCCTTGCAAAGGATTGTTTTTTTCCCATATTACCTATAAGATCTGGTTTCCCCATCTTCCCATAGTGGATCGGGTTTCCCCATATTCTCATAGTGGATTGATCACGTCAAATTGATTACCATAATTTTCTAATGAGATATAAATATTTAACCAATTCAATGAAGTGGCATATAGGTCCCACCCATCACCGAATTAAAACCATACACATGTGTTCCTGAAGAATATAAATCATTCATTATATTAGAACCCATGGAATGAAATGGGTTTCATAAAAATCATTCAATCATAACTTAACCCATGGAAAAGAAAAATATTTCATCAATATCATTACATCATATACATAAAATATCTATGAAATAATGTTAATGGTTATCTTGGATAATATTTTCAATAAATCATAAATTATGATAAAATTTTTCATCCTTCATGGACAAATATTTTGAATGTTTTTTTAACATTTCATGAGGAAAATATCCTATCCACGTTGAAAAATTCTTCTAAAATCATTAATCATTTATCCAAAAAAATCATTGAAAATAAACATTAAAACTTATAAAGGAAAATTTGAAACCATTTTAACCATCATTGAAATCCATTTTCTTGGAAATGTTTAAAATAACATTAAAAACACAATTAAAACATTTTTAGGAAACATTATTTTGACGGAACACAAATTTCCAACCAAAGAGATAAAAACATTACAAAAATATTAAAATATCAAAAAAAAATAAAAATATTCAAGATACATCATATAATATTAAATTATATAAACCTCCTAAAATAATATATTTTCATGACGTAACATGTGTCTCAAAGAAGTCAAATTGAGACAAAATTACCTTACTAATTTGGTAACATTTGACATGTAAAACCCATAAAAATGGATCATCAAATTGATTTGTAAATACCCAAAATATTAAGGAAAATACTAATAAAATATATTCATTCTCATTATATAAACTATGTCGAATAATCATGTAGTGTATAAGACATGTGTCCCATAGAAATAAAAGGGAGACCTAAATACCTTACTAATTAAGTAACATTAGAATACTGAACCCCATAAAATAAAAACATAAATTAAAGACATTAATATAATTAAATAAAAGAAAATAATGATATAACATGTCATATATCAGAATATAAACCACCAAAAAGAAGTGTGTTGGGAATCATTCATGTATCCCACAGAAATAAAAATTAAAATTTAATTCCCTTACCTTAGGTCTTGAATCTCGTCACCCTCATGAAAACATACAATATAATAATATAAATTTGTTATAAATATATTGAAGGACTATATATATAATAAAATATAAGATTTACTTATGACTTTATATTACACTCTTATTAAAAATTTAATTTTAAAGTCATGTTTTGGGCAATAACCGCTTTGTTTCTCTTACATGTTTTTACTTTTTATTCTAAATCCTTATTAATAGACCATGATTTAATTATCCCAATAATGATAACCAATATATAATTATTATTTATATGTTTGTGTTTATTATATATGTATTCATGGTGATTCATAAAAGATAGAGATCGAAAATAAAATACATCATTCATGGAGACGGTAGGTCGTACGTAGAGATGAACGTTGTCTTGATTTACTTATAATATTAAAATAACCAAAATTTATATGATATTTTATCATTAAATAATCATATTTATGTTAAATATTTCATATTTATTCACTCAATTGATCCTTATTACCATCCATGTGAAATATATAAGAGAAATAATTCAAATTGCATCAAGGAGATGGTAAGCTATATATACGTAAGAGCGACATTTTCATTTCAAAAAAAAGGTGCTAAAAAAGGTGGATATTATATTATCATTCCATAAGAGTAATTTTATGATAAATATAATATTATAATACTTTTTACATCCTAATTACCAACCATGAGTGGTGGCAAGGGAAAAATGAACAATATCATTTCGTGAGGCGGTAGTTCATCGTACACAAGAATGGTACGTTAGTTACCCATTAGATGGAAGTGTGTGTCAGTGTAGGTAAAAACATAAATATAAAAAAATACCAATATATTTAGTATAATTTGGTTTTATAAAAACATGAAATAAAAATAATTTAAGGGGTTTAAGGAAAAAATGAAACAGAAATGTTCATTGATGAATTCTACATCTTATTTGGGTATCTCTTTTTGATTTTCACAAAATGACATATTTGGTTGGATAAATGAAAAAATTAAGGTCTCTATGAAAAAGGTATTGATTTTGGTAATATATCTAGATATATTTCAGCTGAACTAAATAGGTCGTGTAGTGTGAGGAGAGGATAAGGAGAGGATCCCTTCAATAATAGATGGTAAGGTAACTTTTGGAATTTCATAATTGATTAATTTACTATAAAATTGGTATCAATACAGATACCTCTAAAATAAAATTTATTTGAAGAAAAAATATGGTAAGAGTTTAATATAATCCACAAATATATTTTACACTTGAATTTATGAAATTTTAAACCATTCCATTTTTATTAACCCTTAGTTAATTTGTTTTAATTTTAACTCTAGTAATATAGTTTTTAATATTAACATGATATAATTTTTACATTTAAAGTGTCAATTAGACCATAAATGGATTATATAATATATTTTGGGAAAAATAACATCCCCAATTCAAGACTTATTGTTTTTATGTTTTTTAAATAATCTAATGAAATATTATTTTCTTAAATTATCAAACGTGTTAATTTTGACACTATTCATAAAATTGACTTTAAGAAAATACATTTAGAAATATAAATTAAAACCAACTCGCATAAAAAAACAAATCATGTCATATTCACCCATAAAATTATTGTATCATCTTAATTAAGTTAAATTATTTTTCTTTTAATGTCTCTAATATATTTTAACGGATTCTTTCATTAATTAAGTAAATAGTAAATCATTAAATTATAATTATTTATGATAATTATTTCTTCAATAATAATTAAGAATAAATTTATATTATTTAGAAAAAAATTAGACTTAAAAATTATATATATATATATATTCGAAATAAAATCTATTTATTCCCATTTTAAAAATATTATACATATTAAATGTAAGAGTGTGACATTTCATCACTCCCGTTGAGTTTAATAATATTTAATTCATTTTCATGGAAATTTGACCATTAAATTATTAAATGTAAATTATATTTTGTTATGATTCGAACTAAATTCATCCTATATTTTGTAATAATTTTTAAATGATGTTTTATAATATTTGTTATATCATTGTTACCCTTAATTACCTGATTTACCCTTAACTATAATATTAAAAAGTTACTAAAGTTATTATCCATATTGCCCAAAAATAAAAGGTACCCATTTACAAAATTAATATGTTATGATTCCTAATATTTAATAAATTTTTTATAATTCAAAATACATATTTTTCTAAAATTTATTTGAAATAGATCCCATTGACGGAATGAGAAAATAGGTTTTAAAAGTGAAAACCTTAAAACGATTAACAAGTTTCAATATCCAAATTCTATGTTAAATTGATTCCAATGAACTAAATTGTATTAAATTATAAAAACTAGATCTAATTATACTTTAACACTAATCAATTATACAATTTTACACTATAAATTATTTTGATGAAAAACTTGGTTTCAATTAAAATCTAGTATTTTTCACTATTCATAAAACATGAAATTTATCATAAAAATTAAAAAATTAAACTAAATTAATTTATGATATCAATGTTTAAAATAATAAGTTTTTTGTTTCATATAAACATTTTAAAATTGTAAAAAATTGGATTTAAAATGGGTTCTTCATTAAGATGCGGTAAAATTACCATTTAGAAGAATAAAGTGTTTATGCATAAAATTGTGTTTTTTATTATCTTATTCCTATAAAATCTACTAGATGAATATAAAAAATTTAAAATGAATATATAAGATATATATTTCTTTAACATCATTTGCTAATTGTAATTAATTTAATTTAGTAAGACAAAACTACTTTGGGAGCATAAAAATAAAATTGTTTCCTTTATAACCAATTGGTATATATTTACATTTTTAAATAATGGTTAACCAATGAATTCATATTATAGAACTTATATTTTCATAAGTTATTTTATAATATTCATGACATCTAATTTAACATCTATTTTATATCTTATCATACAAGATAATGATATTTTAATATTATACTACTGTTCGGTAAAACTCAGTATTGTGTGTAATAAAAGATATCAAAATAAATCAATGTTATGTGTAAAATAAGCCTTAAATAGTAATGTACATACCGCAACCTAATCAATGTGTTGAATGTAGCATAATATGGACTTTGTGTTGCATATAACACATGAAAGAAATAGTGTTTTTTATATAAAAATCTATGTTAATTATTATGTGAAATGTAAAATTTCAAAAAGATTAAATTAAATTGATATTATATATTTCAAAAAATCTCAAATTGTTACATTCTACCCCCTTAAAATGAATTTCACCCTCGAAATTATTCTTTTTTATCAAATGATTAATACTTTACCCATACTTTAATAGAAACCCACATTGTAAAAATTAATACTAAAACTTCATTTAAAAAAAGTTAGAAACATAAGGTTTATGAAAAGTAACTCACCATTAGGTTTCCACATAAGAAAAAATAGGATGAAAGTGAAACATGGACATGGATGAGAAATCTAACCATCATGTTTTGATGGATAATGATATGCCTGAATGGCTCGAAGGCCTTCTTTTTTATGGATTTTTGATAACCCCCCCCCCCCCCTCTTTCAAGGGATGAGGGGGAACCCTTACATGGCCCATAGGCTCAGAGATTACATGCCCCGTAGGTCATAGTAAAAAAACAGACTATTCTTGGAACTCATCCTCCTAGCTTCTTTGTCATGATATAATCTCTCCACCATCACATGGTTGTTTGGCTCGGCTTCTCGTGCAAGCACAGGCTGGTCCCAATGGAAATGCCATACCCTCTCTTTGTGACAATCCTCTTAGCTTATGCTCTGGTGAATGAACCTGCTCTAATTCCCCATCTAGAGTAAGTAAACCATCACAAACCCATAAATCTATAATGATTTAAGCGGATATTTGATTCATCAGAAAATAAGGTACAAGGATAACATATTAAATTTTAGGATCCTTTACCTAGGATGGATGAATTTTCATGGGAAGATATACTTACTTTATTCAGTACAATCTCACCCTATTCATTCCTTGATCAATCCCACCTCACCTATTTCTCTAAAAAAGAAAGGTTAATTTTTTTCCTTTTGGAAGCACTATGAGATCCATGAAAATTTATCCCATCTTTCAATAGATAAAGCTAACAAAACATTTTTATCACATTATAAACATAATGAATAAATCCTAATGTAGTGAGATAATAATTTAACATGAAAAACATGATCCAGGTATTAACTTAAACCCTCAAAAAATGATAAAACTTATAACCCATTTGAAAGATGAATATCCAAAAATTTATATAGAAGGTCAATAAATAACCATAACATTGAACCATCATATAACACGAAGTAGTTCTTCTTGTAAAATTCCCAACATGTGAAGATCATTGTCATGTATTCTCTTGAAACATGGTAATAACTTGAATTTCTATAAAAAAATATTTAATACACACATCATTCTTCATTCCATATATAAGAACTTTTCTTTTACGAAATAATTTTCACTGCAATCTTGGGTTCATCCCTGTACCAATATAATATGTGATTTCATTATTATAAAATACAATTAGATAATCACATGAAATTTTACATATAAATGAACAATAAGTTTGTCATGGGGATTATTCATTCAAAATCAGACATGAAATTTACATCAAATGAGAGGAGGATAAGTATTCTATAATTATCATGGATCACAACATCCATTATGATGGAATAATATTTCCCTTTGTTCATTCTCCTTGTGGGTTTTTGTAGCTTATAATATATGTTAGTCCTTGGATTAGGGAACTTGTTATTGAAATTCAAACACTCCTTAAAATTAAAACAATTAATAATAGGAGGTTAACTATTTAGATGGTTATTTTTATTCCAATTATTTCGATAGTCAAATTCTTGATGACCTTCCTTCCATAATTAAGTCATTTACCAGTACCCTTATGAAAATTCCCTCCATATTCCCTTTAACACATTGAGAATGATGTAAATATAATCTTATTATCTACATCCTTTTTAGAGATTATATCAAATTATATCCTTATTTTCTTATTATAACCAAGATTTCAATGGGAAACTTCAATATCTATTTTTTTAAGAGGAATTAAAAGAAGGTACTTGCTGAAAAATAAGTTCATCAAGTGATCCCAATAGATAGATTCTATTTTATCTTATTTGCCTATATACTTGATAAAATTCCATCACTCTTTCACGTCACCTTTCAAGCAACAGGTTCCCAAATTATCCTTTTCATGTTTTGAATAATGGAGAATAAAAAATATCTATTCAATGGTAAAGATGAATTTATCACTAACTAGTGGATTGGTCATTCCACTAAAAGAAGGTGGATGTTTCCCTAAGTAATTTTTAAGAAAGTTTTGTACCCTCCTTTGGTCATTTTAAATCTCATCATGATTCATGGATTGATGGGGTTGTACAGTCATTAGAATGAGCTTTTTCATTCCATATTCCCCAACGTTTGGTTTCTCGATAGGGCCATTATTGTATTATCTTTTTCATTCCTTATTGACATGGTTCCTTTTGGTTTCATCCACCTGATAAAATAAAAAATAGCAGTCCGATAAACAGAAATCAAGGGAGAAAAACATAATATGTCTAAATTTCTTACAAAATTTCAATCTATGACACCATAGGTTTAATCCTAGGTTATTCATGATTATTTTGAAAACACTTGTATTGTAACCTATACATATACTTATCTATAGGTACAACCCTAGAAATATATTTATAAATATTCCATGGGATCTCACAAATTTTTACTCGTCATTATTTCCAATGATTAAATTAACCATTCCTTTGATACCAACTATAACAACCCAGTCTTAAAGTTCGAAGACATTACATAAATTTAGAGGAATACTTAAAATATGACTAAAAAAAATTACTAAATATTGTATTAGATTAGTGCATTTGGATATATGGGATGAAATATTATAACTTAGTAAAATATATTAATTTTTTTCCAAAAATATATTCCTCCTTAGTAAATCTACTTAAAAACATTCCTCTATAACTTGGGGAAGGGAAACATAACAATGTGGTGAGATAATGTTCTTATTAAAGGAAAATAATGGAAATTAGTAATCATATCATGTACATAAGGGTATTAAAATGAGATCATGATCATTATAAGTTAATTAAATTAATATCAAATATCATTAACATAAATCATGGAATAAGTATTTTCAATTCATAAGACATTAATCATGAGTAAATCAAGAGAATAATCGCTGAAAGTATAATATAAAAGTTAGACATGGTATTGTGGTGTACATATATACTTCTAATATCATTCCCTATTTATAAAGATGCATTAAAAGTACTTTTTAAGGCACTTTAGGGGGACTACACATACTAGGAGGGAAACACCACCATCCCTAGTCTTTGTCCTCTCCTTTTATGTTACTGGGTTTTCCCCATCTTCCCATAATGGATTTGGTTTCCCTATCTTCTCATAGTGGATTGGGTTTCCATATCATCCCATATTAGATCAAGACTGATGGTCAGATTCCCATAATTATATCATGATATATAAGTCTTTACCCATCACATTGAAGGGACATATAGGTCTCATCCATCACCCAATGAAAAAAATAAATATGTGCCCTGAAGAATATAAATCATTCATCAAATCAAAACCCATATAATTAAATGTGTATCATAAATATCATTCAATCATAACATATCCCGTGGAAAAGAAATATTATTCATAAATATAATTCCATAACAAACATAACCCACTCAAGAATAACTATGAATTATATTCTTGTTCATATCCCAAATAAAGAAAAAAATATGACAAAGTATGTCATCTTAGATGGGAAATAATTTTGAAAGATATATCTAAAACATTTCTTGAATAAAATATACTTTCATATTTAAAAATATATTTTAAAATAATTAAAAATTAACTGAAACTTTCTCATTAAAAATAACCTTGAGAACATATAATTTTTCCTTTTAAACAATTCTAAACATATTTTAAATCCATTTTCTTGAAAAAAATTTAAATATTATTTCAAACATATTTAAAATATATTTAGAAAAAATTATTTCGAAGGAACATAGATTTATGAATGAAGATTTAACAACATTACTTGAATCTTAAAATATCACAATAGTAAATAGAGTTATGTTACAACATGATAACGATATTTATATACACCTCCTAAAATAATATTCCTGCATAACGTAACTTGTGTCTCAAAGAAATAAAATTGAAACAAAATTTTCTTTCCCATTTGGTAACATTTGATCCCTAGACCCCCTGAAAGAGAGACAATAAAATGGATATGTTGATAACCATAATATTCAGGATAATACTCAAAAAATAAATTCCTTTCTATTATATACATTTTGTAGAATAATCAAGTAATGCATAAGACATATGTCCCATAAAAATAAAAGTGGGACATAAATCGCTTACTGCTTGAGTAACATTAGAATATTAAACCCCATAAAATAATAACATCAATTAAATACTTTAATAAAATTAAATAAATTAAATTAATGATATAAAATTTCACTGGCCACTGTATAAAACTTACAAGAGATTCAAGACATGAATGTGGCACGTATCTCACAGAAATAAAAAGTGAATAAATTCTCTTAACTTATGCCTTGACACTTATCGTACACATGAAAATATCATGTATTATAAATATAAATTTATTATAAATATATTTAATAACAATATATATATAATACCATAATTTATTTACTTATAAATTTATATTACTGTCCTTTTAATAATTCAATGTAAAAGTCGTGTTTTGGGTAATAACCGCTTTGTTTTTCATACATGTTTTGACTTGTAGTTCTTGGTCCACATACTTAGATGATTTTTTAATTATCTCAATAATGAATAAAAGGATAAAAATATTACATATGTATATATATATGTATTTAGTATATATGTATTCATGGTGAATCATAAAATATACATACATAAAATAAAATACATTGTTCATGGAGACAGAAGACCGAACGTATGCATGAACGTTGTATACACTATTTATAATATTAATAGAAAGAAAAATTATATGATATATTATTATTCCTGAATCATATTTATGTTATATATATCATATATATTTTTTAAATTCATCTTTATTACCATCCACGTGAAATAAAGATGAGAAACGAATCACATTGCACCATGGAGAAGCCATACGTACACACGATTGGCGTTATCATTTCTCAAAAGATTAGGTGGTAAAAATGTAGATATGTTATTATCATTATAGTAGTATAATTATGTCATAAAAATCATATAAAAACATATTGATCCTCATATTTACCAAAAATGAAAAGTTATAAAGAGAAAATAAGGAACATCATTTTGTGATCTGGTAGTTCTCCACACATAAGAACGGTACGTTCATGACCCAATAGATGTAAGTGTGTGTGATATTTGGTCGAAAAATTAATAAAAAACAAAAAATTATATTTAGGATAATTATTTTATTATAAAAAAGTAAATAAAATTAATTGAAGGGGTATAAGGAAAAAATAATACAGAAACGTTCGATGGTGAATGTTACCTCTTCTTTGGGTATCTCCTTTTGGTTTGAAAAAAAGTACATCTTTGGTTGAATTTATGCCGAAATTAAGGATACTATAATGATGTTATGGATTTTGGGAACTTATTTTGATATATATTTTCTTATCAAAATAGGTTCTGAAGTGTGAGGAGAAGAGAATGAGAGGTACCCTTTTATAAGGGAGGGGAATGAAACATTTGAATTTATCAAATGATTTATTTATAATAAAATAAATATAGATATAAATACCTCAGAAGTTACATTGATTCGAATAAAATATATTATATGGTTATAATATAATCAACTAGTATATTTTTGACATCTTGATATTATTTTAAACCTTATCATTTTGAACAACCCTTAGTTAATCCATTTTAATTTTAACTATGGTAACAATGTTTTTAATAAAAATAATATGTACTTTATACATATAAAGTGTTAATTGGAAGATAAATGTATAATTTTATATGTTCTAGACCATATATCAACCCCTTATGATTATGTAATATATTTTTTTATTTTTTTAATAATTTAATAAAATATTATTTTCATAAAATATCATAAGTGTCAATTTAGACATTATTCATAATATTGAATTTAATAAAATATATACAACAAGATAAATTCAATCCAATAAAATTAACACACCCATAAAATTTAATATTCGACCATAAAATTATTATATCACCTTAATTATACCTATAGAATATAATGGATTAATATCAAAAATATTTTTCTTGAATATATAAAATATATATTTCATCAATATCATTCAGTAATGGTAATTAATTTAATTTATTAAGACAAATCTACTCTAGGATAATAAAAAGAAAACAATTTCCTTTGTAATCATTTGGTATATATTTTAATTTCTAATTAATTGGTAACCAATGAATTAATATTATAAATATAAATTTTTATAAGTTAGATAATATTATTCATAACTAGTAAATTAACAGCTATTTTATTTCTTATCATATAAAATAAAAATATTTTAATAATGTACAAGTATTTTATAAAACTCATTATTTTTATATAATTATTGAAATCAAAATAACTTGATGTTGTGTGTAACACAAAAAATAATAGTCTTGCATATATTACATGTTAATCCAAGTATTTTGTGTAGCCCAATTTTGACTTGTTGTTTCCTATAATGTAAGACAAACATAATGTTTTCATATAACAACTGATATATGCTGTAATGTGTGAAATGTAAAATTTCTAATATATTAAACTAAATTGAAAGAATATATTTCAAAATATCTAGTAGTGTTTTATTATTCCATTGAAATTCATTTGGGTTATCAAATGTTTAATACTTGAAACATCCATGTATAGAAACCCTCATCATAAAAATAAATACTAAAACATACATTAGAAAGATTGGAAACATAAATATTTCGTAGAGAAACTCATAATTATGTTTACACATTGGATAATATATCAAGAATGTGAAAACATGGACATGGAAGAAAAAATCTAACCATCATGTTCTGATTGACAGTGATAGAAAACAAGGTCAGGAAAAAGTTAAAAATCACAAATTCATAAGTCTACAATGACGTAAGGGGGTTTTTGATTCATGAGAAATGAATGTACTAGGATAACCTTTTATATTACATGATCCATTTCCAAGGGTGGAGGAATTTTTATGAGAAGTTATACTTAATTGATTTAGTACTATATCACCATTTTTCGGGCAATGATCAATTCCACCTCACTTCATCCTCCAAAAAGTAGGGTGAATTTTCTTCATTCTTGAAGAAATATGAGATCCAATATAATCCACCACAATTTTCATATGTTATAAAGAATAAAATGTTTTTTCCACAGGTTATAAAATATGCATAAATCCTTATGTGGGGAGATAATACTTTATTATCACAAACATCATCATAACGTTAACATATGATTTATAAAAATGGTTAACCTTATAACCCTTCCAAAAGATTAAAATCCAAAACATTAGAATAAGTTCATGAAATCAATGTAACATTGATCAACCATATAACAAAATGTACCTCTTGGTTTTTTCATTCCACACATGTGAATACCATTATCCTATATTCTCTTGAAACATTATAATGATCGGAATTTCCATAAAACCATGCTGAATACACACATGCTTCTTCATTCGATATATAAGATAATTTCTTATTAAATATCATTTTTACTAGAAACATGGGTTAATCCTTGTAATGAAAAAATATGTGATTTCATTATTCTATAATAAAACTTGACAATCACTTGAAATTTTACTAATGGATGGACAAAAATGTTTTATAGGGATTATTCATTCATAATGAAAATTTAATTCACAAGAACTGATTTGAGGATAAGTACAACCTAATTATCATGGTTTAATTCATCTTTTATAATATCATAATATTTCCATTTTATCTTTCTTATTTGAGGTTTTTGTGGCTTATGATCCAAGTCTGCCCTTGGATTAGGTACTTTTTACTGTAATTCCAAAACTAATGATATTTGAAACACTGAATTAAAGTAGGTGTACTCTTTAGAGATTTAATTTTATTCACATTACTAAGAATTTCAAATGCTTGATGACCGTCTTTCTCCCACTTAAAACAATTAACTTCCCCTTTAAGTAAATTCCATCCATGTTCCCTTCAACACATTAAGCATAAAGTAAATCTAATATTCTTCTCTAAATATTTTTTAGGGATTCCTTTTAATTCTATCGTTATTTTGTTATCATAACCATAACATAAGGGGAAAAATTCAATATCCCTATTTGTAAGAATAAAACAAGGACGTTACCTATTAAAAAATAAGTTCTTTAACTTTTCCCAATCCATAGAGTCAATTTTATCTTGTTTCCTTGTATTCTTGATAAGATTCCAGCACTGATTAGCTTCACCATTCAAGTAGTTAGTGTCCAACATAAATTTTTGGCATTCTGAACAATGGATAATGAAAAATATATTTTTAATGTTATATATCCATTTATTACTAACTAGTGGATCTTTCATTCCACTAAAATAAGGTGAATGTTTCCTTAAAAAATATTTCAGAAAATTGTGTACCCACTTTTGCTCATTTGGAAGCTCATCATGATTCATGTCTTGATAAGGCTACGTTGTCATCGAAACAAGGTTTTTCCTTCTATCTTCCATTACATTTGGAAGAAAATGGTTGAAATAATAATATTTCCATTTGAATTTCTCATTAACATTGTTCCAATTGGGTTCTAGGGATTAAATAAAAATAAAATAATAATTTGAGATGTACTAATCATAGGGGGAAAATTAAATAATCTGGGTAAATTACTTATAAAATATTAATATATGAAACTATAAGATAATTCTTAGGTTATTAATGATCATTATGAATACTCTAGGATTTTAACCTATACATAGAATATTCTTTAAATACATCTGAAGACATATCCTTAGAAATATACCTAGGTATATCACTAAAGTTTTCTTATCCTAGTTTCCAAAGTTTGACTAAACCTATGCACTGATACCAACTATAACAACCTATTCTTAACAAACATATACAATACATCAGTTTAGATGAATACTTAAAACATTACAAAAACAAATTCCAAGTTGTCTTATTATATTGTTTTCCTTTGAAAACATGGAACAAAAAACTTATATCTAAATAAAATATCTTATATTTTTCTTAAAAATATCATCCCCTTAGTAATTCATCTTAAAAACCTTCCTTCATAACCTAGGAAAGAGAAAAATTAGAAATTAGTGAGCTCAAGTTCTTAATAAGGGTAAATAATGGAAATGTGTTAGCATATCATTGATATAAGGGTATGTGAACGTCATCACATTCATAATAACATCATTCCATATAAATCAAGTATTATAAACATGAATCATGGAATAATTATTTGTAGTTCATAAGTCATGAATCTTAATTAAATGAAGGGTGTAAGCCTGAAAATTATAACATAAGAGTAAGAAATGGAATTGTGGTATACACATAAATATATAATATCATTACCTATAAGTCAAGACACATTTCTATTACTTTTCAATGAACTTTATGGGTACTACGCCTATTGGTTAGGACACACTATCATCCTTATATATATTCATTTCATTGTAATGGATTGGGGTTTCCCCATATTCCCATAGCTGGTGGGTTTCCCTATCTTCCCATAGTGGATCAAGCTCATCATATTAATTACCATCATCATCTCATTAGATATAAATCTTTACCCAATTAAATGAAGTTAGATATATGTCACACCCATCACTTAATGAAAACCATATATATATGTTCCACAAGAACATAAATCATTAATCATATCCTAACTCATAGAATGAAATAGTTTTCATATACATCATTAAATCAGAACGTAACCTATAGAAAAGAAATAGGTTTCATAAATATCATTACATCATAAACATAAACCATTAAAGAAATAATATGAATGATATTCTTGGATAATATCCCAAATAAAGTATAAATGATGACAAAGTATCTCATCTTAGATGAAAAATAATTTGGAAATATATTTTTAAAATATTTATTGATGAAAATATCTTTTACGGTTTGAGAAATTATTTTAAAATCATAAAATATTTATCAAACCTTTTTCCTTGAAAATATCCTTGGAAACTTATAAAGTAATATTTTAAACTATTTTAAACACCTTTGAAATCCATTTTATTTTAAATATTCAGAAGATAATTTAAAACACTTTTAAAACTTTTTTAGATACATTATTTTGAAGGAAAAATATATTTCTTACCAAATAGAGAAACAAATTACATAAAGCATAAAATATAATTAAAATAAAAATATTCATGATAAAAAATATCAAATTCAATTATATACATCTCTTAAAAAAATAAACGTGCATAATGTAATATATGTATCAATAAAACAAATTGAAACAAAATTACCTTACCGATTTAGAGACTTTAGATCTGTAAACCCCATGAAAGTGATCATAAAATTGATATGTAAATACCCATAATATACAAGATAAGACTCATAAAAGTCATTAATTGGAAATATTTACACTACTTAGAATAATCAATTATTGTATAAGACATGTGACCCACCAAAATTAAAGTGAAACATTAATCCATTACTATTATAGTTACTTTAGTAACATTAGAATAATTAACCCCATAAAATAATTAAAAATAAATAAATATTTAAATGTCCTTAAATAATGTAAGTTAATGATATAACATTTCATAGTTCAATATATACACCACACAAAAGAAGCGAGTGGTGAATGTGGCGTGTATCTCATTGAAATAAAAAGTGAGATAAAATTCACTTACCTTATGTCTTGACTATCGTTATACTCATGAAAAATTCATTTATAATCAATATAAATCTATTATAAATCTATTATATAACCATATATATATATAATACCATATATTATTTACTTATGACTTTATATTAGGTGGTTATTAACAATTAAATTTTATTGTCATGTTTTTGGTAAAAATTACTTCATTTTTCATACATGTTTTGACATTTTATTCTTGGTCCATATACATAGATAATTATATCATTATATCAATGATGATAACCATGATATAAATATTATATTTATATATATATTTAGTATACATGTATTCATGGTGATTCATAAAAGTTAGAGATAGAAAATAAAATACACTGTTCAAGGGGACGGTAGGTCATTTGTACACAAGAACGCTGTTTTCATTTTCTTTTCATTTAAAAGAAAGAAAAAATATATGATATATTTTAATTAAGTAATTATATTTATGTTATATATATCATATATATTCATTAAATTTATCCTTATTTCCATAAATGTGGAATATGTATGAGAAACGAATCACATCACATCATGGAGATGGTAAGCTATACGTCTACATGAGAAATTTTATCATTTCCCAAAGGATTAGGTGGTAAAAATTTAGATATTATGTAATAGTTAAATAAGTGTTATTGTTTCCTAAATATTATATAAAAATATTTTTCCTATCAAAATTCTCATCCATGACCGGTGGTAAAGGAAAAACGCACTACATCATTTCATGAGGCGGTAGTTCGTCATACAAAAGATCGGTTGGTTCCTTACCCATTTGATGGAAGTGTCTATGACTGTAGGTAGAAAACATAATATAAAGACATAAAAGTATATTTATGATATATTTAATGTTATATAAACATTAAATAAAAATAATTTAATGGGTTTAAGGATGAAATAAAACTAAAACGCTTGTTGAATAAAGTTACCTCTTATTTAGGTATCTCCTTTTCATTTTCAGAAAAAGAAGTAATTGGTTGTATTTTTTTCAAAATTAAGGATTATAGGATTAAGGGAGGAATTTTGGGAATAAATATAAATATTGTTTTTCAAAACAAAATAGGTTCTGATGTATGAGGGGAAGATAAGTAGAGGTCCCCATTACAAGAGAGGGGAGGGGCACTTTTGGAATTTTTCAAAGGATTGATTTATAATAAAATAAATATCAATCCAAATACCAGAAAAATTTCATTTATTAGAATAAAATATATTTTAATTCTTTAATATAATCAACCAACATATTTTATACAAGTTTTTATGCTATTTTATACCTTTTCATTTTGAATAAACCTTAGTTAAGACATTTAAATTTTAACAATGGTGAAAACTTTTTTTATATTAAGAGAATGTAATATTTACATATGTAGTTTAAGTTGGGTAATAAATGTAAAATTTTAGATATTTTAGTCCATATATCACACCCTTGTCCTTACTTAAAATTTTTATAATTTTTAAATAATTTAATAAAATATTATTTTCATAAAATTTTATAAGTTTCCATTTGGACACTATCCATAACATTGATGTTAAGAAAATGCATACACTTAGATAACATCAAAACAAATTATCTTAAGACACCCATATAATGTCATATTAAACTATAAAATTTTTTTATCACCTTAATTAAGTTATTTTTTTATTTTAATGTTTCTATTATCATTTAATCTATTGTCTCATTCATTGAGTAATTACTAGATCGTCATTTAACAATTATTTATGAAAAATATTTATAAACTAAAAATTAACAATAAGTTTATATTATTTATAAAAACATTTAATATTTCATAAAATTATTTATAGTCTAGAGTATCTTCTATTTATCCCCATATTAAAAATAATGTACATATTAATAGTAAGTGTATGACAATTTATCACTCCCTTTGAGTTTAATAACATTTCATTCATTTTATTGGAGAAGTGACCATTAAATTATTCAATATAGATCATTATATATTAGTGGTAGAATTAAATTCATTTAATATATTTTGGGTAAGTGTTAGGGTAGTTTTATAAAATTTATTAAATCATTTTGATCCATAATTACTCGATTTACCCTTAACTAAGGTATTAAAAATTATTATAGTTACTGTTCATATTGTCCAAAAATAAAAGGCACCAATTTACTGAATTTATACATTCTAATTCAAAATATGGAATCCATTTTTTATCATTAAAAATATATAATTTTATAAAATTAATTTATAATTAATCCCATTGATTAAATGATAAAATAGGTTTTAAAACTAAAAATATCCTAAAGATTGACATATTTTATGTCTAAAATCAATGTGCACTTGATTCCAATTAACTATATTGAATTTATATATAAAAAATAAATATAATTGTACTTTAAAATCGATCAAATATATAATTAATCAATATAAATTATTTCGATGAAAAAAAAATTAAAATATTGTATTTTTCACTATTCATCAAAAGTTGAAACACATCAAAAAAATACCAAAAATTGAACCAAATTAAATTTTTATATCCTGATTTAAAAAAAAAATTTGGTTTTTCTTAAAAAAAATTAAAATTTTCTAAAATTATATTCAACATGGGTTCCCGATTAAGAGGCGGTAAAATTACCCTATTGAAAAATATAGGGTTTGATGCGTGAAAATGGGGTTGTTCTTATCATATGCCTATAAAATATACTATATGAAAAAAAATTATTTTATTGAATATAATATATACATATATCATTAATAAAATTTATTAATTAAGATTAATTTAATTTATTAAGGAAAAACTACTTTGGGAGTATAAAAATAAAATTATTTCTTTTATAATCAATTAGTATATATTTTCATTTCTAATTAATTGGTAACCAATGAATTTATATTATAAACCAAATATTTTCATAAGATAGTTAAAATTATTCCTAACTTATAATTTAATGTCTAGGTTATATCTTATATTATAATATAATATTATTTTTATAATATACTATTGTTTGGTATAACACGATATTTCATGTAATGAATGCTATCAAAAGAACTTGGTATTGTGTTTAACACAAGCCAAACATAGTTTGGTGTATACCATAAGATAATCCAAGTTTATCTTTCAGCACAATCAATACTTTTTTTAGTATACTTCAATAAAAACATAGTGTTTTCAAATAAAAAATTTGTATTCAAAATTGTGTAAACTGTACAATTTAAAAAAGATTAAATTAATTAGAAAAACACAAAATATTGTGGTGTTATTGGGATAGAATTTGTGGCTATGTTTGAAGAATAAAGATATTCCTACCTAGTAATAACATCATGGTAAGGTAATAGTAATGAATCAGCAGGTGGGGATGATCATTTCAATGGAATTCAACCTCTAGGGGTTCGACTACCCTTCTCTTTGTGCATTGTGATAGGGTTGGTTTGGGTTATAGAGGGTATTTTTTGATGTAGTGAAAGTTTATCAGGTCCTTTTTGTAATGTAATAAAATCCTCTTAGTTTACTATCATCTAAATGGTGATTATGTCCCCAATCATTATATCGTCCTGGTACACTGAGATATCACTAGTTATACTTCATGCTTAATTTTAAAAGTAGTTGGGCTTGACAAGTTGTATCTATCAAATTATTCTCTAGAATAGTTGGTTTCCTTAATTTCATGGTTATTCCTAAGTGATGCATTGGTTCCCACGCAGTAACTCCATGGTTAGACTCATTGACACTATTTATTTTCCTTTGACATGATCACTAGTCAGATGCTGATTCAGTCCCCATCGGAATTCTTGGTATCTGGAAATTTGGCCATGTATCGACACCACTCTTGTAAGTGATGTATAAGGATTTACATGGATGATATCATTAAACTCTTATTGGTGATTCTGGGGTTACACTAATTCCATTCAATCTTGTATTAATTGTTTAAAAAGAGTATTGATCTAAGAGTGTTGGATGGATATACTCCCATGTTCATGATGAGGCACGGTAGGTCATATGGTCATCTTAGAGAGAGGAATCACCAGAAGCTAGTTGTGGGCCTCAAAGAGGGTTATTAGTAAAAGTTATGTGGTTCTTTTATCTAAATTCATTGGGACAAGATTTTGAAATGCACAGACCATTTAAAATGGGTGATTTTAGGGTAGTCAACCTGAGATGGTTCAACAAGTTATCCCTCTCTCTCATTATATGCAGTTAGTGTGGAACTTCTAAATGGAATTGTCAGGTTGTGAAAAGTATAGTGTGTGTCAGTCATAAAATTTTTATGAAATTAAAATGACTAGGCCATAGAAGTTGATTGGGAGTTGATCGGCCATTTAATCTAAGAATCATTCGAGGTGAACTATTAGAGTGCTAAAGGAATGCATAAATCTGTAACTCTATCAGTGGAATATTGTGACTCAGTTATGGACATGAAATTTTTCGAACATTATGATGAAGGATATGAATATGTGATCATTTATTGGGAAATATGATCTTGGGTAGGTACCATCTTAGTGATTCAGTTTGGATAATGTGCATTACCTTTAGTTTCTATGGATTATGTACCATATCATAAGGTGATGCCCAGAGGTGCATTTGGTATTTAAAAAATAAACATGGTCATATGAAAAAGAATTCAAATGATTATTTGGTTTAGGGATTTTATCTTAGTATACACACAGTTTCTTGAGTATGTGAAGTTTAATGTCTGGTAGATTGTAGCAACCCATGTTTTTTTATAAGAAAACATTCAAAATGAATATGAATTTTGGTCATTTGGTGGATGATCAGTTTTGAATATCAAGTTTAAGAACGGAATTTTGTGAGTTATAACACTTTAATGAGTGGTTTATATAATTCCATTACGACCTTATGGGTATCTCAGGTGCTATATTAATTTGTGGGAGCACTGGGGCTTTCAATCTTTCTATAAGGAAGAAGTAGGTTGGGCGTACGATTTCTCTAAAACTATAAAACCCTTAGAAGAAACTATGATATTAGATCATGAGGTTTCATATAGATTTCTATAAACATGTGGGGGCGGGCACATGGCGGTGTTGATTTTTGTAGTTTTTGTAAAGAGGGTAAACACACAGTTTACCCATGGTTTACCAAATAGTGTGCTTGAATCTTGTGGCCTCCCTCTTTAGACAGTAGTATTATCATGGTTGGAACTTGGTTCAGCCAATTGTGTGTCCAAACCATGAACCTAATTAATGGGGTAAATATTAATTTTTTCACCTTCTTTCTTATTTCCCTTTCCACATCCTACTTTTTTATTCCTTCTCCACGTGTAACATCCTTCTCTATTGGTTCTTCATCTCCTCTTCTATGTATGAGGATATGTCCCTCATATGACCTATATATTGCGTATTTTCAAGTGAATTGGGGAGACCTCATTAATTATAAGTCATAATTTTCTTCTTTTATTCCTTTATCTTCTCTTCCTCTATGATATTTTGATGTGCATAATTCTCCCTATTTTCCAGGAGTTCATTTGCTTCTCTGTTTTTTCATGAACCAGAACAAATCCGGATTCAATATCGGATATGTGGGTCATTCTTAATATGTGTTATGTAATATATCATCTTTCCTAATGTCTCGTAGTGATCTATAGGTTTCATCGTTGTGTCATGTGTCGAAATCTTTCGATGATGCCTCACTTTTGTCAAATAAATTAAATTAAACCCATTAGATTTTCTGTTATGACCCTATGAGGGGAACATCAACCCATTGGTTGATATCCTTACATCTATCCCCTTTGATTGGCATAATTCTTTCTTTGAGGTCAAATTCCCGTGATCCTTGATTATTTGAACATCCTTGACAGTGTGTTAAAACCTTAATTAATTCCTTGCATTAAGGAATTTAATTAATATGGTTTGTTTTCCATGAGTTAGGCCCTTAATATTAATTCATTCAATTCATGTCAAGGTTGAACTCTTTGATTGTAATGAATTTCATTAAATTGTATAAATGACACAAATTTAAAGCCTTATGATTTATGTTTATGTCTTTAACCATTTTACTTGTGCTTATGTTTTATTGTTCACCCATATTTCTTGTCCCTATACAGTGTAATTTATATTTATTTCTTGTATCTTTTTTATATGTGTTTATACCTAGTAACATGTGCATATTTCCTTATGACATAGTTATTTATCATCGATTAAATTCTTGGTTGGATTTATTATACTGTTATACATGTTATGCCTTGGTGATGATATGTGATTCTTTTTTATATGCCTTGACTGCTTGTAAGACGAGATATACCATGGGTCCCCATTTACAGAATTCTTGTATGGACTCTCCACGACAGGCTAGGTAATACAAGAAGCACCAAGATTAATACTTTCATTTCCTTGTACAGGCTCTCTAGGAAGATTATTCATACTCTTGGATGACACTAGATCCTTAGGGGAGAAACCATAGATACACTCATTGGCTTGATATCAACTCCATGACTTGGGTGATACTCGATCCCCAATGTGATACACCTAGTATGAAATCAGAGTTTACCATACCAAGAATGATACTAAGGACATCCTTATGGGTTTCCATGGAAATATTTTGTGGTATTGGTTATTATGAAGGCTCCTATAGGGTCCCTTGGGAGTCTATTATAGATCTCCTAGTATGAGATAAGGATTATATTATTGGATTTGATTGAATTTTATTATGAATTACTTAAGGTTTTTTATTATAAGTATTATTATTATGTTTATAGTAATAGAATTATTGAATAAAGTACTAGGGTATGCCCACAGAGACAAAGCAATACCATGGGGTTGGATGACTTCTATTACTTGATATATGATTCCATGTATATTACCACCTTAATTATATAGGTTTATATATTTTAGACAATTGGATTGCATCAAAGTAGGTAGAATCAATCAGGTATCCACTCAGGAACTCGAAATGAAGTGTTATTTATTTATTTATTTATTTATTGCCTTATGTTCACCTATGTTGGAACACATTTCAATTTTTTTACAGTGTACGAACTAGATTCAACAAGGAACCATTGGTGGAGGACTATTGGGATTATATCTCACACCCTTCACGGGCCACCATCGCTCTAGGGTACCTAAGAAAAACATCATGTGTGCAAGTCCATGGATTTATTGTTTTTGGTGTGTTGTGTAATTTGGAGATTCAGAACATATGATTAATCTAGTAATCAGGATGCTTTTGGAGTTAGCCTTCAGAATATTTTTCTTTTTATTGTGTTGTAATACCTATTGTACCTATTTTATCTTATTTCATCATGTGGACATGCATGAATTATTATAGATATTGGTGATGGAAATTTAATTTTATTCAATCATTGTATTTATCTAATACTATTTTTCCATTTATTATTAATGATTCTAATATTATAATTTTATTAACAATTGAATATACCTCTATGACACTCTGACCATGATGTTATAGTCCCCCACATCATACAACCATTAGACCCTCACTACTATTCAATATCCTCTAGCATATTGGGAGGCGCGCTTGAGGACATGTGGAGATCGGTCTTGAAACCAGTTTAGTTGTCATTTGAGATAGAATGTAAAGTGTAAGTCCACACAAAAAACATAGTACTTACTAGTCAACTCTAAATGTGGGGTCAAAGATCAAGAGGTATTGGATTCAATCATCTGATAGTATCCTTCAAGACTAATGAATAACTAAAAAACTCTTTGGCATTATATGGTACTTCACAAGAAACAAATACATCAAACCTTGATGGGTCCACTCCCACACAATTCTGTGACACCAAATTGCCAAAAACATTATACTCTTGTGTCCAAAACATAAACTTGGAAAACATTTCATAATGTCAGTGGAGTTAAAGGATCTATAAGAAAATTCATAGATGACCAGAATGGTTCTTCTCTAACATTGATTTGATTAATATGAAATCAATGAACATGATAAAAAAAATATGTCTTGGAATTCACTGAACACATATTTCATCATCCCCACGAACACAGCTGGTTTTTTCATAACACCAAACGACATGGACATGAACTCAATGTGAGCATACCTGCACTTGAAAGAAGTCATCGACACATCACTCCCCTTCACCCTCAACTAGTGATATCCATACCATAGTTCAATCTTATAAAACCAATTATATCCTCTCATCCCTTCAGAAATATCATCTATCTAAAAAATATGTAAAAATTATATATCGTCACCTGATTCATTTTCTGAGCACCATCCTACTTCTTAGAGAATAACATCATAGCACCCCATGGTGACACATTGGCCTAGATGAAACCCTTTTTCATTATATCATCTACCTAAACCATCAACTCCAATAACTCAAATGGTTTTATCCAATAAAGAACCATTGAAATTGTAAAATCAATGGCCTATAAGTCTATCCTAAACTCATGATGACATTGATGGGGTAGAGTTACAACCACCCTGCAAAAAACATCCAATAACTCCCTAAAAATATTAGAAAACTCATCCTTTCTTGTGTCTTGTGACTCCACAAAAAGATCCAGCATTAATGAAATAAGGGGAACTACGTGCCTACATCCCACCTGAAAACTCTAATCGCTTCCAGAAACCATATGTTGGCCATCCAAAAATGAGAACATGATCCTCCCCAAAAATTAGTTCTTAATTGAATACAGAGAATATGACAAGTAGATGTTGATAATAACATCATATGGTTTCAACAACAGTAATAAAAGATCCCTTCATAACTTTTGTGTCCCCATCATTAGCCTACACCCTGCAATAAATAAAACAGTATGGTATTTCTTTTGAGTAGATTAGAAACAATAGGGACATGGGAATATTTGTAAAATATAATCAGACTGTATGAAATATAGTAGAGAAAACTAATTAGTATAAATATCCTAAATCAAGAAAGGAACAGAAAATGGTAGATGGTAGACTGATCATACCTCAAAAGATATCGAGAACCTCTAGAACTACTTCCTCTACTTCCTACAATGGACCAAACCAAACTATTATACCTATATGATGATGGAAACCTCTATTTCCATGATTAATTTAAGGTCCCCAACCAAGATTAACATCCAAATGCTGACCAATAATTTCTACATCCCCTCTCGGTAGATCATTAACATGATTCCCCAATTAGTGAAATGGCCTCATTGGAAGCTACTGTAAGGGATGACACTAACCATGAACACATCCACCAAACTAAACATAGTGAACCACTTGGAACTATTTTTTATGATTAATATGAAACCAATGATAAAAAACCCAGACCCAAATCCCACCATGAAATTCATGGGAGCCAATATCCCTAAAAGTATATAAAGAATGATGTTATGTTCAAATATTCGTTGGTTGAAACCTCTAGGTCCCTATCACCTGAGACATGATATTGATTACCCTACTCCTCAAGAAATCCTATAGTTCCCCTCTCATGGTAAACCTCCTCCTGATTTTATCTCTCTTATCAACTTTTTATTCTTATAAACCTCTAGATACATTGAAAACATACATTAAGTAAATGCATACCGGAATGAAGGATAGACTGCCTCCCCAATAATATCGCATGAGAATCCTCTTTCAAAAATAGGATTTTAGGGAAAAATGAAATATGTTCTTGAACCTGATCATGATCTCCCATACAAAAATTATCCCCTTTTGAAGGGAGATTAGATACAAAAATTTAATTCTTTCATAGTTGAGAAATGAAACCCATCCTGGAACACTTTTTGAATGTTTATCCTTGAAACATCATACTCATTCCACCTACTGAGAAAAATGTCCCCCACATACATGTGACTCCCAGTATCTGACTAACTACTAACGTAACAATGTACCTCAATAGGTCCTGGATCAAACTAACGGTGATCTTGAGATCATCCGAAAAAATTTCTATCTTCACATTGAAAACACTACCCTCAAACATCCCTAAATTCTACAAATAAAAAAAATACAAAATTATATGTATTTAATCATCCTAATACACCATATAAACCCTCTTGGGATCAATCTGATCATCTTGTTGAACCTCTACTACCTAAACCACAAGGAAATTATGACCAATATCCCTAAATGAACGGAATAAAAATATTTCTTAAGCTCGTATATTATGGAATTATATCATTATTTATTTAATAAATTTTAATTATTTTATACTCCACAAAACAACCCAAATAAAATTGAAACAAAATTCATCAGGATTCATTTACCTCGCATAGGTCTCTACCTTACAAGTTATTCCTCCACTCATGGCCATTCTGTAATATAAGAGCTCATCCACTGGATCATGGGGGCCCAAAAATCTTGTGTCCTAGTAGACCTCCCTGGCCTATATCACACACCATGGTCAATTAGAAATATTTTCATACCAGACCATGTAATCCATACTATTCTAAATACCAAACTCTTCCCTACCTCTCAGACATTACCTATGATAAAACTCTTTCATGACCCACTCCCATGGATATATCACAATAAATGAGAGAGATATAGTAACCATTGAGTCCCACCTCCATTAGCCAATAAGTTGGAGACTACCACCGATGGTATATAGAATTCTCATAAATCGGATGAATTACCCCTTATAATAATAGGATTGAGGTATAAGATGAATCAACCATAAAAAACTCTATGACGTAATAAGAAAATGAAACCTAATCATTCCCACAATAAATGTATACAAAATACATTAAGGAAAAGTATCTAAAGTGAATAAAAAAGTAAGTCTAAAGCGAATACACAATTGTCATCAAGAGTTTTGAACTAGTAATGTTCATCCTAGGCTATGAAGTTAACTTAGAAACCAAAAATACAATATATATACATTTGGTTTGAGAAAAATTATACTCCACAAGAAAAAATAAAGTTTGTCATGCACATATGAAAATTGCGTAATATTACACTGATGAGAATATAGTAGAACCAAACCACACCTAAAAAATTAAACTAACCAATATAATCCTCACTAGGGCTCACCCTCCAGATAATGCAAGTAGAGTATAATAACATAATATAAATTGGATTGATAAAGGGTTCATTGTTCCGCTTTCCCACAAAAATTCCCCTCTCACACTCTATCATAGTACTTTATTGTGCTTCTATATCTTCCATATAACATCACATCTTTCCACCCCACAACTTTTCATCAGATCACATCTTTCCACCAAAAAACATAGGACATCCTCACCTGAGGACAACTAGAATATCACATCAAAATTATAACTAGATTATTAGGGCTTCATGAACATGAAATACACAAACCTCATTCCCACCTCCTACCACGAATAACCACCACCATAGTCCATATGATCACATCTTAATACCCCACATCATGACCATCACACCACATATCATCCAAAGAGACATGGGCCATCACATTACATTACATTACCCTAAAGTTTGGACATCACAACACATTTCACTTGAAGACATGTGGTCTATCACATAGTCAACTATCTGAGATCCATCCATCTTAAACTATGTAAATATATTCACCTAAAAGTGAGAGTAGAATAGATCTGGTAGCCATATATCCATCCCCACCATAAAGATGTTAGGAAAAACACCTCCATATAAATATATGGGTGTTGACACATAGTTCTCAATATGGGCGGGGTGTGTATAGAAATGACATGGAGTAAAAAAAATATAATCCAAAAACAATACCAAAATATTATTTCATTGCAAAATCACCAACCAATTCTAAAAATTCCACACATATTATTCCACCACTAAATGGATAACATCCCACAATCCACAATCCACATCTCAAAATACCAACCAATTTCCAATATGTATAGCATTTATTTCATTCAAAATGAATTTTCACATTTCCCTTATTAGTTTAATATTCACTAACCATTTTATCCCATGTAATTTCAATCGTTATTAACCAATTATATTACTACATGAGAAACCAGCATAACTCAACCAATCCACCGGATTCCAACCATATGTCAACAATACATTGCTTCCCTACAGTATGGTAACACCTCAAGAACATCAAACCCATACCACCCCATAGTTAATTCACCCAAAAATAATATCATACCCTCACTATACCATATCATGGTCACATAACAAGCACATCACATATCATTTTTCTGATTTATAATGGGCATTTTTATCACATTCAGAATCGTTATTTTGTTAATTATCACTCATGATATTTATTATCCAAATATATATGTTTAACTGAATTAAATTTTTGGGTGATTAAAAAAATCACATCATGCAAGGGTTCCAGAACTCATCTACTACATCACAAACAAATCTCCCAACGAACACCATTTTCATTGGGGCGTTTAGATTGTACAAATACAATATCAATAAAAATAATGTAAAATTCATAAAAACATTTTATTTTATTCTCCATTTACATTCAATTTAATTTAACTTATTATTATTATTATTAAGATAGCGTGAACAGTCTTTCAAAATATAAACAAGATAATACCCCTCCCAGACGATACACTATAAGAGAAATGAGTTATTCCCTGTCTCAAACTGATCATTATTATCTTTAGGATCACTATAAGGAAAAGAAAAAACACTTGAAAACCAAAATAAAATTAAAAATAAATGGATTGAGCATTAACACATTAAGGTGCTGTCAAAAATTCCTCCCACACACACCCCAAACCAAAATATCATAGCCATAGTGAATCTGTTGAAGAAGAACAAAAACAAAACTATGTTTAAGAGATTAAAACATACCTAAATCACTAAAAACAACCACTGAAACCCATATATGAACATTGGAGAATAAATTATGGAAAATCCCCAAAATAATAACAGGGTTACTCTAAAAAAAGAAATAATGAAGGCTAAATAGAAACAAAATTCATATAATAAAAACTATTTACTACCTAGAAAATTCTAGTTTCACATCATGAATTACTGATTAACAATGTGTATTCATTAGGGTGCATTAATTACAAACATTGAATCCATTACATGTCTTGAAACCTCCATATCCTCAGTTTATACCAGAAATTAATTCACCTGAACTTGAATTAATTACATATCATGAATTCCATTTTCATAATGTGAATATTTTTCATGGAATCCTACAACGCTGCATACAATCACTGAATCCAGTTGGTTACACAAGCAATGAACACATACTCACTATGTTAATCATGTTTACATTATGATCCACATACTATTTCACTCTATAGATACAACCTCTACTTATCCTCCTCTATCATCTTCCATGAACTCCACCACCATGAAAGTTACAATATAATGGGTCAGGAAGGCACATACTATTACATTAGTTTTTACAGGCAGTTTTGAGTAATTAAATGATTTTACAAGATTATGTGTATACCAAAACCTATGTATTAATCCAATGTTATGCTCTCATGGATCATGATCTATTATTACTTTATGATTCATATCTTATAAACATACATGTTTTATGACAAGACACTAGTTTACAATATATTATATGAAAGGTATGGTTTAAAAACATTATTATCGTATTCTCATTCCCTTATGATCATATACTTTTTAAGTGATCGTTGATATATCCCTTATTTACCCTTAATGTATATTAGAGCTTTCATTCTCTTTTGTTTCCTTCCCAAAGGTTATGAAGAATAGTTTTATATACGATATGTCTAAAAAGGATGTCAGTTATCAAGAAATTAGTGGGAGATATTCTAGATATATTTTGAACATGTTTTTTATATATCCATGTTTTAATGGAAATTGGACCAATAAGATTCTGTTATGGATTGTAATGTTATGTATTGAATATTCATTTAATAACATATGATATTTTGTATAAAAATTATGTGTCCCGATAGTTGGTATCATAAAAAAATTAGTTACCTTTGGAAACTATTATGGGAATAATTTTTTAAGAACCCTTAGGATAATCTTATGTATAGGAAAACATAAAATGTTAGGGTAAACAAAATTGTGTGTTTTTTATGGAAAAACATTCCAATCATGACACTATATATAGAATTAGTTTTGGAATCGATGCATATATTGGTAGTAACCCTAAATATACATATTCAATTATATATCAACCATCATTCTTGTGAATGCTGAGTGTTCCCTCACAATGCACTTAGTTTAACAGTCATTAGGGATATTCATGGATAATGTATATTTAATTTAAGATCTTTTATGAAGGATTTGAATAAATGATGACTGTTTGTGACCTATATTGAACCAAAGGATTCATAGATTGAAAATAAGGTCTAATGATTTTGACATCCTGTAAATTATTTTTCATGATTATGTGGTTTCCCTCTATGATTATTAGTTCTCATGTAATGATTTTTTGGATTTAGTCAATGGATCAAACCCAATGGAATCATTTTAATTCTGAATTTAATGTAAAATTAAATTATTTTCCTTTTTGTGAAACAAAATCTTATGGGATATATAATAAAAAATCATTTTCTTATACTGTCAAAATATTCTCATGCAATGGATCAAGTTGATCATCCGAATGAGAAAAATGTGGACCAACATTTTTTTGGGTCCTTCATGAGAAAACATTCACCTTTTTTACTATTTCTGATGATCCCTAAGTTCCTGAGAAATATATTAGTACCACTGAAGCTATATTTTTGTTCTCTAATGTTCAAAACAAGAAATATTTATTTTCTATGTTTATCATTTTTAAGGATAAGTAGATCAATAGTGTATTATTATCAAGAACATAAGGAAATGGAAATAAATTTACTCAATGGATTTATATGAGATTATAATATTATTTTTAAATTACTACTTTACTTGTATTATTTGTATAAAAATGGAGAAATAATTCCTTGATCTAAAATTGAAGAATGCTGAATCTATTAGTACATATGAGGTAAATTTTACCTGGCTTGCGAGGTACACATTAGGTATTATCATCCATCTTGAAATTAAGGTGAACTATTTTTCAAAGGCTTAAAACCAAGTCACTATAGTGTGTTACCCCTAACAGACTTCATTAGATAGGATGTAATCATTCTATTTTCCATCAAATTAGATTTGGAGATTGAATTTACTTGTCAATCTCAGGTTTTTTATATGAAATAAAGAGGGGATTAACAAAATTATAAAAATCATATAGACTAGATGATAATATTTCATTAATCCTATAACTTTGGAAGGAAACATGGAGTAAATTATCATAAGGGGACTATTAATTGTTTTTTTGTGTGGAAAGAAACTTCATAGGGATATTTCATGCCATAGAGATTAGGAGAAGATGTTAGATAATGATGGGTAAAAGTTCCATAGATTTCACCCTCACACTCTAGTGTTTTAAATGAAAGGATCATGGGAATTATTCTAAATAGTGCTCCAATATGAAGTTTAATGATGGTTATTGATGTTAGTAACCTTTTAATGGAAGAGACAAATGGAAATCACATGTGATCACTATTTATAATGATATGTATGATAATTATATGTTTAAAGGTATACATACCATCAACTCTATAAATTTTAATGTATTATTTGATTCTATATATTCCCACACTTTTATATCTGAAGAATTTGATTAGGTTATAATAATACCACCTCCATGATTAGACGTTGAATTTATAATGAATACCCCTAGTTATATGATGAAAACATCTGAAGTATATGATTATTCTTTAATTAATGTTTATGGTATTATTATTCCTTTAAATATCATTATACTCCCTGTAGTTGAATTTGATGTTATCGTAGGAATTTATTGTGTTTATTTACATAAATCCCCCATAAATTTTCATTATAAGGAATTCACATTTGATATTATGAAAAAAAATTGATCATATATCAGTGTGATAATAAATATATACTTCCAATGGAACTCACATCCAATATATTGTTTTTTATTCCTATTAAAAATTGGAGTTTATCTCAAATGGTTGGGGTGATACTCAAAATAGAAGATATTCTCACAGATTGGGCGTTTTTTATGAATTTCATATAGTGATTTCTAGTATTCAATCGAATTTTGATGTTGATTTTTCAATAGAACTCATACTTAGATCTAAAAAAATTTCAAAGTCTTCATATATAATGTCTCAATTTAGTTATAGGAATTAAAGAAGAAACTCTAAGAGAATATAGGCAAGGGATTCATTCATTAAATTGATTCATCTTTGCATGAAAATTTCTATTTTTCTTAAAATAATTATGGATCAAATCTACTCTGTATTGATTATCGAGAACATAATAATATCACTGTCATAAATAGTTATATTATTACCACATTGATGACTTTTTTGATGAACAGTGTGGGGATCATAAGTTTTCTATTATTGAATATCATACTAGATATTATCAATTGAGGTTAATGAAGGAGAATATACTCAAAACAACATTCCTTAAAATGTATGAACAATATCAATTTATTTTGATTCCTGTTGGCCTTACTAATTCCCCTATTATCATTATGAAATTAATGAATGTAGTCTTTAGATATCTCCTTCATCAGTTTTCGGTGGTCTTCATAGATATTATTATTATATATTCAGTGATCCATAAAGATCATAAATATAATTTTAGGATTTTACTGAAAATACTAAGGAAGGATAATCTGTATGAAAACATTACTAACTATGAGTTCTTGAAAAAATGAATTTTCATTTTTGGTTCACATAATATCACTATAGAGAATATATGTGGATCCATTAATGATATATGTTGTTAAATGATGATCCAAACCAAACCTGATGATTTAGATCTATAGTATTCTTGGATTGGATGGACATAATCTATGGTTTTTGGAAGCATTCTAATGGATTTGTTATCCAATCCCAATGTTATCTTTAGAGGGATCCAAGTTCTTTCTGTGTTAACAAATTCGAGGAAAATTTTAAGGAATTGAAGTGAAGTTTAGATGGTGAAACTATTATTACACTACACAATGGAAAAGAAATGATTGTTATATATATTTATTCATCAATGAATTGATTGGGATGTGTCTTCATCCAAAAATGTATGGTGACAGATTATGCCTCTTGAAAATTGAATGTACATGAGAAATATTTCCCAACTAATGATTTGTATTTTGTTGTGGTAATTTTCACATTCAATATATGAAAGAATTATCTTTATTAAGAATTTTTTGATATATATATTGACCATAAAAAATTGAATTATATGTTCTCTCAAAAATAAATTAATATGTACGAGAGAAGTTGGTTGGATTGGATTATATATTATGACTGCTCAATACCTTACCACCAAGTGAATGAAAACAAGGTGGTTGATGCATTGATTTGAAGGGATAAAATTATGTTATCCTTGAGGAGGATCAAATAATATCTAATATTTCTATAATTTAAAAAGATATATCTAGAAGTATTTATGGAAGGAGTGAAATCATATATTTCTCAAATAAATGTTTAACCATTAATCGTGGTGATGATTATTGAGGTTGAAAGAAAATATATAGAACTATAAAGGAATGTAATAAATGTTCCTATGTTTAACAATGAATTTAATGGAATAATATGGTTAAAATCATTTTTTTGACCTATAAATACCATAATTTTTAAATATATTGGATTATTATTATAGTTTACAATTCTCTATTCATCATGCAAGAAATACGTATTACAGATATCTGAAAGAGTATTTTTATTGGGAACATGATAAGATATATATTGTAAAGTATGTATCTTAGTGCTTGGTATATCTATAAGTTAATACTGAGGGAAAAAAATTCTTAGTGTATGTTACAATCATTACCCATACTAAATGGTAATGGGAAAATTCCGCCATTTATTTCATTATCAGACTCCCCAAAAAGTATAAGGGATATAATTATATTTTGGTTATACTCAATTACATTACCAAGTAAGCACACTTCATTAATATAAAATAAGATTTATATTTTGATCAACATTCCAGAATATAAATTAAAGAAGTGGTATATTTTCTAGGAGTACCACATTATATTTTATCTAATTAGGATATGAGTTTTACCATGATGTTTTGGTGAAGTCTTCAGCATGATCTTGATTAAGAGTTTTGTTTTAGTACTTCTTATCATCCTCAGATAAATGGTAAGTCTAAGATAATCATAAAAACCTATAGGATATGTTGAGAACTTGTTCTACGGATTTCAATGGTGATTTGAACAAACACATTCGTTTGATCATGTATTCTTACAACAACAGTTTTCGCTCAAGCATTCAAATGGCTTCTTATGAATCCCTCTATGGAATGATTTTTAAAAATAAAACTCTTTTAGATGTAGTTATGGAAATAAATATATTGGGACTGGATCTACCTAATGTAATTATAGATAAAGTAATATCCATTTATAAACACATTAAGTTAGCTAAAAGTCAGAAGAACAATTATGTTGAAAATCATTAGTGAAATATGGAATTTGATATTTGTAAGAAGGTATTTTTAAAAATTAATAATAGGAGAGGGTTATAAGATTTATAAATAAATGAAATATGAACCTCTAGTATATTTACCACTTTGAGACACCTAATCGATTAAAGACTGAGGTTTATTTCATGGTGCTTTAACTAAACCTCTCTCAAGATCATGATGTGTTCCATGTTTCTTTATTGAGGAAGTACATACCTGATTATTCACATTTACTGAACAAAAATATCCTACCACTGAATCATGATATTTTCTATAAAGAATTACCAGTAAAAAACTTGGATCATAAACATAAGTTCCATGTAACAAGGCTACTCACCCTGTTAATGTTTTTTAGAGGAATCATAAATTTGAATATACTGGATAAGAACTAAAGGATTTGATGAGACAGATGTGTCCCCATTTTTATGTATCAATGTTATGGAATTTAATGTGTGAAATTAATTTTAATGGGGTATAATATAACACCCTAATATTTTATGATATATTCTTTTTAGATAATTTTTTTTCATAGATTTTGATACTTGCAACCTGAAGTCTAAATGAATACTAATAAAACATATCATTATAAACTAAATTTTTAATTAGTGGTATGAATATGAATAACCATATTTTGTAAATGTGTATAATGTTTTTAGATAAATCAAATAAATTGATTAATAGGAACTCAATTTTTAGTTAATTCTTTATAATCTTTAAAAAAATACCTTTTCCTCAAAATCAATTTTATTGATTTTTGTGAGAAAATAATCTAATTATTTCTTTGAAATTTTTGAAAATGTATATGGAAAATTAAATTCATTTTATAAATCAAAATTTCAAAATTATCTATATGGGAATTTTTTAGATTTTTTTAAAAATATTACTTATATGATAAATAGTGAAAAATACTACTTTTTATTAAAAACATTCATTTAATTAAAAGAATATTCATAATTTAATATTTTTTCGACAGTTTTAAAATTAAAATTAGTTAATTTGTGATACTAATAATTAAATTATTTCCATTTTAATTAATTTATTATTATTTTGGTATAAATATTTTGCATACGTAAGGAAACAATTATTTCTTCAAAAATGTTTCTTATCACATTTTGTGACTTTAATTTAAATGTAATTTTTTCTGATTTTGTATATTTATTTTGATAAAATGTATTCCATATTTTTAATTATATTTTTTAATTTTTTTTAGATAACAAACTTATTTTCATAATTAATATTTAAAAAAATTATCATTGTGGTTAAGGTTAAAAGAGGTTTACCAAGGGTTAAACCAAGAGATAAAATATATTTTTAAATTAAAAAAGTATAAATCCTATTGTAGGGATATATTTATAAGACATCATATAATAAATTTAAATATTTTTCAATGGGGAAGTATTTTTCTTGAGTATTAATTTATTGTATTTTAATACTTTAATAAATTTTGAGCGTGTCATATCCCCCACTTATAAATGGTCACCTCTCCTTTCCCTTCATTACAAGAAAATTAAAAATTCTATCTAAAAAAGCTAAAAAAATTTCTTCTCAAAATTGTAATACCTGATTTTTTTGTTACTCTTATCTTTAAAATATTATTCCAATAGTGCTTAAGAATAGATCTAAAGGGGTGAAATTGAAGAAGAGGTAATATTTTTACTCGACCTCATTTATTTATTCTTATACAACCTCTAATTATATGGTATTCATCATTAAATAATTATTTTAGTATCCAAAATATTTGTAAATTTTATTATGATTATGTTACTACCAATTTCATCCTTATAATACATCATGTCGGATGTCAACATGTCAGTTGAGGGTACTTGTGGACTACCACTTCCACATATCGATACAATTCATTTTTCATCAAAATCATTCATGGATGGTAAATTTTATAGATTTAATGTATATAAATTATATTAATGACATTATTTTTATTATTTAATTATAATATATTATCTAATTTATTAGCTTAAAATATTTTTGGAAAATAGTAATGTCGGGTGTCCATACGAGTGGACTACATCTCTACGAAGTGATGCGATTTGATTTTCAATTATAGTTTACATGGATGGTGATAATGATAGATTTAATGGAATATATATGATATATATGATATAATAATTATTCAGTAAAGGTGAATTATTATTTATCATTCCTTAATTCAATCTATCAAAAACTGAAAACAACGTTTAAGGGTACATATAACCCACTGTCTCCATGAAAGATGTAATTTATTTTTCTATATCCAACTTTTTATTAATGAATTAATATATCTATATATATATTATTTATATAATGATTAACCTAATGATGATTATTTAACCATGATAAAAGTACAAGGACATGAACTACCGAACAAAAATTCTTAATAAAAATAAAGATGTTAACAACCAAAATCATTGATTTTAATAAATAATTATTTATAACTGGGATATGAAATGTTATAGGTGGATAATATTTGATGTTCTTATAATTTAAATGATTCTTGTATTGAATTATAATAAATTTATATTTATTATACATGAGGATATATCACATTCAAATCATGTTGAATTTTAGGTAAGAGATTTATGTTACAATCTATTTGTTTATTAGGATTCTTTATAATCAAATTTTATATGATTAAATTATATAATATATATCTCCCAAATCCTAGGAATTTTATTCACCTATAATTATTTATAAATATTAATTTTCCCCTTTTATTTTCCCCTCTTTAAGAAATCAAGGTACTGAAATAATGTTTTTTTAGAAAATTGACTTTTTTCTATCTTCATACAAAAATTATTTTTTTCCATGAACAAGTTTTCTATAAAATGATTTTAAGAATATTTAAACATTAATTTAATATTTTTCAAATTATTTTTCTCCAAAAAATGTATATTTTTTAAAAAAAATAAAGGAAATATTGTTTTTATTTTTTGAATAGGGTACTTTTTACTTTTTACCAAAAATATGATAGGATTATTTTTCTTAACAAAAATGGTATGAATGAAATTTCCTAAAATTATAATGATGTATTGAATTAAAGGGGCCTTTAAAATTTTATAAGTTTCCATTCATAGATAATTATTTCATAAATATTTTTAAAAAATTTAGATTTAAATAAGTTATTATGAATTGAAAATAGTGTTTTCCTCAAGAAACATTTTAAATGATCATTAAAAAAAATTTATCTAAGGTGACATATTTTTATGTTACTTAAGATATATTAGGGTGATTATACAATGATATCATCCATATTTTTTCTATATATTTTTTTTTGATTATGATAAAAATATGTTTATGAAACCTATTTCTTTTCCATGGGTTATACTCAGATGATAAGATAAAATGTTTATGAAACCTATTTCCATTCCATCGGTTATGCTGTGATGAATGTTTTATGATTTTATGTCACATGTATATATAATTTTCATTATATGATCAGTATTTTTGGAATTAAATATCCCTAAAATTCATTGGGAAAATATAGATATCACATGAGATAATAAGAACTTCAATGGGGAGTGAACCCAATTCAAAAAGGGACATTGTTCCCCACGATAGTATTGAGAGTGACCCTAGAATAAGAATATGATGAAATGGGGAGTAAACCATATCCAATATGATTTTATTATAAATTATCCATTAAAATGGTAATTATTATCCATGATTATGATTATTTACCACACATATGTTTTATTCCAATGTTATGCTCTCATTGATCATGATATTTGACTCTTTTATGATTCAAGTATCATGAACTAAAAATCTTTATTCCATAACTCAATATTATGATCTATGATATGTAGGTTATGGTTTTCAAGTATTATTTCCATTCTGTCATAACATAATGACTATGTTATGTCTATGTGATCATTAATTTCTCCCTTTTTATCCTTGTTGGGCATCATAGATCACACTTTCTTATGTTTCATTTCCCTAGGTTATGATGAAATGTTTTAAGTATAATATTTATAATATGGTAGATAGTTATGAATAAATATTTGGAATATGATGTAGATATCTTATGAGAATGATTTTTTTGTATCAAACATTCCATAGAAACTAAAATTATATGATTTTGATGTGGATCATAATGTTATGTTTTGAATATTTATCTATTAATATTTCATATTTATTTATAAAATATATCTGTTCCAATAGAAAATGAGAGTTTTTATGTTATATGATTTCTTATATTTATGTTATGTGAAGTTTTTAATAATTTTACAAAACACATTCTTTTTCCAATTGTTCATTATGAGATGAAAAATGTTTGATTTTCTTATGAAATCCATTTGTATGAATGGTTAAGGGTGGGGTATTATGTAATACTATAATGAATTGGATAAGGATTTATACCTCATGAGAAAAGGATTTTAATTATTGATGTTTTGTTTCTTCACAATATGAACTGTGGTAATTTTTTGGTCATAAAATAAAGCATAGGATTTTTTTGATCACAATATGAAGTGTGGGTATGTTTTATTGATAACATGATCTGTGGGAGTTGTTTTTTTACAACATGAATAATGGAAGTGCGGATATCTTGTTTTTCCCTAACATAAAATGAGTATATTTTGTTTATTTAGAACATAAAGTGGGAAAACATTGTGTTTTCACAATTCAATAATTTCTGTATGTTTATGATTGTGACACATATTAATGTTTTTGGCCATGTTTTTCCCCAGTTTAATTATTATGCCTTATTTTTTATGTATTTGTTACACTTGTTTCATGCTCACATGTTTTTTGTTATTGATATTTTTTCTAACATGGTCATAAATTTTATGATTCCCTTATGATTATATTACTCCATCATGTTTTATGACTATAATCCATGATATTATTATAATCAATTAAAATATTTATGTCTTCTATATATTATCCTTAATATTTACGATCAAATAATTTATGATATATCTTTCCCTTATAGATCATTTGGGATCATAACTTTTTTATTACTCTAATCCCCATCTTAAAAAGATAATTTTATCATGTGAGATGTCCATAAAATTGTAAATTAGCATGATTAAGATAAATTTTCATAAGTGTAGTTATATAGTATGTTTATGTAACTAATATCTAAGACACTAAACATTTTTTTGCTTGAATTATGTGACTGGTGTGATATGTATTATCTAAATCATGTGATTAATATACTATTATGTTACTTTTTCCAAGGGTCATTTTATTTTCCAATATTTATATTTTCATTGGTTGAGTGAGAAGGATCTTAGGTTGAGGGTGTTTTTATTTTTCTTAATGAATAAGTCCTAATAATTCTTTTATAAATTTGATAATAAAATTTTTATTTCTATGAGCATCTATTAAATCAAATTGTAGGGAACTTTTATCCTAGGAACACCACCAATATTGTGAGGTAAAAGATCATGATAGTAAATTTGGATGATTTATATATAATTTATGAACCACGGGATATATTTATATGTCTACCTAGGGTATGTCCCAACTATAATATTTCTCCACAAATTTTAATTCAAATCACTTTTAATTGTCTTACTCTATCTGACCAAAATTTTATTGATCAGTTTTTTATGGTGACTTTCCATATCAATCACCTAAGGAGTTAAAGGAGAAATTAGTGAAATTACTCAAAATCACAACATAAAATCCTTATAAAGGGAAAAATTCATAAGAATTAAACCCACCCCTATGATATTGATAAATCACTTAAATAACATTGTAATCATTTTTTAATTCTTGGGCTCACTAAGAATAGTTTTCCAAACAACGAATTAGCCATCAAGCTAGATGTTAGTGTATAATTTCTTATTAATAGTTTTATAAATCACTATAACAATGATACATTATCTAATAATTAAAATCAATGTCATAAAAATCAACAAAATATGCCTTCGAAGGATCAATAAATAAATAAACAATCCACTACTTCTAGTTTCCCAAAACATCATAGTCCAAAATTTCAATTCCAATATAGGTCAATGAATTCATGTCTTCAGGGGTAATTAAAGTGTATGATATGGAAAATTTTTAGTGAAATTAGTTTTATAATGAATGATAAATATACTATGATTCATAATTTTAATTTGTAACCGGGTAACCATAGTGTAGAGTTTAGTTCTTAGAATAAGGGAATGTTTCTCACTATAATATTTACTGATATTATAAAAAAATGTAAATGATGTCACAGGTAGTTCATACTTGAAAATGTACAAATTTTTTTATTTAACCATTGGATGTTGAGTTTAAAGATCTAACTAGAACTAGAAATTCAAATTTGGAAAAACCAAATCTATAATTATGGATAGAAAGGTCGAGATAGAAATGATTTGTGAACCATCCCTTGATAATAATAATAAGGAACAATTTAAAATGAAATGTAAAATTAAAAAAGGATGAAATAAGTAAGATATATTTTAGGATAAAGTGAATAATCAACTTTTTTTGAATAATTAGTCCTCTCCCATTCCTATTTCCCAATGATTCCAAATTGATTGATAAACTATATTATATGAAATTCCTCAAGATGTTCAAAAACATTACAAAAAGTATAAATTTTGTTAAATATTTAACAATATATATTATTATATAAAATATATAAAAGTCTCTTAGTTATTAAGAGTAATTGGGTGAATTTACCACAAATAAAATTAATGAATACTATAGTGTTTTCCTTCATAATAATTTACCACTAATGTTGAAATAATCAGGGTGCTTTCTCATTTCATGTAGAATAGGAAAAAGTGTACAGATCAATTTCTTATGTGACTTGGGAGCTATCATCATTATGATGAGTCACTCCGTATTTCAAAAGTTGAGTTTTGGGGAGAAGAAACCAATATCTATCTCTCTAAAGATAGATAATAGGTCAATTACTTATCCTTATAAATGGGTATATTTCCCTTTAGTCAATTTAGGGAAGCTTATGTTTCCCACTGATTTCATTGTTTTTGAAATGCAATATAGTAAGAAGGTATCAATCATTCTATCTAGATCGCTACAAGAAACTAGTGGGGCTAACAGTAATGTTTCAAAGCAAAAACTAACCCTATAAACTAATGAAGATCAATAAGAGTTCCATTTTTTCTTTTAGTCTCTATTTATGGTATGTATAAAACTAATAGATATTGTTAATGATTCTTTTTGAGATGTGTTTAAGATGGAAAACAATCTCCCATTTTATGATATAATCAAAGGATCGGTCAAAGAAAATATTTGAGCCTTATTTAATAAATCTGAATTTATATAAGAACTTGAAATAATAGTGAAACATGGGAGATATATTAGAAAATTCATTGTTATGGATCATGAAGTTTTCAATATTAAACCATGTATTTTTTAGAGTATTTATAAAACTATTGATCAGAATTCAAATCCAATCATTGATACTATTTTGGTTTTAGATCATCCCATTCCGCTTATTAAAGTTAGTGGGTATATTAAAGAGGGAATTCCATCGAAAAATTAGTTTTTTCATGTTGAGTTAATGTATCATATTAGTTATTCTACTTTATATGTTTAATATAAAATTTTTATTCTGTTTGAGTGTGTTAAAACTAAGAACATGGATGGATTTATAGAGTTGGGAAGAAATATTTTTTACTTCTAATTTGGAATACTTGTCATATTTTTTTTAGTTATTGAGTTTTCTAAATATTATATGGGATATGTGACTCTTTCCCTGAGTTACAAAAGAATGATTACATTCATTATTATTATATGGTTGATAGTAAATACATTAAAAAACCTATTTCTCATAATTCTAAATATTTTAATGTTTTAACTGATATGGATAATTTGGGGAGTGATATCAATCTATATGGTGATACTTCAAAGTTAAGTTCTATGAATTAAAAAAAGGGAATGGCCAACTTAGTCTAAGGGCCCTGTAATGTTAATAATGACTATTTTGAGTTTCTAGTGTATTAAAGAAGTTTATAAAATATGAAAAAAATAATATAAAATAGTGAGACCATAATACATACAAACTATACACACTAAATGATCATGGATATAAATTTAAGGGGGTAATTATTGAAGTGGAATTTAAAAATAGATCAACATGGGTGGAAATACATAGAGTTTTTCTTGGGATTTTTTTTTTATGTTAAAAATAAATATATCTTACATAGTTGTGTGTTTCTATATCCCTATGAACTATGAATAGATTATGTTATTTATACATTTTAGTGTTGACGGAGATAGACTTTAGTGGTAACTCAACACTGAATACACTCTACGGACTATATGAAGGGGTTCATTCTATTGTGGATGAATAAAAATGATTTTTTATGATCTATATGGGTTACAATCTTGAGAAAACTGGGGTCAAATTACTTAAAATTAAATATGTTTTAGAAATATTCTTTAACATTAAATTTTTTATTCTAATTTTATTCTTTTTTATATTTATAATAGGTGAAAAATAGGGACTAGAGAATACTTTACCAATTATTAAGGGTGAAAATATTGAATATACTTAGTATATAAATGATATATTTCATGAGAGTTATTTTTTAAAATTAAGCATTTTTAATTCTACCATTTGAGATTAAATATCTTATTGTAGTTAGGAAATATCTTGGATTTGATATTTTTTGAATTATGTTTTTTCATATTTTTTCAATTTCAAAAATTCTTATTGTTTATATTATTTCTTAGATAATCATTGATTACTAAAAATATTTTTAAACATGATTATTTTCATGCCTTATTTTAAATTGGATGTGAACTCACACTTTATTCATGTACTCTTCTTAAAATATAATACGAAAAAAAATTTGAAGTAACCAATATGAATATTTTTAATTATATTATTTTTATTATTATTTTTGATTTGGGGAACAATGTTTTTGAATTTTCTTGTAAACTATTAAACCTGATTCCCACTAATAAATTACATAATATATCATGAATAATAAATTGTCTTAAATGTTTCTTCCACAATAAGATTCAACATTAGGGACAATTTTTTGTTTCATGCGTGGGTAATCATTATTAAATGTGCTTAACTATTATTCCTTATTGTACATGTCAAGATAAAAACCCAAAAAAATTCAAAATTTATTAATATCAAAGATAATAAAGGAATTTTTAGTGGGGGAAATTTTTATAAAATTTCAAATTCATTATAGTATCGAAGTGGTTTATCCCAATTACCAGTTAGATATAATTTAGAACATTACTTCATTTCCCTATTAGAAAACCCATTTGGATAAAATTTTGGGAGAAACATTAATAATAATCATTGAATTTGAACACATTGATTTTAACTAAACTCATAATATAATAATCTAAATGGAAAATGAAATTAAAATCCTAAAACATGATAAACAAAATTTCATTACACTTTAATCTCTAATAAGTGGATGTGATACTTATTCCGCCAATAAATTTTTACCCAACCTCATCCAATAGTGTGTCTATTTTTTTATGTTCCTAAACTATGTGGGTTTGTTATCTTGGAGGTAAATTGATGTTTGGAATTGAATTTGGATGGAAGTTGAAGTTTGATTAATTCATTTTCAAATTTTCCATTTTAATAATTTTTTGTAAAACATTAATAAAATTTTTCATTTAAAACATTTAATTTTTTAAATTAAATAGCATGAATTCTCAAGAGGGTCCATGGATGGAATCATTATTAAAATAAATTATATTCAAGATTTTAGTTTTTTAGTATTTAATGCTTTTTATCCTCAAATTAATTTGAATAATATGTTTCCTAATGACAGGAAATATTATAAGTGTGGTATAATATAATATGGAATTTTATGGATACTTTTTATCTAGATATTAATGTTGTAATGATTGGGGTTTGATTTCATAATTTTTTTTATTGGGAAATATTGAATTATAGTTTATTTTATTGATAAAATTTATAATAATTAAATATCATAATAAAAATTTATTTTTTATTTGTTGTATTGATCTAAATGTCTACAGATAATTTATTTATATATTTCAATAACAAAATTTCTTGGATTATAATAATTGAATATTGATTGAAATATTAATTTTAAAATGATTGATTAATTTTGGTTATCCGAAAATTCATTTCATAATATTCTATCATGCATAAGATGAAAATAAATAATTGGAATATAAGTTTTTTTTCTTAAAGTTCATCATTTTAAATATGTTTACTTTTTTCATTATTGAATGGGATAATATTTAAAATTCATAAATTTGTGTTAAACGTTTAATCTTGGTACGTCGACTAATAGTGAAAAACAACCACATGAAGACTCTCCCAATCTATCATGACTGAGGAATATAGTTAATTAAAATAGATTACACACAAAAAAAGTAAAGATACAACAAGATAGAGAAGATTGATCATAAGATGATGACTCAACCTATCACAGGAAGTCACAAACACATGGAATCCACCAACTGTAAGAATAAAGAAGTAAAAAACTCATGCGAGATGAATAAGAGATGTAGTTTCTAATCTTTAGTTATCATAAGAATTCCATGGAGGAAATACTTTTCATAAGATGAATCAAGTAACTTCATGTGTAAAAGGTACACTATACAAAACTAATCAAATATGGGATCTTACAATTGACTTATAAAAGATGATTGATACCTAATCTAAATTAAAATTCTAGCATTGGAGGATTATCACACATTAGAGGAACACTAATGAAGGTGTATCTATAATAGGAGTATAAAACATAGAGAACTGTCTCTGATGCTAGAGAAATATAAAGGAGATGATTTCATGATAAGAGTTTCTTCTTATATTTCATTTCAAATCATAAACAGTCTTATCAATATGAATTCATTCAATACTATTTTTTAGCTTCAAACATGTGTTGATGAATAGATTAGTGGAACTAGATTAGGATGAAATAAAATTCATTTAATCTATTCTTGTTTAAGATGAAATCATTGATGTATGTGAAAATCTTATCTTTATTTATTACTTAGTTCTTTTCTACTTCGATAATCATCTTATAATTGATACCATTATGTAGTATAAAATATATTCAATCTAACTAGATTTTAACGATGTTCACTCTTTCATAGATTATGTTCTTTTTAAAATATTTATATGTATCATTTATTAACTAATCCACATTCCAATAGGTGAAAATTGGTGGTTTCTATTAATATTTTAACCTCAACCAATAATTTTATATAGAATTGGATGGGGTTCTATGTTTCTCCGCAACAGATTATCCTTAACCAATGTTTTGGTTGGAATATCATCTGAGTTTCACATAGTGTATTTAGGTTTTCCAAAATTATTTTCACATATATTTTTATCACATTAGAGGTTGATTATAATTTTTGTGAAGTGATACCTCTTTAAATTTAGACCATCTATTTCTTCATTTAATCTATCCTTTTTCGACTAATCATTGTTCAAAACTAATTTCAGTCATTTATGATACACTTTAACCATTATTTCACCATATGATCTGTTCAATTTTACCATCACTTAATAATGTTCCATTTTTATTTTTCTAGTCTATTAAAATTCAAATTTCTCGTAGATATGATACCATGATCATTGGGTTTAATAGCTTCTTATAGGAAGAAAATAATTAATTTTACAGGATAGTAAACAACCTTGTCTCATTCACTACCAATTTTGTTTAAATAACACTCAATATTATAATCAATGTCAAGATGAACCCAATCACTAAATAACCACCCATTTGAGTTGTTAAAACCCCACAACATCCCTTTATATGTGGGATCATTACCCTCAAATCATCTCCATATTATTACACCAACACTCTATATGCAACATTATAATGGTGAAGGAGAGGAACAAAATTAATGGTAATAAGAACATAATAATACATAAATAAGGATGAAAACTTCACTATAGTCAATATAACTATTATTGAGATTATCAAAATATAGTGATTAGAAATTTGATAATGAAAAAACCAAAACAAAACTGGACTCCCAACCTTTAGTATATATTATGGTTAGTTTTCTATTTTCATAAATTTGATAAGGGAATTATGGGAGAAAATAAAATATTTAAATAAAGATAAGATAGAATGATCTACTAATATAAATTTAAAAAAATTATATATTTTTGTTACATAATAAAATATACACTAATAAAATGAATATAACTAATGAAATGGATAAATACTTTTAAAAGAAATAAAAACAAAAATTTATAAGCAAAAGAGGGGATATTTTTGTCTCTAAAAATGTCCTCTAATGGATGGTGCTTATTAGGACTACTAAATGACTTAAATTTTTGGAATTAGTAAACTATGAAGATATTCCATCATGTCTTTAGTGTGGAATCAAAAAATATAATCTTATATAAATATATGGATTATAATTAATGAGTTAATTATAATTAAAAAATATTATATATTTTAGAATCAATGAATTATAATTTCAAAATTTCTAATTCATTTATAACCTAGAATTTTACTTAATTGATAGTATCCATAGTTATGAAAAATATTTTCCAACCCAAAATTTATCTCAATGTAAAATTGATACTTATTGGGATTGGATATTTATGAGATATGGTTATATCACTAATTTTCATCAAATCTAGGAACAAATTCGAAGGTTTGTATTGTGGGATTCATTTAGGTCATATATTAATAGATTTATCTTTTGGTACATATGAATGAAACACATACAAAAAAGTTTAAAATCTCAGAATAAATAATTTCATAATTTAGATTCGTGTATAAATTTTTATTTCCAAAATAACATGATGATATGAAAATACTTAAAATTAAAAAATAATCTCTTTTCATTATTATGATCTAAATATTCCTAAAAGATAAAAAATGATAAATATCTGAAAAATTATAAATTGGTGGGATAAATAATTTAATTATAGAGTAAATTATATGAAAATATGATATTAATCATGAATTTATATATTCTCAATCACTAAAAGTATCTTGTAAATAGGCATTTCCTAGTCATATATGTATATATCCTATAATATCATTCTATATGAGTAGACATGGCAGATTGAAACAATTAAGTTTAAAAATTCAAAAATTTTAAAGAAACTTATACATTGTATCCCAAAGTAATCATATAGGGTACTGATGGGTCATAATGCCCCATGAAGTTTGTACCACATATCATGTCAAAATACTACACTGCAATGGGAATCAATAATTGGGGAGCCTAATCAACACTAAACATTTCCAATCATCTGATAAAAAACTAAAATCTATAGTAAACCAATTCCCCACAAATGAAGATGTATCTAAAATATCAATGCTTATAAAACCTTGATTTCTTTATAAAAATATTGTGGATTATTTAATCCCTATGATGATAGGGAGGGTAAAATCTATTAGAGGATAATGATCCCAATTGAGATCTTGTATGGAGGGTAATACTAACATTGTAGATAGAGGTTTCTGGATCCATGTGTTTGGGGGGGGCTATCAGATCTATTGGAATATGATCTCATCCCTAAGTATGTTGAGAGAATGAACAACCCCATATATGAATTGTGGTGACACTCTTGCCTTGACACATCCACACCACTAGAGAGGGTAAAAAAATAAATAATACTCTAATCATAATTCTTGAAACCTATGAATTTTCATTATAGATTCATTTTCCAAATTTTTCTTATATTGTTATTAGAATGTACTTGGATGTCCAAATAGACTATGACGTTGATATCTACATGAAAAAAATACAAAGTAGATACTATTAATATTTATAAAATGGACAGTCTATAGAAAAATATTGATGATACTACAAAGGATAAGTCTCATCCATATTGTTTTTCCTTGGGAATGCCACAATGAGCGCAATAATGATTCATGTTCACATCATGTGCAAGGTTCTAGGTTTGATAAATCAATACTAATAGATTTACCTCACCAGAATAATATCTTTGAAATATCACCCATACAAACAGGCTGGGCTATGGTTTTGGTCCCATTAAGTCATCCAGTGTGGTTTATACTTTATGAATTACTATAGAACCATCCTAGGAACACCACCTAGCATCACGGTTGGACAGATAAACTCGTTTTGGTGGGATGTGGTCCCATGATTTGAACCTAACTTATAGTAATTAAATTAACCTCATTCACTAATCACAATGATTGATATGGGTCACCATCCCATGTGTTGTGTAAAACATGATGCGGACTACCTCTTTTATATACAATGGTTCCCAAATGGCCACCATCATATTTGCTTTCACATCGATAGAGAAGTGGTGTCCTCCTTCCTTTAAGAACTGGTTGTCTTATAGATGGACACTATCTTACATCATCGTAATCCCCCCTACAAAGTTACATCTTTATGTTGAAACCCTATACACTTGAATCCATTGTCTCCTCACTATTGTGTCAATTTCATCATATGGTGATGCCTCTTCGCCACACTGTGGTTCTACCATTTCCATATCATGGTTCCACCAACTCCATGTCATGTTTTTTTATCACCACATAATGATGGAACAACTTGCACATCCTGGTTCCTCCCATTGAATCCAATATACCTAGTTCATTGTCTATTTTAACTCATTTCCACTATTTGTACTATAAGGGAGAAGAGAAGATGGAGTTATGAGAGAGGAGGGAATAATGAAGAGATATGATACACGAATTTTGGGTCATTCTTCATCATTAAAACAAAAAGGTAACAAACTTAAAAAATAAAATATCAGAGATAAATTCAATTAGTTCAAATTGAATAATCCATGGTATAAAATTTCCCATGAATAATAAACAAAGTAAAAACAATCATTTTCAAATAATTAATCATATTAGAATTATATTGAAAGAAATCTAAATATCTATACTACTTAACTATCAACATAATAATTTCATGAAATATGGAGAATTTTTTTGAAAAAACATGACCTGAAAATATGTTCTCTTATTAATGATGGTTTCACAATCATTTATTATGTTTAATGATATCAAGGAACAATTCACTAATTCCTTCTTACATTGCCCCTATATTGGGTAATATAATTCCTAGAGTTTGTGAAGCTAGCCCCATAAATATTTATAAATATCATTATATAGATTCTTTAATAGGGTTGATATATTTAATATCCCACTAAGAACACTAAATATATCTATTAATATCCCCTTTAAAAATTATTCTTAATCATTAACCAGTGAAAAAATCATAGGGACATTGATGAAGATAGATTTTAAACCACCCCCTAGGTAAAATGAAAATTTCGGATTCAACCACATTTTAATATTTCTCATTTATTTTTTGATTTAAAAAGAAAAATAATTATTAATATGAACAGGCATCCATGGGCTAAAAAGTATATTTTTAAAGGTAACATTTTTTATCAGTGCCCTTTTATGCTTTTAATTATAGACCTACTCAACATGATGGTAAAAATCACACCGTAGCATCTATGAAAACATCAAGTAATTTTTCTAAGATCACTTTCAATGTTAAATCTGTTGTTTTACCGGTAGGGATGTATCAATATTCCTACTCAATAAATGTAATAATCATCATTTAATTATACAATTAGGCCCTATAAGAGAACACATTCAAAATTATAATCAATATAATTTCCCTACTAGTAGGGATATAAAACTACTTAGTCAACCCACTAACATTATTAAAGAAATATTTGGGCACCAAACTTGTGTGCATGATTTTTGGAACACTATTAACACTATACAAAAAAACTCTTGAAGAATCCCAATTTTTCCAATAACATTTTAATTTCTAGATTAATATCTACTTCTTAAAAACACACACATCAAACCACCCAAACTCTTTTTCAATAACCGAACCCATAATATCACAATAAATAAAAAACATTTTATTCATTTTAAATAATCTAAGAAAGTAATATCATATGATGATAGAAATCACTACAATAATTTTATCAAACAAGACACACCCTAATAATATCAAAAAAAATTTAACTTCCTATAAAAAATTTAATATAATATAAACTCATTTGAATATTTTTAATTTTGAAATATTACTTTTATTCAAGTGGATTACTCTTTTCATTATTTTATACCATTTTGAAACATTATCAAACAAGGATTTATTAGGAACAATTATACATTATTTCAAATAATTGTTATTGTTGTCGTGATAGAATATATTAAATTCTAAGGAATACATAAATGGTGTACATAAATTTGGGAAAATTTTATTTAAAACACATAAAATACCTAAATATAATGCAGTAAAAATTATGTATGGGAAAAAGGAGAATAATAAATTTTTACATTAAATCAAAAACCTAATTAACAAATAAATTGATATCGTTAAAATCATTTATATTTTTGTTATAAATGGATATTCACTGAATATTTCCAATGTAATGCCTTTCATTTAGTCCTAAAAAATTAAAAAATAATATTTTTTTATTAAAACAAATATTTATATATATATATATAATCTCAAATTAAATAATCATATATCAATAGTGAATTATATGATTTAATGTCTAAAAATGATTTGCACAAGCATCCAAAAAAACTCATCTATCCTTCTATGAGAAAAAAAACCCCATATATATTTGAGGACTGCCACTAATTTGTTGAAACCATTAGTTATAAATCCCTATAAACATCATGTTCAAACAATGTATGAATAATAGAAATGAGAGAAAATAAATAATAAGGATACTATAGTGGAAATTTATAAAATTGGGTGACATGTTACTCCCATGTAGGATCTCATATATAGATTCAAGAGAAAAAGATAGTAGAATTTATCTTTCACCCCAATAATTCATGTCATCAAAAATAAAGAAGGGGTATGAGTTCTTCTCTTATATTTTTAGAATAAGATTAATATATTATTATTATAATTATAACACAATATTAGTGATTAAACAATAAAAAAATCACAACCAAATTACACTTTAGAAAAAACAAATAAGTATTCAACAATGGAACTCACTGTATATTTATTATAAAACTATTTCAACTATATTTACATCAATAGAAAAAAAAAACTCAATAACAACAAAAGAAACAACATTAAAAACAACAATAAAAAATAATAATAATACTCCTATTAAAAATAAAACATATTGATAAATTTTTAAATTATATCTTTATAATAATAATATCATTTAAAAAATCTCGTAATGTAATTATAACATTCCCCAAATAAATTATGTCAGGTCTCAATAATCTTGGATGGAAGAAAAAATTTTCAGTTTCATTTAATGATTTCAAAATTTTCATTAATATTATCGTTACAACGAATTTATAACGTCCCTAAAACTAAAAATTCATTACTAAGAATCCCAATATTATGATTATGAAACATGAACATGTTAATCACAAAAGCATTTATAATTCCAAAAAATTCGGCATTTTCTACATAAAAATTTCATATTATGAAATATATTTAATATTATAATAGTAGTGTACTATATTCCTCAACACTAGAAAACATTACGTCCTTATAATGTTACCAACAATACAGTTGATGAATAACATTATTTTCTATACAAAGAATAATTCAACTTATCAAAAATACAAAAATAATGTACATATCATTCAAATCACATTGATCTATAACGATTTATGTTAAATAGAGAAATTTGTAATAATAATTTTAGAATTTTAATCATAATTAATCATTCATACTATAATATCTTCTTTTATACATATTATATAATTAATCATATTACTGTGATCCCAATCATTCATCAAGCTATATGGTTTGAATTTTTATTATACAAAATATGATTCAAATATCAGTCTGTATAAGTTTTCCACAAAATAATTCTAACACGATTACATTACTTATTTATTTAATGTGTGAAAAAACTAAAAGTTATCTATAATTTAAAAAAAATTGAAGAACTAAAATGTATCTTTCAAGTCATATAATTATATATCAAATATGGAAAATTTACATGTCCTTAGATTGAAAAAAAATCAAATCCATTATAATTATCAATTGATATTGTAAAATGACTTTTATAGTTAATTTCAACATTAAAAAGAGTTTTTAATTATGTTAACATTGATTAAACATAATTTAGATCTTCAATTAACTCAAATATCAAAATATATAACAATTTGATGAATTTTATTATTAAAAATATATTTTTGCGAAATAATTGGATGGGTTGTATACTCTATGTGAAAATTTTACTATCAAAAAATAACTTATGGGATTTGGTTTTGATGGATTAAATATCTCCATATAGTTTGTCAAAACTAGTTGTTTTTTTTTGATATACTATGCATCTTTTATAAAATTTTTATGAACACATCATTTTCATGATTTATACAATAAATTTTTATAATCCATTTTTTACACTAAACCCTAACTATTATAGGTGTGTTTTTATATTTTTTAACACATTTAAATTAGTTTTACTGATTTTATAACCTTTTTTATTCACAACTATTTTCAATTTCTTGGAAATTCAATATAAAAATTGGAGTTTTGATAATTCCCCTTCGGTATCAAGTAAATAAAAACTCAATATGTCTATTTAGGCATAATACATACGGTTCCAACCCAAGTAATATGTTTTGAGTCCATGAAACCATTAATCCAACTTATTCCATTCATTTATCATGTAAATAAATTAAAATAGTATTTTTGATGCTAAATTCATTAATCTAAACATTCCCTAGAATTATTCCAATATATAAAATACAATTTGTTGACAATTTTAATTCCTTTTTACATGAATGAATTCATTATAAGATCCATTTAAATAAATAAAAAATACTTCATGTACCAAAATACCAAAAATATATAATATATTGTTGATATAAATTTTTATTAAAAAACATATTGGAAAATATATACACAAATTAATAAATCATAATTTTTTTATCCAGCTTATATAAAAACAACACTTCTAGAATATTATATTAATTATATTTCCTCATAATTTTCTAAAAATTTTAATTCATAATCAATGAAATAAAAAAAATATTTTAATAAACTCAATTTAAAATATCAATGAATAATACATTATTCAATAAAACTACTCTATATTTTTTTGAAATCACTTTTATTCACAGTTCAAATGAAAAAAACAATCTATAGCCTTTTTTAGAATATAAAACTAATATATTAAAATTGTTTACCCATGGGTTTTAGTGATTTATCATCCTCTAAGTAGTTATTTTTAAAAACAATTCAAATGAAAACTTTTAACACTTTATATATATTTACTAAATTAAATCTTACATCCATCCGCTGACATATATACATCCAAAAATGGAATAAACCCAATTTTATATCTCACAATATGCCCATTGTAGGATATGTAAATAAATAATTAAATTTTTTTTTAAAGAAACTTTTCCTTAAATGAATACTATTAATGAAATAAACATTTCATGTTTTAATTTACAATCAATTTTATACATATATCATGGTAGGATACAAAAATGTATATTTGTTTAATGATTTTAATGATTATATACTCTAAATGTAATAGTTTTAAATAATGTAACAATATAAAGACACTATTTTAAATAGATACATGAAACCATTTGTGTGCACTCTTCAAACCACATATAAATCCTTGAAAAGAAAACATCCAATATATGAATTATGAAAATTTTACCTTAATGGCATGAAAAATGTCATCTATATAAACAAGTATGAATGTCACAACTCCATACACAAAAAGGTACACCATTTGGGATGGAAATTTTATAATAGAGGTAATGACCTAGAGTACCACCTCTAGTAGGAATCGGGTTAGAAACTAGCACTGAGGGTATAAAAATCAAAAAAAATTCTGGCATTGACCTCTATTTTAATAGATTAGGGATTACAGATAAATCAACTAATAAAAAATCAATGAAAAAATAGTAAAATGAATCCCAAAACATATCACAATGTATGCATAAGTAAAAAATATACAATTAAAAGTCTCTATATCAACACCTAGTGAAAATATATGGTAGTCACACAACATTTTTTCCAAGACCTAAGATAGTAATATCTTGAATGGTCTACATAGACTTCCTAGAAACCTAAAAAAAGTGTTTATATACATAGGGTGATCATACATGTATACATATAAATGTAAAAAAAGTGCCTCGTGCACATGTGAAAATAGAACAATATTTCACTAGTGAGAAAGAAACAGAACAACGAGCACCTAAATAGGATAACTACCCAATCACATCCTCCCAAGGAAATATCACCAAATAATTAAACTATTAATGATAACATAATTAGTGGAATGTTGAAAAATGGTACCCCACACAGCTTTCCTACTAAATTTCCACTCTCACAGAGCAATGGACAATGTCTTTTAGCTCCCATATCTTCTAAGTATTACAGCTTTCCAAGCACCCAACATGAAACTGGTTATCACATCACTTCATGTCTGAAGACACCTGAGCTATGAGACTACATAATATCTCTCCCACAAACACCTCAAACATCACATCACATTACATCCTTCCCATAAGCACTTGGGTCATCAAATCACGTATCATCCAGAACCGTAACTAGAGTAGTATAGAATCGTGAATATGAAGAGAACCAACCTTGTTCATCACATCCCATGTATGTAATCATCTCCTAGAAGTGAAATTAGGAAATAATGGTTATTTATCTATCCATCCTCAATACTATGATGTTTGGAAAAAGAAAACCCAGACACCAAATATATGGGTGTCATCACATGGTTCAAATCATTGGTGATGTGTGTTCAGAAAATCTCAATGAACATACATGGTGTCTATATATCCACAATCTATCCCTACCTACGGGTTCACAAAAAATTACTAACCAACTTACAACATCACAACCCAACTTCACAACAATACCACTAACACTACCTCCACTAAATGAAAAACACCACACAACATGCCATAAACTATATTTCAAATTTCATATTCCATCTCAACATAATCCATTTTTCAAATTTCACATTACCGAAAAATTACATTATACATCCCATTAATTTAATTATTTTTACCATTTAATTTCAAATTAATTAAAATACATCTAACCAATAATTCCCATTTTAATTCATTCATTATCCATTTTTATATCATTAATTCAACCAATACATGCAGTTTTAATTTATTATCAAAAAATCACATTACTAATTGGGAAACTATCACATCACAACACTATACAAACAAACAACCCATCATACTCTTCAGTACAACCATGCCTTTTTCACCACCATTCGCATCCACATCTATTTCCTCCTTCCGAAATCCACATCATTGCAGATTTTCCACCATACCCTCCCAATAAAATAGCCACACAACTCATTACATAACTTCCCACATCGCAACTACACATCACCTCTCCTGCATTAAAATTGCACATCACCACCCCACACCTTGGACACCCAACCACAAATCAACCCCGCATAATAAAACCAAACATATCTACACCCTTCACATCACAACACATTGAATATTTTAGATTATAAAGTGTGTTTTAATCAATTATACTTCTTTATTTATGTGGAATTATAATATATAACCTAAATCTCTTAGGGAAAAAATCTCGTTAACTAAATATAAATGATTATTACATTACATTTAATGTGAATTCACTAAAAACACCAACCAAGGTTCAATATAATAAGTGAAATCTACATAAGAAAATCTCCCAACGACCATAATTTTTAATTGGGAATTTATCCTATAGAAACACAATATCATATAATATAAAAATATTTAAAGACATGAAAATGATTCCCCTTCCACTTTAATTTCAAAACAAACCAATTATTTATCTTTAATTTTTCAAATGAAAATTATCTTCCAAAAATATATCAATAGTGTGTCCCCATAATCATGACACAGAAGATGCGAAATAAAGGACCCCATACCTCAAATGGAGATTTCAAATCTGCTACACTAATTTTGGAAAAGATAAAGGACACCATAAAGCTCCAAAAAGAAGAAGAAAACCCTACCAACCATAAAAAATATACACAATATCCTCTTATCAAAACAAAAAAATTGTGTTTCCCCATGTAGAAACATCTCCCAGATAATGAAATATGGGGAAAATATAATAAAAACATCAAGGGGAATTTTCAAAATAAACCACAAATGGATCCTTAAGGATCGGGGTTGAAATCTACTGAATGTGAGATATAAGATATCTATGGGGCACACATGAGTTTCCTAAATATGAGATAAAACTAGAATAATTTTTAGGTTCAAGGAAATATATGAATTTTTACGCATTCTTTAAATCATAAGACCCTATCACAACCACCAATACCATGGCACATCCTACTTAAAAACAAATGGCAATGTGGATCATGATCTAACATAGTGGCAGATCACTATTGGTCAAAACATTTTAAGAGAGTCAAAAAAATCATGTGTCATATATCCTATAAAACAAGAGTCACCATGGTGAATCCAGAACTACTCTTCCCTAAAACCGCATCATACCCAAATAGACGATGGTTTAGAAAAAGTAACTATACAATGGGACAAAAAAATAAAGAAGGGGATATATCACATCCCATCTTCATGGTGCAACTACCCCCAAAAAAGTATAACCTCTAAAAACTCACACCAAGAATCCACACTGTAGCTTGTAATTCATATTGTAGCCATACCAAAAATTAGATGTATCTCTAACACTCCTTCCATCCTCCCCCTACATCACAACATTTACACCTATGCCATAATAGCCACCCATACAGTGCATCCTATGGATTCACACCAAAGAAATCCTCTATATAGATTTTTTATCTAGCCCCATTATCCACTATCCAACTCCTTGGGACTTAGCCAAACACCTCTACCACCAATATTATCATAAAGTAACATGTCTGATGGTCTGGTCTGTTACATTAAACACATATTCTACCCTTCTCTCCACTAAGAATCAAAACCAAAATAGAAAGGAAATGAATGTTTCTGAATAATAAAGCCACTATATACCAATATAGGATATAGATACATCCAAACACAACCACCATCCAAACCAACCACTCGAATGAAAACATTTCCCAAGTATCCGTCCCAACTACATCTCCTTAGAACATTATGACCCACCCCACCAGACGCATCACTACACAATTTAATACAATCCCCAAACCTCATCCCTTAAACATATTAATCCTCAAAACTAACTAATCCCCCATAATCACATGTAGATGATCACCACATCCACCACATAATAGATCATCAATCACAATAATCAAATAATTCTATATTTCATGACATGATATTATTCGCTCTGTGTGGGAAGGACTCATTGGAATTATTTTAATCATGTCAACCTATAACACATCTTGAGTATGACTCAGGGATTCCCTTCACCATGTGTTTGATGATTTAATCACACCTCACATTAATAATAAAAAACATCACATAAACTATAAATATTTAAACATTACATCATCAAGAAAAATATAAGACAAAATGGAAAATATCTAAATTACTAGGTGTATTAGGAACGAATCAACATGTCACACTCCCATGTACTTTCCCCCTAGACATAATTAGTCCATAACACATGAATCAATGTAAAATTAATTCCACACAATACCTTCTTTTGAATATCCTCAATATTCACTATCCACTCCATGAATGTTGTGTCATCTCTAATATCCAACTATCCATGGTCAAAGATATAGGAGTCATCATGAAGATAATTATAGACATAAGATATATGGAAGAAGTTTTGAACCATTCAATCTACGGTGTAAGTTCCAAAACCATAATCCACTTCACCAATGCATGGAAAAACTCATAAGGTCCAACAAATCAGGGCAAGAGTTTACTCACTTTTCCAAATCTCAACTACACGTATTATGGGAAAACCTTCAAGAACAGATAGTGATTAACATAAAGTTCCATGGGCCTCCCCTAGTGATAGACATAAGCCTCATACTGACCATGTGCTTCTATCACCCTCTCATGAACATGATGAAACTTATATATCATGCTTTAGACCACATTTGAACAAATAACAAGTGACTCTCTAACCATGACCCAAAAAATGCATAATGAAAAATCCTCTTGAATAAAGAATCAAATGGGGTCATGCCAATGGATGATTGATAGCTATTCTTATAATAAAACTCAACCAAAGAAAAGTGTTTTTTCCAAGATCCACCAATGTATAATATGAATTCCTGTAAAAATTCTCGAGTATTTTGATAGTATTCTCTATATGAATTTCTGTACAAGGTTATAATGTAGTGATGAGGCATAATTTAGTGTCAAACGCATGTTGTAATACCCTAGAAACACAGGAGGTAATATTTACATCATGATTATGAAAAATAGACCTTATAACTCCATTAAACATCAAAAACTCATAAAAATATAGATTTTAAAAAACATGCATGGGACTTGACTTCTAGATCACAAGGATGTGAGCTGATTTCATCAACTAATCAATGATTAATCAGATAAAATCACAACCTCTCAAATATTGAGGAAACCCGATGATGAAATAAATTGAGATTTTATCCAAATTCAACTTAGGAAAACTGAAGAAATGAAAAAAATCCCCAAGAACACAATGATTATCCATTATTTGTAGGCAAACATGATATTAATCTGAAAACTCTAAAAATAAACATTTCACCCCTAGGCATAATAAATGCATCCTCACGACACTGTACAACTTGGAAACTCTTGGGTGTGCCGCTAAAGGTGAATTTTAAATTTCATTAAGGACTCCCCCATGTATCACTATCTGAAAAAATAACTTTCATTGAAACAATATCTAGTTCTAACCATCCTCTAAACACCCCTCAAGAGAATCACCATGCCCAAAAATATCATCCATCACCTCTTCCTCCAAGTCCCCCCACTGATACTCATTCACTTACTGCATCAAATAATACTACACCACTATCTGGAATAGGAACCTCCACCACTAACCACCCTTCTATCTTAATATAGGGATCTAAATTCCTCTATCACCCTCAAAGAATCTTTGGACTCCCAAAAAATATCCTTTGGTAAATTCCTTCTCAAAAAATCATCCACAAAAATTCCATTTCCTAAGGAATAGGATATCTCAACTTCACAGTCTTGATGAAACATCATCCACATATGCTTTCATAGCATTAGATCATTCTATGAAAAAATATACCTCAAACTCTTTTGATCTATGAAGACCACGAAGTTATCTCCAATAAGGTAATATCGCCACTAATTCAACACAAAAACAACCACTACTATCTCTTGATCGTGGGTGTCATAGTTATCCTCAAGGTGATGTAACCTTCTAGACCAAAAAGAGAAAATTACCTTCCGATACATCACAACCCATCCTATATCGAAATAGGAATCACCATAGAAAAACATAAAATATCACCCCTCCTCTAGAAAAAAAAATCAATGGGGCACTGTTCATTCTCCACATTAGGTATTAAAAAGATACATGATAATGGTGAGAACTAATAAGGGACTTGTACTTTTTTTGTCAAATCTATCAATAGGGAAGCAATATGTGAGAGTTCATATATGAACCACTGATAGTATCCCATTGGAAAAAAGGAATATGTGAACTGATTCCACATTCTTGGATTCTTTCCAAGAAAAAACTATCTCGTCCACCAACGAGTCAATGGAAAAATCATACTAAGACACCACATGACTATGGAAATGCACATGTAATATCCATAACAATCAATTGGATATCATCTTGTAGAACTTGTGGAATCAAATAACCTGCAAGACTAATATGAGATGAATTACATGCTTCTCCATTTACTTTAATTAAATAAATATATAAGTGATTAAAAAACAACAAAATGGTCAAGGAATTCATGGAAAATGGATTTATCGATCTCCATGAACTTATATAGTGCATTCAAGTCCTCAAATGATTTGAATACAAACTCAATGTGTCCATACCTCAATCTCAAAGTAGACTTTAGGATATCACCCTCCATGACTCTCAGCTAGTGATATCCAGAACATGTATCAACCTTAAAAAACCAACTCCATTTTTTCAACTTGTTGAAAATATGTTTTATACTTAGAAGAGGGTTGTAACGTCCCGAGTCCATAGCCCCTCCACCGGTGCCCCGTACCCGGTTCGCCACATAACCTCAAGCGTGTTTCCCCGAATTCCAGAGTCTACCGACTAGCAGTGAGGGACTTGGTGAGTCAGTGGGGAAACTATTCCCTCATTCGGTATGGTATACAAGGTAATAAAACCACAATAAACAGCGGAAGCAGCAACCAACATGCATAAAAACAGAAACCAAATAGCAGAAGCAATGTAGATATATATAACTATGATGAAAATGATGGATCATGTACAAGTATCAAAAGAAAATAGCAAACACAACAACGTGATGAAGTATAACTGAAACCAAGTGCAAAAGAAAAAAAGTAATCTCCTCAGCATCGCGAGCCACGGCTCGGTCCCATGCTCCCCATCTCCTGGTGCAATCAAGATTTTGAAGAAGAAGGGTGCTTGCCCTTATCTATACCTACAACAACATAGTCTTCTTGGGCCCAAAAGCATGTCCCAAACAGGGTCTGAGATACAATCCCAGTAGGCAATCACCCAAAGATTTCTGCCTAACAGTCAATGAATACATGACAATACTAAAACAAGAAGCAGTAAACAGAAAGCACAAACAGCTACAAACCACAGTTCTAACAAGTATAGCACACAAGTAAGCAGCCAACAACAAGATAAAAAATAGGTAACCCTCGGGTAGCTCTCCCAGTCTAACCCCTATGGTTCAACCTCTAATTACTAGAAACCCTCTGGGAGGCACGCACAGTCTCACCCCTCTGGTTCAGCTACGTAAGTAAGAAGACTCTCTAGGGAATAACTCACCGTCAATTCCCCCTATAGTCTCATATCATGCTAAAGGATCTCTGGGGAAGCACTCAACGTCAATTCTCTAAGTGGCCCACTTCGTAATTAAAAGACACTCTGGATAATCCCTTCCGTCAATTCTCCCCTTGGTCTCACATTGTGATTAAAAGACACTCTGGAGAATCTCTTCCGTAAATTCTCCCTTTGGTCTACTACTCTAGGTTCTCACAGTCCTGAGTATAACTAAACATGCTCAGCGCATGTGTATCGTCCATGTAAACCTCAAGAACTACATGGCTATCAACTAAAGCTCAACAGCATAATAAAACAACAGTTCCACTATCCTACAACTAGGCATGGCAACTGGAAGAACGCCCAACAGGCAAAACCAGAATGGTAAAACAACCTGAGCACAAAAATAAATTACACTACTCACAAGCAATAACCTATTCTAAAGCAATCAAGAAAAGTAGGAAAACAACAAGGGAAAAACATGAAACATGCAATACCCCATTCATGGGTATTGGTGGAATTTGCACATAATATTCATCAACTTCTATGGAAAGGCACAAACCACATACCTCGATCCTAGAAGATCGATACATGTGAACCTCGACAACAGATTCCCCTTAGAACAACATAGATCTAAGAAAACGCACAAAATGTTCACCCCACGATAACATGAAAACAAGGAGGAATCAAGAAACGAAGCTCAATCATAAGGAAGAAGTCACCGTTGCGATTCCAATGCAATCAACCGAGCTTGAATCGGAGAACGAATGGCAAGGAAGGACTCCGTCGAAGATCCGACCGTATGGACGCTCCCGGACGGTCGAAAACTGGAGAAGAAGATGGAAATAGGGGTTAGGCGCGACCCCCGTCCGTTTAATGAAAAAAAAAGTACACGGCGTGTAATTTTTGAGTACATGGCGTGTACTTCAATTTTTCAATACTCTGAATTAACCGGCCTCCACCTCAGCCTAACACACCATGTGTGTGGCCTGGACACTGCCAGCACACGGCTTCTAGCTGGAACAGAGTACACTGTGTGTACTAAAAAAGAACATGGCGTGTACTTTTGAAATTTCCAGAAAACTTATTTTCCTTAAAAACTCCAGAAAAAGGGAAAACATACCTGAATGAAGATCCGGGTTCTTACAAACTTCCCCCTTAAAGAAATTCATCCTCGAATTTCCCTAAATAGGTGGAGAAGAAGAAACCCCGAAAAGCTCCGACCACTGTGATCGTACATCGGTCTCCCTCTCCTAGGTCTCTTCCTATACTCTCTTGTGCTGCCATAGCACTCGTACCAGAGGAATAGATTTCCCATGGAGAACCTTCGTACTATGATCGGCAATCTGGATAGGATGCTCCTCGAACAACGCATCTGCTTCAAGCTCTACTTCCTCGGGATGAAAGATGTGAGAAGGGTATGAAAAGTAACATTGGAGTTGAGAGATGTGGAAGACGTTGTGCATGGCCCGATACCTTTGAGGTAGCTGCAACCGATAGGCGACCGACCCCACTCTCTTCAAGACCTCAAACGGCCCGACGTACCACGGTGAAAGCTTACCCTGTCTCTGAATCCTTTTGTTTCCCAACCTAGGTGCGACATGTAGGAAAACCCGATCACAAACCTCGAACTCCAGAGGTCATCTCCAATGATCAGCATGAGACTTATTCCGATACTGTGTTGTATTCATCCTCTTCCTAATTAGCTCTATCTGCTCTGAAGTCTCCTGTACAAGACGAGGTCCCAGCAAAGCTGCCTCTCCTGCCTCCAGCCAGCATAAGGGTGATCGGCATGGCCTACCGTAAAAAGCCTCGTATGGCGCCATCTGGATGGTCGCCTGGAAACTGTTATTGTAGGAGAACTCCACCATAGGAATAAGCTTCTCTCAAGAACAACCAAAGTCAAGGATGCAAGCTCGGAGCATATCCTCAAGCACCTGGATCGTGCGCTCGGACTGGCCATCAGTTTGGGGATGGTATGTTGTACTCAAAAGTACCTATGTACCCAAGTCCTTATGAAGTCCCTGCCAGAACCGAGAGGTAAAGCACGCATCTCTTTCTGAAAGAATAGATCTCAGAACTCCATGAAGACGCACAATCTCTCTGATGTAAATTCCTCCCATATCATCGACACTAAAGGTTTCCTTGATCGGAAAGAAGTGAGAAACCTTCGTATGTCTGTCGACGACAACCCAAAAAACAGTGTTCCCCCGCGGTGACCTCGGCAACAAAGTCGCGAAGTCCATCACAACATCGTTCCACTTCCACTCCGGAATGGGTAACTTATGTAAGAGGCTTGCTGGTCATTGATTCTCTACTTTCACCTGCTGACAAGTAGAACATCTCATGAAAAAACCAGCAACATCCTTCTTTATACCTGGCCACCTGTATTGGCGATGAAGATCTCGATACATCTTGGTGACGCCAGGATGAACTGCCCAAACTGAGGAATGGAAATCCCGCATCAGCTCCTCGCGCTTGTCAGCTGGCACCCATACGCGTCCTTGGAAACGCAAGATCTCATCCTCGCCCACTATCCATCAAGGAAGAGGGTCCTCTCCTAACACACTCTCCTGCAAGACTATGCCTTCCGAGTATGATAGCTTCCTCATTCGTACCCGATCAGGTAGTGTGGAGGTAACAGCTACAGAAGATAGAAAAGTATGTCCCCGTCTGTTGTGCACCTCTAGATTCATCTCAGATAACAGAGCCATCAGCTTCCACTCACTACTAGCATCCTGAACTACCTGAATCTAAGTTCTCATGCTCAACGCATCTTCCACGACATTGCCCTTTCACATAATATAGGCAAGATCGAAGTCAAAAGACTGTAGATACTCAACCCACCTGCGCTGCCTCAGATTCAGATGATGCTGAGTGAAGATATACTTGAGACTCTTGTGGTCAGTGAAGACCACAAAGTGATCTCCCAGAATATAGTGTCTCCAACAGTGCAAGGCATGAACAACAGCTTCCAACTCCAGATCGTGCGTAGGGTAGTTCCTCTCATGTGGCCTCAACTGCTGAGACTCGTACGCAACGACTCTATCTCCCTGTACAAGCACATCTCCCAGCCTGATACCTGAAGCATCACAGTAAACAGTGTAGCTCTTGCCTCTCTCTTACAAGACTAGTATCGGGGATGAAGTCAACCTCCCTTTCAGCTCCTGAAAGGCTGACTCACAAGAATCTGGCCATAAGAACATCTCCCCCTTCTTGGTCAGACCTGTCAAGGGTGTTGCAAAACGAGAAATGTCATGAATGAAGCATATGTAGTATCCAGCCAGCCCTAGGAAGCTTCGTGCCTCAAAAACGATCTTCGGCTGCTCCCAGGAATCTACAGCTCCCACTTTCTCTGGGTCCACACATACTCCTTCCTCTGAGATGACGTGACCCAAGAAGTGAATCTGATCCATCTTGAAGTGGCACTTCGAGAGTTTAGCATAAAGTCGATGCTCTCTCGGTGTAGTCAGAACGATCTCAAGATGGGTGGCATGGTCGTGTCAAGTGTGAGAGTACACCAATATATCGTCCATGAAGACCACGACAAAGGAATCCAAGTATGGATGGAACACTTGGTTCATCAGTGACATAAAAATTACAGGTGCGTTTGTGAGTCCGAAGGGCATGACCGTATACTCGCAAACACCGTACCTGCTCCTGAAGGCTGTCAGAGGTATATCTGATTGTCTAAAGCGCAAATGATGATAACCGGACCTCAAGTCGATCTTCGAGAACACCCGGGCTCATCTAAGCTGATCGAAAAGGTCATCAATCCGCAGCAATGGATATCGGTTTTTAACCGTCAACTGGTTCAGCTTTGGATAATCCACACAAAGTCGAAGGGTACCATCTGTCTTCCTTGCAAATAGGATAGGCAAACCACAAGGAGAAGTACTGGGTCGGATGAATCCCTTAGCCTGTAGCTCCTCCAACTGCTTCTTGAGCTCCTGCATCTTAGGTGTGGCCATCCTATAGGGAGGAATGGACACCGGTGCCACTCCTGGAACGAGATCAATAGAAAAGTATACCTCACGCTCTGAAGGAAAACATGAAAATTCTTCTGGAAATACATCCCAGAAGTGATCCACCACTGGAGGGAAGTCCAACTATGTAGTCCCCTGATCATCCAGGAAAAGGCTAGCAATCTGGGCCTTCACTCCTCCTATCCCAAGATTCTCGAGTCCCGCCCAACTTGCCCGAACGTCCCATTCGCCTCTATGAAGGAAATATTCACCCTCTGGTGAAATGAAACTGACATTGTGGCGATAACAGTTGACAACTTCCTGAAAGGGAATCAACCAATCCATGTCAAGGATGACATCATAGCCTGTCATCTCTAGGACATAGAGGTCACATAAGAATCGATACCCTGCAACCTCGAGAGGGAACTCTCTACACTGGCGTACACTAGATGTCCTCATTCCCAAAGGTGTGTCTAGTGTCAACGAGTCGTCAGAAGAAAAGTCGCAGAGTTCAAGGCTCTCCACAACAGCACCAGAGATAAAGCTATGCGTAACACTAGTATCAAAAAGTGATGAAGACAAAACTGAGGTTACTAAAATCATACCTCGAATAGTTTAAGGGTCGGGATCCTGCTCATGATATGTCTGTTCCACGGCGAAAGACTGGCTTGCACCGTGGCCCTATGCCCCTGACTGACCACCCTGAGCTAAACCTCCCTACTGGTGCTGAGGGACTGGTGGCTGACTGCCATGGCCTCGACCTCCACCTTGGCCCGAACGGCCGCAAGAACTCCTGTTCCCTGACTGGTGAGAGACTGGTGGGGCTGCTCCTGAACGAGGAGTCATGGAAGAACCCCATTCACCTGTTTCTAGTGAGAAAACCTGGCAGAAATGCTAAAGGTGACCCATCTTGCTGCAAGATCGGCACTCCATGGGGTCTCTCTGGCACTGCAACCTCTTGTGCCCTGTCCATCCACACCGGTAGCATGTCACCTAGCTACCTGATGATGCGTCTCGCTTCCTCGAATCACCGGGAGTAGGCTCCCTACGGCGCTTCTTGCTGTCATATGAAGGAAATCTATCTCTGGAAGCAGAACCGCCCTGACTCGTAGCTCCATAGTCTCTCAGATTGCACTCCACAATCAGTGCCTGGTTGACGATGGAATTAATAGAAGTCAGCTAGAAGAGGCTCACCTGTGATCGAATCTCCCACCTGAGTCCATCCTCAAACTTCCTTGCCAAAAACACCCCACTCCCATCCCAACGGGGTGTAAAACGCAGCAGCTCAGTGAAATGAGAGGAATAATCCATGACAGATAGATTACCCTACTCTAAGCTCATGAACTCCTGGGCTCGATCAGACCTCAAGGTCTCCAGGTAGAAGTAGTTGTAGAACACACACTGGAACTCCTCCCAAGTCATAGCCTGCAGTTGACCCGCCTGTGAGATCACGTCCCACCACCTCTTGGTGGAGTCTCGGAGCATGTAGGTGGAGAGATTGACCCGCATTTCTGGAGGCGTCTCCAGCTGCTCGAATATAGTCAGCATGGCTTCTAGCCATGACTCTGCAGCCTAAGGTCCTCCCTCCCCCGAGAACGTTGGAGGATGCTGCTACTGAAAGACCTGCATCAAGTCTTCCATAAATGAGGTAGGAGGCGGTGCTCCCTGAAAGTCCTGCATCATCTTCATGAAACCCTCCCTGAACTACGCATCGGTGCCTGCAACTGGTACAACAACCGGTGGCAAGGCTGGCTCGGCTGGGGGATCGACAGGAGTCCTTGATCATCCCCGTTTGGCGTCTGATCACTGCCTGATGATAGACATACGACCGGAGGACGTCTCGGAGTCATAGCTCTGAAAGATCAAAAGAACACCTTAGATCAGGAAAACAAGGACAGAGAACACAAGAGTACAAAATAGGAACAGGGGAAGAAAAACACACAAGATTGAAAAACATGACTACACGGCGTGTATAAAACTACACAGTGTGTCTTCTTAAACCACTGACATGGGCGTGTACTCCTTCCCTACAAGTTGTGTACACTACAAACTACACGGCGTGTTGACCCCCACACACAGCATGTACTTGAAGACTATTCCCCTGCCCGAGTCTCCTTACATGGCTAACCCACACGGTCCGACTCAACCCGAGACTACACGGCATGTTCGAATCAAAAACGGCGTGCACTAGACGAGGCTTCGGCGGTCCATGTTGTTGAGTTAACGGCCGTCTACACGGCTGGACCATACATGTTGTGCTACGAAGAAGCACAGTGTGCATAGGCGAAGGCGACACCATCCCATGTTGTTCGTGACACGGCTGGGTACCTGGCAAGACTACACGGCATGTTTCGAGGAAACACGGCGTGTGGAAAGGAAGGTAACGTCGGCCCGTGTTGTTCATGACATGGTCGGGTACCTGGAAAAGACTACATGGCATGTTCCCTATGGACACGGCGTGTTCTACCCGAGCTTCCCCGGCCCGTGTTGTTAGTGACCCAGTCGGGTACATGGCTCCGAACTCACACGGCGTGTACCAATTGTACACAGAGTGTTCCCGAAGTTACTCCCACGACATCATGTTCTTCTCACATGGTCAGTGACATAGTCTAAAAACTACCAGGCGTGTATCTAAAAATTACACGCCGTGTATTCTGGGTTTTTCGGGGCAGTAGCTCAGAAACTGCACAGAATCACAGAACAGAAAAACAAGGAGAAAAGTTCCAAATTCCGATCCGCGAGGGCCCATAACACCTCAAGAACCAAAATTTGGCATTCACTTTAAGCAAAGAACAAAACAAACAGTTTTCTAAAATAACAGTACAGAATCTATCAAGCAACTATCACAACAGTATGCATAATCTACACATAATCTATCACAATAGCATGAAATCGCTAATTCACCCTAGATGGCATGGCAAGAATGCATGGCATGTTATTTCTACAAGTGCCTATATGATGCATGAGATGGCAGACCCTCATCTCATCGGGTTGCGAAAGAAATAGAACTGAAATATCAAAACACTAACCGTACAAATCATACGAATCACTCTAGGTGAAAACATACCAACCATAAAATCTCAAAACCATGAAACTGTAATTAACGAGGTAGTATGGCTTTTCCCTATACATGGGTTAGCTACTCCCGAGCATAGCTTAATGAAAAGTAATGAATCTGTCCTATCCCTGGAAATGGTCTCCATATAGTAAGACAAGAGAATAGAACTCCTCTAATACCACTTTGTAACGTCTCGAGTCTAGAGCCCCTACACCGATGCCCCGTACCCGGTTCGCCACATGACCTCAAGCGCGTTTCCCCGAACACCAGAGGCTGCCGACTAGCAGTGAGGACCTTGGTGAGTCAGTGGGAAACTATGCGCTCATTTGGTAAGGTATAAAAGTTCGAAAACCACAACAAACAGTGGAAGCAGCAACCAACATGCATAACAACAGAAACCAAATAGCGGAAGCAATGTAGATATATATAACTATTATCAAAATGATGCAGCAGGTACAAGTATCAAAGGAAAACAGAAAACACAACAATGTGTTGAAGTACAACTGAAAACAAGTGAAAATGAAAACAAAGTAATATCCTCAGCATCGCGAGCCACGGCTCGGTCCCTTACTCCCCAGCTCCTGGTGCAATCAAGATCTTGAAGCAGAAGGGTGCTTGCCCTTATCTATACCTGCAGAAACATAGTCTTCTTGGGCCCAAAATCATGGCCCAAACAGGGTGTGAGATACAATCCCAGTAGGCAATCACCCAAAGATTTGTTCCTAACTATCAATGAATACATGGCAGTACTAAAACAAGAAGCAGTAAACAGAAAGCACAAACAGCTACAAACCACAGTTCTGACAAGTATAGCACACAAGTGAGCAGCCAGCAATAAGAAGAAAAACAGGTAACCCTCTAGGTATCTCTCAAAGCCTAACCCCTACGGTTCAACCTCTATGTAATAGAAACCCTCTGGGAGGCATGCACAGTCTCACCCCTCTTGTTCAGCTACGTATGTAAGAAGACTCTCTGGGGAAGCACTCACCATCAATTCCCCCTGTAGTCTCGTATCGTGCAAAAGGCTCTCTGGGGAAGCACTCAATGTCAATTCCCCCTGTGGCCCGCATCGTAATTAAAAGATACTCTGGAGAAGCCCTTCCATCAATTCTATCCTTGGTCTTGCATCGTGATTAAAAGACTCTCTGGAGAAGCCCTTTCGTCAATTCTCTCTTTGGTCTACTACTCTAGGTTCTCACAGTCCTGAGTATAACTAAACATGCTCAGCGTGTGTGTATCATCCTAGTAAATCTCAAGAACTACTTGGCTATCAACTAAGGCAGAAAAGCATAATAAAACAAAAGTTCCACATCTTACAACTATGCATGGCAACTGGCAGAATGCCCAACAGGAAAAACAAGCATGGTAAAACAACCTGAGCACAAAAATAATTTACACTACTCACAAGAAATAACCTCTAATAAAGCAATCAAGCAAAGCAGGAAAACAACAAGGGAAAAATAGGAAACACGCAATACCCTGTTCATGGGTATTGGTGGAATTTGCACATAATATTCATCAACTTCTACGGAAAGGCACAAACCACCTACCTCGATCCTAGGAGATCGATACACGTGAACCTCAATGACAGATTCTCCTTAGAACAACGTAGATCTGAGAAAATGCACAAAACTTTCATCCCACGATTACATGAGAACAAGGAAGAATCAAGAATCAAAGCTCAAGCAGAAGGAAGAACTCCCCGCTACGATTCCAACGCAATCAACTGAGCTCAAATCAGAGAACGGACAGCGAGGCAGGACTCCGTCGAAGAGCCGGCCGTACGGATGCTCCCGGACGGTCTAAAGCTGGATAAGAAGATGGAAATTGGGGTTAAGCGTGACCCCGGTCCGTTTAATGAAAAAAAGAAAGTACATAGCGTGTACTTAAATTTTTCCATACTCCGAATTAACCGGCCTCCACCTCAGCCTTACACACCGTGTGTGTGGCCCGGACACGGCCAGCACATGGCTTCAAGCCGGAACAGAGTACACGACATGTACTAGAAAAGTACACGGCGTGTACTTCTGAAATTTACAGAAAACTTATTTTCCTTAAAAACTCCAAAAAAAAGTGAAAACATACCTGAATGAAGATCCTAGTTCTTACAAGGGTAACAATTCTTTATTGCTACTAGATTCAATATCTAATAGCCTATACACTACCTTAGACTACCATAAAACGTATTCAATAATAACATTAGAGAAACCCTACAGTGACACTTGGAGGTATCAAACCCTTCTACATCAGATAATATATCTAAATCCTTAAATCCAACAACTAATACAGTGCAATATTATAAGGAACAGTTGAAATTGGTGAAGAAATGGGATGGAATTATTTCTTGAAAACATCATTGCATCAAGGGGTAGAATTAAATCCACCTTAGTGAAAACATCCAAAACTCCATGAAAACCCTCGAAGACTCCACCATTAGGCATCCATTGATTCCATAGATAACGTTTTCATCAAGTAATGAAGGGGCTCTGTATACCGACTTTTATCTAATAATGCCACTATCTAATGTAAACTGTATTCCAACCATCCACATCGGAGAACATGAATATCCTCTATAAGAATATGATAATATCATGAAAACAATACAACCATTCAATACCAAGGATGATATCATATAGATACATCTGAATTAATAATAGATCCATGTTGGACTTCTATGGCCCCATCATCAATCTACACCTTCGCCACACGTCAACCAAGATGATATGTCCTCTAACATGACTAGTCAACACCTTGGTAATAAGAAGCCTCTTTATATCATTTTCTAGAGAAATGACTAGAGAGGGTGAAATAAGTTGTAGTGATTCTCTTGAATCAAAAAATACATAAATAATGGTTGATGACAAATTGAGTGTACCTCTAATTCTCTATTTTCTATCTGTAGTTGTTTACTCTATTTTAGGATGCTAACAATGCCCAACACCTCAGTCATTTTTTTGATATCCACCTCTATTACCACACTTAGTTCAGGGCCACTAAACACGTATAGCATCATAATGTCGACTCCAACCTTCTTTTTTCCTATATCAATGGAACACAATCCTGCTACCTTTGCTGCTGAAAAAGCCTCATTGGAAGCTTTTGATTAGGCTAATGCTAAACATGTCCACCTCCCACACACTAATATTGAAGGTTAAATTGGAAATAATTCTTAATTTGTCCACAAACCCCACATAAAAACCCCATTTTCCCAAGGCCTCCAATATAAGTGTAGAAATTTCTATCCTTAAAAGGAAGGAAGGGAAGATACTGAGGTTGACACACCACTAGTCAAATACTTGAAGGCATGGGTTCATAAGACCTTTCAATAGAAACTTTACTTCTTAAGGAACCCTACTAGTTCACCTATTTTGATAAACCCCCCACATTAATGAATCCAATCAATCACATATTTCTTTTTCTTAACCTTGAGATATATCCGCAATGTAAAGGGAGTAATTATGTACAGCATAAAAGGATTGAGATCCTCTCTAAGACTCTGCACTCAAGACTCCACATGTGAGAATAGTTTTGGGTGAAAAATTAATATATCTTGGAATATGATTCACAACTCTTGTATTGGAATACTCCCCTACCAAATTGATATTATCTTTGGCTTCTTCACAGCCTTTTTAGTCGATGAAAGAAACTCTACTACGAAATCCTTCTAAAATTAAACCCATGAAAAATATACCTCCTTCTACTCATAAGGATAAATTATCTAGAATTGTTGTGAATCTACCCACATCTGAATGACTACCAAAGGTACCTAGTACTCTATTAGTGGATGAATAATATTAAAATAAATCACAAGAACCTCCAACTATCACTCAGTCCTGATATCTGGAACACTTCCCTTGTAATTACCTAAATACTACTTATTAAAAGTTCACCATTTTTTGTGACAATGATTATCCTCCTAAACCAGATTATCCCTCTTAAAATAAACTAGAACATCCTGTTAACACTCTACTAATGAAACCAAATGTGGAAGATGACCAAAATCCATAACTAAAAGGGAAACTATGATTTGTCTAGTTTATATAGTGTGGTTATGTATGAATATTTATTTAATTAATTTTAACTTCTAAGAAACCAAACCACTCATTTAAAATAAGAAAACAACACAATCAGGATACATATACCATTATAGGTCTCTACTTTTCAAGAAGGTCCACCTCACTTGGTTGTTCAGTAAGCTACATCTCAATACATCGGTTCTCATGGATCCCAAAAATACTATATCCTATCCGTTATTCCTTGGAATATATCATACACTATGATCAATTGACATTTTCCCCTACCCACTCATGCAATCCTCATGGTTCCAAATTTTAAAACTCATTCTATCTCTCTACCAAACCCATTAATACCACTCTGACATGACCCCCTTCCTCCAAGGGTACCCATCTTGTATTGGCAATGAATGAAGAGAGATAACAACCCCAGAGATTCACCTACATTTTTCCTTGGGTTGGTTACTATTACTAAGGGTATAAAAATATCAAAAATGGGAGGTATTACCCTCTATGATAATAGGATTCAGAGAAATGATAATCCAACCACAAGAAACTCCATGACATAATATTAAATGGAAGAAAAACCATCAAACAGTGTAGGTAAAACTAAATAAGATACAAATAAATTGATCCAAATAAACAACTAAATAAAATTCAAGGTAGTGATAAAGAAATTAACCCAAGGTCTAATCTAGTATATCCAGCACTGTTCACATAGCCCTCCTGAAAACCTGAAAATAGTTTTTATATACGTAGGGTGAGTATACAAGTATACTATATAGGGTAACCGATGTCCCTCATGCACATGTGAAAAGATAATACTAATGAACCATTGAGTAAATAGTATAACCAATTTTACCTAAATAAAACAACTATCAAATCCCAAACTCACTAAGTCACATTCACCAAATAACACATCCATAAATTATAACATAATAAGAATAATATTAATAAAGGTTACCCTAGACCACTTTTTCACTAATTTTCTTCTCTCACAAAGAAAACATCATATATCCTAAAACTCCCATCTCTTTTTAACATCACATCACTCCAAGCACCACTTGTGAAACTATCCATCATAGTGAATCCTTCCCAAGGACACCTAGGATATCACACCACATCACATATCACTAGAAGACACCTCGTCAATTACATCTCTCCGGCAATCACCTGGGATATGATGTCATTCTCATCCAAAATTGTATACATAGTGGTAGGGTATCACGAATATAAATTACATCGGCCTAATTCTCTCCTCCTACCATGTGCCACCCACACTATAATCCACATCAACACATCCTTAAACATTACAACAATGAACTTTTAACTTATGGATATCGCATCTCATGAATTTAATCATCACCTAGAATAGAGAGTGGGGAAGATAAGGTAACCATCCATCCATAATCACCATCAAGATGTTGGGAAAACACCCCCCCCCCCCAATTATATATGGGTGTCGGCACATGGTGATCGACATGGGAGGTGTGCATATAGAAAATCACAGGGAACATACATGGTGTGTGTGTGTGTGTGTGTCTATATAGCTGCACACCATACCAACCTAACTATTGAAATAAATCAGTTACCAACTCAAAACATTACCACCCAACTTCACAACACTTCCACTTTCACTTCCACCACTAAATTCACAACACTACTCAACATTTCAGAATCCATATTTCACATTTCATATTCTCTCTCAACAAAATCCATTTTATATATTTCACATTAACATCAAATTACATTATTCATCCAATTCACTTCATTATTCATCCCATTTAATTTCACATTAAGTAGAAACCATTAAAACCATACTTCCAATTTTATTTCATTCATTATCTAATTCCATCCCATTAACAAAACATCCCATTCAGTTTCAATTACTTGTCATCTATTTCTATTACTACTGAAGAAACTATAACATCACAATGCTACATAAAGAAACAATCCATAACCATTATCAATGCAGTTAGACCCAAATTTCCACAATTCATAACCTCATACATTTACTCAATACCACTATCACATCATAAAAATCCACCAAAACCACCACATGTAACTTTCACACATTTCATCACATAATCACCCCATATTGAAACAACATATCACTAACCCACGTCACAAGTACACATCACCACCCCATCGAATAGGTACACACAACACATCAACCCTTCACAACACAACCACACATCACAATACGATTAAAAACACAACAAAGACATTTTTTATATTACCAAGGATATTTTTGTCAATTCCACATCATTATTTTAGGGAAATTATAATATAAGTCATTAATCATCCATGATAACCATTTTATTAGCCAGATATAAATGAATATATAATTATATTTAATGTGATTTAAAAAAATACACTTAATAGGGTTCTATATCCCATGTCAAATCAGAAAAAAACAAATCCCCCATGATCATAATATTTAGTGGGGAATTTAACCTATACAAACAAAATATTGATGTAATATAAAAAACATCAAAGGAATTTGAAACATTACTATATCCCTTAAATTTCAAATTAAACCTATTTTTTATCTTTCATTCAGTCGATGAAAAATACATTCCCCAAATATTACATGATTATAATCCCCCACATGACACATAAGATGATAAATGAATTATCCTCTACATAAATTGGTGATAATTAATACTCTGTGAAATATAAGAATAAATTCAAAGAAACCACTGAGAACTAAAAAGAATAAGAAAATAATTTCATTATAGAACTCACACACACAATATCCCCTTATAAAAACATCACAAAAACCAATGATTTCCCTGGCAGTAACCTCAACAAAATGGAGAATCATGGGGAAAAGAAGAAGGGGATTACCAAAAACCACCACATATTGATCCTCAATGGACGTGTTAGAAATAAATGGAGGGGATAAAATGTATCTTTTGGAAACACTTAGGTATTATAATAAATGATATAAATATTAGACGAATGGTTGTGTTTGAGGGACTCTGGGAATTTATACACAACCTGAAAAACAGAATACCACGACACATCCACCTAGACTAAACCACAGTCTTCTCAAAAATTTAAGGAACTATGTTGAAGGAAACCTCTCCTTTTAGTAGCCCAACTTGTCACACCATTTTCTGAGATTCTCAATAATTCACATTTCATAGATCATATAGAATAAGATGTTACCACAGTTCTATCGGGATCGATATGTCGTAGAACCTCATAAACCCAATGGGAATATGGTGCATCCAAATCTACTACATTAGAAGAACCAAAAAACACATAGGGGATATTCCACATCCCATCACTATAGAGTTTCTACCCCCAAAATGGTAGAACCATGAATAACTCACTATATGAATCCATGACCTAGTCATTCCTCCGTGTCGTAGTCATGTATAAATCAAAAGTAGCTCTAAAACTCATTCCAACTACATGCTTTACGAAATCCTATAACTTTATTCCATTGTATCCACCCCTATAGAATAGCCCATGGCTCCATGACATAGGACTCCTCTAGTTGTATTTTCAAAATATATCCTTCCTCCAATCTCAAACTCTTTGAGACTCTCTCGGACATCTCAACCTCTACTATTCCTATATTGTAACGGGTTAAAATGACTTGGAAATTCTAATGAAACAATTAATTTTATTCACATGTATAACAAATCAAAATTAATAAACGCATAAATAATATTTAAAATCAATTCCAAAGCTATTAAATTCATATCATTTCAGAAAATAAATTTAATATTTATTTCAAAACAACTTTTTCCCCTTTGTTATTAGATCCTGAAAAAAATTATTCCCAAAATAAAGTAATGAAAAACATTAATAACTCAAAATATATTATATTTTAATGAAACATCACAAAATTATTTTATATAATGAATTTAAATATTGAAACTTCTGAATCAATTAAAATATTGACATTATATAGATATTTCTATATAGTTTCATTCTCTGAACCATATTAATAGTATTTAATAAAAATATTAATTCCATCACCCATTAATGAAAATAATATATAATTATTTTCAATATATTATAAATCTATTGGTATTCTGAAAAAATTGAAATATTTTTTCATTTATAATACAATTATAAAATATTATTTTTAGATTTGGACTATTCATATTTCTATAGAATGAAATCAATTATCTAATAGAGTATAGAAAATAGCATGAAATTGATCATAAAAGTAAGAGAATAAATAATGATCTTTTCATTTATCTTAATTAAAAATATTCAAAAAAAAATCATATTATATTGTCATATAATGGAATCATTACAATAGGAATGTTGTTCAAAAACCCACTACCAATTAGATCACTATTTTAGCTAAATTTTTAATCTACATTAAACAGTTATTCATTAAAATTTAAATAACATTATTTTTTATCTTATCTTATACTCTCAGGAACAAACAAATAAAGAATCATTCAAATAAAAGAAATAAAAAATCCAATGCTTACTACCAATAAAATTACACTAAAAACAGTCCTTTCCTAATACCATATAAATCAAAAACGATAATTTTACTTAATTAAAACAATTAATATCAGGATTTTAAAAGAATAAAAAATATAAATATCAATTCCTTTCATTAATTTTTTTAAATATATTACATAAAAATACATTTAATGAAATATTTACACAAATCATTAATATTATTACATATAAATGTTATAACATAACACTTCATTTGAATTATAATTCAAAAACTATATTAAGAAGAATATTCATAAAATTCAAAGATAAACTAACTATAAACCCTATCTACCCATTTTTTATGATGTAATTCATTCAATAAATACATTTAAATAAGAAAAAAATATATACAAATACAGTAATCATCTTATATATAATTATTAAAAATGTAAACATTTTATAATAAAATTATTACATATTCTAACTAATTATATCACTAATAATTAATATTCCAAAATAATTAAACAATTATAAGTAATACCTTACCAACTGAAATATTTTATGTTATACAGGTCTCAAAATAATATCCTTGGTTATGAGAATAATGGTTGAATACAGAGCATTGTGGTAAAATAAAATAGAAGAACCCATCTCAAAGGTTTATATAACCTCAACCAGTCTCAAACATCTTATGTAATTATATAATCCATTATAAATATGGTAATTTACTCTATTTATAGGTTATGTATCATGATTTTTAAAATATACTACCACCTAGAACTAAAAAAAATCAACCTTTCCCTGATACCATTTTGTAACATATCAGTTTTAGGTTATTAAATAAATACATGAACATACATGTACTAAAAAATATTATTCATAATCCCCATATATTAACTGGACTGAAAATTATATAAACATAAATTATGGGCCTAATTTATCGTTTTAAAACCATAAAATAAAAAAATAATCTTTATATCTGACATGCCTCAAATATATATTGGGTTCTCATACCATATAAAAAATACCCTTCTAAAAAAATAATAAAAAATCATGTCATTTCCAAGAAAATAATCATCAAACTAAAGTAGAAAAATAGAAAATGTTATTAGCTAATGAAATTTTAGGGAGAATAAATATAAATTACAAGGAATGTGTGGCCAATATAAATATTCTAATTTGAAATAAAAAAAATAAAATATATCCATTAGAAACATGAATATTTTTATCTTACACTCACAACATATCTCTACATACACACATATATTATAATTTTTATTAGAATGTAATGTATTTTTATATATATAAAATGTGAAAAACAAATATTATCAATATATACACAACTAGATTATAGGTCGGTTGTGATTATAAAACCCAAAAAGATCCCTCCAGTTATTCTATACAATATAATTCATCCGTGGAAACAATATAAAAGTGAGAGAATAAATTATTGAAATAGTTAAATTGATTTTAAAAAAGAACATTAAAAAGTAATTTAATTCACATTTCATTTTGATTTCAAAATTATATATATGTACAATAAAAAACATTCATGTTTTATGTTAAGTATTTGAAATAAATTTCCACAACATTAACTAAATTAATAAAACCAAACCATATATTTAAACATCACTAAGATATATGAAATCAAGGCTTATTAAGGGATAATATATAAAAAAATATCATGAAAAAACTACCCTGATAACTAGGATGATATCCTACTAACTCACTTTAATTTCATGGTATATGAATGTTCTCGGTATATTGGATAGAATGGTTGAAATATGATATACCAATAGATAATTTATAGTTAATACTCACTTAGAATATTATGTTTTATAATGATTTAAAAAATATTGGACTAGTAAATAATTTGTAAAGCATATGTATCTCACCTCCAGAACTGATGTAATAGATATATCCCCATAATATCATTCAAAATTAGTAATAACATATAAATAAATCTTAATTTCTAACATTATAGTTCATATTAAGATAAAAATTAAATAATAATAATATTACTCCATATAGTGAAACTCTAGGGCAAATGAATTTTATAAAAAGAAAAAATATGACATTTTAAATATGTCTATAAATAAAATTTCTTCAATCGACTCTAGTATTTACTAATTTATGTTGAAGCCCCACAACCCAAATCTATTTTTTTATAAATATTTAAAAAATCTATTACCTTATATATATATTTCATGTATTCCCATTTTAATACCATCCGTGTAGTTATTAATAAAACCTATAATGATAGATTCCCATATAATAAGAATATATCCATTACAATTTTTATAATTCCTCCAAATACCCGTCCAGTTAAAAAAATATAATTCCAAAATGAAATTCTCATCCAAGACAGTATTCATGTCAGATGATACCTTGATGGTATATAGTATTATACTCATAAAAAGTTTTATATCAATGGAAATAATTTCATGTTTTTTCAAATTCCTATTCCACAATATGTGATGAACTATTTCGGTAATAGCATTCTGAAAGTGGTTATTTAATTGGATACAGCCTTCTTAAAATTACAATCAATCAGAGATAGATCTAAAGTCAACATTCTTGAATGCATCTACATAAAATATGCTAGAAAATTTTCATATAGTTTCATAAATTCATAATTTAAAGAAAATATGTTTAATAGAGCTCAACCTGACCCTACATGTGTTACACATTGTGAATATATTCACCCCAATTTTCATAAGGTAGGTATTTTTTTGGAGCCTAGTGAAAGACTTTCTCCATTTAAGGATATAATGAGAAGAATATTTCAAAATTTTATATAATTTCTTCAATAGTGTATCTATATATTTGAGCCTTCCAAAGAAAAAATTATATTATAACTTTGATGTGAGTATTTTATTCCACACTAGCTCCTAGATCATAGTGTCCTTTTCTGACATAACAAAGTAAGCATAAATAAATTCCCTAATAAGTGCATCATAGATGATTCAGTGTGGGATAAAATTTTCAATAAATGATTGTTATTTGATTTATCAGTTATAATCCTCTATAAAAACAAAACATTTATATAATTTTTGAAAATAGGGAGGTTCTTAATGCACATGCCTTCATCCTTTAAATATTTATAGTAAGTATACAATATGATCAAAAATATTTATGTTTTTTAAATATTTCCACTCCATATGAATTTATTAAAGAAAATATTTTTACCATTGATCAAAGCACCATTACATTTCTGATCTATAAAGGAGTGAACAATATTGGGCATAATAATTCATTTTATTTTTTATATCCATCCAGTAAGGGAGAGTGACTTTTCTTCGCAAGAGTATAATGATGATTTTGTAATATATGAAATTTCCTTAAAGTGAGAATCCATTATAATTCCATAGAACAATGGTATTCTATAATTATGAATGGGAGTTTACCTTTTTTAATGTTTATATTTATTTTGAAGATCATCCTCCTATAAATGTTGAAATTTTGACTGAAATGATTTTTCCCTTTTCCAACATTTATCCTGATTATAAATTAACCCTTAATGATCATGAACCACTTTAACAGAAATAGTATTATACCAATATCATTGATGGATCAGGTTATATCATAAGTATAAAATAAGTGAGATGGTGTTATCACCCCAATCCTAGTATGAACGGGATAAAAATTTCCTTTTTCTATTATGATAGAATTGTACCTACTTAAGTAATTGTTTGTAGTGCTTAAAAGGGTGGTTGATAGAGGGTCCACTTGAATAATTCCATTAGAATAATCTAAATATCACACAAGAGTACAATTCTCATAATAAAAAATTATGTCTAATTTTATAAATGAATTAATCATGTCATTGAAAAAATTACCAAAGCAAAACATTTGAAGTAAAAAAATCCAAAAATTAATGTTAATGGTGTAAAAGTCCCTCCTAACATTATCATAAAATTTATATTTCAATTTATTATAGACTTTCCCAATAATTTAATGAACTAAAAGAAAATATATTGGAACTCATGTATCCCAATTCCTTAAACAAGTCTATATTGGTTACAAGAGATTACATTGTTTATGATAATAAATAGCCTTATTGCTATGATCTTACTGAGACTCTTGTAAATATTATTAGCTAAATAAATAATAATAAATGAGGTGAATAATTTATTGACATAAATAATGGATAAAATAACTAAAAATTGTGATTTAATTCCCTATGGATTAATTCCATTTCTAATGAAAAAATCAATCAACTTTCTAAAATCATCATTAATGATATCCCAATACTCTTAAATGAAGTGTTTAGTAAAGACATCTAGTTCTAGGGCATTCCATAGATTTAGAAAAAATTTATTCTTTGACTTCCACAAAATTTAGAAGTCTGGTGAACATTATATTTATTTAATAGTCATTAATACTGTGAATAATATTCCTAAAATCAGTAAAGTTTGCATGAGAACCAACAATAAACATCTCATAATAAAAATAAACTATGTTCTCCCTAATTTCATTATCTCATTGATAATGTAACTTTTTTTATTCATGTATATAAGGTTTTATATGATTTTATAACTATCTAACTATTATTAAAAAAGTAGTGTTTCTATCTCCTTTCTTAATACATTTAATTCTTAAATTGTATTTCATTATTTCCACCTTTTCAAGGATTTTCTCATTCAGACTTATATAAATATCCAAACCTTTATGGAAGCGATACATTTTAGACTCCTCCTAGTTCTTATTTTTAATATTCTCTATCTCCCTTTATGTGGTCATAATTTTCTAGCACCTAAAATTTAATATAACCATACTACAATATTTCAATATACAAATTTTTTTATGTTTAAAAACTCATGAAAATTTATCATCGGTGTATTCTATATTACTCCCAACCTCTTAAATAATTTCCTTATAGACTAAATGATTAATTGAAGAATTATTTAATCAAGAAGGAAAATAAACTCTTTCCATTTTGGTAATAATTGTTTTTAGAATTGTATATTGATAAAAGATTCTTTTACGATGGTTATCAATTTCAATTAAACCAATCGGTCCAACACACTAAGATTCAAAAATATTCAATCCAGTTTATTGTAAAAAAAATCCAATTCATGGATTTCTTATACGAGGTGTATTTGTATACTTGGATATTTACTTCTACTATATCGTCATGATCTATTAATTCCATATGTTATTTACTATAAATCAATACATCAAATTACCCTCTTCTTCCTGAGACCATAACACCACATTGAAGTCTTGTGAGAGAACCCATAGCCATTGAATATCCTTCTTGAGGTTCTGAATTTCTTCATAGATGTCTCTTCTCTATTTATATTTTTATATAACATAAACAAGGGAATAAAATAATGTTCTACCTTTGAAAATAATTATGATAGTAATCATCATTTGGCTATTCTGAACCACACTGTAACCAGTGACATTTTGTGAAACTAAAACCCCATAAGTATTTAATGTTGTTGTAGACTAGTTAATACTAGAAAAAGTATTGAATATATAGTTTATGTTGAGTACCTTTAAGGAGATTAAATGATTCAGGGGATCTACAATACCAAATATAAAGTGATGATGATTTATAATAATATTCCCAAGATTTCTATAAGTGGTAACATTTTACAACCATTAATAACTAAAATATAGTGAATTCATGTCTTTCCATATTTGTATTTTGATTTTATGACACCCAAATGTGGCTTCTTGGTGGTAGGTGATCCTTCAATATACCCTTATTTAATAGAGGTTTCCTTGGGGAAGAGGTGTCATATGTGAGGGCGAGTACCTCCTTAGAGAATAATTGTGATCCTTTACCCTTATATGTAATAGACTCATTGGTCATAGCTAATCTCAATGCCCTCAAATACAATAATTATAAATATTTTTTTTCAAGAGGACCTCCCTAGTAAGTGGTGGGTGGAATTATATGAATTTTTAATATCAGAGATGGATACCCCTTATATAGTTGGCCACTTGCATGACTCTTATAATTCATATTTTCAATGATCCTTATTAGTATGAACAACATAATTTTACTTCCATGTATTATCAATCCATTTTAAAAAATTGATATCATGATACGCGTCCTCCTCAACTACCAGACTTCAATTCATTTGAGACATGGTCTAAACCTTATAAGAAAATCCCTATTATTTATAGGTGAGGGGTATGAGTTATTTCCCTCTATCATACCTTTTTAATTCTCATTGTATTAAATAAAAACAACATAAACATACATAAAAACATCATTTTTCTTATTAATGTTTGTTTAGTATTTTAAGCATTAATATTACCTCCCATCACAGATAAATATTCTAGAGTCTTCACAGTATTTTACACAATACCAATGGGTTTTGAGGATACATCATCCACCCCTTATAAGAGATATCCTCTAATATTCTCTCTATATTGAATTATCTAGAATATTGAGATGAATTTTTTAGAATATATATATTTAGATATCTCATAGCCAATAAGATTCTAGAAATTGGAAAAGTGTGAATATATTTATACTAAAAAACTACAACAATTTTATCATTATTGTCAACTAGGATTATACTTTTAGGAATTGGATTCAAGATATACAAATCCAACATAACCCTAGATTAATATCCAACCACACACTCAATAGTGTTTTTTTCCATCTTATGAGGAGAACCAAGGTAGGATGAAATATCTTTCCATATTTAAGGATTCTAGTACACCCAACTATGTCTATAAAACATAATCCAAATTTGAAAATTATTGTGTTTCAAATTATGGAGATTAAAATTTATATCACATTATAAAATCCTGAAGATATCCATATTATTATTTTATAAATTAGTGTTACAAAAAATGAATACATGAAATTGATGGTGAATGATAAAATGAAAATATAGCTTTCCAGTTGGAATAACAATCAAGAATTCAAGCCCCCAAATATGATTCATCTTTATCTTAAATTCCACTATATTCAATATTTTATCCCCTTTCAAAAGAATAATTCTTCCAATCAATGAGTACCTAAAAGAATCAATTCTTTCCTCAAGATCTTATTGATTAATGGGGAAATATAATTTAAAATTAGTGGATTTTTTTAATGTATGTCCATTGGATGTTTTAGAAACCCCATATTACTTCTTTCACTTATTCAATATCTTTTTGTTATTTTAATATTTTCAGGGGGTTATATATTTTTTAATTATTTCTGTAAGGGTGATTGGGTTTTAGTTTTTAGAGACCTATCCATGTCATTCACTAGGAGTACCACTTGTGTGTTGTTGGTATAGATATCCAAAATAAGGAATTCTTATTTAAAATAGGGATTTCATATGGAATTTTAGTCTTGAAGGTTCCCTAGTTGAATGTAGGTATGTCTTTGAGTTTTGGCCATCATGGTGGTGGTTGGTCATCGTGGGTCTTTTGATCTAATACAACTAGACCACCATGGAATGTTTGTCCTCTCTTAACCATTTTAGAATTACAGTGGGGAATCACAATATTATATAGGGCATGGTGGGTGATCATAATACTTATACAAAATAGAGAATGGTTCTAGGGATTTCTATGGTGCTCTATTGTTTTGGACCTCTAAGAAATGAACCACACCATGGTATTGATGAAAATTTCATAGTGGGGTATTGTAAGATTTTATTATTAATATTTCAAATACCTTTATTACTCCAATATTTCTACTGATTTATATGCTCTTATACCATTATTTATTCTCATTTGAATCATGGGGTTCTTAAAAGATGTCTATTTCTTTCCCCTTCATTGTTATTACCCTCTTCTCTATTAATATCATGTGATTATTTAAGGTAATTCTTCTTTTACTCCCTCTCCTCACCTCATTTTTTCATATTTTCCTTTCCTATTCATTTTTCATTATTATAGATATCCCAAAATTCATGGATCCTAACTCAAAAATGCAAGAGGGTATATTTTAGGTAATTATGTGCCAAAGGATTAAGTTGGGTGTCTTATTTACCATTTTAATGATATCCATAAAATGTATCTATTTTCAACTCATTAGGAGGGATTTATGGTTTATATTTTGTAGTTTTTTGTTCCATTCCTTAAATTGACATGTTTTTTCTTAATTATGTTTTATAATTTCCCATTTATTATATTGAACCATCATCTGATAGATAAATATATTTTCTATAAGCCTTATCGATTTTACCTCCTATAATGAGATTAATAAATATTTTTAAAATTTAAAAATAAATGTTTTATGTTCCAAGTGTTTATATAAGGTTTAATTGGCTTGATCTTAAATGGATAAAATGATTTAAAATAATTGACCCAGTTTGGGTCAGACAATTTTTTTAAACATGGTTTTCATGACATTATAATAAAATGACTATATATATTGTTGTATAAGTTGTATTTTTGGAAAAAGGGGTAATATTTTAAATTATATGGAATGTGCCTTTCCATAAAGTGTTATTAGTGATTTTTTTATTGTATTGTTAGACGATTCATTAAAATGGAAAATCAAATGGTAGAAAGGGCTTGTCATCTTGAGTCAGTTTTCAAGAAAGGCCCCTTTAACACATTTAAAATGGTTTTTGTTGTTATTGGGTTTGTAACAACCTCTTAATAAACTTCTTTTTGAAATTAAAACTATATATATATATATGGTATATTTATTATTAATGTGATAGAGGTGAGGAGATATTTATTTAAAAATAATAATTTCATATATGATTCTATTGTTTTCCATATTCTAGATGTTGTGTCCATGGTAACCTCGTGCTAATAGAGTGTTCTATATTTACACTACGTTATATAGTACACACACTTATAGTGGCACCCTAGTCATCCTATATTCAATGGATGGTGTGGGTGCTTTATGATGAGCCGGTGGGGGCTAATCGAGTAGCTTATGTGGTTTAAGATACAAAACATGCTGAGAATTGGTCTTTTTCTTCTGATAAATTTTAGTATGGTCTCATCGTAGGACTTTGTGTGTCTCTAAATAAAATTATTTATATTATATATGGGACCTATATATTTTATTTCCATTACATCCACTAGCTCAATTCACTCATTTTGTACCTTATTGTGTGTGGTATTTTTATTTCATCTTTAAGAGGTTACCTCATTTGTGTGTGTGTGTTTCAATTCATATGGAATAGATTGAATTAATAAAAATTTATATTCATTAATTAATTTATATATTTTATTTTCAAAAGAAAAATAGTTTTATTTGTTTATATATATTTCCAAGGGATGTTATTTAAGTATGATAGTTTCATTTAAATGTATTATTTTATTATTTTAAAAGAGTAGGTTTTATGGAATGGATGAATAGTTTTAATTCTGTTAATCTCAAAAAAATCTAAATTTATATCATGCTAAAATAAATGAAATTCCTCTTAAAAATAATTTCACAAAATCTTTTTTGAAATTCCACTCAACTTAGTTTCTCCCACACCCATCAAACACATTCGAGGTATATAGATATCATGTTTATCTGTAAATTTTTCTAAGACAAGTTCATTTTATTTTCTCTTTTATGGTATGTTAAAAGAAGATAATTTATAATTTCTTAGTGAACATGGTTAATGTGTAGGTGATCGATAGTTTTTTGTCACTAATTTTATTTATTCTTTTGTATTTTTATTAATTTTGTTTCCCGTCCTAAATTTTCTTACGTTCTATTTTGAATATAAGAATTTTAATATTTAATTATGCCTATATTGTGTGATTTTATATTTTATAAGGCTTTTTAAAAAATTTTTGTGTTCTTACACACAAGAATTAATTCAAGATTCCATTGAGAAAATTTAACCTAGAAACTTATAATGACTTGAATTAATCTATTACTAAACCTATAAACATTGTAAATGGAAAATTTAAGGTTTTAACCCATGAGATTGTTTAAATAAACATAGTATTTTTAATGGTGATTAAAAAACAAAAAAAAAAGAAATAAAAGAGTTGAGAAACAAATTAGATAAGAAGTGATATCCATTTTAATTTTAGGTTTGTGGGTTACTTTTGTAAAATGATATGTTTCTAGAAATGTTCATTGTTAGAGAAGAATATAGGAGGATCCTTGGTCAGGGTAACCACCCTTTAATATAGAAATATCCATTTCCTATGATCATTTAATTTTGGGTATTAATGGTTTTAGGTGGTTGAATTCCATATTTAAGAAAGACGGTCATAGATTATGAAATGTGCATGGACAAATTAAGATAATTAGTAATTAATTTACCACAGAAATAAATATACGTCACTAAACAATCTAACTAGCATAAATTTATTTGACAAAAGGAATAACATACCCCTTTATTCTAGTCATGAGGATATTGAAAATAAAATAAAACCTAATGGGATGAACATACCTTAGTGAATAATGAAACCACACCATCTTCATAATGAAAGATCTGGGCCTCCTTTGATTGATCTCCTTGAAGTGTGGTGATATACTATATTTATAAGTAGCTAGTGGGTTTTAATTAATTTTTGTCTGAGCCAAGAATCCTTACATGAATTTTCCACCTAATCCCAAAATATCATTGTTTTTATTTCCTCTATCTGGTCTATTAAATTTATTCTATGTCTCCAAAAATTATCACATGTGATATGAGATCCTTCTAGGCCTTTAGATCTTATGTATGGATGAATCCTTGAAGAATAATCCCCCCAAAACGGAATAACCGGATTTTATTAACCATTTCATATTTTTTTCCTATAGTTATCCATGATGTAACTTAATTTTTTACTTTTTATGAAACTCTATATACTTCTCCACACTATAGAAAGGGGACTTTCAAGTTAGATCAACGCCTTTGATAAATGATTATCCATCCATGAAACTTATAGTCCATTTTATAATAGAAACATTATGTGTACATGGACTTGCATGCCCTTACACATCATTTAAAAGACCCTTGTGTAGCTTCCAAGCCATTTACCTTTATGCCATATTTTTTTACATTCACACAATTCATCTCATGTAGTTACATTCTTACATAGCTTCACCCATAAACATTATACAATATACTCATTCATTCGTGCACAATATTCACATTGAACATAGTAATTTCCATATACCCATCCCATTTTTCTCAATTATTTCCTATTATTTTGACACTCCAGCATGCATAGTTCTAACCATGTAATACAAAATGAAAAAAATGATGTTTCTATAATTGTTTATTACTTCAATATTTCTTATAAAAAATGGTTGATATCCACTAGAAATTTCTAGAGAAATTTCCATCCAAGCCTCACAAAATGGTTCCTTCATCATCACCCATCACTCATAGTGGTTGGATCAATCACCTTAAAGCTTCCATGTCAGACATTTATCATTATAGATAGTTGAACCTAACATCCATTTTGTAACGTAGTTTTTTTAATCATCACAATTTCTATTAGAGATAAACTAATGTTTAAGAAGTTGTACTAATGGTGGAATTTAGTGTTTCAATTCAGTTTAGGTCAATGGTGAGGCATCAGTTGGTGGTGAGGTATATATGTGGTGGGTTAGGGAAAATACATATGAGATGAAGTTTCTTTTTTTTAAACAATGCACATTTCCTCAAAATTTTTAATCCCAAATCGAATAGAATACTAGACTAGGAAACCAAAAAATGTGATCTTGTATAATCTATTTAGAACAAAATGTATGAACGAGTGTCATTTCCCTCTCTAAAGACTCAAATTCCACCCTAAATGTGAAAGACTAAACATTATGCATCTCGTCCCTTGAACCTACTCATGTGTAAACTCCATGATTGACCTGAGATCATTATAGTTTTTATCATACATTAATTTTTATTCCTTTTCTATTTCACATGTATATGATAAGGGATAACTTTTACTAAAAAAAATATCCATTGTAAAAATTCTACCATAATAAACATTTATTTTTCAAAATGTAAAACCCCTTTTTAAAAATATACATCTATGTTATTATGTAAAAAATAATTTGATTTTTTAGTTACCCATAAATATTGAAACACTTCATATTTGACAAAAAATAATTACTTAATTTAATTATTCAATTTCAATTAAAAAATATTGCATAAAATAAAATATCAAGTACCACCACACTTGATATAATGTCATTCCTCAGATATATATCTAATCATAAATCACAAAGAAGGTTCATCCTACCAATATTAAAAGTTAAAATCCAATAAAATTAAATTATTATAAATGGTGGGAATGAACTATCCCATTATGTATAATAAATGATCTCTAAATTATCACTTTTAAAAAGAACATTTCAACCATTTATTTTACATTCCCTAATTTGAAAAGTAATTTATCTTGTAATAATATATTTATATTTCACACTTTAATATCAATGTTAATGAATTTAAAATATAAATTACATGAATTATTTTCTCTCATCACCCACAATAACTATTAAGTAGAGTTATTCACATACCTCAATGTTATGTCACACATCTTATGAATGAAACAAAAAATCAAATCATAATCTCTGTAGAAAAATAACCCAATTAATAGTGAGGGATTATAAATAAGATTTAAATGACTTTGAGGCATAAGGGGATGTAATAAATGATATAATAATCATATTTAACTCCAAAAATGATTTTAACTCTAAATCACATTACACGATAATTAAAACGTAAGATCAATGATATTTTTTATTTAAATATCAGAACCCATATATCCCCAAACTCAATATAAGGTCATGAATAACGGATAAACATATCGAATGATACACCCTCTTATTGATTTACAATTTCTTTTTTTCAAAATAATTTTTAAATTTATTTTTCAAGTGCTTTGTTTTGGGAATGTCTCTCATCCACCACCCAAACCCAAATGTTAAAGATAATTGGTTAGGTTATGGATATTTTTTACCATCATAAGAAACACCACAAATTTAATCCATTTTTTAAAGATATTTATTTATTTTTATATGAGTTATAACATTGAATACATTGATATATAACCATGAAACTTCACCAAGCTCAATGAAACAAATCTTATGAAATATCTAATTTTTTAATTTAAATCATCTATTGGATCACTCAAGGGGTGAAACACAATAATATAGGGTAAATCAATGTGTAATGTTATTTAAATATACATAAGATACATATTATTATTAATAATTTGTCTCTAAATATTCTAACTGATGGAAATGGAAAAGGGTGGAACCCATATTTTAACAAGGTTCGCCTACTTTAAGGATAACAACATCCCCAATGTGTCACAGTTATCATCCAATACACAGAGTTCACATCATATTATCAAAAAGAAACTCAATAAAGGGTATATCCATGAACTCATAATGATTTTGGCACCTACTACTTACAATATTTCCTCATTAGTAAAACATGTGCTTCTAATGAAATATCATTGATTAGATTATGAGCATTTAATTGGACTCCAAATTATGATTTTCGTACTCTAAATTTTCAAAAAATATCTTTGGGATCTTATCAATGCTTTTTCATCTACATAGACATCATAGAGTATATATTAATCTTACTCAAAATACACCACATTAAAAAATCTTCCATTTATTTCATTATTTTTATTTATATTAACTAAATATTATATGAATATTGTTTCCATATTAAGTTTTAGAGAACTCCATTGAATTTTTTTGGTTTAACTTGGATCATTAAACCTAATAAACATTGGTATTAAATATCTTAAATAGATTATTTCAAACAAGCCATAGGATTGTCTTATTCCCATTTCAAAATATTTATGTAGCCATTATCAAACTCATTATTTCAAAAACTCAAAAAATATGAACTTTTATTTCACTTGATATTTCCATATATGCCTCATAACTTGAAACCTATTTTGTGTGAATAGATATTTCCCTGAAATATAAATCTCCACCTCATAAATAACATCTAGTTCTATATTTGGAAATTATCATGATCAAGTATTTGATCATAAAGTTTTATTGATGATGAAAAATAAAATTTTATCATCTAATTTATTTCATTATCTAATTCTAAAAAATAATCATTTTAGAATCTAAAATTTTCAGATAAAAACATCTTCAAAAATTTTCTAGGTGTTTAATTATTATGTTATTCCTCTAGGTGACTCTATAATATAGGAATTAAAATCCATTTTTCAAATCTAATCCGTATGGTCAATTCATATAATCTATAAATTTTGTTAATGAATACTTATGTTTAAGATCATTGTCATATGTTAATTCTATTTCCATTTTCTTTCCATAGATCAGTTTAAAATGATCACTTAATCTATTATGATGAAGACTTATGATATCCAACAAGAAATACATTCATTAGGTAATGGCCTATAAGTATGATCTTTTATATTTATCAATTCAAGCTCCATGTTACTGATATTTATCAAATGACTTTAAGGATTCTTCAAAGAAACTAATGGCCTTCTAAAAAACATCAAATAGTCATCCAAGGAGTAGTAATAGTTCCCCTCAATCACAACACAATTTGGATGGATTTTTTATCGATTAAACTCGTCCATAATCTATTTTTTCAAGTATTTAAAATTACGACAAAAAACTGTTTATTTTTTACACATCAGCTACACATAAAAGTTCTTCTAAACTATTATAGGTAGTGGTTCCATATCTCTAGAACATTTTAAGTATCATGAAGACCCACTATATAAATTCTTATACTTATTATTTATTGACAATCACTAAAAACCCATAATCAAGAAATTCTAAAACTATATCCCTTTGGATTTGTTTTCAATAGCTTATATTTCCCTACCCATTCATGATAATAAAACCGTAGAAGGGAACAACTATAGATCATCACAAAATAACAATAATAAAATAATCATGCCTCAATAATCTCTATATTTATGTGATCCATGGATTTATAGATAAAATAGAGAATAAATTAATAATTTATATTTTGCATAAGAAAAAATCATGGTCAAGTTATTTTTTTCAGGCTTAGGAAAGATAATGAACTATAATTTTTTAAATGAATTTCATATTAGACTCACTTATAACACACATGAAAACAATTAATATATAATGGATACACATTCTTCTCCAATAAACATTATATCCTAACAATTATTAATAATAAAAAGTATATGAGGATAATGAAACAAAATATACCTCATTGAGAGGGGGTGGGTTGCACTCCCATTTGCAACCATATCTTCAAAAAATATTCATTTGTAAGATGTTAGGTAAGGTTATCTTTAATCTAGTGTTTATAGTGAATATATTCTATCCTTATAATGCTCAATTTAGCATTATCCACTAGAAACTGGTATTTTACCTTGATTTTCATTTAATTTGTGCATTGAAATGTATTTTTGGATATGATTATGGAACTATAATTGTCACAAACCATAACTATAGGATACGTTTATTGAACACCCAATTAATTCATCTATGTCATCAACCATATCATCCTATTATATTATTGTGATTTAGGCACATATTCATCCTAAATAGGGACTCTTTTATAATATTTTCTTTTATGAAATAAATGAATCATATATTATTCTAATAAAAAAACTACCATATATGTATTTCATGTCATCAAATTCCCCTAACAAATCACTATCTTTAAATCCATTTAGTTTGTTATTAAATATCCAATAATACATAATACTATCATTTAGAGAGTTTGAGAAGTACCTTAGTATTATCTATTCTCTAAAAATATGTTTTTAATTTTGATATAACTAATGTAAAGCCCAAAGGTTATTAGAAAATGTAGTGACAATTCAAGATATTATCATGTACATAAGGATTCCAATCAAACATATTAACTAATTATCATTAATAGTTAACACGTCCTCCTTCTTCTGTATATTTATTCCCATGTTAATATTGATTGAAACTCCTCAAGCTTCTTGTATGTGAAATTTCATCAAAAGATCTTTTTCATATTTTTATTTTGAGAAAACAAATATAACATATTTCTTTTATAATTTGTACGGATAAGAAGAATGGAATTTCTCTTAACCTATAAATTTCATAAACAATTTCATACGCCTAGATAAATACTCATCCATGCTTTATTAGTTACTATAGAATTTTATATCATCAATGTAAATAATCACAAAAAATTGTGTGGTGTTGGTATATTTCACATATATATTGTTATCTACCTTCCCTTTCTAAAACATCATTGTATTTAGGTACTAATAAAGTATGAAAAATATATATTAGAGGATAAATTAAACTTTAGAGATATTTCTTGAGACTATATAACTTTTAGGCATCTAAATATTGTATAAAACCATAATTAGATTCCATTTAAACTTCTTCATAAAGTACTCCATTTATAAAATATTATTTAAATTCCATATAAAATATTTATAAGATATTTTGAGAAAATATAGTATGAAATGTTCTGATGGACTTAATTATTGACATTGGGGAAAATGTTTCATCAAACTCAACCCCTTATATTTTTTAGTATCATTTTTATACAATTCAGGAATTGTTTCTGTCACTTCATCATTTTCATTATGTTTATTTATGAAAACCCATTTGGAACAAATTATATTATTTTATGTTGGTGTGGGAAGAATTTTTGATATTTAATTATTTTCAATGAATTCCAATTATTCATTGATAACTAGAATATACTATTTATATTCAATATCTTCATCACCAATATAAGGTTCAACTTTAGATAAAAGGCTGGTATATCAAGTTCCCCTAATTGTCCTTCTTATTTTAGCACATTTATTACTATACCCAAAATTTTTCTCAACATAAAAGTGTTTTTTCATCCTTCTAGATTAATTTTTAAAAATTAATTAGGAATCTTCATCATTATAAAATTTAGAATCAATAGCTTCAGTTTGAAATTTTATGTCATCATTATTTTCTATAAAATTATATGAAATTATTACATCATTATAATCATCAATAATGATATACTACATGAGTTAATATTTATTATAAAAAATAGCATCATAACTATCAAATATTCTCTTATATTAAATGTTTTAATACCTATATGAAATTATATTAGGTGTGCACCCAAGAAATATTAAATATTCAACCTTATCATCAAACATTATTTCAATTGTACACTTTTTCATTATCAAGCACATGCATCCTAACAATATAGAATGATTAACATTTAGGTTCCCATTAAACCACACTTATAGGGGGGCATGTTAAAGTTTGACAATAAAGAACTTCTATTATTAATTTTTCCAATAGATGTAATGGAATGTAACCAATAATACCTTTAAGTATCATATCCTTCCATCACAGTTTATTCCTCACTACCTATAGACTCCTAGATGCAATTTCTTCCTTGCTACTAGAAAATTCCCCCTTCTATTTTAAAGTAGCTTTGGAAATTTCTTTTTTGAATGAAGAGGATAATATTTCTCTTCTATTTCAATCATACAATAGTAATTTACTTTCAGGGTTATAATATTAATATGGATATGATCCACAAGATGATGGAGGTTATCAACCTTTTCAGAGTTAAAATTGGTGTCCTTGATGATCTTCAGGTTACTCTACAATTTGAGGGTGTCAATAAATATTATCATTTTTGGTATCATGAATCATGGATAATTGAAGGAAACATAATGGATATCTACAAGTGTTATCTATTTGTTTTAGAGGGATGTGAATATAAGCTCCTCCTAGTCTTGGTTGGCATTGTTGGCTTACCACTACGTATGTTTCATTAGGATGTCTTTTCAGCTATTGTGAGGCTTATTAGAAAACACATAAGGTTCGAATACACTACTCTATCACATTCTAGACCCTCTTATGACGTATTTTTATATAAATTGATATTTATATGGAGCACTATGAAGGTATTTGGATTATGAATGGTACAAAATGACTCATTAATTTTATTTCTTATGAGGACATCCCAATTTATTGTTCTCTTTTTCATCATCATGGTCGTCTAGATTCTAAGAGTGGACTTTCTCATATTTCACTGATCAAAAAATATCATGAAAATTTTAGTGGAATTCAAAATCTAAGAAGGAATGGGATGTAGTGGAATTATCCTTTTCTAGGATAAGGGATGATCAGACTGGTATTCCTTCTAGTGATCATTCAGTCGATGTGGGTTTTTATGAATTGTATAAAACTAAAGATATTTCTCTGATTCAAAGTAATAGTGTTTGGGATTCTAGAAAACTATATGGAAATGTAATTTTATAAGATCATTTAATTGTAGTGGCTCCCATTTAACTGGTAGAGGCTTCAGTTAACGACCACCCCAACTTCAATGCTAGTGGGGAAATTGGATTTTCCCCATTACGGTGTGCTGGATATTTCATCAGGGACTTTTTATACACAAGGAATAAAATTTGATGTTGATAGAGTAAAGATTCTATTATTTATATGTAGGGATTAAAATTTAGTAATGATAAGAAAACTCAGCCCCAAAGGGACTATTTTAATACACCTAGAACATTTAATAAAATCTCAAGAACTTTTTAATATTTATAAATGGTTATCAATAGATATAAATTAAATAAGATTCTCTTAGGAAGATTCACCTGTTGGGAAAAATAAAAGGAAGATAAATATTCCACACAGTGAGAAGCATGCGAAGAGGCTAAAGAAGAAGTAATATATTTTGAGTTTCTCCATCACTTCGAGGAATAAATATTAGAGGAGGATTTGCGAATTTATGCTTCTCCAAAGTATATAGATAGAATATAAGAGATACTAATTGTAGTGGACCCCGATAAATAGTAATGTGATTAGATCAAAAAGAAATATAATATTTTTTAAAGAGTTTTTACTAAAATAAAGTTAAACATGGAGGAGTTCATCCAAACATCAGACATGCTCTCTAATCATTTTGAAGAACTTATCAAGGATGGCTCTAATACATAGGTGACAGATCATCACTAGAAATTAGATAGGAATATTTCTTATAATATATTTAATATTTTATTCAATTATTTTTTTATTTTTTTAGGATATGATTCTTTTCTTGTGGGAACTTATAAGGTTTCCCACTTTTTCCATAAAATTTATTTTAAGATAAAAAATATATTTTTCGATCAGTTATTCATGTGGATTTATTCTTTAAGTGTCTTCTAAAAATCATGTGTAACTCCCTTGCCCGAATCACCAAGTCTAGGCTAATGAAAAATATGGAATCCTACTTGCCTCCCCATACACAATAGGATTTACACTAGAAATGAGTGTCCCAATAGTGCAGTGGGAAGACTCTATCCTTATTATAAAAAACCATACCCTAAAATCATAAGATGATAATAATAATAACAATAATAATAATGGAATAATGAATGTGAAAAAATAAAAATGATATCATAAATGACATCTCATATATTTCAAGTTATACAATTAATAAAATAGGACCTATTAAGTGGAAGGTCAACTAGAGTATAACCAAATAAAAATCTAGAAAATAAATAAATCATGACATCACTCAGGAGTTCATCGCCATACCACCTCTGAACACTGAACTTTATCTCTCCATCTCCCAATCATTAGATCCTAGAACTTTTCTAGATCCTTGATCATAAAGTATATATGTGCATCAAGATTCTCTTGTATAGTGTGATTACAAACCCCGTATGGCTCCACCATTATATCCTTAACATAAATGAACATATATAATAATTGTATACCATGATTATATTAAACTTTTAATGAAAACATCAATAAATAATGTATCAGTAAATCATCCACTAAACGAGACACAATGAACCTTAGTTGTACCTACTTCATCACCTTTACAATAGGAAAGAAACAATAGATTTAATGATCTGGGTTGGCCGTAAGAACTCCATATATTCCTAAGTAGATACATATTGCCAAAGATCCTTGGGTTTGTCTACCATTCTATCACACCTGTCATTTATCATTGGATAGAAAACTATTATTTAATACACTATGACTACCTTGGGATGATCCATAAGACCTTCATTACCATTTTCCTCTTGGTTCAGGCCTTAAGGAATTCATTTCCCTACCCTGTGTCCAGTTAAATCATCACTAATGTAACATGTCACACATGATACCACCTAGGTAATAACCAACAAATGATGGTAAACATTTAACATAATACTATTTTAAAAACCATCAAAATCCACATATATTTATACACAATATGGAATATAACATATGAGAACAAAAATATAATATCTATAATGAGTCTTAGCAACCATGCACACACATGTGATACAAATGAATCATGGTCTCATGGGATACACACTGACACACATGTGATCAAAATCAAACATGTATATTACAGGATAAACATTCACACAAACACACATGTGATAATTATTTAAAAAAACTTTCTAAAATGGATCTACATGATAAGGAACTTATTACCTAAATTGAAATGATTTTCCAATGTTAAGAATCACCACCCGAGTTATGTTTCATCTCAAGAATCCCGAGATTCAACCATATTATATCATGTGAGAACTCTATGATCAAAATAATATAATTATAATCCACAAAAAGTTTAGTAATATATTATACATACTTGAGAAGAGTATTCTAAATCAATGATCTATGTATAATTGATAAGAATTTGCAAATTTTCAATATTTGCATGTTGTTTATATCATTGATAAAAAAAGTCTCTTAATAGATCATGTTGAAACTACTAGTTCAAATTATAAAAAAATATATATAATGTTCTTCCAAAGAGGAAGGTGAAATTTCTGATTCAATGGATGAAATATTTTAAACGAGTATCATCATATCCATTAGTGGTTCAAAATGAGATGATTCATGATTAAATAAGCCAAAATCATTGGGAAGGGCTTCCTATGGATGTAAAAACTGAGTGAGGGTCAAGGAATATGTAGAGTAACCATAAAAATAAGATATCTGAAAATATTAAATATGAACCCTACCCCTGTCTAATCCACTATGATTCAACTTTTATCCTTTAGATATGGATAGAACTGTTTTCGCCTAGAATTCCCAATGGATGTCTCGTGAATTTTTATTGGTAAAATCATGCCTTGTTACTTGTTATCCAGTGGATCCATGTGTGTAAAACCCCAATTTTTTGAAAATAAATATTGAGTGCATTTTATAATCCAGAAATTAAACTCAACTTTGCATATTCTACGCTTTATATTTCAAAAAACAGTCATCTAGAGTTGTGATCAGTAAGTCATTTGGAGTCTGATAGAAAAAAATTAATTTTTTTGGTTAATATTAACATACCCTTAGGAATAGAAATATGAATGGTAATATGACCCTTATGAATAGTAAATAATAATATTATTTTATTTTCTTAAGGCAATAAGATAATGAGTTCTTAATTAATTTTTCAATGTGATATAAAACTAATTGCACCTTTAAATTTTTTTTCTTAAAATTAACTATGACTTTATTTAAAAATTAAATTAATAATATCAAGAAAATTAATTTTGAAAAATGGTGTTCATTTTTTAAGAACAAAAGCAGAACATGTTCGGAGTTAATGTAAAGGTTTTCTCACCTGAACATCCATTTTCATTCAGGTTACTTTTATTATCTAATTACCTCAATGAAATTCGTATATATTGTTACGTACTTCTCATAAATTTTGTGTGAGTATTCTATATATGTACACCAACCATAATCCTTCTCTATTTTATGGATTGTTACATGTTTTAAAAGAAACTTTCAAAATTGTTCCAAAATATAGGCCCGATTCAAAGGAATTTCTCAAATTCATATCTATTTACAAGGGCACTCTATTAATATTTTTTGGAAAGCACTGTATTTATAAAAAAACTCATTTTATTTTGAAAATACTATCATACTTCGCTTCTGGGTTTATACAATGATTTTCCAAAAGGACTCTTCTTTTCAAAATAAAATAGTATTTATCTCAAGATTGCATAATGACTTTATAAGTGAATTTTGGTTTTATTCAACGCTCTTATTGATTCTTATGTATTATTGGGTTAAATAATTTATGAAGTCATCTACCATATTTGACTTAATGGTTTAGGACTAGCGCTATTGTGGATGATCTATCCTAAAACCATTCACCATATTACTCGGAATTGTTAGTGTTTTATGTTTAATGATTGGGGAAAGAAAGTTACATTTCATATGAAAGATTCAATATGAATGTATATGTTGTTCATGTTTATCCCTGATCATATGAGGAATTAATTGGACTTATTATGTGACAGATGGGGTCCTCTATAGCCCCTTGATGCATTGATAGTTTTCATGAGACAAATAAATGTGGAATTGGATGAGGCCTTTCCCAATGTTTTAAATGGATTTTGGTTGAGGCGTTAATAATTAGACATCCTGGGTGAGGCCTTGACAAAATGTTTCATAATGTTTATCATATGCACTTCCCTCATTATGAATCTAGTAATTGAAAGTCCATGTGGTTATTATACTAGAAGAATACCCCTAATTATGTTTCATTATGGCATTATTTACTCAGCTCATATTCCTTCCATAATGTGTGCAAGTTTATTATTAAAGGCATGTGTTTTCAATTATGCGTCAGGTCTTATGTTTATGATATCTTCCACTTTATTACTTACTCTTACTAAACGTTTGATCTCACCCCTTTCTTAGATTTTATTTTTCTCTGGACATGATTAAGTGAATTATGAATGACTTTCAAGCATGATCTAGGAGACATGATGTTGCTGGTGGAATAAATTAGTGTTGTATTTCCCTTTATGATGTAATGTTAAACTTATTTATGTATCTTGTTTCCAAAATATACAAAACTACTTGGTCTTTTAGGATTCGTATTCCTTGTATGTATGCCAATGTAATAAAATAAGGCACGAGCTTTGGGCAACTGGGGTTTGGTCCTTACAGATGGTATCAGAGGAAGTTTAGTAGAAAACTTGGAAACCAGATTTAGAAAACATGGATTAGGGAAGATTCCCTAATATATTTTTGAGGATAAACATACAAGAACGTCCTGGTATTTTGGTAAAGAATAGATTATGTGGATCATTCAACCAATACATCCATGTCTCGATATGAGTAGGTAGAGGCAGCTCTAGCACAGATGTGTCTAGGGGTAAAACCTGAAAACAATGATTTGAGATAGACACGAATAGGAACTGGTGCATGACAACGGGCCTTGATGCACTCTTGGTTACAACACTTTTGGGGGATATGCTTAGGATAATTCACATTTCTTTTCAGGCCATTATGAAGGATGTAAATGTATATTTCCCTCAAAGAAACTATTTTTATGATTATGGGATTAGCCATGCCTAAGAGATCAATTTGTGCTAAGTATTTTGTTAAGTTAAGATTATGAATTATGACTCATAACCTAATATAGTGTATTCCATTATCTAAAAATGGAACCTAGTGGAAGGAATGGAAACAGGATGAATGCACATGTTCCCTATAGGGATTTTCCTCCAATACAAGATAATGATGTTGGCTCTGGTGTTGTGACTGGTTCTGACCAACTCATAACCATACTGGGAAAACTTACTCAGGTTATAAATAATAACTTTACCCATATGGAGCATCTGTATCCACCATGTAGAGGAGCTATGCTAGATCACTTTATGCGAAAATAGCCTCCATCATTCAATGTGACTATAAACCCATTTGTATCTGAGTAGTGGATAAGTTCCCTTGAGAAGATATTTCTTACTTTGGGATGTAATGAAATAGAGAAGGTCATCATGATTTTTTATCAGCTATCAGGAGATGCTGATCAGTGGCGGTCATTAATCCAAAACACAAAGGAGGAGGATGAAATAGAAGATATATAATCGAATGATTTTATAGAAAAATTCCTAGAGAAATACTTTCCTCATGAACAGGTAGCATATATGGAGAGACAATTCTTGAAACTGAGGTAGAAGGAAGATGATAGTGTTGAAAAGTATGAAGCTAACATCACAAGGATAGAAAGACATGTCGTGGACTATATATGAAATCCAAGAAAAATTGATCAATTATTTGATGGCCTAAAGCCATTCCTATGGTAGGCACTAGTATCCCAAATTTTTTCATCATATGAGGATATAGTTTCATGTGCTGTCAAGATAGAAAAAATAATTCTCTAAGTGTTATGGAATTAATGGAATTAAAGAAAATAAAAGGGCTACTGAAAACTCTAGGAAAGGAAATAAAGAAACAAGGAAGAAGAGAAGAGTTGAATTTCCACCCTGTGATAATTGTGGAAGGAAACACCCTGGTGCATGCTTAAAGGGAAAAGTAGTATTCTACAAATGTGTTCATAAAGGCCACTTTTATGGTGATTTAAAGGTAAAGAAATAGGCCATTAATGTTCGATTCTATAATTGTCGGTATATAGGACACTATGCTAATGATTTTTCAAAGATTCAAGGAAATATGAAATAGAAAAGGCCAAGGGAGCAGGGACAAGCTTATGTGATCACAACTACAGAGGTTGAAGTTCCGAATGACATGGTGGAATGTACTTTGAATGTTTCATCAAACCAATCCAATGCTTTATTTGATTTTTGATCATCTCATTGTTTCATATCTTATTAGTTTTAAATGAAAATTAGATATTTCCAATTTGATTTAACATGGGAGTTGTCAGTCAAAACTCTTAAGGGAAGTATCATTGCAAAAACAATTTTGAATCAGTTACCATTAGGGAATATAAATGTTCATTATATGTTGATATCATTGTCATACCCATGATTAAATTTGATATAATCATTGGTATATATTGTCTTTCAGACCATGATGAAACAATTTATTGTAAGAAGAAAGAGGTTGTGATTTTCGATGAGGATAAAGAGGACCTTATATTTAGAGAAGAAACGTCACCACCTAATTCTTATCTTGATCCACCCCCAGTAGCTTGACTAAATTAAATTATCAGGGAGGAAGAGAATGAAATAACTATGGGTGAGGAAAATAATGTTCAAATATAAGATGTTCCTATTGTGCAAGAATATATTGATGTCTTTACAGAGGATTTACCTAGACATTCTCCAGAGCGGGAAACTGAGTTTTCCATTGTCCTAATTCCTGGTTCAACACCCATATCAAATACCCCTTATAGAATGGCCACTATGTAGTTAATAGAACTAAATAAACGACTATAGGAATTGCATGATAAAGTATTTATTCTCCTTAGCATTTATCCATGGGGAACCCCTGTTCTTTTTGTTAAGATGAAAGATAGGTCTATGAGGTTGTGCATTGATTACAAGGAAATCAATGCTATTACAATAAATAATAAGTATCGTTTTCCAAAAATTTATGATTTATTTGATCAACTTCATGGAGAAAAATATTTTTCTAAGATTGATCTTGGATTTGGATATCATTAGTTACTTGTGAAGAAATAATACATTACAAAAACAACATTCTGAACCAGGTACATGCATTACGAGTTTACAGTAATGACTTTTGGACTAACTAATGCACCATCTATTTTCATGGATTTGATTAATAGATTTTTTAAGGAATATCTTGATGAATTTGTGGTGGTGTGTATTGATGATATCTAGGTGTACTCTAATAGCTATGAAGAACATGAAAATCATATGCGCACTATATTGGAGACTCTAAGAAGAAATGAGTTATATGGGAAGTTTAGAAAGTGTGATTTCTGGCTCCAATCAGTTTATTTTCTGGGACACATTTGATGGAATATATGTAGATCATGTGAAGACAATGGATGTGAAAGAATGTAATACTCTAACGAACATAACTAAGGTACGTAGTTTTATTGGTTTAGTATGTTATTATCGGCGTTTTTTTTCAAAACTTCACATGTTTAGCCAACCCAATGACCAAGCTCACACGAAAAGGGGTTAAGTTTGTATGGACCAATGAATGTGAATAATGTTTTAAATAATTGAAGAGGAGGTTAGTGAATGCTTAGATCCTAACCCTAGCACCATGGAATGATGGGTTTGTTATCTATAGTGTTGCATCAAAGAAAGTACTTGGTTGTGTCCTTATGTAGAATGATTGAGTGATTGCCTATACATCTAGGAAGCTAAAAATTCATGAAAAAAATTATCCAACTCATGATCTTGAGTTAGTAGTGATAATATTTTCCTTGAATATTTGGATACATTACCTCTATGGAAAACATGTGAGATATATATAGATCATAAGACTTTGAAATATATATTCTCACAGAAAGAACTCAAAATGAGACAAAGGATATGGATTGATCTACTCAAAGACTATGATTACACAATACACTATCACCCAGAGAAAGAAAATAAGGTAGCAGGTGCTTTGAGTAGAAAGGACCATGGAATTCTGAACAAGATGAGAGTTGAAAGGGTTATAATGTTCCTAGATCTAGTAATGATAAATATGAGAATTATCAAGGAAGTTAACACAACATAAATTTTTCAAATGGTTACCCACCCTTCTTTACATGAGAGGATAAAATGTTCTCGGGCTGATGATGAGGAGTTTTGAAAAAAAAAATATAGCTATAAATGATGGGAAGTTGACTAACATTGCATATGAAGGTGGCATTTTAGAATTCGGGAAGAGGCTTTGTGTTCCTGCTATTCCTGAGCTAAAGAAGGAACTATTGGATGATTCTCATAGCTCTTATTTCTCTATACACCCTGTTAGCACAAACATGTATCGAGACCTATGAGAAAACTTTTGGTGGGACAATATGGAAAGGGATATTGTTGAATATACATCAAAGTGCCAGGTATGTCATACAAGTGAAGGTTGACAGGAAAAAGTCTAAGGGTATGATGAAACCACTACCCATACCATCATGGAAGTGGAAGAACATTACCATGGAATTTTTCACTGGACTTCTAAGGACATCTAGATGAAACAATGCAATATGGGTTGTTCTGGATTGTCTTGCAAAGACAGCTCACTTTATCGTGATTCAAGAGGACTTCTCATGGGATCAACTTTCACGTATTTACATCAAATAAGTGTTAAGGCTGCATGGAGTAGCATTATCGATTGTGTTCGACTATGATCCTAGATTCACCTTGATGTTTTGGAAAAGTCTCCAACATGCTCTAAGCACTAAACTGAACCTCAGTACGGCCTATCATCCTCAAAATCATGGCCAATCTGAGAAAACTATTCATACATTAGAAGACATATTGAGGGCATATTATATGGAATTAAAGGGAGTATAGGACTGATATATTTTACTGGTTGAATTCTCTTAAAAAAATAGTTTCCACTCAATTATCCAAATTGCACCATATGAATCCCTTTATGGGAAATGGTGTAGAACACTGGCATGTTGGGATGAATTCGGTGAGTGAAAGCTGTTAGGACCTGAATTGGTTGATGAAATGGTGGAGAAGGTGAAAACCATTCATTAGAATATCAAGTTATCCCAAAGTCGACAAATGAGTTTTCCTGATAACTATTGACAAGACCTTGAGTTCAAAGTTTGAGACCTGTTCTTTCTACACACATCTCCATGGAAGAAAGTCATGATGATTGGGAAGAAATGAAAGCTAAGTCATAGGTATATCTGCCCCTTGGAGATCCTTGATCGAGTTCAATTTGTGGCCTATCAAATGGCACTTCCACCTACCATGTCGAAAGTACATGATGTATTTCACGTATCCCTCTTAAGGAAGTACATACCAGACCTTTCCCATGTACTCTTTTTAAGGGTGGTACAATTGGAGGATTATCTTTCTTATGAGGAGCAGCCTGTGAAAATTTAGGATCATAGGGGAAACGTTCTACGCAACAAGACTACTCATCTAGTCAAGGTACTATGGTGAAACCATAAGTATGAAGAGGCAACATGGGAACTGGAGGAAGCAATGAACGAAAAGTACCCCAACCTATTTTTGTCCTAGATTGTAAAATGAAATTTCGAGGGGGAAATTTTTGAAGGGGGGAAGAATGTAACACCCCATGGTTTTGAAAATAAGTATTGAGTGCATTTTATAATCAAGAAGTTAAACTCAACTTTTCCTCTTCTATGTTTTGAATTTCAAAAAAATAGTCATCTAGAGTTGTGATCAGTAAGTCATTTAGAGTCCGATAGAACAAACATGATTTTTTGGTAAATAGTAACATAACCTTATGAATAGTAATATGACCCTTATGAATAGTATATAATATTATTATTTTATTTTATTAAGGAAATAAGATAATGTGATATTAATTAATTTTTCAATGTGATATAAACTATTTACACCTTTAAAATTGTTTTTTTTTCAAATTAACTATGACTTTATTTAAAAATTAAATTAATAATATTTAGAAAATTAATTTGTGAAAAATTGAGTTCCTTTTTTAATTCTACATGTCGAAAAATGGTAGGGGTAAAGTTTTGGGATTTTTCTGAAATACGAGAATTTTTTATGTGTGGTGAAATACAATAAAATACCGTATATAGAAATTATCAGTTCAATGCACTATTTATGAAATCATAAGTGATTTAAGGCCACTTGGTTTGAACACACGTTCACTTATTACTATTAGGGTTTATAGGAAACAACACTATTGGTTGTCTTGAGAGAAATAATAAAATAATTAATTAAATATTCAAAATTTACCCCTCCCCTCCACTATAAAAACCCCTCACCACTCCCTCTTATCTTCACTCTTCTAAACCATGAATATTCTCAATGTTCATCTCAAATATCCTTCCCTAGTTACTTCCCACTACCGAGAAGCTCTTGGTTTTTCAAAAATATTAAAATCCCTTCCCTTAAGGATGTTCTCGAGGAAGTTATTTCAAGAGGTAAAGAACCATTCTTTTTATTTTAGTTTCATTTGAATTTATCCTCTTCTATTATCCTCTCCTCACCTCCTTAGTCCAAATGACCATGATAACTCTGGTATCATCAATATACTAGATTTATATCATGTTAATGGAAGAACCATCATCAATATTCGTACTCCCTCCATTTTATTTTTATAAACAAAATCAACGTTCATGAGGTTCAAATTTATAACCTTCATGGATGACGAAGTATTGTTCATCAATAGATCCTTCATTACTGGTCATGAAACCATATTGATGGTTGAACCAGACTATAATATATGTATTACAACCTAATAAATATTTAGGAACCAGTATATGTACATATTATAAATTTATATGACAATACTAGTTCATGATAATCCAAATACCACCAAATAATCAAAGTGATTTTCATCTAATGATTCATCCTCATTCCATGTAACCAAATGATAGAAATGGACATTAAAAATTATGTATGTTCATAAAAAATATTTAATTTCAATTCTGGATATTACATCTATTCCACTTCATTACATAAAAACAAATAAACTGAATATGAAAATAAAGGAAACGAACACTACAGAATGATGAAATTCAATACAATAACTTATCAATAAAGAAATAAATGAACTAACCAAAATTATGATAAAGTAAAGAAATTTATAATAGGTTTTGAAATAAGTTATTAATAAGTATAATTTCATATTCCAGGAGCTTAATTACAAGAGCGAAACACGTTCTGAGATAAGGTAAGGGTTTTCTCACCCAAAGTTACATTTTCATTCAGGTTAGTTTTATTGTCTAATTACCTCAATGAAGTTTGTATATATTGTTATTTATTTCTCATAAATTCTGTGTGAGTATTATATAAATGTACACCAACCAGAATCCTTCCTTATTTTATGGATTTTTACATGTTTTAAAAGAAACTTTCAAAATTGTTTCCAAAATACAAGCTCGATTCAAGGGAATTTCTCAAATTTTTATCTATTTACAAGGGTACTCTATAATTTTTATTTAGAAACCATTACCTTTCTAAAAACACTGATTTTATTATGAAAATACTATCTTACTTCACTTTTCGGTTTCTATAAATATTTTCCAAAAGGACTCTTCTTTTCAAAATAAAAGAGTATTTATCTCGAGATTACTTAATGATTTTATAAGAGTATTTTTGTTTGATTCGATGCTCTTATTGATTATTATGTATTATTGGGTTTAATAATTTAAGAAGTAATCTACCATATTTGAAATAATGGTTTATTACTAATCCTATTGTGGATGATCTATCCTAAAACCATTAACCATATTACTCAGAATGGTTAGTGTTTTATGTTTAATGATTATGAAAAGATAGTTACATTTCATATGATAGTTTTAATATGAATGTATATGTTGTTTATGTTTATCCCCACTCATATGAGGAATGAAATGGACTTATTATGTGATAGGTGGGGGCCGTTATAGCTCTTTAATGCATCGATAGCTCTCATGAGACAAATACACATGGAATTGGCTGAGGCCTTTCCCAATGTGTTATATGGATTTTGGCAGAGGCCTTAATCATTAGAAGTATTGGCCAAGGCCTTAAAAAATGTTTCAGAATGTCTGGAATATGCACTTCTCTCATTATAAAGCTTGTAATTGATTGTTCATGTGGTTATTTGACTAGTAGAATACCCATGATTATGTTTCATTATGGTTTTATTTACTCAACTCATATTCATGCCATAATGTGTGCAGGTTTATTATTAAGGGCATGTGTTTTCAATTATGCACCATGTCTTATGTTTATGCTATCTTCTGTTTTATTTCTTACTCTTAATGGATGTTTGATCTCACCCCTTTCTTATATTTCATTTTTCTCAGGACCTGAAGAAGTAAATTAGGGGTGACTTGGAAGCATAATCATGGAGACATGATGTTGCAAGTGGAATAAATTAGTGTTGTGTTTCCATTGATGATGTAATGTTAAACTTATTTATGTATCTTGTTTCCAAATTCTACTAAATTACTTGGTCCTTTAGTATTTTTATTTCTTGTATGTATACCAACTAAATCAAATAAGGCACTGGCTCTAGGAAACTGGGGTTGGGTCCTCACATTGTGAGCTACAAGAATCCTCTTTGGATGTTCAGTGAGCTATGTAGATTTTCTACAACACTAACCTTCACCACCTACAGGCTAGTGGGATCTCCATAATTTTATCAACTCTGTCTGTATCCAACATTTGGTTAGTGACACCTACTTTCCTGTCACTCGAACTACTATAGACATAATGCTACAACCTCAATTCATGCATCTTGTATTTATAATATCTGTATTTCTAAAAACCTTTAACATATTTTAATTCATTTAACTAATTTTTTAAAATATTAAATACATTGTAAAACAATGTATTCCATAAAATTGGGTACGTTAAAAATCTCCCCCTATAATAAATTCTTATCCTCGATAAGTATATTGACTATCATATTCAAATAACTAAGTTCATTATTGCTAGAATTTTTATTCCTACTCCAAATTCACCTATTAGGTAATCTTATGATACAATAGTTTCCAAACATGAGGAACTATCATTCCTCACAACTCTGTTTCACTAAAGAAGAAAATTGGAATTGGTCCCTCTATAAATGATGCATTTGGTTCCAACTAAACATCATTGTAGTCAATCACATACATAGTATCATTCTTGTATTTCTAAATATATAACACATGGAACACATTAATCATACCATGATACCATGTAGGATGTTCCAAATGAGAGGACATTATCCATATGTGTTTAATGATCATGAATGGTCCAAAAAACAATGGTTCTAGATTCCCTTTCCCCTAAAATCATCAATTTCCTAACCGAAGGGATTCCCACAATAATACCCAATCACTCATAGTAAACCCCAAATGGTGTATCTTCTGGTCACTATATAGTTTATTTTTTCATTTAGTAACCAGCCTATTCTTATTTATCTATATCCATTGTGAGGACTCTAACACCATACATTGCCCAGTAATTCAGGACTCGATGACCTCACTCCATCATTGTGAATAATAAAATATCCCTCCATAGGGAGACTCAAATAGAACCATATGAATTGAATATGGGAATCTATTATTGTATGTGAATTCTTTCATGTCTAAACAATCATCCACGAGTCCATAGAAATCCAAAACACATGCATGGAGCATATCCTATATGGCATGGATCATTCTCTCTGACCATGATTTTGTATATGAAAGATTTCCCATACTTAGTTTCAACTGAGTCCCAGTCACCTTCTATAATCCTTGTAAAAATAATGATGTAAAATGAGAATATCTGTTTGACACAATAATCGATGGCACTCCATATAACCATATGATCTCCCAAATATATATCTTTACTATCTCATCAATGAAATGATTCTCTTAAATTAAAAAGTAATGCGGTAATTTTTTTCAACTAATCATCTATAACTCATATGATATATCATCCTATAAGTATAAAAGGAAAACCCATTGATAATTCCACCAACCCTTCATCCCATATACAAAGAGGCACTAGATGTGGTTGAAGCAATCGATATGTTCATTGGTTCTTGTCTATGATATTATAATAGGTCAAATAGGGAGAGGAAAATCCTGAAATGTCTCAATTCATGTTGGACCATAAGAATCATCATCTAATATTGTGATACATCTTGGTTAACCTTGGGTGAACTGCCCAATCTAAGGAATAAGAGTCCCTCATTAGTACCTCTCTCATAAAAAATGAAACACAACTCTTCTATGAACATATATTACATAACATCCATCTATGGTCCATCCTGGAATAAATTATTTTTTCACCAATCATTCACGCATCATGAGACAATATAGATAACACTTCTAATTAGACTTTATATAATCCACCAATAAGTGCAAGATTACAAAATTTGTACAAGAAACTTCTCCCTTATCCTCGTCCATACCTACCAGTTAGAATACCAATAAATTCACCAGAATCCACTTAGATACTGATGTTCACTTTCTATGTCCATGTGTCTTTCTTCTAAGAGAATATATGATGATGTTCTCATTTCTAGGATCATACACTATCTCAATGATGAACATTTACAGGTACTCTAAATAATGCCTATTATGTGGAATCAAGTCCCATTACACAAACTTATACTATAGGATCTTATGGTCCTTATATATGATATATCTACCATTGAAGAGGTATTTTCAACAAAACATTAATTTATGAACCATAATAGCTAACTCCAAGTAATGATTATAGTAGTTCCACACATGATATCACATCTGGAGAGACCATTAAGAAACTAACTGATTATTATGAATCAAGAAATACTCTAATCCAACCCTATAATAATCATAATAAATTTAGTAACCAATTCCTGATTTTGTAAAAAAACATAATTGGAGTTGATGTCAATATCTTTTTCATTTATAGGAATTCTTCTTTAAACTGTTCTATGTATTCAAGATTTTCTCTTTTCTTGGTAAGCGCAATAATTCCCTTAGACCGTAATCCTTTTCATGATGGTATGAGGTGAAGAAAAAAATCTATAGTATGTGGATAAAAAATATATGAAGTTATTTGGGTAGAGCTCAGTCTAGATAAATGTCCCCTGATTTGTGAGGAAGAGAGGGGAGGTGATTCCCTTTTATAATTGTGGTGGGTATAAATCCTATAAATAATATAAATATTATTAAATAATATGTGTATAACTCGTGTAAAATGGATCTAATTTTCCATAATATCATAGATAAACAGGCTAAGGTCAAAATTAATTCATCCAAAAAAATTTAGAAAAGTTTTTGTAGTATTTTAATCCTAAACTTTTGGTTTAAACCACTCTATAACTCAGTTAAACCAAACCCATGTTACCAAATGTTTTAATATTTAAGGGTCAAAAAAGTAATTTTTAAACTTTAAGTGGAATATAAATTATTATAGATTCAACATTTTATGATTAAATTTTGTTATTATTTTTCTCCTGATGATTTAAAAATAATTTTAAAACATTTAAAACAGTTTAATGTCATTTTCATGATTATTCAACAAATATTACATAAATAAAGTCATGAGAATATTAGAATTTATATTTTAGCTATTTATTCATCGCATATACATTATAATTATAAAAACATTCATATAACACCATAAATTATATTACTTTTATGGTTTATAAAATAATTTACTTGCTTAATTTACTTCATTCACAAGTATTGTATCAGCATTGTGTACCAGTTAATGGTAATTATACAATCATAAAAAATTATAAATGATTTTAAAAAATATAAAAAAATTTCAATATTCAATATATATATTTAAAACTACTCATAAATTGTTTATTTATCAAATAAAACATATTTAAAATATTATAATTCTGAGATCAAAATTTTGTATTTATTCTTCACTTGAAGTGATATAAAAGTAATAATCTAAAGAAGATTGAAAATTATTGCCTTATTATTGAATTTATTAATATTGTGGAATACATATAGAAATAAAATGAGATTAATTAATGTTTTTGAGTGATTTTTAATCCTTAATCAAATAATTTCAACCTCGGTTAACCCACGTTACCCTTTATTGTGGTAACTAAATTTTAATATGGTCACTCTTAATTATGACCTAAAATTAAATTAACCAATTTATTGAATCTTAACCACCTGATTATTAATATAAAATCCATTTTTAAATATTAATTTTCTATAATTACAAGAAATTATTTTTAATATAAGTACATAAAAGTCATCAAAAATAGTATTTAAAAGAAATCCATTTCTAAACATAATATTAATTTTACACCAAAAAAAGTTTACTATTATTTTAAATTGATATAATTTTTTTATTTGTAATCAAAGGTTACATATTTTAAATCTAATTTATCTTATGATGATATGGATTCTATTATTTAAAATAAAATAAATTATTTTTTTGCTGAAATGTTTATTTTTAACTATTCACCGAAAAATCAATCTTTTCAAAAAAATTCTAAAAAAATATCCATTTTATGATTAAAAAATGATATCCATTTTTTAAAATAAAATTTAAAAAATTATTATAAATTAATTATAATTACCTTATTATAAAACATCTAAAACCCATTTTAGAAGAAATGTATTTTAAAACTATTAAATTAATTTATTCTCATTTTTTCTTAGTAATGACAATTAGATAAATGCTGACCTCCATGATTATACTCATTATTTTTACTAAGGAAAACCTCTCATATATATATATATATATATATATATATTTCATAGTGTGGTTATTTTTATTCAAACTCATCATCCTAACAAATTGGTTCTAATATTCATGTTTAAATAATATTATTTCATTTCTTGTTTAAGATCAGTGTTGTCTTTGGTATATTCTATAAAAAATAGTATTATATTGGAAAAAATAAAAAATAAAAAAATATTCATATTATAATATAGGGCTTTGTGTGTAAGTACATTTTTGTAAATATTTTTATGCTAGATATTGAATAATGTTTTTTTATAAGTTTTTTATTTATCTAATTTTTAAATACACTAATCCTTTGAAATATAGGATTGCAAAAGAAATTGTGATATGTAATTATTAAATTATTAAAAGGATATAAATTATATTAAAAAAATATTTATCCATAGTTAGTAAAAAATTATAGTTTAATTATTTTTTCATTTAGTTAATATGTTTACAAGATGCCAAATGTAAGAATCCTAGTTTGATTTAAAAGTAATATAGGCTAAATGAAAGAAATTGAACCAAAGGTAAACTAGTTTATAATTACAGTGTTCAGGGGAAGATATTTACCAGATGTAATATTAAAATTTATATAAATTTTCACTCATATTAACTTATTATATTTGTTTTTATTACTTATGTTAACAAATTTTGATATTATGAAATTTATTGAAAAATGAGAAACTGGGTATATAATGGGTGATAAGGGTAATGTAATGATTGAGACACTAATAAACTAAATTGGATGTAATCTACAGTAAAATAACTTCTGTAAATTATTAGAAAACTATCTCAAGAAAAAAACAATAACATTATCAATATGGAGATTCCAAACACACCATACAAGGAGAAACTTTATAGTGAATCTCATGTGACAATTTCCACCTTCAATTAGTCAGTCTTAAAACCATGTAATTATCTAAAATTCGATTAACATAATAGAAAAAATATATTTTTTCTCTATTTATTATCCATGAGAAGGTTGTTTTAGTTTTCTATCACTTATGAAGTGAGTCTGACCAACAGAGGATCTTCATTGCAAATACGATACAAAAAACTGACTCATTAGTATGAAAGGAGTTCATGAAAATATTCATCACATAATATAAACTCATTTCCATAAAATAAGAAATAATTCCATAAAATAAAAAAAATATTGATCAGTCTATTGAAATCAATGAATTAGGCTTTATAAGACTCTCATAAAATGCATAATAATTTATTATTGGATCTGAAAGAAAGATCGATTGGTTCTTATTATACATTAACTATGTCTTTAAATGGAATTAGTAATAATATACCTAGGTATCTATGATGAAATTGAATGGGGTATTCTTGATATAGAAATATAAATTTGTGTCTTTAATCATTCTCCTGGATTTTGAGATAATTAACAGAAAGTAGAAACTAAAAAAACACGAATTATAAATCACGAGGGGAAACAATTTGACCACCTGCATTAAAAAATGTGAGAAATCACTTCATAAAATTCCTCGTGGGATATAAAAAATTTCTAACCTATGGTAAAGAATACCACCAAGAACTCATCTTCCATATAAATTAAACGAGGAAAATTAAAACAATAGAGATGAAGAATGACACGACTATTTCACCACCAACACGTTAATTTTTCAAATGCAGAGTGTTTGGAAATTATGAAAATCAATGCCTAATCAAATGGATAATGAGTATAATAGGTAGAAATAACCTCTTAAACCAAGGTAACAAGGAAGATCCTATATAATCATGATGGTTTAAGTGGATCATGAAAATTAAGTGGTGAAAGGTACACATACACTCTATTCCAAACATGTGGTTTTATAATTTGATTCTAGTTATACTTATTCATTCATATCATAAATGTTTGTAAATAATATTGATTCACCACTACAAACATTGGATATTAAACTATATGTGAGAAAAATATGTGGTACATTAATTGAATTCAGAATATAAAAAATATTCTATAATTGAGGTTTGTGGGATGATATGTCCTACAAATCTTGATCTAATTCTCAAGGTGTGATTCAATGTGATATGGGGAATGTATTGGATCTACCACTATAGAGACCATGTAAATTTTGTGGATAAAAAATTCTAGTTTTATATCTCAAATAATCTTATAATCAAATATCAATGCAATATTCATTATGAACTCCCAATGAAAGTTAATTATATAATATATGTAATGTTACCCAATATTGAGGGACTCCTAACTCAAATGGTTAAGAAATAACACAATATTGGATACAATCCTACTTTGTGAGAGTATGTTGATTTATTAACAGGTGTGAAACCTAGTCTTCCCCCAAAACATGAGGTTAAGTTCTCAATTAAACTCGTACTGGATTTCATGCCTCTGTCAAAGTATCATTATCAATTTGTGATAATTTATTGTAATAATTTATGATGTAACATTAGTATAAATTATATAAGTGTTTTATAAAATCTAGTGTTTTACCAATGCGTGAATCTGTCCTCACTATCATGAAGAATTATGGAATGATGTTTTTTATATGAGTACATTGAATATAAAGAAATAAGGATAAATAAAAAGTATTTTCTACCTCATATTGATGAATTATTCAATCAACTCTTAGGGGATCCTCAATTCAGGATGATTGAACGTCATTATGGATATAAATATTTAGAGTCCAAATGAGAGAATATACCCAACACATCCTTTCAAATAAGGTATGGACAATATATATTTGTTGTAATTTCTCTTGAATATACAAATATACATAAAATAAATATATATTTGGGGAATGGAGACTTTATAAAATACCATTATTTATTTTTTATATTATATATAGACTATATTATTAGATATTAAATATCAATGGAAAATCATAAGGAAAATTTGAGGATTTCATGGATTACCTTGTGACCCTTTACACATTTATTTAAATTTCTCTTAATTATTATCATTTATTATTAGCTAAACGTATACTATGGTATATAAATTGTACATTTAATTATGGATTTTTTTATAAAGTTTTATTTAACATGAACATAATGAGATAAATGGATACATATTGCAGAGATGATTTTATAGAAAAAATTTCCAAATATGATAGGGCACTCATTCCTTGTGAGAGACATTCAAGCTGGAATAGAATGAAGCAAAACTGAATTTCATTAAGTACACCTATATTAGAGTTTATTTCAATAACATGTTCTTGTATACTTTTTTATGGATGAAAGTGTAGCTAACTGGTTTGATTATTGAACTTAAGAGGCTATAATAAACTTATTATAATAATTTAGTTTTTGTTGATCTATCTAGGAATTCATTACAACCCTCTATTTCATTGTATATTGATATTATATTAATTTTTAATAAAGATCAATTTCCAAATGTAGATGTGAATCATGAATGAATTTACACCAAATATCATATTATAGATACTTTTACAACAATAATTTCTTGAGAGGGATGTGATTAATTGAAGCTAAAACATAATGTTAAAGCTTCTACTATCACATTATAATGTGTTTACTATCTCCCACAGGACATTGGATTGTGTTTTAAAAGGGTGAAAATTAGTGCACAACTCTTCTTAAACTAGAGAGAGAAATATTAAATATTATGTTAAGAATATGGTACTCTTATTTATTAAAAAGGGGACTATTTTATTTCCTAATATATTAAAAATGTGATTATATATATGATGGGGGGATAAGTGAAAGTTTGAATGTACAATGACAACCTCTACTTCACTTTTAAAAACTATGATTTATTAAAGGAGATGCAATTATCCCCAAAACAATACCTTATCCATTAGTGTGGTGTGAGGACACTTCTCATTCCATAAATGATGTGATTTGATGGTTTTTGGAAAAAAAATTATTTTTTACCACAATTTGGATGAGATAAATGGGTTTACTGTATTTTATAACAAATCTAAAGGGGTTATTGATGTGCCCTGTAGAATAGCTAAATTACTGAATTTGTTGTTAATCATCGAAAAGAACAACTGGAGGTCGGTAAGATATTGACAATGTTTATTATAATTTTTTTGAGTTTTTTTGTATTTGAGGAGTGTCTGAGATACGTTGAGATCTATTGGATCAATTCTACAATTTTTAGATTTTAGTGAATTTTTGTAATTATTGAAATTTTATGGTCCATACCCAAACATCATAAGATTGAACTTGTTAGAAAATATTACAAAAGAAACATCTTAAGGTTGTTTCCTGATATTCATATGGTTGATACAAATATTTTTATGTTTGAACCTGTGTAGATAATTAAGAAATTGGAAAAGGAATGAAAACTTGATGTTTATTTAAAATGTATATAAATATCATTTATAATCTTTGTAAATTTGTTCCATATCCATAGTAATATTCTATAAACTTTATTTGGATTACAATTGGGCATCATAAGATTCAATAGAACATCCAATGATTCCAGAAACATTGTAAGTTTATTGCATGAACATTGAAAGGTTCACTGGAACATCATAAGTTTTCAAATTCATAAGGTTCAATGTTAGTTCGGTTGAGTATAGTAAATTATAATGTGCATAAAATATGTATGGTTGTCCGTATTACATTGTAAGATGCACTATGACTTCATATAGTTCAAAAAATTTCAAAATTATGATAATTAATTCTAATGAATTTTCTAAGATTTCATAATATAATATTACATAATTTAAATTAGATTGTTTTTAAACAATAATTCACTGTATTTAACATCGAAAATGAATTATCATGGAATATTAATAGATAGATTTCAATCTATATTAAATAAATAAAAATATCACCTAGTGAGAAAAAAATACTTGATGAATAAACTAAGAAAACTTATCAAGATAAATGATAAAATCAATAAATGATCGTAACCCGAATGATCAAATAGATCACTAGTTTTGGGAGACTAGATAAATACATTATTCTCCCAAATATATAAGAAAATAAGAAACAAAACTTAAAAAATATAGGGAGTAATTTATTATTTATTCTAGAAAAATCATTAAATCATTTATAGATCTCTTCTCAAAAACTTAGGTAAAGGAAAACATTGTAAATTATGATCTTAGATTCCTAGTAATAGAAAGTGTACAATATAATATATAATTAAATAAATAATCAATGAATAATATGGTAGAGATAAACTACAATAAATTATTACTTATAACTAATATCATAAAAGGGGACTAAATCCATGGCTGATATAGAAGCACAAATAATCACAAGGATAAAAAAACTATATTTATAAAGATAGAATGCATAATGTAATACATTATAATCATATAATAACATCAATGTTCCAAGACGACATGAATAAATAGGTAATTAATAATCCAAATAAACATACTAGTTTGTCTCCTGAGACATATGAATGAATTGATGGGCTATAATGGGTTTTTTAATCATATACCAATTCCAATTGATTCATCATACTAAATGCGTGAATAAAACATCAATAAAAAAATCAATTATTACATTCATACTGAAAAACTATAATATGAAATAACAATATTATCCCAAATTGATAAATATAAAAATATGAACATAAAAATCCAAATTAATTAGGTGGATGGTATCATTTTAGTATATCCCCAATAAATCAAATGATTTGTCAAAGTATGTTGACATTGGTAAAAAATACTTTTGAAATATCATTAGAACATTTCATGAGTAAAATCCCCTTTTTATTTTGAAATCACTTATCTAATATCTAAAAATTTACATAATATTAGGAAAGGGAAATTTTTTACAAGATAAATAGTTAATTATTCTTCATGGTAAATAATATTTGTGACCACAAAAAATTTCATTTGTTACCTTCCGTAAAAAGTGTCTCATTTAGAAAAAAAGGAAGATTCCTTTTAATAATCTTATTAAAAATTAATACATGGTTAAAAATGAATTTAATAAAAAATATAATAAATTTAAAAAAAAAGTATTGAAAGCATTTTAATGAAAATTTTCACATGGAAGAAAAATAATCCTGACCAAATATAAAAACATAGTCAGTTTTTCTTAAAAACATTCATTTGGACTTTTGAGTAAACAGAGAGAGGAAACTAGAAGGGAAACATGTAATTTCAATAAAAACCATAGGTTACAAAAAATTATGGGGTCAAAGATAAAAATATCATATTATTCTCCCAACCTAAACATAATTATAAATAATCTTGAATAATGATGATATTGTGAAATAAACCATTACATTAGGTCCCACCTGAAATGTAAGTGATTTAAACCTCTAATATAAAAGAATTTAAATTATTATAATTATATATTAGAAACATATACTTACTTATAATATCGTATATGTTCTAAATATAACAATTCAATAATAATTTATTAATATCTCTTTTTAAAATCATCATTTTTGAGTGTTAACTGTTTTGTTTTTCATATATGCATTGGTTATGTAGTTTTGGTCTGAGAATTTTTATCATGATTCCATCATATATAGAATGTTAATATTGATTTAAATATTTTATATATTAATTTTATTCATAATTATTATTATTATTATTTTAATTTTTTACATGAAAAATGAATCCCATCTTTTTGTGGAGGTGGTAGTCCACACATACGCATGAGCATCGTTATCATTTTCTTAACAGGGTGAAGTGTGATAAATTAAATTTTATATTATATTTAAATATTAATAATTAATTAATAAATATCATATATAACATATTATTTCATTTGGATCATGTGATATGACCAACCATAAGAGGCCATGATGAAAAATGAAATAAAATTTCTTCATGAGGCGATTGTTCGCACGTACACATGAAAGATGTTCTAATTTTATATTAGATGGATAATTAGATGAAAAATAATTATACCATTACAGAATAAAATTAAATTATAATGTATATAAATATCAAAAAAATTAGGATATTTTTAATGGAGATAAAAGAGTAAATAAAAATGAATACACTATGTTAAGAACTAAACCACTTATTTTGAAAATCACCATGTGTTTATAAATAAAGCCTTATAAAGATGGTATACACATAAAATAATACCTCTAGAATTTCTTTAATAATTTAATAAAATTAATTTGGTAGGACTTGGATGATATAATTGGATCTCGATGTGTGGAGAGTAGAGGATATGTGGTGTTCTTTTATAAGTGAGGGAGAGGACACACTTTCAATTTTTCAAATGATTAAAATATATTAATGTATTTATAAATAAAATAGCTCAAATAATCCTCATAATCTATTATGACATTATATAGGATCTAAATATGGCCATAAAATAGTATATAGATAATTTTTAGGTGATTTTAATCATTGTTATTGAAGTTTTAAAACTTTTAAACTAATTTACCTCTTGGAATATTAACTACCTTTTTTCCAAACATAATCTTCCTAAAAACCAAAAATAAAATTTATATCAATAAAATATTTGGACATAGTTATTAAAAATTTGGTTTCAATTTTATCAAATTTAATTACAATAATTATCTTAAATTAATTAAAAAAACTTGAAAAACATGATGAAAAATGGTTTTTTGGAAAAAATTATTTTAAGTAAAAAATGATATCAAAACAATTTAAATTATAATGTTCATTAAAATGTAATTAATTGAAATATATTAATCAAAATGAGTCTTAATTATATTTTAAACCCAACAAAAATCGAAATGAAACTTATAAATATTGGATTAAAAATGGAGAACTAAAAACAATTTTAATTTGAACAAAAACTTTACATAGATTTAAAAAATGTGAATCATGTATTTGAATGTTCAAAATTATTTTTTTATATGACTTATATTGACTATTAAATATATTTTTTAATATATATATTATTTCATAAGCATTCATGTTATTCTTATTTCATTATAGTGTCATTAAACTTTCACTTTTGGTAAAATATGTATTTTTCATTATTCACCCAAAGAATAATTATTTCAGAAAATTCTTCAAAATTTTCAATTAACTTATATTAACATGATGAATTAAAAAATAAAATTTATTTTATAAAATAAAATTTATAAAAAGGTTAATTTAGTTTTTAATCACATTATTTAATAAATATTTGTGTATTTTTTTACTCATTATCTCAAAAGAAATGATTACTATAATGGATGTAAGGTGTCACATTCTTCCCTCCAAAAAAATATCATCCCTGAAATTTCTAGGATGCAACCCTATAGATGGATGTGCATAATTATTCATTAAACATTTTTTAGTTTCCCACTTTCCCTCTTCTATTTAATGATTTCTCTAATGTATCTTCACCAATCGAGTCATCTGATTCCACAACACTTATACCCTAATTTCAAGAACATAGATTGACTCCTCAAAATAAGATAAATTAGGTTTCAATTATATTTCCCTATAAGTGACCACATGTTTTCACTCTAGAATGTACTTAAAAAACACACATGGAACACATAGTGAACATTACGGATGCTAGGTGGCATTGCAAAATGATAATAATCATCTCTTATTCTTTATAGAATTTAAATAGTCCCAATATACATTGGAAATAGTTTCCCTTTATTAATTAAACGTATAACAACATTCCAAAGAGATTCCTTCGAGAAAATAATATCTCCCAATTGAAATTCTAAAACCTTCCTTCAATTATCAACAACAAATTTTTGTCTACTTTGATCTACCTTAATATAATTATAAATAGTATTTTATTTCACTATTTTCTACTCAACAAGATCTGTACCTACAAGCTTCATTTTACCAAACTCATCCAAATAACTTGGATTATGAATCCACTTTCTATACAATTAATCATATGGTTCCATTTTAATTTTAAAAATAAAGACATTTTTATATTAAATTCATCCAATGGTAAATATTGATCTCATATGTCATCAATGTCAATGGTGGATTAAATAAACATAACTTCTAATGTCTGAATAGTCTTTTTAGACTACCCATAAGTTTAAAGGAGATATACAGTGCTAAAAAAAATCTCCATGTCAATAACCTTCTAAATACTCTTCATGAATTTAGATTTAAACTACTTATCTCAATCATATAAAATAAAAATAGGATGACCATGAATTCCCAAAACAAAATTAATATAGAGATATACACTACCACAAAACTTGGCAAGGCTAGTGCCACCCCTTTATCAACGCTAACAAAAAAGCGCTGATAAAGGGGGGGCCTTTATCAGTGCTCAAAAAAGCGCTGATAAAGGGTGCCTTTATCAGCGCTAAAAAAGCGTTGATAAACATACCCCTTTATCAGTTCTTTTTTTAACGTTGATAATCCCCCCCCCCTTATCAGCTTTTTTTTAGCGTTGATAAAGGGACCCCCTTTATCAGCTCTTGTTTAGTAGCGCTGATAAAGGGGGCGCCTCTATCAGCGCTTTTAAAAAAAGCATTGATAAAGGGTCAAATTCAAAATATATATATATATATTAATATATTAATATATTTATATAGTTATATTGATATAAATATAATATATAATTTTTAAATATATTTTAGATAAGTATAAATGTACAATTACACTTAATATACTTAATATATAAGATATTTAGTGAAAATGGATTCTTAAAAAATTAAAAAAAAAATATTTTTAATTAATAATTTGATAATTATTATGGAGTAATAGAAATTTAATAACAATTTGAAGAATAAAAAAATTAAAAAATTAAAAAAAGATCCAAAATATGTTGAAAACGCAACTCAAACTTCAAACGGCCATAACTTTTGATCCGGGTGTCCGTTTGAGCACTGCCACATATCAAATCAATGCCTGCGATGAGATATATGACACTGTGACCATAATGGACATTGGTAAAGCGTTTTTCGAGGCCAAAAAGGCCCAGAATGCCTCGAAAACTGAGTTTTTAGTCGGGGTACCAAGATTGTTTAACATTTTGTGGATTTTCAACCTCGTTTAATGGGGTATTATTGGATGTTTTGGTGGGGACTGAATTTATTCCAAGGTATTACATTCATATTAATATTATTCCTTTTAAATTTTATCGTTTTTTATAATGAACTGCTATTTATAGTCAAATACATAACTATATGTACATATTTTTTATATATTCACACCTAAAAATTAAATTTTTTCAATAAATAATTAAACATATTTACATATAAAATATACTAGCTTTGTCTAAATAATAACTAATATCCATTTTATATAAAATACCAACATTTGAATATTTATATAACTACTATATATTAATATAACTATATATATATTAATATAACTATATATATATTAATATAACTATATATATATTAATATAACTATATATATATATTAATATAACTATATATATATTAATATAAATATATATTACTGTATGAATAAATATGACGAAATATATATATAAATAAATAGATATATCATGAATAAGAGTACAAATCAATATAGGGTAGTGGCAAAGGCTTTAGGTGCGCATGGAGGAGGTCTCGAGATCAAATCCGGGTGGAGGAAAGGGCGAGCGTGCAAGGGTGATTTAAAGGGCTAGCACTGATAAAGGGTGTAGACGGTGCGGGAGGGCACTGGATGTGTGGGAAAGCGCTGATAAAGGGGGGATCAAGTGCTGTAAACCCCCCCCCCCCCATGAGATTCGCAGTATTTTTTTATTTTCTTTATTTTCTTTATTTTTATCTGTGCTAAAAAAAGCGCTGATAAAATGGCTCTTTTATCAGAGCTAAAAAGAAAGCGCTGATAAAATACCCTTTTATCAGTGCTTCGTTTTAGCGCTGATAAAAGACCCCTTTTAACGGTGCTTTTTTTTAGCACTGATAAAATGGGTCTATATCAGCTCTTTTTGGAGCGCTGATAAAGGGGACCCCCTTTATCTTTGTCGACATTATCAGCGCTTTTTCTAGCACTATTAATGACCATTTTTAGCACTAATAAAATCAATATTTTTAGTAGTGTATTTAGGGGGCTTAAGAATTAGATATTTATTTATAGGGAGTTAATGTGTATACCAAGTAATTTAATCAATAATAAACCGTGTGGAAACATTATTTATAGGAGTATTCGAAAATCCAATGTCAAATTCCATAGTAATAGCATCCCATTTTAAAATAATAATTGGTAGAGGTTGCATAATCCCATTAGTATATTGTATTTCATACTTTTCCTATTGAAAAACCAATAATCTTGATATATAGTCTATAATTTACCATTTAATATTATCCCCCCAAAAATATCCCTAGAAGTCCCGATAAATTATTGTACTACCATGATGTATAGAGAAATTTTTATTATGGGCTTCATCTAATAATTCACTCTTCAATAGAAGTGTGGATAGAACACATTAAAGTTATCTAAATTTCAATATACCATCTTCATATATATTTTTTCTAGTTACCCATAATCTAATGGTTTTATTTTATATGTAATATACTCCTCATTATTCTAATATAAAAAATTATCTAATAAGGATGGTTTGGTAATCATTTGTAATAGATGTGGTGTTATCCATTATTTAATGATTCACATATCCATCTTTACTAAATCCTTGAACATAGGATCTTCCTCAATCATAATTTTAGTCAAAACTCAGTGATATTTACTTATCAACACCACATCCACCTTATTTTCCTTTCCAATGTGGTAGTGTATTGATAATTTATTATCGATGATTAGTTCTATTATTTTTTTTACCTCCTGTTGATCTCTTTTTCGGATAATATGTATTTCAATCATTTTTGAATAGTATATATTTCACATCATTCACCATAAATGTAATATCTCTATATATTTAATGAAAATATTATGGATACCAAATCAATATCATGGGTTGGATAATTTTTTTGATGAATCTTTCACCACCTTAATGTATAGAAAAAAACTCTATTGTTATACATACGGAAACATCCCAGTCCTTTATTTTATGCATCACTATATATCATAAATTTATCCCTTTAATATGGTAAATTCAACATCTGTTCATTGAAAAAATTTAATCTTAAATTATTTAAAACATTATTTATGTTCATCTGACTATATAATCCTAACCCCTTTAAATGTCAACTTGGTAAACTTTTTATCTAATAGCATAAGATTTTGAATAAATAGTCAATAGTAACCTACTAGTACACTGAATCTATATATGTGGATTATATTCATTTTAAATATATATTTTATCACTAAATTTTTCTTCAAAATATCAACTAATATTATATCCATAGAAATTATATTTCCAGGAAAATAAGTTTCATGAATCTTGAATTAACATTTGATAAATTTTCCATATAACTCATTTTGTTTCAGATCCTTAATAATAATTTTAAGATGACTCTTATACTCATCATATATTTTATATTATATCAAGATATCCTCAATTAATAACATAATAATTTTATAGAGAAAATACTTGAATATACTACTCATCATATCTATAAAAATATAGGTTACAATAGTTATCCCAATGAGAATTAATGAAATTTTTTAATGTCCATACCTCATATGAAATTCCCTATTTATAATATCATCCTTAATTACTCTTAATTAATCATATACATAATGAATATAAAACTTCGAAAATACTGATCTACTTTAGGTTTATCAAATAAGTCATTAATATTGGCCAGATGATACATTGACATTAGAGTAATGGAATTGAATTCCCCATAATCGATGAAAACCCTCATAGACCCATCTTTTTTGTTAACTAAATGAGCATGGGATCTCAATGGTGAAATAATAGGGTTTTAAAAATCCCTTATCACACAAACCCTGCAATTATTTGTTCAATTCCACTAATTTCACTATGAACATCCTATAGTAAGTCTTAGATTTATGTTTATCATCAGGTATAAGATAAATAGAAAACTAAATGTCATGACCTAGTGTTTTTTCATGTAATTAGATTGGAAACACATCAATATATTCCAACATAACAGTTAAATCATCTATTTTAGGTATTCATTTTCCATTTATAAGTTGTTTCTTCTCTTGTTATATAAAAAAAAATTTCAGAGTTATTATATGTGGATTTATATATGATTGAGAGGATGTAGTATCCCCTCTAATGATAAGTGATTCCATATCTTCATCAAAAAAATTAATATCATTCTCCAAGTAATAATTATTTACATATTAATTTTAATTAAATCTATGTATATAATTCATTTAAAACGTTTTAATGCAAAATTTGACTTATATTTTAAAATATAATCCATAGGTTTTTAAATTAAACATAAAATTTTAAAATTTGTAATTTTACTTATAAAACATATATTTATTCAATATAATGGTTTTGTGGGTTTTATTATATTCATATATCTTTGAGATGTTTTAAAAGTCATGGTCTTAATGAAAATTTTATTTCACTACTCACCTAAATGTCTATTTTTTTGAAAAATATGAAAAAAAATTCATAATATAATATCATTATAATGAATTAAACATTGAGGCTTATTTTTTAAAAATAAAATTCTAACATTAAAAAATTATAATTTTAAATATAGTCATTAATTGAGGTTCTTCAGAGTTCATATTATGTAAAAGTTCAGTATATGGTGTTTACCTACTATAGTTGGGTCTTGGGTTTTTAAATTACATTTATTTGTGTGATATTATTGATATAGAAGGAAATTTATATTTTATGGTTTTTAAAAAAAATAAAAAGATGAAATATATTGGAGAACTAAATTATTAGTTCATAAGGATGTGAAAATATTCTTAATATATATTTTTTATGGTTTTAAACTGATGATTAATTTCCTTAACCAAAGGATCAATACTGTGGGATTTATCTAATGATATTTAAAATATATAAAACATAGAGATCACATAGTTTTTTTTGAGATTCATGTTTTAAATATTAAATATATTCAACTTATTCTAGTTAAAATATGTAAATGAGAAGATTTAGTATAATGTAGTGATTGCGATAATAATTGTGAATTATTATTTATTTTATAATCGAGCAGTGATATGATTCTACTAAATTAAATTTAGAGACATCATTATTCTGGAAGAGAACAAATTTTGAATTTATTTTAATTATCTTCAGGATGTAAAAGGTGATCTTTATATTCACACTGAATCATATGAAGACTCAAACGTAATGATTTTATTCTGGTTTGAATCAATCATGTAATGTAAAGGGATCCATTATATTGAATTATTATGAGATAAATTCATGGGAAATAGCCAATGGTTAATTAAAATACCTTCCCTAATGAAACAAAAAAATATATTATTATTCATTTTTCTATGTATGAGGCTAGTCGTGAACATATCAAGGACATAGTCTCTCATATTAGTGGATACTTTAAAAAAATACTTTATGATTGTGTGTTCTTGTTTATTTATATTACATATGGATGAGGGTGGGATTAAAAGTGTTATTTGATATTTAATTTAATAATCCAAATAGGTTAATTTGACCAATGAATTTATAAAATTTATGAAACTGATTTAGTCCCCTTCTTAATGTTACACCATCAGTCGCCGAGCAACATCAAGTTGTATAATAGCAATCTTGGTTCCCATAAAATGATCATATCATTTCAAATTATTTGATGAATATTATCATGTAATTTAACAGTAAAGGGATGAAAACTATTAATTAGATAAAGTATCATGGATAGAAGAATATATTGATTCACTATATCCTCTCAATTGGCCAGGAGCTAATTTCTGCTATTATTGGTTCTTTAATTATAATTGAGAAATACTGTCCCATGAAACATTATAATAAAAATATTTGGATGCTTCTAGAATGGAATTAATTATTAATATGATGCCCTTATATTAAAAGGTTTGCAATCACGTTATGGGACTCAAGATTAAGAAAGAAATCTGGTAACTACATAAAAAAAATTAGAAGAGAATGTTAAAAATAATGAATCTGGGTTACATATATTGAGAGAAATATTTGAAGATATTATAATTACTGATGGTGAAGCTTTTTAGGACATTTTCCGATGTGTGACTGAGATTGTATAAACCATCAATAAAAATTATAGATATTATGGATGATTAAACCAGTATTCAGAAATTGATTAGAAATTTAATTGAAATATTTGATGTTAATGTTTACCCATTCGAATATAAGTGTAATTTTTTTCTTAATATAATGACACAATATTTTTATTACTTTTTAAATGATAAAATCTTTATTTAATAAAAAATAAATAATAATTAATAGCTTTAAACTCCTTAAATAACCTCATGATAAATGAAATTAAGGGTCATTCCTCTTCGTAATCTATCGATGAATAACAGGGTGGAGAATATTAGTGAATTTCCAATAAAGAAAGTAAGTGAGTTTAAGGGTGATGAAAAAGAATATTTGTTTTATAAAAAATTGATGGAGTAAAAGATATAATGAAATCCAAAAAATCATTTAGTACATGAAATGTATTAAAAATAGAATAAGTTTGTTGAGTAAAGAAGAAGATGAATTATATACTACAAGTATCCAATCCAAATATAATAATTTATATGATTTATGGGATTTTTGTATTATGTTTAAAAACATAACCATACCCAGAGTAGTGATAAAATGAAGGTGAAACATAAACATGAAAAATGTTTAAATCTATTCTTGATAATTATCATCTGTGAAATATCAAACTAAAGAAATATATCATGATGTTTAATAAAGAGGATAAATAAAAAAATAAATATAAATATGAGTCACTAAAAAGGGAAAATGAATACATTGAAAAACTCATGCTTCTCAAGGTGAGAATTATATAACAAGACAATATGTTGAGTGATTTTGAGGGGAAATGTGACTCAAAAAAATTTTAGTTAAACATGAAATAATCAATATCTTAGGATATTGAAAAAACATAAAATAAAATTTTATAGTACATTAACAAATATTTATAAATAAAGGATGAATTATTTCAATTTTATGATAGGCTTTACAAAAAGGTTAATGTAATAACTTCTTTTTTAAATCCAAAAAGCCTTCAATATATTTTTACTAATAAATATAGTTCTGAAAAAAATAGGCATAATTGTGTAGAGAAAATTAATGATATGTATAATCCTATATTAAATTTATTTAAGTGAAATTTTATATGGTTCACATCGTCAATATAAAGACAAAAAGTATGATCAAAATGATTTTGTACAACAACTATACATTTATAGATGGAATTCAAAATATTATTTATGATAATGTTCTAATGATTATTTCTAGTACAATGGAACCTATTAAAATAATTCATTTATCATTTAATAAAATTTTTCATTTCCATAGAGTCAAATAAGTATGTAATTGATGGATAGTTACTCTATCTTTCATAGAAATAATTATATCTAAACGAAAGTTGTAAAATAAGATACTTTAAATATATAAACCCAATGTACAATAGATTATTATGTGAAATTTTTTTAAAATATAGACAAAAACGTTAATGAGTTGAATAATTTTTGGTTTCTCTTCTTGGAAAACTACATCAAATTGTATGAGTTTAATAAATTTCATAAAAATAAAAAAACAAGGATGTCACTTTTTGTTTAAGTGGGTTAAGAAAGAAATATAATCTAAGAAAGGATATGTGTAATTTTTTTTCATAGCACATAATAAGATACATAACAATATAGAAATATATAGATGATTTGGAAGGATATTATGTCATATTTTGAAAAGAGAGATATTTGAAATTAGAGGAGTTGGTAAATATGAGATTGAAGCTCCAAAACTAAAATCCCAGGATTTTCAATTTGTGGATAGGCTTAAACACAATTTTTTGAGAGTTGAAAAAAAAATTATGTTTGGAATGAAGTAGTTCTTATATTTAATTATTGTTTCACAATTTATTAAGAGAAGAAACATTATCTCTAATTGAGAAAGAAGTAGTAGTAATCTATTTCAAATTAGAAATTCTATTGAATTTTTTCATTTGAGTAAAAATTAATTAATTTTCTTTAACGTACATCATTGTAAAATTATAATAAGGAATATAATCATTGTAAATTTAGAGGAATATTTTGTAATGACCTAGAGTTTACAAATTATATTTTTACATTAAAATAAATGAGTGTTATAATATGTTGTATAGTATTATACATTAAAATATTCTACAAAAAAATATTTCTTTAGTAAATATTGCCACATTAATAATAAATAAAACCAAATAAAATTACATACTTTACAACTGAAGAAAAATATAAAATAGAAAAGATAAAATGAAAAAATAATGATCACCCCAATCTACTAGAGTCATCTCACCAGCTTTCAATGCTAGAAAAAATAAACAAAATAGTAGTAAACCAAGAAAAAATATATAAAATGGAAATATAAAACCTTTAAAGGAATTGATTTTAATTTTTAGTTAAATAATTATTTTTTTTATATAGTCGATAATTTGATCATTGGAAAACTAACATCACCATTGGAATAGTAACCAGACCATTAGGAATAGTAACATGGCCGTTGGAAAATTAAGTTTACCTAAATATATTAAATTATGATATAAATAATGTTTATCGTGATTAATTTATGTAATAATAAGTTTTATTATGAAAAATAAATAAATATCATGATATAAAACTAAAATATAATATAAAAACATTTTTAATAAATAATCTTTTAAAGAATTTCATAAAAATCATAAATTTTTTATTAGAAATTAAAATTACCTATTTTTTGAATTTATTACATTAAAATTAATATCATTTTCTAAATAAACACATCAAAATTATCCAAGGGTGGTTTTTGGGTGGTTTTTTCAAATATATCAATTTTCGGGTGAATTGTAGAAATGCAGTTTTTCACATAACTGGTGTATCTTAAATTACATCATTCACGATGTAATGATGAACTAATCCTTTTTCAAACATGATATTCTTCTAGGACATATTTAATTTCATAAATGAGTCATTAAAATAAAATAAAATTAATTTCCAAACCTAAAATTATCATTCCAAAACCTAAAGGCAATAGTGATTCATTAAAATTAAAATTTCTCTTTTTTCACTTTCCTTTTTAATAAAAAAATAATTCTAATTATAAATAGTATTTAAAGTCTTAAACCAATTATATTATATTTCTATAAAATTTATATTGTTAAAAATTCACTATTACATGGTTTAACTTTAATAAAATATTTTGTTCAATATTTAGTGCTAAAAATACCTCTCTCCTCAAGTATAAATAACGCTTCTCCCTCCCCTTAGAAAACCTCCCATCCCACACATTTCAAATTCCATTATCTATCCAAGTATTCCCACATAATCCTATTAAAATTCATATGGATCTTATAAAGAAATATAATTCCAAATATCAATGGATTTATACGGTCATACAAGAGAAGCTACACCGTAGATAGAATATGTTTTTCGACTCTTCATTCATTTTATTTTTATCCTCTCTATTTCCCCAAATTATTTTGAAATATAATATTATAATATTTAATTAAGAATAATTTTAACAATATATTAGTGATTTAACAAAATTTCAAAATTATATTTTTAATTTATTTATGTTTTATACATATTTTTCATTATATTTGGATAATGATCCTGAAAGAGGTCATTTAACAACCAAAGAGGTTGTTTCTAATTATTTCTATATCACAAACCCTATGAATATTTAAAAAAAATTATTTATTATATATAGATGTATAAATTTTTTTATTTTATGATTCTATAATTTATTATACTTATTTAATAATCACCTTTAACTAAATAGCACAATCGATGAAAAACAAGGAAATTTTATGAAAACGTGATATCAAAATGATTTAATTTTAACAATGGAAATTAATAGATACAATAAACTGTTTACAATAATGGTAAGGGGGTTCTTGATCCCAATTCCTTTCATTTGGTTAATCTATATTCCATGGTATGAATTTTTATATTATATCATCAAAATGATCTTTCCCTAATCTTTCAAGGGTATACATGTTTCTACCATGTCAAAATTAATTCAAATAAAGGCCTCGTTTTGTCAAGGTGACTTCAAAACATCATATTTTACTTCTTTTGAAATGATTGTTTCCCACTCAAGAAGAATTAAGTTTTATATCCGTGTATAATTAAAATGATTAATATGGAACCAAAATGTTTACTTGTGAAATATTTTTTTATTAAATATTTATGTAACCTAGTCTCTTCTTTGGTTTTATTTCATTACTATGATTATAATACATTTTATATGGCATGAATGATTATGTGAATTTTATGATGTGATTGGTGATGCCTAAATTTTGTTGCCATATAATTCATTAGGTAATGTGATTTATCTCATGTTATGATGTGTATTATGCATGAACAATATTCTAGATTTTTTTGTAATGATGATGTTATGGTTATGTACATACGTTATTTGTGAATATGATGCTAAATTTTTTAGTAACTATATATGCTATTTGGCTAGTATGACATGATGATTCATTTTTATGCATTACCACATTCCATGAAATTATCACATGTTTCCCTAATTTTTTTATTATGGTCATATTATAATTATTTTATGATGAGTATTATACTCAGCCATGTTATATTTTCCCTTTTATTAATTTATATCCTCAGATTATTACATATACTACAGAGAATGTGAAGGATACAAAGAAAATATGGAATAAGTAATTAAATAATTTTTATGTTCTATTATGTAAAATTTATCTATAATCCAAATTTTACAAATATATTAAATCTTTGGATCCCATATCTTTAATGTTATTATGTTTTCTATCTTTAGGGTGATGTAATAGTCAGGTAAGAAAAGGTAGGGTCACTATACTTGGTATCAAAGCACGATTTAGTTAATTTGGAAATTCGGATTAGAGAATGTAATTGAAAACACATAGGATAAGTTTATGTATATTCACACATCAAATAATATTTGTTATTGAAAAATTATAAGCATGGGGATCCCATAATATATGCCTTTAAAGTTAATTATGCAGAAGAATAAATTATTTATTCATGATTTGATGAATTATAATTTGTTCAAAGATATTTCTATTTTTGAAAATGGTGAGAACTTGGAGAAACCAAGCCAACAACCGATGTTAAGGAAAATGAAATTATTTCCTAAATAACATCCCCAATTCCATGGTCGGTGGAGTTAAAAACTTCATGAAAATACTTACCTAGTTGTCTCAGGCTATGAATAATAACTTAAACAACATGGAACATCCGCCTTCACCCAAGAAGAATCTACTATCCATTAATTCCTTTTTAAATGAATTACTACTGTAATTTAGTAGATCTTCTGATCCATTTGTCACATAAATGTTGGTTAACTCAATAGAGAAGATATTTTTTGTGATCTTTTGTTCTAATAGTGAGAAGGTGATTTGGGAAATCTATCATTTAGATGGAGAAGCCGATCAATGGTTAGCGTACATAAAGAACACCAAGAAAATGGATGAAATGGAAGATATGGAGTGGAAAGTATTTAGTAAAATATTTCTTATCAATCATTTTCCTCAAAATAATTGATCATATATGGAGAGAGAATTCATAGATTTGAAGAGAAATGAAGGTGAATATATCTATTATTATGAGGAAAACATTACAAGTATTTAAATAGATTCCTAGGGTTTTGTTGTAAAAAAAATATAGAAACATAGATAGATTTTTTTAGTGGATAGAAACCACAAATTCTAAAGTATATTACTATTTGGTAATTTGGGAACTATGGATAAGTGGTTTGGTGTTCTCTCAAATTAGAGATAGAGTTTGGATAATACTCAGATGGTTATAGAGATAAGAATAGAATAATGGAGTTTCAAGCTGGTGGGTCGAAATAAAAAGGAGGAAAAAGGATCTAACTACCCACATTTAAAAAATGTGTGAATAATCATCATGGGAGTTACCATAAAAGGATGAGGAAATGTTTCCAGTGTGGGTGAAATGTCTATTAATCTCATTAATGTCAAAGAGGCATGAAGAATCTGGCTAACTTGATGAAGTAAAGAAAGGAACCCCCAAATGAACCACCTATGTTTCAATGTATCAAATTTTGGTAGAATGGGAACAATGAAAGCTTATATACTAAACCATGGTTCATTGAGGGTAATCTATATCAGTATCCATCAAATCAAAAGGGGAAAGTGAAAGTTTATTCTACCACTACTACTGAGCTGGAGAATGAAAATAATGTTGTAAAAGGTACACTGCTTATTCACTTAATAATTGAAAAGGTATTATTTTATTATAATTCTAAGCATTCCTTTATATCCTTCATTTATTCTATAACTATTCAATCAAAGCCCTAATAACTTAAAATAGATGTATCTGTAAAAATCATAATGGTGCAACCTTTGAAACCCAAGTGTTGGACTCTTCTCCTACAAGAGTATCCGAGAATACGATTCCAAATAATCTTGTAATACTTACCATGGTGGAACTAAAAAACATATTGGGCATGTATTTAATTCCAATATATATAAAACATGTCAAATTTTGTGAAAATTAAATCTCTTTTCATATTCAAAAACTTCTAATGCTCCTTTAAAAATGAAAGGAATATCATGAATCTCTATTGGAAAATTCCTCAATGAAATGTGTCTTGATACACTATGAAGAAATATATCATGCCCAAATGGTTGAGTAAAAGGAAAGTATCAACCTAGATGAAATTACCATTGTTAGGGAATACAGTAATGTATTTCTTAAAGAGATACCAAAACTTACCTCGATTTTTGAGGTAAATTTCTCAATAGAGCTCATACGAATAGCTACTCATATCTCAAACATTTCATATAATATGGACTTGATCTAACTAGATGAGTTAAAGAGGTAGTTTCAATATTATTTGGAAAGAGGATTCATATTCCCTAGTTCATCACCTTTGCATTCTCTAGTACTCTTTTTTGAGAAGAAGGATGGATCAATTTGGATGTGTATCAATTAATGAGATCTCAAAAATATCACTATAAAGAAAAATATCCCTTCAATTGGATAGATGAATTTTTTGATCAAATATGAGGAACTCGGTACTTATTAAAGGTGGATATTCATTATGGATATAGTCAATTGAAGGTGAAGATGGAGGATATTTTGAAGATATAATTCTATAAGTTATTTGAACTCTGTGTTCATGGTGATGCCCATCAGACTTACTAATTCCTATAAAATAAACATGGATTTGAAGAATATAATATTTAGATACTACCTCAAAAAATTATTGGTAGTTTTTTTTGATGATATTATCATTTACACCAAGAAAAATGGGGAACATGAAGAGTATATAAGGATTATTTTGGTGACATTAATGATGGAGAAAATGTGTTCTAAGTTCACATTGTTTGACTTTTTGATGCAGCAAGTCACATTCTTGGGAACATGATCACTAGAGAGGTAATTTTTATGGATCCTTCAAAAACAAAGGCAATTCAGAAATGGACCAAACTCACTAGTGTCATAGAAATATGCAATTTTCATGGATTGGATGGGTACTACCAATGTTGTTTGAGGAATTTACTATGATTTTCATTCCCTCTAACAATGTTAACATGGAATGGGGTAAAGTATCATGGGACGAACAAGTTTGTGGAAATCATTAAGGAAATCAATAAGAGTCTAATCACTATGCCTATAATCACACTACCAACAAGTGGAGAATTTTTTGTAATATATAGTTATGCTTCAAATAATGGTATGGGTTATGTACACATAAAGAATGATAAATTGATAGCCTGCTCCTCATGATAGTTGAAGACCCATTTGAAGAACTGTCTGATGCATGATCTGAAGTTATTAGTCATGTTATTCACTCTAAATATATGGTGTCACAATCTGAATGGTGATTAGTGTGACATATATACCAATCATAAGATTATACTGTATATATTCACACAAGTATATCAACATGTGTCAAATAATATGGTTAGATCTAATATAGGACTATGATTTCTCTATTCATTACTATCTAGGAAAGGTGAACATGGGAGCTGATTCTATTAGTAGAAAATAACCTGCTACTCTATCCATGATAAAGATTGAGAGAGGTTATATCTTCTTTGATACACAATGGATGGATCTTGAAATTATAACAGTAGGTAATATATCCTACTCTTCCCAAATTATTCTCCAACTATCTATCCAAGAGAACATCAATGAAGAACAAAGGGATGATTTTAGTCTATAAAAGAAGGTAAAAGTATAAAATAAAGGGAATATACATGTGTTCCACATCAATTATGATGGCTTTATTTAGTTTGGAATGAGGTTTTATGTGCCTTAATAACTTGAAATAAAAAAGGATCTATTGGATAATGCATATATCTCATCTTTATCCATCCATCCAAAAAGTACCAAGATGTATCACGATCATCGAGTGAACTTCTAGTAATACAACATGAAGAAGGATATTGTAGATTATATCTCATTGTGTTTGGTATGTTAACAAGTTAATTCATAGTGATATAATTATAAATGGATGATGCAACTATTACCTATAACCATGTGGAAATTTGAATTTTACATTGGTCTCTATAATACATCTAAAATAAACCCTGTGATATAGGCTGTGGTGGACTAACTCACCAAGACATTCCATATTATCATCATTAAGGAATATTTCTCAAATGGAAAAATTTCCATGGTATACGTGAAGGAAGTGGTGAAGCTGTATGGGGTTCCAATTTTGATCACCTCTAATTGTAATCCATGGTTCACACATAAATTATGGATATGTCTTCAACATGATTTGAGTAATGAATTAAATTTTATCATAGCTTATAAACCTCAAAATAATGGCTACTGTGAAAGGACTTTTCATATGCACAAGGGCATGCTAAGAGTCTAATAATAGGAATTCAAAGGTTTATGGTATCAATATCTCCATTGGTTTATTTATCATACAACAACTGCTTCCACTCATGTATTCAAATTCCTCCATATTAATCTCTTTATGGGAAATTATTTAAAACTCTATCTTCTGGAGTTGATGTTCGGGGAAAAAAGAAACTTGGACATGATCTTATGTAAGAGATAAAATATAATGTTCAAATCATCAAATAGTATATAAAATCTACTTAGAGTTAGAAAAATATCTAGGCTGAAAACTGTCGAAGGGACTTGGAGTTTGATCTTAGAGGAAAAGATTTCATTTGAATATCACCATGTAAATGATTCATGTGGTTTGGAAAGAAATTGAATCTTATACAAAGTTACATTTTCCTCTCTAACATCCTTAATCACATAGAAGTAGTGGCCTATCAACTTTCACTTCCACCATGTTTGTCTCAAGTTCAGGAATTGTTCCACATATCACTCATGAGGAAGAACATACTTGACCCCTCACATTATTGAATCTAGAGGTGGTAAAATTGGAGAATGAACTCTCATATGAATAGAATCCATTGAAAATCTTATATTATAGAGACAATGTTCTATGGAACAAGAAAAATAACCTTTTCAAAGTGTTATGGAGGAACCATAAGTATAAAGAAGTAATTTGGGAACAAGAGAAAACAATGAAATAGAAATACCCTCATCTATCAAAAACTAAGAATATTAGTTGAAAATTTGGGGACAAAATTTCTAAATGGGGGGAGAATGTTCTAAACTATAGTTTAAAAAAAAAATCTCCTGAATTAAATCACTATTATAACACAATATATAGTATTATACACAAAGAAACTGAAAAAAAAATTATTTCAATAATAAATATCGTTACATTAATCATCAAGGAAACCGATTAAAATTCAAACCATTAAATTTTTAAAAACAATTATATAATAGAATAGCTAAAATGGGAAAATTTGGATGTTCTCAATTTATAATAATTTTTGCACCCATTGCAAAAACTATAGTAATGAAAGAAAATATTAGTAAACAAAGAAACATTATATAAAATGGAAATATATAACCTTGAGAGTAATTGAGTTTAATTTTGAGTGAAATAATGAATTGTTATATATATGTGGTAATGTGACAATTGTAATAGTAACCTAACCATTTGAATAGTAACCTGATTGTTGGGAATAGTAATCTAACTATTCATAATAGTAACTTGACCGTTGGAATAGTAATTTAAATAAACATAAAAAATTATGATATACTTAATATTTTTCTGGATTAATTTCATTAAATATAAATTTAAAAATTCATAAAATTAAATATCATGATTAAAAAACTCAAATAAAATATAAGTAAGTTTTTAAAAAATTGTATATTAATGTATTTCATAAAAATCCTAATTTTTATATTAAAATATAAAAATGCATTGTTTTGAAATTTATTTTTGATAAAAATAATATTGTTTTTGAAATAAGAACATCCAAATTATTCATGGGTGATTTTTTGTTAATCTTTTGAAATACTTAAATTTTTAGGTGAATAGTAAAAATATGGTTTTCAAATAACCAGTGTATCAAAAATTACATCATTCATGATGTAATGATGACCTAATCCTTTCTAGAAATTTATTTTAATACATGATATATTTTATTTCCTAAATGAGTCATTAAAATACAATAAACATCATTTGTAAATCTAGAATGATCTTTCTCTACAAAAATGGCTTATATCAAAAAAAAATTATTGGTCGATCATATATATATCAGTAAAAATGAGAATTTAAAAAAAATTAAATTTTATTGGTAATAAATTTTAATACCATCACTTCATTTTACCAATGGATATATCTATTTGTATTCATTTTCTTAATAATAACAAATCCTTTACCAATATTTGAATTTATTTCTTTATCATACTAATACCAACATTTTTTTACTAAAACGTGAATCTACTATTAAAAATGACTATTATAAACAAATATTTTTCAGCCAATATAAAATGTTACAATAAATCATACAAATAAAAAAAGGATATTATAAATAAAAAATTAATAGAAACATAGTATATATATATATATTATTTTTATAAACAAAGTAAATTTTTATTTCTCATGATTTCATTAACAATATAAGATAATTGTTTTTAATTTTATACTTTCTCTAAATATTATATGTTTTTATATTTTTCAATAATTTTTATTGGATTTAATGTAAATAATTAATTGTTTTTATATTTTCCAATATTATTTATTTAATAAATAATTAAATAATTTTTATAAAAAAACATTTCCCTAATTGGCTTGTCATATGTTCGGCCTCGCCACTCGCAACTCGTCTCCAATCACCCCTCCTCACATCTCGCCCTACTCTACTCTGGCATCACCTCCCATCTTCCAACCTTAAATCACATCGCCCCTATCTCATATCAAATCTCACTACCTCTTATGTTCTCTCTTCTCCCTCGTTCATTGGCGTTTTTCTTCAATATATATCATTTTTCAAGGTTGGTATACTATAGTTATTTTGGTATTATTTAGGTTTATTTTGGTGTTTTATATTTAGGGTGTCTTCCCCATAATTCTAGATAGACCCTCGACTTTATTTTATCTTCTTTAATCTGTTTTGTTTTTGGGTATGTCGGTTTATGCTTCAATACTACATGATTATTATTTTTAATGAAAATCATGATGTTGAAAATAAAACACCTAACCTCAATATTTCCCTATATTTTCAAACATCATAAAGTGACCCGAAGTCCCAAACATTAAACCCTAAAATGGAAACCATGATCTATTAGGTTGCATCAATGTCGCAGAAAATAGACAGGTTGTCACCGCCAATGAGGTGAAATCCTGTTGTGTAGACCCCATCCTGATGAACTGCCACCACCATTCCATAGAGAACCACTATCCCTAGACAACAATTGGGGTCCTCATTTTCTTCCTCTTAAAACCCAAGCACTTTCTATACCACACCATCGATCTAGGATCCTCATATTTCAACTCTAGCCACTGATGTGCCTAATCTTTGTTGTCTCCATCCCCCACCATTGAGTGGGGGTCCTTGTTAGTAGAGATCCTCCTCCAGCTACTGAAATGGATGAACCTTTTATATTGATTTAGTATATTTTGAAATGTATGGTAATATCTAAATACATCTTCTTGATTGAACAAGTTTATTCAATGGAAGTAAAATAGTATCATCAACTTGATTTTATTCTTATCATTATTTATTGGATTATATACTTTAGGATCTTGGTGTCATGTATTATTTTCCTTTTTATTTTCATGGCTATACAGACTCTTCTAGATTTTTTAAACATTAAACATTATCATTCATTGAATAATAATTATCTTCCTACCTCTGGTGCAGCTGGTATGATACATATTTCATGTTGTTCATTATTTTTTATTCCTTATTCATATGGCATGTGGTCATGGTTCCTACCAAATTCAGTGTTTTTGATTTCTTGTAAGAATTTTTGGCTAATGGATTTGGTATGTTAGACTACGCTAGAATTTAGTCGATGTCAGGATATATATATTCACATAGGATGAGTTAAATTGTGGACAAAATATCTAATGGTAATTAAGTTCATGAAGATTCCAAAGTATGTAAGAATCACTTCAAGGATGAGAAAAACATCCAAAGTTCAGCGGTGAGATCAAATTCTTTTACCCATTGTGTGTCATACTAATATTATGTTGTAATTTTTGTTATATGTGGAGTTTATTATAATGTTAGTATCTTTTAAGGTTTCATTTTTACTAAAGGAATTGGTTTCTGAAGGGCATAAAAGTTTCTAATGATAAGGAATTTTCTTCAAAACCAATCCTAAATTATGAGAATTAAATATTTTCATGATATACAATTATTCATATTCAAATATCTATTGTATCTATATATTAAAACCACTATTATTTACTATATTTAAAATATAAAACTATATTATAAAAAAATTTACTATCAGTCTTTAATAAAACATTTCTATAAAATGATATTACTGTAATTTCTTTCACATCTATAACCATGAAATTATAAGGAAGTATAAATCAACTTATCCTAGATTGGAAAATGAATAAAATTAAGATTCACTAGATTTATTTTAAAATTATATTTTCATTCCCATACTATGTATCCACTATCTTGAAAAACACTTTCAATTAAAAACTCAAAACATTCTATAATTTTTTTATGCCTATTATATCATCTAACATAACTTCTTTTTATAAATTAATTTATTTAATTTTGGTTTCAATTCATGTAGGTATTTTTTACTAATTTTTTGTTATGTTCTTTATTTGTGTGTGGTGTAGAGCTTGGAGATGAATAGTGTCACATAACAGAGACATGAGGTTCCTCTCTAGTACTAGATCTAACTTTATTTGTTGAGATATGAAACATGATCATTCTATGCAGATATTTTTTTTCTATTTTTATTTATTTCTATTTTGGTTTCAAATTATTTTTTATATTTTCATTTATTTTTGGGTATCCTCTTTGGTTGTGTGATGTAAATCATGGAGTTGAAGGGTGTGCCATAGAAGAAAAATGAGATTACTTTCTGGTAGTAGAGGTGACATGATTTATTGAGGTGTCAATAGGGATGAAGAATGTAATATCTCAATTTTTACATGGTTTTATCCTTTATAAACAAAAATGGTTGAAAGTGATATCATTTGTTTTCTTTTTTAGGTAATTTAATGAGAAAAATTAGTTTGAGTGAATTTTAAAAAGATAAAAATGGATGGTTCATCATTCACTAGCGGATGACACCCACTCATTGTAGGTAAGTACATTCTTCATTTGATTTTAATTTGAATCAATATTACCATTAATTTTTTTACCTTTTATAACCCCCTTTATTATGAAAGTTTTGTGTTATTTCCTAATATTTTCATTCAAATAGTCAATACCCTAAGTCTTTAGGACTTGGTTATTTCAAAACTACTTTATTTCTTGTAAAACATGTTAGATTCTAGGTCTAAATGAATGATTTTTTTATGTATTTTTAATTTGTTTTTTTAAATAAGATTGAGTATTCATTGGTTAAAATCATTTATACTAAAATACCTACCTTCATACTTTTACAACACTGTTGTAAGATGATTTAATGTGATATGTATGGTAAAGATAATTTCTTGCATGATGAATCCGTACTTGTTGGATATACTCAAGACATGTAATTATAACCTGAAATAAAATACTTATATTCTTTTCTCAACTGTTTATGGGTTTGAACATTATAGACTCCTTTATACTAAATTTTATGATTAAATAATGGGAAAAAATGGTACTATTTGTCTCCAGAATGATGCTTATGGTATTGTGAATTAGGGGAATCTTCCAATATCACATTTTCTTAGCCTAGACCTTTATTTTAATGGTTTTAGTAATCTTGATGATGACATTAATTATTTCAGTCATATTTTACTTGTATGTGTGGAATGAACCAAACAATTTTAACTTTTAGAAATGTAAATGGGGAAGATACTCTTATATTTAATACAATGGAAGTAAAACAAACCAATAATTTGATGAAAGTTGTAATTTTCAAGAGAGTAATATATTCAAGTTTTTTTCATTAATTTTTTGAGAGCTAATGTGGTTAAAATTCAAGATGTGTTTATCACTATTTTTTCAGTCTAGTTAACTTAGTGAAGTGTCTGCTATAAATTTACAGATGGTTTAGTTTGTGTTGTCTTGATTTTTATGTTGGTTTTTTTGTATTATTTTTTTGCTGGTTTTGTCTTTATGTGTGATGAGATATTAGTTTTCATACTTTGATTTTTTTTATGTTTTCTTAATGTTTGTACTAAAATCTGTTTGTTGACTCATTTATCTGATCTGTTGGTATTTCGGTAGTGTTTTGTCTTAAGGGATACTTTACATGTTTTTTATTTTATATAATTTTTATTTTGAGATTAAACTGTATCAATATAGTGTTCTCTCCAAATCTACATTTATATGTGCTTAATGTTCAACCTTTTTCATTAAAGTAATTTTTTTGAATCTTCATCTTTTAGCATTGTGGTTGAACCTTGACGCACAACTTCAATTATAATTTATATTAGTTCATATTTGTTTCTTGTAATGGCTACTAGGGATCATCTTGTAGTCGAGCCTCCTCCTGATAGAAAAATTAAAGATCATACTTGTCTTACTGAGGTTGTACACTATTTTGGGCTCTATGGATTAGATTTAAAATCTTGATGTAAGGTTCCTTTTTTTCATAGCCAGGACACAAACTTCCGCACCTGGTGACTAGCGCTCTTACTCTCTCTGACACCAAGATAGTTCTAGGGGTTCTCTAAGATAACATTTTACAATAGTGAATGATGTTTCTATTCTTATGGGTAGTGATGGTGTCAGTTTAATGGTCCACATTAATCAATAAGGAAATGGATCTACCAATGTAGAGGAATGTATTTTTGGATTGAAGACTAGTCCTCATGGGTTATGTATCCATGACCTAGGTGACACCACTAATGTTTTCATATCGATTAGACCATATTTCAACCTTGCTAACAAATAACTTGGTCCTCCTAATGATGTGAATCATCATTCGGGTGATCATGTAAATTTCATTGCTAGGAATTTTGAGTTCATAATCATTGATGCTCATATTCCTCTTACAAGGTAAAATTACATTATTTTGGGAGTTTTGGTTGTTCTTGTTGATCCTTATAATCTTGGAAAGGGGGACCATGAGCTAAGAATTACAACCAGAAATGCTGGTGGCAGGCTGGCCTGTGGTGTGATTGGTTTACAAGGATGATTTGGATTCTTTAATTGGAGTCTTCTTGCGAATCCATCGGCAAAAGTAAGAGGAGGTTCTTTGAAAAAATATAACAACCTCTTTCTTTCATTGAATCTATTTTGGTGATTCTTAGTGTTTATCAGATGTGGGGTTTATATATTTGTGGAACTATGTTTTTATATGATTTGTTATGGGTTATTAATGAAATTATGGATTAAAAGTTTATATGTTTCCTCTTTTTAGAATTCTAGTTCCTGTAACAAAACCCATTGTTGTTAGAAGTATCACTCCTCAACGTGGAAAAATAATATGATCAATACCTAGCTATGACTATGATATTTTTGGATTTTCATTCCCCTTTGATTTGAAACATGGTTGCATTCCTTTATTATAATACAATTTCTGAAATTAATTTTTTTTGAAGGCTCTATTTTGAATGTTATTTAATGTAATCAAATAGGTTGATTCGTTGAAGATAAATGTGGATGTTTTTATTGAATCAACAAGGAGGATAAAGCTACAATTTTGAAGGGAGTTCCTATTTTTCTTTAGTGCCCTTTTTCGATCAATTTCTTAAATCTTTTCGTTTAATTTTTTTTATAAATTATTATTTTCATAGTTCAATTCATAGATATATTTTTATCTTATTAGTGGGTATTATTTTTGATTTGGTGGTTTTGATCTTGGAGCTAAAGGGTGTCTCAAAATATCGACTTGAGGTTCCTCAATGGTTCTGGAGTTGACTTCATTTGTTTCTTCTAGTGGCCAACATGGGTGGTTCTAAAAGTTTGTTAACTATTCCACTACCATGATGGGTTCTGTATGATTGCAGTAACGAGATGGTAGTGCTATGACAGAGCTGGAGGATTACAGTCAAGAGACGACATGGGTGGTGGGGGTGTGGCAGTGGCAACTATATAGATCGATTTTGGGTTTTGGTGTTTTTATGATCTTATAAATCAAATTCATCTATGTATCAATTCATTTTGTATTAAATTACATTATTAATATAATTAATCTTTTTCTATTTTTGAAATTGTATTAAAATCATATTCATCTTGATAATTAAAATAGGTGCATTATATATGATAAATTAATAAATATAATCTGAAATTTTAATATGAATAACAAATTATAAATGTTATTTAAATGTAATATATAAAACATAATATATGGTGGTAATATTATTACCAACAGATATATTTTTCATATTAATCTGCCGGTAAACACTTTTACCAACAAATATATTTTCTGTTGGTTTTATTATAATAGTAACAGAACAATTTTATCTGTCACAATAACATTTAGCGAAAATGTTTTTACCAAAAATTTAGTGATAAGAAAATATTTGTTTGTAAAACATTTTACCAACTGAAAAATTGACATTTACTAACAGATATACCCTTTTTGGAAGAAGGTAATTATTTGGAAGTGTTTCTAAAACCTAAATTCAAAATTTATTGCTTAAGAAAATAATTTTTATTTTTTCAATTTACATTTTAATAAAAAACTAAATTAGAATTATAAAGGGTATTTAAAGTCATAAACCAATTATATTATATTTATAATTTATTTATATTGTCAAAAATTAAAAATTACGTGTTTTACCTTTGATATATTATTTTATTAAATGTTTTAGTTTAATAATAATCTCTCTCTTCAAGTATAAATGACACCTCTCCCTCCCCTAGGAAAATCACTCGTCCTACCAATTACAAATCCTATGCTATCACACCCCTGTTTTCATTTTATTACTTTACTCTGTCTTTTCTTTTTGTCATAATTTTCTCTCTCTATTTTTAGGTGTCTAAAATCAAATTTTTTTTATTTCAAGCTATTTTTCTTCTATTTCATACATTTTGTGTTTATTTAAGGGGAAACCATGAATCCAAATAAGGCTAATCCCCTTTTCAGTTCATTTTATTCTTTCACAATTTGAATTTTATAGTTTTAAAATGGTTTGATCCAAATTTTGTAGCTCTAAGGAGAAGTTTTATGCATCCTTTGGTGCCTTTGGTCAATGTTGACAGTCTTAATCATGGTTATCCGAAACCATGAAGAAGGAATGTGGATGGTTCTTTAATTTTTGACAAACCTATGTGGCACCGTTGGTGCACGGTTTCTCAAACCATATGAGAAAACTTTCCGGGATTTTAGTGTGTCTAGTGAAGTGGTGCATGATTGGCGCACAGTTTGGAAAATTTTGCGGCTTAGACATACACAGTTCCTAGGTGTCATTAAATGTGAATTAAAATTTTTTCCTCTTAATATTTTAAACCCAAAAGCCTCATTTTCTCCACCTTTGTTTCATATAACTCATAGGGGACCCTCCCTTCTCCTCTAAGCTTCATATCATCTTTTAAGGGTTAAATCAAGGGGTTTATTCTTGATTTAGGTCAAATATTCACAGTATTCTCTTCCTATATTCATTATATTCCTTCTTCTTATATTTTATTTTGAGTTCCACTTCTCTATTGGTCTTTTGGGTCTAGGTTTCATGATTATTTTTTTTAAATTAGGGGTTTTTTGTTAAGGTTTCTATTGTATGATCTTGCCTTATTGGATCCTTGCGGTGTTGTCTTGGGTTGATATTGATGAAGTATTTGTGGTTTAAAGTAGGAACCCTTTCATTTGTCCTTTAATGTTAAGAATGCATTAATTGATTGTCATTATCACCTATCTTTAATTATAATTACTTATGTATGTATTTTAGAATAATTTTTTAGTTTGAAATGAAATGAAATTATATATGTATTGATTTGTGTGGAATTTATTCATTAGATAATTCACACCAACTATTTGTTAAAATTCCTGTATGGATTTTATAAGTGATTAGTGGATCCTAAATCAAGTTTTTGGCTTCGTAAATGTGTCATTGATTCCTAAAAGGAATTGAATGTGATTTTTGACTTAAAAAGATGTGTTGGATCCTTTTTAGAGATGGTTTGGTGTAAAATGGTAGTTTGAGAGTTGTTTGGTACTTTTATAAAATAAGTTTCTTTGAAAACACTCTTTGAGATGAACCTATTGCCTTTTTGGATGGTAATGGAAATAGAAGTTCCTCATATGGTTCTTCCCTCAAGTGTTTATAATTCAATGAAAGAGTGGGAAAACCCTTTGGAGTGACTCAGACAGTGAATCTTGTGAGTGTATCTTGTATAATATGTAAGTATATGTGATTAGTTTCTTGTTTAGAATTGTCTTGGATCACCCCCACTTTAGTCTTGACATGTTAACCTATCACAGATAGTAAATTCTCTAGTAATTATTATAGAAATAGTTTACATTATGCACTAGCTATTGACTCTTAATAAGGAACTTCCTCTAATTTGGGATTGTGCCCCTCAATTAGAGTAGGTAGGATAAGACTTATCATGAGAAAAAAATTGTTTTCATCAGGTGAGGCATGCCTACAAGATTAATCAGATATTAATATTTTCTATATTATCCACTGATCTCATGGGTGATCTCATCTTACCTTGGCACTGGTTTGTCTGTGGTGGGAAAATTAGGAACCTTGTTGGTTGGTTACTCATATGTGTTAGATTTCATTTCCCATATTATGTGATCATTGTTTCTTATCTCTTGTACTGAGAACCAATTTTTTAAAAAGTTATAATGAGTTTTGAAATATTTTATGGAAATTTATTAATAATCTTTTATATCATATTTTACATTTTATGTAAGCACATTATCCCATCATATCATTATCTATTTATTTACAATTCAAATGCTCCCATATTTTAAAAGAAACTTGTTTTAAAATGAAACGTTAATTGAACTATGTTTTTCCTTAAATTGAAAATAGGTCAAAATATATGTTTTAAATATTGTTTTTCAAACCTAAAATTGATGTTTATTTTATTAAATGTAAATTCATTAGGAATAGATTATTTAGGAAAGCCTACTGAATTTTAATACTCATGCCTATACCACTTTCTTATTTTTAGATTCTCGTGTAGATTATATATTTTTCTTATCATCATGGGTGATATTGGGTTTTGGGATTGGAGATTGACCCATGGGGTCACATAGAATTTTAGTGGCTATCAATATTGGTGAGGGTTTTGATATTTTTCATTATTTTATTTTCAATTTTGTTTAGATATTTTGTTCAGTTGTTTTATTTATTTATTTTTGGGATTATTTCATTAGTATCCAATGCTTCAGTTAATTTATATTGGGATAAATCCTTCCCAATTTCACTTTTTGATTCCACGACTCTAGTTTCCATCCTGCAGATATGGGGAAAACCTCTCGGGCCTTGTCACGAAACGACTTGACTGACGAGTTTGGGATCAACCTAGGTTGGTTTGCGATACAAGATCTGCTCAAATATTCTCTCTTAAGCCTCTTACAATCCATAAGGATGTTCTATAATAATAAAAATCCCAAAATCAATGTGGTTATTGTGTCATACAAGAGAAGCTACAAAAAATAAATAGTATGTTTTTCAACCATTTAGTCATTTTGTTTTTCTCCTTGGTCTTTTCCCAAATTATTTCAAAAGAAAATATTCTATGATGGAATTAGGAAGAATGGTAACATTATATTAATGATTTTAAAATTCTATAAAAATGAATTTCTATTTTATACCTCTTTTTCTTTGTATTTGGAAAACGTTCTCGATAACAGTCTGTTAACCACCAGCGGGGATGATTCCCATTATTTTCATATCAATAACACTATGAATGGTTAAAATAAATTATTTATTATATATAAATGTATAAATATATATATTTTAAGTTATTTAATTTATTATATTTCATTACTAATTTCCTTTATCAAAATAGAGAAATTGAAGCAAAATGGGAAAAGTTTTAGAAAACGTGATACCAAAACACTTCATTTTCTTGAATATAAATTAAGACACATAATAAAAGGATTATTATTGATAAAAAGTTTTATAAATGACTATAATTAAATTCTAGTTACATGTTTTAATAAATCTAGTATTATTATTCAGGAGGCACAAAAGTGATGAAATAAATTATGAATAATGAGATGGGGATTCTCAAACCCAGTTCCATTATTTGGGTTATTCTCTCTTTTAAGATATTAATGTTCATATTATATCATTATAATGTATATTATATTTTCTTACTGGGATATACATGTTCCTACCATGTCAAAATTATCTCTAACAAAAGCCGAATTCTTTCAAAGTGACTTAAAAAAATTGTATTTTACTTTGGAAATACTTCTTTTCTACTCATGAAAAATAATGTTTTTTCCCAATTAGGATATAAAATATTCATTTGGGGGACAAAAATTTTATTAATTAAATTATTATTTTTTAACTACTGATGAAACATTTATCTTCCTTAGGTTTATTTCATGAATATGATTGTTATAAGTTCTATGTGGAATGCATGATTATGCAAATATTATGATGTGATGGGTGGTCTCGGAATTATATAGTCATCCAATGCATTGGGTAATGTGGTGTATCTTATTACATGATGTGTATTTTCCATGAAAAAGATTCTATATTTTTTCAAAATGATGCTTTTGTGATTATGAACATATGTTATCAGGGAACATGACGTTATCTTTGTTCGCAACTATATGTTGTATTTTATCACTAAGACATTATGTTTCATTTTTATACATTTCCCCATGACATTATCACACGTTTCCCTCATGTTGTTGTTAATGATACTATGCTTATTATATGATGATGATGATTATGCCCACCCAAGTATTATTGATTCATGTCCCTTATTCATCATCTTCCTATGATTTTATATCACCCCTTTCATTGATGTATATTCTTATGTTATTATTTTTATTGTATAGAATGAGAGGGAGACTAAGAATAGAAATATGATGGAATTAAATAATTTTTTTTTATTATGTAAATTTTATATATAACACTATTTTTCAAAGACATTAAACCGTTGGATTTTGGATTTGTAACTTAATTATGTTGTTTATCTTTCAAATGAGGTAGTATTCCTGTAAAAAAGTATTGTCACTATATACTTTCCCTAATTGTAGATATATATATATATATATATTTATATATATTATTGAGGAATGTCAAAAAAAAGAAAAATTTTGTATTATAGTCACCAAAGGGTGGATATAGAGTCTACTAGGTCACATGAATTAGTATATTTTATTAATATATTCCAATGATACATCAATCCATTAAAATGATCTCAAATTCTTAAAATTAATTAATTATTTCACCAGAATGATTAATTTGATGATCAAAAGGCGTATTTATGATTCTATAATGATGAAACTAATATTTATAAGTTATTTTTTGAAAGATTTTTGAATCTATCAAAAAAATAAGAACATATAATAGAATTTAATCCACTATAAATACTTTTCAATAATATAATACCCTATATAGGAAAAAAATAAATATATTAGTCCTTATAAACACTAATTTAATTAGGTTTCATAATGATAAAAAAATGTGTTTCATTGAAATGGGAAAATCCATGATTTCTGAATTCAAGATTTATAAATTCATCTTGACAGAATATATGGGAAGTGATATGCATATTAAAAAATTGTGCCAATTATGAAATAAATAATACATGAATTCTTATGAAATTTGGTATATTACTAGTAACACTAATAAATAGTTTAACATTTTTGGTAGCTTATGAAAAATTAAAACCAATAATTTAGATCTTGTAATGTTTAATGAAAACAATGAGAAAGGACTTATCAAGGGATATTTTTCCAATGGAATAGGATACATGTAACTCTGAAACTCCAATAACTTGGAGTTAGTTGATATATTTCAATATTGGTACAAGATATCAGAGATTTAATCCTAAATAACTAAATAGTTTAGTAGTCTTGATACACTAGATAAATATATGATTCTCATGTTATATTTTAAAACATGATATAAAACTTAAAATTATAGTGATAAAAATATTATTTATTCTAGTATATCCCTAAAATCATTCAAAAGTCCCTTCTAAGTATCATGGATAAGGAAAAAAAATAAATGGTGACCTCAAATGCTTAGTAAGGGAAAATGTATAATTGAATCAATCATAGAATAAATAAAACTTGAATAATATGGAAGAGATAAACAATAAACAAATATTATATAAAATTAATATCATAAAAGGGTAATATATACATGTATGAAATAACAACACAAATAATCATACGTATAATAACTAGTTTCATAATGATACAATTTGAAATGTGAGACATCATAATCATACAGTCATGGTCTAGTTCCAAGACATGATACATAAATAAATAAAGAGTATTCTAAATACCCAAATAGTGTATATCATGAGATCTATTGATGCTTATAGGGGTAATAATAGGCCTCACCCATCAATTACTATGTCGAATGCATTCATCGTATGAATGGGGTAAATAATCAATACAATACATAATCAATATATATATCAATATTGGAAATCTAGAATACATAATGTCAATATTTTTTGACAGTCAAAAATAGAACATCCTAGTCATAAAGAATTTAGAGTAATATGTTAGATCGTATAATTAGATTTTACCCAAGGTCTATCATATGATTAATTGAATTTTCTTGACATATATAAAAATGATTTTAAAATAACATTCAAACCTTTGTTTTAAAACATGATAAAAATAACCTTATCTTTTGATAAAAATTTCTAGAATATTTAGAAAATTAATTTAGTTGAAAATTACAAGGGAAAGATTTAAATTAAAATTAAAAACAAATAATAGTTATGATGTCATGAAAATATACTCATGGGATGAATGTAAAAATAATTATTTCATTCAAACATTTGGTATAAACTCAAAAAGTGCCTCTTTGGAAAAACCAGTAAGATTCCTTTTATAAAATTGAATAAAAAGTAAAATATTGTTGAAATTGACTTTAAATCATAACTTTATCATTGAAAATAATAATCATGAATGAATTTAATGACACATGGATATGAAATAAAAAATTCATCGACCCAAAAGGAAATAAGGTCTGTTTTTTTACAAATGTTTTAATAATCTTATTATGTGACTAAAACAATAATGAATGGAAAACATGTAAAATACTTATATAATCAATGAAGAATAAAATATATTTGGTTTAATATATAAGTTTTATATAATTTCCATTAATGTAAATTTAATAATAATCAATCTTTATTTATATGATATTGAAACATAAACCCTTACCTCAACTATAAATTTCCACATAAGTTATTTTATGATTATCTATAATAAATTAAAATATTATTTATGTCTATAATAGAACCATATTTATACTTAAAATATAATATATGATCCACTTATCTTATCACCAATTTATTTATAATAAATTATTAAAATAACCGTTCTAGATAATAATTGTTTTATTTTTCATGCATGTTTTGGTACAGAAGTTATGGTCTATGAAATTTGGCCAGGGTTACATGTAACACCCAAAGACCTTCAATTATAATTATTTTAAATAAGTTTAATCTCTTTTATATATTATAGTACATTTAATCAAGAAATTTTTAAATAATAACATTGTGTTTGATAGAATATTCCAAACTCACACCAATATTAAACTACCCATAAAATATATTATTTAAATATCACAATTATAACCAAACAATTTAATTAATGTTTATTAATAGAGTTTAATTAATTTTGAAATGTATTTTTAGGTCTTGATCAATAAAATTTTATAGATATATGATTTGTAAAAAATAACACAAATTTTTAGAAATGTCATTTTATGCTTTCAAAATACATTTTTCCAAAAATGGTTTCATTTTTTCAGTTTATGTTTTGTAGTTATAATTACATTATAGAAAATTTAGAAGTTATTTTTTATAAAAAAATACTATTTTTTAAATAATAATATAAAAATTGTCTTAGGATTAAATTTTTAGTTTTTTCTTAAAAGAGTGGTTTTTCAGTGAATAGTTAAAAAATTAGGGTTTGGTAAAATTGTCATTTCTTTTAAATTAATCAATTAATTAATAATCATTATTATTTTTTTAAAATTTTTTAATATTAAAATAATTATACTTTATTAGTATTACATTAAAATAATTACATTTAAATCATATTTAAACTGAATTTTAATATAAGTTTATTTTTAGGGTTTAAACACTTTTTCTGAAAACTATTTTTAAGTGCATAATGTTTTTCTTTTTAAAATAATTAAAAAAACCCAAATGAGAAATAATTTAAATTAAATGAATATATTATATTTCTAAAAATATTAATTTAAATCCATATCATGATGATTACAATTCATATAGTTAATAGAAGATCATATTATTCTTGAAAAATACATTCCTTCGAAACTCATTTTTCGACACATATATGGGTTTTATTTTAAATTAAATTTTACTACTTCTATTTATTGAATTTGATAAAATATATTCCATATTTTTAATCATAGTAATGAATATTATATAATAATTTCATCTTAATTTTTGGTTATAATGATTAGAAAGGATATTAAAATTTGCTTATCGAGGTTGAGGTTAAAACGGGGTTTTGCGTGTCACATGCTCTTGTGTTAAAATGATTTTTCCAAAAACATAAAATTTTTATTTGATAAATTGGATTTTATATTTATAATATATGGGTATTAATTATCTAATAGTTATCATTTTATTTTATTCTTAAGGGATAAATTTCCTATGTTAAACAATCAGTTACCGTGGTCAAAACAAAAATGGTAAAAGTAAGTAAACTTAGAGGAAAAGTGAATAACATGTTTAAAAAAATCCATTTTTATTATGGACATGTGTCTCAATAATACCCTCCCTAAACTCCGTTAATTTTAAATTTTAAAGAAACTATGGATTAGAGTGACTTTCTATTATTAAATAGGTTTGAGTATTTTAAAATGATGTCACATCTCCCCAATTACAAAAGGGAAATCCATTAACTAATTTATTTACTCCTATAATGGAATATTGTTTGACAAAACCCTACAAAAATAACTACCTAAAGTCTTTATACAAATAATAGATCTTATGTTTTTCCAAAAATACTAACCCTATTGTTCATAAGAGGTTATCCAAAGGAGGTTTCTATACTATATGATAATCTTCTTAACAAAGACCTCTCTTTTTCTTTAATCATTTAAAACCATAAATTTTGTATTAAAAATTAAAATATCATAAAACCCATATATCTTATTTAATTATATATTTTAATGTTAATTTAATAACAAATATCCATCTCCTCTTCCACTAAATCATAAACTAATCCATCAACCATGTGTATGAAGGATTTTCACCTCACGAACAGATATAACTCTTTTTTTCATCATCCCCTCTCACAATTGTATATAATGTTGGATTTAACTAATATATTTTATATTTATGATATAATTATACTTATATAATAATAATATCACATATTCATTTTTAAATTCCATTTCGTTTAATATATGATAGCATCGCTAATGTGTAAGGAGGACTACTGCTTCGCGAAACGATGTGATTCATTTTTCACTTATGCTTCACATGTATTGTAATAAGGATAAATTTAGTCAATATATGTATTGTTTAAGAAATTATATTTATTCTATAAAATTAATATACCATCCACATTCTTACGCTTACACCCATTAATAAATTATATTGTCACTCACATGATTCATTTTCCATGTTGAACATTCATTAATGGTTTCAAAAACTAACTAAATAATTAAATAGGATATTTATAACAATAATATAATTCTATAAATTATGTAACGAAATAGGGGAAAGATGTTATAAGAAGATAACATATGATATTATAAACATGAATATGGTTATATTATAAATTAAGAATATTTTTAAAACCATTATATTTGTTGTTAAAGTGCGTTCAACTAAAAGGAAATGTAAGGTAATGGATTTTATATTAGTTTCCTTTCATTGAGTTATATTGTTATGTTATGAATCTGATTTGTTTTATATAGTTTATATACTACCAATTGTACATGTAATATCATGAATAATTCATAATTTATGGTATTTTCTGTTTTAATTTTAATAATTTCAATCAAGGGTATTTGACATGATAATTACCATGTCATTACAAATTTCATAACTCAATTCCATTCGTGGGGTTATATTATTTCATCATTTTCTTTGACATTACATGATTTCATGTGTAATGAATTTTTATTATATTATGTTATACTTCAACTTCTTTTATATGTATTTACAATTGATATACACAATAAATTCCCACTTCAGATATATGATTAATGTAAGGCTTTCTCCTATCAAATTATCTTCTTTGGGATATATGTCATGTTATACACCTATCTTCTTTTATGATGTGTATCTACTGCCACATTGACAATATATATAATTAATATATTTATATTAATGTTATTTAATGTTTCATTTTATTTTATTCTTTTCAGGAGGCATACAATTCAAAAGTTACCAAAGTGTTAAGATATTGTTTTCATCAAACTCATCATAATGAGGATTATTTTTCTTTGAATTCATATTGAAGGGAATTATTTGATAATTATATAATAAAGCCCTTTAATTTTATTATACTCAACTTATTCATTATTTTTTCAATGAATATTACCATTTTCCTCTATTTTTTGTCTTAAAATGACTGATTTTTTTTATAAAACCATACTTCATTTCTCTCTATAGTCGAAAATCCTTTTTCTTCCAAATACATGTTTTCTAAAAATATTCCCAAAAATATTTTAATGTGATTTATTAAAGTCAATTTTCCCATAATTGGATATTAAAAAAATTTAAAGGTATCTTCCTATCATTTTCCAAATAATTTAATTTTTGAATTTTCTTAAAAATATGTGAAAGGAATAATTATTTTTTACATAATCTGTAAGAAAGATACCTTATGTCCTCATGAAAAATCCCTAATTTGAAGCTTCTGTTGCATATTTAAAATATTATTTTCAAAAGAAATATTTTTCCTAATATTCTAGAATTTTTTATTTTCATTAAATGATTTTCAAGTAAAAAAGGTTATTTTCCTCAAAATGGTTTTAATAACCTTTTTGTGGTATTTCTATTCACCAATGACAAAACCATTTATTTTATATATGCTCCACTGGAGATATGTTGTAATAATAATATTCTTATTCTTTCTTTATATAGTTTATAATGAGTTTGACCCAATAAATTAGTAAAATTTTCTTTCCTAATTAATTTTTGTAATCATTAATGTTCAGTTGAAATATTAACTTTATTATGATCATTGTATGTTACATTTACCATAAATATCCATATTATTTATCATGTATATTCTTATTACATAACTTGTATATCATTTAGAAAAATGGTATTTTAAGATTAAGGATATATTATTGACTTGGAAAACTATTGATAATATATATTACTTATATGATACAAATTTTTTTCATTAGACATAATGTTCATGAATTAAATAAAATTAATTAATATATGGGTAATGTATTGGATATATAATTTTTGGTGGGTATCAGTTATAGATATCCCCTAGATTCATTGGTGGTCTCATGAGAAGAATTAGTTGGCTAACCTTTTTAAATATGGTTGTGGTTTATACCTACCGATCAGTTAAATATTCATAGCACAATGTCTTGAAGGTAATGGTATTATGATGCCAAAGATAATAAGGTTTAATATTAATAATTTCATTTTTTTTTTGAATTTATTTATTATTATCCATGAAATTGTTTCATTTTTATTATCCAAGGAATAATTTTTTGATCAAGTTATTGATTAGATGGAATATGGGACCAAGTATTTAACTTTTCATATAGATTATACATAATATAATCATGATATTCATGTTATTAATTTAATGGAATTCTTGTTCTACTATTTACCTTGTCATGTTGATTATGCCTTATTTTTTATTCTTTATTTATTCAGGGTAGGTACCGCTTTAATAACCCTCACTAAAAATTTTTGCTCACCCATGTTTTATTTCCTTTCCCATGAATCCAGGAAGTGTACTATGAATGATACACGAAGATATGATGGAGGGAATGATGATATTCTCGAAAACAATTTATGCTATAATTTGTGTATTAAAATATAATATAGAGAACATGTACTTATGTAGTTTACCAAGACTAATAAAATATTATTCCCTTTATGATGAGATCACTTATATCCCATGCCTAATTAGTAAATTTGACACTAGCTATAGAATACTAGGGTCTAGGTATTTATAATCGGTATCATAGAAAGTTTAGTAGAAACCATGGTAACTAGATTTAGGATAAAATAGATTATTTAACATAACCCTATGTTATACATTGAGGATAAGTATAGAAGAAAGTCCTATATTTTTTTGATAATGAGATTGTGTGGGTTTTCCTAGATACAAATCTCTACATAGATGCTATAAAAAGACATGGTTCAGACATAGTTGTACTAAGGGCTAATAACATAGAAAATTTTTCATTGGGTCTTGACTCGATCATCACTTTTTTTCATGACATTGGGCCTTACTGTAAACCTATTTTGACACTCTTTGGTGATATGCTTTGGAAAATTCACATTTTATTTTCAAAACATTATGAATAATTTCAATAGATTGTAAAAATTAATGACCTTGGTTAAACTTAAATCTTCATAATTTTAAATGTTTTAGTTTGATCATAATGTTAATGGAATAAATACCCATTTGAGGTTTTATGTGGTAGCAGTTTAAGAATATTAACGGTATTTGGGAAACATATATAGTAGAATAAACCTTTTATTTATTATATGTTTTAGTGAAATGGTTATTTGATGAATAATTATTTTATATTTTGTGGATATAAGTTTAAGGTTATTGAAAACCTTTAGGGTTAATATGACCATTGATGCTAAAGTAATAATAGTATATTCATATTTTTAGATTTTTTTTAAAAAAAATGAGGTGTAGAGAAATCCTTAGTTGTTAGAAAAGGGTTTGATGACAAATTTTATTTTTGATGATTTTTTCATATTTTTTGAAAGATTATTGAAATTATATTAATATTTCTGATAAAAAGAACAACCTACATGTCAAGTGAAACCCTATTGCATCTGATAATAAAATGGTGAGTGAACCCAAAATTGAAGGGTGATAAGGGAGGTGTGACTAAAACTGGCCTATCTGATGTACTAGTTTGTGTAATTTCCCAACCCGAGATCCACTTTACCTATACCCTGATCTGGTGGGTCACATGGACTCAAATACGCCTCCCCATAAACCAGAAGATACCGACTAGCTGTGAGGGTGTAAAGGTGGTACGGTGTTGGAACTATAGCCTCATATAAGAGTGTAAAGATGAATACTATCAAATCTAATCAACAGTGGGATCATAATATAAACCAAAATAATTGATAAACTAAAGAATCTTAAATCGAGAGAATAAACTTGAAATTGAAGAAGTGTAAAAAACTGAGAAACTGAGTAAATATAATAAAATCCCCTACGGTAGTGTCTAGTACATGAATTCATGGAATGCTGTAATAATGAAATGAAATAGGAATATACAATCTTGCTATATAATAGTACAAAAGGGAAAAATGAAAATATAGATCCAGGAATCTCGAGCCTATGCTCGATCCTCTTTTGCTACACTCCAACTAAAGGTAAAGAATTTCAAAGACTAGTATCAAGGTTATTTACCTTATTAGAACCTAAAGACAAATTATCTTTTTGGGTACCAAAGGAAGCCTGAGTAGGCTATGAGATAAAATCTGAGTAAGCCACAACCAATGGTGTCTATATGTAATCCATGTAGTTCTCATAACTAAATAGTGTGCAGGTATAACAGAATACTAAATCAATGCTAAAATAGATGGACGGTGTCATGGTCGAGATAGAAAACTATGCTATGGGAATTTCACTTAAAAGGCTAGGAAAATCACTTAATAAGTGATTGGGATTATTCAACCCTTATATAATTGAGGTAAAATTCATTTACAAGATAGTCTAGAAGCTATTTAAGAGTTCTATCCATTTTTTCAATTAAACAAAACGGTAATTTTCACTTGGCACGCCCATGGGGTTTTCATATGTGGTAGGTATCATCTCTAAACTACTGAATGAGGGTCATTGAACATATATATTAGTGGAAGGGTCAATAATACATGAAGGAATAAATATAATTGGAATTCTCTATGATGGCCAGCATGTGGCACAATGAGGTGTCTATGAGAGATAAAAACACAAAGGGAAAACAAACTGACCACCTACATCAAGGTCGTAGGTGGTGTCATACTCAATATTGGCCTCAGATTTAGAGTAGGTTGGATGAGATATGAGAATCAGTCCAATACCCTAAAAATTGGTCAAATGAACTTACACCTAAATAGAATGATATATTTGAAGGAAAACATATATTATATTTAAGAGATTATGGGAGATTACTGAGATGGATCTAAAGCTTTTGATGGATTGAGGAATAGACAGCTGATGGAGTAGTATCTTCAATTCTGAGGTGAGGATATCATGTGTTTATTGGTAGAAGAAGAGGGGTTTTGGTCCTCTACAGGAAGAAAGGAAAGATTAAATAATGATTTCTGTTAAGTGAGGGAAAAAATATCCATTTAACCCCAAATTTCAAGGCGCATGGTTTGGCCACATGGTTTGGGAAACGGTGCGTGAACTATGCTCAGTTCACATATAATTGGGGAACACTGCATGGTTAGGCACATAATCTGAATAACCATGTACAAACTGTGAATAACGTCTCTATCCCATACCTTCAACTAACTTTAAGAACATGTGACATGGGTCGCATGGTTGTAGACAAATCATACATCTTAGTTCCTTCTTCTCATTTTGGGGTTCTTGGAATTGAATGAGCCTCAGATTCCCCTCGTAACTACATAGGATTGATAAGGACTCAAAATATAGCCTATTTAAGGAATTAAAATTGAAAAACTAATGATATATACCTTTTTTGAAAACAATGATCATTAAAACATCCCCTACTTAATGAAACTCATCCTAGTGTTGTCCTTCTAAGAGTAAAGAGGTATTGTCTGTAATAAGTTCCAGCCACTCAGATCATATATCATCTTTCTTCTCCTAGTCCTTATTATATACACGGTTGTGCATCCATAGTACCCATACAAGAGGAACTGACATGTCTCATAGTGTCTTCATGCTTCGATCCATTTTACACACTGGATACTCCTCTATGGAAGAATCTATATCTAATTCATCCTCATTAGGATGAAGGAAATATTTCAGGTATGGATGATATCAATGAAGTTGAGATACATGAAAGATATTATTAATTGAAAAGTATCTATAAGGAAGTGAAAACTCCTAATCCACTAGTACAATCTGTTTCACAACCTCTAAAGGTCCAACAAACCTCGTTGAGAGATTACCCTTTTTAATAATTCTATGACCCATCTTGGGTGAGACTTTCAATAAAACCTATTCTCCAACCTTGAACTTAATAGGTCCCCAATGTTTCTTTGTATATGAATTCTATCTAGAGTGATCTATTAGCACACACTTTCTGATCAATTGGACATACTTTGTAGTATCATATAGGACACTTGCTCCAAGCATAGATGATTCCCCTACTCTAGCTATCATAGAGATGAGAGGAAAGGACTAACATATAAGTCTTCATAAGGATCCATTTAGGTGGTAGCCTAAATATTTTTATTATTATAAAACTCCTCAAGAAAAATATGTTTCTCCTAGGAACCCCCAAATTCAAGGACACATGCATGGACCATGTCCTCTAACACCTTACTGATAAAATATATTTTTCCATCAGGTTGTGGGTGATAGGCCATGATCATAAGAACTTGTTTACCCAGGGACTACGTAAAACCCTTCTAGAACCGTGACATGAAAAAAACATCTCTGTCAGAAATGATTAAATGATGAGCTTCATGAATATGTAAAACTTATATGATTTACAACCATCCTAGCTCATCTATTGTGAAGTTATCTCACATAGGAAGAAAGTGTGTGACCTTAACCAAATGATCAACAACAACACACATTGTATCATCTCCATGAGGTGATTGAGGAAGACCTAACCTGAAATCCATTGAAACATCATCCCATTTACACTTTGGAATAGAAAACTACTAAAAAATCCATATCATTTTCTAATGTTCATCCTTCACCTGGTAATAGCTGCAACACCTAGTGATGAAGCCGGAAATCTCATGTTTCATACCAGACCGCCAAAAAATGGTGTCCTACACTACTATAAAATCAGCCTTCAACTGTGCTAAAAATGGATTTTATTAGTGTAACAGAAATGTTGAATACTGGAGTGAGATTAAAATCTTGAGTCATTTATCATCACTAAAAAATTTGTGGTAAATAAAACATTTATCAGTGCTTTTAGAAGCTCTGATAAAGGGGAATATTGCGGTGGGCTGTTAAAGACCACTACAGCACTAGTGTAGTGTATTGTAATAGCACCCTAAATCACCAAAAAATAGCATGAAATCCGAAAAATAAAGTATGAATATAGAATTTAAATGAAGAAAAAACAATCTAGATCCATTTTTCTGGTTTGGAAATGTGATTATCTTTATAAATTAAATGATACATATATATTGAAAATGATATTGGAGTCATACTGGTCACACTGTGTGTCGGATTAAAGTGTGGATTATTCTTAAACATCTCAATGAATTATGGGTCATTTTTCTAAATTATCAAAATAATAATAATTTGTTTCCTTGGTTTTGAGTATGTTTCTTGTCTTTGTTACTGAAATTTAATTTTAAACTAGAAACATTCCATTTGAATTATATAGATCACATCATGTGTCGGTTTGACATGATAATGATTCCTACATGTCAAAAATAACTTATCAATCATTGTCCTAAATTATAAAAACAATCCAATTTTTTTCTCTGTTTTCAGTGAGTCACACTTTTTGAACAAAAATGTTGATTTTAAACTATTACTGGACAAATTGAGTCAAATAGAAAACATTAGTTATCATATTGATGTCATTTTTAAATAAAAAGATGCACTTGGAGTCATACCGCTCACACCGTGTATCGGATTGAGATACAAATGAGTCCTACAAATCTCAAATGACATTGGGATAGTTTTATAGAAGTATCAAAATATATTTGAATGTGTTTTATTGGTTTTGATTATGTCATTTTTTTTGCTAAAATGTCACTCCAATCTAGAAACACGCACTTTGACCTATACTGACCACATCGTGTATCAATTTTACATGAGACCAATACCTACACATCAAAAGTGAATTATGATTCTATTTCCTAATTTATCAGGAAAATCTGAGTGTGTTTGTTTTTTTTCAGTGAGTGACATTTTTTGAACTAAATTTGTCGATTTTAAACTGATAATGGGCACATTAAGTCATTATAGTCACACCATGTATTGAATTGAGGTGTGGTTGATTCCTAAATATCTCAAATAACTTATGAATCATTTCTATAGAGTATAAAAACAATCATAATAAGTTTTCTTACTTGTGAGTATGTAAGTTTTCCTTTTTTCTAAAATTAATGTAATTTTTTATTAAAAAGAAACACTCGGAGTCATATCACTCACACTGTGTGTTGGATTGAGGTGTGGTTTATTCCTACATGCCCTAAAGTATCAAAAAAATCCTAAATGTAAATTTTACCATTTTCTACTACATTTCTATGTATAACTACTAAGGATGAATGTTGAATAAATGTTCTTAGCTGAAAACCCTTTCTCATAGTTGAAATTCATAAGATCAAATACATTCAATAATGAGAAACATTTTTCAGTAAATAACATCATCATAATATGTAGTGTGGAAATTTCCACAAAAAATGAAATGAAAATGGGAAACATGGAAACATTGGCAGAAAGAATCAATTTATCTCTTTCGTGGCTTGTTGTATATAGTTGAAAGGAAAATATGACTTCCATGAAGATCTGTAATAAAACTAAATAATTATTATATAAAACGATAAAGAAATTAACTTACAAATAGTAGATAAAATGATGACAAAATTAATTAAATAATCACTTTTTCCTAATGGTTGTATGCATTCTTGACACATTTCCTTGTTTTCATTATGTAATTTGCAGGCTTAAAGTCCAATCCCTCATGAGAAAGAGTAGCCTTGAAAAAAAAAACCTAACTCAAAAAAAATAATCTACTTGTACAAAAACCAATTATTATATGTTTAATAATTAAAAGAAATAAATTAAACATAAATATGAAACAATACATAAATTCTATGAATAATGATTTTACTGTGAAAATTTTTTTGCCCACCGGGATATACTAATGATAAAGCAAGAATGATGATAAAAATGAAAATAGTTCTCTCCAAACAATCAATCAATGAGTGAGGAGGCTGAGGAGAAAATAATATACATTATATTGAAGCTTTGAATCATCTAATAGAAAGTAAATATATCCTATTGGTTTTATAAAATATTCATTTTTTACAATAAATAATTACACATAAGATATTCATATACAAAGGTGAATGCCTCCCATTTATGAGAATTACATCGATGGTAATCGGAGATTCCTAATGGTGGAACCAAAAGGAAATGTCAAAGAATGATATGTTTTTATATGGATTAAAGTATAAAATACATATTTTATGTTTTATGTTTGATAATTTAAATGAAATTATTTTTAATATGTATTATTGAGTGGGTTATCATTTCAAAGATGGATATATTTTTATCAACAATATAAAATACAAGTGAGGTTGAAATAAATGAATAAAATTTCATTGGTGATTGGAATGATTGAGTTCCAAAAAGAGCCTATATTATTTGGAGAGGCTGAGAAATATGATAATTGGATCATATCTATACATGAGGATCTCGATCCTAATAAGAACAGTGTTACAAGATGATCTTGATATAAAATATAAAAATAAAGGCTTCATATAGGTCAAGTTGTTTTATATATTGTTCCAAAAAATGTCCTTTAGTTTAAAAATACATAAGTTTTTTTAAATTTGTTTTCCAAATTCTGTAAAACTCATAACATAAAAGTTCATGGCAATGTATTTTATTGAATCATATTTTTATGTCATGTAATTAAGATGTTCACATTTGTGGGGAATCATGTTACCACTAGAAGGACATAAAAAATGAAATTATTTTTAGGTTAGTAAAACATAAAATTTAATAGAATTAAAAATAAATAATTAAAATAGAATGTCATTAATTTATTAACTCACAACTGATAAAGTTAACTTGAAGTGGAATTCTATAGGTCTACTGATTTTATTCTTGAAAAATATTTTTTATTTCGACCGAATATATTATTTTAAAACTTATTTGTTAAATTTTAATCAATAAATGTGGAAATTTTATTTTTTCAAAATTAGTTAAATCTACTGGTATAATATTTATTATTGATTCATTTCAAATATTCATTAAAATTTAAATAATAAAGAAATTGTTCTTCCTAAATAAGTTACTTTGCAAAGAAAATATCAAATTGAGAAATATTTTGTTTGATCATCAAGGATTAAGAATAAAAAATTCAATCAACAATGTACTCTTCTTCTCCACCATATAATGAGAAAATATTTTGCTTCTTAAAAAACTATGATGCAATGGTTTTTTCTAGAATATGACACATTCTGATTGTTTAATTTTTTACAATATTTCAACAACAAAAAACAATATATCAATTAAATTTTATCTCAAAATCAATCATTCCAACAGAATATTTTCTAATGATTATTGAACATTAATCCTCTTTGACTTTTCTTTTTATATCATTTAAATCATATTATTTAAATTCAAATTCAAATATTTAAAAAATAAAAACTAGAAAACATTATATTTTTTCAAAAAGTAGTTAAATAAATAAGTTAATGAATTGAACATTTATAATAATTTTTCTCATCTAATTTTAATGATTCATCGGAATAATTTGATTTTTATATTTCATAAGTGACCCCTAAATCTATCCAGAATCATGAAGTAATTCATAGTTATCCAAAATAAATCCATTAATTTTACACCATATTTCAGTGCTCATTATCCTAAGAAAAAATTTCAAGAAAAAATCATTTTATATTTGATCCCATGTGTCATATATTTCATCATCCATTTTTTGGAAACAGCTTCTATAATTTCCTTTCAAATAGAAGATGATAAGACTTTATTTCAATTCCTCCTCACTAAACCCACTCAATGTCAATTGTTTCATGAAAAAATATAAGACCCCAAGGATGTCATATATTTCATTATCCGAGTTATTTGGAATGTAATATTCCAAAAAATGACAACACTGATAGCTATATGGATGATTCTTTTAAAATTTGATGCCTGAAAAGCGGTATATGTCTTGGAATATAGGTATTGAGATCCTATTATACCTCACAACAACATGAACCAACATTAGTTTTGACATATTTCAAGTCTAACAATATCAATGTTGTCCCAAGGAGACCCAGATGATATCAAAGAACACAGTAATTTAGTATATCTAAAAAATGAATTTTGGGTTGTTTTATTGTAGAATTGTGCAACTAGACATGTGGAGATACATGAATGCAGAATGAGAAGTTCTGTTGGATAACTGAGGGAAATTTGAGATATCAAAAAATATTGATTTCATTTGAGTTATGGTTTCATTTAACCCTTAAATCACTCGAGACTTGGATTCGAACCCTGAAATAGTTGGAGATTTGATTCTGACCAAGATTTGATCTTGGATTCGAAAAAAAGGAGTGACAGAAGAAGGTATCTTCTGCAAAGATCTTTAGAAATCACGAACTAGTTCATGATTGATAGGGTTCTTAAAATAGATTGTGACACTTTTATCAATGCTTAAAAAAAAGAACACATAAAGATACCTTTTATTAGGGATAAGTTAATAAGTTCTAATAAATCTCTATTTTTATCAGTGCTAAAAAAGTACTGATAAATAATGATAATACTTTTAAAAAAGTATAATTATTATATATAATTATAATACTTATAATAATACCTTTTATAATATAATAATTTTATAATTACTTGAATATATAATTATTTATTTATAATTATATAAATACATTTTAAAAAAATATGTATATCATTATATATATAATTATATATATATGAACAATTTAAATATATTCATTATTTAAATAAATTTATTATAATATTATAATTATTTATTTATAATTAAATAAATACTTTTAAGAATTATTATTTATTTATTTATAATTATAAGTGTATAAAAATAGTAAATATACATGTATAAATAAATTTCTTTCTAAATGTTTTTTTTAAATGTTTTTTTAACATTATTAATGAATATTCAATATCAAGTTCATGCATGTTAAAGATGAGTAAAATTAACTAATTAAAAATGATTACAATATATTAAAAAATTGGATAAGTTTTATTAATATGACACATTAAAGAATGGATATATATAGAAATAATTATGAATACAAATTGAAAATATTAAAACATATTAAATAATTATAAAGTAATTAAATAATATAAATTTATTAAATTCAAAAAAAATATTATTATGTGTGTGTATGTGTATAAAAATGCATTAATTATTTTCATGTGAAATCAATATAATATGTTTGATCTATGTAACAAATTGAAAAATAAAACAAAAATCAATTATGTCCATTACTTGCTCCAATTAGTCAGTGTTTTTAATTCATATTAATTTTTACTAATAAATCATTATTTACTAAATACATTATTATTTAATGTAATGAATAAGTACTATTTTGTACTACATAAGTCATATTTATATACATTAGTATATATTTATATATTTAACATATACTCTTTTTTAACATTATCAATAATCATCTAATTAATAAAATATTTAATATTTTTCTCAAATTAAATATTTTAAATTTTAATTTGTTTAATTCTCATTTTTCATATATCTATATATTTAATACATATTATTTACTAGTATATATAATTTATATATATTATAATCATTTTATTCATTTTTATCAATAATTAATTAATATATAAAATGTGTAATATTATTTTTAGAAAACTCATTTTTTATTTTTTATTTTTTTAGACATTTATCAGTGCTACAAAAATAATGATAAATTATTATTTTATGAGAACGAAAAAATATATTACTCCTAAAGGGTACCCTTTATTAGTAAAAAAAATAAAGCACCTATAATGTGAACTTTTTCAATGCTAAAAAGGGAAGATAAAGTGTTAAGTTTATAAGATCTTTTTTAGTGCTGATAAAGATTCCATTTATCAGCACTTTTTTCTTACACAAATAAATTCAAGAACTATTAAATTAATGTTTTTTAGTATTGTTAGATATCGATACATTTTGGTGACACTGAGGTTAACTGGCCAAATTAAGGTGTGGAATTCCCACTTCATGTCCTCTTTAAGGTATTCTGGGATCCATACATTCCCCTGGAACAACAAGGTATCATCCCCATACAAAATAAAAACTAAATATGTATCATCATCTGAAACATTTTCCCTCAAGACAAGGCCTTCAGGATCAGATAATTTTCTCGTTCTAACCCATTCCAAAGTAGTAGAAGTCACTATTAAGTCTGAGAGGGTAATCTGACAATGGTATTCATGAACTTGAACATGAATTTCTGAAAATGTGTCCATAAGCAACAATTCACCACTATATTCTTTCGTATCTGGTGTCTAAGTATTTTGGCTCAGAGCATCAATAGATAAATTTTCCATACTAATTGTATAGCCCACTCAAAAATTAAATGACTATAGGTACTAAACCCACCTGTATTTCTTGATATTTAGGTATGAATGTGTTTAAATTTACTTCAATATTTTTTATTAGTGAATACCAAAAAACTCTCCCCCAAAATATAGAGTCTCTAATAGAGTATGTCATATACAACAAAAGTGAGCTCGTGGTTGTGCATCGGGTAATTCCACTCATGATGCCTCAACTGACAAGACATGTATGCAATGACTCGCTCGTACTATATCGGAACAGATCCAAGACAGATACTTGATGCATCATAGTACATAGTGTACTCCTTCCTGGCATTGGAAGAATTAGTTTTGGGGAGAAAGTAAATTGACCCTTGAACTCGTAAAAGGTTGCTTCACGATCTTCAGACCAAAAGAATTTCACACACTTATTTTTCAAGCTCGTAAAAAAGCACGTTAAGGTTTAATAAATCCTAGATTAAGCACCTTTAATATCAAGCTAGCCCTATTAAACACTAAATGTAAAATATGTTCTTGAAAATCTCCCAGGAAACTGCAGTTCTCATATTCATTGGGTCTATAGAAACTCTGGACTTTAAGGTGATGTGACCTAGGAAGTAGACTTTTCCTATCCAAAAGTGGCATTAAATGAGCTTAGGATGGAGATGATTCTCTCTCAGTGTATTCAGTAAGATCTCAATATGGTTTTCATGGTCATTTATGGAGCGTGAATACACCAAGATATATTCAATAAATACAACTGCAAATGAATCTAGATATTGGTGGAAAACCCAATTCATAACATCTATAAAGAATAATGGTGTCTTCATGAGTCTGAACAACATAACCATGTACCTCTATAGACCATACCTTCTTATGAATGTTGTGATTGGTTTTTACTGACTCTAGAAATGAACCAGGTGATAGATCGACCTCAAATATATCTTTGAAAACACTTTATCTCCTCATATGTGATCAAAGAGGTCTTTTATTATTGGAAATGGATATCAGTTCTTGATAATGATCTAATTTGACCAATGTTAATCCATAAAAAGCCTGAGGGTACCATCTGACATCTTTGAAAAAAGGACTGGTGAACCCCAAGGATAATTTTGGGGGTGTATAAATCCTTTGGCCTCTAGATCCTCCAACAACTTGTTGACCACTGTAATCTCCTTAGACGCCATCCTATAAGGAGGAATGGACACTTGAGTTACTCTTGGAATAAACTCAATAGTAAAAACTACCCATTGCACCAGAGGTAGACTAGAGAAGTTATTAGGAAATATGCCTCTGAAATTCTCTACTATAGGACAAAAATAGTGGGTCGTAACCCCTGGTCATCTAGAAAAAGACTAGAAATATGAGTTGTAGCACTTCCCAGCCTCTACTTCTCAGGTCCTTCTCATGTCGCACTAACATACCATTCACCCTTATACACATTCCTAACATCCTCTAGTGATATAATTGTCACCCTATGAGAATAATAGTCAATATTGGGACAATATGTAACTAACTAGTTAATCTCAATGATTTACTCAAATATAATCATGTAGAGGATGAATAGGATCCATAAAAATGATATCTTCTTATCTAAATAAGAAAATCCTTACAATAGAAAATTCCCTCTAATCGGATAACTAATTTGGTGTCTAGCATCATAACACCATGACAGTGTTTGATCTCAAGGAATAGACATTCATTGATTTCCTCAGATATAATTTAGTGAGACACACCTATGTAAAATAAAGAATACACTAAAGTGGAGGCTATTAGAATCGTACGTTGTATATTTGAAGTCATGGTTCTCTGCTCCTGAGGAATATGTTGAACTACATGAAATTGGCATGTACCCTGACCAAGCCCGCTCTACTAGCACTGAGAATCATAAGTCTGACAATCACTAACCTAATTTCCACCTCATCCTGATTAAATGATGGTATTTCATCTACTTTCCATGCATGATCCTACTAATCTAGCTCATGTCGAAGGAGTATGTGCAGATCGCCACTCACTAGACACTAGAGGGAAACTCCAACAGAAATGCTGAATATAGACCATCCTACCATAGCCTCTACATGAGACTGGATCATGTGGGAATTGTGGTTTTTTATGACTTGTATTTCTATAGTAGGGATATATATGAAATCGTACTTCATGAGGAGCCTAACTATAGCTTCCTCTACAAGTATCCTCAAAATACAACTTTCTCCAAGAAGATGAACCATTAATAGCTCTAAGAGCTAAACCACCCAGACTCACACCATCATATTCCCTCGAGTTTCGATCTATAATAAGGGTCTAGTTAATAATTTCAAAAATGGTGGTCATCCTGAACACATTGACCTGTGATCAAATGGTGTATACCATCCCATCCTCATATCGCCTAGGAATCATAATATCATAAGAAACTAGAGTAGAATCGAATAATTATAGTAATGTGACATGAGAAGAGTATTCCAAAACTATCATACTCCCCTAATGTAGGTTTAAGAATTATCAATCTCTTTCAGCCCTCATTGTTTGTGCAAAGATGTATTCATAGAAGATTTCCTGAAAATCATCGCATACCAAATCACAATGTCGATCAGCTTGGGGGATAACATCCCACAACCTTATAGTATAATCATGAATCATATACATTAATATAATTACTATCCACTATATAGGTTCCTATAAGAGATCCAATATAGATCAGATAGCCTTGATCCAAGACTCCACGACATGTGGTCCACCATCCTCCAAGGAGGGAGGATGCTGCTACTGAAACTCGTGAGTCAAATCTGTCATACTCAGGGCAGGTCGAACTAAACCTTGCATTGATTGCAACATATGTTAGAATACTTCTCAGAACTGAGCATCATGGACTATTTCAGTTATAAGAAGTGGTACCATAGGTGTTTCTATATAAGGACTCACTAGTGGCTTAAGACCCAAAACCTAAGGACATTGGTTGTTACCTCCTTCAGGGAATGTGACCAGAGGAAGTCATAGTGTCATGACACTACAATGCCAAACTCATGCCTTAGAATAGATTTGAACAATTTAGAATTTTTCATTTTAGAAAATAGGACATGTATAAATCCTTCCTCCAAGAAAGATCATGCCTATCTTCCTACAACCAAAGTCAGATATAGATGGTATAAGGAGACCATAACAGGCCATAAGAACGATCATAGATACCCCAGTACCCATTTCTATAGTCGGGCTCAGGTCCAAGTCTTCATGTCTGATGTATATAAGATGGTTTTTTCCAATTTTAAAAGTAATTTTCATTTTTAATTTGTGATTTTTAATATATATATATATATATATATATCACTTTAAATCGTTGAATTAAATGAATTATAATTTCTGATCCATAAGGTCTCTTACTCCTTATGAACCAAAACAAGGCGTCCACTTAACCCACACCATATCACGATGTAGCTTATGTGACCAATGGTCTGTAGCTCAACATGCCAAAATTGAAAACATAAGGTTTCTTCTTTATCCAATTCAGGAAAGCACTATTAGGTTAAGGCAGGGACTTTAAGGATACATTATGTTTTCAAGTCCCTATAAGAAATGTCATCACAATTCTATGCATATTCAAGGAAGAATCAACATGAAATTGGAAAATTAACTCTAAAAATAAACATGAAATGGAAAATTCATGTAATATTATTCCTAATGTATAGGACTCTGAGTATTTACATATAAAATTAATATATAATATAAGGATCACGACATTGAGTCTCTGTGAAACAACACTTTTTTAATATAATTATTTAAACAATATAGTTATAACCTTGCCATTAAATATAATTTTCTTGCTTCTATGAATTGAATTCAAAAAATAGACACACACAATTACGATGATTAAGATATTTAGATTCTTATAGGATCAACTTAATTTTTAGTGAATAGTAACATGGCCCTTTTGAATAGTAAGTTTACCCTTATGAATAGTTATAAGACCCTTATAAATAGTAAATCATTAAAATTATTTGTAACATCGCCCATGATTGAATAAATAAAATTTAAACATATTATAAATGAAATTATGATATAATTATATCATTTTATAAGTAATTAAATTTTTTAGAAATTATTAATTAAGTATTGGAATATTTAAAAAAGGGAAATATTTATTTAAAATTTAATAATAAATATAATGATTCAAAAGAATATTTATTTTCATAAAATATAATCATAGATTTTTTTTCTTATGATTATGAGATAATTTTATGAGACCTGAGTTAATTTTTCAAAGGGTCATTAAATCGGTTATAATTTTAAAATTGGTATTTTTTGAGTAAATGGTGATTTTAATTAAAAAAAATTAATTTCTAATATCTAGAAATTTATTTTCGTAAAATATATTTAATTTTATAATTATACGCATCAAAAAAATTAGGTTGAATTTATGCCATTTTTCTACAATAGTTTAATTTTCACTGAATAGTAAAAAATACAGTTTTTAAATCATGGTATTTTTTTAACAACGTCAAAAGTTATTTATGATATAAAATTTATGAAACTTATCGAATAAATAAATAAGTATGTTATGAGATAAATGTTTTATATAAATAATTGAGGACAAATAAATTATATTCTTCTTGATAATTTTAGAAGAATCATCTTTATTATTGGCATAGTGCCTACACCACACTAACAAAGCCAATTTTGTTCCTTAAAATAATTATTAAGAGATAAAAATTATTTTTAGGGAAATTTTATTAATTATTATGTATAATGTATGTTTTGGATGATAATTTATAATTTTATAGTTATATAATATTAATCTTATCTAAATGCCTGTATAATTATTACATAGGGCTAGAAATGACCAAAAAAACAAATTTATGAAGTTTTCTTGTTATGTATATGGGTGAATATACATAATTAATGAATATAGAATTTTATTTCAAACAAAATTAATTTTTTTTATGATAGAACTTTATTTTTAATTTTTAATAAACATTAATGATTATGCAACGCTGATTTTGTGCTTGTGTAAGAATAAGAAAAATAAACAACGTGTTTTTAATTAACATTATAATAATTATTAAATGACCCATATTTTTATTAAAACATTTTATATAAAAAAAATTATACCATTATCAAGTTTTTATTTGAATTTGGGACATTTTGGATCCACATGAATCACTTTAAGGTCTTTATAATATTTTATTTCAAATTAAAGTCAAATTGCCACATTATAGTTTTTAATTTGTAGAATATTTTAATATGGGGTTTTCTAGAAGTTATATTCAAAAAAATATTATTTGATAATATAATAAAATTATAGTTCTCGTGGAATTTTTTTTTTAATTTTTAGAAAAAAAATAAATACCATAATGGATTTCACAATAATGATGTAGTAGTAATTAAATTAATGAATAAATCAATTTAATGATATTAAGAACAAAAAAAATAAAATCAATTTGATGTTTTTAAGATAATTAATGTTTTCCATATGTCAATATGATATATATATATATGATATAATAAAAAAATTATTTGAATTTTAAACATTTTTTTGATGTTTTTAATGTTGTAGTTATGAATAGTTTTTATTTTGAAAGAAAATATTTTTCCTGAATAAAATATATTATTAAATTATATAAAATTCACAAAATTATTGAAAAATTACAAAAATGATCATATTCCTTCGAAAATGTAATACCATTTTGTTTTAGTCCTTTTCGGAATTATTAAACCCTAAAATAGGTTTGTTATATTTTAATAATTTGACTAATTCTTATGTTACCCATCACCTCAATTATAAAAGTAGGATCCCTTCTTCACAGGTTTTCATCACCCTAAGCCTTATTTCTTGGATACCCTCTACCAAATTCACTCCCACTCATCCCCTGACTTATTATAGTACTTTTGGTCTCACAAAAAGATATCTTCCTAGATCCTTAAAGATGTTTTCAATAATAAAATTTAAAGAGGTAATATTTCTCCTTCTCATTCAAATTCTTTCCCACTTATACCTTATCCACCTATTATCCAATGATTCATGATAAGTATAGTATAATATAAATACTTTTATTTTGTCATGTTTATGGAAAAATCATCATAAAATCTCTCATATTCTTTATTTATTCTTAAATAACGAAATCGTCATTCGTGTTGTATCAATTCAATGCCTTCATGGATGATGGTTCTTTATTTCCCTTTTACTAAAATCATTTAATGTTTTAATTCACATATAATTTTTTAAAATGAAATAAGTAAATATATATTATCACTTCTGTATTGTTAATTATTTTGGAAAATAAATACCATAATAAACTAACCTTGGAAACCCTGAAAAGAACACACCCAAAACAACATAAATAACAAAATATTGTTTATAAATGGGTGGAAAATGTTATAAGAAGATTATATAAGGTAATATAAATATGATCTTAGTTATCTAATAAAGTAATAAAACTATTCAAACCATTATACATGATTTTAGAATAAATTTGAATCAAGTTGAACCTGATTTAAGGGATATCTTAACTCAATTTCTATTTATTGAGTTAAACATCTATGTCATTGGTTATGTTTTTTCCAAGAATATATGTGAATTAACTCTGATTGTTATATAATGTATATCCCCACATATTTTATGGATTTATATTTTCCACACATAATTAGGTCATTGATGTTTCCTCACTATAATGATACAATCTTTGAAAGCGTTAATTTCTCAATCTCATTATTATCCTAGATTGTTTATACGTAGGTATTTATTGGGACATATTTATCATCCATATCCATGTTTTTTAAAAATTATTTTCAAAAGGAATACTTTTAAGGTTTTATATAAGGACTCTAGCTATTACATAATTTTAAATATTTCAAATTTTTATTATTCAAAATCTTTCTCAAGCATGTCCATGTTTTCAAAATGGGTATTGTGGATTTACTTACAAGGACATGAACATTTTAAAATACTAATTTTTAAATTTCTCTCAAATGTTTCGAAGTGGTATGTAACACATTGATTCAAAAAAATATCTTTTTAATTTCTTCTTTTATAAATTCATAACTTTTTGAATAAATGATCTCAATGTAAAAAGGGGAATTTTTCTCCAGAAATTTTATTGATTTTTTATAATATTTTCATCTATTTCAACTCCCTTGTTGATTCTTTTGTTTAATTAAGATTAATAGTTTACTATATCATCTACCATATTTTATTGAATGGTTTATGATTATTTTTACTATATATGTTTTATCTCGATACCATTCACCATATTACTATAAATGGTTAGTTATTATGATTACTTATTGGGGAAAGTTATTTACATTTCATATATTTGTTTCAATATGAATGTATATGTTGATTCTATTTCTCCCCTTTCATATGAGGAATCAATTGGACTTAGTAAGTTTTGGGTGGGACTTATTATATCCCCTTAATGCATTAGTGGGTCTCATGAGAATAACTAGTTTATGTTTTTACCCATTTATGTATGTTTTGGCATGATGCCTTGATGTCATGGTTATGATTTTCCTCATTATGAATTCCCTCATTATAAAACATTTAATTGATAATCCATGTGATTATTCAAGTAGTATAATATCCATGGTTTTGTTTTATTATTACATTATTTTTATCTTTTATTTATTCCATATTATTCTCAAGGTTATGTTTTAATGGCGTGTGTTCTTTACATATTTACCACGAATTGTTATTTATGCTTTCACTGTATTAATTACCCTTACTGAGCATATGAGCTCACCCCTTTCTTATGTTTCTTTTCCTTGTATTATGAAGAATAAAATAATTAATATGATTACAAGGATACATTTTATTTCATTTTATATTGTATTATGTTTTATTTTCTTTTCCCAACGTATTATGAGTATTATTAATGCAATCATTTCATCCAAGACTAATATATTGATCAGTCCTTTGGGATTTGATTCCTTGTAATCATGCCAATATAATAAAGTAATTCACCAACTCTGTTGTTATAGGTTTAGGAATTTATATTTGGTATCATAGTAAGGAATATCATGAACCTTGGAAACTAGATTTAGAAAAAATAGATTAGGGAATATAATCGTAAGATAGAATTTGAGGATAATTGTAGAAAAACAACCTAAAATTTTGGTAATTCAGAGATTATGTGGGTATTTCAAGAAATACATCCCCGACTGGATACTATAATTGGACGTGGTTCTGGAATAGATGTACCAAAGGGTAATAACTCTAAGAAGGTGTCTCAATCCTGACTCGAAGTGACCTAGTACATGAAAACTAGCCTTACAGTGCATCCAGATTAACACTCATGAGGGATATTCTTAGGATAATTTACATTTTATTTACAAACCATAATGACGAATTTAAATGTAAAAATGTCCTCAAGGAAACCATGTTTATGATTATGAGATTAGCTACACATAAATTTTTCAATTAATGTTTAGTATTTCACTAATATTGAGATTATACATTATGTTTCATAATGTTATGAAAGAATCTAGTGTATGAAATTGTTTAGAAATGGTGCCTACCGGGAAGAAGGGGAACCACATAAATGTACATAATCCAAATAATAAGAATGATAATTTATTTAATGGATTTAAGCTATTATTTCAAATGGAACTAGTTTCTCAAACAATCTCATCATATGAGAAGATGATATAATATCCTAAAAAGAAGAAGAAAGATTTTTCGAGGTATTATAGATTCGGAAGCAAATAAGAGAAGAGGAGGAAATCTAGGAAAAATATAGATAAAGGGAAGAAGGAAAAGATTTATTTTCCCACATGTGATAATTGTGGAAGGAAACACTTTGGTATATGCTTAAAAGTTACGGGAGTTTTTTATAAGTGTGAAGTGAAATTCCACCATTCTTGTGATTTCAAGGGTAATAATTTATTTCCAATGTACAATGATTGAATACAAAGTAAATTGGACACTACACAAATCAATGTCCCATGAATCAAAGGAATATACACCAAGAGAAAAAAATGGACCATGGTGAGTATTATTATACTACCATAGATGAAGAGGATTGTTAAATGTTATTATGTTTTAAATTCAATAATTATTTATTTTGAATATTTTACTCAATGATGTACTTGATATAACAATTATAGAATATATAAGTATTTTACAACAATACTATTTCATTTGGGATCTGAAGACGTGTGAGGAATGGTACTAAAGAAAAGTGACTCAGTAGAAAGTTAAACTTTTGTAAAAATATGTGGTTGAGGGAAATAAAACCCTTAATATGTTCCTGATAATGAGATATTGATTTTGGAAAAAAGAAATGAATTATTTGGATGACGTAAATTGGATTGCACGTACGATCTTGGATCTGAATAATGGAATGTTGACCAAGTGGAAAAGTCTACAACATTTTGGACTTAAAGAATATATCCAAATTCCTATGATTTATATACAGAATAAGAAAGCATGAGAATATTCAATAAGTTTTTATGGTAATTCAAGTCATTACTATGATACAACAGAATAAAAGTAGAATGTACTCACATGATTTTAGGTGTGATTAAGATCCACTTGAAGTTTTTTGATAAGTTCATTATGATAATTTAGTGACCTTATTTCTAAAGTGTTGGATCATTATATTTTGTAAAAGTTTAACATTTATTACATGGTTGAATTTGATCTTTGGACAAGGTTGCAGAGATTATTTTACCCAATGATACAACTTGGGACATTAAATGAGGTAGGAATAGGTAAAGTCACAATTGAAGGATAATATTGTGTTTATAGAAATGTATCATGTACTAATATTTCATTACATTATTATAGAGTGAAATACTTCCTCAGAATTAGGGAATGGATGTTGAACCCAAAAAAATGTTTTCCTAGTACTTTATTTTTTTATGTGAATTTCCCACAAAGGTATTTTATAGTATCAACTTTTTTTTGAACTGAAATTTCAAATTGTAAGGATGCAATTTATTGAAGGAGGGGAGAATATAAGACCCGCAAATATTTACAACTAAATTTAATACAGAATGTAACAAACACGGCACTGAATCTCTGTGAAATAACAATTTGTTATTACAATTATTTAAACAATATATTTATAACCTAACCATTAAACATAATTTTTCTGCTTTTTGAATTGAATTTTTAAAACTTGACATACACGGTTTCAATCGGTAAGATATTTAGAGTCTGATATGATCAACTTATATTTCGGTGAATAGTAACATGACCCTATTGAATAGTAATGTGACACTTATGAATAGTAATATGACACTCATGAATAGTAAATTGGGAAAATTAATAGTAACCTCACCCATGAATTTATAAATGAAATGTTTGCATCTTATAAACGAATGTATGATATAATTATATTGTAGTATATGTAATTAAATGTTTTAGAAAGTATTAATTAATTAATAGTATTTTTATAAAACATAAATTTTTATTTAAAATTTATAATTAATATAATATTTCAAAATAAATTATATTTTCACAAAATAGAGTCATAAGTTAATATTGTTTTATATTATTATTATGAGATAATTTTATGAGACCTGAGTTAATTTTTCAAAGTTTCATTAAATCGGATATAATTTTAAAAATGGTATTTTTTGAGTAAATGATGATTTTAATTAAAATATTAATTTTACATAACTAGAAAATTATTTTGATAAATTATGGTTCATTTTTTAATTCTACATGTTGAAAAAGGGCTACGAAGAAATTATGGAATTTTTTTGAATTAGTTCAATTTTTAGTGAATAGTAAAAAAAATACAGTTTTCAAAACATGCCCTTTTTTATGTGACAACGTCAAGATATATTTATTATATAAAATTTATTAGACTTATGGAATAAATTAATAATGATTTTATAATAGATTTTTTTTATATAAATAATTTAGGACATAAAAATCATATTTTTCTTGATAAGAATAAAAGAATCATTGTCATTATCGACGCAGTGCATGAATCGGGTCGGCAAAGCCAATTTGGTTCCATAAAAATAATAATTAAGAGATAAAAATATTATCAATACATTTTTATAAATTATTATTTATAATGGATATTTTAGAGGATGATTTCAAAATATATAGTTATATAATATTAATCATATCCAAATGAATGTGAAATCCTTACACAAGGCAAGAAAAGACAAAATTAAAAATTTAAGAAGTTGTGTTGTTATGTATATGAGTGAATATACATAATGAATGAAAATAGAATTTTATTTTAATCATAATTTTTTTATTTATATGATATTAATTTATTTTTTATTTTTAATCAACATTAATGGTTATGTAATGCCGTTGCAGTGCTTGTTCAAGAATAAGAAAAATAAACATAGTGTTTTTAATTAAAATTATTAGAATTATTAAATGACCCATGTCTTTTATAAAACATTATATATAAGAAATTTTATGCCATTATCAGGTTTTTATTTTAATTTGGGAAATTTTGGAGCCACATGAATCACTTAAAAGTATTTACAATACTTTTTCCAAATGTAAATCGTGTTGTCACATTAAAGTTTTTAATTTTAATGATATTTTAAAAAGGGGTTTTCTAAATGTTTTATTCAAAAAAAATTCATTATAAAGATAATTAAATTATATTTCTAATATAATTTTATTTTTAATTTTTATAAAAAAATTATTATAATGGCCTTCAAAAATATGATGCGGTATTAATTTAATTAATGAATAAATCAAATTACCAAAATTAAATATATAAAAAATTTGAGGTTTTTAGTCTAATATCTATTTTCCTAGATTAATGTTATTTTTCTATTATATAAAAAAACTATTTGAATTTGAAACATTGTTTTGATGTGTTTAAATTCATATTTATGAATAGTTTTTATTTTAACAAAAATTATTTTTTATGAAAAAAAATATATTATTAAATTATTTAAAAATAAAAAAATTATTGAATAGGAAACAAATTATTGATTCCTTCTAAAATTCAGTATTCTTTATTTTAAGTCCTTGTGTAATTTTTAAACTCTTTAATAGATTTATTATATTTTAATCATTCAAGTAATTCATATGTCACCCCTCACCTCAATTACAAAAGGTGACTTCTCACCACCCTAAGACTTATTTCTTAGATGACCTCTGATGAATTCGCTCCTACTCATCCACTAACACATTATAGATCATCTTATGTCACAAAATAACCACTTTCAAGAGCCTTAAGGTTGTATTCAAAGGGAAATTTTCAATATGTAATATTCCATCTTCTTCTCATTCAAATTATTTCACACTTCTACCTTATTCATACCTATTATCAAATGGTTAATGAAAACTCTAGTATAATATATATACTGTAATGTTGTTTTTTTATGGAAAAATAATCATAAAATCTCTCATCTTATTCTCTTATTCTTAAATAATGAAATCGGTGTCTGTGGTGCATCAATTAAACGCATTTGTGGATATTGATTTTTCATTTCACTTTTACCGAAATCATGGAAGGTTTAAATTGACATATAATTTCTTAAAATGAAATAAAGATATATATGTTATCACTTCTTTATTTTAACTTATTTGTTATAAAAAATACCATAATAAAATGACCTTGGAAACCATGAAAAGAACTCTCCTGAAACAATAGAAATAACAAAATATTACTAATAAATGGGTGGAAATGTTATAAGAATATTATGTAAGTAATTATAAACCTATGTTTAGTTATTTAATAAATTAATAACACAATTCAACCTATTATACAAGAGGTTTGAACAAATTTGAAGGCAGTACAACCTGAGGTAAGGGTATCATAAGTCAATTTCAAACCATTGAGTTAAAAATCTATGTCATTGGGATTTTTTTATATAAGAATATGTGTGAATGACCAATGATTGGTTTATAATATATATCCACTTATATTGATTGGATTTATATTTTACACACATAATTATGTCATTGAGTTTTCCTCACTCTGATGATTTGATCTTTGAAAGGGTTAATTTTACAGTCTCGTTATTATCCAATATTGTTTATACGTAAATATTTATTGGGACATATTTATCGTCCATGTCCATGTATTTTTTAAAATATTTTAAAAGGGGGTATTTTGAGGTTTTATGTAAGGAATATTTAACTAAAACATCATTTTAACTGTTTCAAATATTTATTCTTCTAAATCTTTCTCATTCATGTCCATGTTTTCAAAATGGGTTTTATGGATTTGTTTATAAGGACATGAATATTTTAAAATAATAATTTTTGGATTTCAATCAAAGTATTAAAGTTGGTATGGGACACTTTTTTTCTAAAAAATATCTTTTAAATTCCTTCTTATATAAGTGTGCAGATTTTTAAATAAATGATTTCAATGTAAAGAAAATGTATTTTATTAAGAAATTTTAATGATTTTATTAGAGTATTTTCATATATTTCCACACCATTATTCATTATTATGTTTAATTGTGATTAATATTTTATGATATCATCTACCATATTTTATTTAATGGATTATGATTAGTTTGACTATGGATGTGTTATCTTAATACCATTCACCATATTACTCTAAATGGTTAGTGATTATGTTTACTGATTGGGGAAATTTATTAACATTTCATATGTCAGTTCCAATATGAATGTATATTTTGATTATTTTCTATCCTTTCATATGAGGAATTCATTGGACTTAGTAATTATTGGTTGGGGCCCGCTATAACCCCTTGGTGCATCGGTAGGTCTCATGAGACAAACTAGTTTGGGTTTTTACCCATTTATGTATATCCTTGGATTGAGATATTGATAGTATGGTTATGATGTCCCCTATTATACATTACATCATTATGAAACTAGTAATTTATAGTCCATGTGATTATTCTACTACTATAATATTCATGGTTATATTTTATTATTACATTATTTTCATCTTTTATACATTCCATCTTATGCTTAAGATTATGTTTTAATAAAACATGTTATTTAGCTATTCATCGTGACTTATTATTTATGCTTCCACTTGATTACTTACCCTTACTAAGCATCTAATATCACCTCTTTATTAGGTTACCTTTCCCTAGGATATAATGAAGAAAACATTGAATAAGCTTTCAAGGATATAGTTTATTTATTTCTATATTGTAACATGTTTTATTTTATTTTCCCAATGTATTATGGGTATCATGAATGCAATATGGTCTTAAAAGACTTTTAAACTAGTCAGTCATTTAAGATTTTTTTCCTTTATAATTATTCCAATGTAATAATGTAAGGCACCGGCTTCGGGATTCTAGGGTTATGGATTTACATAATGTGCCAAATAATGATGCATGGTCTAATGTAAGTCCCTCATTTCATCAGTCCGAGTAAATAAATTTCATTTCAAACACATAAATATTAGTAACATCCTAAAAAATTATGTCACTCAATGGTGAATTCATATCAAATATAAAAGTTATAAGAGATAACATCAATTTCCCATTTGATGAAATTTGGGTTTCCCTAAAACATGGGGTAGCTATGTCCATAAATAAGTTAAATTCCAAATCCCTTTAACTCGTAGTCTTTATTATAATACCCAAACACTAAGACAAAAGAAAAAAAGGCTATGTTACCACTTTGTAATGTCCAAACCTAATATCCACTTAAACCATTCCCCGATATGGTAGGACAGATAGCCTCAAGTGTGCTTCCCCATATGATAGAGGTAGTAGATAAGCATTGAGGGTGTAAAGGTGGTGCGGTGGGGAGACTATACCCTCATATTAGAGTGGTACAGTGGATACAATCATATATATTCAATAGAGGAGGCTTAATATAAATATACATAATAGATAAAGTTGGGAAACATAAATCAACAGAATAAACATAAATGCGTGGAAATATAAATAATTGAGAAACTGAGTAAATATAACAAAAGCCTCTATGATTTTTTTGATACTTATATTCAAGGAATGATGTAATGTAATAAGGAAATGGGTAGGTATAAGTAATTTACACTATATACCAAAAGGAAAAAAGGGTAAATAGATCCAAGCATCTCAAGTCTATGCCCGATCCTCTACTGCTAAGCTCAAACTATGGGTAAAGCATGTTAAGGACTAGTAGTAGGGTTCTTTCCCTTATCAGTAACAACAGATAGACAATCTTCTCAAGTAACAATGGAAGCCTGAGTAGGGCGTGAGATAAAATATCATTATTCCACCACTAATGGTGTCTACATTTATTCCAAGTAGTCATTGTAACTAAATAGTGCACAGGTATAATAGAATATGTAATAAAATTTTCAAATAAAAAACAAAGTCGCTTAGGTTCCTACGGGACCCTTGGTGGCTCTACCTTCTTCGGTTCATGGTGAGGAATCATCTGATCATTCACTAAATACATATTGTAAAGTCCCCAACCTGAAAGCCACTAAACCAGTGCTTCGGTCCGGGTAGTTACATGACCTTAATCATGCCTCCCTGTAGGCCAAAGGCTACCAACTAGCAGCAGGGGTCTATAGAGTAAAGTGGGGAGACTATACCCCCCCCCCTTTTTATCAGAGTAATCCAGAACAGAAATAAACCAAATATAAGAAACAATAACCAACAAAAAAGTAACATGTATAACAACCACTTCCAACAATAAATATGTCATGTCATACTACAAGTGAAAAAGTGAACAAAAGCCCAAGATAAAGACAATGGCAAAAATCCACAAGATGGTCCCAACTCCAAGTTCGGATCCTCCACCATGTGCTACCCATGTCCACTCAACTATCTAGAAAGTAACCTTCCCTTTTTCCTGACCTGCAAACATGTAGTCTTCTCAAGTACCCAATGGCAGCCCGAGCAGGGTGTGAGTACCACTTAGTAGGCCACCACCAATGGTGTCTAAAAAATATTCAGTAAAACAGGTACTTCATGAAAAAGGAATATGAATGATAACTTCCAAGTAATTATTTAAGGTTCTATTAACCAGTTCAGAGTCAAATCCATCTCCACTTCCATTACCATTCATTCACACTGATTATCATCACTTACCATTTCATCACATTTCCTTGGGTTAATCACATAAATTATGTTACATGGGTCAAGGACCAACAATAACATGCAAGAGGGAAAACACATGGTTATCCTATCTCACTAAGACAAACCCCTTCATAGCAACCATAACCTCACCTCAAATCATTAGTCCGGGAGGATCCAACCGTTAGAAGAAAAGGGCATCAGTCCTCATTCCTAACCAGTGCATTTAGGGTGGAGTTTAGAACCTCAGTCTCCACTCGACCCGTGGGCGTATATTATCAAGTCATACCCCACACTACCAATCCATGTGCACATGATTATATATATATATATATATCCATTAACCATCCAAGCCATTTCCCTTCAGCAAACACTATTAACAGCAACCCACGTGGGGATCCAAATCATGCCTTAACCCATTAACACTTTATCATTTCACATCATTTAACTATTCACCCAATTCCTATGTGTTATGCCTACCTCACTAAGCATTCAACACTAGACCCATAATCCATCCCATTATGGTCTTTAATCAGTTGACACATTAACCAATTTAACTCGTTCATCATTCCCATGAATCAACCATTCAACCCATTCCAATTTAACCCTAAGGTTATAACCAAGTCTAGGGGAATCACCTAAAATCTATTAAAAGTTTAATCAATCATGCCAAAATATTCCTCAAGGGCTCTACCATTTATTACAACAAGTTCACTTGTCTAATAACAAACCCTAAGTCCTGGGAAATCCATCCCACCCCATGGGTGTCCCTAATTAGGTCAAGTCATTCTCACGCTTCCCATGGGGATCGTGAGAGTTCCCATTTACCATTTTAAGCATCATTTATACCAAAACACATCAAGGATGATCAAAGATCTCCATGGAAACCATAAGCAAAGCCACACATGCATAAATCCACCATAAAACTATGGGATAACGTTTGTAGACCACCTATCTCGAAACCGCGGTTCAACGCATGCTCAATCGAGTCCTTAGACCTCAATCCGACCAGCCTTTGGATCTTCAACCTAGAACTCACCAAAAAGATAGGGTTTTAGATCTTCAGAACAAGAGGGAGAGAAGATACAAACCCTAAACCAAAAAGAGAAGTAAGTATGGGATTAGCCTTACCCGGAGCTTCGATCTACATCCAACAGCACCAAAAACACCTTATAAATGAGGGAGATCGACCTCTTGGAGCTCTTGGGTGATTTGGTTCGTCCCTAGGGTGAAGAAGGAGGAATGGAGAGGAAATCCCGAGTGGGATCTTAAAAAACCAGAGTGTCAATTTTGTAATTTTTACCAACTTTAAGAGGACGCACAGTTTAGCCACACGGTTTGAAAAACCATTCGCATGCTACTGTCCATAGGAGGAGGGGTCACACGGTTTACCTAGGCAGGCCGCACTGTTTTCCCTGGTCGTGCTCAGGTCTTGCGCTCTGGCTTGTCTTTCCCAGCGTTCCTTTTTTTTGTGCCCTGAGCCCCTGAAACACCCCCAAGACCTCCCATACTTTCATAACACATCCATTGAATCCTGAAACAAGAGATTCAACCAAAACATAAAGAAAAAATACCTTTCCAAAAACTGGGATCTTACAACCTCCCCACCTTATAACGGCTCATCCTCGAGCCGAGTTTCCAAGCCTCATTGATCCATTGAAGAGAAGATTTTGGGCCACTGGGCTCGCATATCTGATTCTCACTCCCAATTTTCTTCCTGAACATTCCCATGCTGCCATAGTACTCGCACTAATGGTGCAACCTTGCCTCGCAAGACCTTTTCACTAAAATCCACCACACGAACTGGATGCTCCTCAAAGGACGCATCGGCCTCAAGCTCCAACCCTCCACATCAACCACGTGAGATCAGTCAGGGTGATACCGTCGAAGCTGTGATACATGAAACACATCATGCATCCCACCATACCATTGTGGGAGAGCCAATCGGTAAGCCATCGGTCTGATCCTCTCCACAATATCAAAAGGTCCCACATACCTTGGTGCCAACTTACCCTACCTCCGAATCCGATGGTGACCCAACCATGGTGACACCCAAAGGAACACATTATCACCCATCGCAAACTCAAGGGGTCTACGACTCGGATCTGCATACGAATTATTCCTAATCTGATCCATATCCATCCACTTCCTGATCAACATAACTCTCTCTAACGTCTTCTGCACAAGACTTGGCCCCTACAACTCAGATTCACCGGCCTCTAGCAAACACAACGGAGATCGATATGGCCTCCTATAAAGTGCCTCAAATGGTGCCATCTGAATCATAGCCTGAAAACTATTATTGTAGGAAAAATCAACTAACGATTGGTTCCACTCCTAAGATCCACCAAAGTCTAGGACACAAGATCCTAACATGTCTTCCAACACTTGGATTGTATGCTCCGACTGGTCATCCGTTTGTTGGTGGAAAGCCGTACTCAAAAACATATGCATACCAAGCACCTTCTACAACCCTTGCCAGAAACGTGATGTGAAACGCAGATCTCGGTCCAAAAATATGGTTCACAGAACACCATGCAACCACACTATTTCCTGAACATACAGCTCACCCAACTGGTCGAATGTATAGATCTCCAGAATCGGTAATAAATGAGCCACCTTCATTAACTGATCCACAACCACCAAGATTGCACCATTCTTTTGTGGCGTCCATGGAAGACCCACGACAAAATCCATTGTTACATCATCCCACTTCCATTCCGGAATGGGAAATGGATGCAACAAACCACCTGGGAATTGATGCTTGGACTTCACCTACTGACAGGTAAGGAACCACACCAAAAATCCCCCAACTTCCTTCTTCATTCTAGGCCACCAAAACTACCTTCGGACATCACGGTACATCTTGGTCAAACCGGGATGCACTGTCCACTTTGATTCATTGAACTAACGCATCAACTCTTCCTGCATACACTCTGGCACAACCACACGATCACGAACACAAACAACACCGTCCACGCTGATGGCCCATCCAGAAGGTAGCTCCCCACCTTTATGCTTTTCCTTCATGTTCAAACACTTAGGATCATCAAGATGACTTTTCTTAACTCGACTCAAAAGTGTCGACTCAATCATTAAGAATGAAAGAGTGACCAGACCATTATCCTCCTGCACCTCGAGGTGCATTTCTGCAAACAAAGCCATCACATTCCACTCGGTGTTGGACTCCTGAACCACCTGATTTTGAACCTTCCTACTCAGAGAATCAGCAACACTATTTCCCTTTCCTGGCATGTACACCAACTCAAAGTCAAAATACTTGAGATATTCAACCCATCTTCGCTACCTAAGATTCAGATCCTGCTGTGAGAATATGTACTTTAAACTCTTATGGTCGGTAAACACAGTAAACTGTTCTCCCAACAGATAGTTCCTCCAACACTTCAAGACATACACCACTGCAGGAAACTCATGTTTATGAGTGGTATAGTTCTGATCATGGTGTCTCAACTTCCTTGACCCATAATCCACAACCCACTCATCTTGCATCAACACAGCCCCAATTTCGACTCCGGACGCATCACAAAGCATGATGTACTTATTACCCGGCTCATGTAAGATGAAGATAGGTGCGGTTCTCAACCGATTATTCAACTCTTAGAAGGTGTCCTCACAAGACTTAGACCACTTGAACCTGATTCCATTCTTGGTCAAGCCCAAGAGTGGTGCTTCCAAGTGAGATAAACCCTGAATGAACCTTCGTTTATACCCAGCCAAACCCAGAAAAATCCGAACATTAGATACACTCTTGGGCTACTCCCAAGATACAACTTCTTGCACCTTCTCTGTATCCACTGACACACCTACCTCCGAGATGATGTGACCCATAAAATGCACCTCACCTATCAAGAATTGACACTTTGATAGCTTGGTTTATAGCTGATGCTCTCTTAGCGTACCCAGGACGATTTCAAGATGTTGGTAATGATCGCCATGAGTTTTAGAGTACACTAAGATATCGTCAACAAAGACAACCACAAACTGATCTAGATAGGGATGAAATATATGTTTCATCAAATCCATAAACACTACATGTGCATTGGTCAAGCCGAAAGGCATTACCTCAAACTCAAACAACTCGTACCGACTTCGGAGAGATGTCCGTGGTACGTCAGAATACCTCACCCTTAACTAGTGATATCCCGACCTCAGATCAATCTTAGAAAACACCGATGCACCCATCAACTGATCAAACAGGTCATCAATTCTAGGAAGAGGGTACTAATTTTTCCCCATCATCTGATTCAACTTTCGATAGTCAACACACAGCCTTAACGACCCATCGGCATTCTTTGAAAAAATCACGGGAGATCCCCAAGGAGACGTAGTAGGACGGATAAACCCCTTACGCCCTAATTCCTCAAGTTGAACCTTCAGTTCTTGGAGTTCTTCTGGTGCTATTCGGTATGGAGGAATGGAAACTGGCTCATCTCCCGGCAGCAACTCGATTGAGAACTAAACATCCCTCTCGGGGGGTAACCTCGATAAATCCTCAAGAAACACGTCCTGAAACTGGTCCACCATAAGAGGGAAAACAGACTGTTCCCCTATTTCATTATCATCAAGCATGAGACATTTCACTTAAGCCGTGATTCCACTCATCTATTAACCAAACGGTCATCCACGACCTGCTCGAACATCCCATTCACCACGGTGGACATAAGTGTCACCATCAAGTGATGTAAACGATACTTTGCGACGATAACAGTCTATGTGTGCCTGATAAAACACCAAAAAATCCATTCCCAAGATTATTTCAAACCCTGACATCTCGAAAACGAACAAATCCCATAGAAAATGATACCCACCAAATTCCAAGGCACGTCCCTTGCACTGCTTGACATCCACAACCAGCACCCCCAACGGAGTGTCAATTCACATAACTCCATACACCCCCTCCACAGGTAAACCCAGCACTACCACAAGTTGAGCAGAGATAATAGAGTGTGTGGTACCTGTGTCAAACAACGCACTAGAAAATGTTGAAGCTACAAGGATCGTACCTTGAACAGTCGATGGTCCAGCCTCGCCATCACTAGGCACAAACTGAACTGCCTGAAGCTGACCTTCCCCTCTACCTTGGGCCCCTTCCTGAGTACTTTGGGCTACAGTGCCCTACTGGTGTGAGCGATATTTCCCTAGATTCACACGTCCACTTCCCCTGCCAGTATGGCCCGTGCAGCTCAAACTGCCTTCCTGATATGGGAAAACTGATCCCCTTCCCATACATGGCACCTTCTTTTCACCATCATACTCTCCCACCATCCGAGGCTTCCTACGGAACCTCTACACATGTCCCATCCTACCACGCGAATGACACTCAACTAGAGGTTGAGGACACTAACCACGCATATGCCCTGGCCTACGACACTAATAATAGAACACCTGGTTCCCACTCTGAGAGGCTGACCCTCCCTTCTATCCACCATGATGGAATCTTTCCAAACAACGCTTCTGACCTTCGGAAGATGCACCACATGTCCGCCCAGTTGGAACGACAAGCCCACCACCCAAAGCTCCCTTCAAGTTCCCTTAAGAGATGAGTGCCTGATCCATCACCTCTGCAAACCTCTTCAAACGGAATATATTTACTTGAGACCTGATCTTATGTCCCAGCCCATCATGGAAACTCCTTGCCACCGCTGCCTCATCCCCTGATATCACTGGGAAAAAGCGTCGCAAATAAGTGAAGCAACTAGCATACTCCATCACCGATAGCGATCCCTGAGTCAGGCTCATAAATTCTACAGCCCGCTCCTTCCTCAAAGTCTCTGGGTAGAAATTCTCCAGAAACTTTTGCTAAAAACCCTTCCACGACATTTCCTCGGCCTGTTCGATTTGAGCCTGAATGTCCCACCAATGCCATGCCTGGCCCCGTAACATATAAATGGCCATCTTTACTCACTTTTCAACAGGGGTCTCCAGATGAACCAATATCGTCTAGACAGACTCTGACCAGAACTCCACTGCCTTTGGCCCACCCTCTATAATTATGGTAGGAGGGTGCTGTAGTTGGAACTCCCTGGTCAAATCAAACATACTCGGTGTAACCCGTCCTAGGTCATGATCCATCATCTATATAAGGAGATCCATGATCTCCCGGAATTGGTCTAATCTGCCATCGCTAATCACCACATTTTCAGGCTCTTCAACCAGAGGCGAGTTCTCAGCAACACCATCACATTTCCCAACGGGTAACCAACATCATGGTGGAATCCCTCTACATTGCCAAGCACGAGATTTAGCACACATACCACATAACTTTTGTGAATTTATCAAAAGTTATTTACTAGCTACAATAACCCATTTTCATATACTAATTCCACAACATTAACACTTCAAATTCACCTCCCTGACCATCCCTACCATGGACCATGGTCCACATGGGGTAAGCAACCATGCACTATCACCAAACTCACACAACACTTTACAAAAACATTTTCCACTTCATTTACAACCCTTATATTTCATTAAACATCATTTACCCACTTGTTTTATTTCATTATTCTCATTATTTCTTGGATTCATGAAATTCATGATGCACCCTATTTTCCTGCCTCACACACTCACCCTATGCATGTGCATAACACAATGCATGTCACCTATCTCCCTAGGTGCCTACAATGATTCAAGAATTAAAATACTCGTGTCGTTGAGGCCACGATCCAAATATCATAAAATAGTCACATCAAACCACAAGTGCATCACCCAATGGTGAAATATCATCAACTATAATAACACACAACCAAGAACAACAATTCCCACCCAGGGTGACTTGGGTTTTCCCTCATACATGGGATAGATAATCCCAAGAATGAGCTCATTGCCAAGGCCTGGCATGTCTTAGCCCTTGGCTACCAATACCAAATAATAAGACCATGGAGTATGAGAAGAAAGACCTCTTATACCACTTTTTAATGTCCCCGACCCCGAATCCACTAAACGGGAGCTCCGAGCTGGGTAGTTACATGACCTTAAGCGCACCACCCCATATGCCAAAGGCTGCCGACTAGTAGCGGGGGTCTATGGAGTCAAGTGGGGAGATTATACCCCCTTTTTATCATAGTAATCCACAACATAAATAAACCAAATAGCGGAAACAATAACCAACAAACAAGGAACATGTATAACAACCACTTCCAACAATAAATATGTCATGTCATACTACAAGTGAAAAAGTGAACAAAATCCCAACATAAAGACAACGTCCAAAATCCCCAAAATGGTCCTGACTCCAAGTCTGGATCCTCCACCAAGTGCTACCCATGTCCACTCAACTATCTAGATAAGACCCTTGCCCTTCTCCTGACCTACAAAAACGAAGTCTGCTCGGGTACCCAATGGTGGCCCAAACAGGGTGTGAGTACAACTCAGTAGGCCACCACCAACGGTGTCTACAAAATATCCAATAAGAACAGGTAGTGCATGCAAAAATAATATGAATGATAACTACCAAGTAATTATTTAAGGTTCCATTTACTAGTTTAGAGTCAAATCCATCACCACTTCCATTACCATTCATTCACACTAATTATCATCACTTACCATTTCATCACATTTCCATGGGTTAATCACATACATTATGTTTCATGGGTCTAGGACCAAAAATAACATGCAATACGGTAAACACATTGTTATCCTATCTTACTAGGACTAACCCCCTCATAGCAACCATAACCTCACCTCGAAGCATCAGTCCAGGTGGATGCAACCGTTAGGAGAAAAGAGCATTTGTCCCCATTCCTAACATGTGCATTTAGGGTGGAGTTTATAACCTCAGACTTCACTAGACCCATAATCCATCCCATTATGGTCTTTAATCAGTTAACACATTAACCCATTTAACACGTTCATCATTCCCATGAATCAACCATTCAACCCATTCTAATTTAACACTTAGGTTATTTCCAAGTCTAGGTGCATCACCTAACTTCTATTCCAAGTTCAACCAATCATGCCAACATATTTATCAAGGTCTCTACCATTTCATATAACAAGGTCACTTGTTTAATAACAATCCCTGAGTTTGGGGAAAGCCGGCACACCCCATGGGTGGCCCTAATTAGGTCAAGTCATTCTCATGCATCCCATGGGGATCGTGAGAGTTCCTATTTACCATTTTTAAGCTTCATTTATACTAAAACACATCAAGGTTGATCAAATCTCACTATGTAAACCTTGAGGAAAGCCACACATGCATAAACCCACCATAAAACTATGGCTTAACGTTTGTAAACCACCTACCTCGAAACCGCAGTTGAACGCATCCTCAATCAAGTCCATAGACCTTAATCCGACCAACTTTTGGAGCTTCAAACTAGAACTCACCCAAAATATAGGGTTTTAGAGCTTCAGAACAAGAGGGAGAGAAGATACAAACCCTAAACCAAAAAGAGAAGCAAGGATGGGATTAGCCTTACCAGGAGCATTGATCTGCATCCAACTTCACCAAAAACTCCTTACAAACAAGGTAGATTGACCACTTGGAGATCTTGGGAAATTTGGTTCGTCCCTATGGTGAAGAAGGAGGAATGGGGAGAAAATCCTGAGTGGGTTCTTAAAAACATGGAGTGGAAATTTTGTAATTTTTCCCAACTTTAAGAGGCTGTATGGTTTAGCCACACAGTTTGACAAACCGTGCGCAAATTGTGTGCATTCTACTATCTGGAGGTGGTGGGGTCGCATGGATTACCTGGGCAGGCCACACGGTTTTCCCTGGAGATCCGCAGGCCATGCACCCTAGTGTTTCTTGCCCACCTTTCCTTTCATTCATGCCCCGAGCCCCCGAAACACCCCCAAGACCTCTCATAAATTCATAAGACATCCCTTGAAGCCCGAAACAAGAGATTCAACCAAAACATAAATAAAACATACCTTTCCAAAAACTAGGATCATACACATATAATAGTAATGTATATATAGTATATATATACATATATTTCATCCACCTATATAAACCAATTATGTGTGGATGTAAGTGGTTATATACCTAGAATACTAGTTCTTATTGGACCAAGGCATAACTCAAACATCCATGACTAGTCTAACGAGCCTATCAGCTCAAGAAAAATGGTACATTCCCTATATCCCAAAAAGAGTGTGAGATGTCATGAAATAACACTAAGGATGTTTATTTATCAATCATGTTGTCACTCGAATCATGGAATGTGGCACATAAATCCCAGTTCCCATATTGTATTACTAGTGTAAGATTCCATACTCAACACCTGATGTAATGGAGTGCGATTTTCCACCATGCTCAACAACCAATACTATTGTACCACCACCCATATAAAGTATTCGTCACATATAAAATATAATACATGAGGAAAAACATCTAATGAATGTCATTAGAAATGTTCCATTATACACTGGGAAAAACAATTAATAAGACTCATTTATTATAACATAGAAAAAATACATCGCCTTAACATCCTTTGAAGTCATTCCATTTAAACCAATTAATTCATTAGAGGTAAGGCAACCATCATGATTAATCTTTAACTTATAATCCATTTCATTTATAAAAAGGAGGTTATTGCATATTTTATAAACCATCCCATATAATTAATCCATTTTGATGTTGTAACACCCCGAGCTTCTACGATACGCTTCTCATTCAATAATGCAATAGCTTGCATTGTATGCAACTTCGAGTTCTAAAAGACCGCGACTAATCAAAGTAGCTGTTATAAATAGTAATAACCACTTTTTAAATTTATAGAAATTTTATATTTCAAAATGGAATTCATTTTTAGATTCGGAATATCAAAATTAGCCTATGTTGAATTTTTGGTATTTTTCTGAGAACTTCTAATTTTTTATGAATAGTGAAAAATACTTAAAAACATCTTTTTTAATCAAAATAATTTATAGTGATAAATTATACTATTTAGTGGTTTTAAAGTATAATTAGAATATATTTTTACCATTTTATCCAATGGTATTCATTAGAAATAATTTCACTTTGAAATTGGACATAAACAATTGTTAATCTTTTGATATATATTGTTTCTTAAAAACACGCTATTTGTTGTGACGGCGGGAATTAATCATAAAATTATTTAATGAAACTTATATGTTTGGAATTTTTTAAAATATACATCATTTTTGAATTCGGAATATCAATTATATATTAGGGTGAAATTTTGGCATTGTTCTGAAAAACTTCAATTTTTGATGAATAGTGAAACCACTAAGTGGTAGTTAAATAACTGATTTTTTGTTTAAATGAAATATTACCACTTCTGTGATTTGATTTTCAAAAATCCGACATACATGGTTGTCATTAATAAGTAAAATGTGGTTCAATGAGATTAAAATAATTTTTGGTGAATAGTAACTTTTAAGTTCTTAATCGCGATTAGAGGTAATTAGTGTAGTTTAAGGTAAAAATAATGTTTTAATAATATAAGATGAGCTTGACACATGTCTTACCCTCATTTGATGTGCCATGGCCGACCAAGACAATCCATGGGTCAACTTGGGGACCCCATGGAGCCACTTTAGTTAGAAAATGACATAAATACCTTTTATTTAATGTTAAAGTAAAAAATGACACAAACATGAAATGTTTTACTAAAACAATGTTTAAATGGGGTTATACAAGTCATATTTTTGACTATAAATAGTCATTGGAAATCTAAAAAGATTTCCTACATCATAGTATTTTTTTAATAATTTTTAGACATTAAATAAATTAAATTATTTATGACATCATTATGATGCAGTGATAACCTCGTTATTTAACAATTTTAATAAAATGAAAAGATAATGTACAATCCAAGGCTTACATTTGTCCAAAGAAAATTTGATGGGTATAGTTCGAACCCTTATCACCTTATCCACAAATTATATAAGTGTGTGACCTTTAGAATCCGAAAATCATTGTATAATAATGTAAAATTTCCTTACTTTCCAAGAGTACCCCTCCTCTCCACTTATAAAAGGCCCCCACCACTCCCAACTTATTCACACTTTCAAGCCATTTGGCTCGTCCAACCTCTGCCCAAATACTCTCCCAACTTCCCTCCCTTACTCATAGAATCCTCACTTTGGGCAGAACTCTTCCCAAGGAAGCCTTTGGCTCAAATCAAAAAGAGTTACCCGATTTTGAGGTAATGTCTTCTCTAATGTTGTTTTGTTTTATTTTTCTTCTCCAACTCCCTAAAAAAATTTTATTCATTTATTTTTTAACAACACCAGTATCCTAAATATACTAGGATGTTGTTATAATAAGGATTCGAGCTACACTTACACACACCTACATTTAATGGTTAAAGAACATACTGTTTCTGTGGATGGAGAATTTTTGCCTCACGAAACGATGATTCTTCAACACTAATATAACACCTCTAATGGTGGCCATTATGATGACACTATTTTTATATATGATATATATTATGTTTATGTTTTCCTTATAATTTTGTATTTTTCATTTATGGCATACCTTTATGGTTTCAATTATGGGTAAACGCGATATTTTCATTTTAGGAAGTGCGGACTACCGCCCCCTCAAAGTGAATTGAATCGTTAATACCATATGTGGGATGTATAAAGGATGGAGTAAATGGTATTGTATGATATAATATACTGGAATTATATTATACATTTATATCATTATGATTTCATTCCATTAAATACAAAATATAAATGAAAGTAGCATTCATGCGTACGTACGGCTTACCGTCTCCATGAACGGTGCATTTCATTTCTTACCTCTAAATGTTATGTAATATTATGAATGAATGTATATACTGGATATATATGAGATATATGATATCTATATCATGAATATAATTCTGGATATAATGTATATATCACCACATGAACAACTTGTAATTATAAGAATGTTATTTTTGACTCAAGTACCTAAGATCGACAAAATGACCGTTATAAACTTAAATAATTACATAATGTTCATAACATGGTAATAAGGGATATAAAAGGAATAATGAACATGAAAAAGGTTCTTAAGTAAATAGTAATTAACTCTAGTTTATTATTCAGGAGGTTAAAGAACGGTCGAGTCGGGACAGGACGCAAGGTAAGGGAATTTCTTAACCCAATTTCCATTCTTTGGGTTAATCTTCTACTTTCAAATTATGTCATGATATTATTATGTCCTATCTTGTATTTGTACTTTATTTATGTGTACTTATAGTGAATACGCATAATAGATCTATTTTATTTTAAAAAATGATCTTTTTAAGGACTTCGTCTCAATCTCCTTTCATTGAGGCATATTTGGTTTTATACACAACTTTCTTTTATACGGTGTATAAACCCCTTTGACTTTGACTTTTATTCAAAAAGGAATCTTTTTTACAAAGAGTTTTACTAATCGACAAAAGGAATGTTTTTGTCTTACATATGCGGTGACAACGACTTCCCCACCGCTGTGACCATTATTTGTGTTTCGGCTTCCTCTACAAGCCATAACGTTTTTTAATGAAAAATAAATACAAATTTTTGACTTTCTTTTATTTTGATATTGAAAATGGTTTTGAAAGTGTTTTTATTATATCAATGTGTTGTATTGATATCTTGTGATTGAAATGTGGAAATTTTATGTTTCCTTTATGCATGTTTTATGTGATACGATTATGTTGTGGTTTATGATATGTTTAAACCTATTCATATAAGGAATGCATTGGACTTAATAAGTGACGGGTGGAGCCCGCTATAGCTCCTCGATGCATCGGTAGGTCTCATGAGACAAACTAGTGTCTTCGCACGAGGCCTTGATAAAATCTTATTTGTGGTCTTGGCACGAGGCCTTGGCTACGTGGTTATGATAGTCTGGCATTATGCATTCCATCATTATGAAAGTGGTTATTGATATTGCATATGATTATTCGACCAGTAGAATATCCATTTGAAGAAGTGAATGGCATTATCTCATTTTACTTTTTCTATACTATATTGAAGTTCATGTTTAAAAGGCTTTTGTTTTAGTTATACATTGCCTTAAATGTTTATGTTTATTGATTAAAAGCTTCCGCTATATTGTTATCCTTTCTGAGCATCTGAGCTCACCCCTTTCAATGTTTTAATATTTTCCAGGATATGAAGAAGTATTTTAGGAATGACCTGCAGGGATAGTCAGAAGAGGATATGATTGTGGACTATGAAGACTTTGTTATTAGTTTTTTACTTTATGATGTAATGTAAGACTTATAAATGTATCTAGTGTTTCCAAGGCTACTAAACTAATCAGTCTTTCGAGACTTGATCTTTTTTTATCATGCCAATGTTACGAAGTAATGCACCGACTCTGGGTAGCTGGGGTCGGGGAGTTACAGTTGGTATCAGAGGCAGTTTAGTACTAACCTTGGAAGCTAGATTTAGATAAACTCTGATTAGAGAACATAGCCCGAAGATAGACTTTAAGGATTAGTATAGAATAACTTCCTAGAATTTTGGTATTATAGAGATTTTTTGAGTTTTCCGAGAAATACATCCCTATCTGGATACGAGCAGGTAGAGGCGGCTCTGGCACAGATGTACCTAGGGTTAAAACCAGAAAACACCACTTTGGGCTAGACTCGAATGGGAACTGGTGCACGACAACGGGCCTTGCTGCACTCTTGGTTACGACACTCCCGGGGGATATGCTTAGGATAATTCTCATTTTATTTACAAACCACTATCAAGGGTTATGATTATATACTTCCTCAAAGAAAACATTCCTTTTTATGATTATGGATTATATCCATAAATAGTTCAATTTATGTAAAGTGTTTTACAAATATGGAATTATGTATTCTAATTCATAAACTAATCTAGTTTATGCCATTGTTTAGAAATGGCGCCTAGTGGAAGGAATGGAATCTGTATCAATACAAGCACTCCGTGTAGGGATTTCCCTCCTGCTCAAGATAATTATTGTGGATCTGGAGATACAACTGGTGCTGATCAACTTATTACCATACTGGGACAACTCACTCAGGTTATGAATAATAACCTTACTCGTATGGAGCACCCTGATCCGCAACGTGGAGGATAAATGTTAGACCGCTTCATGAGGCAACAACCACCAAATTTTAATGGGGGTACAAATCCATTAGTAGCTGAGCAATGGATAAACTCCTTAGAGAAAATATTCCACGCCTTGGGGATTGGTGAAAGGGAAAAGGTTATCATGGCAGTTTACCGCCTCACTGGAGATGCCGATCAATGGTGGTCGCTGATTCAAAACACAATGGAATATGAAGAAGTATCAAATATGGAATGGAGAGAGTTCAAAGATCTTTTCTTAGAAAAATACTTTCCACATGACCATCGAGCAGATATGGAAAGACAATTTTTGAGTCTGAGACAAAAGGAGGATGAGAATGTCGCAATGTATGAGGCCAACTTTACAAGGTTAGGGAGACATGCTGCAGATTATATACGTAACCCAAGAGGTAAGATTGATCGTTTCTTTTATGGGTTAAAACCATTTCTCCGTCGAGATTTTGTATCACAATCGTTCTCAACATACGAAGATATTGTCTCATGTGCTATCAAGACAGAAAAGGAATTCTCTAAGTCTTATGACAACAAAGTAAAGCAAGATAAAAAGATAACGGTGGAACAAGAGACAGATAAAGGGAAAAAGGGAAAGAAGGATTTTCCATTATGTGATAATTGTGGGAAGAATCACCCTGGGACTTGCCTAAAAGGAATGGTGGTTTGTTATAAATGTTGAGAAAAAGGTCACCAGGCGCGTGATTGCAAGGGAAAGAAAGAGGCTTTCAATGTTGAATGCTAAAATTGTAGGGAAATGGGGAATTATGCAAATTAATGTCATAAGAGTCAGGGAAACTTACCTCAGAAAAGGCCAAGGGGTCAAGGACAATCTTATGCTGTTACTACAGTTGAAGCGGAATAATTAATGTATTGGTGCTTTTGGACTCATGGACTATATTCTGGATATTAGAATAATGTGATATATATATATAAGGATTGTACTGCAGTACTTATTGATTTCAGTAAGGTTTTAATATGAAGAAGGTAATCATATTTTTATTATGTGACAAGAAGAGAAACTTTAATTTGTTTAGGGAATCTAATGTGACAATTGATTTTGGAATTTAAGGACCCTTTAGAGAAAGTCTGGACGGAGGTATTTTGAATAACTATAAAGGTTGGAATGGATTAAGTTGATCTTTGGATAGTGTTGTTCAAGGTTAAAAAATTTAGGAAGATTATTTTTGGAATATTATAATACTATAGTTTTTGTAAAAGGACAACTTGCAGGGTGGGGTAACCCGTTGCGTCGGACAAAGCTGCAGGAATCGAACCCACAATCATAGTGCGACATGACTTTATTTCCTACAACTAGCCTATAAGAAGTCCCTGGTTATTACAAAATAATTTTACTAATCTAAATGGTATGTGTTAACATTTGTAACCTTATACAATTAGGATAAGTATAATATTTTTGAGTTCTATTATCTTTTTGAGTGAAAGATGAGTTGAAGGTTGAAACTCTAATTGTCAAGCATAAATATATATATACCTATCTCTTATTCAATGAATAAATTAATTCTTAAACTTTAGTAAAGGGATATTATAACAAAACAATGTGCTATCCTAATACCTTATGTCTTGTTGAACTGATGATATTTTAAATCAACATAGATTGAAGGCTTTGAGGCCCTCAATTTGACAGTTGATTATAATTGATGACCTCAATCACTCTCTACAAATATTTACGTTTTTCCTCCAATTATATGTCTCTAATTTCCACCAATGTTCTCCTAATCGAGATCATAATTGGGTGGTGACTTTTTCATTTCCATTTCCCTCTTATTAAGGATAAATTTTATTAATCTTATTTCCGATGTGGGTTTTCCACAAAGGTATTTTCTCTTTCCAACCTTTTATTTTCAAAGAAAAATTTCAAATTGCGAGGATTCAATTTATTGAAGGAGAGGAGAATGTAACACCCCGAGCTTCCATGATACGCTTCTCATTCAATAATGCAATAGCTTGCATTGTATGCAACTTCGAGTTCTAAAACACCGCGACTAATCAAAGTAGCCGTTATGAATAGTAATAACCACTTTTTAAAATTATTGAAATTTTATATTTCAAAATGGAATTCATTTTTGGATTCGGAATATCGAAATTAGCCTATGTTGAATTTTTGGTACTTTTCTGAGAACTTCTAATTTTTTATGAATAGTGAAAAATACTTAAAAACAACTTTTTTAATCAAAATAATTTATAGTGATAAATTATACTATTTAGTGATTTTAAAGTATAATTAGAATATATTTTTACAATTTTATCCAATGGTGTTCATTAGAATTAATTTCACTTTGAAATTGGACATAAACAATTGTTAATATTTTGATATATATTGTTTCTTAAAAACACGCTATTTGTTGTGACGGCGGGAATTAATTATAAAATTAATTAATGAAACTTATATGTTTGTAATTTTGTAAAATAGACATCATTTTTGAATTCGGAATATCAATTATAGCTTAGGGTGAAATTTTGACATTGTTCTGAAAAACTTCAATTTTTGATGAATAGTGAAACCACTAAGTGGTAGTTAAATAACTGATTTTTCGTTTAAATGAAATATTACCACTTCTGTGATTTGATTTTCAAAAATCCGACATACATGGTTGTCATTAAGAAGTAAAATGTGGTTCAATGAGATTAAAATAATTTTTGATGAATAGTAACTTTTAAGTTCTTAATCACGATTAGAGGTAATTAGTGTAGTTTAAGGTAAAAATAATGTTTTAATAATATGAGATGAGCTTGACGCATGTCTTACACTCATTGGATGTGCCATGGCCGACAAAGACAATCCATGGGTCAACTTGGGGACCCCATGGAGCCACTTTAGTTAGAAAATGATATAAATACATTTTAGTTAATGTTAAAGTAAAAAATGACACAAACATGAAATGTTTTACTAAAACAATTTTTACATGGGGTTATACAAGTCATATTTTTGAATATAAATAGTCATTGGAAAGATAAAAATATTTCCTACATCATAGTATTTTTTTTATAATTTTTAGATATTAAATAAATTAAATTATTTATGACATCATTATGATGTAGCGATGACCTCATTATTTAACAATTTTAATAAAATGAAAGGATAATGTACAATACAAGGCTTACACTTGTCCAAAGACTATTGGATGGGTAGATTTAGAACCCTTATAACCTTATCCACGAATTATATAAGTGTGGTACCTTTAGAATCCTAAAAGCATTGTATAATAATGTAAAATTTCCTTACTTTCCAAGAGTACCCCTCCTCTCCACTTATAAAAGGCCCCCACCACTCCCACCTTATTCACACTTTCAAGCCATTTGGATCAGACAAACTCTGCCCAAATACTCTCCCAACTTCCCTCCCTTACTCCTAGAAACCTCACTTTGGGCAGAACTCTTCCCAAGGAAGCCTTTGGCTCAAATCAAAAAGAGTTACCCGATTTTGAGGTAATGTCTTCTCTAATGTTGTTTTGTTTTATTTTTCTTCTCCAACCTCCTAAACACTTTTTATTCATTTATTTTGTAAAAAAACAGTATCCTAAATATACTAGTATGTTGTTATAAGAAGGATTCGAGCTACACTTACACACACCAACATCTAATGGTTAAAGAACATACTGTTTCTGTGGATGGCGAATTTTTGCCTCACGAAACGATGATTGTTCAACACTCATATAACACCTCTAATGGTGGCCATTATGATGACACTATTTTTATATATGATATATATTATGTTTTTGTTTTCCTTATGATTTTGTATTTTTCATTTATGGCATACCTTTATGGTTTCCATTATGGGTAAACGCGATATTTTCATTTTAGGAAGTGCAGACTACCGACCCCTCAAAGTGATTTGAATCGTTAATACCATATGGGGGATGTATAAAGGTTGGAGTAAATGGTATTATATGCTATATTATACTGGAATTATATTATAAATTTATATCATTATGATTTCATTCCACTAAATATGAAATAGAAATGAAAGTAGCGTTCATGCGTACGTACGGCTTACCGTCTCCATGAACGGTGCATTTCATTTCTTACCTCCAAATGTTACGTAATATTATGAATGAATGTATATACTAGATATATATGAGATATATGATATCTATATCATGGATATAATTCTGGATATAATGGATATATCACCACATGAACAACTTGTAATTATAATAATGTTATTTTTGACTCAAGTACCTAAGATCGACAAAATGACAATTCTAAACTTAAATAATTACATAATGTTCATAACATGGTAATAAGGGATATAAAAGTAATAATGAACATGAAAAAGGTTCTTAAGTAAATATTAATTAACTCTAGTTTATTATTAAGGAGGTTAAAGAACGGTCGAGTCAGGACAGGATGCAAGGTAAGGGAATTTCTTAACCCAATTTCCATTCTTTGGGTTAATCTCCTACTTTCAAATTATGTCATGATATTATTATGTCCTATCTTGTATTTGTAATTTCTTTATGTGTACATATAGTGAATACACATAATAGATCTATTTTATTTTAAAAAATGATCTTTTTAAGGACTTCGTCTCAATCTCCTTTCATTGAGGCATATTTGGTTTTATACATACCTTTCTTTTATACGGTGTATAAACCCCTTTGACTTTGACTTTTATTCAAAAAGGAATATTTTTTTACAAAGAGTTTTACTAATCGACAAAAGGAATGTTTTTGTATTACGTATGCGGTGACAATGACTTCCCCACCGCTGTAACCATTATTTGTGTTTCAGCTTCCTCTACAAGACATAACGAATTTTAATGAAAAATAAATACAAAGTTTTAACTTTCTTTTATTTTGATATTGAAAATGGTTTTGAAAGTGTTTTTATTATATCAATGTGTTGTATTGATATCTTGTGATTGAAATGTGAAAATGTTGTGTTTCCTTTATGCATGTTTTATGTGATACGATTATGTTATGGTTTGTGATATGTTTAAACCTATTCATATGAGGAATGCATTGGACTTAATAAGTGACGGGTGGAGCCCGCTACAGCTCTTCGATGCATCGGTAGGTCTCATGAGACAAACTAGTGTCTTCGCACGAGGCCTTGACAAAATCTTATTTGTGTTCTTGGCACGAGGCCTTGGCTACGTGGTTATGATAGTCTGGCATTATGCATTCCATCATTATGAAAGTGGTTATTGATATTGCATGTGATTATTCGACCAGTAGAGTATCCATGTGAAGAAGTGAATGGAATTATCTCATTTTACTTTTTCCATATTATGTTGAAGCTCATTTTTAAAAGGCTTTTGTTTTAGTTATACATTGCCTTAAATGTTTCTGTTTATTGATGAAAGCTTCCGCTATATTGTTATCCTTACTGAGCATCTAAGCTCACCCCTTTCAATGTTTTAATATTTTCCAAGATGTGAAGATGTATTTTAAGAATGACCTACAGGGATAGTAAGAAGAGGATATGAGTGTGGACTATGAAGACTTTTTTATTAGTTTTTCACTTTATGATGTAATGTAAGACTTATGAATGTACCTAGTGTTTCCAAGGCTATTAAACTAATCGGTCTTTCGAGACTTGATCTTTTGTGATCATGCCAATGTTACGAAGTAATTCACCGACTCTGGGTAGCTGGGGTCGGGGCGTTACAGATGTGGTCAATTAATTTAAAGTAATACACAATCTTATATTAACTATCCTATACAATCCATTCATTATAACCAATTCATTCAATTCATTATGACATGGAAAACAATTAATAAGTATAAAAGTGTTAGTTGGAAGGTGTCATGGTCAAGAGGTAAAATGCATGCATTGTAATTTCCCTTAATAAGCTAGGACAAGTACTAAAGAAGTGATTAGGATCATTTATCACCTATATTATTAAGGGAAAATTCATATAAAAGCTAAGAAAAAAGCTATTTTAGAGTCCATAAATTTTATCCAATTGACTAAAATGATCATTTTCACTTAGCACATTGAAGGGGTGTACATATATGGTATTTACCACATATAAACAACAAAAGGAGGATTAATTAACATGTATCTTTGTGAATAGGTCAATTAGACATGAGGGACACAATATAATTGGGAAGCTCAGTTAAGGCCAATATGCTTCACAACGATGTAGCTACGAGACCTCAAAAACTAAAGTAAAAATGACATGACTACCTAATTCATGGTCGTAGATGACGCTTCACTCAATATCTGGATCATATTTGGAGTCTATTGTAAGTGATCTGGGAAATTTTCCAATTCCATAAAATAGAAAAAATGATCCTAAATATAAATATCATGACCGATCTGATAGAAAATTTAGATATTAATTTAGAGGATAGGGTAACTTTCCAAGAGGATCCAATGCTTTCAACAGATCGAGGAACGGACGCCAGAAGGAGGAGTTTCTTCAATGACTATATGAGGAGCATGGGTGATCAAATAGATAATAGGAGGAATGATATTTCACTATAGGAATAAAGGAAAATGGAAATAATTTTTTATGTTAAGTTAAGGAAAAAAATTGTCCTTTCACCCCAAAATATCAAGGTTCTTGGATTATCCACATGGTTTGGACAAACCATGCACAAACTATGATCATTTCATTCTTACTTGGGGAATAACACATGATTAGTTACACAGTTTGACTAATTGGATAAAACTTTGTAGAATGGTTCTATCTCATACCAATAACTGGCTTCATTGTTGTGCACCTTGGGTCGTATGGTTTCAGAAAAACCATGTGGCCTAGTTCCTTCTTATCATTCTAGGGTTTCGGGCTCCGAACGAGACCCAAATGAACTCTTGACCTCCTTGGTTTTATTTGGACTCAAAACTAGGGTCGTTTAAGAAATTAAAATTAAAAATCTAAAAAAAATTACCTTCTTTGAAAATACAGGTCATTATAGTTAGTATGACATTGTTTTTAATTAAATAGTTCGATGGTTAAATATTAAGTTCATCTCGGGAAATATATTATAGGATCAAATAATTTTTATTTTAAGGTAATTAATAATATTTAAGGATATTTTTTATTATTTTTAGCTATATAAAATCATTGGGATTAATATAAAGGTTATTTGGGAAGAATGCAATTAAATTTTGTTGGATGTTGGTCCAAAGTAATGACATCACTCTTATGGTGAAAAAACTCTATAATGATAAGAATATTGAGGTTAATTGGAATGTATGGTTATTTTATTGTGTAATAATATAAGATGAACCTTTTGTGGAAATGTTGAATTAAAATGCATTATCTATCCATATTAAGTCTTATATATTTATTCTATTTTTTACCTTATAGTAACCATATCAGTTTTGGTTGATATTTAAATACAATAGGAATAGATTATTATTATTTAATAGATCAAAAAATATATTAATTGATAATTTTTGTGCTTTGGGAAAAAAATTATTATTGTATATTCATTTCATGGAGTAATAAATGAAGTCAAATTTGATCAAAGAACAAAAAAATTAAATTTTACTTGAAAGATATAAAGTATTTTTCCTTGTATTTTTATATATACAAATAATTTCATGACTTTAGAAAAAGGACATTAAATAAAAAATTTATTCTATTACCTTCATATTGAATGAATCATGTTTCATTTAATTTATAATAGATTTTGGTTTTTGTGGAATTTAACTTTCTCTTCATCTTTCACTTTTTTTATCAATGATCTCTATCATTCTCCATAATTATATATTCTTTTTTTCTATGTCCATATTTTTACTTCCCAGTTGTTTTATCCTACTTGTAAAAATAATTATGAGTTATTCTATATGAACATAAAACTTCCCATTATCTCTTATAAAGATAATTTTTTGTTAACATTTTTTACGATATGGGTTTTCAATAAATGTATTTTCAAATTTCAAACCCCCAATTTCCCAGTTCAAGTTCAAATTGCGAGGATGTAGTTTATTGATGGTGGGGAGAATGTAACACTCTCATATTTTAAATTATATTTATTTTAAATAAATTTAATATCTTATATATATTTTGGTACATGTATCCCTATGATTTTAAAATAATAACATAGTGTTTTATAGTGCATACCACATGCAACACTGAGCTTAAACAACTAACGAAATATAATACTTAAATATGACTGTTATAACCAAACCATTGAAATTAAGGGTATGAATAGGGTTAAAAAAATTAAAAAATATATATTAAGGGATTAATAAATACAAATTTATTGATAATTTATTAGTTACTAATTACTCTGATTTTTATTAAATCTATTTTACGACTCAAAAAACATTTTCTTCAAAAATGGTTTTATTTTTTAATTTTATATTTGGGAAATATTATTAATTTATAAAATTATTTTGAATTTTTTCATAAAAATAATACCATTTTTGAAATCATCATATCCAAAATTATCTTAGAGTAAAATTTATGAATTTATCTGAAAAGAGTGAGTTTTCATTGAATATTGAAAGTTACCAGTTCTATGTACAACTGTCATTTATTTTTAATGAATTAATTAGTTTAAATGTCAAAATATAATTTTAAAGTTATTTTAAAGTAAAATAATAATTATTTATTTACATTTCATTCAATTAATTACATTTTGATAATCTTTATATAGGAATTTAAGATAGGTTTATTTTTAATCTTCAAAACACTTTTTCCGGAAAACTATATTAAAATGACTATTATTTCTTCATTTTAACTTAATAAAAAACATATAATAAAGAATTGTTTGAATGAAATTTATTTATTATATTTCTAGAAATATGGATTTAAATCTATCTCATGGTTATTATTAATTATATGGTTAATATAAGATCATTTTATGCTTGAAAAATGTATTTCTTGGAAACTTATTTTTCAACATGACTGCAAGTTTTATTTTAATTAAATTATCCAAATCATATTATTTTAATTTAAAATAATTTATTAAATATATTTAATCAAAATAATTAATATTATTTAATATATTTAACTTTATTTTTTTATAATTCATAGTATGTACGGTAAAAAAATTACAACGATTAAGGTTAAAACAGAGTTTTATGCATTATATGTTCTTCTGTTAAAATTAATAACCCAAAAACATATAATTTTTATTTGATAAATTAGATTTAATAATTATAATAATTTTTCCAAATTATCTAATAAGGATCACTTTATTTTATTCTTAATGGATAAATATCCTTGGTAAAAAAATCAGTTACCATGGTGGATAATATAATTGTAAAAGTAAGTAAACTTAGAGGATAAGGGGAGAACATGTTTGAAACTTGTTTATTTATATTTGTTGGAGATGTGGCTCAAAATTAACCTACCTCTACTCCATTATCTGTAAAAAATTTATCATCTTGGGGTGAGGGTGTCTTTTTATTAGTATATAGTTTTTATTATTTACAAAAATTTCATGCCACGTCAATTATAAAATGGGATTCCATTTCTTCAATTATTCACACTAATCAAAAAATTTGACATGAAAAAATTCTGAAAACTATCTCTAAAAGATAATTTTACTCTTTTTAGAGCTAATTTTATTCCAAATATATCAACCATAGTGTTCATAAGAGGATATCCAAAGGAGGTTTCTTTAAGAGAATGTATTTCTCTTAACGAAACTCTTTCTTTTTCTTTCTTATTTTAAAAGAATCGGTTTTGTATTAATAATTAAAATATAATAAAACCATTATCTAAAATATATTAATATTCTGTTATGTTAATTTTATAACCTATATCCATCTCCACTTCAACCAAATAGGAAAAAAAATCACCAACCGTGTGTATGGAAGATTACAACCTCACAAATCGATGTAACTCATTTCCCATAAAACCTCTCATATTTTGATATAATGATGGATTTTATGTATATATATGATATCTTTGTGTTTATTATATTTATTTAATTATAATATATCATATAACTTCTTAATTTACATTCATTTTAAAATAAGGTAATTCCACACATGTGTATGGAGGCCAATCGCCTTGTGACACGATGTGATTCATTTTTCACTTATTATTTAGATAGAAGTTAATAAGGATAAATTTAATTAATATGTGTGATATATATGAAATTTTATTCATTCTATAAAATAAATATACCATCCAATTTCTTACCCTTCCACCCATTATGAAATGATATTGTCGCACGTGCGTGCGTATGGATTACCTTCTCCACGAGACGATGTGATTCATTTTCATTGTAAAAAATTAAGGAATGATTTTAAAAAATAATATAATAAATAAATATTATATTTATATAATTAATATAACTCTATACATTAATAAAATATATCCTATAAATATGAAATAGAACTTTCATGACAAAACACGTGTGAGAAAACAAGGAAATTAATAACTTAAACAACAACAACAATAATAATAATAATAGATTGTTAAAGAAATATTGGTAAGATATTGAAATAGGATAATATATGATATTATAAACATTAATATGTTTGTATTTTAAATTAATAACATTATTAAAACCTTCATACATGAGGTTAAATATAATTCAGCCAAAATGAAGTGTGAGGTAAGGTATTTTGTCTCAATTTCCTTTGATTGGGTCATATTTTAATGTTATGAACCTAATTTGATTTTTATGGTTTATATAGTCCCATTTTAAATTTAATATAATTAATAATTATTTATTCTTGGTATTTTATTTTTTATTTTTAATTATTTCATCCAAAGGGATTTGACATGAAAATTATTAACTGGTAAAGAATTTCATAACCTAATTTATTTCATTGGGTTTTATTATTTTTTAACTTTATCTAATATTTAAAGATTATATGTGTATTGAATATATATTATATTTTCCTATATTAAAAATATTTTTATGTGTATTTAAATTTGATAAAAATAATTAATTCCCACTTTAATTTTATGATCATTGTAAGGGTTGCTCATCTCAAATTTTCTTCTTTGGGACATAAGTAATAAAATACACCTATGTTATTTTATGAGGTTTATATACTACACATCTGATCTGTTATATCATTAATATTTTTATATTCATGGTATTAAAATTTTTATTTTATGTCACTCCTTTCATGGGGCTTACAATTCAGAAGTTACTAAAGTTGTAACAGATTTATGTTTCAATCTCATTTTAATCGGGGATTTTTTTGCTTGAATTTATATTGCTAGAAATTATTTGAAAATACTATAATAAATCCATTTAATTTTCTTATAATATGGTTATTCATGATTTTATAAATTAATATTACCATTTTCCTCTCTTTTTACTTAAATTTATTGAGAAATTTGTTTTAATAAAATTCAAATTCATTTCTATCATGAGTAAAAAATATATTTTTTTTAAAATCCATTTATTATAAAACAATTCAAAAAAAAGTTTTTTATATGATTTATCATAGCCATATTTACCCATAGTTATATATTTTTTAAAAAAACTAAAATGTATCTTGTTATCATTTTCTAAACAACGTAATTCTTGAATTTTATAAGAAACAATTTAAAAGGAATCATTATTTTTTAATTGATCATCATAAATAGAACCATACACCATCAAGAACACTAATTGTTTTCAATATTCCTTTATATGTTTAAAAAAGTTAAAGAAAATATTTTTCCTAATATTTTGGAAATTTTTAGTTTTAAATATTGACTTTGAAAGTAAAAAAAATCCTCAAGAATGGTTTTATAGATTTTTTTATAGAATTTTTATTCATAAATGACAAAAAATATTTATTTTACATATAATAAACTATAGATATATTTTAATGACACCATAATTATTATTTTTATGGTTGGTTTATGATTAGTTTGACTTGGTAAATAATTGACATTCTATTTCCTGATTGATTTTTTTAATCATTATATTTCCCTTGAAATGTTGACTTTCTTATGACATTAGATGTTATTGTTCCCATAAATGTCCATATTATTTATCATGGATAAGTTTATTACTAAAATATTATATCATTTATACATATATAATTTTACAGTTAAAGTTATATGATTGACTGGATAAATTATTGTTAATCTGTATTCCTTACTCAATATGAAAATTTGTTGATAAGGAATATTTTTTTTAAAAGGTTGGGACCGAAGCCTCATTTATTATTAAATCAAAACAAATACCACTCTAAACTAGGTTTAGGGAGACCCATTACATAGCCCAAAGGCCCAGTGGGCATTTAGCCCATTACATGGCCCACAGGCCCAAATTTTTGGCCCAATGCTCATTCTGTGAATAGTACTACTACATTACTTTCCTTCTATAGTACCATACAGTACCCTGCCACCGCTATAGTACCCATAATTTCTACAGTGTCACTGCTGCTACAATACTATTACAATACCTACACCCAATGGCTTTTTAACCCCCATTTTCATGTAGGATTATGGGGTGCTTACCACTAATCCAAACCCCAACTACTTGTTGATAAGGAATATCATTCATGTATTAAGTTGATCATTAAATATATGATGAAATTTTTGGATATTTAGTAATTTATATGGACCGTTTATAGATAGAAACTCCATTCATCAGTAGTCTTGTGATATTAATCAACCAGATAGCCTTATTTAAATGGGTTTATGGTGTATAGATACCCATCAGTTAAACTATCTTGGACCATGGTCTTGATGGTAAAGTTATCATGATTCTGGAGATCATGACATCCAATATTAATAATTTCATTCATTTAGAATTTATTTATTATTATCTGTGAGATTATTACATTGATATTATCAATGGATGCATTTTATTCTCAATATATTGAATAAATGGAATGTGTGTTATGTTATTTAGATTTCCATATGGATTATATCATATATAATAATGATAGTCACATTATTGATTTAATGGAATGTGTGTTTGTATATTTACCTTTACATATTTACTGTGATTTATTTATTATACTTTATTTATTAATGATATCATATGATTTGCATAACCCTTGTTGATAATTTAAGCTCACCCTTATTTTTTTCCATTACTAAGAATCATACAAATGTACTATGAATAATAGGAAAGTATATTCTAAGTAGAATAATTATATTATCAAAAAAAACTTTTAATTTTTGTGTTTATATTTAATATGGGAATCATTTATGTATCTAGTCTACCAATACTACTAAACTATTTGTTCCATTGGGATGTGATCACTTTTATCTTATAACAAAGTAGAAAAGTAGACCCAAACTATTGGAAACATGGGTTATGGTATTTAAATAGAATATTTTATATAATTTTAATAATTTCATGTGTTTATTATTAATATATAATATCATCATTATTAAACATTACATAATCATTCATTTCATAAACATTATATCGTCACTCAAATAGATCATAAAAATGGCTTAAATAAGATTGTACCATAAATATTGAATGAGTAAGAACATTCTAAGGTATAATATTAATATAAAATTTACATAATATTATTAGTGTCATAAATATTATATATAAGTACTATATTCCCTTTTACAACTATCTATGAAAGGAAATCATTGAAAGATAAATTTATCACCCTTGGAGAGGGTACTCTGTATATACGCATGAATATTACCTCCATTGTCTAATGAAAAAAATTAAAAGAAGTAGATAATATTTTATAAGTTAATAATTATTATTAAATAATAAATATCATATATGTTTAACAAATTCATCATTATAACCAACCATGAGAGGTAGTGTTGGAAGCTGAATCACATTAATATGTGGTGGTGGTAGTCTACACCTATGCACAAGTGATACCTTCATTTCCCATTTTATAGAAATGACATGGGAAATAGTTGTATCATTATAATAATAATATCAAATTATATGTAATATATCATATTCATTTTATTAATATGGATAAAATATATTTATATTAATTAGAATAAGATATAAACATTGAAATCATCGATAAAGATGATTTCCTCTTATTTGAGAGTCATCCATTAGCTTACACCATAGGCCTTTATAGGCTGGTCTTAAGTGAAGTCCTGAACCTCAAGAATGAAGGGGAGTATGTAAGGAATCTATTTTTTCCAAGTTTTTTCTAAGATATAGGGCTCAAATTTTGTGAGTAACAGATGATAGGAAGTTACAATTTTTATGTGATTGGAGAGACACACATGGATTAACTAAAAAGATATAAATAATATAAAGTCGCATTCAAGTGAAAGTGGAAGAAAGTGGACAATACATTAATATTTAGATAATATAAGGTATAAATATATTCAACCAATATTATTTATCAAATTTATGATCCAATTTTTCCTTTATATCTAAGTTTATCCCCAACGGTAAAAACGTTTTAACCCCAACTATGTTAACAAAATTATTATTTTTAAAATTCATCATGAAAAAAATAACTTAATATTATTAGATAATATTAAATATTATTATTCCAAAAAAGTAATCCAATTTTTTATTTTCTTGTTTCTAGAATTATTAAAAATTACATTTAATATATGTGCACAAAACCCAATGGAAACTGGTTTTTATGATTATTTAAAGAATAAAAATGATTTTATATAAAAACAAAATTATAATTTTGATTTAAATAGAATTACTTTGATTATATTAAATAAAATAATACTTTTTTTTCTTCAAAACCCAAAAAAATTAAAACAAAACTTTTAAATATCGGATAAAGGGAGAAGAACTAAAAAAAATATTAGAAAAAAAAAACCTAGATTTCAAAATTGTTAATTATTTGTTAATAAGTTAAAAATTATATTTTTATATGAATTATATTACTTATTATATATAAATTTTCTAGAAAAAAGGTTTTTTAAAATTTCTTGTTGTTCTTTTATAATTATAATGTCATATAAGTTTTAATTTTCTATAAAATCAGAATATTCCTCTATTCATATAGAAAACCATTATTTCTAAAAAATATAAAAATTTCCACCCAAAGATAATTATAAAATGATAATTTAATATTTAAAATTTTCTTGAACCATCATGGGTACCTTATTATACAAATAACTAATCCAACCCAAACATAGTCTGAAGTGTGTTCCTGGTGCCCATTGGTTGGTAACATGCATATGGCATCATACCAAACAATAGTGGGAATGAATTTTTGAAAAAAATTACGGAATAGAGATGACAAGATATTATGCATATAATAGAAAAATCACTGGGAAAATTGTGGCAAAAGTAAAACAGGTATAAAACAACCCAATGTATTATGGAAAAGTAATAAAAAACTAAAATAACTTCCTAAGTCCCAATGGATGCAACTCTCTAAGTAGAATAATCAATAGTAATAACCACCTCCAAGTGGTTCTTCACCATTGCTCAAACATGGAAGGAGATAATATACAAACCCCTAAAGTCATAGGTAGGGTGTGAGATAAAATTCTAGTAGGGTCTCAATATGGATTCCATAATAGATTCCGGAATTTAATTAACCAAATAAATATATTTCAATTTTAAAATAAATAGGTTTAAAATTTAAAAATCATGATTTACATTTAAAATGATGGAATACATTTCAAATGATAGAAATAATTTAAAAAAATATCTTAAATAAACACTTATATATTAAATAGTTTATATAAATCAGAATGTGTGTAAAATAGCTCATGAGCATTTCCATATATTCATTTCAAATAAAATGAAGCGAGTAACATAGTCATCTTCTAAAAGGTATGATAATTTCAGGATACAGGGACTCCTAACTCAAAGTAATATACAAATATGTATATATATCTCTATGATATCAGGAAAAAGAGGACTCATCACCATCTCCTATGGGATGTGGCTTAATGAATTTATGTTTTGGAACATTATAAATCATAAATTTTTATCCAAATAACTCACAAACTACCTAAGGCTTTCATGTACTCTAGTACAAAAACAAAGATAAGAAATTTATTTTAAAAAACTTTTAAAATAAATTCATTCCATTATCCATTTCAAGTATTCCAATTTCAATTCAAAAAAACCAACACATGGGTTTTTATTCAAAAACATGTCTTTTTAAATATAAGACCCAAATGTCTCTATCAAAACCATTTTAATCCATTTACATCAAATAAAATTTTAAATAAATTTAATCAAATCAATTTCAATAGTTTTCCATCAAACCAAATTCAAAATTTAAATTAAAAAATTTTAATTTTACCATTTTTCATCAATTTCTCAAAAATTCTCAAATTCAACGAAATTGGGGATTTTTTCCAATTTCATGAAAAAATCCATATTCCCCAATTCAATGGAATTGGTTTTTTGATAAACCAATTGAAATTAGTTTCAAGAAAATGAATTTAAATCAAATAAATTGAAATTAAATCAATCAATTCAGGTTAAATAAAACTTTTCCATCATAACAAAACAACCTTAATCTCTTACATTAAAACAATGACCACAACTGAACCCATAAAAAAGATTAATGGCATAAGAGATATAGAAACGCGATCGAGGAAGAAGATTCAACAACATAGGGTTTATATCCATCAATCCAAAGATGATCTATCAAATTCCAATGAGTAATAGAAAAAGATACAAATTTATTAGTAGAATGTTTATACATAATGTAACATTAAAACCACAAAAAAGATCAATAATAGATTGAAATGACTCAAAAAGTTTTAAGGGCTCCAAAATCACTTAGGAAAGACTCTTGGGTCGAGATAAAATAAAACTGAAGAGGAGGAAAATAAAAAGCAGCATAGATGCCTATAAAAAACAAACATCTTGATTTTACACGATGCGTAACCCAATTACATGATGTGAAATGACAAAAATACAAAATTTAAAGAAAAACCAATCATCTCTTGATAAAATGGATTTATTATTGTTTTAGAACTTACTTATTTTGTAACCACATAAAACTGTGTGTAGTTATCTAGTAGGATGTATAACCGATAGGTTTTATGTTGAGAATCCAACAAATTTATTACTTCACCATCATAGGAGTCCTCCAAATTCCTTCCCAGGCCTATCTAGACAAAAAAAAGGAAAACCAAGGCAAGGTTTGAAATGCACCTATTAGAAGAGTAATGGGATGTTACAACTCCCCACCATAAAAAAATTATGCCCTAATAAATCCTATCAAAAATCATAGATATTGAATATGTGAGGCCACTACTCTCTCATCAGTGCCTCATTCTCCAATATATCAAGAGAATCAAAACCATCATGCCATAACACCTAAACCAAATTTATCTTCTTCCCATGAAGTACCTTGGTTTATAAATTAACTATCCTGATTGGTCATTCAGTCATGGATAAATCAGTCTCAACCTCAAGATCACTTTAGCACAGAACATGGGATGGATCAGATAGAAACTTACATAAATAAGATACATGGAACATGTTATTTATCAACATCAAATGTGGTGGATTTTCTAAATGGTAAGAAATTTTTTCCACTAACTCAAAAACCTAAAATGGTTCCACAAAATGAGGAATAGGCCTCCCTTACCTCCAAATACATTGATCACCCAACCAAAGTGAAACTTTCATGAATAACTAGTCACCAACAGAAAATTTCAATGGTCTATAATAATGATCAACATATGAATTATACCTAATATATTACATCAACATTCAATGATGAATCAACTAGATATTTTCTGTCATCTCTTGAACCAAGCTTTGTCCAACCAAGGATCCTTCACCAATCTCCCACCAACATAACAGATATTTGCAAGGCCAGCTATAGAAGGCCTCAAAATGATCCACTCTGAACGCAGACCGGTAAATAATGTTATAATAAAAATCAACCATCTTCAAATGGTCATCCCAATCTCCACGAAAGTATATAACACAATCATGAATCATATCCTCAATAATTCTTATATCTCTTTTTGTATGGCCATTTGACTATGGATGGTTTTTTGTACTCAAGAGGATGTGAGATCATCGTTCCTTCTGAAGGACTCTCTAAAAGTAAGAATTGAATTGAATAACCCTATTAAAAACTATAATAGATGGATCTCTTCGTAGATGAAAAATCTATTTTATATAGATATTTCATAACTCCTCTACTTTGGTAGTGTAACAAATGATTAAAAATTGAACCAACTTGGTCAGTCTATTGTTCACAACCCATAGCACATTATTCTATCTCTAGGTACAAATAAAATCAACCACAATGTCCATATAGATCTCATCCCACTTCCATGCTCACATTGGAAGTGGATAAAGAAAACCCAAAGTTTTCCAGTACCCAGCCTTAACCTGTTGGCACATATAACAATGAGATAAAAATTCAGCAATACAGTGTCCCATAACTATCCACTAAAATTTCCATTGTATGTGATAGAACTTCTTCATGGTTCCTAGGTGCACTACACACTGGTAATTATGGAAATCCCCCATCACATCTTTTATTACTGATTAAAGTAAAACAAAGTGATTGTGATAGCATAGAATTCCCTCTTCGAAGAACGACCACTCAACAAATGCATCCACACCATAAAGAGAGTCTCTAATACTATAGAACACATCTTCTAGCTGTTGTTCTAAAAGAATCATCTCAAGTGGATCAGATGTCAACTGAACACTTTCCAAGGAAAACACAACCCCAGATTCCTAGATTTTGATATGAAAATGTTCAAAGAGAGACATAAATTTCCATTATTCTAATGATTCCTTCACAACATATTTTTGACGTTTCTCTCTCAAAGTATCTTCAATGACATTACCTTTCTCCAAAGTATAGGAAATTTAGAAATTGAAGGACCATAGGTATTCCACCCAATTAAAAAGTAGAGATTCAAATATTTTTTAGAGAAGATATAACTCAATAACTTGTGGTATGAATAAACAGTAAACCTTTCTATGAAAAGGTACCACAGCTAATATTTATGTGAATGCATCACAACTGCATGTTCAATGTCATGGGTCAGATAATTCTTCTTGTGGGCCTATGATTATGACATCCATAAGCAAAAAAATGATCTCCTTTCATGATAATAAAGCCCAAGACTAAACATAATGCATCAAAAAAGACCACATAGCCATGCTCGGTGTCTAAAAGAGTTGACACTGGTGCAGTAGACCAAATATGTTTCAGATCAACAAAATAATTCTAACATTTCTCATCCCAAGTGTACTATACTGCCTTCTGAGTTAGAGTAATAATCGGAGATCAAATTTCAAGAAGTTCTTCATGAACTATAGATAATATCTGTCTAAGCCCAAGAATCTAAAGATCTCAAATACATTTCGTGCTTGCTCCCATGTCATAAAAGTCTTCATCTTATGAGGGTAAACTGATATTACTTATTCTGAAACTACATTTACCATTAACTTCACTTCCCAAATCTAGAAATCACATTTCAAAATAATGGAATAAATTTGGTGATTTCTCAGAAAACTCATAACTATTCTCATATGATGCACATTATCCTCTTTAAACATAGAGTAAATGAGGATTTCATCCCCAAACACTACCACGAAGGTAAAAAAATGCTCATAGAAAACATGTTCATCGTATCCATGAAAACTATAGAATCATTGGTTAGAAATAAGAGAATAACAAGGTACACATAATATTCTTACCTACTCCTAAAGGAGGTTTTATGAATATTATATTCTTTTTTCCTCAACTAATGGTACATAGAACAAAGATCAATATTCAAGAACCACTTATCCCCTTTCAACTGATCAAACTGATCATCAATCTATGGTAACCGATATTTTTTCGTTTATGTAACTCAATTGAGATTTTGATAATAAATGCATCATCAAATTGAACCATCATCCTTCTTAGAAAGGAGAACCAGCACCACCCAAGGTGACACTCTCAGTCAAATGAATCCTTTACCAAGAAGATCATCCAACTGGGGATTCATCTCTTTCATTTCATCTGGTTACATGAAATAAGAGGGAATAGATACTGGTTTAGTACCATGTATTAAGTCAATAGAAAACTCAACCTCCCTTACTAGGGGAAAATCAAATAAGTCTGAAGGAAACACGTCAGGAAACATGATGGCCACTAGAGGGAGATCACCACTCAAAAATTACCACACCAAATAAAAATTTAATATATATCTCTTTAACCAACTCTAGATGATATATTCCATCCCTTATCAACCTTGGGTCCCATTATCCTTGAAGTACATGGCACACACCACTGGGTTTATTAAAGGAGACCCTTCAAAGATAGAAATAAATCCCGAATTTATTGGTAATGAACCAATCCATCCCAAATATGACATGAATTAGTTTCATGTTGTGAACCAGAAAACTCTAGGAAAGATCAACATTTGAAAGAGAGAATAAAAATTAAGGGCTATGGATACACTTCTATCTCTTCATACCAAGGGGTGTAGTAATATCGATGAAATAATAGAAAATCTCCGTATAAAGGTTTAAAAGTTTTAAAATATGGGTTGAAATAAACAAATGATATACACTTGTATCAAATAAATCAGTCACTAATGATGAAGCTATAGTGATAGTGCCTCTCAGAGTCATTGGACTCGTATCTACTTACACTAAAGAATCTTACAATAAGTTAATATGATTTTTTCCAGAGGCTAGAGGCTGGAAACCTTTTGTAGGTGAAGAATATTATTTCCCCATAGTTTTAGAAGGAGATGATGATTTAGTTATACTACGCATAGTGGAAAATATATAAAATAACCTCTATAAGTGAATTGAACATCCTCAAGAGCCATGATTTATGGGTAGCTCAGTGAAAACCCTCTTTTAATCCCCTGGCTTTCCACATATTATAAAACCAAAGGACTACTTTTATGAACTATGGGAGGCTTAGAAGAGCACTACTATCGAGAACCACCACAAGAGTCATCACGCTTCCACTTTCCTTTATAGGAACTAACACTTCCACTGGGAGAGTAAGAAACTCCTAATAACCTTGACCTGCATGCCAGGTCCATTTTCACCATTAGCGCTCTGTCCAACACATTAGTATAAAGAAGGTAGATTTTGTAAGAAAACTTGAGAAAAATATCTTGGTTAAGTCCCAACTCTAACTGTTGAGTCTTCATCTTCTCATGTGATAATATCTCAAGTGAAAACTACATGAACTCATAAAAATGGTACCTATACTCTATCACGATCCTATCATCCTAATCAAGTTTGAAAATTATTGTAGCCCTAGCTAACACCATCGAATGTGGATAGAACCGTATGGTGAAAATATATTTGAACTCTTTCCACTATAAGCTCAATTGTTTCCTTTTCATCATCACCATGTCCCATTATCTCCTACATTTTGTTTCCCACATGAAGGTAGTGCACTTCACCTTGACTTATTTAGGTGTCTCCAGGAACCCAAAAAACACTAGATCCTTCTCATCTATTCCTCATACTCCTGGGGATCATTTAATCTCCTGAACAATGGTGGCTTCTAGAAAAGGGACTTTTGAGAATAGTTCTGAATATCATCCCTTTGACGTTCCATAGCTTGAGTCTGAATGTGAATCAGTGGTTTTTCATGTCCCAATGCTTGTATTGTACATATAATCACCTAAACTAGACTCAGGTCCACAAGAGGATTCTCTCATTGAGATTCAATAGTGGCTTTCTATGTGTTCTGATTTGTGTGTCTTCTCAGAGGCATGATGCTACACCACATTAGCATACAATACGGAATACATCATATTAACACTAAAATATATAAATATAGAAATTAATCACACGAGGTTGAAAAATAGGATTTAGATTTCGATATACCCAATCCAAATGCATGGAAAAGACTAGAACTAATCCTCAAGACATGTTTCCTTAACCACCCTAGGTGAATTAATGTTCATTGTGGTAAAATATAGACACACAATCAATCCCAATTACCTCCTAAGTCCTAAAAATATTTCAAAATTGATTACTGTCTTCAAGAAAAAATATCAACCAAGACCTCTGATACCACTTTACCAAGAACCAGCCTGGGTACCCTAGTAACCCAATAACAGATCCAAACCTGACATGACCCAAAGGGAGATCCTAATCCCCATGGGTTTAAGACAATCACCCAACGTGTAGAGACCTATTTTCACCATTTAATACTTTTAATTATTTCTATGTATATTTACAAACCTAGGCCTTGAGACGAGGATCTATTTTGGGGCCTAGTGTGCCCAAAATAAATTTATAAAAAAATATTAAGTATATTTTATACTATCTAGGAGAAGAAAATAGGATAACTTCTAAACGATAGCCTAGATTAGAAATACCAGTGCACTGTTGAGTCCAGAACGTCATGTTTTCCAGAGGTAGGACATAACTTTTGGGGGCATGAGACTTCTATGAAAAAAGTCTCTGAGGGGAATAATAACAAATAAAATAATGAAATTTAATTATTTTATCTCAGACGCCATATAAAATAAATTTTTAATGGGGACTCATATGATAAATACGAGATCTCTTTTGAGTTCTTGAATGTTTTTTTTACCTATGTGATACCTAAGTTGAGAGGGAAAAATATATTAGGATCTCATGGGCATTGGTGGGTACGGTTAATAGGTTTACCCTAAACCTAGTTAAAACCAATAAATACATGTTTATGAATTATTGGATAGTGTTTCCTCTTCATCCTCCCACCACCGAAGATATCCCTTATCTCCCCCAATTGAAAAATCAATGATGAATCATTGGCAGGTGTGTTCCTCAATGAAAAACAAATTGATGTTGGATTCTTATTGTTTTTCGCACCCTCAATCTCAATTCGTAAATTTATAGTTGAATTCGTTGTTATTTTTTCCACATTGAACATCTAAAACGATGGCCAAAAACACATAAACATTGATCGATATCCTTTTTTATTCCAATTTTTTTCATTCTTTATCAATTCTTCATGGATTTCATCCTTAAATTTTCAGTACATAAAATTGTTGACATATCTTCGAGCGGATCTTAGTTCTATGAAGGTATCATTGAAGTTGTTCCAAATTTATATTTTTTATAATTTTTGGATGGTTGGGGAAGGTTTGATGGTTCGTGGAAGGGACCACTGGTGAGGCGGTGTATGAAGCGTCTGATGGCGGTTCATGGTGGTGACCCCTAGTGCAGGTGGTGAAGCAGATGAAGGTGTTCATGTGGAGTCAGCGGTAGTGGGGTGTGCAGTATAGCCACTGATCAGGGTGGATGGTGGATCCACAGTGGTAGTGGTTTGAGGCGGTGACATCCACATCGAGAAAGGTGGACGACGGAGTCGCGAGGTGGCAGGCAGTGCCATGGGATGCAACTGGGAGGTGCTAGGAGTCCGCCAACCATGAAAGACGGTCACATTGACCCACAGCGGACTGACCGAGGTGTGCAGTCGAGGTGAGGCCGAGGTGATTGGTGAGGTGAGGCCTAGGGGAGAGATCAAGGTGAGACCGAGGTGGTATGAATGGTCCATTTGGCTAAGGCGAGGTCGAGAAATCTAATGTGGGCTGAGGTGGGACTAATGGTCTAGGTGAGCTGAGGTGGGCCGACCAGGCTAAGTTGGCTTGGCGAGTGTTTGGGTTGCGGTATAAAACATCCATATCTCTTAAACGGGACATCTATTTTATTTGATGTATGTGGGGACGTGATCCTACTATTAGGATGGAAATTTTGAAGCCATTTTTTACTTTTAAGAATTTAGGCTTGTGGCTCAGTTACATAAAATGCCTAAATATATTAATAATAATAATATAATTATTATTACTGAGAAATATTGTATCTAAAAAAAACTCTTGAATATGACATCCAATTGATGTGCCTTCAGTGGAATCTCAACTCTAGCTTTTATGAGGATGCTTCGAGGCCAATTTTAGGATAATAAATTGAGTTTGAGGTGCAGGCCCCATGAATCTCAGTTCTGGCGTGTTGTTGTGAATTACATCTTTTTCACCGGTTGTCCATTTTGGACGAAGGAATACTCTATACTGTCAATTATTCTTTGAGCATCACAATGGTGTGATTAGTATAATTTATTTCAGGATCTAGACATGGGACTCACAAAACATCATTCGTGTCCAATGCGGAGAGACGTAGATTCTTCATCAAGTGTCTGATTGGGACAAATGAATAGTATATGTTGTGGGTTTATTCACAAGGATCACAATAGTGTGATCTTTTTTTTGTGTGGAACCTTTTTCTGAACTAATTAAATTTGAAAACATGAAAGGAATATTGGTGGAAGATTCTTTTGATCGGTTGAATAGAATCCAAGGCTTATGCAAGCACTGGTTCTTCTTTCCGGTTGATGACCCCGTAACATACTAGGGAGAGAATCCCCAATGACCAAAGTGGAATCCCCCTAATGTAATAGGTCATGGTTCCTTTATAGATACTTTTCAGGCAATACCCTCTACGTTATTACCCTTCAACAAGGAGGATCAATGAGTCCCCATCAACTCTTGAGTGTTGATCCCCCTGACACACTAGGTCATGGATAACCGATTACTAGAGGGGAATCCCCCTAACACACTAGAGTTAGGGTCCACTATGGATAATATTAGAGTGGAATCCCCCTGACATACTAGGTCCTAGGTCATTTAATTGGATTTTTCACCATCCTACTATTCAAATCAGTGAGGAGACGTGGTTTGATGGACCTTTGGAATCACGAGAAAGAGGAACTCTTTCCCAATTGAGACAAGTCCTTATGAAATGACCTAAAACCATGAGGTCAAGTCAATGTTTCCCAAATAATATAGTATCAAGGTGCAGGGATTGAGACCCTTTTACATGGAAGTTCAAGGCATATGTGTGTGATGATGGGCATCATTGATGGGGTACTTCTGGAACTGTTGGTGACTCTTCTTCTTGGATTGAGGTGTCAAATGGAGATCCCCTTACTCTCTAATTTGGGTTTATTTTGACTGATAATATATCTATATATATATATATCATTTCAGTACCCTCTCCTTCGGTTTCTATCACTCTCCTTCCAGGAGGGGAAAAGACAAGTGGGGTAGGCCAGTGATTTCTGTGTATTTTTTCTCATGTTTGGATGAGTCTACTCTCATACTATAGGTAGATAATACTCAATGAGAAATCTATATTCTCACTATTTTTAGATATTTGTTTTTGGATGATCTTACTTAAATATCTTGTTGGTTTGAGCTGTACTCTTTTACTGTACTTCATTCTATATACTACTTTCCCCTTTAGTGTATCTCTTACTACTCCAACTTCACCTTTTCAAGATGTACTACTAGGTATGTTTATACTCAACCCTATATGGGTTTTTCACACACATATCATGCCTTATGCAGATGATAGTTATTTTTGATTGTGAATATGGATGAGCTCAGTGATACAGGTGCTTGGATTGTATACAGTTTTCGTAGCTTGGGATCGAGGAGCGGGGCTCTCTCAACAATTTTACTTTTCTAGTTTCTACTAGGTTTGGATTCTTTTCTTTATGGGTGTGTATTTTTTCAGTTTTCCCCTTTCATTTTACTATACTTTACGCATAATTTTCATTTTTTTATACATGTTTGGTTTATTTACAGCAGTGTAGAATCTTTTACTACTTTCCCTATGCACTTTTTCATTAAGTGGTTTTGTTTGTGAATAGGTATTTAGGAAAAGGCCCCCCCTATTTTTTTGTGCCTTCATCACTTTTCTCCTACCCCTTGCCTATGGAGGTGGGATTGGGGTAGTTGTGGTCTGATCCCCATCATGGGTAGGGTCAATACATGGAAACATAAAAAATAAAAGTGGGAATGAATTTTCTGCAAAAATTATGAAAGATATATGAAAAGACAGTATGAATATATGGAAAACTACACTGAGAGAAATATAACATAAGTCAAATATATATAAAACAACCTAAAGTACTAAAAAAGTACTATAAAACTAAAAGATAAACTAAATCCCTAATGGAAAAAACTATCTTAGTCCATAGATCAACATATAAAACCACCTCTAAGTGGTGCTTCACCCTTGCTCAAACATGGAAGGAGATAATCTACAAACACCTGAAGGACTAGGTAGGGTGTGAGATAAAATCTCAGTAGGGTCTCACAATGAATTCCATAATAGATGAAAACATTTAATTAACCAAATAAAGATAATTCAATTTAGAAATAAATAGGTTTGACATATCAAAATCCTATTTTAAAAATCATTTGTTACAGTTCAAAAGATGGATTACATTTCAAAATAGGAAAATACTTAACAAATTTACTATATAAACAAATTTAGAAAAAACAGTTTATATAAATTAAAATTCATGTAAAAAGGTCAATGAACATTGGCATATATTAATTTCAAATACAGACAAGTGAACATCATGGTCATGTTCCAAAAGGTATGATTGTTCCAAACTATAAGGACTCCACACTCACGGTGACATAGAAATATATATATATATATGTGTGTGTGTGTGTGTGTGTGTCCCTTTGAACTCCGGCCAAAGAGAGGTCATCACCATTGCCTAAGTAATTTCACATGATGCGTTTAGGTTTTAGAAAGTTATTAATCCTAAAGTGTCATCTAAATAACTCACTAACTACCTAAGGCATTTAAGTGATATTTTATAAAAAAGTGGGATGTTTATTTTAAAACTATTCAAAATAAAATTCATCCCATTTTTCATTTTAAATATGATAATTTCCAATCATAAAAATCAATACACTCATTTTTATTCAAAAAAAATTCTTTTTCCAAGATAAATACTAAAGGTTTCTATTGAAACCATTTTCAACCATTCTCATCAAATACAATTTGAAATCAATTTCATCAATTAAATTTCCAAAACAAATCCATCAAACCAATTCCAAAATTTAAATTTCACCAATTTCCATTGATTTTTCAAACATGTCGTAATTCAATGTAATTTTGGTTTTCCAAAACAAATTTCCAAAACTAAATTTCTAAAACCAATATCCTCAATTCAATGGAATTGCGTTTTTCATAAACTAATTGATAGAAGTTTCTAGAATATAAATTTAAATCAAAAAATTGAAATTAAATCAAGAAAATATAGTTAAATAAAATTTTGACATCCTAATGTAACCACCTACTTTTCTTAAGAAAGAACAATGCTCACAACAGAACCCACCAACAGTATTGAAGACATCGAAGATATAGAAACTCAACTTAGAAAAAAGATTCAAAAACATGAGGTTTAGATCCATAAATCCCAAGATGATCTATCAAAATTTCAGAATAAAGAGATAAATAGATGAAGGGATAGGTATAACCCTCACCTATAAAGTTACACTAAAACCACACCAATGATCAATTACTCATCAAAATGGCTCAAAAGGGTTTTAGGGCTCCAAAATCACTTGGGAAAGACTATTGGATTGAGATAAAACAAAATTATAGAGGACGAAAAGAAAAATCATCCAGGATGCCTGTTAAAAAATAATCATCGGGACTTTACAGGATGTGTAATTGAAAAAAATCATGAATTCACCAAAAAAACCCATAGCCTCTTAATAAAATGGATTTGTTTTTATTTTAGAACATACACGTCATGTAACCACATTACACGATGTTTAATTCTCTAGTAGATTTCATAAACAAAAATTTTCATGTTGTGAATCCAATAAATCTCTGACTTTTCCATCAAATGTATCCTCCCAATTCCTTCTTATCCCTACCAGACAATGAAAAAGGAAAATAATGACAAGGTTTGAAACATACCTGTATGAAGAGTAACATAATGTTATAAAAATTTAATCCTTTACATTTCTATAATGTCAAATCATGAATATATTTGGGTATTTATTCATCATAACTTCATTAGGATCGCATGTCACCTTTTTAATATTATGATTTTTTTCAAATTACCTTTACTAGCTAAGTTATTTGAATCCTCAACACTTGTTCTCTAATATCAATAATTTTTATAGTATTTTGATATTAATATAAATTAGGGTCCAATTATAATTCCCCATATGTGATAACATTCATTGGATATAGCATTCACTTTCATAATAAAGTGATATTGAGCTCATCAAGAACTTTAGAGAGTCTAGGTGGCACTTCCAAATGGTAATACACTACTCTAAATATTTCTATAATTTCAAATGGTCCTATATACCTAAGACATAATTTACCTTTCTTTTTTAACCTTATAACAACTTTCCTTCAAGATATATTCATGAAAATAGGATCTCCCACTTGAAATTCTAAATCCTTTCTTTGGATATCATAATAATTTTTTTTTCTACTTTGAGTTTACTTAACATGGTTTTAAATAGTCTTTTCTTTCACCATTTTCTCCTCAATATGATCTGGGAATACATGATTACTTTCACTAACTTGATCTCAATAAGATTGAGTATGACACATATTTCCCTGAATGGTTTTATATGGTTCTCTTTGAATGATTGAATAAAATCTATTATAATATATGAATTCCAAAAAATGTAAATAATGATCCCACGAACCTTGAATGTTAATTGGGAATGAACTCAACATGTCATGTAACATCTTAATAGTCTTTTCTAATTGATTATAATTTTGATGATGATAGGTGCATCTCAAATGTAACTCATTATCAGTAGTCTTACAAAAACTCTTTTATAATTTTTATCTAAATCAAGTATCATGAATGGATGAAATAAAATGAGTTTGACCATGATGTTACACAAATTAATTAATATAGATCAGTATAAGGTGATTAGGAGGTAGAACTTACTTATAGATAGGAAATGTGAGGACTTTATAAGGTGGTAAAAATAACCCATATGGAATCATTATTTCTAGGTTTATTTTTAATCTAATTAAAAATTCCATAGTAATATCATCCCCTTTCCACAAAATAATAGGTAGAGGTTACATAACTATTTTAGGTTGTTGTCTCTCAGACTTTAATTATTGATAGACAAAGAATCTTATACATAGTCTATAATTTCCCATTTCATATTGTTCCACCAAAAATGTTCCTTAAAATCCAAAATCATTTTATTTATACTAATGAGTATAGAGAAATTTATCTATGAAATTCATCACATTATTATTTTTTTGGATATGGCTTGGCTGGAACGCATAGCATATTTCCAAATTTCAATATACCATCTTAATAAAAGATGTATACTAGTTAAAAAACACTAATATATTTGGTTTTTATTTGAATATTCTTATCATCAAACTGGGTAATTTTTATTTTCTCAAATAAGGATGGTTTGGAAACCATTTGAAATTGATGTGATGTTTACCCATCCCTAAGGATTTCAGTATCGAACATCCCTGAATATATAAATATAAGATCTTTTTTAATCCTAATTTTAGTTAAAACATCATTTTCTTCCATACTAAATTGATCATCCACCATATTTTCCGTCCCATGGTGTAATTATATTGAGAAATCATACACCTTGAGTGGTTCTAACAATTACCTTTACTACATGATTTTATCTTCTTAAAAAAATATTTATTTATAAAAACATTGATCCATAAAAATTTCACTTATATTACCATAATGTTGGTACCTTTATATATTCAATGAAAATATTATGCCCACCATCTAAATATCATGGGTTGGATAATTTTGTTCATGTATATTTAATTTCCTTTATGTATAGGAAATAAATCTATCACTCTGCATAAGGAAACATCTAAGTACTTTCTTTGATGAATTACTAGATATCACAAATCCATCCCACCCCAATGTTAAATTGACCAATGTCCCCTATTATTATTCTAACCACTCTTTAAACTCTTATGGAAATATGAACATAACCCCTTTATGTGTAAACTGGGTTAATGGGATAGATAATCTAGAAAAAAATTGAACAAATCATCCATAATAACATGTTGTTCTAAGGAAATTACATACCTCGGTTTTATTAATTATCATTTTAAATTATATGAATTACGTTTTCAATTAAGGATAAACTAATACTCCATCATTAGAGAAAATATGGCTAATAGAATAAACTTTTTGATTCCAAAATTTGAAGTTGTTATATTTTCTATATAACTCTTTCTATAAGAGTCTTAATAAAGATTTAAAAATAACCCTTTTTCTCATCATAGATTTTATATTATATCAAGATATCATCAATAAATATCATAAATAAATTATTGAGATAATCCTTGAATACTATATTCATAAGTTTCTTACAAAAACAGGGTTCATTAGTAAATCCAAAGGGAATTACATAAAAATTTATTATGTCTAAATATTGAATGAAATACCATATTTGGAATATCCTACTTATCTAATCATTGTTAATGATACCCAAAATTAATATCAATGATTGAAAAAAAATTACCTCCATGAAGTTTATTAAAAAAAGTATTCAATGAGGGGAAGGGGAAACTTTTTCTTTATGTAAATAACATTTATTTTCTAATAATATAAAAAAACCCTCATAGTCCCATCATTTTTATAAAAAATATAATATGGGATCTCCATAGTGAAAAATTAGGGCATATAACTACCATGTCACACAAATCATGTATTTTTTGTTCAATTCCACTAATTTTACTTTGGTCAACTTATAGAGAGTCTTAGATAAAGGTTTTTCATCATTTATGGCATAAATACAAAACTCAACTTTATACATAGGTGGGTTTTATAGTATTTATTAAATAAATCCATCAATATATTCTTTAAAAATAGGTATATCCTCTATTATAAGGATACCCATCTCATTCATAGTTTTTTTATGATATTCTTCTCCAAGAATTTCACTATGGAGAGATTATAGATGTGGATATAGACATGAATAAGATAATGCAGTAACCCCTTTGAAGATAAGGAATTCTATATCTCCATCATGAATCAAATTGTCCTTATCTGGGAAATAAATGTCAACATTATAATTCTTAATCCAATACATAACAAGTATTATATCAAACACAACCATAGGTATAAAAATAAAGTTTGAAAATAGGTTATTGCTAAGGGTTACAATGCGAACTGATTGACAAATCCTTATTATAATAATATTTCCCCTGACATTCTTTATTAAAAACTCATATCATATGGTTATAGGAAAATATCTAATTTTCTTAATAAACAGGGAAGATATAAAATAGTATGAAGATCCAGAATCAAATAACTATTTATCTAAATTTGAGGCTATGATCAATGTACTTATCACAACATCTTTAAGAACTTCATTCTTAGTTTTAGTTATCAAATAATCTTAGCCTTTGTTCCTTATTATTGTTTTATAAAATTCTCTTCATGATTGGGGAATATTTTTGAATAGTACCCTATATCCTTCCAATTAAATAATTAAACAATGGAAGATCCTTTATTTACCTTGAAATCATAAGTCTAATGGTTTTTCAGTCCACACATGAAGAAAACTCTAATTCTCATCAAGCATGATCCATAGTGTTTCTATCCAAATTTACTACAATTTTGAAATTCGTCCCTAACCTTATTCCTTTTTTTCGTATTTCTTTTTTTGGTACTCATCAACCCGCTTCTTCTATTTTTTTCCTTCAAAAAACACAAGACATGGATATTTCATTCATTATCTCAATAGCACTTTATTTTTTGTCATCATGTACTAAAATTATATGTGATTATAATGCCCTGTAATTCTAGGATTTATCCCATCAATTAAATGTTTATTCTTATATCCTTGATTATCTATATATTATGTAGTATTAGTTTCCAACCTTGTGAAGTTAGGTTCATATTAGAAAACAAATCCACCTTTCTTTTTTACTTATATTAAGGATTCCCTCTCAATATAAGCTAGTTTTCTATTAGTAAAATATATTTCAAAGAATATCTCTTTGAAAGTTGTCCAAAAAATACTAATTATTTCATATGACTAGTTAGAATTATATATCATTGATCACTATGGATCATTGTCTCCTTTAAGATAAAAAACTACCATAATAAGTTTCCCTCATTCACTACTTCCTAAAGTGATAAATATATTCTCTAGGGATTTTTTCCATTTCATATCTACTAATGGATTAGCATTTCCATTAAACAATAGATATTTTTATTACATGAATTATTCCAATATTGTTGCACCAAATTTTCAATATGTAGTATTTACTTTACTAGAAAGGTTATTGGTCATAACTTGAGTTTGTTACCCAAATATAGATATAATTTAGTGAGCTACAACTCAATATTTATTATTTTTTCATGGAGTGAAATATCTACATATATTACGGGCATTGATTCAAAACATATTTCTTCAAATAGGTGTAGATTATAAAAAATAGCATACACTAGATTGGCCCACAGAATAATAAATTTTATACGTAGTGTATAATTATAAAACTTATGTAACTCATAACAATAATTGAAAATTTACACATATCTAATCTTAGAATCATCGTATAGTATCATTTGTAATATCATCAATCTATAAAAATATTTTTAAATAATTTATAATGGTTCATAAAGAAAATGTGAATCAACCAAAGTGTATCCTATAAGAGTGTTTATCTAGGGTGAAGTCTTAGGACGACTCAACGTGATCTGATTGGAGATCTATTTGATACTCAACAAGGATTTTTTAAGGTTATTACCCATAGATTCAACTTTTCTATAGCCATATTTTAATTAATCAGGATATTATCGATGGAATTTCCCCTTCTGATTATATAATTGTGTCATATTTAGTAATTTAGTATTATATAGAGAATATGAACAACATAAAAAATAAAACAACATTTAATTGTATTAATTTTAAAATTATATTTAGAGAATATATATGTCCATAATAATTTAAAATATTACAATTTGGATAAAAATAGAAAATAAGATAACTAGAATATGGAAATTTGGATCTTCTTGATCTCCTAGTATAATCCCACTCACGAACAACACTGTAGAAATGAAATAAAATATTAGTAATATAATATTCATCTTGAAAATTAAAATACATATAACCATGAGATAATATAGAAGTAAATGAATAATGAATGAAATATTATGTATTTATAAAATATAGGGAACCCATATGACTATTATAAATCTGACCATTGGAATAGTAGTGTGGCTATTGGAATAGGAATGTGACCATTCAGAATTGTATCCAAACTGTTAGAACAGCATCCTCAACCATGGAAGTGTAAAATAATATTTTTTTATCTTAAAAAATAAAAATATGATATATTTATATCATGATAAAAATAAATAAATGTTTTAAAAATGATAAAATAAGTGATTGTATATTAATAAAACATAAATGTTTTATTTGAATTTTTATAATAAATATAATTCATTAAAAGAAACATTATTTCCAGAAAATGGTTTCATAATTTAATAAATATTTTTATTATTATGAAAATATAACTTTTGAGACCATAAGTAATTTTTCATTGGGTCATAAAATTGACCATTATATTGAAATTGGTATTCTTTAAAATAAATAAGGATTTTAATTAAAAACTAAATTTCACAAATTTAGGAAAAAAAAATCATAAAATTTATTTCATTTGTGGAATATACTATTTGAAAAATTATTATGCTGAATTTATTTTAATTTTCCAAAATAATAGAATTTTTAGTGAATAGTGAATAAATAAAAAATAAAAAAATTTACAATATTAGTTAAATACATGATTTTTTCATATGGGATTAGGTAGGAGTCCATTATATCAAACTCACATACAATATTTACTCTATATGGACCCAATATTAATCACTATTGATAGTCTTGGGATAAAATAATATACTAATTAATATTAAATTAAAAAACACTCATTTCCTCCCCTTATAAATATCACCCCTTAACCACACACCATTTAAGCCTTAGATCTTACCCAAACTCTAACCAAATCTCCCCTCATCTCTCCCCCAAGTCCTCATAGTGATGGTCGCATGAAAAGGAAAAACCAAATTTCCTTACAGTGAATTTCAATAAATGACATTTATGATGAAATATTCTCAATATGTCTCTTTTTAATTCATTTCATCTCCTTCATCCTCCTCAAATATGTCACCTTGTACCTCCTCTTCATTTCATTTCATATTCATATTTTTACATCACCTTCAAGGCTGGTTTTAGAAATATTTTTTTGGTTAAAATTTATTTTAATTATTATAATATAACTGATTTCATGTTCTAGAATTTTTTTGATAAACATTGAATTAAATAAAATGAATCTTGTTCACACAAGTCTATAAAACTACCAAAATAAACTAATTATATAATGAATCCATTTATAATAAACAAATCATCCCAATATCAGAATATATATATATATATATATTTGGGATCATTTAAATTTCTATAACGACATGAATTTCATTTCATTTCACTTATGGGGTTATAGTCCTATTTTACATTAATGTCAAAAAATATCCACAGGTGATCTGACCTTGGAACCATGAAACAAACGCCCACATAACAGTGAAATTAAATGTAAAATCTAATTGAAAATGTTGTAAATGAAAATAATATAACAATATTAAATAAAATATAGATGTAAAGGGTTATAAATTAAGTAATTAATGAATATAATTTGATTATTAAATATGTTTATTGTACAAGCATAATGATACTCAAATCTGTAAGAACCCAGATCTTCTTTTCAGGTATGTTTTTCTTTTCTGCTTATTTCTGAGAAAAAGAGGAGTTTCTGAAAAATTAAAAAGTACACATCATGTACTTTAGGTACACGTCGTGTACCCTATTTTCATGGGTGATCGTGTATGGGACGTGTAATAGCTGAGTACATGGTCATGTGTGGTGACCTGAAGACTTCCTAAATCAAAGGCCAGATAAGGCAAGTACATGATGTGTACTTTTTTTCATTAAACGGACTGAGGTCACGTCTAATGGAAAGAATGCACTACTTCGTCATCGGTCTCATCCAAGAGCATCTATACGGACACAGCTCTTCTTTGAGCCCTCGACTCACAGTCTGTTCTTCGAATCGACCGTTGTCGATTGCATTGGAATCACATCAGTGATTTCTCCTTTCTTCTTGAACATCATCTCTTGATTTCTCCTCTTTCACGAGATATCCTCAGGTGAACGTTTTTAACGTTTTTGTAGATCTACAAAGTTCTAGGGTGATTCAAGTCCTACGGTTCATGTAAATCAATCTCACGATGCTGAGGTAGGTGGCTTGTTCCTTTCCATAGATAGTATCCTAATTTTTTGTGCAAAAGTGCCCAATACCCTTGTTCGGGGTATTGCATGTGTATGGTTTTAGCCCTATTATTTTCCTTCTATGCCTTGTGTGCTTGAGTAGAGGTTTGGTGATTGTAAATAGGGTTATTTACCTTGTTATGGATGTTTTCCCATTTTTTCTTGTTTTTAACCATTTGGTCTAGCCTTTCCTAATAGGGAGTTGTTTACCTTCAATGCCTACTATTGTTAGGATAGAGTGATTATTATCTAACATGCTATGATATGTTGTAGATTGTTTAGTAAAGTATCTCTTGAGGTTTAATTTGGCTGCCATGTATTCTTTTGTGCACGATTGACTTACACAGGGTTGTAGGAACCTGGTCCAGTAGACCATAGGGAGAATTGATGTTGAGGGCTTCTCCAGGGTGTCTGTTACTTTTACGTTGTGAGGCCATCGGGGGGATGGGTGTAAGTGGTCCCTTAGAGTGTCTGTAGTTCCTTGATTAGATCCATATGGGGAATTTGACGTTTATTACTTCCTTAGAGTTCCTATTAGTTACCGATATGATGCCACAGGGGGAATTGACAGTGAGTTCTTCCTTATAGTGTCTTTATTAAAGCTGAACCTGGGGGGTTAGACTGTGAGTACTACCCAGAGGGCTACTTGTGTTTGTTTTGGTTGAACCAGAGGGGTTAGGTAGTTAGTACTTCCCATAGGGTTACCTCATTTTGATTAGCTTCTTACTTGATATATGAAAATGAATGTAATTGAATTGTAGGATTGTAACATTGTGTACTTCCTTGTTTATTGCTTCATTTGTGAATTGCCTGCCATATATATTTACTGACTGTTGGGAACAGATCTTTTGTTGTTTTCCTACTAGGATTAGTCTCATACCCTATTTGGGTCATGATTTTGGGCCCAAACATATTATATTGTTTTAGGTATATATAAGGGAAAGTTCCCTTCTACTTCAGGTACTTGATTGTTGTGGAGCTGGGGAGCATGGGACCAAGCTGAGGCTTACGATGTTGTAAAATTATTTACTTCATTCCTTTTTTACTTTAGTTTATTATTTTATTTCATAATTATGACTTGTTTGGATTCTTTCCTAGACATATGTATCATGCATCATATATATATATGTGCTCAGTTATTATTACTTCCAGACTTCCATTGTTTACTATTGTATGGTATTAGTACTGCTTCTGCTACTGCTATCTGTTTTACTTCTATTGTGTTACTCTTCCAATGATGGAATAGTTTCTCCACTATCACACCTAAGGCCCTCGTTGCAAGTTGACAGCCTCTGGCATTAGGGGAAATTCTCTTGAGTCCATGTGACCAACTGGGTATGGGGCACCCTTGGGCAACTTCCGGAACCGGGATGTTACAAAGTGGTATCGGAGGGATTCTTTTCTTCTTGACATACTATTTGGAGACTATAACTAGGGATATGAAGGAAATAGGTTCTTGATAATGAGATGTTCCCAAGAGTAGATAACCCATGTACTGCGAAAATCCAATTTACCTCGTTATTGTAATTTTTCTATTTTTGCAATTTTACAGTTGATTTGATTTCACCATTGGGTGATTCACATGTTTTGTGTTGTTATAATTGGTGTTATAGAGGTTCTATTTCTATTTCAACCCAATGAGATGAGGGCATGACATCTCAAGCATCATATAGGCACTTGCTAGAGATCACATGTCATGCATTATTTCCATTCCATTTAAGGTGCATTAGTGATTTCATGTTGCTTTGATAGAGGTTGTGTTAGATATGCATGTTGTTGTGATAGATGCCTTGATAAAATACCTGATTTTTTATTGGGTATTGAATTGTGTAAGGCTTCATTTAAATGAACTCCAAAATTTGGTTCTTGATGTGTTATGGGCCCTTATGGATCAGAATTTGGTGGATCATTGCCTTGTTTTCCTTTTTTATGACATGCATAAGATGACAAGATTTGATTTTTGGGATGTATGGTCCATCACGGATCGGAATTTGGCACCTTAATGTTCATTTTTTGTGTTTTTCTAGGTTTCGGAGTAGTTTATGACTCTTAATGTCAGAAAAAATCCAGAATACATGGCGTGTAATGGTGAATATAATCCATGTGTCTTTCTATTCAGGAAGGAACTATTTTTTTGGATACACACCATGTGTTGCAATTACACATTGTGTAGTCCCTAACTGTGTCACTTGTTGTGTAAGCAGAGATACTTTGTTCGAAAGTCTTGGTGGGATATGTCTTGTATCGGATGTACATGTCGTGTTGTGTAGACCATGTGTCCACTCATGTGACTAATGACACGGATGGATAAAATATAAGTTATACATGTTGTTTCAAGCTTGAACATGTCGTGTAGTGTTACCCATGTATCCATCCATGTAGTGAACAACACAGGTCAATGAAATCCTTCAATCACACTCCATGTCTATCTGGAACACGCCATGTAGAGTGATCCATGTAACCAGTCGTGTGACTAACAACACGGGTCAGTGAAGTTCATCTAGTACATGTCGTGTCTAGCACTAACACGCCGTGAAGTCTTGTTCTAGGAGAACCATGTGGATTATCCATGTAGATGAACCTAGACAGGGGAAGAGGATTCAAGTACACTCCCTGTGTTAGGAAAACACGTTGTGTGTTTGGGGTGTTACACGACCTGGGTTGGAAAAAGTACACGCCCATGTGAAGACTTATGGAAACACGTCGTGTAGGCATTATACATGTCATGTATCCATGTTTGGAAAAACCTGAATTCTTTCTTTATATTGTTCCCTTCTTACACATATAAGTTTCAGTCCTTATTGATCTTGATATAAGGTGTACGCTTTACCATGTAGAGTCATGTCACTGATATGACCTCTGGTTGTTCGCCAGTTATAGTGTAGTGATTAGACACCGGACATGGTTGATCAATGACTACCAGCAGATCCTCCCATTTTTCTAGTCTTGGCACCAGCCGTTATTCTAGATAAAGGTGCTGATTCACAGTTCATAGAGGGATTTATGAGGTTTTTGAAGACCATCCAGGGAGTAACACATCTTACCCCATCTATGGAAAAGTTGACATGGGTTTTCCAGAAGCAGCATCCTCCCACCTTAATAGGGGAAAGAGGACCTTAGGCTAAAAAGTCATGGTTAGAAGCCATGTTATCTATCTTCATGCATTTGGAGATGCCTCTGGAGAGGTGGGTGAAGCTTTCTACTTATATACTTTGGGACTCCACCAAGAGATGGTGGGATGTGATCTCACAGGAGGGATGTCAGTAGTTTATGGCATGGAATGAGTTACAGCATGCCTTCTATGACTACTTCTATCCATATACATTGAGGGTTGATCGATCCTGAGAGTTCATGATTCTGATGTAGGGTACTCTTTCTGTTATAGAGTATTATTCTTGCTTCACATAGTTGTAGCACTTCATGCCTATCCTAGGAGGTGATGAGTTATTCCTAGAAAAGAAGTTTGAGGATTGTCTCGGGCATGAAATCTGATCTTAGGTGAACATCCTCATTTTGACCTCCATCACTTCTATTTTCAACCAGGCACTGATCAAGAAGCGCAATTTGAGGGATTCTAAAGTTGTGAGTCAGGGAAGCTCAACATCTGGAGTTGGTATCCCTCTTACTGACAACAGGAAGCACCACGGGGAGTCTACATGTGATGATCCGAGGAGATGATAGACTTTTTCTGGTAGCCAGGTAGTGTGATACCAGTGTGGGAAGAGTGGACATACGAGGCCACATTGCCTGAGAGACCCAGTGGAGTGTTGATCTTGCAGCAGGATTGGTCACCTTCAGCATTTCTATCAGTTTTTCTCACCAGCAGCTGGTGAAATGGGTTCTTCTATGACTCCTCGTTTAGCATTATCACCACTAGTTTCTTATCAATCTATGAACTGGAGTTATTCTGTCCATTCAAGATGAGGAGGAGGTTGTGGTTGTGGTAGTCAGTCACCAGGCATTCAACAACAGTAGGGTGGATCAGATCAGGGTGTTCATGTAGGGTCGTAGGGCCATTTTGTAGGTAAGACTACTTCAGTGAAGCATACCCAACAAGAGAAGGATCCCAAACCCTCTATAGTTTGAGGTACAATTATAGTTTTCTCAGTTTTACCTTCTAATCTTTTTGATATTGGAGTTTCCCATAGCTTTATATCTATTTTTGTTGTGGAGATCCTTGGGATTTGTATCTTTTCTTCTACTAATACCTTGGTGTTAGACACTCCATTGGGGACTAGAATGTAAAGTGTGCATTAGTGCAAGTAGTTCCCTCTTGAGGTTGGTGGGTTTCACTTCTTATGGGTCCTCAATGTCCAAGAGATGATAGGTTATTATGTAATTCTCAGAATGGATAGGTTAGTTCCCTATCAGGATTTGGTTGATTGATATCGTCATAGGGTGAGTTTCACCACACCATAGGGTGGATCGTTTAATCATAAGCGTGAATGGGATGTTCGGGAGAGCATAGCGGGACCCAAACATCTTGGGTTGGGGGGATTTAGATCCCAGTTTACTAGTCTATATCTGGATGATCAGGGGACTTCACAGATGGACTTTCCTCCTATGGTGGATCATTTTAGGGACATCTTTTCAAAGGAATTTTCAAGTTTTCTTCCAGAGAGAGTGGTAGACTTTTTTATTGAGCTTGTTCTAGGAGCGGCACCGGGGTCCATTCCTCCTTATAGGACGGCTACACTAGAGTTATATGGGATCAAGAAGCAACTGGATGAGTTGCAGGCTATGGGTTTCATCATACCCAGTACTTCTCTTTGGGGTTCACCAGTCTTTTATGTGAAGAAGGCGGACGATGCCCTCAGACTTCACGTGGATTATTGGAAGTTGAACCTGTTTACAGTTAAGAATCAATATCCATTACCAAGAATTGATGATATATTTGATCATCTTCGAGGATCCTTGGTGTTCTAAAAATTTAATTGAGATCCAGATACCATCAGTTTCACATTAGACCATCCGATATACCTCTTACAACCTTTCAGAGTAGGTATGGTCTATAGAAGTATGTGGTTATGCCATTCGGTCTCACAAACACTCATGCAGTCTTCATAGCACTGATGAACCAACTTTTCTATCCATACTTGGATTCTTTCATGGTAGTCTTCGTGGATGATAACTTGGTGTACTCTCACACTTGACACGACCATGGTACCCATCTTGAGATCATTTTCAGTACACTGAGAGAGCATTAGTTACATGCTAAGATCTCAAAATACCACTTTTGGATGGATCAGATTCACTTTTTGGGTCATTTTATCTTAGAGACGGGATTATTAGTAGACCCAAAGAAAGTGAGAGAAGTAGTTTCTTGGGAGCATCCAAAACATTTCTTTGAGGTATAGAGTTTTCTAGGGCTGGAAGGATACTATAGAGATATCATACATGACTTTTCAAGCATAGAAGCACCACTGATGGGTCTGGCTAAGAAGGGTGTGAAGTACTTGTGGTCAGATTTTTATGAATAATCCTTTCAGAAGCTGAAAGGAGGTTTGACTTAAAAACCAAAACTAGTATTTCTAGATCCATTCAAGAGTTATACTATATACTGTGATGCATCATGTATCGGTCTTGGAGCTGTGCTTATGTTTGGGGAAGGAGTCGTTGCGTATCGGTCTCGGTAGTTGAGGCCACATTAGAGGAACTACCCGACACATGATCTCGATCTAGCTACAGTTGTTCATGTTTTATGCTGTTGGAAACACTACATATTAGGATATCATTTTTTGGTTTTCACCGACCACAAGAGTTTCAGTTATATCATCACTCAGTGGGATATGAATTTGAGACAACGAATGTGGGTTGAGTACCTTCAGTCCTTTGACTTTGAAATTTCCTATATGCTTGGGAAAGGCAATATAGTGGTTGATTCACTGAGTAGGAGGACTAAAATACTGGCAGTTTAGGTGGTCAGTATTGAGTGGCATCTTATGGCTCTGTTCTCTAAGATGCATTTGGTGGTACACGATAGACAGGGGTAGACATATATTTCTTTGGTAGTTGTTACCTATACTCTACTTGATCAAGTGTGAATGAGGAAGCTATTAGATTCAGAAGGCCTATTCCTACAAAATAGTGTGTCGGTAGAGGATCTTTTTCCTGTATAGACCATAGGTGAGGATGAGATCTTGCGTTGTCATGGAATCTTGTGGATGCGAGTAGACATATGCGAGGACCTGATGCAGGACTTTAATACCTCAGTTTGGGCAATTCATCCTAGTGTCACTAGTATTTATCAGGATCTACACCATCAGTATTGGTGGCCAGGTATGAAGAGTGATGATTCTGGTCTTGTCATGAGGTGTTCCACCTATCAGTAGGTGAAGGCCGAACATCAGCGACTAGCAAGTCTTTTGCAGTAGTTACCCATTTTTGAGTTGAAGTGGAAGGATGTCGCGATGGATTTCGTGAAATATTTACCAAGGTCTCCTCGTGGGAATGTTTCAGTATGGGGTGTCATTAACAGACTCATAAAGGTTTCCCACATCTTTCCGATCAAGGATACCTTTAGTATTGATGAGCTGGGAAGTTTGTATGTTCAAGAGATTGTATGTACATGGGGTTCTGCACTCCATTGTTTCAGATAGGTATGCATGTCTTACTTCTCGGGTCTGGAAGGGACTTTAGAGGGTTTGGGTACATAGGTAATTTAGAGTATATCTTACCATCCCAAGATAGATTTTCTCTCTGAGAGTAAGATTCAGGTGCTCGAGGACATGCTTCAAGCATGAATCCTACATTTTGGAGGTTCTAGGGAGAAGCACATACCTCTTCTGGAGTTTGCCTAAAATAATAGTTTTCAATCAATTGTTCTGATGGAACCTTATGAGTAATTCTATGGTAGGCCATTCCGATCACCCTTATACTGGCTGGAGGCAGTAGAGGTAGCAATGTTGGGACCCCGTCTTGTCCAGGAGACCATGGAGCAGATAGAGTTGATTTGGAAGAGGATGGATAATGCACAGTCATGACAGAAGTCTTATGTCGATCAACAGAGATGACCTCTATAGTTTGAGGTCATAGATCAGGCTTTCCTATGTGCCACACCGAGGTTGGGACACAAGAGTATTAGGATACAAGGTAAGCTTTTATCGAGGTATGTTGGGCCATTTGAGGTTATCGAGAGAGTTGGACCAGTTTCTTATCGGTTACAGTTACCTCAGAGGTATCGGGCTATGCCTGATGTATTCCACATTTCTCAGCTTTGACGCAACTTCTCAAACACATCTCATGTATTTCAACCTAAAGAGGATGAGCTCAAGGTGGACGTCATGTTCGAGGAGCATCTTATCTGGATTTTCCATCATAGTATGAAGGTTCTCTATGGCCGGTCTTTTCCTTTGGTACAAGTGCTATGGTAGCACGGGAGAGTACAAGAAGATACATGGGAGAGGGAGGCCAATCTTAAATCACAGTGGCTGGATCTGTTCAGGGCTTCTTCTTCTACACCACCTTTCTAGGTAAATTTGGGGATGAATTTCTTGAAGGGGGAAGATTGTAAGAACTCATATCTTCTTTTCAGGTTTATTTTTTTCTGGTTGTTTTTTGAGAAAAAGAGCAGTTTTTGAAAATTTCAGGAGTACACGCCATGTAATTTAGGTACACGTTGTGTACCTGGTTTCTGCAGGTGACTGTGTACTAATCGTGTAACGACCGAGTACATGGTCATGTGTGGTGATATGGAGACCACCTAAAGTAGAGGCCAGAAAAGGCAAGTACACGCCATGTGGTTTTTTTTATTAAATGGACTGGGGTCACATCTGATGGATAGAATGCACTTCTTTATCATCTGTCTCATCAGTGAGCATCAGTACCGTTGTGGATCTTTTCTGAGACCCCAACTCACCATATGTTCTCTAAATCAACCGTCGTTGATTACATTGGAATCTCATTGATGAGTTCTCCATTCTCCTTGAACATCATCTCCTGATTTCTCCTCTTTCCCAAGATATTCTCGGTTGAAGGTTTTTAACGTTTTTGGGGATCTATGGAACTATTGGGAAATCAAGGTTTGAGGTTCATGTATATCAATATCATGATGCAGAGGTATGTGGTTTGTGAATTTATGTAGATAGTCTCTGAATTTTATGTGCAAAAGTTCCCAATACCCTTGTTCGGGATATTGTGTGTTTACAGTTTTAGCCCTGTAATTTACCTACTATGCCTTGTGTGCTTGAGTAGCAGTTTGGTTATTGTAAATAGGGTTATTTAACTTGGTATGGATTTTTTACCCATGTTTTCTTTCTTTTGACCATTTGGTCTTTCCTTTCTTGTTAGGTTGTTGTTTACCTTCCATGCCATTTGTTGTTAGGATGAAGTGATTATTATCTGACATTCTATGATATATTGTAGATTGTTTATCCAAGAAGTTATTGAGGTTTTATTTGGATTCCATGTATTCGTTTGTGCATGATTGACTTACATAGGGTTATGGGAACCTGGTGTAATAGACCATATGGAGAATTGACGTTGGGGGCTTCTCCAGAGTGTCTGTTACTTTTACATTGCCAGACCATAGGGGGGATGGACGTAAGTTCTCCCTCAGAGTGTCTACAGTTACTTGATTTGGGACACATGGGTAATTGGCCATTGGTGGCTTCCTCATAGTGCCTATTAGTTACTGATACAAGACCACATGGGGAATTGATGGTGTGTGCTTTCTCAGAGTGTCTTTTTTAAAGTTGAACTAGAGGGGTTAAACTGTGAGTACTACCCATAGGGTAACTTGTGTTTGTTTTTTTTTTGAACCAGAGGGGTTAGGATGTGAGTAATTTCCATAGGGTTACCTTCTTTTGATTAGATGCATACTTGATATATGAAAATGAATGTAATTGAATTGTATGATTGTTACCTTATGTATTTCCTTGTTTACTGCTTAATTTGTGTATTGCCTGCCATATATATTCACTAACTATTGGGCACAAATCATTGGGTGGTTGCCAACTGGGATTAGTCTCACACCATGTTTGGGTCATGATTTTGGGTCTAAATAGATTGTATTGCTACTGGTATAGATAAGGGAAAGTTCAATTCTACTTCAGGTACTTGATTGATGTGGAGCTAGGGAGCATGGGACCAAGCTGAGGCTTGCGATGCTATGGAGTTGTTTGCTGCTTTCCTTTTTTACTTTGGTTTAGTATTGTATTCCTGCATTGTGACCTGTTTGGATGATTTCCTAGACATATGTATCATGCATCCTATATATATGTGCTCAGTTGTTATTACTTCTAGTGTTATGTTGTTTACTGTTGTATGGTATTATTACTACTTCCGCTACTTCTATCTATTTTACTTCTGTTGTGTTACTCTACTAATGAGGGCATAGTTTCCTCAATGTCACACCCAAGGCCCCCGGTTCAAGTCAATAGCCTCTAGTATTCGGGGAAATGTGCTTGAGTCCATGTGTCCAACCATGTACGGGGCACCTCTGGGTGGCTTTCGGAACCGAGACGTTACCAAACCTAAGGTATGGATAACTCTAAATGACCAAATTTTCTTAAGGATATAACTTATCTCAATTTTAACATATTCATTGATATATTATTATTATTTAATTATTATATTATATATATATACAACATATATATACCAAGTTTAATTCAGTTTTCCTTGATGGGGATATACATATTTTAATAGTTCCCTTCTCAATTTAGTTCAATAAGAAAACTCGGTTGAAGAGAACATCTCTATTTTTTATTAAATTTCATGTAAAACTACAATAAATGTTTCAAATTGGCCATGTTTTCTAAAAATTCTCAATATATTATGGAAAAACTTTTTATTTTATTTTTTGTTTTTACGAAAATTAATATTCAATTTATCCTCTTTAAATTCTCATTACTTGTTTCCCTAAAACCTCACTTAAGTGGTATATTTCCAAATTTTCCTATCTATGTTTTCCACATATTCAATTATAATGGAAAAAATTCATTATGAACTATTCTTATTTTTTACCTAATAATATCCAAAAATATTTAATCTCTTATTTCCTGGAATCCATTAAGATACACCATCTTATTATGCTATTTGGAAATATTATGCAACCCATTTCATTCTATGGGTAATTATTATGCCTTACATATGATTCCCATTTGTGTAACACATAATAAAGTACATGTTATGATATGTGAACCCAAATATTTCACCCATTCCAATAACCCAAGTTTCTTTGAAATATTTTTTTCAAATAAATTATATTTTTTTAATAAACTATGTTATATGCAGCATCACGTTTTAACGAATCTCGATATACTTTTGATATTATTACTTTAACCCAAATGCCATAATCTGGTCATTAAACTTATTATAATGAATATTAATAACCAAATTTTAAAAATTAAGTATAATCATTTTATAAAAATAAATCATATTGAAAAAAATTATTTAATTTTTAGTAAAGTCTCTATATGTTTTGAAAATACTACTTTCTTAAGAAATTATTTTATTGTTTTTTATGACAAAATCATAATATTATTTTTTTAAATTAAAAAAATGTAAAAATAACATTATTTTCTTAAATCTTCATTTTAAAATTATCATTGATTGAATTTTTTAGAAATTTCTAGAAATATTAATCTTTTAACGAACAATAAAGAAAATACTGATTTTTATTAAATGTAGTATTATGATTTTCATCATTTACAATATATATTTAAATTAAAGAAGGTTTTAAGAGTATAAATAGTTCAATTATATATTTATTAATCTAATTTAGGTGATTTTAATCAATTTAATTTTGAATTTTCATATTAAAAATTTATATACTTATGCAAATTTTCTCTTTGGAAATCTACTTTTTTATTGCATATGTGGGTTTTATTTTAAATATAATTACACCAATATATGAATTAAATTTGGTAAAATGGATTCTATATTTTGAAATAGAATAATTTAAATTATATAATAATATATAATTAATATTTTTTAATATATATTATGAGAACTAATAAAAAATAATTACTTTGGTTAATGTTGGAAGAGAGTTTTGTGTGTTATACACACATGTGTAAAATTTAATTTTCAACAAACATAGGGTCTTTATTTAAAAAATTTGATTTCATATTTTGAATTATTGAGTAAAAAATTATCTAATAATGATCATTTAAATTTTATTCTTAGATAATAAATTACATAGGTAAATAAAAAGTGACAAGTTACTATTGTGAAAATTATAATGGTAAAAATGAGAAAACATATAGGCTAAAAGGATAACTTTTTTTAAACAAGTGTATTTTCTTTCTTTGAAGGTTTGGATCGACCACATCATTATTCCACTCAATTATTTACCAATTTTGGAGACATTGGAGTGATGGTGACATCACATTATTGAATAGTTTTGGATATTTTAAAAAATGTCACTCCTACTCAATTATAATAGGGAACTTTATCCCCCCCCCCCAACTTCTTTACACCTCTTATACCATTAGATTGACCCAGCCCTTTTAGAATATATCCCCAAAATCTTTATTTGTGTTATAAATCTACCATTCATCCTAAAATACCAACCCTAGTTTCCTTATTAACATATCAAAAAGAGGTTTTTCTAAGAGAACAAGGTTCAAATGAGTATAAAGGAAGTAGAGACATAAAATAAGTGAATCTCATCTCAAATTGACTTCTTTGGTTAATATGTTATGTTATGCACCTACGTTATTTTATGAGGTGTATATACAGACCCAATTACATGTTAAATGATGAATTCCATTATTCTCAAGATATTTAGATTTTCATTTAAAATTATTCCTTTATAGAGATTATGATTCAGAAGATACCAAGTGGTAAATGTTTTACACTACAATCTCATTATTTACCAGATTCATTTATGATTAAGTTTCCAATGATGAAATAATTTGATATATATAACAATAATATCATGTACTTTCTTCTCCTATGGTTACTTCATGAAATTATATTTTGTCTTTTCATTTTTTTCTCTTTATATACTCATGATCCTAAAATAATTTTTTTTAATGAAAACTGACTATATTTCACTATTTAGTTGAAAACAATATTTTTCATGTCCATGTGTTCTAAAATTTTTTTAAAAAAACTGATTTTATTATTTTTCAATTATTTTTTAATAATATTTTTACACATTTATTGAATATTAAAAAAATTGGTAAAAGTAATATTCAGTTAATTTTATAAATAAATCCCTTCTATATTTTACTAAAAATGTAAACTAAATATTCATTTAGATTTGTATGTCATGAATAATATTTTCCACCATTATTACCACTCAATTTTTTTAAATATTCCTCTATAATTTTAAAATATTTTTTTCAATGAAAATAATTTTCATAATGTTCTATGAACATTTACTTTTAATGTGATTTTCAAAGTGAAAATATTATTTTCCTCAAGAAATGTTTCAAGTGGACTTTCAAAATACTTTTCAATCTAGGATGAAATCATTTGATGTTAGTTATACATTACTGGTGATATGAACTAAGGATAAAATTCTTTTTTATATGAATAGTTTATGTTTATGATGGTTATTGTTTTATGAGACTGGTTCATTTTTCCATGCTTTAGGTTATGATGAACTAATTAATTTTTTTTTAAATACATTTCTTTTCCATATGTTATATTATGAAGACATTTTTATAAAACCCATTTATTTTCATGGATTTTGATATGATGAATATTTTATGATTTATTTTCACACATATGTATGATTTTCAATATGTGATTGGTGGGAAGTATATCTCCCTCTAATGCATTGGGTAAGGATTTATATATCATGAGTTAAATATGAATGGAATGTGGAGTGACCAATGTTCATTAAGGGTCATTATCCACTATAAAAGTATTTGGAGTGAACCTTGACTGCTATGATGGTTTGGGGAGTTAACCCATTACACTTTGATAGTTGTGTAAGTGATCCTTGATTAATAATGAATTTATTTTATAAGTTTATTTTTATTAAACAATTTAATGTATTATAAGAATATTATCCTTCCAGGCCTTATGTTATTTGAGACTTTTATGATTCATTCCTTATGAACTTCCAGGATTTATTCCATGACCCAGGTATATCATCTATTATATATAGGGAATTGTTTACAAATGTTATTATCACGTTTTCATGCCAATTACATTCATGTTATATTGATATCTCTATTTTTTACTCACATTGGGAATCTTAGCTCATCATTTCTTATGTTTTCTTTCCTTATGGTGTGAAGAATGGTTTTATGGATGATATGCCTAATAAGGCTACTAGTTATGAATAACTAAGTGGGAGATTATGTAGAACGCTTATGAACCAGTTTTTTATGATTCCATATTTCCAAAGTCACTAGACCTAAATGATTTTGGTGTAGATCATTATGTTATATAATGAATATTCATCTATTAAGATGTAATATTTATGTATGAAAAGTTTCGGTCATTACTATTTGTATCATAGATTGGTTTAGTAAACATTTGAAAACATGGATGAGAAAACTTTTGTGATATACCTAGGATATATCTAAGGATAATTCAAAGTATAAGAAAATGTATGGTAATTTTAGTAAATCGTAGAGTGAGTGGTTTCTAATAAATTTCATATCTTTGTGGATACTAGAAGTTAATGTACCTCTGGCATAGTTTTACCTAGGGGAAATAACTTCAAAAATGGAACATTGAGCTGGACTTTATCATCACCATAGTGCATGACAATGAGAATTAGTCCAGAGCTATTTTGACACTCCTAGGATATGTGCTTTAGAAATTATCAAACTCTTTACAAAGCATCATGAAGGATTTGAATAATAACCATGAATGAATTGGTTTAAACTGAAGGTGTAATAGATTGAAAAGAAGGTTTCATGATTTAGACATCCTATAAATTATTCTTTATAATTATTTGTTTTCCCACTATGATTAGTGTTTCTCGTATTATGCATTGTGGTTTTATTCAATGGATATAACTTGGAGGAATCATGTTAGCATTGAATGTGATGGAAAATTTAATATTTATGGATCAATGGAGAGAAAGATATTTTGTTTATAGATAATCAAATTTCATGATATATAATTAACAATGTTAACATTAGTGAGATTCAAAATGAATCAAATAAGATGAATATGGACTTTTATTAAGATTTTTGTGGCAATGAACATAAAGGAATAAAAATTCAGCTTCATGCATGTCAAGAAGGTGAGAAGAAGAATTTAGAATAATATCTCAAATAGAGGGTAATATGTTTTATATATTAAAATAATTATCATTAAAAAAATTAGTTTCTAATGAATTTTATGTCTTAAATGTGGGGAACTTGGGAATTATCCATGTCGATGCCATAAACTAAGGGTTGTCCCCTAGAACATGGAATGACCTTTATTATTCCAACCATTCGTGTGAAAGGATTAAAGTTTGTTTGTATTGGGATTCAATAATTATGTTGTAAATGTATTTTAACCAATGATATTTTTCTTATAAGAATCATGGGACATCCAAATATTGTGTTAATTTTGGATGCATATAACTCTTCAAGTGAGATTATCATAAAAGTTATGGATACTATTATTGGTTTATTAGTTATAATTAATAATATGTTAAAAGTATTAAATTAAAATTTTTATTTTTTAAGTGATGGGATTGTAATATGATTAATGACATATTAGGAGAAGTTTTATTAGGATAAGAAATATGTTACCCTTAGTTTTAATATGAAGTGTTATTTGAGAAAAATGTTCTTTTCACAAGATTAATGGTATTTGTAACATTAAAGGTTTTTATGATCTTTGATGATTATAGTTATTTTAAAGGATGTTCATTATATTTCTAGGTATTTTATATAAATTATATTAAGATAATTTTAGTAATAAAAAAATAAAACCTATCACATCCAATAAAGACATAGGGCTTGAACCCACAACCGAAGGGAAATAAGGGTGAAACAACTACCACTGGCCTATATAATTTATTGATTATTATAAAATTATTATTTTTAAATAAAGTGATATATAAAGATTACATTTTTTTGAAAACATATTTTTTTCCATAGAGAAAACCATATTATTTAAAAAATACATGGTTATAGCTTATTCCTCTTCACAATTGAAGGTTCATGAGAAAAATTACCCAAATTGTGATTTTGAGTAAACTAAGGTAATTTTTGAAATAAATATATGGATTCATTATATTTATGTAGAAAGGTGTGCTATATATATTCATATAATAATATTTTAAATTATATATTCACACAAAATTAGTTGAACATGTGCTAGATAATATTTTTGGAGATGATTAAATATTTGGATTACTCAGTATATTACCACCCTGGGAAAGCAGATAAGGTGGTTAATGCTTTGAGTAAAATGAATCATACTAGGTTATCTATAATGAGGATAAAAAAGATCCAATATTTATGTATTTTCAAATTATAGATCTAGAAATATTTAAGGAAATGGAAAATATTATCTTGATCAAATAAATGTTAAACTATCTATCCATGTGAGGATAAAATAGACACAGAAGGATGGTATGGTGCTTCAAAAGAATGTGAGAAATGGTCCTGAGTTCAACATTGACTGTGATGGAATTTTATTTTTATATAACCATGTATGTTTTCAATCTATATCAGACTTAAATAAGGATCTATTAGAGGAATCACATTGTTCCCCATTCTCTATTAATTTGGGAAGTATGAAGATGTATTAAAATTTGAAATATTATTTCTGGTGGGATGGAATGAAGAGAGATATTATATATTTTTATCTCGGTGTTTGGTATGTCATCGAGTTAAGGTTGGGTGAAAAAACTCTAACAGGATTTTACAACCATTAACCATACAATAATGTAAATGGGAAAACATCACCATGGGTTTTGTTATCGGACTCCCCAAAACATCTAAAGGGAATAATTTTATATAGGTTATAGTCGATCACCTTATAAAGTATGAAAAATTAATATCTATGAGTTAATATTTTATTGATAATATTTTCAGGATATAAATCAAGGAAGTTGTATGGTTTCATATAGTTCCACATTCTATAGTATCTGATAAGGATCTGGGGTTTACTTTAAAGTTCAAAATAAGTCTTCACCAAGCCCTTGATACAGAATTGAGTTTCATCACTCTTTATAATTTTTAGAAAGATGTATAGTCTAAGAGAGAAATTCAAACCATAGAGGATATAAAGAGATCTTGTTCTATGGATTTCATAGGTGTTTATGATCAATATCATCCTCTGTTTGAGTTTTCTTATAACATTGTCTATCACTTGAGAATTCAGATGAATTTTTATGAATCACTGTTTGAATATAAGTGTAAAAAACTCCAATTTTTTTGGATGAATATGGAGAGAGAAAGCTTTTGGGACCTAAAATATCTTTTGAAATGGTATATAAAGTTATACATATTAAAAATCACATCAAGATAGCTCATAGTTGATAGAAAATTTATGTTGATAATCAGCTTCATGATTTGGGGTTTGAAGTTTGTGAGAATGTTTTTCTATGAATTTCTTCACAGAATATGGTTATGAGATTTTGGAAGAAATGAAATTTGATCCCTAGGAATATTGGACCCTTCTATATTCTTGAACAAGTGGGAATAGTTTCTTATTGCTTGGTGCTTCCATAAAACCTCTCTCAAGTCCATGATGTGATCCATGTATCTCTCTTAAAGAAGTACAATCCTGACCATTCACATGTATTGAACTTAGTGTTATTACTAAAAGATAAAGTCATTCTTGCGAGGAATAATCGGTGGAGATTTTAGATCATAGATAGAATGTTATAAAATTTTATCACTCACCTGGTCAATGTTTTGTGCCGAAACCACAAATTTGAATAATCTACATGGGAACCAGAAGATAGGATGAGGCGTAACTATCGTCATTTGTTTGTATTAGAGTGATAAATTTCAAGGGATAAATTCATTTCACAGTGTTTAGAATATAACACCATGATTTTTTATGAAATATAATTTTTTTAAACAAATATCATCATAATCTTGCATTACATGTCACACCAAGTACTAACGAACTACAATATACTATTAATATTATTATTTAAACATGACCATTATAACCTAACAGTTCAACTTAGAGATATGACTTGGAATAACAAAATTTTAAAAATTAATTATAATGGTTTTATATAAAAAATAATATTGAGAAAAAGTACTTAATTTTTACAAAAGTATTTATATGTTTTGAAAATGCTATTTTCTCAAAAAAACATTTCTTTTTATGAAAAAATAATATTCTGATTTTAGAAAAAAAATTAAAAATAAACTTATATTTTTAAATCTACATGAAAAATTTATATATGAGTGAATTTTTGAGAATTTTCTATGAAGGGTAATTTTTTATGAAGAGTAAAACAATACTGAATTTTTATCGAAAACTGCCTTTTTGTTTAACAAATTTACAATCTCCATTTAATTTTAATATGGTTTTAAAAGAAAAATTAGATTAAGTATATATTTTTCAATCCAATTTAGTACATTAGGATAAATTCTATATTTCATTTTGATATAAAATCATTCTATACTTATGAAAAAAATATTTGGAAAACAACATTTTCATCGTGCAGGCAAGTATTATTTTAAATTAAATTCTACCACTTAAATGAATTGAATTTGATAAAATTGATTCCATATTTTGAGTCATCATAATTTATATTGTGTAATAGGGTAAAATTAATTTTTGGTCATAAATATTTGTATAAATATCAAAAAATATTATTGTGGTTGACGTTAAAATTAGTTTTTGCAAGTTACATACACATATGTTAAAATTAAATTTCAACACACATAGGTTTTTTATTTATTAAATTTTATTTCTTATTTAGAATAAGTGGGATCAAATTATATAATAATGATAATTATAATGTTAATCTTAAAGGTCAAGTCTCCTTGGTAAATAAAAAGAGACTACTTCCATGGTCAAAATTATAATGGTAAAATGAGAAAGCGTAGAGGCTGAGGGGATTACGTGTTTAAAACATATGTATTTTCTTATGGTGGATATGTGGATCAACCATATCATCCTAGAACATACTTATTTTCCAATTTTTGAGGTTCTTGGAGTGTGAGTGACTTCCCATTATTGAATAGTTTTGGTTATTTAAAAAAATGTCACTCCTTAATTATAAAAGGTCACTTCCTCCCCCCACTTCCTCCCCCCACTTATTCACACCACTTAGGCCCTTTGGATTGACCAACCCCAACCAATATCTCCCCCCAACATCCTTATCCACGTTATAGAGAAGTTTTTGTCACAAAATACCAACCCAATGGTCCTTAACAAAAGATCAAAAGGAATTTGTTCTAACAGAAGGTGGTTAGAACGAGTACGGAGCTAGTCGTGACATAAGGTAAGGGAATTCTGTCTCAAATTGTCATATTTTGGACATATGTTATGTTATGAAACTATCTTTATTTATGAGGTATATATAGAACCACAAATAAAAGTAATATCTTGATTTTATTTATTTTCATGACACTACAAAAAAATTATTTCCCGGTGGTTTTTATGGCATTTAGTTGCAGTTTAGACTCCTCTTAAATGATGCACAATGCTTTCTTAAAGCACCGTGTATTTGGGTGTCAGGAATAATTTCACGGAGGCTTTTTTTGATTTTTTTTTAACTCTGCTACATGTTTAGAGGTGGTTTTTTGTTTTTTGTTTTGTTTTGTTTTTTATGTAATTTATTTATTTATTATTATTTATTTATTATTATTTATTATTATTTATTTATATAGTTAAATAACTTATTATTTTTTGTTATTTATTATTTACTATTTATTTTTTTTTATTAATTATTTGTCACTTATTGTTATTTATTTAATACTTATTGTTATTTATTTATTACTTATTATTATTTTTTTATTACCTATTTATTCAACCATGCATGCAAATTTCATGCATGTCATAAATAACATGCATAAATCTAGTATATAAATGCGATGGGAGAGATTTTAACCCCTTACATCTTGGTTGTTCTATAAAGACATTACTAATCCAGCAAACTCTTTATGTGGTGTGAAAAAAATGTGTAATATACTTATTTGTATAAAGATTAAAAGTAAAAAATGATATTAAAGAGTAATAAATGATGAATATGTAATGAATATATAATAAATAAGTAATAAATAAATAATATATTAATAAATAATAAATGAATAATAAATAATTATGAAAAAAATAATTAATTATTAAATAAATAACAAATAAAAAATATCATGTAAAAAATATATAAATAATAATATATAAACAAACCATTAATAAGTCATAATAGTGAATAAATAATAATAATAAATAAATCATAATATTGAACAAATAATAAATAATAGTAAACAATAAATAATAATAAATAATAAATAACTACTAAACAAAAAATAATAATAAATACAAAATAAAAATTAATTAATTAATAAATTTTAAAAATAAATAGTAAAAAATCGTAAATAAATAATAAATACAGAAATAATAAATAATAATTAAATTTTAAATAAATAATAAATAACCAATAAATAATAAATAGTAAATAAAAATGAATTATAATAAATTATGATGAATTATTATAAATAATTAATAATTAATTAAAAAAATAAGTATATAGTTAATAAAAAATTAATAAATAATAAATACAGAAATGTTAAATAAATAATATTTTTGTACAACATAAATAATAAATATTAAATTAGTAAGAAAAAAAAATAAATAATAAATTACGTTTAACTGAATAACAAATGAATAAGACAAAATGATTAATAAATAAAAAATAAAAATAAAAATAAATAAATATTAAATAAATAATAATTACATACTAAATAAATAATAATTAAATATTAAATAAATTATCAATAATCAACAAATTATCAATAAATTGTAAAAAAATAATACATAATAATAAATCATAATAAATGATAATAAATAATGAATAATTGATAAATAATCAGAAATTAATTATTAAATATTAAATATTAAATAAATAAATAAATAATAAGTAAATAATAAATAATAAATAAAATAATAAAATAATAACTATATATTAAATAAATAATTAGCCAAAATTAAAGGAGAAATGATAAATATATGTAAATTATAATTAAATATACATAAATCTATAAAAGTACATATAATATATATATATATATATATATATATATATGTGTGTGTGTGTGTGTGTGTCTGTATATATATAAAATAGATAATTAATAACCAAAAGAGGTGAAAACACAATAACAGCAACACTATCAAATTAATTGGAATGTAAATCAAATGAATGAAATCATAGACGACCTAAAAAAGAAAAGGAAGACACCCTTAAATAAAGATGAAATCTTATCAAATATTCAAAAATCATGATACCCAAACAAAAAATCAGTTTTGTTGACCTTTGGGACTTTTTTGACCTTGAAAAAATAGTGACCAATGTTCCCATGGTCATTTGAATAGAGCACCATACAGGCTTCGATTTGATATGTCGTAGAGTCCAAATAGACACACAGATTAAATGTTATAACACTTTGAAGTTGATGTTCGATTTTTAGCTCATATTAAAACTATAATAAATTTTATTTTATTAGTTATTACCTAATTATTTTCTAATATGATTGTATTTAATGTCATAAGTTTCGATTTGGTAGGTTGTCAGGCTAAAAAGGATACTCAAATCAAAAGTTCTAGTCATCTGATGGTGAATTCAGATTTTCAACTCACACAATTATTAAGTTATGTTTTAGATAATTATTAACTAATAATTATATATAATTAATGAGTAATACATTATAATTACTTAAAATTCAAAATGATTAAATAAAAAATAATATAAATAAAAAATCATAATTAAATATTTAATATTTAATATGTTTTCTCAATAATTTAGCAGTTATTTTAATAAAATACTAGTAAAATTTAATTTAAAAATTTTAAAAAAAACTAAAAAATATAAATTAGTAGTGGTTTTTTAAAACAAATGAAAAAATAAATTTAGTTACGGTTTTAAGAAATACAGAAAAGAAAATTTCTGGAGAATTAACCGTGGTTTTCAAAACAGATGTAAAAAACAGATGTGAACCACTTTTTTTCTTAAAGTGTGATATTTAAAGTTTCATTTAATGTTATTCTTCCATGGGGATTATGATTCAGAAGATACCCAAGTCGTAAAAGCTTTATATTACAATCTCATTGTTTCTGAGGATTATTTAAGATTAAGTTTATAATGATGAGATCTTATGATATACATCTCAATAAACTCTATTATTTTATTCTCCTCTGGTTATTTCATGAAGAAACATGTTTTCCTTTCATTTTCATCTCTTTATGTACTCTAGAATCTGAAATAATATTTTAAGGAAAACCAAATTCATTTCTCTCTTCGGTAGAAAACCCTTTTTCTTCTAAGTCCTAGTTTTCTAAAAATGTTTTATATTTTTTTTTCTATTATCCAATAATTGTTTAAAGATATTTGTACCCATTTTATACTTTTTTAGAAAATGTTTTAAAATGAATCTTTATTACTTTTTTCAAACAAGACCCTTTTGGATTTTACCAAATATGAAAAAGGATTATTCATTTTAATGTGTATGAAATGAATAGTATTTCCCACCGTCATTACCACTAAATCCTTTTAATATTCCTTAAAATGTTTTAAATATTTTTTTCAATGAAAATTATTGTGACTATGTTCATTAAAATTTTATTTTTAAGGTTATTTGAATAGTGATAATATTATTTTCATAGTGAAAAGTTTATTTTCTTCATGAAATGTTCCAAGTGATATTTCAAAATCATTTTCTATCTATGATGACATCATTTGAGGTTACTCATTCTTTACTAGAGATATTAACCAAGGATATCATTCTTATTATTTCTCTGAATGGTTTATGTTTATGAAAATAATATTGTTATGAATCTCATTCCTTTTTTCTATGGGTTATGTTATAATGAAATGATGAAATGTTTATGAAACCATTTTATTAAAAAGTTATGCTATGATGAAATGTTTATGAAAACCAATTATATCATGGTTCCTAATAAGATTAATGTTTTATGATCTTGTGGAATACATGTGTATTATTTTCATTAGGTTATCGACGACACCTATATATCCCTCTAATGTATTGAGTAAAGATTGATATCTAATGAGATAAACCATACTGAAATGGGGAGTGAACCCAATTCAGTAAGGGAATTTGTCCATTATGATAGTCAGGGGAGTGAACCTTGACTTCTATGATAGTTTTGAGAGTGATCCCAATCCACTATGATTTTTTTCAAAATTATCACTAAATACTATGTAAATGATTTTATAATCTTATGTGTAAGAAAGATTTCCAATTCTGATGAAAATGTCATTACTCTATGGCTTATATTCTTTGATTAATTTTTGATTAATGTCTTATAGAATTCCAAGATTTATTCCATGACTCAATTTTATTATCTATTATATACATGGTATGATTTACAAAATGTTATTCTCATGTCCTCATACTGTTATTCTCTTGTTATATTGATATCTAACTTGTTTACTATTATAGAGCATCCAATCTCACCCTTTCTTATATTTCCATTCCCTAGGTTATGAAGAAATGTTTTACACATGATATGTCTAAGAAGGGTGATGGTTATGAATAAATAACTGGGATATGATGCAGAACTCTTATAAACCAATTTTTTATGTTTCCAAGTTTCCAAAGGCACTATAACTAAATGATTCAAGCATGGATCATTTTGTTATGTAATGAATATTTATATATTAAGATATAATAATTATGTATGATACTTTTGGGTCTCTACACTAATAAATTAGGAAATGTTTATGTATCATGAGATGATATATATGCGATTAAGGAGTAAACCTGATCCATGATGGGACTCATTCCACTGTGTGATGTTTTCTTGGAAGTTATCCTTGAATTATTCTTATGTCATGTATTATGTTGTTTCCACATTCATATTTTTCTATGATATTATGATTCCTTATTATTTGTTTCATTATTTCATAAGTTTTTCTTCTCAATCACCTTTATTCCCTTCATGGTCTTTATATCACACCCCTTTATTTTACGTATTCCCCAGGTTATCCTATGAAGTTTTAGAAGATAAAAGGTATCTAAGAGATATTTGCCGAAATTAAAATAAATATATTATACTCTTTTTTCATATTGATGTATTATGAACCAAGTCATCCAAATATACTAGGAATCTAGATTATAGGGTTGTGTTTATTGGATATTTTTATTAAAAATATTATCATAATATTTTTAAAAGGCATAGATCACTATAGTTGGTATCAAAGTAAGGTATGGTTAATATTTTGGATTAGGACAAGAATAGTTTATTGATAACACCAGGGATCTGTCTTATTGTATCAAAATATACTAAAATTATAGTAAAGTAAAGAGAGAGAAGTTTCCAATAAGTTACATCCCTATCTGGATACTATAAGTTGATGTGGATCTATCATAGAGGTAGATATGTGTAATAAAAAAACAATTGGATTATTGTTTATTATCTCAAGATTTACCTAGTACATGTCAAGGGGGCTTACTAAATACCTAGTTTGACTCTCCTAGAGGATATTTTTGGGAAAATTCATAATCTCTTAATGAAACAATATTAAGTGATTGAATAGATTTTTAGGTTATAAAACCTTATAGTAAACTTATCATGAACAACCTATTCTAAAACCTATAGATTCATTAGTTAAGATATATTTTTAATTTATACCTTATTACATCTAATTTCATAGTTTTATTGATTATATGATTATTAGTTTTATTATTCACATCCATAATTTTCCTTTTCTAAGTTCATGGTGGGAAATTATAGGAACCTTGAAAACAAAAAATTTGATAGGAAGTATGATGATGTTTCTAATGATATAACTAACATAATGGGATTAGTAACTAAGAATTTCATGGAAGGACAGGCTCAACTAATTCATGTTATGAATAATTATTAAAATCATGTGAAACACCCTTCTTCTAATAAAGATAAAGTCATTGTTGAGTCCTTTATGAAATAGAGGGATCTTAACTTTAGGGGACCTTTTGATCATATCATCATGGAACTATAGATTAAATCTGTTGATAATATTTTATCTTTCATCCATTTCTCAAAACAATAGAAATTCATATTATCCTTTTATTAAATGGAGGGAGAATTTGATTAGTGGTGGACACATAAAAAATAATGAGAATCCCAAGGAGGAGATCGGTTATATGGAATGGGGTAGATTCAAGAAAAATATTTTTTAATAAATATTTTCCGAAAATCTATATCTTAAAATTGGGAGGGAGTTTCTCATACTAAAGTAAATGTAAGATGAGTCTCTTAGGGCACATGAGAAAAACTTCACACAGATTATGTGATACACCACTGACTTATTCATTGATACTCGAAGTAAGTTGGACCTATTACTTATTATATTAAATATAATTCTATGAAAAGATTTTGTGATTCGAGTCTTTGATAGGTTTATATACATTTTCTACTATATTATTAAGGTTAATATAGAGATTGGTGACTCTAAATGGTCTCATGGGGATGGAGATAAAATGTGTAAAATGGAGTATAATTCAAGAATATCAATAGATAAATCCCATGGAGGATTTAAATATGAAATACCCATGTTTCAAAAATGTGAAAAGAGGCATCCCAGAAACAATATCAAGTGAATGGGGAGGTCTTTCAAGTGTGTAAAAGGGGTATCGGGATAACAAATGTCGAAGGGATATAATGAATCCAAATAATTTGATGGAATAAAAGTGTGCCTCAACTAACACACATATTTTAGTATATTGGTTCAACTCTATGAAACATAGACATTATGTTATCCAATTCACTAAGCCAAGGGTTGTCTGATACAATCAGTGAAAACAACCTTTAAGGCCAGGAAAGCATGTAATTTTACACTATATCATTACTGCTAAGGTGGATCCCAAAAATTATATAGTGATAGGTACACTAGTTATTCATTAAATAATATCAAACTTTCTATTTTACTCTAGACATACACATTCTTTCATATCATTCAATTTTAGTAGAACTATTCAAAAACAATTTCAAAATATAGGGGTTGAGCAATCTATGAGAATATAAAATGGAGCAATTATTGATTATAAATTATATAACTCCTACAAAGTAAATTTGTGTGGACTAGATATCCCAGAAAATCTAGGTATGCTTCCTTTATAGTATAATTTTATTCTATATTGGGCAGGGATTGTCTAATCTCGTATAAACCCATCATCAACTCTCGAGAGTAGGAGATCACTATTCACATCTTGATTCAGCCTCCGATTACGTATAAGTGTGATCTGGAGAATGAATATTCATTGGAATTCCCTTATTAATCATGGATATTATTTCCTTCTGAGAAATAATATCTTACTCAAATCATTATGATAAAGGAGATAAACAGACATGAATAAATTCCGTTTTAGAAGGACTATACGAATTTATTCATTGAAGATTTTCTCAGTTTTTCTATTGATGGAAAGGTTGTGTTCATAAATGAACTTATATATAGATCTATACTCTTATCCATGACACTCTATATAATGGAAACTATTGATTTTTAATAACTAAATAAGAAAATACATGAGAATCTAGTTAAGGGTTCTATATTCCCAAGTGTTTCACCATGGGGGTGCTTGTAATAACCTTGAGTTTACAAATTATTTTTTTCTCTTGAAATAAAAGAGTGTTGTGCTATATTATATATTTTTATACACATAAATAAAATAAAAAATATATTTCATTAATAAATATTGTTACAATAATCAATAATGAAACAAATTAAAATTCCAAAAAATTATAATGGGAAAATAAAATATAAAATATAAAAGCTAAAATGGGAAAATGGGAAAATATGAATCGCCCCAATCTACTAGAATCATATCCCCCATTTCCAACAATATAAAAATGAAACAATTATTATTAAAAGAAAAAAAAATTATAGAAAATGGAAATATATAACCTTGAGAGGAATTGATTTGAATAATGGATAAAGGAAATTAGACGTATTTATAAGAGGTAATGTCACTGTTAATATACTAACTTAACCATTAAGAATAGTAATTTTAACTAAAAATAATAAATTTTGATATAAATAACATTTATCATGATAAATTTAAGTAAATATATATATTATAATTCTAAAAATAAATATCCAGATTAAAAAACTCAATGAAAATATAAGCATATTTTTAATAAAATGAATTTCAATGTATTTTGTAAAAATCATAATTTTTATATTAAAAATTAAAATTAAATTTTTTATAAATTTATTTTGATAAGATTAGTGACATTTTTTAAATCATCACATCAAAATTTTCTAAGGGTCATGTTTTTGGAAATTTTCTAAAATACTACATTTTCAGTTGAATGGTTAAAATTTAGTTTTTTCACATAATAGTAGTATCTTAAATTTAATCCTTTATGCTGTAATTATTACATAATAAATTATAGAACATTAATTTTTTCCATTATATTTTTAATTTCATAAATGTGTCATTAAAAAAATAAATGTAAATTCTAAACCTAAAAATCTTTTTCCAAAACCTAAAGTCAAAATTGAATACCTAAAATAACAATATTTCTTTCTTTCCACTTTCCCTTTTAATAAACTAATGAATTAAAATTATAAATGGTATTTAAAGTATTAAACCAATTATTTTATATTTATATATTATTTATATTGTCAAAAATTCAGTATTACATGTTTTATCTTTGATATAATATTTTATTAAATATTTTATTCTAAAAATTCCCCTTTCTTCAAGTATAAATAAACCTAATCCCCCTCCTTGAAAAACCACTCATACCCCACTTTCTAAATACTAAACTCTGAAAAAATCCTTCCTCCCAATCCCATTATAATATTTAGAGACTTTCTGTAGTATTCCAACTCCAAACATCAAGGGAGTTTTAGTTTCATGCAAGAGAAGCTACTCTGATGGATATTATGAATTATATATAATATATAAAAATTTAATTATATTTATAATAATATTTTTGGGTTAATTATACTAACGTATAAATTTCATTGAACAAAGTAGAGAATTTTAGGCAAGAATAAGAAATTTCTTAAAGAAAAATTATATCAAAATTACTACCCTATAACCAAGTAAATCAAGAAATATAATCGAATAACTATAATTTATAAATATTGGTTAACATAAAAAAAATGGATCAGTTTTTTATTAAATTATTGTTTATTATCAAGGAGGTGAAAAAGTGATGAAATAATTTGGGAATTAAGGTAAGGGTATTATCAAACCCAATTCTTATTCTTCGGGTTATTCATCTTCCACGGAATCTCTAAGGTGGGTATTCCATTAATTTTATTTAAATATATTTTAATTACTCTTAACTTTTATTTTATATGATATAAAAGTTTCCAACATTATTTCTAAACCAAATAAAATGATTTTCCAAAAAGAGATATTTCTTTCCAAAACAAATATTCGCATATTCATGTGTTATTTATCATCCAATAAAAATGATAAATTATTCCAATGTATGATCGTTTCATTATTATCGGAACCAAAAAGATTACTAATGAATGTATCCTTTATGAAATATTTATAAAACTCATTTATTTCCATGGTTTATTTCATAACTATTATTTTTATACATTTTATGTGGCAGGTATGATTGTATAAATATTATGATGTGATGGGTGCGCCCATAATTATATATCCCTACAATGAATTTGGTAATGTGGTGTATCTCTTGAGATAATATATATTATGTATGACCATTATACTATCTTTTTTCACAATTAAGAAGTTATAATTATGCACATATAGTTTTCATGAACATGATAGTAACTTTGATCAAAGATATTTGTGGTATTTGACCACTATGACATGATGTTTAATTTTTATGCATTACAACATTCCATGATTTATCACATTCCATGCCTTTATCACATGTTTCCCTCATGATGTTGATGTTGAAAATATTCTTTTGATATGATGATAAAGATTACTCTCACTCGTGTTATATTGATTCATGTCATTTATTCATCCTCTTACTGGGATTTTAGCTCACCTCGTTCATTGATGTATATCCTTAAGTGATTACTTGACCTAAAGAGAACAATAGGTTCATTAAGAAGATATAGAAAATTTAATTAACTAAATGTTTATGTTTTATTATGTATAATTTATATATGAGTCTAATTTTACCAAGATTATAAACAATTTTATCCTATATTTTTATCTATATTAAGTATTTTATCTTAAAATGATATAATTGTTATGAAAGAAAAAATATATTCTCTGTAGTTGGTATCAAATAATGGTTTAGTTAATTAGTGAATAAGAATTATAAACCCATATTGAAAACCATAAGTATAAGTATATTTATAGGTTAAACATGATAAAATAATAATTTTAGAAAAGGTTAAATATAGGTATCCCAGAAGATATGATTTTTGTATTAATTATGTAAAAGAATAAATTATTCATTCTTTTTTTAATTACATTTTTTTAAAACTTTATATTTTAGAACATGTTTGGAATGAAAAGAAACCAGGCCAACAACCCATGTGAGGGACAATACCATGATTTTCTGAACTATATCCCCAATACCATGTAGGGGGAGTTTAAAACATCCTGGAAATGCTTAACCATTTGTATCAGGCTGTGAATAAAAACCAGAACCATGTGGAACATCCTTCTTAACCCAAGAAGGATAAACTAACCATTGATTCTTTTATGTGGAAATGACTACTGATGTTTCGTGGAACTTCTGATCCACTTTTCATGGAATAGTGGGTTAACTCTGTAGAGAGGATCTTTTCTATGGGCCATTGTTCTAATAAGGAGAAGTTGACTTTTGTGTTTTATCAGTTAGATGGAGATACTTATTAATGGTGGGAATTGATAAATAAAACCAATCCAAAGTATATAATGGAAGAGATAACGTTTTAAGTCTTTAAGAAAATATTTCTCACCAATTATTTACCTTGAACTCCTTGAATATATTTAGAAATAAAATGCATCGATTTGAAGTAAAAGGAATGTGAATATATCATGTATTTTTAGAAACACTTCACAAGGATTGAAATATACATCAGTGATTTTTTATCAACAGTGATATCATAATAGATAGATTATATAGTTATTTAAAACCACACCTTCAAAAGTCTCTAGCTATCTGAGACCTTGGGATTTCTGAAGAATTAGTTCAATGTTATCTATAATTAGAGATGGAGTTTTGAGAATGGTCCCATGGTGATAGATATAAGAATATAATAATGGAGACTCAAACTGGTAGGTCAAATGACAAAGGAGGAAAGAGGATCATGCCACCAGCATGTCCAAAATGTGGGGATAAAAATCATGGGAATTGCCTTAAAGGTGAGGTAATTGCTTCAAGTGTAAGAGACAAGTCCACAAAGCTCATGAATGTTGAATATACATGAATAATCTGGACAACATGATTGAGTAAAGGAGGTAACCTCCAAATTAACCACCCGTGGTTTTATGCTTCAACAGTAGGGAGAAAGGGAACTATTCAAGCTAGATCACTAAACTGTCAGTCCTTGAGGGTAATCAACGTTAGAAAGACAAAATTTAAATTGGAAATGGAATGATCATTCCATCACTACTATTGAAGTGGGGCATGAAAATTAACTCATACAAGGTACACTTTCTATTCACTCAATAATCAAAAAAGTTTTATTTTATTCTGGTTCTACGTATTCCTTTATATCCTGCATGATTTCTATAACTCGTGAATTGAATCTCAGATACCTTGAAGTAGAAATATCTATAAAAACACATAGTGGTGAAATAATTTCAACCTAAGTGTTGGAATATTCTTCTATTATAGTATATGGGAAGATTCTTCTATAGGATCTTGTAATCCTTCCCTCAGTGGAATTTGATGCTATATTGGGTATAGATTTTCTCTCATTATATAGATGACACATCAACTTCCAGGTAAAGGAAATATTTTTTCAAATTCCAAACCATACCTTGGTCCTGTATAAATGAAAATATGACCATGAATCTACTTTGGAAAATCCATCAATGGTGTGGGTGTTGATACCCTAAAGAGAAGCATAACTTTCCCAAATGGATGATTCAAAGGAAGGTATCAACCCTGTTGAAATTCCCATTATTAGGGAATACAAAGATTTATTTCCAAAAGAGTTACCTAAGAATTTTCTAGATCATGAGGTTTATTTATTAATAGATCTCATACCATGATCTACTCCTATATCAAAATGCACTTATATGATGTCCCCAATAGAACTATAGGATTTAAAAAAGAAAATCCAATAGAATTTGGATAAAGGGTTCATAATCCCTAGTGCATTGCCTTGGGATTTGACAGTTATCTTTGTAGAGAAAAATAAAGTATCAATAAAGATGTGTATAAATTATCAGGAGCTCAATAAGATCACCATAATGAACAAGTATTATCAACAAAGTATTGATTATTTGTTCAATCAACTATGAGGAGTACATTACTTCTCAAAGTTGGATCTTTGTTTTGGTTATCATTAAATGAATGTGAATAAGGAAAATATTTAGAAGACTTCTTTCTGTACAAGGTATGGGAACTGTGAGTTCATAGTGATTCCCTTCGTACTTAATAATTCCCATAAAATATTTATTAATCTAATGAATTGTGTCTTTAGAGACTACCTCAACAAGTGTGTGGTAGTTTTTATCAATTATATTCTCATTTACTTAAAGATCAAGGAGGAACAAGAATTGTATCTAAGGATTGGTGTTGGAAACATTAATGAAGAATAAAATGTATGTTAATTTCATAAAGTGTGACTTTTGGATGCAGAAAGTTGTATTCTTGGGGAACGTGATCATAAGTGAGGGAATTTCTGTATAACCTTAAAAGAAAAAGGAAATTAATGAATGGGAAAGTCCCACTAGTTTCAAGGAAATCAATATTTTTATTATATTATCTAGGTAATACTGAAATTTTTTGAGAAATTTCTTAAGATTATCTATGCTACTAACTTTGATAACATAGAAAGTGGTAAAGTGTTTTGGGATGGAATAATGTGAGGAAATCTTTAAGGATCTCAATAAAAGGCTAATCACTATTTCTATACTCACACTACCAATAAGTGGAGAATATTTTGTGATATACAGTGATTATTTGAAGAAATATTGGGTTACATACTCATGAAGAATGATAAATTGATAGACCATGCCTCATGATAATTGAAGATCCATGAGCAGAACTACCTTATGCATGATCTAAGGTTAGAAATTGTGATTTTCGCTCTGAATATTTGGTGGCACAACCTCTATGGTAAAATATGATATATATATATATATATATATATATATATATATATTATGATACTAAGAGTATAAAGTATATATTCATAGAAAAGTATCTCAACATGTTTCCAATAATATTGTTAGATCTAATCAAGGACAATTATTTCTTTATTCACTACTATCTAGAAAATGTTAATAAGGTAATTGATGCTCTTATAAGAAAAGAACCATCTACTCTATCCATGATGCAGATTGATAAAGACCATGTATTCATGGATATTCAAAGGATATAATTTGAAATCATAATGGTAGGGAATACATCCTACCTTTCCCAAATTAATCCCCAACAATATATACAATAAAAGGTTAAGGAAACATAAATGGATGATCTGGAGACACAAAAGAAGTTGAAATCAATAAATAATGGGACATACAAGATTTGCACATCAATGATGAGGGTGTGATTTGGTTTGGAATGAGCCTTTGTGTGCCTTCATCACTTAAGATAAATAATGAGATATTGGATAATGCACATAGCTCATATTTCTTCATCCATCGTAGAAGTACCAAGATGTATTGTGATCTTCAAGATAACTTTTGGAGGGAAAACATAAAGAATGATAGTAAGGAGTATATTTCAATGTGTTTTTATGTTATCAACTTAATTCTGATTGATATATTTTCAATGGAATGATGAAACCATTCCTTATACCCATGTGGAAATGGGGAATGTCACCATTCACTTTTTCACTAGTCTAATGAATACGTCCAAAGGAAATAACGTGATATGGGTTGTGGTGGATCAACTCACCAAGACTACCCACTTTATCTCCATTAGTAAATATTTCTCACTTGAGTAAATTGCATGATATATTTGAAAAAAGTGGTGAGGCTTTATGGGGTTCTACTTTCGATCATCTTTGATCATGATCCAAGGATCACCTCTAAATTTTGGAGAATTATTCAACATGCTTTGAGTACAGAGTTGAATTTTAGCATATCATTTCTCACCCAAAATTTATAGAAATATGAAAGCACTAACCATAAGCTTGAGGACATAATAACTGGATTCTCAATGGAATTTTAAGGAGGATGGGATCAGAATATCTCATTGGTCGAGTTGTCATATAACAACAGCTTCCACTCGAGTATTAAAATGGATCTATATAAATAATTTTATGGTAAATGATGTAAAACTACAACTTTTTGGGATGAAGTTAGGGAATGAACTCTTCTTGGACTAGGTCCTATGAAATAAAAGATAGATAATGTTTAATCCATCCAAAAACATATAAAAGATATTGAAATTTATAAAAAGTGCTATGATGAAAACTATTAAAGGCAGTTGGAGTTTAATGTTGGAGACAAATGTTTCCTTTAAATATCACAATGGAAGAGTTTCATGTGATTTGGAAAGAAAGGGAAGATTTACCCAATGTACATTGGGACCTTTTAGATCCTAGATCACATTGAAGAAGTGGCATATCATCTTTCACTTCTACCAAGTGTATCTCATGTTCATTACATGTTCCACGTATCAATCTTGGAGATGTACATACATGATCCCTCACATGTGTTGAATCCATAGGTGGTAAAACTAGATAATGACCTCTCATATGACCTCTCAACAAGACAACTCACCTTGTCTAAGTGTTGTGGAAAACCTTAAGTATAAAGATTCAACATGGGTACTAGAGGAAGAAATGAAAAAGAAGTATCTTCATCTATTCTCAACTAATAATATGATTTGAAATTTTGGGGATGAAATTTATAAAGAGGGTAATAATGTAACAACTGATATTTTATAAATAATATTTGTCTCTTTAAATAAATGAGTGTTAAAATATATTATATAATATGATACACATAAAGAAACCAAAAATAATTTATTTCATTGAGAAATAATTTTACATTAATCAACAATAAAACCAATTAAAATTACAAAAATTAAAATTAGACAAAAAATAAATAATAGAAAAGATAAAATAAGAAAATATTGATCATGCCAATCTACTAGAATCATCACCCCTACTGCCAAAACTATAAAAAAGAAACAAAATATCAATACACCAATGAAAATTGTAGAAAATACAAATATAAAACATTGATATTAATTAATTTTAATAATGAATAAATGAATATAGAGGTATTTATAAGAGGTAATGTGATTGTTAGAATAGTAATGTAACCATTAGAATAGTAACCTGACCATTTTGAATAGTAATTTAACCACAAAATGATAAATTGTGATAAAAATAATATTTTTCATGATCAATTTAAGAAAATATAAAATTTAGAATTCCAAAAAAATAAACATCAAGATCAATAATATCAAATAAAAAATCATCACATTTTTAGTAAAATGTATTTTAACATATTTTGTACAAATCATAATTTTTATATTAAAAATTAAAATTAAATGCGTTATAAATTTATTTAATAAAATTAATAAATTTTTTTAGATCAACTCATCAAAAAATTTCAAGGTTTATTTTTTTATTTTCTAAAATATTTTATTTTGGTGAATAGTAAAAATATATTTTTACACAAAACCGGTGTATCTTAAGTTTCATCAATCATGATATAATTATGACCTAATACTTTATATAATTTGATTTTTAGAAATTTTATCTTTAATTTCATAAATGACTCATTAATATAAAATAATCCTAAATTTCAAACCTAAAAAATAATTTTCCAAAACATAACGTCAAAAGTGATTCCTTAAAATAACAATTTTTCTTTCTTTCCAATTTCCATTTTAATAGACTAATGAATTAAAATTAAATAAGGTATTTAAAGTATAAAACCCAATATATTATATTAATATATAAACTATATTTTCATAAATTTATTATGACATGTTTCACCTTGGATATAATATTTTATTCAACATTGTATTCTAAATACCTCTCTCCTCAAGTATAAATAACCCCACTCCCTCCCCTTGGTAAACCACTCATATCACACTTTCCAAAGACTAACCTCAATAAAAAATAATTCCTATCAAGACCCTAACAGTCCTTATCTATGTTATTTAGAAATAGAACTCTATACATCAAGGTATTTTTAGTGTCTTATAAGAGAATCTACTTCAAGGATTTAGTATGTTTTGATCAAATCTTCTTCTTTTTTATCTCTTCTTCTTCTTTATTTAATTTTTTACCACCAATTTTATATAAAAGCCATATAATATTAATTATTAATTAATTTAAAATTATATTAATGATGTTACCCTACTATAAGAATCATATTTACTATATATATATATATATATATATTTCAAAAATCCATTTCTCGCTCTCCCAACAATGTCTCGTCAAAGGCCGGTTAACCACCTATGAATACATTTGCACGTCATCACTTATAACCATTAACATGGATGGATATTATTAATTATATATAATATATAAAATATCAATTATATTTATAATAATATTCTTGAATTAATTACACTAATGTATAAATTATATTTAATAAAGTAGTGAAATTGTGAAAAAATGAGAAATAATTTATGTAAAACATGATATAAAAATAAATACCCTATAACCAAGGAAATTAAGTAATACAATAAAATAAATATAATTTATAAATAGTGTTTGAAATCAAAATAATTCAATTCTCGACCAATGTTTTAATAAATCAAATTTTATTATCCAAGAGGCACAAAAGTGATGAAATAAAGAGGGAATTCATGTAAGGGGTTATCGAACCCAAATCCTCTTATTTTGGTTATCCCTATATCATGAAATATATTGTGTGGATATTTCATTAATGTTATTTAAATATCATTTCATTTCATTGGCCATTTTTGTGGATATACTTGTTTCCACTTTGATTTTTAAAACAAAATATAATGATTTTTTTGAAAGAGACATTTCTTTCCTAAATAAATCTTCGACTCCTCATGTGTTATCTCTCATTATAGAAAAATGATCACTTATTCAAATGTATGATATCCATTTTTCTTTTGGGAACCCAAAATTTTATTCATGAATTTATCCATTATAAAATACTTATAAACCCATTATTTTCTATCGGTTATTTCATGATTATGATTGGTATACATTCTATGTGGTGTGCACGATTATGTAAAAATTATTATAATGGGTGAGCCCATAATTATATATCCCTCCAATGCATTGGTTAATTTGGTTTACCTCATGAGTTAATGTTTACTATTCATGTACATGATGCAATATTTTTTCACAAATATAATGTAATGATTATGCAGATATGTTATTGGTGAACATGATTCTAGACTTGCTCACAACAGTGTGTGGTATTTGACAACTAAGAAATGATGTTTCATTTTTATACATTGACACATTCCATGAATTTATCACATTTTTTCCTCATGATGTTGATGGTGGTCCTAGTCTTATGATATGATGATTATTATTATTCCCACCCATGTTATATTGATTAATGTCCCTTATTCATCCTTTTACTGGGATTTTAGATCACCCCATTAATTGATGTATATACTCAGATGATTACTTGTACTAAGGAAAACATTATAGACACTTATAAGTTAAAGAAGGGATAATTAAATAAATTTTTATGTTTTATTTTTTATAAGTTATGTATATGCTTAGTTTTCCCAAGTCACTAAACATTTTAATCCTTGATTTGTATCCCTATTATGTTTTTTATCATAAAATGAAGTAATGGTTATGAAAGAAAAAAGTAGGTTTACTATACTTATGATCCTATTTATAAAAATTAATGATAGAAAAATGTGCCTCTATATTGATATCATGAACTCAACATAATCCTGATAAAGAAAACTTATCCCCTTCTAAAAATTGATGCATTTTTGGATCAACTACATGGGACCTAGTATTTATCTTATGTGGAGCTTCAATAGAAATATCACTAATTAAAATTGAATAAGTATTAGATTCACAGTAGTTTATTTAAAAAAGATTATTGATACTATGATTTCATAGTGATTCCCTTTAGACTCACTAATTCTCCAACAATCTTCAGGGATTATATTAATAGAGTCTTTTGATATTACATTAAAAAAATTATTGTAGTCTTTATAGATTATATTTTAATATACTCAAAAATAAAGAAGTATGATGAAGATTAGTTGAATATTGCGATGAAGACTTTTGAAAAAAGAGAAGATATATGAAAATTATAATTAATGTGAGTTATATATAGAGGAAGTATCATTATTAAGTTATGTTTTCACCAGAAATAGAATATTTGTGGAACCTTCTAAGATAAAAGAGATTGAGGAGTGTCCCAATCTAGTATCTATAAGGAAGATATATAGTTTACTTATAATATCTAGGTATTATCAATTTTTTGAGAAACTTATCAACATTTTCAAACACGATGACCAAGATAACATAGAAGGTAGTGATGTTTTTCTGGACCAATGAATGAAAATATATCTGTATGGAATTGAAAAAGGGGCTAATAACTACACCCATACTTAAATTTCCCTCAAGTTGGGAACTGTTCTTAGTATATTGTGATTCTTAAAAATGGATCGGGTTGTCTAATTGTGAAAAAAGACAAAAGTGGGAGCCACTTAACCAAGGTAGTTGAATGTTTGTGAGAGGAACTACCTAACACATGATCTAGAGTTAGCTATTATAGTCTTCACATTTAAAATTTGGTGGAATTATATATATAGATATTATTAGGAAATATATTTGAATAATAATAGAAGAAATTAAATATTCACACATATGGAGATAAATATGTTTTAGTGACTATAATTAGGGCTGATCAGGGATTACGATTGGTTAATCCATTACCATCATAGGAAAGAAAAGAAAGTGGAAGATTCTCTAAGTATAAAAGATCTAGAAAAAATATAAATGATGGGAATATATAATGATCCAATATTTTTAGACAATCAATAAATGGAAATGGGGCTGATAAATGATTGAACATAATCATTCTTTTCACAAATTATTTCTTAGTCATTCATTCTGGAGAAGATAAAAGATGCTAAAAAGGATTATATTGAAGTACAAAAGAAGTTGGAAGGTAAAATGAAAAGTGAAATCCATAGATTTAAACATTAATGAATAAGTAGTCGTAGTATTTGGTTCATGACTATGTGTACCATTAAATCCTAAGATAAAGAAAGAGTAATTTAATGATTCACAATGGTCTACCTTCTCCATACACTATGGGAGAATAAATATGTTTTGAGATCTCTGAGATCACTATTAGTGGGAAAATATTATTAAATAGATCACAATAAATAAATAAAAGTTAATATTATGTAGATAATTGATTCTTAGAAGGAAAATCCCAAGGGGTGATTCAACCAGTACCCATATCCACAAGGAAATGGGAGAACATCACTATGGACTTTGTTACTAGTCATCCAAAGAAATACAAAGTAAATAATTCCATGTGAGTTAGAGTAGATAATATTATGAAGACTGATCACTTAATTTTTATTCAAGATGAATTCTCAATAGATTAACATGAAAGGATGTAGATTATAGATGTGTTGAGGTTGTATGTAAAACCACTATCGATTATATTTGATAAAGATCCCAAGTTTTCCTATAAGTTCTACAAAAGTATCTAACATTAAATAAACATAGATTTAATGTTTAGTATGAATTATAACTACTGAATTGATGGATAATCTAACCAGACTATCCAGACACTGGAAGACATATTGCGAGATTTCTTGATGGATATCAAAGGAGGGTAGGATTAACATATTCCTTTGGTCAAGATCTCATATAATAATATCTTCTAATCAAACATCCAAATAGATACATATTAAAACCATTATAATATATTTATAACACCTACATGTTGATATGGATTTATTGAATGTATGGTGTTAGGACCCGAAATGGATGAATAAATGGTATAAAAGGTCAAGACTACTTCATAGGACATCAGATCTCCTCAAAATAGAACAAAGAGATAACCAATAAGCAATTCTTATAACATTAATTCAATGTTATATATAAAGTGTTCCTCTAATATATCCATGGAATAGAGTAATATGATTTGGAGAGAAGGGAAACCAAATTCTCAGATATATAATTTCCTTTGAGATTCTTGATCACATCAGTGTTGTGACCTATCTACTATAACTCCCACCAACCCTATCTTAAGTATGTGATGTAATCCCGGTAGAATATAAAAAATTCCTCATATGTACTAAATTCAGAGATGGTATAGTTTGAAAATGATCTTCCTTATGAGAATCATTTTTTAAAGATCTTGTTCCATATATAAAAAATTTTATGAAATAATATGACCCACCTATTCGATGTACTTTGGTTAAACCATAATTATAAGGAGGCAATATAGGAACTAAAAAAATCAGCAAAAAAAGTTCCCTCATCTATTTCCAAATTAACAGGTGAAATGAAATTTTTAGGGTGAAATTTCTTAAGGAGGTAAGAATGTATCAACCTAGAATTTTATCAATGGAATTTCCCCTTCTAATTATATATATTAATGTAGTTTTATATAAGGCATATGTTCCACATAAAAAAACTAAAAGTATGTTAATATATTGATTCAAACATTATATTTTCATAATAAATATAGTTACAATAATTAAAAATGCTATAATGGGATTAAAATATAAAATAATATAAGAAATAGTTGGAAATTAGGATTTTCTCGATCCTCTGGAATAATCACACTCACGAACAACACTCTAGAAATGAAAAAAATATTAATAATACAATATTCATCTTGAAAATTAAAATACATATAAACTTGAGATAAAATAGAAGTGAATGAAAAATGAATAAAATATAAGGCATTTATAGAAAGTAGGGATCCCATATAATCGTTACATATCTGACAGTTTTAATAGTAATCTAACTATTTGAATAATAATTTGACTTTTAATAATAGTATTCAGATTTTTAAAATTTTATCATCAGTCATGGGAATGTAAAATAACATTTTTTATCTTATAAAATAAAAATATGATATATTTATATCACGATACAATTAAATAATTTTTTTAAAAATGTTAAAATAAGTTTTTGTATTTTTTGTAAAACATAAATGCTTAATTTTAGTGTTTATAACAAATATAATGATTTAAAGTAATGTTATTTTATTTAAAACATGTTTATAAATTAATATCATGTTATATTATAATTATAATATAATTTTTGAGACCGTGTGTAATTTTTTAAGGGGTCATAAAACTGGTCATAATATTAAAAATAGTATTTTAAAATAAATAAGGATTTTAATTAAAAATTATATTTCTCAAATGTATAGAAAAAATTATAAAATGGGATTCATTTTTAAAATATACACATCAGAAAAATTACGGTGATTTTTTAATATTTTTATAAAGTAGTTGATTTTTTTTGTGAGTAGTGAACTACAACAAAATACGATATTTAACATTATAAGTTAAATAGATGATTTTTTTCATATTAGGTGATATAATAACCATTAGTTAATACTCACATGAACCATTTACTATATATTATCACAATATTCATCATTATTGGTATTCTAGAGCTAAAATAACAAACTAATGAATATAATATCCAAAAACACTCTAATCCTCCCCTAATAAATACCCCACCTCAATAACCCTTCTCATCATTCTTAATAAGACTTAGATATTACTTAAAATATTACCAACTCTCCCCTTGTATCTCCCCCACTATTGTTCTAACTAAAAGGATAATCCAAATTACCATAAGGATTATTTCAAGAGATGATATTTAAGAGGTAATATTCTTAATCTATCTCTATTAAATTCATTTCTTCTTCTACCTCCTCCTAAAATCCCTCATACAACATGATGTAATTAATCCAGAATTATAAATATAATATAATTTTATTGGGATAATGAAATAGCCATTTCTAATATCTTCTATTATAAAAAAAATATATGATTTTTATTATGGTGTGAGCACCGCTTCCATGAAAAACGTACTTCATTTTTCTCCACCGCATTCAAGGATGATTATAGAAATATTATTTTGGTTCAAAATTATTATAATAAGAATTATAGAGATTATTTGATGTTATATAATATTTTAATATAAATTTAATTAAATAAGATACATTTAGTTTGTAATGTTCAGTAAAACTCCCAAAATGGATTAACTGCATAACGATAACATTTATACTAAATGAATCATCCCCTTTTGAAACACATATAGAGATTTAGGACCATTTAATATTTTTATAGAAAATTAATATCATTTCATTTCACTTCTAGGGTTGTTGTAACATTTTCAAATAACTTCAATAATTATCCATAAGTGATCAGACCTTGGAACCCTGAAAGGAACGCCCAAAAAACTGTGGAATTAGACATTATATATCATTAAAAAATTTAAATGAACATAATATAATTATATTAAATTAAATATTTATTTAAAAGGTTTTGAATTATGTAATTAATTAATCTAATTTGATTATTCAGGGTGTTAATTTCATGTGCATAATGATTCTGGAACCTAAGTTATGGGATCTCTACGAATAAGTCTATTTTCTTTTAGATATGATTTCTATAGAGTTTAATCACTTTATCTATCTATTATTATTATTTAGTTATTTTTTATTAATTAAATATGTGATAAAAATATATACCTAGTTTAATTAACTTTTACTTTATGGGGATACACAATTTTTAAATGTTCCCTTACCAATTTCATTTGATATAAAATCCTAATTAAAGGGAACTTCTCTATTTATAACTTCTATTCAAGTACCACTACATAAATTGTTTTTAATCATCCATGGTTTCTAAAATTTATCATTATATTATGGAAAATATTTTTACATCATTTCTAGTTTTATGAAAATTAATATATTCTTTCCCCTCTTTAATAACTCTTTACCCATTTTTATAAAACCACGCTTAAGTGGTACATTTCTAAAGTTTCTTATTAATTATTTTTAACATATTCACTTTATTTAGAAATAATTATTTATGATCTATGCTTATTTTTTACCTAATAATATTTAATAATTTTTTAATCCCTTTTTTCAAAGAAATCACTATGATAAACCATCTGGTTAGGCAATAATATAAGATTATGAAACTCATTTACTTCTGTGGGTAATTATTATGTCATACATATATTTCAATTTGTGGAACACATAGGCATGTTAATGTTATGATTGGTTCATCTAGATAACACTTCAATTCATTGGTTAATTTTTATGTATCATGATACTATATGTTTGGGATGAGAGAGTATACCTTATCCATGATGGGACTCTTTCCACCATGTGATGTTGTCTTGGTGGTTAGCCTTGACGTTTGCTTATGTCATGTTTTATATTTTTTCACAAACTCTTATATTTAAATGATATTATGATTCCATATTCCTTATTTCATGATTATAAATGATTAATTTTGAGTTTTTTCTTTTATGATATCATTTTATGCATTTTTAATCATATGATATTATTATTCATCTTGTTTATTCCATTATTGGGATTTATAGGTCACCCCTATATTTTATAATTTCCCTATGACATCCTATATAGTTTTAGAATTTTAAAGTTATATAAGAGGAAATTATAGAAATTATAATAAATATGTCTCAATCTTTTTTTAATATTGATGTATTATGAACCTGTTCTTCTAAATACACCACGCCTCTAGATTCTAGAATAGGGTTTATTGAATATTTATGTAAACAAATCATGTAATAAAGGGTGTAGAAGTCTTGGTTCACTATACACATCCACTCTCTAGTATCCAGATATGAATTTTTTTTATTAGGAAACCACATGTTCTCTAACTTGAAAAAACCTCATGATATTATCCAATACTTATACTTTTTCCAAGAGTCTATCAAAGGGTTATATTTTATAATCAATGTTTTACTACATATATTCCCCAATTTTTATACCAAAATTCCATTAATACCAATAGTAGAACCTTTACACCCATAACTTTGAGTTGGAATTTATTTTAATACATTAGAAAAATCTATAATAGATCACATCTCTATGGAAAAAAATAGTTTAACGGTATTGGGAGACTATATACAAAGATGATTCTCATATTAAATTTCAAAACATGAAATACAACATATAATTCTTATGAGAAATTTATTATTTATTATAGTATATCCATGAATGTATTTATAGATCACTTATTGGTATTCATGGGAAAAGAATATATAATAAAAGGTGAGATCATATTCTTAGTAAGAGAAATAATAAAAAAGAAGAAGTCAATAATTAAATAAATAGCGAATAACATGTAAGAGATAAATAATGATCAAATACATCATATTAATAATATATTAAAAGTGGAATATATCAATATATAACATAACAAAATCAATAATCACATTGATAATAATAACTAGTTTAATAATGATAGAATAAATAATACCTAATATCATAATCATATTTCCAATGTTATATACCAAGTAATCATAAAAAAAATAGGCACAGTATATGCTGAATAAAAAAAATAGTTTATCTCATAATACCTACCAATTCATTAAGGGGTTATAAGGGGTCTCAACCATCATATACTAAGTCCAATGCATTCATTATAAAAAATAAATAAATAATCAATATAATACTTATTCAAAAAAAATATACATATTTGAAACCTATCATATAAAATTTCAATTTTACCCCAATTAAAAATATTACATCCTGGTAACAATTCAACTAGAGTAATATTTTGGATGGTATCATTTTATTATATCCCTAGTAAAGAATAAGATTCACCAAAGGATGGTTTCATATATAAAAATACTTTAAAAAACATTTGAACCTTTCTTTGAAAATGTGATAAAAAATTATTATATTTTGGTAAATATTTATAGAATAATGATAAAACTTATTTTATTGAAATTAAGCCTGGAAAATATAAAGTTCTATTTAAACAAATAGATGAATGTGAAAGTTGTAAATATTTATTTTTGTAGTAAACATTAAAATAAATAATCCTTTCATACTTTTTGTAGAAAGTCAATACTACCTCATTTAATAAATGATAAGAATATTCATTTTAAAACATTGAAATAAATTAAAATATGGTTAAAAATAACTTTAAATAATCATTTGATAATAAAAAATAACACTCTTGAAAAAATATCAGGAAACATGGACATGGAATAAAAAGTAGGTCGATCGAAGAGTAGATAATGTAAACTTTTCTTAAGAAACTTTTCTCATTCATATTAAGTGAAAATGATAGGAAAATGACAGGGAAAAATTTAAACTTAATATATAAATAGTGTAGCAGAAAATATATGGGGTTTAATATTTAAGTATCAAATAGTTTGCCTTAACATAAATTCAAGAATAAATAATCTCTATTAAAATGATATTGAAATATAAACTCATACCTCAAGTCAGACCTTCCCCATAGGTTATTTTAACATATTATATTATAAATCTAAATTTATTATACATATAGTCTAGAACCATATTCATACTTATAATATCACATATGATCCACTTATCATATCCTCCATTAATTAATAACTATTTAATAAAATCCCTATCTTGTGTGATAATTGTATCACTTTTCAGGCATTTTTCAGTTCAGTAGTTCTTGTATTGGTACTTTTACCATAGATTAATCATATTTATAATATAATAATTTCATTTATATCTTATTATTAAATAATATAAAAAATATTCATCTTTTCTTAATCATTTATGTTATTAAAATTATAATATCACTAATGAAAGTGGTGAAACCAACCTAAACAAGAGTGTGTTATAAAGACCAAGTTATTAAGAAACTTTTAGTATATAATATTAATATAAAATTTACATAAGATTATTCATGTAATAAATATTATATTTATTAATTATATACAATTTTTTATCCTTATATAAAAGTATGAGATTGAAAAGTAAAATATATCACTCAAGGAGACGGTGATCCATACATACGCATGAATAATAATTCCATTTTCTAATGAGAAAAATTAAAAAATATATATGAACTTTTATCATTATAGATTCATTATAATATTATAAATATCATATATATTCATTAAATCCATCATTATAACCAAATATGAGTGGATATGTTGTAAAATTAATCACATCACTATGTGGAGGTGCCAGTCGGCATGTATACTCAAGTGGTACCTTTATTTCCCATTTGGTAGAAAGGAGTTGGAAAAAAATTTCCCATAATCAAAAAAATATATCAGTATATTATTGATACTAGACTAATTATTTTATGATATACAATAGATTTAGAGGAATTAAAATAAGAATAAAACATTGAAAGAGTCGGTAATTGTAGAGACTCTGGTTTTTTTGTGTAAGGATTTGGAATATTCTGAGGAATATTTTCAGAGCCAATCGCTGAGACGACATGCAATTATGAGGCCTAGTGATCCCAGAATTAATTTTATAAAAATATAAAATATATTTTTATTATTCATGTTTAGTTTCTCATAAAATATGGAATGTCTTATAAAAAAATTCTCAGATCAGAAATCTGATACCACAGTTGAATCCCGATTTTATATTTTACCCTAGGTGCACCCTAAAGTAGATCAGTAGAGGATGTTCGAAAGGGGAAGATATTGGTTGATACATTTGATTAATTAATTATTTTATTTTATTTTACTCATAATAACTATAACCTAAATTACTCATATATGAAGACTTGTATGGGAAATTTGAGACCACCATTGAGATAGAAATAAGATGATTACCCTAAGTGTGACAGAAAATGCATTGGCATGGGATGATCAGGTGCCTCGTTCATTGGTGGTGAATTTAATGAGATGATTAATTACTAAATTAATTAATTAATTTTTTTAAGTGAAATGAATAATCTATAATAGTATCATCATATATATTTATCTAAGGTTAGCTGTATAATCCCATGGGGAAATCCAATGCTCTTCCACCCTCCCGTGTTGGCGGATTATGATGAAAATTCTGGTCAAATATTATTAGGATACATAAAACAAAACGAATGCTCCCATATCGTTCAAAAACACATTCTTCGCCAATGATCATTCCATAATCGAGGTAGGACTCTTCAATTGTGGTTTCTGACCCTTTTGATTAAAATATTGAGAATAGTAAATTCTCTCTCTTTGATCTGCATTAAATTGAGCCTTTTCATTAGCCCGTGTAATGAAATAAATAATGATTTCAATTTAGTTCTTGTTATTCCATGTTTCTCACCCCAGTTCCCCCACTATGAAATCATTCTTCAATAACATTAGTCCACCAATGTTTATCACATTTTTTGGTGCTTTTATCCCAACATTCTTCATGTCCTTGATCGTTGGACCATGGGGTCACAATTTGACATTGTTTGGGTGGGTTCAAGTGTTCTTGAATCCCTAGATTTGTTACGGTAGAATGAACGACATGAATATCGATGGTTTGGGGACGTATTGATAAAAACGTGTGATGGTGTTTGGTGAATGGATTGGTTTGGTAATGTGAGTGTGATATTTATTATTGGAGGTTGTTTGAGATTGGATTAGTGATCCCCATTTCCATAGTTGGCGTGTGGTGATGAAGTACAGTGTGACAGGATTGATTCTAACTAGAGGCCATGCATAGAATCCTCTGGAGGAGTATAATCGGAATGAATGTAATGGTGACCAGGCTCAGATCTCTTATGAGTTGGTTATACGTGGTCAATGTAGTGCGGGTTAATAATAGTAATAATTATTATTATTATTAATGGTGTAATAAAATGTTTGATTAATTAAATTGAATTTTTTTAATTTAATAAAGGAAACATATTTTAAATTAGATGGTTTAAATTAATTGAGATATGATATATGAGGATAGATATGAGAAATCATTGAATATGAGGTTAAATAGGATAAATTCGTGAAGATAAATAATATAAGAGAGAGATAAAGAAAAATTAAATAAAATTTTAAATTTTAAAAAAATGAAGAGATTGGGTTGGGGTGATTCTCACTATATGTATGGTTTTGGTGGGGTTTTTCAATCACCTTGTTTTTATTAATAATAATAATTTGAGTACTAATGGTGTTAATTTATTATTAAATGTTTAAGTATTTAAAATGGGGTGATAAGGCCACTTCAGGGGGTGCATACTAAAAATTGGGCAAAGTGGGGGGCGCTTGGTGCATGACCCTCCCATTTAGAATGCAAAGGTTTGGATAAAAATATAAAAATATTATTATTATAACAATATTTTTTTTATTTTGGCCATCAAACCTAAATTCTAATTTAACTTCTTTGTAATATGTCATTTTGATGAACCGTTAGTGGTATCATAACCCTTGAATTGAGACATTCATTTTAAAATCGATGTTGGAAACCTTTTTCAGACTTGTGCCTCGGGTCAACGAAATTCCGAATAATAATAATAATATTTTATTATAATGGAATCTAACATATGACATGTCTTCCTCATATAGGGTCAAAATGGTGAACCATCTATGATGTTGTGACCTTAAAATTATGGGGGGGTTTCAAGACCAATTTTGAGTATTTAGTTCATACTCATGGCTTAGGCCCTTGAAGCACTGTTTGGGCGTAATGCGATGAAATGTGACTTTATCACCTTGTATATGATTGATAAAATTGAATAGTCAATATCAAGCTTATTCCAATGTGGATCGAAATGGTTTGATTTGTTTGGCCATCTAGGTCCATTTGAAGAGGAACATTAGTTAAATAACATTTTTACCCTTCAGAACAATTACGAGACTCATGTGTTTGTTAGGATATTAGACTATACATGTCATTTAGTACCCCTACATTCCATATAGTACTACATATCCAACAATCCATGTGTTTTAATGTACATGGCCATGTAGTAGAGCAGGACCACATGTTATGTGGGTCCCCAACATACAGCGAACCACTTTTTTAGGAAACTTCAAACATTCATATCTCCTTCATTTATCCTACTAGTAGCATATCCTGAGTGATTTCCCATGTTGAATGTTATGGTACCCTCGTTCATGGATTTTGAGATATGATATAAAAATTCCTATCTTGGAACGCATTGTGGTGACACTCAATGATGGAAACAATCATGCAAGATCACCAGGTCTTTCTGGGTGTTACCCTCCAGTGGGGATGGGTAGTGGAGTTCCTATAAAACTTATTTTTTTCATTACCCTCCAGTCGCGTTGGTTAGTGGAGTTCTCCAATGACTTCTTCCAGGAATTACACTCTAGAAGGGTTGGGCAGTGGATTTCCACGAGGACCCTTTCCAAGTGTTACCCTCTTGCAGGGTTGGGTAGTAGAGTTCCCCAACGACTTCCTTCAGACGATACCCTCCTACGGGGCTGGGCAGCGGAATTTCCTGATGAAATTATAGAGTTTTACCCTTTAGTGGGAATGGGTAGTGGATTTTCTAGGTGACTAAAAGAGTGGACCCCCTATTTTACCAAGGCATGAGTCCTATATCTTGAAATTGTGGCCCCTTGACTGTTCAGCACAATGATGAGACATAACTTTGGACTCAAAAATAATTGGGAAGCCTTCCACACAAATATTTGTTCTTGTGATGTGACCTAAAACCATACAGGTGAGTTTGTCCCACCCAAAGCAGATAGTATCAAGTTTTGGTGATTTATTTCCTTAGACATGTGTGTTAAGGGTAAACGTGTGGGATGTTGAGCATCATTGATGGACTTTTGGAACTATTAGATACTCCTCTACTTAGGTTGATCTATGAGATATAGATACCCTTACTCTCTCAATTGGGATTCTTTGACTGATTATATATATATACACACATTCATATATCCTTCCTTTGTATCCACTTATTCTATTTGGAAACTCTACTTCTATGATAGGAAAAGACACGCAGTATGCCATGTGATTTTTGAGTCTAGATTCTCTTGTTTGGATGAGTCTATTCTCTTGAAATAGGTGGTCAAGGCATAATGGGTAGTTTATATACTCACTATGTTTATCCCCTTATTCTTGGATGAGTTTAATTTCACTCTTATTGGGTTGATATGTACTCTTTCAATGTAACTTGTTCATCTTTTATTTTCATCTTCTACTGTATCTCTTATTGATCCCCCTTCATCTTTTGGGGAATCCTACTGGGTATGTTTATACTCACCCCTAAATGGGATTTTTCCACATGTTTCATGTCATATACAGAAGATATATTTGATGGTCATGACTACATATGAGCTTAAGGATACTGGGTTCTTGGACCACGTATGTTGGTCGTAGCTTTGGATTCAAGAGTTGGGCTCACTCAACTGTTTACTTTTCCATTCTTCTATTATGTTGGGACACATTCCTAGTTGGAAATGTATTTTTCCCTTTTAATTTTAGGTTTAAACAACCGTAACTTTTTAATATCTATAGGTTCATTCATGAAAGGTTTATTTTATATCATTTTTGCATCTTTTATTCTTTCCCTCTTCACTTTTTCATTAAGTTGGTTGGGTGAATGTGAATGGGTTCTTAGAAAAAGGCCTCTACAAGTTAGTTATGCCTTTGGAAATTATCTCTGCCCCTGAACAATAGAGTAAATATTGGGATAGTTGCATCTCAGGCCCCATCATGGGTTGGGGTGTGATAGGAACGAAGATTAAATTTTCTTAGAGAGTCCTCCTTTGTCTTACAACTTAAGCCTTCGAATGATGGAATTAGGGTGAGAACAAAATCTCAAGAAACAAGTAAAGGAATATATGAAGGTCTTTGGGTAGGTTCAGTATTATCTATAGGGGTAAAATTTAGTTAATAACATAGTAGAGGAACAACCATTTCATAATTAAGGGCAGGCACACACATGAAATTACATAAATTATTTAAATAATATAAAGTTAGTTTCTTATAAAAGAGGTCCCAAGTGTACAATTCATCAAATTTTAGATATTATAAGGTCTAAAATTATTCAACTAATGAGATATTTTTAGATTATATATAATTTTACCCTTATCTATTAGTTAAAACCCTATGTAAAACAATTTTAACCCTAACCATGGTAAAAAAAATATTTATTGTTTTTACTATTCATTCTGAAAAAAATAAGTTAACTTTATTACCTAATATTAATTATTTTGATTCCAAAAATGGAATTATTTTTTCAAGGTTCAATTCTTAGATGTGGTAATATTACTTTTCAAATATGTACAAAATATTCAACTAAACCTGATTTTAGAAAAATGTTTTTTTAAGCATAAAAATTAGTTTACAGAAAAATAAAGAATGGTGATAATTTTAATGGAATTAATTAGATTATTTTAAATAAAATAATACTTATTTTTTATTAAAACTTAAATAAAACCTAAATTATCCATTTGAATACTTGATTAAGTGATAAGAACTGAAATGGTTTTTATTTAAACCAAAACATTGCATAGATTTATAAAATTTTAAGCATGTATTTCTAATATCAACATTACATTTTATATGGATTATATTATTTCATGAATATATATTTTTTCTATAAAAAAATTATTTTTAATCCTTCATGTTATTATTATATAATATTAATTTTATAAAAGTGAAATCTTTTGTAAAATCTATATTTTTCTCTATTCACCCAAAATTAAACTATTTCTAAAAAATCACAAAAATTCACCCTAAGATAATTTTTGACATGATAAATTAAAAAATGAAATTATTTTGGTAAAATAAAACTCATAAAATTTGATAATATATGTTTCAATCACATTCTAGAATAAATATATTTTCATTATGTGATTGGTTCATAAGAAATAAATTCTTACTTACTATAATTGAAAATCGGGTGTTATAAAATAATACTAGGATATAAGAAAAACTAAGTTGATATTCTCTTATTATGTGAAGATAATTAAAAAGATTCAAAATTTAAGTGAGTTATATGATTAATGTTTTGAGAAGGATAATGAATATACCATTCCAAATGAAATGACTTGAGCACCACCTATATACATATTAAATATTTCTACATTATTATTTATTTCATATCATAATAAATCACACTCTAGAACATAAATGTTTTGTGTATATGGAGACTAAATTCATAAAAACTTATTTTACAAAATATTAATATTATACCAAATATATTATTCTCACATGATATCATAAATACATATGAAAAATGATATTCTCCTTCATAACATGGGGAATGTAAATATATTAAAGGATGAGCATAGATTCTCAGTAAGGGTAAGCATGATATAAAAAATCAAAGATCATAAGGGATCCTAAGATGTAAATTAGGTTTTGATAAAATAATAAGCTTTAATAGACAGAACAAAAAATAAAAATACCAAATAAAACATATAATCATAAACCATGGCATAGGTATTTGGAATAATATCAAAAATGAGTTTGTGACAGTGAAACTTGAGTCAAAAATCATAAAACATGAAAACATACTATATTAATAATAATATGTAATAATCAAAAGAATAGAAAATATATCATATTTAAATGATAAACACCAATACATTAATATCATAATGGGATCAGAGCCCACGTATCCATAACTTAGTTGACTTGGACCAACCAACCACATCCCTTAATAGTGAAGACCTTGGCTAATCTCATGAGATGTCAAATATTACCCAATGAATTTTAAGAGTATAATATACCCACCCCTTAGATAATGATAAACCATATATATGTGCCACATGATCATGAAAACATTTATAATTCCATCATAGATTAATTAACCCATGAAAAAGGAATGGATATCATGGAATAATTATCATAATATAATCATAATAAATCAAGATAAAGTAGGTATATTGTATCATTAGAACATTTCCTTGGTGATTTATAATAATAATTAAAGGATGTCAACATAGATGAGAAATTATTTTATAAGAGAAGTATAAAAAATTGATTTGAAAATTAAGAGGGAATATCCTTTTTTTATAGATATGATTTATTTTAAAACTAAAAACACAAAACAAGGGGGATAAATATTTTTTAGAAAACAATGAAAACATTGAGAGGAAAAATAATTATGATAAATAGTTATGAAAGTTTAAAAATTATTTCATTTGTAAATAATTAAAAAAATGGAACATTATTCTCACACATTTTTCATAAGATTCAAAATTGGTGAAAAAAACCACACCAAAAACATTACAAGAAGATTAATTTTTTAAATAATGCAAATAACATAAAGAAAGAATATAATTAATCATAAAATTAGAAATAAGGATATCCATAAAATAAAATAAAAAATATATTCACGGAGTATAATGATTCAAATTTAAAAAAAGAGGTATGGTCACTATCTAATATAAAAAACACTTCGGGTTTAATATGAAATAATAGAGAATTTTATTGGTAGGGGACAGTAAAACTAATGATAAAAAATATGAGAAAAATCAATTATATTTTTGATAGAATAATCATATTATTTATCATGATGTAAATTTAGTCACAACCATCTCAAATATAAAGTGAGATTAGAAAAAAAAAACATACCTTTTACTCCCAATTTACAAAAAAGAACAATAACCTCCTATAAAATTTGTATAAACATATTAATCTATAATTTTGAAAACTTACTCATATATATTACATTTTTAAGTTATTAAATTATAATCAATCACTATAAATACAGTTTTTGTTAATTTTTTTATCAGATGTTAAAAATTTTTATTTTTCCATATAATTATTTTAATAGAGATTTAATTACCCGTTGGTTTATGTACTAAATTTTTCATTTAATGAAATTTATGGTTATGGTTTGCTGGAATGGAATCCATGATGAACATTTTATGGTTAATTTGTAGATAAATATTAGTTTCATTATAAGGAAAATAATTTTTTACATTTTCCTTATAGAACCATATCAATGTAATATATTATTCTTTAACATCATAAATTATTTTTATTAATGTCATCTTAAGTTTCCTTGGTGAAAATGATGATATTGGTATTTTATTATTCACATAGTTGGTTAAACCGAACTAACCAAGAACGTGCTATATTTTTTAATGAGTAAGATATTAAAATTATATAATAGTACTATCATTTTCATAGAAGTATATTGATTTAAATATAACATTATTATTGAGAAGAATATGATTTATAATGAGTTTAAAAGAGACGATAATTAAAAATTATAGCACCCTACACCCACACTCCTATGTCTTGTGATTAAATACTTTCTTTAAATGAAGGATTTGATACAATGTGAGATAAAACGAGATAAAAATACATATATTACACATCATTTTCCTAGTGTAAACATTTAATCTTGAAATAATATCACTATACCAAAAAATAATGGTCTATTATCTTTCAATATCTGTTACCTAAGAAACTTATTTTATTATACCTGTGATCATTCTCTATAAGTGAACCACACTAGGCTCCCTTGTAAGATTGTCATAGGTTATACTCATTTTCATAACCTAGGGAATGAAAATATAAGAAATGGGTTATCTCAAATGATTAGTAACGAAAAACTTTTAAATGTTTCTACAAGGTATAGAACCTAATAAAATGATAAAACATGAGCAGGGGAAAACAAATTATTAAAAACAATGTGGAACAATAAGAGTTATCCTTAAGTCATGATAGAGGAAAATGAAATATTAAATGAAAAAAACATATACCATGGAAGAAGAGTGTGTGATTAACATGGAATCATGGCATAAGATATTGATAACATATGTTTATAGAAAAATGAAATTGTGGAAACAACAAAAAGGATAACATAAAAAACATAAGTTAAGGATCAAAGGTAGGACAACATAACATAGTGTTATTAGGCTACAAGAATGTGCACCATAGTCAAGGATCACCTCCAATAAAATATAGCATCATTTTTTTAGGATTAACCCCCTTCATTATAAGCATAATTCAAGGATCACCACCAAGAAAACATAATAAAGGGTTCTTAGGTTAACTGCCCATTCACCATAATCCTATGTCAAGGATGGCCACCAAGAAAACATAACATTGTGTACTCGGCTAACCATTTGTGCACCATACATGATATATCAAGAGATTAAAACATTACCTAATACATTGTAGTCTTATCTAGTTTCACCATTCATATTAATATCATGTACTTGCATATGTGCTCCGTAAGTGGAAATGAAACCACTCATAAAGAAAAAGTATGATAAAACTCATGATATGGAAGGGGGTTTTATAATCCTATATCAAGGAATAATAAAGGTCATATTATAAGGATTATTAGGAGAATAATTAATTATATTATTTTTGGACATTTATATTTTAAAAAAGAAACAAATTTCTTGATAATTAAGTTCCAATTTTGAAAAATGCATTAGAAATATTGGATAAGTAAAAAAATGATGCACTTAGGTGATGTATTATGAAATGAGAAATGGATGTTTTATAAAATAAGGGGTTTATTATTTTCCTTTAGAAAATAGTTTAAGATATAAGTATTTACATAAAATAATTATTCTTTTCAAAATCTATTCATGGTCAAAAAAATTTATAGATATTGTACTTGGCATTAAATAAGAAATTGGGATGTTCCCTTAAATCTGGGTTAGTTAGAAGAGACACTCATGAAGGGGACATAAAACTTGTATTATCTCAATAAATAAAGGTAAATTAAACTATTAATATATTTAAGGAATATATATATATATATTATGGATGAAATACATTATAATAGTATAGAGGAAATAGGAGAAAGAGAAAGATAACTCATAACCCAAATGTAATGAGAGTGGTTATGAAGATCCATTATTATGTTTTTAAATGCCATTATTGAAACCCATATCATTAAAATGATAATGAAACTATCATTTTAATTTGTTTAAGGAGAAATATTGGGATAATAGGAGCTAAATCCTATTGAGGTTCCCAAATATGAAAGGAGAATATTTTTGGGAAAGGAAACTATATACATGGAGGAGACAAAGTCATAAGAAGGATAGGTATTAATCTAAAAATGTAATAACATTAAATAAGAAACCATCCAAAAAATAAGAATTGTTTTTTAAAAAATAATTTTTCTTACAGTAAAGATCATAGTTATAATTTTGAATAGTGAAATGGTAGAATATGGGAACTTAGAAAAGAATAGTCATTTACGATAGCTCAAGACCCCAATGAGAATAAAATTTAATCAACAAATCACTTATGGATTTGTTAACTTTAAAATAGAAAACCCATAAAGGTATACTATGTTATGGATTTTTAAATCACTTATATTTCAAGAAAATTATGATAAAATACATTTGTAGTAAATATTTCCCTCAAAAAATAGAACAATTGGTGAATACAAATCATGTCTTAATGAATAAAAATTGAGGTGTCATAACCCTTACCTTGGGTTATGATTAATTTTGGGTGTTTGAAGAACATTATGAATAAAAAAATTCTGTCTATTAAAAACATTATTGAGAAAGTTTTTCATCTATATTTTATTTTCTAATGTCAATTTATGACATTTTGTTATTTGTTTATTAAATTGTTTTTTCTTATAGGGGTTAATTGAGTCGGTTTGGTGGATTTATCTAAAAATTCCTAGATATAATAACCATGACACCCTAACCCAAACCATAAAGTCCAAAACAAAGTGCCACAGAACCTCATGTGTGTCTACCCATATGCAATAGGATATCGACTAGAAGCAAGGTTTTAATTCTATCAATGGGGATATTATACCCTTAGTATCCTTTCATATGAAAAATAATAATATAATAGAATATTAATAAATAAAAATTAGGAAATAAATGTGTGGAATCTATCAATATGGAATACTATTCATAAAACAATTAAATATGATCTAAAAGTGGAAAGAAAAACTAGAGTATAAATGTTGTAAATAAATAAATAAACTTTGGTGTCTCCTTAAGTTAGTCTTTGTCCCATCATCAGCTCAATGATCCACTACTATACGATTGTCCCCAGGCCCCATTCCTTTATGTTGATCCCTATACATGAATTTTGTACATGTGTCAGGATTCTTATGTAGGATTTGGGTAATAAAACCCGTTAGGACACCACCAATGTTTCCTTAACAATGTTCACATATATAATAGGTGTATTACATGATAATATTAAATGAAAAGGAAAGATTAATAGAAACACAATAACATACCAAGAGGTTGTTTTCTAACCAATCCATACTAATCCTCTAATTGTAACTTATTTGGAACCATTCCATAATGACGATTAAATATATTATAATGAACATAATAGGCCTCAAGGCTTGTGAAATGTCCCTAGATATCCATAAGGTCCGTTGAGATTATCATGTTACTTGGTATCAAAAAGGTATATCAATAATTTAATGTTACTCAGAATCAAAAATGTTCATTGATTAAAGGTCATGTTATAAGTATATCATGATACTAATTATACACAAGGTGTATCAAATAATGGCTGATCCAAAAGGCTATCATGTTCAACTGTCATCACTGTTTCTCATCTCATACACTCCCACTCAAAAAGGTTAATTATACCATGAAATTCACCTATCATGTGTACCAACATCCACACCTCTAAATGAATTATAATACATGATAAGGAAAAGTATAATAAACAAACATAACATGAAATCATGAGAAATATAGTATCAAAATAAACAAGTTCATGTGACAATCATCAAATATGGTAATAGTATACACACACACCCATATGTGATCAAACTCAAGCATGGTAGACTAAAAATATATCAAAATAATTATACCATAACCAAATGTCTATAATAGAACCCCAAAAGATATAGAACCTCCAACCACAAGGTTGTTGACTTCAATATCATGGTATGTTAAGGTGTCATCACCTGAATCTTCCTCGCACCGTCTCAAATACCTCAGACACTGAGGACATAAAAAAATAGTTCCAATATATATTAACATAGTTCTAGAGAATGGGAAAAAGAAACAATCCCAAGGGTGACACCAATTATTTCCCAAATTCAATTTCTATCAATGGCAGTCTTCAAGTTCAGTAGGATGAAGGAAAATGTCACTATTGGAATACAAATAATAGAACAAGGATACTAAAAAGGACATATAAGGATCCATTATGTACATAATAAATTATATCATAGAGGTATATTGGAAAAAACCACCATTTAATAGAGTGGACTACCGTGGTAGATGATGAACCTATACGGTGTGGAGAGCTCTACAAATTAACCTCCATTGCGTAGAAGAGACCACTACAAAGTAGAACCACATTGAGTCATGAATTTTTCAGGTGTAAGGATATGAACTATGGTGTGGAGTCATTTATGAAGTTATTTGTAAGTATTTAAATGATCCCGATGTGCAGAGAGAGATTGGGTATTATTTAAATAATAATACCACATTATGGATTTATAGAGTTGGAACACCCCAAATTAAATTATCAATTTAATTTTTATTTAAAATATATCTTGAGTGTGGAGTGTCTAAAAAATTTTATAAAAGTATTAAAACCTTTAAATGTGTCAAAAGAATCAATTATTGTGATTTATGTAATTTAAAATAATCAAATTCATTTTAGGTTTTAGATGGGAAGATCAAAATACCAAAATTAGTTTTTTAATGCATTGTTACCAAAAAGGGCATAGTGTAAGGGAAACATGATTTTACCCTTACAGATGTCATAGGTGACTCATAATGGTAGTTCTTTCCCCTTACACACCCATTTTTAAACTCTAGGTTACCCTTATGTAACCCTTAGTATTTAGGTTTTACCCTTACACAATGTAAGAACTACCCAGACATAGATCCTTTTTACCCTAATGCATCCTTTAGAAAATTGAAGTTACCCATACATAATATATACTTTAACGTTATATATCTGATCCTTTTCCCTTAGGCATCTTTTAAAATATATAGATTAGCATTATACATTAGATAGAACACCCTTATGCAGTGTACATAAATTCCAATACACACTTACTCAGCTCATAGGTTTTGCTTATATATACATTAGAAAGATATGAAAACTCTCTAGCCTTATTAAGACTTTGAAAATAGGGTGTTTCTCTTATGTGAGGATGGTTAGTCCCTTATACATAGCATGTAACTATGCCTTACCTTTACACGTCCCCTACAAATGTTGAGCTTTACTTACATAACCTTATTTTTTACCTTTACATATCCTATAGGATTTTGGAGTGACCCTTACATAGTACATAAAAACTTAACATTACCTTTACACAACTAAGGAAACTCCTTTATACCATCATTAAGCCTTGGAAAAAAAATATTTACCCATAATCAAAGCATATGTCATGCATTAGAGTAAGAATTAAATTGAGTTTTTTGAATTTTTCACATAATAAGAATATAAAATGTTATCAAAAGAGGGTTTTCATATCATTTAAAGATTGAGAGCATTATAATTAACCCCTATAATGACTTATCATCCTCAAGTAGTGTCTCTAGTGGTCTTTCTAGAACAACTCAGACCACTGATATTGAATGTATAACACCTACACCCACCACTCATCCTAGATCCTTCCATAATTCCATAAGACCTAAATGGGCGGTACTGTATCCCCTAAAAGATCCTTTTTCCTTTAGTCTATAATTGGAATCGAGCTCTCCTCATATGATGTTTCAGGATCGATCTCAATATCCTCTTAGTTAATGACATGCATAAGATTGGGTATATAACTTGAAAATTTGAGACACATGAAACACAACATTTATAACTCTATTACATAAATGAAGAGACAAACATTATATAAATATCCCAACTACAAGATGATCACTAGGGGTCCAACATAATGTGGTTCTATTTTTTAAGGTTGAGTCCAAAGCCTCATTTTATTATTAAAGCAATGACCTCTTTTTTTCTAGGTATAGGGAGACCCAGTACATATCCCGAAGGCCTAAGGCCAAGTGGCATGAATAAAAATCATAAAAGCCCATTTTTTGTCCCAAAGGGACCTTTTGTAAATAGTACTACTACAGTACCTGAGATACTACAATACCTACTACAGTACCGACACTGCAACAGTGTCACCACTACTATGTTACCATTGCTTCTACAGTCCTACTACAGTGCTATTGTAGTAACTTAGGAATTCCCCCTACTTGTATTTGATCCTGGGTATTTTAGATTCCATGCAAGAGCCTCTACCACTTGTATACATGATCTTTGGCACATAATGTGGGTCTATCATGCCTTGTTTCTTCAGACATTTGTGGCCTAACCGAGGATTCACTCTCAAGAAAATCCAATCACATAGAGTTAACTTCAAAGGCCTCCAAATATCATCATATGATCTCATCATGTTTTGAGTGTTGATCAGCCACTTTTGAATCATTTTAACTCTCATAGAAGTCTCCTAAACTAAACTGGTCCCCACAACTGCTACCTCACCCACCTCATGCCAACAGAGTTTTGAATGTCATGGATTCTCATAAAGAGACCCATAATGTTTCATTTGAATCATATCATTATAAATATTATTGTAAGAAAACTCAACCAAGGATAGGTGATCATACCAAGATCCACCGAAGTGTATAAAACAAGATCAAATCATAACCTCTTGTATGAGAATCATTCACTCTAATTGTCTGTCTGTCTAAGGGTGGTAAGTTGTGCTTAATCTCAAATGAGGTCCTAGGGCCTTCTATAATACCTTCCATAATCACAGTGTGAAATTCTTATTCATGTTCGAAAAAATTCTCAAAGGAACTATATGTAAGATAATGATCCCATGTAAATATTTATTTCCCATCTCATATACTGAGTGAGTCTCTCATATCTATAAGAAGTGATAACCTTCATCAACCAATCAACAATCACTCAGAAAGTGTCATGACTCCTATTGTTCCTAATTAACCCCATAAAAAAGACATCATGATGTTCTCCCACTCCAACATGGGATCTAGAGGTGGCTAGAAAAAACTACTTGGATGTTGGTTCTCATACTTTACCATCTGGAGGGTAAGGCATTGGGAAACAAAACTAACGATGTCCCTTTTCATCCCAGGCCACCAGAACATTTAACTAAATTCATGGTATATCTTTCTCACAACAATATATAGTTACCATATAGAGTTATGGAAATACCTTGTTGAATCCTCTTTTATGGAAGTAGAGAATACTACTCTCCCATGCACAAGGATCACATCATCACAGCCTAATTAAAACATGGGTATTGGGTAACCTCTAGCAGATATTCAGGCATCCCTATACACTCTTGGTTAGTGTCATTTCCATACTTTACTTGGTCAACTAGAGAATATGTTACCAATAAGGGAGTACAATTCACTAATCCATTATCCTTTGAATCATTTATCCTCTAGTCATCCAACAGGATCATCAAGCACCAATGATCCTCTGAAGGCCACTCACCTAGCTCTTGCTCAACCTATGTCTTATGGGTAAGAACATCTTCAATGATGTTACCTTTCCCTGGTGAATAATCCATATCAAAATCAAAATTTTAAATATAATATACCCATCACCTCTACTTTAATTTTATATCCCGTTGTGTGAATATATAATGGATTCTCTTATGGTTAGTGTAGGAAAAAATCTTCTCAGTAATGATATATCTTCACCAACATTTCAATACATACACAATGGATGTAAAATCTTGGTCATGAGTGGGTAGTTTTTCTTATGGGGTGGTAGCTATAATGACCCATAAGCTACTACCTACTATCTCTACATCAATACTACTCGTGATTAAATGCATTTTGTATCATAGTATACAATGATCCCATGATCTAGAAGTATCAGTACTAGATATATATTCAACCTTATATTCAGTTCAAGAAGTCCTTCTTCAAAATGTTTTAACCACTAGAACATTAGTCCCTTTTTAGTAAATTTAGTCGTAGGTTCTGATGGATAGGATAATTCATGGATAAAATTTTAGTAGTATCCACCTAAACCAAATAAGTTCCTAATCTATAACATGATCTAGGGAGATGTCCAAAACGTCATTACCTCTACTTTCTAGGGGTCCATGGATATACCTTTCTCAGACACCACATTCCCTAAGAACACAACCTATTTAATCTAGAATTTAAACTTTGATATCTTGGAATAAATATGATGTGATCTACTAATACTAAGTGTTATCTCAAGTTTTATATCATGAAACTCTATCATTGATTAATATATTAGGATGTCGTCAATGAAAACCACAATTAACAAGTCCATGTTGGGGTGGAATATCTTTTTAATGAGATCCATGAAAAATATTGTTGAAAGTTTCAACCAAAACAGCATCACAAGGTACTCTTACAGACCACACCTACTCTAAAACACTATCTTTAGGATGTACTCTTCAATAACCCACCACTGGTGACAACCCAATCAAAGATCAATCTTGGAGACCTACTAGTCTTCCTATAACTAATTTAAAAGATAATCAATCCTAGGAAGGGGATATTAATTCTCCACAATCACCTAGTTTTGTTTATGATAATAAATGTATATTATAATACTACCATCTACCATGTTGGTGAAGAAATAGGTGCACCCCATAGAGAGGTACTTGACCTAATAAATCTATTTTACTCAAATTCATCAAGCTTCACCGTAAGGTCCTTCAGTTTAGTTAGCACTAAACAATATGGAGGTATCAAAGTGGGTTATACACCTGGAATGATCTCTTTCTTAAATAAAAATCCAATATTTGGGTGATCATCCTAAGTAATTCCAATATTATCCTCAAATAATTAGTGTGATCCACCTCAAATGAAGAGTATATGATAATTTCATTGATAATGGAAATCATTAACTAGATTATTAAAGAGTGAATATATGGTTCATGAGTACCATAAAGATAGTTGGGGTATTCATCACACAAAATAGAATCTCCAAGAACTCTTAATTCCAAAAACTACATTGAAAATTAATCGTCAAACTATCCTCTTTGTAAATCATAAAATGGTGGTAGTTAGACTAGATATCAATATTTGAGAACCATCTTAGGTCTTTTGATAGTTCAAAGAGGTCCTCAATCCTTATAAATGGGTCCTTATTCTTGATATTCACTTGATTCAGGGGATAGTAATCAATTATTAACCTCAAACTATTTCTTTGCTTCTTGAAAAATGACACTAATCTACCCTAGGTGACACACTGGGTCAAAAAATCCCTTCTCATGAAGATCATCCAACTACACCCTAAACTCATAGATCTTAGTAGCGTCCATCTCATATGATGTAAAACATATCATTGTTGTTATGAGGTGCAATTAAATTCACAAGTCGATATCCCACCTTAGAGATAGTCCTAAAACATCTTTAATGATGTTTTACATGCAATCATCTAATAACACTATAAGACTAATTTTTTAAGATACCACTTCACCAAGGTCCAAAATCCCCAACTGATGGGAGATTGGTTAAAGCTTCATTAACATAATCCCTATTTGTTCTACTAGAAGTTCCTTATATCCATTAAAGGAGAATCCCATCCCATCAACCTGCATTCATCTAAATCTGTTACAGTGATTGTAAATATAGGCTCCCACTGAATACAACTAGTTCATACCTAGGATGAAATCATAAGGTTTAATTAAAAAAATAGGTTCCGTGAGAGTCTCTCCCCTCTAAGTGCCAACTCATAATATCAGCAGAGGTGAGAAATAGAATAATCACACACTATAGGAATCTTTTTCCATATTTGACAGGATAAACCCTGTATAGAACTATATAGATCAAGAAAAAGGTATTTTGTAAATGAATGAATTTCTCATATATATTTCTACAAGTATTATAGATAAATTTGTGAATACATTGGTCATACCTCAAATCATCTCATGCATAGCCTAGTCATATCCCACCATGGCCTCTAATTGACCACACCCTAAGTCGCTATCCCTTTTTACCTAACGGGTTCCACCTAGTGGTGGTGCTAGTGGAAGATCATAGTATCATCCTCTAGCTAAAATTCCTCCTTCTAGGTCTCTACCAGCATATATGTTAGCACTACCTCTTTATGGGATACCATAACCATGCCCAAGAGACTCATGGTTATGAAATTGCCTCTATCTTGGAGGTTTATCCATTGTTTACCCACTATCTATAAATATTTGGTTGATAATTCATGATACATATAACCACAACCATCATAAGAATATAATTAATCATTTATGGGAGAACTAGATCTAAAACGTGAACCTTGTGATCTGGATCCCCGTATCTGAGTTTGGGCATGTGTATGCCTCCTGTGTCAGATTCCTAATGAATGACGCATTCCAACTGCTACAGATGAATCAACCGCATGATTTCCACTACTTATACATCTTATTGGTTCCCCTATTCTATGAATATATCTATCGAAAATTCCCACTCCAACACTCCATCATAAGTGGGAATGCATAAACAACCCCTTCCATCGAATAAATCCATATGAAGGCCCTACCCAAAATATCATTCTTATAAGTATCCATATCACACCATATCTAGAGAGGGGTGTATGATAATGGAAAATCTATAAAAATTTGGAAAACATCTTAACATCCTACTAAAACTCAATAATCTCTTTGATTTTCATAAAGTGAAAATTTTAAGGATAATAATCATCTTGGAAATGTATTGAGTTTATTTCCATGAGAAAATCAACTCATCATGGGTCTAAGTGGCCATCCCCCCCCACCTCACCCAACACCCTAATAATCTATGTAATTTTTTTTGAGTGATATCATTTGATCAATTGGGGACAATATATACTAGAAAACATAGACCATCAACTTGGGAAAATCATCTGATGCCTAAGGGTCCAGATCACTGAGAATCCTTAGAAAAATCTATCACTAAAACTCAAGAAACATAGATACTCTTTATAATTAATTTTCTTAGCCAGTAAGGGATATCGACTACATAATATATAGAAAATCATCCACCTGGACCACCAGAGTTAGGTCCACATACCTCTCAATAGGTAGATTCACTACTCCCAACTCCCTTGGATTAACTCTCCATGTATAGGTCCCTGCACTAAGGCCTCATAAATCAATGATTTTCCATAAAAACCCTATATTTATCCCCTAATAGGTTGTTTTTACAAAGTAATCTTGAAAATTAACAATATATAACATAGTCAGATGAGCATATATGCTGAACTTGCTAAAGAATGACATTAATGTAAAATACCCAATCTGATATGATTCATGTACAATTGGTTTCTTTATAATTAGTTACTAAGAATTTAAACTCAATAATCATGTGGTCAGAGTACTAGTGTGTGTATATGTTGGCTACTACACCATCACTAGGTTCTATGTCCTGACAGACAAGATCTAGACTCTTTAACACCATTTACCTAAATTCCCAAAACATTCCTTATGAAATATCTATCTCCAAAAATTATGCCTAGGATAGACCTACTATGATACCACACTATCACAAACCGAACCGTTGGGGATCTTCCTGGGTTAGTGGTAAGATGAGAGTGATCCCCCTAGCACAACTCTAATAGCATAGGGTCTGGTGGCTAGCATTGAGTAGGAATATCATAGAAATTAAACACGTCATCAAAATATATATTTACATACTCGCACACATATCCCCTTACAAAAATATAGAGTAATAAAAAAAACAAAAGATCTAGAGTGTAAATAATGCATACAAAGTCCTCTAGGAAAAAAATCAAAGAATAATAGATAAATATCCATGTATATAAAAAGGAAAAATACATGCCCAAACAAGAATAAGAATAAATTCCCAACCTCGAAATAGATGAAATAGAGAAATGTAGAAGAAACCAGAACCAAACAGGATCTACACTGAACATTGCTTGACCACCGAACTTGATCTGCACCTTCAATTACTACTATTCACCACTAATACTAGGTCCCCCAAAATCACGACCAATGAGAAGGGTAATGTATTAGAGATACCTACTGACATTCCCTGAGCCTTACCACTAAACACAATTAGCACCTCCATGTACTATTATGCTCTACAAAAAATAGTTCCACCAAAATAACCACAAATTTTCTTGTCATATTCATAAGAAACACTATGTGTGGGAAATATCATGAATGGGGGATAAAAACATACTTAGAAGGATTACTAAAAAACTAATAGGGAAATAATAAAATAATATATTCAACAAAACCCATAATAAAAATAGGGAGGAGAAACCCAATAACATATACTCTTATAATGAAACCCCAGTCAAAAAGAGAGGAATCTCAATCTCCACAACCATATAAAAATGATGCGTCGAAATTAAGCTCCAAAGGTCCCATCATTGATGCCAACAACCACATGTAACCTCATGGGAATTTTTTTGTAGGAACTTATCATCACTAATAGATACATATCTTAAAGAGTAATTACTCTAGTGGAGGACCTACTCCCCACCAGAGATCGATGATAGGGGATTTCTAACTCCATAAATATATTAATCATTCAACCGTAATGTGGTAAGTACCAACTATACTAGTATATATGATATAGGGGACTCACTCCATGAACGTCCAAACCATAAGGGGAGTATCGACCCCAGTATCACACTAATAATTGCATCAAAATCGTTTCATCATCTTGAACATTTTCAATGTAATGAAATCCAACTTCAAATATCAATTAAAAAACCAAGGTTGTCGTTATGGATCATGACAAAAAACAACATTACCAAGACACATTTGTTGGGAATATTTCATTGTGTGAAAGTGTAACTCACACAATGAATCAAATATGAATATTAATAGCATGATATGATAGTAAAAGTCGTGATAAATAAATCTAGAACCCTGAGTTACACTAAACATTCAGTCATCCACTACTACCACTATTCTATATTCTAAAAATCATCTCAAGGTGTATCGACTAGGTATGTCCCCTCACTAGACGCCCATTCTTGGTCACTCGTAATTGGGAACAATGATCTCTAGCCTTCCCATGGACCAATATTTATTAGTAACATGCACTATATTAAATAATATTTCTTCCTCATCTATTTATATCCACCCATTATTGCTAAAATACTCAAATTAATCATCTTTCATAGAACCCCATGTCGAGAGGGTTTTTCAAATCACCTGAACAATAATAGAATAAATCTAGAGGTCCAGTCATGCATAAACCAGTTTAAAAATTGTCAAATCACCAACCATATGGTCCGACATTGAAGAACGTGAAAAATATGGTATTAAATCCATAAATCATTAAGTTGAAAAGCATAAAAGACCATATCAAATTATCCATCATCAACATGGTTGTAATACATAAAGAAAAAGTGATAATTCTAACATATCAAATATTATAAGGACACAAATAAAGATTTCAAAATGCCATATAAAGGTAACATCCAAGGTCTAAAAAGTATATGAACTATCCATGTTTGAAATAAGAATATCATGGTATTATCTATAAATAATAAATCCTTATCTCAGTGTGGGACCAATCATTTAAAAATAACATATCTATGATTATGTAATTAGTGATTTTCAAGATATTATTCATCAATGATGATTCCAAATAACTTTTTATTTTCAAGTATTGGTATATATACATAATCAATTAAGTATAAGAATTAATTGGTGAAAATTTCATAAAAATATTGGTGGAATACCCATATTTTGATAGAATCATATGGGGAATGAAGAAAATAGGAGGGATCCATAAATCTATAGATATTCTGGTAATAGAATCGTCCATGTTGTGAATTCATGGTTCATATTTCAAACCTCACATGGTTTATATCCTCCAAAAAACTCTTAAATACATCCAAAAATGCTAAATGTAATTCACACTATGAATTAATTCATTCTCATCGTGAATCATTTGAATCTAGATTATCTAGAATCCCATCCTTGAGTATTCATGACATAAATATGGATTCACACCATGAATTACAACCTATAGCTCAAATCCCATTTTAACCTAATATTTATCCTCTAAAAACATCCTTTTGTACTACCAGCACAAAACACACCTCAATAACTAGTCTAGGAATGTTTGGGCTAACATAAGAAGAAAGACATCATCATGAAATTTCAAAGGTTCCATATAATAAAGAACCCAATTTACTAGAAATTATACCATGATATATAAATGGGTATAATTAAAACATTAGTATAACATAATCACAATCAATTCATAATGGTATCATTATATCATATCCCAAAGGATGTATAAGAAACATTAATGGGTGTAAAAATAAATGAAAACAAATTAATAAAATAATTAGATAATTTCATTGAAAAACAACACGAAATATCCTTTTCATTTAATAACTTTTATTTTAAAATTAAAAAATAAAAAAAAATTGAATATATAATTTTTTGAAAAGAAATATTTTTTGGGAATATGCTTCATTTTGAAAATTTGTTATAAATTCAAGAAAAATCCTTCATGTGGAAACTATTTAAAAGAGAGGATTCATTTCAAACTTATGAAAAGGGAGTTAATGTTGGAGGAAAAAACTACACCAAAAATGTTAAAGGAAGATTATTTTTATAAATAAATTCAATTACATTAAAAAATACATGAATAAAAAATTAAAGAAAAAATATATAACTTCCATAAAACAAAATAGATAATATGAACAAGGAAAAGATATATTAATAACCAAAAAGAAGATGTTAGGTTATTTTCTCAGGTGAGTTATGATATAAAGGGAAATTATAATGGTAGGATGAAATATAAAACTCATGAACAACAAGAGGAAAGAAGAATGTAGATTATATTATAGATAATATTAAAAAAAATCCCCAAAGGAAACTGATTCATAAAAATATTGAATTTAAAGTTTGGATGGAAATAAAACCCCAACCTTTTACCCTCAAACTCCATGAAATACATTTAGACTCCAGTATAATAAACATAACCAACTTAATCACTTATTTCAAACAACTTTAATCTCTATTGACTTTTATATTCATCAAATATAATCATTCAATATAAAAATATGTTTATCCCATGTTTTAAGAGAGTTAGTTTTGAAGAATGATAAAGTGGTTATGGTCTGTTATGTTTGATTTTTTTCAATGAATAAATCATATTCAAAGGTAAATGTGATTATTGGGGTTTTTATTAAAGGGTATCAAGGGAAAGTTTTTTAGGATATATAAACACTATCAAAAAATCATGGATGTGGTTTTTAGGTATCTTAGGAAGGAGTACATTGGTTTATAGAGGTCATAAATCAAAGATCAAAAACTTTGGAATTTTTTACACTCATACGGTGATGGTCGATTTAAAGGTTATCCATATAGTTTTTCCACTAGTCATAGCATTGCATTGTTAATTTAGTTTTTTCATGTGGTTGATCTAAAACTTACTAATAAGTTGATAATGTTTCCTCGTGATCGATATACATGGTCAATTAATTTTTACTATTAGTCGGTACACTAAATGTGGATTTATAGGGTAAATTGAATTTGATCATAATGTCGATCTAACACTTAGTGAGAAATAAAGAATGGGTCCCCATGGTTGATATAGATGGTTAATTTATTTGTATATATGTTTAATGCTCAGGGTTAGTGGGATAGGTGTGTATTTTATTTAGACAAATTCATATCATTGATTCACACGGCTGATCAAGATAGTGTGGTCACTTCCCAAGGTTGATATTCTTTAGGATTAATTCTATACATAGAGAATATTTTATAGAATAACTAGGTGATAAAATATGTTTCTATAATTTTTTATTATGATGAAATAAAAATTTGGTGATACTCATGTGTTGTTCTTAATACTTTATACGTCACAATTATATTATGATACATATATAGTTTACAATATCAATCCTAAGGTGATGTTGTAAATAAAGGTGTATTATAAACCACAAGAAGAAAGTCCACATAGTAAATATGAATGCTTCCATGAAAATAGATATATTTTAAAATAATTTTATATACTTTTTTGTATTTTATTTGGATACAGATATGTAAATTGTTTTTCAAAATTTAATGGTCGAATATTAAAAAGATTTAGATTAAATTCTTGAATCTATTTAAAAATGAATATATATGGAGACCCAAGATAAATATATATAAATAATAAATTGATAACATGGTTTAATTAATACATCTTATAAATAGTAACATAAACCAAGTCCCTACTTTTTTATTATCATGGAGACTATCTATATAAACAAATTATTTTACAACAATTGTGATCTTTTCTCCAAAACCATGATCTTATAGAAGCACTTATGGAAATATCATATGATATAATCATCTCCATAACCTAGGTAATGGAAACATAAGAAAGGGTTATCTTTAATGTTCAATAAGGAAAAATTATCAATTACTCATAATAGTTTGATCATAAACATGAGGTAAAATAAGATCAAGGGAGAAATAATTGATTGAATGATTATGGAATAATAATTTACAATCATAAAACAATTGAAAATTAAATTTCAGGGAATAGAAATATAATACCTAGGTAAGATCATCAAAATTATGTCTTAGAAGCATATAAAAAATACGAAACAAATATTAAATCATAACATTAGAAAGTGGAATATCTTTATAACATGAAATATACTAATTATTTTCTATATCTTGGATGTAAGTAATATTTTAGATAAGTTTTTAAAACCTATAATTGGGAAAAAAATTATGAACAAATACAAGTATATACAACCTTTTCATTTTGTGGAAAACAAATCCAAGTATTTCCCCCATTTAGTTTGCAAACAAATCTATGAATCTCAACCATTTTATTTTTAAAAAAAATCATAGTATGTCCATCCTTTTTTTATGAACAAATCCAAGTATTTCTACCCTTTAGTACTTGAGAAAAAACCAATTATTTTCACCCATTAGTCTTTGAACAAACAGAATTATGTCCTCTTTTTAGTTTATAACCAAATCCAAGTATATTCACATTTTATTATCTCATGATATATAAATCCATAACCAATGAATTTTAGGGTAATATAGGACACCAACCATAATAAACCATACATATTAGTTCCACTTAAAATCAAATAATTCATTTTATCCTAAATAACCAATGACAAGAAAATGAGTTTCATAAATTTTCCAAATGGTTTCGCATAAATAATGAAACATGATTATTTGATAAAAAAAGAAACACAATATACTAAAAGTATTTTTTTTACAAGAGAACATATAGGTTGATTTATGAACCACTACTTTATTAAATAATAATCCTTTTAAATTTTAATATAAATCACTAAATGTATTTTTCTTGAAAATATTTTCTTAATACCATCTTAAAAAATGTGATCCTTCAGTCACTATCCAAAAAAAATTGTTTTTATTATGAAGAGAAACCTACATAAAAAATTTCTTTGATAAAAATTCCAATAAATATTCCTTCATATGAAATAAAACATATTCCAAAAATTTAATTCATAAGGTAAGAATAAAAAATCATTGAAAGAAGTGTATTTTAAACACCAGGAAATGAATTTATCAAAAACCCACATTGTTAAAAGGATAATGAAAAGTTATATTTTTAAGATAAAAAGGAATAAAAAGATAATTATAGATATAAAAAAAAATTAGTTTCCACTAGGGAAATGAGAATATTTTATTAGAGTAAAAACATGGATACAGTAGAAAATTCTATTAAAATAAATGAAATTATTATTAACAAAATATCATGTTTAAAAAATAATAGATTCATAAAAGAATAATCATTTGGTTTAAAACATTATTTTCCATGAAATGAATATGGAAATATAACATAACATAATTATTTTTTATCATAGAACAATATTGAAATATAATATTCAAACACAAGGGATTTTTACCTAAGGAAAATATTTGTGTCATGAAAGCCTCTTACCTATATCTCCATGTAGACGAATGTACTTTAACCTCCTTTAAAAACATAAATATCATAATATACTATTTTATAACCATATTAATATCTAAAAATATTTATAAATTTCATTTTTAATCACCATATTCCTGTATATTAATTAATTTTTTCCTATTTTTCCCCATCGATTATATATAGTTTTGATAGTAATTACTAGTTTCATAGGAGCAGTATCAATATTAATTATTCATTCATGTTTAATCAGTAAATGTTAATTTAATTTACTATAATATATTAATTATAATTATTTATGAAGTTTTAATTTCCCATGGGGATTTTTTCACCCTTTTTCCTTGAAGAATAAATTAAAAAAAAGACTCTCATGATTTTCTTAACCAATGAATGTGTTTTTTAATTATTTTACTAAAAATTTATGCATCCTTTAAAGAAAAACATAAAATAAACATTTTAATATTTATAACATATTTATCATTAATTATGTTTTCATAGTTATTCATGATATAATTTTATAACATTTTTCAAATAATTTGTCAATCCAACATAAAAATGAACATACTGTGATTTATTGATGATTTTGAGGTGATTTAGTTGAAATATCATCACATAAATATAATGTAGATATTATTTAATGTGTTTTAATGTGATATATCCTAATAATAAATTATTTATAATAAAAATTTATGGGTATAAAAAATTACAAAATTTGAATAAATTATTTTCCTCTTCGTACACTTGTTTTAAATGATTGAATTAACGATGATCATTTATTGATCATATCAGTAATAAGATATCATATTTTTTATAGAAAAACCATAATTATTTCATAAATATAATATTTATCCATGAATCCCATTCTCTTCACCAAAAATTTAATACAATGATGAAAATATTAATAAAAATCAATCGTTTCATAGACACGGTAGTCTACAATTAAAGATGGTTCATGATTTTGATTTCCAAAGAATTTTAGAAATTTATAACGTTTTTTATCATTTAATAAAATAAAAATATGTTATAATTATAATAATTAATTAATAAATTAATCGTTAGAACTATTTGTTTAAGGTGGTTATAGAAAACAAAAAATGATTCTTTGTGGATGTTGTAGTCTGTACATACACACAAATGTCGTTTTCACTTTTCTTAAGAGAACAAGAGAATGGTGGTTAATAACTTTACCATCATTATAATAACATATAATTTTAATTTTGATACTTATGTAATCATTTTATGAATATTTATTATAATTTTATGAAGATTAATTGTAGATATATAAAAAGAAAAGATAATGATAGATTAGGAACTTATACCTCACTTCTTGGATTATCTCTTCTGCAAAGTGTGTTAATACCTCGAGGGATGGTGTTTTGAGAATGATATAACCACTTTATCTTGGATATTAATTTTAATGAGTTATTTATAAATATTTTTATTTGATATAAGTGGGTCTTGGTGTGAAGGTAAGTTGGGATAGGTTATCCCCTTTTATAACAGATAGGGGATGACATTTTTTAAATACTCAGATATTTTCAATCATGGGAAGACACTCTCAAAGAAAGTGGAGATAAAATTTAATAAATAATTGGTTGGGGAAGATATAATATATATATATATATATATCCTTGAAAATGTTTTTTGAAACATGTTTCAACCCCTATACCCCTTGAATTATTTCTTTGTCCATTTTAGGTTTTGTTGCGGTAACTAGTTTTTACCTAAGGTAACTAAATTTTAATGCATAAAAACATATTGGACCATATTAGATAATTTATAAATAATTATTATGAATTTAATAACCATTTATTATGTTCAATTTATAAATTTTTTAAAAATTTAATTTTATTATAAGAAATCTATAAAGTATTAAAACAGTTTTAGAGAAAAATATTTCTTCAGTTCTAAAATATGAATCATAGGTTTTCAAACTATAATAAATATTATAAAATATATAATTTAATTTATAAAATTAAATTTTTTAGAAAACGTTTCATAAATTTTTAATCCATACTTTTATAAAAAAAAGTGCATAAACAGGTAGAGTATTAATAAAATAGACTATAACACTATTCACTAAAAAATAAATTCTTTTAGAAACATATGTAAATTCTACCCTAAAATAATTTTAAAATTATTAATTAAAAAATAGATTTCATTTTATCTAATTAAAATTATAAAATTTATATATTTAGCTTCAGAATAAAAAAAATATAAGGATAAACTATTTTTATTGAAAACGGTTCATAGAAATTTATAATTTAAATGATTTGAATATATTAATTAATAAAAAATAATATTTTAAAATTGTACAATTTAATTTATTAGGATAAAAAACACAATACATAATCATGTAGATAATTAAAAAAATATTACTTTTATACTAAATATTATTTAACAAATACCATTAAAATTAATCTTTAATATTCCAAAATTTAATTTTTCTAGTCCATTTTAATTAAAATATTTAATTTTATTTTATATATACATCATAAAATATTTAATAATAATATTATGAATATTTATGAATAACACATAAATATATATATATATAATATTTTAAGATCATATTTTTATTTCATTGTGAGTTATATTCTTTTAAATTTACTAAATAGCCTTACATGACTTAAGTATAACTATTTGATATATGTCAAATGACCATATTTTCAATATCCATATTTTCAATGGCTATATTTTTTAAAAATATAATTTCAACAAGAAGATTCCATTCCTATATATATAACCACACTAAACTTATTCCATTCACACTTCCCATTTCCATATTTTTTATTTTTTATTTCACAACATGGTTTCTAATTTCATGTTGTTATTTATCATTTTTGGTATCTTTATACTAATGGTGATTCTTAAAGTTTATGGTGGACCATGTAATTTTCTATTTCTAAATATATTATTCTTTTCAAATTATTTTCCCCTTTAAATGTTTTCAGTTTTAATGGATGTAATCATCCATGATGTTTAATACTTAGTTTCACATTTTTTAATGTGTTGTTTTACAATAAAATAATAAATTTTTCTAATTTTAATACCTCTATTTTATGAATTCTTACCTGATATATATCAATTACTCTAAAATATAGGAAAAAATTGTTTATAATTATAAATATATATCCAGTGGAAAGAATATTTTTCCTAAATATTAAGGGCCTTACATCCTCCCAGACAAAATAAATTGCATCCTCATAATTTTAATTATCACATATAAATGAAAATTGCTAAAGGAATTTAAATTTTATAGATAACTCAAGATAATATTTATATATTGATATCATACTTGAAAATTTGGGAAAAATATCTCTTTTATTGGAATAATATTATCCATAATATGGAATTTCTTTCCAATTATTTACTCCAATATTCCACTTTTATTTGATATAAAAACACACATAATATAAAGTTTTCCTAGATGGTGTTTATTATTATCCTTTAATTTATATAATATCATAGGTAAATATAAATCTTATGTTACTCCCTATAGATAATTTTTTCCCCAAGTGGAGGGATCCAATAAATCACTAATATCACATTAAATTTATCTAAGAGAATGATAATAATATTTTCTCAAGGCACATTCCAATAAATTTAAACTTGGAATACAATAATCACACCACTATAAATTTTCATGGACAATAAAATCAATAGGGTAGTGATTTAATGATATTATAAAACCTCTTAGATGTACTTGAGTTCATAGAAACAAATTACAACAAGACATATACTACTCCATATTTGAGGGTAGATATACCTTAAATATAAAGATTCATTCCATTAGTAGTAATTTTATAGGTATTTTATTATCCTCTTGGTTGTGGTGGTTAATGGTGCTCAGCATCTTTGTTGTTCCATGGATTAGGGCATTGACTTAGATAATTCCAAATTTAACCCACACAAAAGAAATTTAATTATTAATAGTAAAATAGGATGAATTATATTTCATTAAATCATGTTTTTTGGAGTATATATTTCCTTGAAACATTGATGATTGCTAACACTATCTTCCACAGTTAAAGAATATTCCAGTCTCCTTGACACAATTCCCATTGTGCTTATTCATACACTTTTGACATGTAGGAAATTAAAAATTATGTCCCTCGCCATCTTTTCCCCTTGATCTTTCATGAGTCAACATCAATCTCTCCATTTTTGTGTTTGTGATTTTGACCATGTTCACATTGTTAATCATATTTTGGATAGTTGGTTTGGTATAACCACATGGTTTATCACTCCATATCCCATTTTAATGGTTTTTTATTGAGGTAATCTATTCATTATTCCTTTCACCCATATTTCCTTCTCTTTCATCCATTACTAAAACCGAAAAAGTTGACATGAATGATAATATTTTTACAATATGGGGAAATTATCCTAATAAATAAAGGAATTAAACTTTAAAAAAAACTTTTCTTTTTTATTCTCTATTTGTCCTATAATTCCTTTAGTTCAACCTATATTAATATTACTTTAACCTATGATACTTTATATTGGTTTATCTTATACTTCTCAACATAATCTCTCAATGAAACTATAAAATCAATACCAAGTGGTGCTTTTAAAGAGTATATGGTCAATAAAATCATATCTCTAGGGAGTTTATATCTAGTTGTGTAGTATTATGCCTACCCCTCATGCATCAGAGTTGTGATCAATTCAGTTCCTTACCAAAAAAATTAGGGTGATGACCCCTATGTGCATCTTTGACACATCTGCATCCACATTCTAGTGTCCAGATAGGAACATAATTCTTGAAAACCCACTTAATCAAGACATTAACAATATTTATGGATTTCATCCTTTATGTAGACGCATCTCTTTGGTTTTCACTAATTTTCAATAACCTTAATACCAAAGGTAGCTAAAATAATCTCTAAAAATAAGTAATTTGTACTCTAATACCAACTATAGAGACCCATTCTAAATATACATCAATAATACCATGATACCATGGTTCTATAAATACATATCATAAATAGTTGAGCAAGCTAAATAAATAATGGTTTATTTACTTTGAGACTGGCTACATAAACATCTTATTTTACAAAACATGTGAAAATTTATCCAAAACCATGCTCCAATAGACCATTGTATAGATATATCAAATGATATAATATTCTATGGGACTTGGGGAAATGAATCATAAGAATGTGGTGATCTTTAATTATCAGTAAGGGAAATTATCAACTATTCATAAATTTTATATCATAAACATAAGGTAAAATATGATAAATTGTGAAATATTGAAAATAAACATCATGGGATCGTAATTGAAAATCATAAAACATGATTCGCCATTAAAGATCATGGCATATAAACATAACACTAAGGGGAGATCTTAAACAATATAAATTAGAATCATATATAAAAAATAAAACAAGACATAAAATCATATCATAATAATGAATAACATCTCTAGAAAATAGAATATCATAAACATTTGGTACATCAAGGAAATAACAATCATTTTAGAGAAGTGGTATAAACCTTAGGATCAAAAAATATTGTGAAAAAATCCAAATATGCCCACCCTTTAATTTTCTGAATAAATCCATGCTTGTAAACCCATTATTCTATGAAAAAAACAAGTATGTCTACAATTTAATTTTTTTAACAAATAAAAATATTTCTACCATTTAGTTTTAGAACTAATATAAGTATTTCCACCCTTTAGTTTGTGAAAAAAATTCAAGTATGTCTACCCTTTAGTTTGGGAACCAATCCATGTATTTATACCCATCAATTTGTGAAAGAATTCAGTTTTTTTACATGATTTTCTGTCTCATGAGATATAAAACCATAATAAATGAAATATAGGATGATAAATTACCCCACTCATAATCATCCATACATATGAGTGACAATTAAAATCCAATCATTCATCTTATTATAAATCAACCATGAGAAGAAAGAACATTTCAAAACATTTCAAACTTATATTTTAGAAAAAAAACATGATCATTTGATACGAAAAAATATAATCTCCTAAAATTATTATTTAACGAGATAACATTTAGAGTGATTATGAACCATTTCTCCATTAGACAATATTCATTTGAAAATGAAACAGAAATTAAAAAAATGATTTTTCTTAATAATTGTTTATTAATATCATCCTCAAAAGATGTGATTTTCTAGTCAGTTCAAAAAAAACATTTTTTAAAGATGAAGAGAAAAAATATTAATACATTACTTCAAACAAATCCAAAAAAATTTCCTTGATAAGAAATAAAACATATTATAACTATTTAATACATAATATAAGAATGTATGATCTGGGAAAAGAAACACCTTTTAAATAATATAAAACACCTTTATCAAAAACCCACATTATTTGAAGGAAAATGAACCCTATATTTTGAAATGAATAAAGGGGAATAAAATTTTCATTAGAGAAAAAAAATTGAGTTCCCACTAGGGAAAGGAGAACATTTTAATAGAGTAATAACATATATATGGAGGGAAAATAGATTAAAACAAATGGGAATTATTATTGAAAAAATTTCTTTTTCACAAAATGTTAGATTCATAAAAGAAGAATAAATTGGTTTGAAACATGTTTTACCTTTAACAGAATGTCAAAATACAATATTAAAACATCATATTTTATAATAGATCAATATTGAAATATTATTTTCAAAGATAACTGATTATGATCCAAGGAAAATATTTTAGTCAGGAAAATCTAATACCTTTATTCCCACTTAGATGAATGGTCTCTAACCTCTAGTACAAAAAGTATAACTATCAAAATGTATAGTTTCATAACCATATTCATACCTAAATCAATTTAAAATTTTCATTTATAATCACAATATACATGTATGTTAGTTATTTTTTTCTATTTTTCTACATCGTGTATTTATAGTTTTGATTGTTTGTACTAGCTTCATAGGGTCAATGGAGAAATTAATTTTATAACACCATAAGATTTTATGATAGATTTTTTAAAATAAATTTAATATCTTAGATAACTTTTAATATGTCAAATTATATGGCCTTTAAATTCATGATTTCTCAACATATGTTAGTTGTTCAGTGTAGGACACTCAAGAGGGGGGTGAATTGAGTTCCGATAAAAAAAAATTTTAAAAAATATTTATTTGAAAGTCCCCCAATTTAAAATAAAACGGGATAGTTAATCAAAGAATAATATTTGTAAAATATTTGAGATTTTGAAATATTCCTAAAAGATTCATTCATTCTCAGTTAAATAAATTTATGAAGTTAATTCAATTTTTGAAATCTGTTTACTAAAAAATTCTAGAACAAACACTATCTATGATTAATAATCAAAGAAATGTAATGTTTTATGGTTTTAATAAAAAAATAAATATAGGAAAACAAAATATGAACCCAACAGATAAAAATAAAAGGTTCAGTCTCAATAAGAGACTTAGTCCTCTACACTCGGTGATCACCTTCCACCAAGTAGTTTATATTAATAAACATGATCCAAACCCTGGATCAGGTTTTACAATATCATAAAAAGTTTTCCATGTCTAACTGCACCTCTACCATAGTTATTCATGGGAAACTAAAATAATAAGGTCACATAGGGACCTCTTCCATAGTAGTACGTGGGAGTGAAATGGTGTAAGATAGTGGTAATGATATGATATCTTGTATCCTCCATTTTAGCATATGAGATGGTGTGTGTTCATAATAAAAATACACACACTACTCGAAAATTATTAAAATAGTACAAAATATATAATAAATGATATGAATTGGTATGGAATACTCTGAGTGATGTTCTTGATGCTTTGGAACTTCATGGATGTAGAATATGTGAAGATTGAGTCCACTTCTAGAAGTAGACACAAAATAGAGTATTGTAAAAGTTCCATGTTCTAGATTCTAGGAAAAATGAGATGTTCTACAAAGATATCCTTCGCTTGGTTTGTTGCTGTAGAGATGTTCACACTTTGGTTATATAGAGTTCACTTCATGTTTACTATAAGCAGAAGAAGTGTCGTGGCTCTACACCATGCATCATATCTATCTGCTTCGCATGCCACATATTAATTTAATATTGAGTGCTTCTATTTTATCTGAAAGGGGGCATGATCTTCACACCTTATACCTAGTACTATCAACTAACATGTCTGTAAAAGATCAATAATAATATCAGTATCATTTAATAACTCAAATATGAATGTTAGAAATAATTTGGAATTTAATGAAATAACTGAGTCTATAATGGTGTCATAGAAGTAGTGACTCAAGACTAGTGTCTTGTAATGGTGTCACTGGAACTGTGTCACTGGAATGGTGTTACTGGAACAGTGTCACTAGAATGGTGTCACTGACTTTAAGAGATTTTTGAAACCAGTAGCATGGTGTCCGTTCTATATCAACAGTTTTGAGTCCTTTGTGAATATTATGAAATATGTGGCATGATACAATGGTGTCTAATCCTTTGTAAAAATTCAGAAATAGTTGGTTTCTGAACTAGTGACTCATACTTTATCAATTTTCATACTAAACGATGATTGTGAGTCCTATGACCAGTGACTATGAGTTCACCTTAACATTGACTCATACATAGCCAAATATTTTCAACTTTTCGTATGAAATAATACTTAACAGAATAGATTTAGATTATTCTTAAGCATATTTAAACATAATGAAACATGATTAAACATGATTTATGAGCATTAAGAATAGAGGAGTCCTACATTATCACCCTTTTTTATGATCAAAAATCATGTCATTTTCAAGCCATACATATTGATCACAGTAAGGATCAACATTATTCTTAATATATCAGATAGATTATATGAGATTAAGACATAAACAGATCCCAATTAAATTTATCATAGATACCATTTCTAATTTCTACCCTTTAATACCATAAATATGGTAAAGTGAGTGAAAGGAAAATTCTATCTCTGATTTCTCCCATTTTGGTATTATCGATAATAAAATTTATAAGGGAAAACAAATAAGAAATATTAAAAGGAATCAACAAGTGAATAAAAGAGATCACATTTCATTGAATAAAAGAGATATCACATGTCATTGAATACATCAATACAGTACAATGAAAAAAAAATCACATCCCTATAAAAAACATCCAATCAATTTAGCTCTAAGTCCACTACCTCTTTTCATTTGGCTGAGACATCAGGTGTAGTGGTATTATGTGTAGAAGTGGTAGTTGTGGAAGAGATAGAGCTAAGAGAGAGTGAATGGAGAGGCATTAGGTGTAGAAGTGGTAGTTGTGGAAGATACAGAGCCAATAGAGATTGAATGGAGAGGCATCCCTCCCAAAATAGAAGGTTAATGGCTTGGTGTGGATGAAGAACAAGGCAGTGGATACTTAGTAATGACTGGTCGGATCTGGCTTAGAGCCTGATTAGGGGTCATGGTCACAGGAGAAAAAGAGGTAGAGGAAGAAGGAGTGGTAGAATGAAGTAGTCCAGGTCTAAGGGTTGAAGCTACAGGAGCAACTATAGTTGTTCTATGACAATTTAGATAAGGCTTCAATAGATTTATGAAATCCTTGATGATATCACCACCATAATCTATGTCCTTTTCAAGATCATCCTTATTTTCCATAAACTTCTCAAGAGTATGAGTAAATTCCTTCAAATACTTTACGTCATCCATGAAATCTTAAGTCACTGGATGTAGTTTAAAATTCTCCACTAGATTTTTGAAATGACTTTTTAGTTGGTTCTTGGTATAAATCTTTGTAAAATAAGAATCCACCTTCTTTGAAATATCTGCTTGATCATCAGTGTCAGTCTTGGAGTAAAATTTGACCATACCATGAACATGATCATTGTACTTTTAAATCTTACTTTGTCTTTATTGACTTGGACCACCAACCAATGTCTGAATCACAAATCTAATCACTGATCTAAATGAGTCATTGTCCAAAGGTTGAGAGGTTATAGCAGATGTAGGTAGAGATGAAGTACTCAAGAAGAGATCATTAATCCTTTTAAGAACAGTTTCTAAAGATCCTTTAAACTCATCTGTCGGTTATTGATTGCAGACACCAGTCCACACATTTCATTTGCTACGTTGGTGTTATTCTTGAACACTTCTTCAACTAATAAAATAAAATTAAGTTGAATTTGAGATACAACCTTCCCTGACATCATGACAGCATCACCATCACTGAGACTAGAAACCAAAGCAAGAGCAGTAGAATCTTACATGTCCTTCCTCATCTACTCAACCAAATATTTTAAATACTAAAACTCATCATTAAGCTATTTATTTTCATTCCTTTCTTCCTGAATCTCATGATTCATTATAAGTAGAGTTTTCCATATCAAATTTTCGAGAAGAATTCCAACATCTCTTTCATTTATGTTAGTTACAAGATCTGGCTTTGACTTCATAAGATTACTAAAACCAGATAACGTATTTTCTCTAAATGCTTTCAATCTTCATGACTCATATAGTTTGGGTTTTCATGTTTAGGATAAGAAACTGTTACTAGATCTGAAACGAAAACCACTTCTTCAGTTGTGATGGTTTTGAGTTAAAACATAGTTGAAAGGTCCATTTCCCTAACCAAGGACTTCTAATAATCATAAACATTGAAAATTCTTGGAAACCCGTACCAGGTATCCACTAAAGATGAATTAATTGGATATGGAGATTCAATCCATTCCAAACTGGGGTCCCCCCCTAACTAATGCTTCCCTTATATAATTAAGTTACTCCATCATGTGAACTCTTTCCACATCTTATGTTATCTGTTGGTACCTCTCAATATCATCCACATATACTTCAAAATGATAAACCTGTTCAACATTGTTTCAATAGGTATAGGGACTTCTCTTTCATGGCCTTCATCACTTAACTCTTTTTCGTTATCTTTTCCTCTTCTATTAGCTTTATCTACAGAATATTATCCTCCTGTCTTCTTTTCTTTCTCAAAAACGTCTTCGATATCAAATCCTTCTTTATCATCATCATCTTCATGAGATGGATAATCTTCACTATCTTCTTCATTCATCATATACTCTGACTCGACATCATCTTCCTCTCCTTCATCTGAATATTATACTATTTCATCTGATTCTCAAAAAGTTTCATAGATATCCTTAGCTCTTGAAGTATGGTCAATAGGATTGCAATCCTAAAACAACTTTTCATTGTCTACAACCCATGACTTCTTCCATAGATTCCAAATGATTTTCATTTGTTTTCATATATCCTTAGACAAAAATAATTCATATCCTTCAATAGTTTCCTCATCTTTCTTTACCATTCCTTTGGCTTACAAAATCGTAGAGATGAATCTTAAATATAACAAAGATGTGGACATGGAGGAATTTTTGATCATGTAACACAAATGAAGAAAGGGATACTTGAATAGATTTATATTATGACCATTCTTTAATAGATGAAACAAAAATACATCTTGATATTTCAGAGTAGCATAGTCACCATTCCTTGGAAAGATTAGGTATTTAATGAACTTGAATAACATCCTAGTTTCTCCATCTAACTCGACAATAATTGGTCTTCTATTCTTTTTATTTCTTGTAAAAACACCCAAAGCCTCTTCTAGGATAAAAATATCACTTGATAGAGGAGGGTTTCTCTGATGATCCTATAATATACATTTATGAGGTACTCCTAAACAAATAGAACAATTCCTTTAAGAAAAATAATATCTTCTTCCATTTACCAAACACCTAACCCCAAATTCATCCTTTTTATTTAAAGAAAACTCAATATACTAGTAAAACTCAAAAACAATATTCAGATATATGGATCTATTTTAATTTGTAAACAATTATATCCATACCTTATCTTAGAAAACATTAAGAACAAGATACTTACTCAAAATAAGCCACTTCACACATACTTCATTTTTGGGAACGACAACACGATCTACGAGACCTGGGTTTAGAGGTTTCTTAAGAATTTTGATTGGGGTCTTTCTCTCTTTCTTTAATGAATGGAATTTCTATGGAGTTGAGGAAGAATGATTCTTCAATATAGAAATTTCATACATTAGGTGAGGTAGTTTAAAGGAGAACAAAAGGTTTTACAAATAAAAGTTTTGATTTTTAGGGTAGAGAGAAAAAGTGAAGTGAAGAACTGATTTTGATTGACTGGTTTTATATTTTATGGATATGAAGAGTCACAAATAAAAAATATATTAAAAAATAAAATAATATATCTAAAATAAAGAAACAGAAATATTTCTAAATATAGAAGTTTGGGTCACAACGGGCAGTCTAGAATGTGAGCTATCTGTCGGGATACATCAAACGGTGAGACATCAAATGGTGAGACATAAAATGGTTACTCAAAGTTGAACATTCATAATTCATATATGATGTAACTCATTCTTTCAGTAATTAATGGATTAGTAAAAATATCATCAAGCTAATGTTCTGTGCCAATGAATTCTAAAATAATATCACCTTTTTGATAATGATATCTCAAAAAGTGATTTCTTAAATCAATATGTTTTCTTCTTGAGTGAGAAAATATATTCTTAGAGATGTTAATAGCACTTTTTTTATCACATTTTATAAGTAGATATCTAAATTGATATCTATAGTCTATAAAAGTGTGTTTCATCCATAAAATCTGAGCACAACAACTTCCAGCATCTATGTATTCAACTTCAGTAGTAGATAAAGCAACATAATTTTTCTTCTTACTAAACCATGATACTAGTGACTTTCTTAAAAAGTGACATGTTGCAGAGGTTATTTTTCTATCTAACATGAAACCACCAAAATCAGTATCAAAATAACTAATTCAAATGATTATCCTCTAGGATAGAACAATCCTATGTTTGTAGTTTGTTTATGGTATTTGAAAATTCTTTTAAGAAGTAGTTAAATGATATTCCTTATGATTTTCTTGAACGCAAGAACACATACATACACTAAAAAAAATATCAGGTTGGATGGAAGTCAAGTAGAGTAGACTTCCAATCATTCCTCTGTAAGTGGTTAGATCAATAGATTTACCATTTTCATCAAAGCCAACTTATAGGTGGTAATCATAAGAGTATCACTTCTTTTAATTCTGTCCAATAGAGAAAAAAATTCGAAGATATTTTTTTTATTTACTCTGATTTAAAATAATACCTTCTTTATTTTGGAAGATTTTAAATCCAAGAAAGAATTTAAGTTCACCCATTCAACTCATTTCAAAATCATTTTTTATCATTTTTGAAAAATTATCACATAAATAATTTTTTGAAGATCAAAAAAATATATCATTATCATAGATTTGTACTACAAAAACATATTTAGAAATTCTTTTTATGAAAAGAATAATATCATCCATACTTTTTGAAAAATATTTAGAAAAAAGAAAAGTACTTAGTATAGCATACCAAGCTCTTGAAGCCTATTTTAAACAATATAAATCCTTTGATAACACAAAAAAAATGATTTTGAGAAAGGGGGTTTGTAAAACTAGGGGTTGTTAAACAAAAATACCCTTAACTATATTTTTATTTAGGAATGCACTCTTGACATCCATTTGATATAGATTGGCATTTAGATGTGTCATATATGCTAGCAGTATTCTAATGGATTCAAATATAGTAATTAGTGAAAAATTTTCTTCATAGTGAATGCCTTATTCTTGACTAAATCCTTATTCAACCAATCTATATTTATTTCTTATAATAGTACCAGCTTCACCGAATTTATTTCTAAACACATACTTAATTCCTATAGTAAAGGTGTCTTTTGGTATATCTACTAGTTTACAAAATTTATTTATTTCAAGCTGATTTATTTTCTCTTGTATATCCATTTCCCAAAGTCCATCATTGATTTTATCATTAATGTTTATAGGTTCAAGATGTGACAAAAAGGCTTAACGTTCAACCTGGTTTCTAAGAGAATCTCTAGTTTGAGTTCCTTTGTCTAAGTCTCCAACTACAGCATCTAATGGATGGTTCTTAAAAGTTATTATAGGTATAGAAAAAGAAGGTTTGGTAATTTAATATTCTTTAATAGTTTTGGGTTCATCATGAATATAGTCAAGAGAATTTCCAAAATCGGATGATTTAATATCTTTCTTAACAACATGATCAAAAGATTTCGTAGTTATGTTCAGATTGGACATATCATCATTAATATTTTCAACTGAGGCCTTAGGTTCAATTGGATTTGTTTCATAAAATTTTACATGTACATATTTTTCCACACACTTGGTTATTTTATTGAAGACTCTATATTATTTTCTAGATATTGAGTAACCTATAATATTCCTTTATCCCCTTTTGAGGAAAACTTGTCGAGATTATCCTTAGTGTTAAGACTATAAACTTTGTAACCAAAAACATTAAAGTAGATAACATTGTATTTCCTATTGTTCCATAACTCATAAGGTGTTTTCTAAAGAATATGTCTGAATAAGACTCTTTTAATTATGTAACAACCTATATTGATAGCTTCATCCCAAAAATAAATTGTTAAATCATATCCATTAAGCATAGATCGGGCTATTTTTTGTATGGTTATGTTTCTTCATTCAAAAACAGCATTATGTTGGGTTGTCCTAGGAGAAAATAAGTTGTGAATATATCCATTTTGTGAGAAAAAAGATTCAAACTCTGGGTTTTCAAACTCATATCCATTGTCACTCATTAAGGTTTTAAACCTAATATCACTTAGTTTTTCTATTGTTCTAGAAAACTTAGTGAAATGAGAGAAAGATTCACTTTTGTGATAAAAATAAAAGAAGTTCCAAGTATATATAGGGTATTCATCTACTAGAACATAAACATAGTGCTTCCCATTAATACTAGAAACTCTAGGTGTTAAAAACAAATCCATGTGAACCGACTCAATAGATTGAGAATTTGAAACTTATTTCTTTGGTTTGAAAGATATATTATGATGTTTTTATTTTTGATAAGTATTTTAGACTTTATTATTTGGAAATTCTAGTTTGTTAAGATCTTAGACTAACCCTTTCTTATAATCTTCATAAGTGAGTTAATATTACAATGTCCAAGTCTCCTTGCTAGAGCCAAGACTCTTAGTGAAAATCACCCAAACAACAAACATTTTGATAAATTAAGGAATCTAAATTAACAGCATAAACATTTTAATTTCAAAAAGTAGTAAAAACTAAATCATTTTTAGAATTAAACACATTAAATGAACCATTTAAAAATTTGACAATAAAACCATCATCACATAACTGAGAGATGTTAAGAATATTATATTTTAATCCATTAAAAAAAGAACCTTGGAAATTAAAATTGAATTATAGTTACCAACTTGGACAAGGCCAATTATTTTTCTTTTTTCTTTTTCACCAATGGTGAAATGCCCACCATCAATCTTTATCAGATTCTTGAAGAAGGAATAATATACTATCATGTGTCTTTAACACTAACTTTCTGAGTACCATAGAAATCTACAAGAGATCTTAAAACAGATTTCCTACAAAGAAAATTCAAACAACAAAAGATTTTGGTACCCAGACATTCTTGGGTCTAATAATATTAGCAATTAATACATTGGGAACCCATACTTTCTCCATGGGTCTCCTATAAGTAGTTTTTAAAGTATTCGAAAAATAAACTTTATTTGGTCCAGGATAACTACATGTAGTAGAAGGTTTTCTAGTTTTAGAACTAGAAAAAAATTATCAGCTCTGGACAAAAAACTGATTTTTCAGATTTGGTTACAAAATGATTTTTAGTTATGTTCATATATCTAGGTTGGTATCCCATACCTGAACTATACCTAGGAGTTACTTGTTTACCAAGAATTTGTGTAAGAGTATTCTTCCCATTGGTAAACTTCTCTATGTCCTTTTCCAATTGTTCATCAGATAGTTTAACCTCATTATTCTCTTTAAGTAATTGGGAATTTTTCTCTTTCACTATAATAATCATGGATTTGAAAGTAGAGGTGAGACCATGTTGTTTATTCATTATTTTATATTTATCTTTTAACTCATTCCATATATCGTCAATCATATGAAAACATTCAGACATTTCTTCATTGGTCATGTTTTCATAATTAGATTCATCTCTAGAAAAATAATAATTCTTTAAGTAGACTCAAGGGTTACATCAGATGTGTTTTTCATGAAACACATATTGTATTTATTATCCTTTTCATCATGTGATGACTCTAAGTTAATGGAGCTATCCTCAGAATCACTCCAGGTGTCCTTTATTGTATTCGTGTACTTCCTATCATTGTCCTCATATTGCTTCTTATATCTTAACTTAGGATAGTCATGCATTATACGCCCTCTTCTCTAACATTCATAGTAGACTATATCATTTATATTTTCATTTTTCTTCCAATCCTTTTTTTAGTTTCCCTTATAGTCATATTTTCCATTGTAGCTAGGATTCCGAAAAAACATCTTCTTTCAATAAAACTTTTTAAACCTTTTGGCTAATTAATAAATTTACTCATCACTGTCTGATGGTGGCTCTTCATTAGTTGTATTGTTATAATGAGTTTTTAACTATTCCTTTTCTTTATTTTTGTATGTAGTGGTTTTTAAAGCCACAGAATTTCTCTTTAGTTCATCCTCTTCTTATTTGTTGGACTTTAATTCCTCCTTCTACATCATCAACTTTCTGATTAGCTCCTTGACTAGAAAGTTATTGATATCACAGGATTCTCTATTGGATACTGAGGTTCCTATCCACCTTTTACATAGAAATCTAATTAGTGTCATGATATTTTCTTTGGAATCCATTGACTTCCAAAGAGATCTCATTGTATAGACTATATCATTGAATCTGATATATATATCAAAAATGGGTTCAATAGGCTTCATCTTAATGTTATCAAATTTAACAGTATTGGAATTAATTCTTATTTCTTTAACATTAGTGGTTCCTTCGTGTGAAACAGCTAAGGTATCCCAAATTTCATAGGCATATTTATATGAAAAAGTTCTTTTAAATTTTTTATCCCCTAAATCACAAAACAAGGAATTCATAGATTTATAAGTATTATTTTAAGAATTTTTTGTGGATTTACTCCATGTATTTCTTAGAGTGTCTTTTATATCATATTTATCTTCTATTATAGTCCAAATATCAAACCCCATGCTTTTTAAGTGTATTTTCATCTTTATTTTCCACTAGACATAATTTTTACCATTAATGGAAGGAGGTATTTTGGTAGAATCACCTTGCTATATATTATATATAATAATAAATATAACCTATATTTTAAAGAGCTAAAAATTTAAAACTAACAGAAATTTAGAGATCTTTAAAACACAACTAAAATCACAGTTGAAAAGATTTTAATTTATTAGAAAAAAACAACATTTGATACATAATGTTGGTTAGAGTATGACACTCAAGTGGGGGTGAATTGAGTTCTTTTAAAAAAATTGGCTAAAAATAATTTATTTGAAAGTCCCCCAATTTAATATCGAACAGGCCAGTTAACAAAACTAGTAGATTTGTAAAATATTTGAGAGTTTAAAAGATTCCTCTATGATTAATTAATTCTTAGTTAAATAAATTTATGATGTTTTTTTAAATTTTGAAATCAGTATACTAAAAAAATCTAGAAAAAATATTATCTAAGATTAACTATCAAAGAAAAGTAATGTTTTTTGGTTTGAATAAATAAAGATAGATAATAAAACAACTTGAACATAATATATAAAACCAAGAGGTTCAGTCTCAAGCCGATACTTAGGCCTCTCCACTTGGTGATCACCTACCACCAAGTAGTTTATATTATTAAATCTGATACACAACCTAGATCAGGGTTTACAGGAGCACACAAAGCTATCCAAGTCTAATTAGACCTCTACCATAGGTATTTTTGGGAAACTAAAATAACCAGGTCATACATGGGACTCTTCCACAGTTGTACATGGGATTGAAATGGTGTAAGATATTAGTAATGTGAGGATATATTATATACTCTAGTTTAGTAGAGGAGATAGTGTGTGTCTGTAATATAGATACACACACTGTTTGAAAAGTATTAAAACATTGCACGATAGAGAATAAATGATAGTAATGGGTTTAGAATTCTCTGATTGATGTTCTTGATGCTTTAGAACATTGTGTATTTGTCATATGTGAAGCTCGAGTCCACTTCTAGAAGTAGACACCAAACAAAATATCATGAAAGCTCTATGTTATAGTTTCCATGAAAATGATATGTTCTGTGATGATCTCCTTTGCTAGGTTTGATGCTTCTGTGATGTTCACACTTTGGTGCAGAGAAAGTTCTCCTCTTGTTCACTCTAAATATAATAATTTTTGTGGCTATACTTATTCTTTTTATTACACCATCCATCATATCTATCTACTTTTAACACTACCTTTTAATTTAATCTCGAGTGCATCTCTTTTAGCCAAAAGGGGGCATGATCTCCACACATCATACCTCATACTGTCTATTGACATGTCTAAAAAAGATAAATAATAATATCAGTGTGATTTCATAACTCAAATATTTCTGATATAAATAATTTTGAATTTAATTAAAAAAGAAATGATTGAGTCTGGAATGGTGTCACAGAAGCGGTGACTCGAGAGTCGTGTCTTGGAATGGTGTCACTAGAATGGTGTTACTAGAACGGTGTCACTGAAATGGTTTCACTAACTTTGCAAGAATTCTGAAACATGTAGCACAATGTCTAGTCTATATCAACGGTGTCGGTTCCTTTGTGAATATTTTGAAATAAGTGGTTTGATACAACAATGTCTTTTCCTTTATAAACATTCCGAACTGGTAGGCTTCTGAACTGGTGACTCATACTATACCAATTTTCATATTAAGCATGGACATTGAGTCCTCTAACCGGTGACTGTGAGTTCACCATAACGATGACTCATACATAGCCAAATATTTACAACCTTTCTTATGAAATAATGCTAAAAAAATAAATTTATATTATTAATAAGCATATTTAAACATAATAAAACATGATTAAACATAATTTGTGAGCATTAATACAAGAGTACAACAATTTTATTAAAATTTTCAATAATTTAATAAATTAATTTTCCACTTTTTTTAATAAATAAAATTTTTTATTTTATAATTTGACTTATTAATTAATACATTTTTATAATTAATTTTTTATTTTTTATTTTAAAATTATTAATATTTTATAATGTAGTTTTTTCATTAAATTTATTTATACTTATGAAATTTTTATTCTTCTTATCATAATAATTATATGTTGTTTCTTTTTCTTAATTAATTTATTAATAAATTGATTTAATTTAATTAAATTAATATTTAATTTAATTTTTAATCTTTCAACATTGAATTGTTTTTTTACTTAACCATAATCAATTTTTTCATTTAATTCGATATGAACAATTAATTTTAATCTTTCAAAAAAATTATAATTCAATTTTTAATTATTTTGTCTAATTTGTATTTTTCTCTTCTTAACTGTTCTAGTCAATTGTTAATTTAATTTTAAGTTTTCTATAGATTATATATTTTAATTATTCATTATTTTAAATTCTTCGATTCTTTAATACTTTAATTTTATTTTTTTATAATTAATATATATTTTTTATGTCTTTGGATGAGTTGCTATAGGTTTGTCCAAATAGTGAGTCATTTCTCACCATTCCCTAACTCGTTGTTTCAATTTACTCATCATTCCATATTACTCCCAATAGTGAGTCATTTCTCACTATTGCAGCCTTCCTATGTCTCTTCCCACCCATAATCATGTCCTGATTCATTCAACTTCCTGAATCAGTTAGTGAGTGAGGATTTAATAACTTTATAGGGATCTCATCCAAGGGAAACACGTGTTCGGTGATTTTGAGGATGACTAACCCAGGTCAATGGATGATAGTGGTGAAAAATATAGTATGACAGAGTACTTTAAAAAAAGACAGAAATCGCAAAAAGGGGGGCTTCCGACATATCATTCAATAAACAGGGGATTCACAACACCGGTTTGAGATGATTGGGAGTAGAGGAGGCCTCTTGGAAATAGAGACCTAGAGATGGAGGAGCTCAAGAATAGTGCATCAGTTCACGATTGAGAGGGGATTTTTCTCCCTTATTTATCAAATTCATTACTCTCTAATTGAATCTTTTCATATTCAATTTTTTAATATGATTGTTTAGTGAATTTCATGTGCTCAGGGGATAGAATTATACTATTTTAATTTTCAACTTTATCGCTTAATATTTTTCATCAAGAATAAGAATTTATTGGGGAGGTTTATTATAATTCTTAAATTAAAAATTTGTTCTCACACATTTTTTATCCAATTTAATTCCTTCAAGTTCAATCAAAGACATTGGTTTTGAATACATGTCATCAAATTTTTAATTCAAAAACATTAGTAATTGTTGATGAGATAGTTACTGATGACAATTTCTTCATTAATTTTTTCGGTTGATCACTCTTGAAGAAGAGAACTTCAATATTTAATAACAAGAAAGCTTAACTTCTTGGTAAGGGATTTAAACATCTCAATTTCAATGTTGTGGGATCAAATCACTTAATGTGATGAGGTCAATTTCATTTAAACAATTGATTTCAACTACCCTAAGTGTAGTTTCTTGATTTTTAGTTCCACAATTTACTCTTTTCTATGAACATGGTCCATTTTTTCTATTTTTTCAACTAATATAACCATTTCACTATATAAAAAAATCACCTTATCATCATTTCTCATAAAAATAAAAAATATAAAAAATAAAAAATATATATTTTCACTCCCTGTTGACAGTAGTGGGCTATTTTTGAAACAAATTTGTCACTCATCTCACTTTCAATACTTCCCTTGGGATTGACCCTACATTCTACTATTCATTGTAGTTTTTAGGTTATATAATTTTTTAAACTTTGGCATAGCTTCAACAACAACTGGGTCACGTGTAATGCCCTGACCCCAGTTACCCAGAGCCAGTGCATTATTTTAATACATTGGCATGATTACAAAGAATCATGTCCTGAAAGACCGATCAGTTTAGCAGTCTTGGAAAATAGATTACATACATGAACATTACATTACACTTTCCAACATACAACACACAAAAAATCCTTTGAGAATTCCATTCTTCCCTTAGCTTAACCCTACATCTTAAACATATAACGAGTCTTGGGATCCTGGGAAAATGAAACATAAGAAAGGGGTGATCTCAAACGCTCAGTAAGGGTAAGCAATACAGTGAAAGATAACATAAATATTAATTATGGTGAATAATTGTAAACACATGCCTTTACTAGTAATAAACATGAACACTTTCATGGAAGGAAAATTATCTTAGTAAATAATACCATAATAAAACATAATCATGGGTATTCTACTAATCTACTGACCACATGAACCATCAATAATATTTTCATAATGAGGGAATGTATAATGCCGGATATTTTGAAACATTTTTTCAAGGCCTCGGCCAAGATGTCTAACAATGATTAAGGCCACGGTAAAAACCATATATATAATTGGGAAATGCCTAGTCCAATTCCACGTCTAGTTTTCTCATGATACCTATCGATGCATCAATGAACTATAGAGGGCTCCACCCATCACTTACTAAGTCCAATACATTCCTCATATGAAAAGGTTTAAACATAACATAAACATTCGTATTAAAACTATCATACGAAATGTCAATAATTTATACATAAACCATGAATGGTATAAAAAAACACATCCATAATCAAACATATCACAAAACCTTCAATAAAATATGGAAGATTTGTATCATAATAAATCAACTTCAAACAAGTTTAAAATCCATCAAGGGATGTTCACATAGATGAAAATGATTTGTAAAACTCTTTGAGAGAAATATCCCTTTTTCATGAAAACATTTTAAAGTCACAAAATTTAGAAAATAAGTCGTTTAAATACATTTTTGAATCAAATTTTCCCATACCAGTTTCAAAATTTTGAAATTAATTAACATTTTAAAAACATTAATGTCCATATAAATAAATCCTTAAAAACCATTTTCAGAACATGGACGTTAATGAGAATGATTTAGAAGAATAAATATTTAAAACATTTAAAATGATGTTTTTGTAAAAATAAGCCCCTTAAAATAATACCTTTAAAAACTCTTCCATGAAACAAGGATATGGATAATAAATATTTCCCAGTAGATACTTACATAAAAACAACCTCGAATAATAAAGAGATTATGAAATTAACCCTTACCTTGCACTTTCCTTTAGTCGAGGGTATGTTTAACCTCTTGTATGATGATAATATTTTGTTATTAAATTATACCGGAACCATATTAATATTTATGATATCATACATGATTCATTTATGACTTTATACTACACATTTAATAATAATTTCCATGTTAAATTAACATTTCGGGTAATAATCACTTTCTTTATCGTACGTGTTTTAACTTGTTACTATTAATTGTATCACTTAGATAAAGATTTACATACACCCAGAATATAAAACATGATTTATATAGCATATATATTTATAATATAAATATTTATAATAGACATATATATGAAATGGAAAACACCGTTTATGGAGATGGTAGTCCGTACGTATGCATAAACGTTGTTTCTGTTTTCATATCTTATTGAACGTAACTAAGTGAATAAGATATATGTAAGTACCTATATATATATATATATATATATACAGTAGAATTATTATGTCATATGTGACATACTTATTAATGATATATAATTTATAATCATCGTTGAATGGTGAACGTGGAAATGAATCTCATCACGTCGTGGAGACAGTAATCCGTACGTACGCACGAGAGACAATATCATTATTTTAATATTAAAATAATATATAATTGGGTGTTATATAATATATATAGAATAATTATCATTTTATATTTATTATTTACATCAATTACACTTCATTATCATACCCATCCAAATAATAATGTATTGAATAACAATTACACCACAACATGGAGACGGTAAGTCGTACGTACGCACGTATGGAGACATGTCATTCAAAGGATGGATAGAATAATGAAAATGGTTGTACCATATTTATAATAACATAACAGTATATAGAAGATACTGAAGTTATTATTTTATAATGGAAACAACAAAGAAATAGGAAGTGGAAGAAGAAAGGAACTTGAAAGAGGTGATGAAATATTTATCTCTTCTCCAGGTTCTTTGTTTTGATTTGATCAAAATGGCTACATAGGTTGGATTTATTACTAATGTAAGGCATTTATAATTAAGGTAGGACAGTTGAGAGGATATTTGGGTAGGTTTTTGCTGAGCCAAAAGGCTTTTAAGGTGTGAATTTTAGGAAAGGGAGAGTGCCCTTTTATAAGAGGGGTGAGGGGCACCTTAGGAAAAACTTAAAATATTATTTTATAATAAATTAATTTTAGGTTTATAATGGAAAAAAATAAATTATTTAAATTATAAGGTGGGTATGGTTCTAAAACCACTCATACAATAGGTTTTAGACAGGTTTGGGTCACTATATTAAACTTATCTTTTAGATTTAACTCTTAGTTAAATAGTTTGACATTTACCATGTCTCTTTGTATTTTTATATTATATGGTTAATAAACGTACTATATACTTTCAAGATAATCCCAAGTTGTTTATTAATGATACACCTATCATTATATAAGTCTTTTGGCAGAACCTTATATTTTTAGGAATAGAATTTCAGTTAATAATATAATATTTGTTTTAAAAACTCTTTTATGTCAATTTTGACACAAGTCGGTATTTTGTTTTTCCTAAATTCATAACAGCATTATTACTTCTAAAACAATTCATCTAACCAACACTAATATATCATATTTACCTATAAAATTAGTCTAATTCATAAAAAGTCTCAAATTACATTTATTTGGATATTTATAATATCAATTATTTTAATCTTTCATTAATACGGTAATTGTTGCATCATCATTCTATCATAAATAAATTTAATTATTTAATATATACAAATTATAAATAAAATACCATTATGTAGGAAATCATTTTAGATTTCCAATGAATTTTTATAGTCTAAAATTTAACTTATATAACCTCATGTAAAATTTTATTTACTAAAATCTATTTGTTTGTGTCATTTTTTCCTTTACTTTAAGTTAAATAAAATAAAGTGTCATTATCATTCATAAGTGGATCCATGGAGTCCCCAAATCGAGACAAGGATGACCATGGTTGTCCATGACTCATCCAATAATGTTAGGACAAGTGTTAAGGTAATTTTTTATTATTATAATATTCTTTTTACCTTAAATTACCCTATTTACCTTTAATAGTGGTAAATAAAAGTCAAAAATAATTGTTCACCAAAAATTATTTTAATCTTATTGAACCATATTTTACTTACTAAGTTTAACCGTGTCTTTCAGATTTTTTAAATTCAACTCACAGAAGTGGTAAAATTATGTTTTATGCAAATTTGCAAATACTCCTAGGAGGTGGGTAAAAGACGGTAAAAAGTTCAATAAAATTTTTATATATCTAAACATATTATAAAATGACCCCAATGAATTATTTTTAACTAATATAGGTATTATGTATCTATTTTGACCTAAAATAAATTTAAATAAAATAAATAAATATTTAAATAAATAGTCAGTTTTAACCAATAACTCAGTGTTTTTCACAATTCATCAAAAATTGAAGTTTCTCAGAAAAATACCAAAAATTCATCGTAAGATATATTTGATATTCTGAATTAAAAAATGATGTCTATTTTCCCAAATTCAAAACATATAATTTGCATTAATTAATTTAAAATTAATTCCCATTGTCATAACCAAAAAGCGTATTTTGAAGAAATAATAACTACCAAAAGATTGACACTTGTTTATGACTAATTTCAAAGTTAAATTACATCTAATAACCAAAATTGGTTTAAATGGTAAAAATATAATCTAATTAAAATTTAAAACCACTCAAATAAATAATTTTACACTGTAAATTATTTTGATTAAAAAAGTTGTTTTTAGTTAAAATATAGTATTTTTCACTATTCACCCAGATATGAAAGTTATCAGAAAAATACCAAAAATTTACTGAAACAAAATTATTATGTCCCAATTCTAAAGAAGAAGTTTATTTGGTCAAATTGAATATATAAAAGTTTCAAATATTTTATTTAAAAAGGGATCACCATTAGAAGGCGGTAAAAGTGCATTTTTTAAAAATACTTCTTTTATCTGAAAAAATGAATTAGTTCTTACATTATTTCTAAAAACGCATAATATGGATTATAAAATTATAAGGATTATATAAAGGTCAAAAATCCGTTAATACTATTCATAATCGCTTTTGAACGGCTAGTTTGGTAAGTCGTGGTGTGCTTGAACTCAGTTTCGCATGTAGTGCTAGTTATTGCATTACTTTAAAAAAATAACATGCTATGAAATCATGGGGTGTTACATCATTCAACTCTGACTCTAAATGAGCCATAATATAGTATACTGTTATAACATAGCCATTAAATTAGTAGGTATGAATACAACTAACTATATTACGAAAAATATGTGATTTAAACATGTATAAAATAAATCAACTATTTATCAATTGATGAAAAATGAAAATAAAAAAACTTATTAAATTAAAAGAAATGTTTTTCCGGAAAAAAACTCTTTTTATGCTCATAATGTGTTTTTATCTTAAAAATTAAATTAATCACTATTTTTAAATAGTTTTAAAAATATATATATAATATATGTTCAAAAAAATGGTATATAATTCATCTATAATTTATTTAAGCTATGAGATAACAATAAATCTTGATTTATACTTAAAAATTATATATTTTATAAAAAGAGGTTTCGTTACATTTTGTGCACTTAATTTAAAATTATTTTTGGGAACTTTTGGAAAATTTATTTTAAAAAATGAACATAATTTTTAAAATCAACATATCAAAATTATCCTATGGTGATTTTTTTATAATTTTCTGAAAATATTAATTTTTTATGAATAGTGAAAAAGACTCATTTTCATTAAAACTATTTTTTAGTTTATAGAATTCAAAACATAATTTTTTTAATGTTATTTTAAAATTAAAATTAGTTCAATTATTTTATTATTAACCCAATTTAATTCATTGGATTCAATTTTATATTCAAATTTTATATAAAAAATTTTTATACTTAAGAAAACATTTTTTTCATTGGAAAACCGCTTTTCATCATGTTTATGGTTTAATTTTAAATTAAATTATGCCACTTCTATGAATTTAATTTTTTAAAATGGATTTATATTTTTATAAATATAATTAATATTAGGTAATATGTTAAACATAATATTAGGAAGAGTAAAAACTAGTTACCATGGTTAAGGCTAATATAGATTTATTGGGGGTTAAACTGAAGATATAAGGGTTAAAATGACATAAAAACTTGTATAAATTCTATTTTCTGGGTGTATTTTGACCCTATGTTATCAAATTTTTAGTAATGGTCCATTTTCTATACATTTTTTTCATTGGACATTGAATTATTTGATTCTTTTCAAAAATTCAAAGTATGCCCCCAGCTTATAAAAGGGCACCCCCTCTCCTCTCCTCTTCACCATTAAATAGATTTTTAGTTAAGCTAATTCCAACCTAAATTCATTTCTAACATCCCTCACCATGACTTATAGTCTCTTTTTTATCATAAAACCATATTAGTAAGGATTTAATTATAAACCTAAAGAGGTTATCCGAAGAATAGGTGTTGTTCTTAACCATGCATTTTAATTTTATTTCGTATTATACATCATTTAAATATTATTAAAATATAATGAAATAGTAAAAAAATTATCTTCCAATACAATAAAATTTTATCATTTTAATTGATTATCCTATATCCATCTCCTCTTCCATCAAATGGGAAACAAAATTGATGATCATGTGTACAAAAGACTACTTCCTCACAACCCAATCTAATTCATTTTCCATAACTGCCTCTCATGAATGTATATAATATTTAATTTAATATATATATATATTAAATTTGTGACATAATTATACTACTATAATTATAATATCATTTCTAACTTCTTAGCTTCCAATCTTTTGGAAAATGATAACATTGCTCATGCGTATGTGTGGACTACCACCTCCATTAGTGATGTGATTTGTTGTTAATTTAAATTTCACATGGATGGTAATAATCATGTATTTGATGAATATTAAAAAACCTATCATAGGGTGGTAAAATATAAAATTTATTATTTTTAGTGTTGCACAATGGATGACCAGGTTCTTCTCACTTGATGAGTTTCGCTGTAAATTAAATACTAATCCTAAATAAATTTTTAATATTTTTAGTATTTTATTAATTTATAGAAATGGTGGTTTTGGAAATTATATTTAAATACAAAATAAAAACTATCTAAACATTAATATGAAAAATAAACTGAAGTTATAAAAGACTAGTCTTGTTTCTAGGGTTTAGTTACATGAGTTTGTTCACTATTCATTATTATTGATTTAATTCAATATGATAATCCAAATCATCATACATGGATTGATACCCTATAATTTTGAGTAATAAATTTATCATGACTAAAAAATATCTTCATCACAAAAAATCACACATCATTTAATAGTTAATTATGATAAACACCTCAATCAATAGTTTCATTCCCTAACATCCTGACTCCAATAGATGTTATTTCACCCCTCGAGCACCCTTTACTCCATTGGATGAAGTGTTTACCTAAGAGGGGAAGGAATAATAATTTGGTAGATAATAGAAGTGAGTTTGAAATTCATTTAATGGTGTACAATCAGAGAACATATTCAAATCCGACTCATTTACCACAAATTAAATTAACACATTTAAAGAATTAAAGTGTAATAATTTTAGAATGCCATGAAACCTCCAACAAGGACAAGCCTATGGTAAGTCACTTTTCATAAAAAAATGTAAGAGATCACAATGTAAAGTGGTTATGGGAAGATAAATAATGATATTAGAAGAATAAAATTCAAACACTTTATTAAAATATGAATTTTTGTTACATGATAAAGAAATTAAAAACTAAAACAAGAATGGAATGCCTCAAGAAGAATCCCTATTCCACAGCATAATGTCCAATCCTGGGAATCAGATCAATTTTACAATCCCCACATGTACCTATATTTATTGAACTAAAATAACCCTCTAGACATCATAAATGGTCAAATAAATTGGTAATATTCATCCTGAGTCATAATAGTATCTTCACACATAGTCCAGGGCATTAAATTCATCAAATTTACTATTTTTTAGAGTAGGTAAAGTGTTTTATGTCATAAGAAGGTTTTTTATGCCATAACAATATTAAGGCATCACCCTGGTAATGATTTAAAACTATAATTTTATGGCCTAACGAAATCAGATGTATTTCATGACATGAAACACTCCAATACTGATTCTTTCCATAATATCTTGTCTTACACATTGATATCTTTATCTTTTACATTGTAAATGATTGATTTATGATGTAAATCATTAATTTCAAGAAGTTTTGGATCTTTTTCCACTTATATCATAATTTTTGAAATATTTAATTGAGGCTTCACCTTTATTTTGTCACAGAAAATCAACTTTCATGTATAATTCCTCACTTTGTAGTGAGTTTTCAAGCATTTCCTATATCTTTCCAAAAATTACAAAAACAGTTCAATACCGATAGGATTAAAAATTTAAAATGTAAAAAAATGAATTTTATATTAAAAAATATTTTTAAAATATTTTGATTTCAAATATATATGATTTATATGATATAATAATAATTTTTTAATAGTGAATTATTTTTTACCTTTCTTTTTTTCCATCCATGGAAAAGTTAAAATAGTTTTCATGCATACGTGCAGCCAACTGTCACAAGTAATAGTGTAACTCATTTTTATATCTCTAAATTTTATGGATATATATATATATATAATTAATATATATTATATTTATATAATTATTATCATTTTTGATATTATAGAATCAAAATCAAAGTATAAAGACTAAAACTACCAGACCAAAAACAATTTGAAAAAACAAAGCAGTTGTTACCCAGAATGGTGATTTTAATAAATAATTATTAATAAACTAGTGGTAAAATGTTATAAGTAAATCATATATGGTATGATATATATTATTATTGATATATAATATATTTATAATAAATCTGTTTTTATTATACAATAGTTTTGAACACATATGAAGGAAGTTAGACCTGAGGCAAGGGTCTTTCATCTCAATATTGTTTCATTGAGACATGTTTTGTGTTATGAAACTATTTATGTTTATGATGTGTATATACTAACCCTTTTAAATTTTATACCATGATTCTCCATAAGTTCATTATATTTAAAGTCTCATTTGAGTTTATTATTTCATGGGGCTTATGAATCAAAAGTTATCAAAGTGATAAAGGTTTTATGTTATAATCTAATTATTTATCGGGATTGATTATGATTATACTTACAATCATGAAATTTTATGACCTAACTCAAAATAATCTCATTAATTTTTTTCACTTATTTTTTATTTTTATAGAATACATGTTTTACTTTTATTTTCCTCTATTTAAGTACTCAAGAGACTAAAAGAATGTTTTAAGTAAAATAGACTTTTTTTCATTCTTTGATTAAAAATCATTTCTATTTCATATACATATTTTCTAAAAAAAATCAAAACAAAATCACTATTCTCTTATGATTTCTTAAATTCATTTTTAACAATGTTTTATTTTTAACAAGATGGTTTAAAATTTATATTCTTTTCATTTTTCAAAACAATTTACATTTGACTTCGTACTAAAAATGTTAATGGAGTCTTTGTTTTAGCAAATACGGTATGATTGGAATTTAAATACATAATTATAACTCAATTATTTAAGGCTTCCTCTATAAGTTTCTAATCTTATTTTTTAATGAATATTTTTCCTTAATATTTAGTAAATTTTGAGATTTTAAAAAAGTGATTTCAAAGTGAAAAGATTATTTTCCTCAAAAATATTTCAGATGATATTTAAGATAATTTTTCATTTATGATGACTTAAATTGATGTTATTTATGTTTTTTTGGAGATGTTATATAATTATTCCAAACTTATTATTTCTTTTTATGGTTTATTATTTTGATAATAATATTTTTTTCAAACTCATTTCATTTCTATGGGTTATTATATGATGAAATTTTAATAAAACCTGTTACTTTTCCATAGGTTATGTTTTGATGAAATGATTACAAAACATATTTTTCTATAGGTTATACTATGGTGAATGTTTTATTATTCTATGGAACACATTTGTATGTTTTTCATTATTTGATGTGTGTTCCAAAAATTATATAGACCTCCAATGCATTGGGTGATGATTGATATCTCATGGGATATACAGGATTGGAATGGTGAGTGAAACTAGTTTTATTAGGTATTATGTACACTATGATAGTCTTTGGAGTGAACCTGGACTACTATGATAGTTTTGGGAGTAGACCCAATCCACTATGATAGCCTTATTAGTGAGCACTTACTACTAAGGAAATGATTTTCTTTGCGTATGTGTATTCCAGAAATCTATGTATTATTCTAATGTTATTACCTTAGGGATTATATTCTTGGTTTCCTTTATGATTCATGTATTAGAAATGATAATAAGTATACCATGAATCAATATTATGATCTTTGAATGCATGGTTTTCAATTGTTATAATCATGTTCTCTTGCCCTTTTGATCATGTTATGTTTAAGTGATCATTAATATCTCCCTTTCTTACCCTTAATGAGCATCTGAGCTAACCCTTTATAATGTTTTCATTCCCTAGGTTACAAGGAAAGGTGTTAAGTATGATAATTAAAATAAGGGTTTAAGTTTTTAAGAACTTAGTGGGAGATGATGTAGATATCTTATTAATAATTTTCTTATGTGTATGTTTTTCTAAGTGTACTAGACCTATATGATTATGTAATATATACTTATATTATGTAATGGATATTAAACTAATAAAAAGTAATATCTGTATTTGAAAAGTATGGGTCACTATGGTTAGAATCATAGAAATTTTTAGTTACCTATGGAAACTAGAATGAGAAAAATTCAGTAAGAACCCTGGGGATAATTCAAAATATAGTATAATTTCCTAAAGTTTTAGTAATGATCATATATAACCTGGGTTAAACCTAAGGTATCATAGATTTAAAATTATGTGTCTTGATTTTGAAATCCTATAAATTATTTTTCATTATTATGTAGTTTCCCACTATGATTATTGTTTCTCATAAAATGTTTTTTGGTTTTAGAAAATGGTTTGAACTTGAAAGAATTGCGTTAATGTGGAAAGTGGAAAAAAATCAATGATTATTCACTAAGGTGAAAAATTGATATAGGATCTATAACACAAAATGTTATTGTTTTTCCAACACAACATTCTGAAGATATGAATTATATTAAAATTATAAATGAGAAAATGAGGTAACAATATTCTTTTGAAACCTTAATGAATAAATTTCTACCTTATTTTAGTGGGTCCATCGATCCACTAGTTTCTATGCAATGGATCATAGTAATTGAAAATATATTTTTTTATCCAATGTTTGAAGCCAGAAAAAACTATTTTCGACGTCTATTATATGGAAGGTGAGGAAGATCATTGGTCGAATCTTATCAAGAATATAAGGCAGCAATGGGAAATAAGATCCCTGGAGTGGGATAAGCTTAAGAGATTATTATTAAATAGGTGCATCCCTTATATTTTGTATAAATAATGGAGAAAGAATTACTTTGGATAAATTAAAAATATGGTGAATCTACTGGTACCTAAGAGGAAAATTTTACAAGTTTTGTGAGGTACGCTTCTAATATTATCATCAAACCTGAAAGTAAGGTTGTTCGATTTTTTAGTGGATTAAAAAAATTCTATGAAGAGAATTGTCCATAAGGGACATAAATAGCTATGAATAAATAATTTTATATTCTATTAATGTGGAAATATAGAATGGTGTTACCAATGAATCTCACTGTTTTCATAAGAAAAGAAAATGTAATTCAAGGGAAATTCTAAAAAACATGGACAGAAAAAAAATTTATATTTCCTTTGTGGTTAAAGTGTGGAAAGAAATAGGGTGGAAGTATTTATAAGGGAACTGGTATATTTTTTAATTGTGGAAAGTAAGTTCATTGGGAGAAAAAAAATTCAATGTGCTTGGAAGAAGTTAGTTAATGATGTGAATAGAGAGAAAGATCCACAAAATGAACCACCCACACACCAGTTTTTAAAATGAAATGAGTATGGTAATAATTCTATTTAGTGAAAAAAATATAAAGGTTAATGAATATTATTTATGTTAGAAAACTCTTAATCCCAAAAAAAAGTTAAATCACGTGAGATCACTATTATTTATTAGAGTTATGATAAATATATGTTGAAAGGTACACTTACCATCCACTCTATAACTATTAATTTCTTGTTTGATTCTGGATCTTCCCACTCTTTTATATATAAAGAATTTTCTAATGGTATCTTGGTACCACCTAAATTGTTATATATTGAATTATCTATGAAAACCCTTAATAGTGTGATGATTTCATTTGAATTCAATGATTCTTCTCAGATTGAAGTTTGTGGGAATGTACTTCCTGTAAATATTTTTCTTCTCCCCCTAATTTAATTAGATATTATTATAGTCATGGACTTACTTTCTCTACATAAATCCCACATTAATTTTTGAGGAAAGGAAATCATGTTTGATGTTTTAAACCAACCTAAGATTATATATTAGTTGGTTGATAAATATGAACTTCTAATGTAAATTTCATCCATTTTATGGGTCTCGATTCCTATTAAAAAAGGTTTTTATCTTATATAGTTAGGTAGAAACTAAATATTGAAGATATAATTATTTTTTGGGAGTTTATTGATAATTGTTATTAATATTTTCCTATTCTTCCATTAAATCGTGGTATGGAGTCTTTAATAGAACTCATAACGTGTGCTATTCCTATTTTAAATAATCTATATATAATTGCCCCGATAGAGTTTCAAGAGTCAGAGAAGAAACTCTAGGATAATATTGACATGGGATTAATTTTTCCAAGTGCCTCATCTTGGGGTAAATGTATTCTTTTTTTAAGAATATATATAGACTAATGAAACTCTTCATTGATTATAAAGAACTCAACAAGATCATAATCCAGAATAAGTATCCTCCACCACATATTTATGACTTGTTTGATCAACTACAGGAACAATACTTTTCCAAGATTGAAATCTATTATAGATATCAACAATTGAGGATAAATAAGGAGGATTTTCCCAATACATCATTCTATAAATGGTATAGACACTGTAAATATATAAGGATTCCATTTGTTCTTACAAATTCCCCCTCTATATTTATGGATTTAATGAATAGAGTCTTTATAGATTACCTTGATCAATTTATGGTAGTCTTTATAAATGATACTCTTACATATTAAAATATTAAGGTAGATCATGAAGATCACTTGAGAATTTTTCTAAAGACCCTGTGGAAGGATAAGTTTTATGAAAAAATTACCAAGCATGAATTTTGACAACAAAAGGTTTCATTTTGGGTCATATATTATCAATTGATTTTATATCCATGGATCTATAAAATACTTAAGTTATTGAAAATTTGATGATACCAACCACTATGACTGATGTCTAAAGTTTTCTTGGTTTTGTTTGATATTATCAATATATTATAGATAATTTATCATGATTTTATAATCCAATCCCAATCTCAACTAGCAATGGATACAAGTTCCTTCAGATAAATAAATGTGAAGAAATTTCAAAAAAAAAAAAGAGGATGTTCTTTAGTAGAATGATGTGGTTATATATTATGCCTCGTGATAATTAAAATATCATGAGAAAAATTAACCAAATCATGATTTAGAGTTAGCTCCAGTAATTTTTTCATTAAACATATCGATGCATTATCTCTATGGATAAATGTGTTATATATATAATGGCCATAAAAGTTTAAAATATATATTCACATAGAAATAGTTGAATTTTTTCTATAGAATATGGTTGTAACTAATTAAAGATTATGAATTCTAAATACATTAATACCCTGGGAAAGCAAATTGGTGGGTAGATGATCTGAATTGAAAGGATCGTGCAAGCTTATCTATCACAAGGTTCACAAAAGATCTAATATTTCTGGATTTTTAATGGATAGATCGTGAAATATTTATGAAAATGGGGAAATTATATCTTGTTCATATGAGTTTCTAACTATCAATATATGGGCAGATTAAGGAGGCAAATAAGGAATATGTTTAACTATAAATGAAGGTGAGAAATGTTCCTAAATTCAATCTTAATTGTGATAAAATGATAAGGTTCAGGAACCATATATGTGTTCCATCCGTACTAGATTTGAATAAGGATCTATTGGATGAGACACATAGTTCATCATTATCTATTCATCCTAGAAGTACCAAGATTCATAAGGATCTACAAGAGTATATCTGGTGGGATATCAAGAAGATATGTATTTAAAATTATGTATCCTGATACTCGGTAATTCATTAAGTTAAGGCTGAGAGATATAAGTCTAAGTGGATCTTACAACCATTACCTACACCAGAATAGAAATGGGAAAATATCACCTTGTATTTTTTTATCGGACTCCCTAAAACTTCTAAAGTCTATAATGCTGTTTTGGTTGTAGTTGACTACATTATGAATTTAGAATGATTCATTTCCATTAGAGAAAACTTATCCCTTTATTATATTACCGTAATATAATTTAAGAAAGTTGTAAGGTTTTATAGAGTACCATGTTCTATTATATTGGATCAGGATCTAAGGTTTACCATGAAAATATAGAGAATTATTTATAAATATCCTGATATAGATTTGAGTCTCAAAACAAATTATTATCCTCAAATATATTGTCAGTATAAGAGAACCATTCAAAACCTAGAGGATATCTCGATATCTTGTTCTATGTATTTATATGAGTGTTGAGATAAATACCTTCCTCTAGTAGAGTGTTCATATAACAATAACCATGAAATGAATCTAGAGAAAGAAATATATTGGGACATGAGCAAGCTAACGAAATATCATATAAATTTTGAACTATTCAACAACACATCAAGGAAACTCATAGTCGACGGAAAAGTTACACTAACAATTATCAGTGTGATCTAGAATTTGTAGTTGGGGAGAACATTTTTCTAGAAACTTCTATATGGAATAAGTATATGAAATTCATAAAGAAGATAAAACAAATCCCTAGTTATATTTCCCCTTTCAATATTCTTTATCAGGAAGGGATGGTGTCTTATCACTTGGTGATTCCAAAAAAAACCTCTCTCAAGTCCATGATGTGTTCCTTGATTAATTCTTAAAGAATAAAATACATTATCCTTCATATATACCAAACATTGTGGTAATACGACTGGATTGTGATCTTTCTTATGAAAAATATCCTATAGAAATATTATATTATAGGGAAAAGTGTTACAGAACAAGACAGCTCACCTGATAAAATTTCTCTGGAGGAATCAAGAATTTGAGGAAGATTCTTGGGAAATTGAGGGAGTAATGAAATAGAGTTATCTTCTTCTTTTTGTATTAGAGTAACCAAATTTCAATGGAAAAAATCATTTTTTAGCTTTTATAATATAACACCCAGATATTTTATGATATTTTTTTTAAATAATATTAATCATAATGATAACTTTTGATACATGAAACCTCACGCATAAATGAATTGTAATATAGTATATTGTCATAACATAGATATTGAATTGGTGGGTATGAATTGGAATAACAAAATTTTTAAAATTATATTGTTTAAACATGTATAAAATTACATAAATTTTATCAATTGATTATAATTGAAAATAAAACATCATTTTAAATTAAAAGAAATGTTTTTTCTGAGAAACTATTTTTATGCGCACAATGTATTTTTATCTTAATAAATTAAATTATTCGTTATTTTTGAATAATTTTAATAAAATTTATATATTATATGCTCAATAAAAAATTTATCCTTCATATAATATATTTTTTTCATGGGATAATAATAAATCTATTTTTATATTTACAAATTTTATATTTTCTAAAAGGCGGTATCGTCGTGTTTTCACCATTATTTTAACATTAATTTTTGGGAATTTTAGAAACTTTGTTTGAAAAAATTAGAATAATTTTTTAAATTGACGTGTTAAAATTTTTATAAAGTTAATTTTAGAAATTTTTCAGAAAAGAATAATTTTTTTGATGAATAGTGAAAAATACTCGTTTTCATTAAAAAAATATTTTTATTTAAAGAATTTTTTAGATCCGTTTTTTTAATATGGTTTTAAAATTAAAATTATTTTTATTATATTATTATTAATCAAATTTATGTAGTTGGAATAAATTTTATGTTTAATTTTTATATAAAAACATTTTACACTTAAGAAAACTTTTTCTTTGGAAAAAAACTTTTCAATGAGTTTGAGGGTTTAATTTTAAATTAAATTATAACGATTTCATGAAGTAAATTTTATAAAATTTATTCAATATTTATACTTATAATAATTAATATTATTTAAAAATTTAACTTAATTTGTTTCATAATGAATAGTAAAAATAGTAGAAATCGGTTACCACGATTGAGGTTCAAACCGATTTATCAGGTGTTAAACCAAAGTGATAAGGGTTAAAATAACCTATTACCTTGTATAACTTATATTTCATGGATGTATTTATAACCTATATTATATTTTTTTAATGGTCCATTTTTTCTACTTAGTGTGAATAGTATGTTGAATTATTTGATTCTTTTCAAAAATTTAAAGTGTGTCATCTCCCCTAGTTATTAAAGGACACCCCTTATCCTCTCCTCTTTACCCTTAAATATCCTTTTGTTTCATTAAATAACTACCCAAATAAATTACTTATATCCCTAAACATAACCTAGAGTCCCTTTTTGATCATAAAATAATCCTAATAATGGTTTAGGTATAAACCTAAAGAGGTTGTCCAAAGAAGAGGTATAATTATTAACCAAGAATTTTCATTTTATTTATTCTTATACCTCCTTCAAATATTATTAAAATATACTAAAATAATTGAAAATTTATCTTCCACATACTTATATTTTCGTATTTTAATTTCATAACATGTATCAATCTCTCCACCCATCAAATGGGAAGTGAAATTGTGGATTGTGTGTACGATGGACTACCACCTCGCGAACCGATGTAATTCGTTTTCCATAACTGAATATGAGATATATATATATATATATATTTAATATATATATATATATATATATCTGTGTGTGTGTGTGTGATATTTATTAAATTATTATACTTATGTAATTATAATATCACATTTACCTTTTTACCTTCCAATCTGTTGGAAAATGATGTCGTGCGTAAGTGTGGACTACTTCCTCCTCAAAGTGATGTCATTCATTTTTCACTTATATTTTACATGTATGGTAATAATGTTGTATTTTATGTATATATATGATCTATATGAAATAATAATAATTCTAGTAAGGTTAATTATTATTTACCTTTCTCTCATTCCCTCTATCGAAAAGTGAAAACATCATTCATTTTATTGTACGGCCTATCATCTCCATGAACGATGTAATTCATTTTTTTATCTCCAAATTTTATGGATGAATCTAAATATGTATGTAAAGAATATTGATTATATTTATATAATGATTAAAATTATTTATATTATTTAACCATAATCAAATTATAAGGACAAAAACTATTATACAAAAACATTCCTGAAAAAAATAAAGTGGTTATCACCTTGAATATTGGTTTAAATAAATAATTATTAATAAATAGGTAGTAAAAGTTTATGAATAAATAATATATGGAGTGAAATATATGGTTATGTTTCTAAAATATATTTATATTAAATATATATTTACTATACAAGAGTTTTGAACACATATAAATGAATTCAGACCATAGGTAAGGGTTCTTCATCTCAATATTATTTCGATGAAACATGTGAAATGTTATGAACTTATTTATATTTATGAGGTTTATATAACTTCATTTTGACATTTTATAAAATTATTTTATATAATTTAGTGATATTTAATGTTTAATTTTATTTTATTCTTTAACGGGGCTTATGATTCAGTAGTTACCAAAGGGGTATGGGTTTTTTGCTATAATCTCATTATTTATTGAGGTTGTTTATTACTATTCTTCCGATGATGAAATTTAATGACCTAAATTTCAATGATATAATGAATTTTCTTAAACTATTTTTATTTCTATATAATAAATTATTTACTTTCATTTTCCTCTATTTATGTACTTCAGAGATTGAAAAAATTATCTTAAGGAAAATAAACATTATTTCACTCTTCGATCAAAAATTCTTGCTCTTCCATATCTAAGTTTTCTAAAAAGAATTTTTTATTATTATCATGTTATTTTTTAAAGTAATTTTTACCCATTTTTTACTTTTTAATTAATTTTTTAAATAAATATTCTTGTTATTTTCCGAAATGAGGTACTTTTTACTTTTTACTAAAAATTTGAAAGGAATCTTAGTTTTAACATGTATATTATGAAGTGAATTTCCAAATTTCATTATTGGTCAATGTTATAAAGTTTCCTCTACAAGTTTAAAAGTTTATTTTCACTTAAAATTATTTCCTCAATATTTTTTAATTTTATAGATTTAAAATAATTTATTTCAAAGTGAAAAAATTATTTTCCTCAAGAAATGTTCCATGTGATATTTGAAGGTATTTTTCATCTATGGTGACATCCTTTGATGTTACTTATGTTTTATGGGGGATATGATCCCATGACACCATCTATATTATTTATCTTTATGGTTCATGATTACGATGAAAATATTTGTTTGAATCTTGCTTCTGTTCCATGGGTTATGCTATGATGAAATGTCTATAAAATCATTTTATTTTTTATAGGTAATGCTATGATGAAATTTTTATCAACACAGTTTCTATTATATGGGTTATAATACAATGAATGTATTATCATATTATGGGTGGAATATGTATTATTTTTATTATATATTTTGGTGGAAACATAATTATATATCCTTTTAATGAATTGGGTAAAGATAGATATCTCATGAGATAAATTGGACTGGAATAGGGAGTGAGCCTAGTTTTATAAGGGACTTTGTCTACTATGATACTCTTGGTAGTGAACATCGACTACTATGATGGTTTTGATAGTGATACCAACCCACTATGATAGCCTTGTAAGTGATACTTTACTACTAAGTAAATGATTTCTTATTCTTATTTGTATGCCACAAAATTATGTATTATTCAAATGTCATTCCCTCATAGCTTATGGTATTTGATTCCCGTATGATTCATGTCTTATTAACTTACAATAATTTTACCATGACTCAATATTATGATCTATTATATCTATTTTATGGTTTTAAAATGTTATTATTATGTTCTTATATTCTTATTCTCATGTTATATTTAAGTGATCATTTATATCTCCATTTTTTAAACTTACTCTGCATCTGAGATCACCCTTTATTATGTTTTCATTCCTCGTGTTATGAAAAAACATATTAAATATGATATTTCAAATTAAGGGGGATATTTATGAATAAATTAATTTTATATAATGTATATATATTTTAAATAATTTTCTTGTGTGAATATGTTTCTAAATATATAAGACACATATTATTTTGGAATGGATTGTTTTGTTATGTAATGAATATTCATCTAATAAGATGTGATATCTATATAGGAAAAGTATGGGTTTATATATATTATTCTTAAAAAATTCACCATTACATGTTAATTAATGTTACTATGATTTATGAATTATAATGATTTATGAAGATTCAATTTCCCTTAATGAGTGTTTCACTCTTTATCCTTCAATTTGAAATAGATAAAAAGCAGACCTCGATAATTCTATTAACAAAAAAAGATGTTTTATTAATTAATGATTTAAATATTGATAATCCTTTCTCAAACCAAAACAAAATAATTATTTAAATATTTATATCATAAAAAACAATAATTACATTTTAATATTTATTCATGATATAATTTCATAGCATTATTAAAGTAAGTCGTCAAACCTACCCAAACCTAGACATACTATGATTAATATATTATTATGAGGTGATTAAGTTGAAAAATAATTACACTAGTATAATAATGATATAATTTAGTGTTTATTAGTGTGATATATAATAATTATAAAGGAATTATAAGAATAATTAATATGTATATATATATATATATGAGAATATTACATAATTTTTATAAAATATTTTCCTCTTAGTACACTTTCTTTAAATGATTGAATTAATGATGACTTTTTATTGATCATTTCATTAATAGTTTCTCCAATTTATCATTAAAATATTAATTATAACATAAAAATAATATTTATCCATTAAAAACTTTCTTGAGACCATCCAAAAAATGAATTAATTATAATAAAAGCGTAAATCAGTCATTCCATGGAGGTAGTAGTCCATATATATGCATGGTTGATGATTTTATTTTCCATAGAATGAAATAAATATGTAATGATTTTTATAATTTAAGAATTTTAAATATGGTATAAATATAATAATTACTAAAAAAATCAACATTATGACCATTTATGTAAGGTGTTTATGTAAAACAAAAAATGATACTTTGTGGAGGTCGTAGTCTGCACACACACATGAATATCATTTTCTATTTTATTAATAAAACAAAGAAAGGGTTGTTAATTCTAGTAATATCATTATAAAAACATCAAAGTACAGTATTGATAGAAATTTTATCATTTTATGATGTTGTATTGGAATTTGAAGAAGAATAAGTGGACATAAAGAAATGGAAAAGAGAAATAGAGGTTAAGAACTTATACCTCACTTCTTTGATTATCTCCTATAAAAATAGTATAATTCCATTATGGTATGGTATTTTGAAAATAATAGTGCCTCTTTAAGGTAGATATTATTATTTAGGATATTTTTGGGTATATTTATAGGTGAGAATTTGGGGATGTTGTGTGTGGGGGTGTGAGGATAGAATAGGCCCTTCTATAAGAGAAAAGGGATGGCATTTTTGTAAATACCAATGAATTTTCAATAATGGTAATTCACTCTCAAGAAAGGAGGATCTAAAAATTCATAAATAGTAGGTTGTGAGTAGATAAATTTTATGTATCTTTAAAACATTTTTTCACACATGTTTTATTCATGTTTTAATCCCTTTACCACTTGAATTGTTACGTTTTCCATTTTATCTTTTTCCTGGGTAACGTGTTTTTACCGAAGGTGACATAATATTTATGTGTAAAAATTAATTTAACCTTATTAGATAATCTGTAACTATGGATTCTAAATTTTAAATCAATATTTTATAGTTTAGTTTCAAAAATTTATAAAAAAATTAATATAATAAATGTATAATGTATTAAAACATTTTTTGAGAAAAATATTACTTCAGTTCTAAAATATCAATCATAATTTTATAAAATATAATTAACATTTTAAGATTCACAATTTCAATTTTAAAATAAATATTTTTTCAATGAAAAATTTTCATAAATTTCTAATTCATACTTATATACTATTAATGGCATAAAAATTCACGGTATTACTGAAAATAGTATATTCCACTATATGCTTAAAAATCAAATTCATTAGAAAAATATCAAAATTTTAACATAACATTTGGGAACTATAAATTCAAAAATGATATTAATTTTATCTAATTCAAATTCTAAAAGTTATATATTTATCTTTAGAATAAAAATAAAAAATATAAAGACAAACTTATTTTATAGAAAAATAGTGTTTTAAAACATTGTGTGTTATTATTATTTAATATAAATTTATAATTTAAATGATTTTAAAAATTTATTTAATATATAATAATATTTTATTAATTTTAAATTAATTAAAAAATGTTTCTTAAAAAATAAATATTTCTTCTATCTTAAATATTCTTTAAAAAATACCGTTAAAATTAATTATTTATATACTAAAATTTAATTTTTCTACTCCATTGATATTAAAATATTTATTTGAATTGTATTTGTACATAATATCATATTTTAATAATATTATTATTAATATTTATACATAACACACACACACACACACATGCATATATATATATATATATATATATTATAATGACCCAAACTTTTATTCCCTTTTGAATGAATAAATACCTTATAAGGTAATGTAGTTTTGGATAAAACATGCACTACTTTGATTATTTGGGACATTTATAGTGTATTGGATTTAATAGACCATCATGAATCAAAACCATTGAAATTATAGTCATTGTACATTTACCATTGATATTTTTATTTTGAGGTTTATGATAAATTCCATTTGACATATATGGAAGGAGTGATGTCCTAAACCAATAGGATCATACCCTATAAAACCCATTTATCATAAATTATAAGGGAGATATAATCACTCATATTTTCCCTAGAAAAATCCTCATATGATATTTAATAATAAAATCATGAGTGAAACCATTTATGGGAGAAGTTCAAGCTCGTTGAGATCTTAGACAAAACCATTTTCATCAAACCACCCCATAAAAATATTACCATAACACACCTTACCCTTAGGGAATTCACTGGTGTAATAAAGGGATATATGTCTAGATCCTTAAAATATGAATTTTTAAATTTATTTCAATAAAATAATGATTATATCTATTCTTTTGTATTATTAATTTTTAAATAATTACATTATGAGTTTGATAAAAATGATATTTTGATACGATGAAACAGAAATTGTATTTTTGGGATTATATAGTTTCAATCAAGAGACTCTATTGGATGAATTAAATAATTTTTTAAATAAATTATATTTTAATTAAATTTTATTATTAATCTTATTTATTAAATTTATATTATAATATAATTCTTCAAATTTAAATGAAAATATTATAAGGGTCCAAAAATTTTAATTATAAAAAAATGTGTATTTTTTGATAAATGATAAATTTTTTATTTAAAAGTTTAAAATATAATATTTAGATATTTATTTTTATAACTTAAATATTATTTTTTTAAACCATCATATCAATATTATGTTGAATTTTTCATAATTTTTTAAGCCAAAAAAAATTTTGGGTACAAATTAAATAGGGTATAAATATATGTAATGTATTATGACATTATAAAATCCCAACAGTGATTTAATAAATACCTTAAATTTTATTCAAAACCAAAAATTATTTTTCCTTTTTAAAATAAATAGTTTTTAATGTTATATTATTAATTTTATAAACCATTAATTAATCCTCTAAAACTTATATTTTATTTTAAGGTTCTAGAATCAATTATTTAGAAACATTACTCACTTCCACATCACTATAGAAATTATTTTTAGGATTTAGGTTCTTATATTTATAAAATAATTCGATACACTCTTATTTGGTAGAAAACATTGTAAAAACCCATTGGATTATTTGTGGTTTGGATTAATTTATCATATAGAGTCCAAATCCTAATTTTATAAATTAATAAAGAAATCCCCTCACTTTTTCAGTATAATACCACACAAACTCCCATTACAATACACAAAAAACCTTGGAGAATGAATTCAATCTGTTATTCACACTATATATCCCTCAAAATATGCCCAAAATCTCATAATAATCTCCTCACAAGCTTTTATAAGTGCCCTATTAAGGTAAGGGATCCTCTTCTTATCCTCTTTACTAAAGAAACTTCTTTATATTATGCCATTTAATTTCCAATTTCTCATATTGGGATATTTTTTTATTCATACCACTTAATATACTTATTATTTAAAGGTGATGATTTACCCCTTTCACTCACATTAATCCCTTCCATGAATCTTTTTGTGCCCCTGTTATACTGGTAAATTTATCCTTTGATATTTTATGCCAAACATTTGTGTATTAAATACCCATCCCCATTACCACTCAAGGGTATTTTACTAGATAAAACTATACTTAATTTTTTATATACTTCATTTTATGAATCCTAAAATTCTTAATCATAATATTAAATTGATTAAATATATCCTTATGTTGTATGATCTATGTGATACACTTATGCATGTACATGTTATGAATGTGAATGGTGGTCTCAGAATTATGTAGCCATCCAATGCATTTGGAGATGTTTTTGTTTCAAGAGTAGTTATTTATGGGATTTTGGAGTGAAATTAATACATTATGGGACTCTATCAACCATGCAATGATTTATTTTTAGTTATCCTTGACATATGATTATGACCTGTTTTATATTGTTAATGCATTCTTATATCGTCTCTGTGTTATCATCATATATCATGATTCGATTTTCATGTTTATTATTCTCATCCCTTTTATGTCCCTTTCATATTCATATTTAATCACATGTATTTATTACATAATTTCTTGATATGATTATTCCATTATTGGGATTTATAGCTCACCCATTTCTTATATATGTCCCCAGGTTATCTCATGTTGTTTTAGAATATCAAGGGAAATTAAGAGCATGTTAGGGAGTTTTAGCTTAATCCATTATATTTATTTTGAAAATTTTAATGCTATGCACAAAATTACTCAAATAAAATAGGCCTCATAAACTTATAGGTTTTTATTAAGGGTATATTTGTGTAATAAATTATGAAATAAAGTCTGACAAAGATATATATTTTCATTGTCAATGTCAGAGTAAAGTGTAGTTATTTTAGTGATTAGGATTATAAAACACCAATGAAATCCTTAGTGATAATACTAAATATATGAAAACATCCCCAAGTGTTTTTAAAGTATAGATTAAGTGTTTTTGAAGAAAATAAATCCATATATATATATTATAAGTGGATTTGTCTTTGGAATAGTTGAAACTATGGGTAATAACCCAAAAAATGAACATTGAGTTAGAATTGATCCCCACTTGGTGTATTATAATGGGCATTGATACATGCCTAGTTTTAAACTCTTAGAGGATATGATTTTTAAAAATTTTAAATATCATTACAAAAAATTACTAAGGTAAAAAAATTCCCATAATATTTTATATTAGGAAATAGATCCTGTATAACTTAGATTGAAACCCAAAAAATAACAAGATAAGGATTATATTTAATTTATGATTTATCCCTTTAATATTCATGTTTTCTCATTTATGTGTTTAATAGTTTAAAAATAATAATCCCTAGTTCCCAATTTATTTTTAGTCAAACACTATAAATAAGAGAAACTGAGTCAACAACCAATATGAGAGGTAATGTGATGATTGCCCATAGTTTCAACTATTCGAAAGACAAATCCACTTATAATACATTAATGATACACCTAAACCTAACCTAATGAGATGCCTAACCTAGTTTAACACTTATTTGGTGGGACAAAGACAGGTCTACAAAAATCTTTTTCAATTTGTGACTTTAACCACTATAAAAAAATTGTCTGATGTGACCTAAATGTAAAAATAGAGATCAATAAATGTTAAGGGTCTCATGGATCTAGAGATAAGTATTGGAAAATGGATTTTCATTATGTAATTTCAACAAAAAAAAAATTCATGGGGGGAGATATTGTAACATCCCACTTTTCAAATGTGTGGGAAGAAGCATCTCAGAAAATTCATAAAGGGAATATGAAAATGATTTAGTTATGGGAAGGAAGGGAACCTAGGTATTGATTTATGACAGGATAAACCCACCAATGTTATGCAATAAAGGAATTATTCAGTCAACCCTCAACCTATTATTCAATGTTTCAACTACAAGGAACAAGGACACTATCATAATAAATGCACTAATCCAAGGGTTGTTAATGGAAACTACATCCAAGGCCTAGAGAGAAAGGGAGATCTTATCACCTCTCAAATACTGATGTGAGTCCCAAAAAAAGTTTTTAAAAGTATGTTTGTTTATTTTTTAAAGGATAGAGAATGTACTATTTGATTCTGTTTCTATATATTCTTTCATATCATGCAAATTTAGTAGAACTATTCAAACACCACTTCAAAACATGGAAGTTGAGTTATCGATGAAGTTCAAAAATGGGTCAAGTATTTCATTATAAGAATATAACTCATCCCATATACATATTTTAAAGAATACATTCCCAAATAATCCTATTATACTATCTTTATTAGAATTTTTTGGAATTCATGGATTGGATTTTCTTATATAGATCCATCATAAATTATGGAGAAAAGGAAATCATGCTATGTATCATGAATTGACCTCTAATTCTATAAAATTGTAAATATGAGGATGATTATAAATTAGTATCATCATATAGATATTGGATATTATTTCCCTATGGTGAATAATATATTTATCATATGATAGATTCAAAGGAAAAGATCATCCATGAATATATGATCATTGTGAGGGAATTTGCTGATGTGTTTCTGAAATAATTTTATTGTCTTCCTCCAATATGAGCGATTGAGTTATCTATCAATATTGTACTTGGAGCTTTTTCAATATCAAATAATTCTTAAAAAATGGAAATTTATAAACTATAGGAGTTGAAGAAGCTACTATATAAGAATATGGATAAAGGTTTAATATTCCCAAGTGCTTCATAGTGGGGTGCACCAGTCCTCTTCATCAAGAATACGGATGAGTAAATGTGTCTCTTAATTGATTATTTTGATATCAATAAGATCAAGATAAATAAAAAGTATCTTATGATATGGATTGATGAATTTTTCTATAATCTATAGAGAGAACAATACTTCTCTAAGGTAGATCTTTGGTTGGTATATTATAAAGTAAAGGTGAAGAAGTAGGATATCCCCAAAAATTATTTTCTTATAAGGTACATGCACTATAAGTTCATAGTTATTCTATTTATACTTAATAATTCTCAAAAAAATCATGGAATTAATAAATAAAGTCTTCAGGAATTACCTTGAAAAACTTATTACAGTCTTTATAGAAGATATTCTTATATACTCTAACAATAAAGGAGGAACATGAAGAGCATTTGAATTCTGTACTGAAGACTTTGTGAACAGAAATGTTATTTTTAAAGTATAGTAAATTAGAGTTCTATATGGAAGAAGTAACTTTATTGGGGAATTTTATCACCATTAAATAGATATTTAGGAATCCATTAAAAACTAAGGAATTTGGAAAATGTAAAACATCAACATTTGTGATGTAAAATTTGTTGTTTCCTTAGATTATCTTGGTACTATTGTCAATTTGTGAGAATCTACTCATTATTTTAAATACCACTAAACAAGATAACTCATAAGGTATTCAATTTTGCTTGTAATAATGAATTTTAAGAGTGATTTAAATAGTTTAATAAGATTTTAATCCCTACATAGGTGCTCACATTACCCACCTGTGGGGAAGGATTAGTGATCTATAGTGATGTGTCCAAAAATTTATTTGGTTGTGTACTCATGCAAGATGAAAAAGCTATAAAATATTCCTCCCATCAATTAAAATCCATGAGAATAACTACCCAACACAAGATCTATAATTGGATTAATTTATCTTCATGTTAATGGTTTGGTGAAATAATCTCTACTAGGTTAAGTGTAACATATATACGAATCATTAAATCCTTAAGTTTATATTCACATAAAATGATCTCAATATGCACCAACAATGGTGGTTAGATCTGGTCAAGGATTATAATTTTTCAATCCATTACCATCCTGAGAAGGCGAACAAAGGGGAAAATTATTTTATTAGAAAGGATCTTGTAACCCTATCTATGATGAGGATTGAAAGTAATCCAATCTTCTTGGACATAAAAAAGGATATATATCAAAATAATAAAAGGATCTCCATCCTATATTGTTAAAATAACTACTCAACCATCTATTCTTTAAATGATCATGAAATTCTAGAAAGATGATGAGGTTCTATAGAAAAAGTTAGAAAATATTCTAGAGTTTAACTTTTCTAAAGATGGATTTATAAGGTTTGGAAACTAGATATGTGTCCCATAAAAACCATAAAATAATAGGAAATTTTTGATGACTTTTATAGATCATATTTATATATTTATCTAGTAATAACTAATATGTATATATATTTGATGAAAAAATTGGTGGGATAACATGAAGAGGGAGATTATATAATTTTTATCACGGTGCTTGATATACCAGTATTTCAAGGGTGAACGACAAAAGTATAAGGTTATGATGCATCAATTTCCAATGCCATTATGGAAATGGGAAAACATACCATTGATTTTTTCATGGGACTCTCCAATTCACTTACAGTTAATAAATATATATGAGTAATAGTCAATCACCTTACCAAGTCAGTTCATTTCATTACTATCAAGGAAGATTTATATATTTACCACCTCTCGAAGAAATACATATTAGACGTGGTAAGACATCATATATTCCCACACTCTATTATATATGATTGTGATATGAGGTTTACCATGAAGTATTGGAGAATCCTATAGCAACCATTTCATATAGAGATGAGTTTCAGTGATGATTATCGCCCTCAAATGGATGTCAAATTGTAAATGCCCATTCAAAATATAGAATATATGTTTATATAATGTTTAATTGATTCCAAAGGTTTTTAGGATCAACACATTCCCCTAATTGAGTTCTCATATAATAACAGATTCCATTATATTATTCAGATGGAACCTTTTGGGCCTCTATGTGGGAATAGGTGTTGGACTCCATCATGTTGAGATGAAGTTTGAGAGTAGAATATGATGGGACCTTATATTACCCAAGAGATAATATATAAAGTTCACAATATTCTACATCATATTAAATACACACAATGTCAATAAAATATATATATAGAAAACCATCGATGAGACCTATAGTTCAAGGTTGAATATAAGTTGTTCCTTAATATATCATCATGGAACAAATTCATGAGGTTTATGAAGAAGGTACACCTTAGTCCTAGATACATTATCCCCTTTGATATCCTTAATCACATCTGAGAGGTGTCCTATGAATTATCACTCCCACCTAACCTTTCTTCAGTACATTATGTATTCTAGGTATCCCTATTGAGGAAGTATATACAAGACTCCTTGTATGTACTTAATCTATTGGTGGTACAATTAGAAAATGACATTTCATGTGAGGAGTAGTCAGTGATGATCAAAAACCTTAGAGACATATTTCAATGAAATAAGATAACTCATAAGCTAAAAGTGTTATGGTAGAAACAAAAGGCTGAGGAAGTGAGATGGTAACGAGAAGAGGTGATGAAACATAATTACACCCATCTGTTTTAGTGTATGAAATAAAAATTTTGAAGGTGGAATTTATAAATGGGGAAGAATGTAACAAAGTATACATTTATTCCATTCTGAATTAATAAATTAATTATCAAGTAATGTAATTGTAGAAAACACATGCACTAATTTGGATATTTTGGATATTTATATTGTATTGTATTTAAAAGACCATTATGAATCATAAACATTTATAATATATACATTTTATCGTGACCATTAACATTATTATATTAAGGGTTATGATAAAGTCCAATTGACATAAATAGAATGAGTGATGTCCTTGACTAGTAGAATCATACTCTACGAAGCCCATTTATTGGAGCTTTCAAGGGAGATATCATCATTGAGATTTTCCTTTGACCAATACCAAGATGAGATTCAACAAATAAATAATGAATAAAAAAATTTATGGGAGAATTTAAGGTTCATCAATAACAAAACCAAAATAGTATTTTTTTAACAACTGTAAGAAAATCTCACCATCACACACCTTACCCTTAGGGAATTCATTAGTGTAATAAAGTTTTATGTATCTAGACACTAAAAGTATTAATTTTTATGTTTTATTTAAATAAAATAATGATTATATTTATTCATTTTTATAATTACTTTTTAAATTATAAGATAATGAGTTTGAAAAAATTAGAATTTGATACGATGAAACACAAATTAAATTTTTGGGAAATAAATAGTTTCAATCAAGACACTATTTTTGATGAATTAAATAATTTTTGAAATAAATGATATTTTAATAAAATATTACTATTAAATAATATTTATTAAATAATATATATTAAATTTAATTAATAATATAATTTTAAAAAGTCAAAGGAGATATTTATAAGGGTAAGAAAAATGTTATAGTCAAAAACAATATTTTTCAATAAATGGGTATTTTTTATTTAAAAGAGTAAATTTTTACATTTATATAATTATTTTGAATAAATAAATATTGTTTTTTAAATCATAATTTCAAAATTATCTAATGGTAAATGTTTCATAATTTTCTGAGATAAGCAAATTTTTGGGTTAAAATTAAATTCGGTATAAATATATGTTATGTATTAAGACATAATAAAATAAAAAAGTGATGTAAAAGATACTATAAATAGTATAAAATAACAAAATTATGTTTAACCTTTAAAATAATGTGTTTTCCTTTTAGTTTATTAATTTTAAAAACCCTCAATGAATCATTAAAACCCTATATTATATTTTCAGGTTTTAAAAACAATTACTTACAAACATGAATCCCTCCCACATCACCAAAGGTATTATTTTAATTATTTAGATTCTTATAATTATAAAATAACTAAATAAACTCTTATTTGTAAGAAACCATGGGAGAAAATCATATGATGTTTGTGATTTTGATTAATTTATCAAATAGAGTTGAAAACCTATGTTTAGAAATTAATAAACAAAACCCTTCACTTTTTCTATATAAACCCACCCAACCTCTCATACCACTTCAATAAAAACACTTATAGTTTGAATTTAATCAACCCTTACCTTTCTATATCCATACCAAGGTTCCCTTAAGTTCTTAATAATCTTCTTCCATGCTTTTAGAAGTGCCCTCTCATGGTAAGGGATCATTTACTTCTCCTCTTTATTCAAGAACCTTCATTATGTTACGCCATTTTATTAAAAATTTATCTTGTTGGTATATATTTTTAGACATCCTTATTACTATGATTATGATTTCCTAGTGATTATATATCCCTTTAACTCTCATTAAACCATTCCATGAATCTTTATGTACTCTCATTATGCAGTCGAATTTATCCTGTGACTTTCCATGACAAACATTTGTGTAGTGAATACCCATCCAAATTTCCACTCAAGGGTATTCACCAAGATGTACCTATAATTCATTGATTATGTAATTAAATTTATTTAACCCACACTCCTTAATTTTTGTATTAAAATAAATGAAAGATATCCTTATGTTTTATGATTTATGTGGCACACTTACACATGTACATGTTATAAATGTGATTGGTGGTCTTGAAATTATATAGCCCTCCAATGCATTGGGTAATATTTCTGTCTAATGAGTCATTTTGTATGGTATTAGGGACTGAAATTAATCTATTATGTGTGTCTATACACCATGTTATTTTTTCTTGTTATGTTTCCTTGAAATATGTTTATGTCATGTTTCAATCCATTGCCACATTTTTATGTTGCCTTGATATTATCATCATATATCATGATATGATGTTCATGTTTATAATTATAACACATTTTATGTATTTTTGACATTCCTATTGTCTCACATGTGTTTTTCATCATTTTATGTTGTTATTATTCCCTTGTAAGTATTTTTTTCTCACCCCTTTCTTATGTACTACCCTAGGTTATCCCAGGCAGTTTTAGAAGATTAAAGAGAATTAAGGGTATGTTATGGAGTTATAATTTTTTCATTGTATTTCATTTGAATGTTTTTATGTTATGTACCTATGTTGGAACAACCTGTCATGGGAGCCACTAAACCAGTTCCCTGATTTGGATCACCAAATGACCTCAGGTGCTCTACCCCATACACCAGAGGCTACTGACTAGCAGCGTGGGTCAAATGTAATACATGGGGAGACTATACCAACTTTACTAGATTAAAAAAATATTGGTAATAAAATTAAAATAGCATGAAATAATAACCAAAATCAAATACATCAAATACTACATTCCCAAACTAAGGAATTACTAACAAATGAATACAATAAAAATATCATTTCAGGGTATTATAAAGTTATAAAAGATAATCCCATAATAAGACACTTAATGAGGGACCCAAAATAGATCATAAAAGAATGTATTGTACCCTCAACTATTCTCTGTCCCCAATCAACCGCTTATCATAGGTTCATTTCCCTTATATTATCCTGTAATCATGAAGTCGACTTGGGTACCCAAAAACACCCCAATAAGTGTGTGATTATAACTTAGTACGCCACCACCAACAGTGTCTGCAAAAATATTAAGTATAATAACAGTTCATTGTGGAGTACAGGTAAGAAAAAAATGTTGGAAATTAACAGGTTTTTAATTAAATAATTATCAAATATTCCCATGGTTATTAGTTTTCACTATGGAATCAGCACACCAAACCAAATTCATCCCACACTAAAAGTCTGAACCATATACTATAAGGGCTTTTATAGTTTACATCATATTGTAATTCATTAAAAAAATTAATTTAAATCATTTTACCTTAGTTCATATGTCCAGGTATCGATATCATGTCCATAACTTAAGATCTTAGAGCATCAAGATAACATCCTAAACCATGTAATACATCAGTGGGGCCTAGAGCCTTAGTGTAGATCAACCCAAGGGATAGGACACTCAGTACCACATCCCAAAAATACTATTAATCACTTTTTCCAAGGATCATCATTATTGATCGTATTAACCAATGATAAAAATAAGGGTATATCTTATATTTTATCACATTTCGATGGGTTTTTACGTTAAACACTTTACTCAATTTCTGTAATTATCCCATTTCACTCTTTAAGCATACTTATAACAATCGGTCGCCCATTCAAATAATTTTCCCACATGGGAATGACCATTTAACCATTTATCAGATTTATCCATTAACAAAACATAACTCATTTAACTTCTTAATGTTAATCCAAACATCCCTTTATTCCATGGTAACAAGACAAACACAATATATAATGGTTCAATCTCGTAATCACTTTAAAGCATCATTTAGCTACTCATTTAACCATTTCTATGGGATTGTCACACTTCATGGGTGGTCATAGGCTCGGTCTAAACATCCTCAATGGATCCAAAAGGGATCAAAATGGGTATTACACATCAATTGTGGTCTCAATTATCTTTTTTAATTAAAACCATAAATGTGAGTCATGGAATCACATTAAAACATCCCCATACACAAGATTAAAATCAAGACTATGGGTAATTTACTTGTAGACTGCCTTCCTCAAGTAAATAGAAAAGTAATTTCCCAACTTTATCCCTTGATTCTAACTAAAAAGACGACCAATTCCAAAAAAAATAATTACTCGGTAAAAATAGGGTTTAGGAGATTTCAAATAGGAAAAAACATCACACCATGGTTCTGCCCTAATATTGAATAATGGGGAGTGGTAGACTCTCCTGGATCATTGATTCACAACCAATGACACTTCAAACAACCAAACATTGAAGGATAGTCTCTCTTGGAGAGATTGGGAGATCATGGTGCAGAACCCTAGCTGTTGGAGGAGTAATGGGGAAGAAAATTGGGTAAGAACCCTAAAAACCCATGAGGGAAAAATGATAAAATCCCTTAATTTTAAGAGGTTCGTGGTTTATCCACACAATTGGCCAAATCATATGTTATCTATGTGGCACCCTTTGTTTAAGAGGGGTCATGACACGAGATTTATCTATGGAACCTATATAGTTTAACAAACCATGAAGTTTCCATGCACCTTCCATTCTCCAATGGAGGCAAGACACATGGTCTACAAGGCTATGGTGCACAGTTAATCCTAACTATGTTCCAACAATGTACCATTCATTGGATGGCCACTTTTCCCCATTTTTCATTTCATAAACCCTCAAGACACCCCCAAATCCCATCGCATTCATAGAGAAGCATTTTATTAACCATGAAAGGGGGTTAAACAAATATTTAAATGTAACATGTCTAATATTAAGATAAGAATATTAAAATCCCCCAGCTTATAATATATCCTCCTTGATTTTCACTACCAAGAATCACTATGACTCCATAGTAAAATGATCGGGCCAAAATTCCCACATATCATTCTCTCTCTCCCAAGTTTCCTCCTAAACACAACCATGCTTCCATAGCACTCATACTATATTTATGGTCTTACCCTAAATAATATTCTAACTATGATCCAAAACAATTATTGGATGCTCTTAAATAGACGCATCAACTTTAATCTCCATATAATTAACATCAATCACATGAGATAGGTTGGGGAGATATTTTCGATGCTATGACACATGAAAAAATTATTTCATATTATTGTACCTATGTGAAATATACAATCTATATGATACCATTATGATCCTATCCAATATCCCAAACGGACCCACATACCCTGGTTTAAACATACCCTACATCAAAATCTGATGGTGACATAATTTTGTTGACAGACGAAGGAACACATGGTCACCCACTAAAAACTAAAAGGTCAATAATGTCGATTAGCATATAACTTCTGCCAACTCGATTCTATAGTCATATACTTACAAATCAACTGAACATGCTCTGAAATCTCCAAAATGAGACTTAGTCCAAATAAACATTATTTTCCAACTTCCATCTAAAAAATGGTTATTTTCATAACCTACCATAAATCACCTTATATGGTGATATTTTAATAGTCTCTTTGTAATTATTGTTTGAGGATAATTCAATGAGAAATAATTTATTATCCCATGTAACACAAAATTCTAGTACACATGCTCTGAGCATGTCCTCCAACACTTGGATAGTACATTTCGACTACCATTTAATATATGGGTGTAAGGATATACTTAAAAACACTTGTGTGCCTAAATAATTCTATATTCCCTACCAAAATCATGAAGTAAAACATGAATCATGATTTGAAACTATACTGTGGGTTACTCTATGAAAATGAACTATATCTTAAACATATAAGTAACCCAACTAATCCATTGTAAAAGTCTCCCAAATCTTCAAGAAGTAAACTTCCTTATTAAAATGGTCCACAATCACTAAAATCACCTAATTATTCTAAGTATTCCTTGGAAATAATACAATAAATTCCATTGTGACATCATCCCATGTTCATTATAAAATGGGAAATTGTTGTGGGAGACCAATGGGCCACTGGTCCTAAACCTTCACCTACTGAAAGGTATAACACCATGTCACAAAAACTATGATCGCCTTTTTCATTACTTACCACCAATATCATCTATGAAGACTGTGATAAATTTTCATCAAAAACATATGTACCTCCCACTTTGAAGCTTGAAACTCATGCATCATCTCTTCCCACATACAAGTATGCACAATGACATTGGCATGTACATAGATGATCTCATCATCATCGATGGTCCAATCAGAAGGTTTCTCCCCACCTTTAAAACTATCCCTCAAGGTTAAGAACTCCAATCCCTCATAATGACTCCTATTAACATGGTACATAAGAGATGGTTCAATAGACAAGGACAGGAGTGTTATATGCCCATGCTCCTTCTAAACACCTATATACATATCAGTGAACAAAGCCATCGTATTCAACTTAGAAATTGAATAATGTACTACCTAAGTACACATATTCTTACTCAAAGCATATGCAACACTATTTCTTGTCCTTATGTATAATCTAGCTAAAAATAAAAATTCTATATATACTCAACCAATATTTTCAGTCAAATATTTAAATCATATTGGGAAAAGATGTATGTAGGGATCTTATGATCATTATAAATGATGAAATTGTCACCCATAATCTAGTTTCACTAACAATTCAAGTCATAAACCACTATGGATAACTCGAGATCATGTATAGGGTCATTCTGTTCATGAGACCTCAACTTATATGATCCATATTTCATGACTTGGCCTCCTTGTATTAACATTGTCCCAAGTCTGATCCGAGATGTTTCACAAAACAAAGTATACTCTTAACTCATCTCGAGTAAGATCAGAATTTTTGTTTTCATCAAAAACCTCTTCATCTCCAATAAGGAATTCTCACATGATCCAGTCCATTTAAACTTTACACCCTTCTTGATCAAGACCTTGTGCGAGAAAATTCAATAATGAACCTATTGAAAAAACCTAATAATCCCAACAATCATTTTCTATCTAAATTATTCTTGGGATTATCCCAAGAAACCACTACCCAAATCATATTTAGATCCTCTGACAAACATTCCTCTAAAGATATATGACCCAATAAGTGTAATATGCCAATCCATAAATTACATTTAGATATCTTCGAGTATAGTCAGTTCTTTTTTATCATACTTAAGATGATTTGAAGATGTATGGAATGATCTACATGAGTCTAGGAGTTCACTAATATGTCATCCTTGAAAAAAGATAAAAATTGGTCAAAATATAGGTGGAATATTTGGTTCATCAAGGCCATAAACACAAAAGCATCATTTTTTATCCCAAACATCATCACAACAAACTTATACAAATCATAATTACTCTTTAAAAACATTCATTCTATATCATAAGGCCTCTATATTGTCATGTGACTTCATAACCTATTACTTCTCTATTTTGGGGTCATATAGGTGTTTCAGAGGAGGCTTGAGGAGGTTTTGTGGTGGTTGGAGGTGCATTAGAGTTATTGTAGGAAACTCACATCATTGAAGTGGTAACTGACATGAATTGGTGGTTCACAACTTGTGTAGACATCCAATTTCCTAGCTTGTATGAAACTGAGGGGGGAAACCATGAAATGTATTCACATCTTGAAAATAATTCATTATTTTTAATTAAATACAGGCTAAAGTAACATGAATTTTTTCAAAAGTTATAATTTTTAGGAAACCCATAGATTTCAGGTTATGAATGGGTTACACGATGTGAAATCGGTGGGATCCAAGATATTTTTAAAACCCTTTCAATTGATTATTTTTATTTGTACATACGTCTCTCTCTCTCCCCCCATCATTTTTGGCAGATCCTATGGTGTTTTTTTAGGGATGTTGCAGCCCTCATTCCCTCACCTTGATCTTTTTGTTCTTGTGAATGCTTGTTGGTGTTCGGTCATAAGACCTTATCTTATTCTTGGTTTTTTCTTCCATTCCACTCTTGGGGATCCACTATAGAGGTGTAGTTTTGGTTTGGGTTTTTCTTTAATATTTCTTTTTTATAACCCTTGATTCGTTGTAGGTTAATCCATGGGTTTTTCAGGCAGTTGTGGTTTGCGTGAATTTCTTCTTTAACCAACAGAGAACAGCGAGTTTCCAAAGCTTCTTTGAGATAGGGGATCCATTATTTATCACTTTTGTATCATGTAGGAGGGTTTTACTCTTGTTTATCTATTATGTATGGTTATATTTCCTCTATTAAAGATAAAGAAAATTTCTAATTTAAAGTTATAGGGGGGAGGGGAATTATGTTTCATTATTTTACAGATTTGATATTTTTTTATGTTTTGTTTGTTTGGGCTAAATGCCCTTATAAAAATCATATATATTAGGATCCTTTTCTTGCATTGTATTTGTTATGATATGGAAACCATATTTAATTTTATTTTTAATATCAATCAAAAATGTAAATTGGCTAACCACTTATATTTAGCTAATTAAATGGTTCCCTCTGTATTTAGGATTGTGTAATAACACCCCTAAAATAAAGTGAAATGTGCTAAAATCCACTTTGTTAAATTGGTAAAAAAAATTATGATGTGTTGTTTTGTGTTTTTGTGATTGTGGGGTGGTGATGTGTGGTTTCAATGTGCTGTGTGTGGTGTATGGTTTTTTTATGATTTTTGGGGTGGTGAGGTGATGGTCTGTTTGGATGTGCTCTTGGGGAAAATAGGTTATGTTTGTTTGGATGTGCTTTTTGGGTAGTGAGGTGGTGGTTTATTTGGTTGTTCTTTTGGTTCAGTGAGGTGATGGATTGTTTTTTCGTGCCTATGGGGTCGCAAGGTGATGATTTGATGGAAATGATGAGAAGTTTTTGATGTGTGGTTTCATTGTGCTAGATGTCTGGGTAGTGATAGAATAGTCATTTAATAATGATTGAAATGGATAGTGTTTGGTTTGATTAATTGGATGGAAATAATGAAAAAATAAATAAATAACGATTTGTGTCATCAAATTTAATTGATGCTTAGTAATGAAATCAATGGATTGGGTAATGCGATTTTTTGGAATTGAAAAATATGTTTTGTGACATGTATGGTGTAATGAATTTAGAGGTGGTAGTGAAAATGGAAGTTTTGTGAGTTGGTTAGTGTTTTCTAATAAACCCATTGGTCAGGATTGTGTATGGATTATATATATATATATATATATATATATATATACTTGTATATCCACCTACATCGATCACTATGTTCTAAAACCCATATTTTCACATATAGGGTGTTTTTTTCAACATACTGGTGATGATAATGGATGGTTAGAAGCCCTCTCTTTACTGATCTATCTTATAGATGAGTATATAAGCATAGAATGTGATGGTTGGAGGTATGGTAGTGCACTAGGTGATGACCCATATGTTTTCAAGTGAGATGTGATATTCCCATGTTGTGGGGCGGTGGACCAGGTGTTTTCAGGTGAGAAGTGATATGTCTATATGGTGGGTCAACTTATGGTTGGCGTTGTGAATGGTAGTATGAGGGAATGAGTTTTACATCCTTCATGTTCATGATACCCTAGTACTTTTTCTATGGTTGTGATGTGATGGCCCATGTGTCTTTGGGTGATGTGAGATGTGATCATGTTATGGGGTGGTAGACTAGGTGTCTACTAGAGTGATGTGATTTATCTATGCTTATGATGTTGTGCTATATGTTATTTAGAAGATATTAGAGCACTAATACGTATGACATTGGGGGTGTGAGAGTGGAAAATTAGTGGGAAATATTTTGGGGGTTCCATTTATTTATATGATTCTTATTTATTATTATATATGTCTTGCATTATTTTGGGAGCATGCCATAGTGAGGTTGGGATGGAAAGTTGAACTGTTTATGTGTTTTTTGTTCTATTATTTTATCATGGGTGCATTAGTATTCTTATTTAACATGTGAAAAATAGAAATTGTTTTTATGGATGAGTATTCGTGTATGCTTTCCCTATATATATGAACTAATTTTTAGGTTTCTAAGAGGATTAAATGAACCATGTTGGACATTACTAGCTTAGATCTTTGGACAGTTTCTGTGTTGCTACTTTAGATTTTCTTTTGGGTATTTATTTTTGAGACATTTATTTGTATTAGTTTTATTTATGCATGCATTATGGGATGGTTTTATTTATTTTTATATTATGAAATGTATTTTCTTATTAATGATTAATCCAATGTTATTTTAGAGTGTAGTGCTTACCATTATCTAAGATTTTTATACCTTCTGTGCTAGTCACTAACTCGGGGCCGATTTGAGGTGGGACTTGAGGGTCATTATCTCTCTCCCCTCATTACGGTATCTTTGGTGGAATGGGGTCATGACAGAGTGGTATCAAAGGTGATGGTTGAGAAATGGGTTGGACTTTAGAGTTAGTAATAGTTATTATTTCATAGATTGGTATGGAAACAGTCCTAGTTAACCATGGTGGATGACATAGGCTAGGGAGACCGGCTATGATATGATATTTTATGGAGGCCCATGATCCAGTGCAAATACTATGAGCATATTTAATGACCAATTAAGGTGGACTTATTTATAGAGTAGATACCTAGGAGAGGTACATGCATCATGATTACTTATGTTCCTATTTTATTTGGGTTTCTTTTGGATGGTTAAAATGAATAAATTTAATTAAAATGAATCTAAATAAAATTTCATACTACTAGGCTTAGAAATTTATTGTTTTCTTTTTATCTATGGATCCTATAAATCATCCATGTGTGTCTCAAGAATCTGATGTTTAACAGGATGATCTGGTTGATCACTATATGGTTGATCTAGTATAAAAAGATAAGGATCGTTAGAGTGTGTTGCGTTCTTTTCAATAGTAGTCTTTGGGGAATTAAGTATTAAATGTTTTGGATGTGGAGATAGAGAGATATCTAGAGGAGATCAATATATATTTCAGTTTTATCCAAGATTCAATGGGATACTAGGTCCCTTTAGAATTTGGTTAGATGTGGGAAACAATGTGTCAGTGGTGGAAGCTATATTTGGGAAAGAGGAATGAGGAATATGTTTCATGGGTGGACTTTCCAAAAGAGTTTCAAGAGATATCATTTCATAAAACATGAATTCAATGAAGAGGTGGGAGATTATTTCTCTTCAACATGGGAGTATGTTAGCACGGGAGTTGGGAATCATGTTGAAGGATATTATATGCTTTTACCTAGATATTTTTCTAGATAAGGAGTCTCATGCGATATGTCTTGAGTAGGAACTCCATCCTACAATCTAGTATGCAATTACTCCTACTACATTGCCAAGGTATATGGAGGTTCAATAAAAGGTGTAGGTGATTGAGTGGATGAACTCATGAGGAGGTTTATCATGAGAGGGGAATAACCAGGTCTTCTCAAGGATTCATGTTTCCAATGGATGCTCTCAGGCACAAGGACCATTGAGGTTTTGACCATTGGGGAGTCGAACTCAGTAGATTCCCATCTATCCTTCTAGGGATAGTGGTTTCTATAATTTTCCTTAGGATATCAAGCCACTGTGTTTTTCCTAGGTGGATCATGTACATCACCAAAATTAGTTACCAATGGTTTATTAAATTTTATTTTGGTGTAGGTGGATAGGTTCAGTTATAACCTAGATAGAAGATGTTAATGAGATAATTTTAGTAGTTGGGACATCAGGCTTATGCTCCACCAAGGAGAAATGGAGTGGGTATAGTCCAACCCCAAGATATTCCTCTTGTTTAGTGACCTTAGCCAAGATTGGTCATGGTGGTGTCTTTCAAAAGAGATGTAGAGTAGTTGGGCATGGTCAGTTGCACATTGTTGAAGCTACAACACCAGAGGGACCAGTTCACATTCTAGGTATGCTAAAAAAAATTTCTAGCTATCTTAGTGACTTGATTTATTTGGGATATTTTCCCTCCTTTTTTTCACCAACTCTATTTCATGCTCTACGAATAGAAGTAGAGAGGACTCTTGTTCCCCTAGTGTTGACTAGTCTAGTCGAACGCCATACTATCTTGTGTGATGTGTGTCAGTGGTGTAGACTAATTATGGGGCCACATTAGTCCTATAGGGATCTTTTCTTATGACCCATGAAACTATACGATGTCATCCTAGTCAATGATTTTTTGTATTCCATACATATAGTTATCTACTTCTTATGGAGGATGGTCATGTTCTTGAACGTGGATGGCTAGTGTGTTTTTTTCATTGGCGAACTGGGTTGTCAGGTGGGCAGTTGGTGCATAGATCCCCTTATTTCTATGATGGATTATTTTTTAGTGGAATTAGTGGATTTTGGGATAGTGGGAGTCCACGTGTTCATTAGAGAGTTTCTGTATGTTTTCCCCTTAGGAGGTTGTGAGGCCACCCCCCTCAACATGATGTTAAGTTTGGGATAGACATGCAACCTAGTGCTTCTCTAATTTTAATGGATTATTATCAGATAGAAACTAATGAGCTTTAGGATTCAGATATATGATCGGATGAAAAATGGTTTTATCTAACCCATTGTGTCATTGTTGGGTTCACTGGTGTTGTTCTTTAATAAGGAGGATGGTATTCTATGGTTGTGTATATACTATTGGTGGTTGAATTAAGTCATGATCAATAACGGTTACCCTCTCTGAGGATATATTAGGTAACTCCCCGGACCTAGTTTCTCAGATTCGGTGCATTATTTCATTACATTGTCATTCTTAAAAGAAAGTTTTATCCCAAAGGACCAAGTAGTTTATTAGTTTTTGGAAAACCAGATGCATACATATGTTCAACATTACAACTTGAAATGAAATAAAACATATAAGTTTTATTGGGAACATCCACAACTCTATGTTTATCCTTGTAGGTCATTCATAATAAACTTCTTCATGTCTTGGGAAAATGAAACATAATAAAGGGGTGATATCAGATGCTCAGTAATGGTAAGAAATACAGTTTAGGATATCATAAACATAAACATTACGCATGGTGAATAACTAAAAACACAGCCTTTAAAAATAAATTTGAACACATTATGGTAGAAATAAGAGCTGAATAAATAATTCCATAATAAATAATAATCATGGGTATTCTACTAGGTGAATAACCACATGAACTTTCAATAATGAGGTAATTCATAATGCGGGACATCATAGCCACACCGTCAAGGCCTCGTGCCAAGACCATAGTTTGTCTCATGAGACCTTCCGATGCACTGAGGGGATAAAGAAAGCTCCAACTGACACTTAATAAGTACAATTAATTTATGTTATTAATGGATATAAACATAAAAAACATATACATTCATATTGAAACTAACATATGAAATATAAATAACTTTCCATGTACATTAAATATAAACACTAACCATTCGAACTAATTTGGTTAATGGTATCAAGATATAAAATTCACATTAAAACTAATCATAAACCCTTAAAAACATATTGTATATGATATCATAAGATATAAACCTCTATAAAAGAAAATATTCATCAAATTATGTTGACATAAATAAAGATACTTTTAAATGAGACCATTGAAAAATTCTTGAGGAAATAATCCTTAAACACTCCAAAGTGTCACATACCACCATGAAACATTCAAATAAAAATCCATTAGAATATAATGAGAATAAAGAGACTATTGATATGATATACCAAGGGGTAGTACATACACCACATGTAAGGAATAAGTGGTGAACAAGTCATATATCTCATAAATGTTAAAGTGAGGTGAGAAAATTCTATTTTACTTTGAAAAGAAGAGTTCTTTTGGAAAATCATTTGTATTTATTGTAAATATTGTTTTAAACATGTATATCCCTGAAAATAAAAGGTAAGGATATTGAGATTACATTTTATTCATAAATAATGTCGCACTAAAGTGAAATCATGTAAAAAGTGTTTTCGAAGAAGCTTTAGAATTAAAACATTCTAGTGTGGTTTAAAGAATTCATTAAAGAGATTTTAAAGTGAAAAGGAATGTTTTCTTTCATAAAACTAGAAATGAACCAAAATACCATTTTCATGCCAAAAATTTTGATTTTATAGAGATAAATATTTCTTAAAACAAGTTATATATTAAACTTCAAAATAGGTAAGAATTCGAGAAGTTACTTGAATCGAGCTTACATTTCGGAAGAATTTTTGAAATATTTCTTTAAAACATGTAAATACCTATAAAATAAAGAATGATTGTTATTGGAAAACATATAAATAACATTCACACAAGATTTAATAGTATTACATAAGAATAATTAAAAATTTCATTGAGGTGAGTAGAGAATAAGAGCAACCCGAATGAAAATGGAGGTTCGAGTAGAAAATACTTGAAACTTTGTAATCAATTGATTTGTATTACCAAAAATTAATAATCATCAATTGATACATTTAATATAATGAAAATAAATAGATTCATGATATGAAACATAAATGGATATTACACATACACCATACACAAGTAGTAGCAGTGATTACAGAATATCTAACAAAAATGGAAGTGAGATGAAGAAACCCTTACCTTAAGTATGAAGGTGTTCTCCACTTGATATTAATGACATGAATAATAAAATTTAGGTTAATTAATTAATAATTCAAGAACCTACTATTTATTTAATTTATTTATTATAACCTTATTAAGTTCATTCATATCCTTTTATATGGGTTAAGAGGTTTAATTTCATTGTTCAGCTCTGTTTGTTTCAAGATTAGTATACTTATATATATGAATGGAGAATCATGTAAAATGAGGATGGTTGTACATAATTCAAGTTATATATTATTTTTTAAAATCCATAAGATTACATGGTTATAAATTTAATTTGGTTACTTTGAGTGAAGATGAATCATTTTATAAATTATTTAATGATAATTGTTTGGGTTAATTGACGGTTTTTGAACACAACGAAATACTTATGATTTATAAATAAAAACCTTATGTAAAAAAATATTATAGAACAAAATATGAGAAATAATGAATATATTATAGAATTTTTCAACCATAATAATGGTTTTATGACCAGAATTTAATATGGTAATAGAAATTGAAAACCCACCGTCCTTGAATGTGGTAAATTAGGACATCCCGGATGGTGTTTTTTACTACTAGAATAAAAGACGGGTAAAGGAGAGATGATAATAACTTATTCCATAATAATAAAAAAATTAAAGTAAATTTAAGTTAATGTATATTTCATAACATTTGTATGAGTAGAGGTGATGATAGAAAAGAAAACAAAGTAACTTGAAAAGAAAGTAAAAGAAAAGAGGAATTTATCTCTTGAATTAATCTTCCTTGAGAGCCTCTTTAGGGGAGTGGATTTTGTTATTTTAGAAGACCAAGGTATTATAAACGTGGGGTAGGATATTGGGAGAATATTTTAGAATAATTTAGCAAAGTTACAGTGCTTGAAAAGATTTAAGGGAAGAGGGGAGTGTGGGTGGGTTTTATAGTGGATGAGGGGAGGGTTTTCTTAATATTTTAATCATTAGTTTATTATTTTCCCATAAGACTATAAATAGTGATTATTCAAGGAAAAAAATAGTAATAAACGCATGTGAGTTTGAACCAATATCCATTTACATCATCCATGATACAAGCATGATGTATAAATTCATTTATTTAGCATATTTTATAATTTATCGAATTTCACTATTCACCAAAAATTCATTGATTTCAGAAAAATCCTAAAAATTTACCAAAACCATTTTTCAATGTGTAGAATAAAAAAATGAACTCCATTTTATGAAAATATTTTTTTAAATATGAGAAATTTAATTTTAAATTAAAATCATTATTTACTTGAAAAATACAGTTTTAAAACCAAAACTGATTTTATAATACCCTTAGAAATTATCTAAGGTCATATTAAATTATATTAAAATCATAGTACCACAAAAAAAATATTTAGGAAAAAAAATTATGAAAATGAATTCTATTTTAATTAAATATATTAATTTAAAATTGTAATTAAATATTTTTTTTAAAGGTTGGGGTTGAAGCCGCATTTTATTATAAAAAAATCAAAGACCTATTTTAACTAGGTAGAGGGAGACCCATTACATAGCCTGAAGGCCCAGTGGAATTGTATCCCATTACAAAGACCGTAGGCCTAAATTTTTGGCCAAATGCCCATTTTGTGAATAGTAACCAGCCTGCTACACTACCCACACAGTACCTCCGCCACTACAATGCACTGTCGCCGCTACAGTACCCGCCGATCTACAATATCGCAACTGCTACAGTACCGCTACAATTCTACTACAGTGACATGTTCCCAATGGGTTTTGAACCCCCATTTTTTCATGTAGGATTACGGGGTGCTTACCACTAAGCCAAACCCCAACTAAAATATAATTATATATTTATTACTCACAAAAATATCAACACATAATTATTAATTTATAAAATATTCTATTTCATTTATAAGGTGCCTAAATGTTATTTATACTTATATGGGTGATGTTACTATTCATAAGGGGACATTACTATTCATATGGATCATGTTACTATTCATAAGGGTATGCCACTATTCATAAGAGTAAGTTATTATCCACCAAAAATTAAGTTGATTCTATTATACTCCAAATATCATATTGAATGCAACTGTGTATATCCATTTTTCAAAATTGAAAACATAGAAACAAAAAAAATATGTTTATTGGCTAGGTTATAACAAAGTGTTGTTTTATAGGGACTCATTGTTTCATGAATTCTATATTAAATTTATTTTTAAATCATTGTGGTGTCATATTAATAGTGAATATATTCATAAAATGATTTAGTATTTTTCAAAATAATTATAATAGTCAATATATATTGTTCCTATTCATTTAAAATATTTAATTAACTAATATTCTAGTAAGAATGAACTTCGTAATAATATAATTAAATATATATATATATTAAAATATTCTTTTACACAAAATAATATTGCAAAATAGTATTTCTTGTTAGAATATTAATTAATTTTAAGGCCATAAATTTTCAATATAATTATTTATAAGTTTTATTATTGTTAATTAAAATTCATAATTAACCAAATTTATTTGAAACTATAAAACAAATTATTGGGGTGTTAAATTCTCCCCTCCTTTAATTAATTGAGTCCTCAAAATTTTAAATTCAACTTCAAAATTTAAAGGATGATACTTGAAAATTTCCTTATGGGAATCCCACATCAGAAATATGGATAAAATATCCTCTTAATAAGTGGGTAAGGTAAATGCATTGGTTACTAAAAAACTATGCATCATAATTGGATAACATGGTCATGGAAGAATAATCAAACCATCATGTTCTGATGGAAAATGATAGAGAACTTACTCGGATGAAAGATCATCACCACAAAACCATAAACTATAGTTATGAAGAAGAAAAATGATAATATAACAACATTTTAGTTTAAGAATATTTTCCTAGAGTTGAGGAATTATCCCACTCTATATAAGTATAAATATACATTTCTATTTCATAAAAATGATATTATCCTTTGTTTGTGCCTTGAACTATCTATACTTCATCTCTTAGAACAGGTTTCATTATGTGGTGACATCAAACTCTAAATCCTCATACAATGATTAACTTATACCATTTAGTAAATGGTTAACTTTCCAAAATATCATGATCCAACACTTTAGAACAATTAACATATCCATCTTTTCTAGATCAATGTACATGGGGTCCTTGGAAATCCTCGTTTTGTTTAGAACTGCATGATCCATCCTACCCAATGCATCTGCTACCTTGTTTGCCTTTAATCAACATGAATAAACCCTAAATTTTCACAATCCAAACATGTGAATATCTTCATCATGTATCCTTTTCATATATCTTAATAACTCATATTTCCATAAAACCTTATTGAAAACATGCACTCATCCTTACACATGTTATTGGATGTATTCCTTGTATCCATAAATGTTGTCAAATCCATCAATGATAGCATAGACCACTTGTAGACAAGTCAATAATCAGTTTTGAGGTAGTGAGTACTTATCCAAATCCATCATTTCTTCATCATTATCTTAATCATCAGGAATATATTTAGGGTTTTATTTCCCTCATCTATTTACTTTCCCAAGATATTATCTTTCTTCTGCGTCACTTATCCTTGGTACAAATCATCATACAACCTCAAATCCTTAATGAAATAATACTTCAGTACAATCCTTACATGTTCTATAATTATTATAACTAGTACATTGTAGATAAAATATTCAAATGAAGTGATTCTCGATGAGTCATATTAATCATTCCACTTCATCTACAATAGTATCATGACTTGATCTTTATCCAGTAACATCATTTGGGGAATATTACTTTAACACTTGGGACATTGATTCGCATAGTGTCCCATTTCCTTGGATTTAAAGCACTGTACATTGGAAACCATTTTATTACCCTTGAAATCATGAACTTTGGGGAAATTTTCTCCACACTTTTAATGGACTCATTTTCCTTTTAATCAAGCTCTGAGGTGTTTCCTTCCACAAGTTCCACATGTTGGAAAAATACCCTTTTGGTTCTTCTCTTTATCCATTCCTTCCCCTTCCACCCTCTTCTTCTCTTCCTTACCTTCAAATCCATATGACTCAAAGAATTATTTATATACCTTGTTAACACATGATATTATCTCCTCATATGGTGAGGATACTTTGGAGACTATCTTCATTCTAAATAATGAATTAATACCATAAGAGATATAATCCTTATTACTATTTTTATCACGTGAATTGTTGTAGTTGTCATTCCTTCTTCTAGGAGGTATCTCTAATAGATTACATATACTAAACTAGATTATAAAATTATGAACTCTATATAACCCTAAACATGTTATAGTACAGAACATAAAATTATGCATCACAAATCCTAGAACCATATACTTTGGATACTTTAGGGGAATAAATCATTCATGATGGTATGTAACGAAAATGTGAATTATCCAAAGAATCTCCCCCTGGAGTGTCAAACTAGGTGCGTAGTAAGGCACATTTTCATGTACCAAGTTACCCCGGGTCAAGCCCAAAACACCTTGTTGGAGTTGTTACTTCTAGGTATATCTATGAGAGGACCACATCCAATTGTAGTATCCAGACATGGATTTATATTCTAGGAAAATCTAAATAATATATTCCTTAAAAAAATCTAGGATGTTCTTGTATGTGTATTTTAAAGTCTATCTTAGGATTTTTTCCCCTAATCTACTTTTTTTTAATCTAGTTTCCAAGTTTTCTACTAAACCTCCTTTGATACAAACTATAACACCCTGACCCTAGTTGCTCGGATCCGTTGCATTATTTCATTACATTAGCATGCTTACAAGAATGTTTTGTCCTGAAGGACTGAGTAGTTTCGTAGTTTTGGAAAACCATATACATACATAGGTTCAACATTAAAACTTGAAATGAAATACAACATATAAGTTTTATTGGTAACATCCACAACTCTAAGTTTATCCTTGTAGGTCATTCATAATAAAATTCTTCATGTCCTAAAAAAATAAAACATTAGAAAGGGGTAAGATCAGATTCTCAGTAAGGGTAAGAAATACATGAGAATATATCATAAACATAAACATTAGTCATGGTGAATAAATAAAAACAAATTCCTTTAAAAATAAACTTGAACACATTATGCTCGCAATAAGAGCTAAATAAATAATGTCATTATAAAGTATAATCTAGTGTATTCTACTAGTAAAATAACCACATGAACATTCAATTAATATTTTAATAATGAGGGAATGAATAATGTGCCACATCATAACCTTACCATCAACGCCTCATGCCAAGACCATAAATATCCATTTTGTCAAGGCCTCGTGCCAAGACTATAGTTTGTCTCATGAGACATATCGATACACTGAGGGGATATAGTGGTCCCCACCCAAAACATACTAAGTACAATGCATTCCTCTTATGAACAGAGATAAACCTAATTAACAAATACATTTATATTGAAACTAAAATATATAATCTAAATAACTTTCCCCATACATTAAACAGAAACACTAACAACTCAAAGTAAATTAGTGAATGGTATCAAGATAGAACATCCACATTAAAACTAATCATAAATACTTCAACAAAATTGTGTAGATGATATCATAAGATATAAACCTATAGGAAATAAAATATTTATCAAAGGATGTTGACATAAATAAAGATACTTTTAAATGAGACCATTGATAAATTCTTGAGGAAATAATCCTTAAACATTCCAAAGTGTCTCATACCACCTTGAAATATTTAAATAATAATCCCATAGAATATCATGAGAATAATGAGGCTCTTTATATGATATTCCAAGGGGAATTACATACACCAAATCCAAGGAATAAGTGTTTAAAAATTCATATATCTCATAAAAGTTAAAGTGTGGTGAGAAAATTGTATTTTACTTTGGAAAGAAGAGTTATTTTGGAAAATCAATTTTATTTATCATAAATCTGATTTTAAATATTTATATCGTATAAAATAAAATTTTTGGACATTGATATTACATTTTAGGAATTAATGATGTCCCACTGAAGTGAAATCATGAAAAAAGTGTTTTTAAATAAGCTTTATAAGTAAAATATTTTTTGGCGGTTTAAAGAATTCATTAAGGATATTTTAAAGAGAAAAGGAATTTTTTCATTCATAAAACCAAAAATAAACCAAAATAGATTTTTCATGTTAAAATTAGTGATTTTATAAAGATAAATCTGTCTTAAAAAAGATTATATAATGAACTTCAAAATAGGTAATAATTCGAGAAGTTCCTTGAATTGAGCTTGCATTTCGAAAGAATTTTTGAAAGATTCCTTTAAAAAATGTAACTACCCATAAAATAAAGAAGGATTATTATTGGTAACAAAAATATAGAACATTAACACAGAACATATGAGGATTAAATAAGAATAAATAATAATTTCATTGAGGTGAGTTGAGAATAATAGCAACCTAAATGAAAATGGAGGTTCGGGTAGAAAATACTTAAAACTGGGTAATCAATTAAATTGTATGGACCAAAATTAATAATAATAAATTGATAAATTGAATTTATTAAAATAAATAGATTAATGATATGAAACATCAATGGTTAGTATACATAAACCATTCACAAGTAGTAGTTTTGAAGAAGGAATATCTCACAAAAATAGAAGTGAGATGAAGAAACCCTTACCTTAAGTCCAAAGGTGTTATATGCTTGATCTTAATGACCTGAATAATCAAATTTAGGTTCATTAATTAATAATTACATAACCTCCTGTATATTTAATTGATTTATTATAACCTTATTAAGTTCATTCATGGAATTTTTTATGGGTTAAGTGGTTCAATTTCATTATTCGGGTTCGTTTGTTTCGGGATCGGTATACTTATATACATGAATGGAGAATCGTGTAAAATGATGACGGTTTCCCAGAATTGAAGTTATATGTTATTAGTGGAAATCCATAATTTTAAATGGTTTTAAATTTCATTTGTTTACTTGGAGTAAATATTAATCGTTATATAAATTATTTAATGATAATTGTTTGGGTTAATTGGCGGTTTTTGAACACAAGGAACTCATTTTGCTTTATAAATAAAAACCAAGTGTAAAAGAAGATTAAAAAACCATATATGAGACATAATACATATATTATAGTCTGGTTAAACCATAATAATGGTTTTATGACCAGAATTTAAGATGGTAATAGAAATTGAAAACTCATCGTCCATGAATGTGGTAAATTAGCAAATCTCAGATGGTGTTTTTTACTACTAGATTAAAAGAAGGGTAAAGGATATATTCTAATAACGTATTCCATAAAAATAAAACAATTAAAGTAAATTTCAGGTACTATATTTCTAATAGAATTTGGATGAGTATAGGTGAGGATAGAAAATAAGACAAATGAACGTGAAAGAAAAGTAAAATAATTGAAAAGAGGGATTTACCTCTTGAATTAATCTTCCTTGAGAGACACTTTAGGGGAGAGTATTTGGTCCTTTTATGAGACCGAGGGATGATGGATGTAAGTGAGAATATTTGTAACATATTTTATCAGAATTTAGATAGGGTACAAGTCTTGAGAGGATTTATGAGAAGAGGGAGTGTGTTTGGGTTTTATAGTAGAGGAGTGGAGGGTTTTCTTAATATTTTAATCATTAGTTTATTATTTTTACATAAGAAAAGAAATAGTGATGATTACATGATATAAAATAGTAATAAATTCATGTGAGTTCGAACCAATGGCCATTTACATCATCCATGACTCAATCATGATGTAGAAATTCATTTATTTAGCATATTTTATAATTTATCGAATTTCACTATTCACCAAAAATTCAAGTATTTCAGAAAAATCCCAAAAATTCACCCAAACCATTTTTAGATGTTCAAAATCCAAAAACTAACTCTATTTTTTGAAAATAATTTTCAAAAAATGAGAAATTAAATTTTAAATTAAATTCATTATTTACTTGAAAAATATAGTTGTAAAACCAAAACTGTTTTTATAATACCCTGAAAATTTATCTATGGTCTCATTCCATTATCTTAAAATCATAGTACCAAAAAAATTATTAATAAACACATTTTATGAAAATTAATTTTATTTTAAATAAATTTATTAATTTAAAATTGTAATTAAATATTTATTACTCATAAAATACCAACAATTAATTATTAATTTATAAAATATTCTATTTAATTTATAAGGTTACTAAATTTTATTAAATCTTACATGGGTGAGGTTACTATTCATAAGGGGAAATTATTATTCATATGGTTCTTGTTACTATTCATAAGGGTATGTCATTATTCATAAGGTTACGTTACTATTCACCAAAAATTAAGTTGATTCTATCAGACTCCAAATATCATAATGAACACAACCATGTATGTCCATTTTTTAAAATTCAAAACACATAAGTGGAAAAATTATGTTTATTAGCTAGGTTATAACAAAGTGTCATTTTGTAGGGACTCAGTGTTTCATGCATTCTCTATTAAATTTATTTGTAAATCCCTGGGGTTTTATATTAATAGTGAATATATTCATATAATGATTTAGTATTTATCAAAATAATTATAATAGCCAATATATATTTTTCATATTCATTTAAAATATTTAATTAATAGACATTTCATTAAAAATAAACTTTTTAATAAAATAATTGAATATATATATTAAAAAATTCTTTTAAACAAAATAATACTACATAATATTATTTATATTTAGAAAATTAATTAATTTGAAGGCTATAAATTTTAAATATAATTATTTATAAGTTTTAGTATTGTTAATTAAATAACATAATTAACCTAATTTATTTAAAACTATAAAAAAATATTGGGGTGTTACATATTATCTTTTCAAACATCTGATATGGGTGAGGTGGTTTTCTAAGATCAATATTTTTTCTAAATGTCATCAGTTTAGGGTAAAGGAGGGTGATGTCCTGAAGACTACCTTCATATGCAGGTATGGGCACTTAGAGTATGTGTTTATATTGTTTGGTGTCATAAACTCACCAATTTTGTTCATGGGACTCATGAACTCCATGTTTTGTGAATTCATGGACCAGTTCATAGTCATGTTAGTCGATGACATATTGATCTAGTAAAAGTCGGAGGAGGAGCATATCGATCATCTCATATTTGTATTACACATTATTTGACACCACTAACTCAATGGAATGTTTTCCAAGTGTATGTTTTGGAAATTATTGGTACATTTACTCAATGATGTGGTGTCTCAGCAGAGTTTGTTAGTAGACCCATTGAAATTTGAGGAAATTTTTTCTTGGGAAGTACCCAAGAATTTGGAAGAGGTTCGCAGATTTTTTGGTCATTCAAGCTATTATCAGAGGACTGTGTACAATTTATCTTTAGTTTCATCCCCATTTATAGAACTTACAAAGATGTAACAAGATTTTTTTGGACCAATCAGTTCTAGGAATGATTCTATTACTGAAAGGGAACTTTTTACAGTGCTCCAGTTCTTTAATTGCATGAGTAGGGTGTGATGTTTGAGGTGTTTTTTTGATGATTCGCATATTTTCTTGGAATATTTGTTGATGCATTAGAGGGAAGTGATATCTTATGGTTCTATTTAGTTGTTCCCCCATTATCACAACTATTCCACCCATGATCTAGAGTGAGGAGTGGTTGTGTTTTCATTGAAGTTGTGGTGGAATTACCTCATTAGGGAGTGCTTTGTGGTCTTCAGAAATCACAATATCATGAGGTATATCTTTTCTCAGCATGATATGAATTTTTAGAAGAGTATTTGGTTGAATTTTCTTCAGGATTTTGATTTTGATATCTCTTTCACCTTAGGAAAATATAATTTTTTGGCTAATTATTTGAGTTTAAAGTCATGGGATGATGTTGTTTAGGAGTATGGGGATGTTTAGAGAGTGATGAAGGAGTTAGAACCCTTTCACTTCTATTCAATGTTGGTTAATGGTAGAGGGTTTTTTATAGATGATAGTGCATAATTATTTTATGAAATGGGTGGAGGATTATTAATGGGAAGACTTAGTGTAAGAGGTGATGCATGATCATGTTGGATATTGTGATGCTTCAGTGGGATGGTCAGAACTGGTTGTTGTATCATGAGAGGTTGTTTGTTCGGATAGTGATTCATTAGGGAGTTCCTCATTAGTTTTATATCTAACATTTATAGGTTCAAATTGGAGTATAAAATATGTACCATATATTTAGGATATTTTTTTGGTGGCCTGGGATGAGAGGGGTGGTGGTGGAGTTCATTGAGAGTAGTTTGGTTTGTTAGAAGATAATGGTTGGGAATCATGTTCCTGGTGGTTTTTTTATCATTTGGATGTTTCTGAGTTGAAATGGGATTCTATATTGATGTATTTAGTCATAGTTTTACCCCAATCTTAGGGATGTTTTGATTCTATTTGCGTGATCGCGGATCAGTTGATGAAATAAACTCACTTCTTACCAATAAAGGAGTTAGGCAGAGTGGATGCTTTGGGTAGGAGGTATGTGAATTAGGTGGTAAAGTCTCATTGAGTTATGAGGTCCATTATCTTCGATCAAGATTCACATTTTACCTTGGGAGTATATAGGGTATTGTGGAATGTTTTTCTCACACAGTTATTCCACATCACTGCTCTCCACTTCGAGACAGATGGGAAGATGGGTTGAACAATCTATACATTAGAGGATATGTTACAGTAGTACATATTAGACTTCAATGGATCATTGGAATGAAACTTGACAATATTTGATTTTTTTTATAATAACATCTATCACTCATCCATCGGTATAGACCCATTTGAGGATTTATATGGATGACTATGTCATTCTCCATTGTGCTGGATGGAGGTTTGGGAGGTAGTATTTCTGGGTATCGATGTGGTAAAAAGAGAAACAAATAAGGTTTATATTGTTCATGATAGGATGAAAGTGGTGCCGGAAAAGAATAAGTATTATGTTCATCATAGGAGGAGGCCCTTGGAGTTTGAGGTTGGGAACTATGTGTTCTTGAAGGATTCCCTCAACATGGGTAGTAGAGTTTTGGCTGGGCGAGTAAGCTTTCTCCCAAGTTTTTAGGGCCCTTTGAGGTGTTGGGTGAGGTAGTGAGGTGGCATATCAATTGGAATTTCAAACTCTGATAGAGAGGATCCATGATTTATTGAAAATATCTCATCTTTTCTGGTATCTTCATGAACTCTCATGTCATTGAATAGGGATAGTTGGATGTCAAGGATGATGTGAAATTCATGGATTAGAAATTAGAGATCTATGATCATCATGAGAAATTGTTTCAAGGAAGAACCATCCCATCAGTTCTTGTATTTCTGAGTCATGGTTTCCTGGAGGATAGTACTTTGGAGCGAGATAGATAGATGTGTTCCTGGTACCGAGAGTTGTTTTGAGTTTTACCATGCTCTTTTCGCTTATGATATGATGTTTTGATCTTGTTCTATTATGATATTTGATTTTTTCTTGATGTATTATGTGTGATAAGGTTCTGACATATGGGAATGAGAGGACCTAAATCCTAATCGAGATGATTTAAATGTGATGTGATTAAACTTGTGTGGGTGAGTTAGTTCTTTCCAAAGAGGATATTATCTTGACATAGAGTATTAAATTCCATGATTCTTTTTTTGGTAGTGTATTTTTTTGGTTGTAGTGTTGTTAGTTTGTGATGTGAAGAGGCTGAGATGGTTTTGTAGTGGTTTTGTGGTGGTTCGGTTAAGTACAGGGTGGTGGTTTTTCATTGGGTGGTGTGTTTTTTTGGTGGTTCGGTCAATGTTTTTTTATGGTGGTACCATTAAAGAGTAACAATATCCTTAAGAGGTATCATGCAGGGTGGTTGTTTGGAACCCTTTCCTTATGGGATTGGTTTTGGATTCTCAAGGGAAAGAATCATTTGAGAGGCATATGATGTAACATCTCATGCCTTCCCAACCCATTACATTGTTGGTTTTGGGTGTTAGAGATGTTCCTGAAGAGGATTAATTATTTTTCGTGGTGGTTGGATGTGTAGTGGAGATTCTTTAAGAAATTCATGTTGTTAAAGGAGTACACGACAAGAATTAGTGGTTCATGGATTATGTAACCAACTAGTCTCATGGTTTTCATGTGGATAAGGGGGTAACCTATGAAATGGATTTATGTCATATAATTATTTCATGGTGTGTAATTAAATAAATTCCCATGTGATGTGAATTTCATTAAATGTTTGGATTTTTAGAAAATGCATGGATTTCATGAAATGAATGGGTTACACGATGTAAAACTAGTGGGATCCTAGTAATTTTTATAACCCTTATGGTTGATTATTTTCATTCATATGCACCAATATCTTTCATTTTTTGGTAGATCCCTAGGTTATTTTGAGGTAATTACATCCCCCTTTCCCTCGCCTTGATCTATTGGTTATGGTGGATGCATGTTGGCAGTCAGTGGTAAGACCTTCTCTTCTTCTTGGTTGTTTTATTCTGTTGTTCTCTTTGGGATCCAATATTATTGTGAAGTTTTGGCTTGGGTTTTGATTTTTGTTTTTTAGATAACCCTTGATTCAATTTAGGTTGATCCATGGTTTTTCATGTGGTTTTTCATTTGCAGGAATTTCTTCTTCACCATGTAGTGCTCAACTATTTATAAAATCTTCTTTGAGGTAGGGAATCCCTTATTTTATACTTTTTTGTATATTAAGGGAGGGGTTTACTCTTTTTTATCTATGGGGGATTGTTTTTCTGGCTTAATTAAAGGTTAATAATTCACTAATTAAAATTTAAGTGAGGAAGGGTAATGATTGCTCATGATTTTACAACTTTGATATTATTGTGATGTTGTGTTTTCATGGGTTGAATGCCCCACTAAAAAACACGGTTGTTTAGAGAATTTTCTTATATTGTAGTGGTTTTGATATGGAAAACTTGTTGCACGTGCTGTGATATCACCCAAAAAATAGAAATTGGAAAACCAATTATATTTATCTAATCAAATGGTTACCCATGGATCCATGGATTCTATGATAATTCCTCTAAAACAAATTGAAATTTGATAAAATTCCCTTTATTAAATTTGTAAAAATGTTCTTTGATGTGTTTCAATGTGTGTAAATTCTTGTGAGGAGGTTATGTTTGTTTGCAATGTGGTGTGGGATATATGGCCTGTTTGGCCATTATTTTGGGGTGGTAAGGTTATGGTTTGTTTGTAAATGCTTTTGGGGTGGTGAGGTGATGGTTTCTTTTCCATGATTTTGGGGTATTGAGATAATGGTTTGTTTTTCCATTATTTTGGGGTGGCAAGGTGATGGCTTGTTTAGTCGTGAATGTGTGTAATTAAGGTGAAGGTTTAATGGGAATGATGGTATTCTTGTGATGTGTGGTTGTGTTGTGCTAGATTCCCAGGTAGTGATGGAATAATTATTTAATAATGATTTAAATGGTTGGGGTCTGGTTTGGTTAAAGGGACATAAATGATTAATGAAAAAATAAATTATAGGTTGTGTTCTTAAAAGCAGTTGATCCTTAATAATGAAACAAATGGTTTGGATAATGGGATTGGTTGGAAATGGGAAATTTGGTTTGTGGCTTTAGTGTTGTTATGAATTTATAGGTGGTAGCAAAAGTGGCAATGTTATAAGTTGGTTAGTGATTTTTTGTGAACCCATAGGCCAGGATTTTGTGTGGCATAAATATATATATACTTGTATACTCATTATTACTGTTATACACACCCCACACACTTCAAGCACTATGTACTAAAACCCATATTTTCACATGGAGGGTGTTTTCCAAATATCTTAGTAATGAGGAATGATGGATGCCTACCTACTCTTTCCCACTCTCTCTTTTAGGAAAGTAGATATGCACAAGTTTTGATGGTCAGAGGTATGTTATTACACTATGTGATGTACTAGGTGTTTTTGAGAAAGATGTGATATGACTATTCTATGGGGTGGTGGACGAAATGTTTTCAAGAAAGATGTGATATATCCATGTTTTAGGGTGGATTATATTAGGGGTTATGAATGGTTATAGGAGGGAATGAGGTTGATATACTTCTTATTCACAATACCCTACTACTCTGGTTATGGTTGTGATTCTGTCTCCCAAGTGCCTTTGAGAAATATAAGATGTGACCATGTTGTGGGGTGGTGGCCCAGGTGTCTACGGGCATGATGTGATGTGACCATGCTTTTGGGGTAGTGGTTTATGTTATTCAGAAGGTATAGGAGTTCCAATACATATGAAATTTGTGTGTGATAGAATAAAATCAATGAGAAATAGGTGTGGGGTACACTTTATCAATATGATTCTTATTATTTTATTATACTTAGCTTGTAGGATTTGGTGATCATTTATTTGTGAGGTTGAGATGGACAATTGACCTAATTAGGTGTTGTTGGTTCCACTATTTTCTCATCGGTGAATTAGGATGATTCTTTAAATTCAGCATGAGAGACTTTGGTTTTTATACTAAGTATACTTTTATGCTCATCCTATATATTTAAAATGACTTTCAATTTTCCAGGAGTATTATGTAGACCATTCTAAACATTACTAAATCAGGTCCTTGGAGAGTTATTATGTCACAGCTTTATCTTTTATTTTGGGTATTTACTTTTTTATACTTTTATCTATATAAATTTTATTTATAAATGCATTACAGGATGTTTTTTTCCTTTTATATTATTTCATTGAGTTTATTATGGATGATTCATCTTATCTATCAATCCTATATTATTATAGAGGGTAATGCCTCACATTTCATGATATTTTTATACACTCAGTTCTAATTGCTAAACTGGGGCCTATTAGAGGTAGGACTCAGAGGGGGTTATTATCCCCCCCCCCCCATCTTAGTATTTTTAGTAGGAGGGGTTTGTGACTTCCTTACCCTCAACTAATGATAACTTATTCTCTATTCATTCTTGTATAATACACAATAACCCCTCAGATGGTTAAAAATATCATCAATACATGGAAGTGGGTATCGTTCCATAATCATTATCTGATTCAACTTATGGTAATCGACACACAACCACAAGGTCCCATCATCCATCTTAGAAAATAAAACTAGAGATCCCCAATGTGACTTACTTGGATGGATAAATACATTAAGCTCATACTATTCTAGATTAGTCTTGAGCAACTGAATCTATTCAAGTTATATTATATAATGCAAAATAGAAATCGGCTCAACCCATGGCATCAACTATATCATGAACACAACCTCTCACTCAGGTGGAAGACCTGAGAACTATTCTAGAAACATATCCTAAAATTGATTTACCATTGTATTGAAGATTCCATGGTCGACTCCCCCATTATTAATCCTAATATTATCCACTTAGGCTATAAACTCACCCAACCACTAACAAGATGGACCTACATGGTCTTCCTAGATATCCCATTCCCCATGATAAATGTAAACATCACCCTCTAAGGATGTAAAGTTCACTCTCTTATGATAACAATCGATGTATTATTGGTACCTGAGCAACCAATAAATTTCTATTATTATTTTGAAACCCAAAATCTCAAGTAAAAACAATTTCTAGAAGAGTGGATACCCACCAATCATGAGTTTACACTCCATACGTAGACAAATACCCTCTAATCTCACCCATAAAGGTGTGTTGATCAACATTACCTCATACATATACTCCACCTAAAAACCCAAAACACATACTAATAATCCATATATAAAATAAATTGAGGCTCCTATATCAAATCAGGCACTATAAATAATATAATATACAATAATAGTACTTTACACTATTTATGGTCATGCCTTGACACCACTGGGTACTGGATAAACTACATGAAGTTGACCAGTCCCTATGCCCTAAAATCCAGTAAGAGACCTATGTGTTTCACTACTCTAATGATATGGACTCTCTTTTACTAAAGTACCATTCACACCACACCAACCGGTATGGCCAGTAGAATTCCTACTCTCCACCTGGTATGTGGTTGTATATCCCCTTCCATCACTCTCCCTCAGTCTAGGTCATCCATCACTACTCACCAATCAAGGGTTTCTATAGAACCTCTATACTATTCTCATCATGCTATATGCTCAGAATTCCAATAGTGGTCAGGGAAATTGACCACATATATTTCCTAGCCATCTGCATTGATATAATAATACTCGATCACTACCCTGGGAGGCCAATCATATCCCATGACTACTCTATTCACCATCGCCCTGGTGAAAGATCGCATAACGATGCCTCATACTATAAGAATTCATACAACTAGACTGCTCGAATGAAACCACATGTCTGCTATTAGAATCCTTCTCCAAGTTCCCCTTAATAATGGGATCTTAATCCACCACCTTATTAAACCTATTTAAATGGAAGATATTCAATTAGAACTTGATCCCACATCTAAGTCCATCATAAAAATGCCTCTATGTCACTTCCTCATCCCCTACCAACACTGGAACGAAGTTTTTTTAGTCATAGAATTGAGTATCATAATCCATAATAGACATAGTCCTCTAAGTCAACCTCATAATTTCATATCTCTCTCCTATCTCAGATTCCCCAAATAGAAATTTTCCCAGAACGTTTCCTAGAAATCCTTCTACATAATACCATTTTCTTACTCAGTATGAACCTGTATATCCCACAAGTTCTTCACTAGTCCTCAAAACATATATTCTTCCAACTTGGACCCCATCTCTAGAGGTGTATCTAAGTGGTTATAAATCATGTAGATAAACTCAATCCATAACTATGGTACCTAAAGTCCATCCTTCCTAAAAAACTTTGGAGTATGTTGCAGTTGAAACTCTTGAATCAAATCAAATATACATGGTACTACACACCCTAGATCCCTCTCCCTGAACTGCAAAAAAAATAAAAGTTTTCATGGAACTTATCTTCTCTTATATTTTCTATAACCAAGTGTGGTTCTTGTCTTTCTACCAAAGGTTCATTTTCAATAATGTTCTCCTTCCACCCAACCAGTAAATGTTGGCATTGTGGAATCTCTCTATAATATGAAACTCACTTTCAAGGAACATAACATAAAATTTACAATATTATATCAAGAGTTTTACACTATCAATAGTAGACTACTCTACATACACGAAAGTTTGTAATTGTATCATGATCACTACCCTCAACAACCCCTATCCTAGGATATAAATAATGTTGGAAAAACAAAACATTCAATTTATAACTTCCCGTTTGACACCATTTTTACAAATTAAAACTTATAAAACAATTATAAAATCAAAATTATGCACCATTTTAACTATTATACTTTATCACATTTCATATTTAAAAAAAATCACTATTAGGAACTATTTTCATAAAACCATAAGAAACCCAGAAAAGAGTTTTCATTTCCCACAACCCACCATAGCCTACATTTATGTAAGTTCCTAATATGATTCATGACACATAAATTCTGAGTGACTAAAATAATTCAATCATATATAAACCTCGTTCAATATTGGTCCATGAATAAATATTTAGTAAATATGAACATCACATAAAAACTTTATCAACCAAGGTGAAATAAAATCCAACCATAACAGCTAACATCAAGAAACAAAATCCCACCTTGGGAACTTTGGATTTCCACACACATGGGTTAGATACTCCCATGCATGACATCATTGACAAGGCCCAACACATCCTATTCTCAAGTATACCATTCCAAAATAGAAATAAAACAGAAAATAAAATTTCATCTGATACATATTTGTAACATCTCATCCTGAGAGCCCCAAAACTAGTTCCCAGAGACAATTCTCCATAAGACCTCAAGTGAGCCTCCTTATATTCTATAGGCAACTAAATGTAAGTGATTGTGTAATTGAATATTTGGGTAGACTATAACCACTTTACCAGATTTAACCAAGAATGTAAATCAAATAAATAATTTCACGTAATAATAACCATAACCCAATACATAACAAACCACATGCCCAAAATATGGAATTACCAATAAAAGAATACAATAAAAATCTCATGTCATGGTAATAAAATGTTCCAAAATAGAAACCCATCATAAGATACTAAAAATGACCTCTATAACAGGTCTTGAAAGCATGTCTAGTCCCCTAGTCTATGCTCTATCCCCAATCAACAATCTATCACAAGGACCTTTCCCTTATCCAGTCCTACAAACATGAATTCTACTTGGGTACCCAACAATGGACAAAGAAGGGTTTGGTTAGAACTTAGTAGACCACTACCAATGGTTTCTACAACAATATTCAGTCTAATAATAGTGAATAGTGAGATACATAAAAGAAAAAACAAGATATTTAAAATAAATAGTTTTTAATTAAATGGTTATCAATTGGCCTCATGGATCTCAATTTCCACTTTGTAATAATCATACTAAACCTTCTTTATACTATTCCAAAATTCTAAACTGTATACTATAATAATTTTAATACTTTAAATCACAATGTTATTTATTAACCAATTCAATTGAAATTAGTATACCTTAGAGAATCAGTCGAGGTATCTATATCATGTCCATACCTTAGGATCTTGGAGTATCATTCTGACATCCTAAACCATGAAATACAGTAGTGGAGCATAGATCATCTATTTATCATGATCCAAGGTAGATAATACTTTTTCCAACATCCCAAATATTCCATTAATGACTTTTTCTAAGGTTCATCATCAGTAACATTTTTAACCAATGATAATAACAATGGAGCATATCTTCATTTATCATATTTCCATGGTGTTTAACATTAAAAACTTTACTAAATTACAATAACTAATTTTTTTCATGATTTAATAACACTTATAACCATTAGTCACCCTTTCAAACCATTTACCTGCATGGACATTCCCCTTTAGATGTTTATCACATTTACCCATTAATAAGACATAACTCATTTAACTTATTCAAGTGAAGAAAAACATCTCTTTATACTATGATAATAATACCAATACAATTTATAGTGTTTCAATATCATAAACCCTTTAAAAATTAATTTAACAACTCAATTCACAATTTCCAAGGGACTGGAAAACCCTTGGGGTGAACATAGGCCCTGTCTAAACATCCGTAATGGGTCCAACAGGGGTCTTGAGGGGTATCACACATCATTTAAGGTCCCATTTAACTTTTAATAATTAGAAACATAAATTTATATCATATAATAACATTATCACATGCTCATACACAATATTAACATCATGACTATGGGAAATTTACTTGTAGACCACCTACCTCAAGCACGTAGGAAAGTAATCAACTAACTTCATCCCCTGATTCAAACTAAAAAGACCACCATTAAAAAAATTCCTATGAAAAATTAGGGTTTAGTTTATTTTTAATAGGATAAAGCATCCCACTATATTTCTTTCAGAAAATAGAATAAATAGGATGGTAGACTCACCTAAAGAATTGATTCAAAACTAATGGCACTTCAAATGATGAAGGATCAAAGGATAATTATCCTTGGATATATTGGGAGATCGTGGTTCAAACCACAAGCTACTAGAGAAGTAATGGGAAAAAATATAGTAATAACATCTACATTTCATGGGTACAAAATAGTAAATTCCCCCAATTTTAAGAGGCATAAGGTTTGGTCAGACGGTTGGCCAAACCCTATGCCTACCATGAACCATCCACTATCCAAGAGGAGTTTGAATGAATTGTTTTGTTGGGCCACCCACATGGTTTGTAAAAACACGCTATGGTTGTGTGCCTACCTTTTCCCAAGGGGGTGAAGCCACACGGTCTCCTGGTACATGGCACGCGATTAATCTTGACTGTACGCCAACCATGCGCCATGCCCTGGATGGCCACTTTTCACCCCTTTTCATGTCTTTAACCCCAAAGACACCCCCAAATCCCCTAAAATTCTTGGGAATCATTTTATTAACCAAAAAGAGGGAGTTAAAAAACAATTTAAACAAAACATGCCTCATAGGAAGTCTGGTATCATATATAATTACCCAAATACACTAGGCCTCATGATCTTCTGCAGTTTAATTAAGTGTATCATTTTGTATTAAATTGTGAAATAAAGAGTAATAAAGTTATTTGTTGTCATATTTATAATACTTTAATATCATATTTTTATTTCATTGTGATTTTTATTATATTAAATTTAATACTTAACTATACAGAGATTCAGTATACCTATTAGATATATGTCGAATGACCATATTTCCAACAACCATATTTCTAAGAACCATATTTTCAATAAAAAAATTTACAACAACCATTTCTAAAGTATCCATATTTCATTCCTATATATATAACCTCAGTAAAATAATTTCATTCACACCTCCCATTTCCAAAGTTTTCATTTTAGATCTCACAATGTTATTTCTATTTTCATGGTATTATTTCTTATTTTCATTTTGTTATACAAATGGTTATTCATAAATACAATGGTGGACCAAGGAATATTATATTTATAAATATTTTATTTAATTTAATTTATTATTCCCTTTTAATTTTTATAGTTTTAATGAATTTAATTGTCTTTGATGTGTAATACTCAGTTCATGTTCTTTTTTTTGTAATGTTTTACTATGGAATCTTAAAGTGTCATTAGTTTAAACCATTTCTTATATGAATTTTTTCTAAATTTGTTTCAATTATTTTGAAAAAATGAAAAAAAAATATTTATAATCATAACTATATAGTTTAGGGGAAGAATATACTTCCTAAAAAATGGGTCATTACATTAACCATATTCAAATAGGAGGATTTCTCACTACCTAAAATAATGGAGTTTCAATAAAAATTATTGAAACACTATTCTTGGTATTATTAAATGAATATAAATTTATAGGAGAAATAAAATTAATGTATCACTGATACTACTAAAACACTTGAAAATATTCATTATTTATTGAAAAAGAAACAATAGATAGAATGAATAAGAATATGTAATTCTTTCTCACTACTGTACAAGAGGATGAGTAAGCATAAAAGAAGAATTTCTCAAGTTCCAATTGGGAAGAAGGAAGTAACAATGTAACAAAATTCTTGAAGTATAAATCTTGTAGGTAATTTCTTATTGTTTTGAATCTCTCTGAACTATCGTTATTTTATGAGATGAACATGCACTATCAGGAGACTATGGGGACTTGAAAATTAATTTTTATCTTGGGCTTGTTGAAATACATGGGGTTTTTTCTAATGGATTGAATGATATTGGGTTTTTTCATATCATGTCAAGGACTAGCTGCACTTATTGAATAGTGAACCTTATAAAATCTATAGTTCATTATCTCTATGTTGATTTTGGTGTGTTTTAACAATAAAGTAATTTTATTATAACCCATAATGTTGTTTTTTGAAAATAAAATTTAAAATAAATTTTTACTCATTTAATCACCACCCCCCCCCCAACCCCTCTTAGTGAGTTCATTGATCATGTGGCTCACATTTCAATTTTTATATCAATTATATATTATTTATGATGTTCTTTAATCTGTTACTAATTATTTTACCCATTGTGCTAAGGGTTCTACTATAACAGTAACAAATAAGATGAATATGAAAAACAAAAGATGTGATAGAATCATCAAATTATCCTCTCTATTTGAGAGTGAATTTATGAAGGTGAATAGAATTACTATGGCTAAAATTATTTGTGATATATGAGAAAATATTTATAAATGGAACAAAAATGTATAGAAAGAAAATTTTCAAATCTAGATATTGAAATATAGATATTTGAAAATTATGAATAATGAATCTATTGAATAATTCTTCATAATAATAAATTCTATTATATGAACTCATAGTTTCTTTGGTGAAAAATTGGGAGCCTCAATTGCGGTATAGATGATCTTAGGATTTTACCTAAATATTTATGAAAATTTTTAACGATTGGAAGATAAAGATCCTAGATATATCTATATTTATGACCTTCTTAGTGTTCTCATATATTATGAGATGAGGAGGGATAATACTTCCAATAATATTCAAAATACTAAGAAATATATTTATTTAAAAAAACTAATAAGGAGAAAAATAAGAAGAAAGGAAATTAATCTAACAATGCTGACTCAGAAGAATAGGAAAATCATATGTTTGATGAGATTGTGTCACTTTTCTATAGAAACATGAGAAGGTTTATAGTGATATATAATTGAAATGTTACTTTAAAATGATTCATGTCTAGAGATATTGTAAACATTACAAAAAACTACCAGAAATCAAAGGAAGAAGATGCTAGTGGTGAATAAAATAATAGACCTATAAGGTCCTTTAAATGGAAGACTAGAAATTAAAATCCTAGTGTTGATGGTATGGTTGGTAATTTATATAGAAATAAAAATATAAATTTCTCATCAAATAATGAAGTGATGAGAGTGAAGATGATTGGGATTTTGAGACATATGAAGATGATGATAAGACGATTCTAATTTCTATCATGAATGATAAAACTTTCACTAAGGATACAAGTAGTGGGTTTTTAAGTGAACAAAAAGAAAACGTGATGGTGTTTATGATAAAAATATGGCTGAAATAATATATAATAAAAATATATAGTCCTAAAAAGGATAACATGAACCTGAAAAGGGATGATTAAATCACTAGTAACTAAGAATATGAGCATACTAATGAGTGGTCCATGTTACTGAAATAAATTAATTATATAAATTAACTACATGATAATGAAAATTCCTTGAACATTATGAAGGGATATAATATAAAATTGAATAAATAAAATATGGACATTGGTCAATAAAAACTAGTTAATGCTGATAAATAATTGGGTAAATCTATATCCAATTTCAATTAATATATCCAATGAGTTAGGTAATTATCAAATAAGTAATAGGGTTTTCATTATTATAAAAAACCACCCTCAAAGTTATAAAAATGATAAAAATATTTATCATAAGTATTAAAAAGGGATAATGTTTGTAAAACCAAGTTTGTGTCTAAATCCGGAGAAACATTGAAATCTAGATATTCTATAAACCTAAATTCAAACTCAAAAACTAGGATAACTAGTGACACTGATGAGGCTATAATAAGGCCTATCCTTGTAAATAATATGTTAATATCTTGCATAGGAAAGTATGAATTTTATAGTACCAATTTTACCATGGAGGATTTAAAAATATAAAAATAATGGGTTCGTTCAAAAATAAAAAATCATGAGTCAACAATGCCTTGAATGTAGAGATTGAGTGGGAATCAACACACTAAAATGAGGCATATTGAGAGAAAAGTAGGGAATTCTAGACATAAGTCAGAGAACATGTTTCAAGTGAATGAAGAATTATATGGTTGATGTGACCAAGCTAGTTGAATTGAATATTAATGTTTCAACCTTAAAAACCATAAATTATTAGAAATTAAAATTCTAAAAAACATCATGAAATAAAAAAATAAAATACAATTAAAAGTCCATTATTATTGAGGTTTCTCTTATGGCTTTAAAAGGGGAATGCCCATGGATATTAAATAGTTGATTTTCTTCACTTATGAAGAAATACATGAATCTGTTCATGAATGAAAATCATAAAAAAAAATAAGGCCCTTTGAAATTTGGGATTTATGTGTTACTTATGAAAAAAACATTTTTTTCAATGATTTTTTGTAAAGAAAAACTGGAGTAAAAAACAACTTGTTTATTGATGGGTTCAAACATAATCTGTTAGGTGTTTATCAATAATTTAATAAAGGTGTTGAATATATATTTAGTTAAAAGGGTTTTAAATTCAAAATAATTGAGTATGTAAGTATTTTTGAAATCATAAATTTATATAATAGAAACATATTTTAAGTGGGGTTCTTAAAATTAATGCAACCTATGTACAAAATAAGAAACTTCAATGTGGAAAATAAGGATATTCTATATTTTCCAAAGTAATATGGAAATATTTTATAAAGATAAAGTGTCTATGATTTTGATTATATTATTTGACAAAGGTATCATATATCCTCTGTATGATAAAATGGGAAGATTACTAGTTCTTCATATAAGTAATTTGAGATCCACACATATCACCTCTTATAACTTTTTCATTTGGAAATCTATGTTACCATGATAAAGTAATCAAAAAATGGAGATAATTATTTTTTATTATTATTTTATACACATTTCATGCATAATGTATATGAAAAAAATTAAACTCTTAATATGTTCAAGAGTTTCAAGATAAGTGCTGAAAAAGAATATGTTCACCCCTTAAAGAATATTCAAATATAAAATGGTATTGATTACATGAATGATATATTTGAATGTTACCTAGAGAATCATGGTATTCGTCAGGAACATAGTGAACTATTTATCCCATAAAAATGGTTTATAATGATATAATAATAGAATATTGGTAAATATAGATAAAACAATGTTGATAGAGATTGATACTTGTGGGTATTTTTGAAGATTGTCTATTAAAGTAGTAGTTTATATTCAAAATAATTGATTATATAGAATAAAATGTGACTTGTCACCATATGATATGTATTACAAGAATACCCCAAATTTTATTTGTTGAAGGGTATTTGGAATCACTTTTGTTATCAAAGTCAAAGATGAACACCATGTGATGCTTGATAGAAGAGAAGTCGATGGAATATTCTTGGGTTATCCTATAAATAGAATAGGATGTATATAAAACACCTAAGACAGAATAATGGTCATGGATACAACTGATGTGAAGTGATAAAACATAAAATGTATATAAATACACATAATAGAACAATTTTTATAGGTGATGGAGTTGAATCTAGTACAATTAAATAATAGTATAAAGTTGAAAACAAAATATTGAAGTTCAAAAGTGTTTTAACTTGAAGTTGTTAATTAATCTACCTCTAGAGAATATCCAATAATTTATTCAAAGGATATGAAAATAGTTGTAAGGATAAAACTTTATGAGATATAAAGGAAATAGTTTAAAACCTAGAGAACATTGAGTACAAAATCACATATATCATTTTTTTCATTATTCAAACTTAGATATGTTCAAAAATATATAGGGTATTCCTAATAGGTTGATTCATGTAATGAATAAGTATATCAAACAGAGAATAATAAAAGTATAGAGTTGGTACCCAAACCTAAATATATGAACATAATTAGAAGGAAATGAGTTTCTTATAACAATTTGAATAAAAAAGGTGAAGTTATTAGAATTAATATATACTTATGTGAATGAGATGTTATAAAGTTGAAGGATTTGATTTTGATGAGACTTTTTCATTATTTTCTAGGATTGAAACCATAATAATATTTATTTCTATTCCTTACTAAATATAACATAATATTTTCCAAATGGATGTCAAGCTCTCCATCTTCGATGTTCAGTTGTATGTGGAGGTTTCTATTAAGAAACCTTTTCTACATTAGTAATAAGATTAAAATAATTTTTTTTAATTTAAATAAGGTTGTATTTGATAAAAAATAATCTTCAATATCTTTATATTCTAATATGGCCACCTTCTTGAATAAAATAAAGTTCAAACGGGGAGAGTAGAAAAAAATCTATATATCAAAGATGAAAGAAATGTATCTCTCAATAATGTTTCATATGTAGTTGATATCAATTTTTTTATAAACTATGAATTTGTTTGTGAATATTTTTAAAATAAAATGAATGAGTTGATTGAAATTTTCATGCATGTTGATATGAGATATTTTCATGGCTTCCAAATTTCTTAGGAAAAAGATCATATGTTTCTTTCAGAAGAAAATTATACTAAATAACTACTTATAAGGCTTGGTATGGAGGATTCAATACTAGTTTCTATGCCTATCTAAATAGTAACCAATTTACCTAATGATGATATGGGAAATGAAGTGGAACAAAATGAGTTTTGAAAATTTATTGACAGTTTCTTATACTTTAAAACATCACGGTTGGATATATATATATATATATATTCACCCTCAGTTATAGATTCAAAATTGATCTAAAAATTTAATATCTTATGGCTGTAAAAAAGGATTCTTAGATTCATAAAAATCCCAACTTATTTTGGGTTAAAATATGAAAGTAAAGGAGAGTTTTATTTTTATGTTTTTTTATATATAGATTGGGAAATAAATGTTGCTGTTAAAAAATTTACATGTGATGGATTATTATTTCATAGTGAGATGTGTGTTTTTTGGTACACAAATAAGAATAATTATATGATGATGACCACTAATGAGGTAGATTATATTTCTATAATTCTAGATACAACTCAATTAATGTTGATGAAAACTTAGATGTAAGACCTCATGGTGAAAGTGAAGTTGCAACTTATATTGGGTTGTTAGAATAAAATTTTTATAAACATATCAAAGAATATTGTTTATAATTAAATAATAAAACACATAGATATAAAATATCACCACATCAAGGATCTTGTGGATAGAGATGATCTGAAGATGTAATTTTTTTATAGTTGAAAAAAATCACTAATGTGTTCACCAAAAAACTATATTATGATTATTTTAAAATATTGTGGATGGAAATGGGAGCTCATTATCCCCTATAATATGGATATATTATAGAGTTCCTTCCCCTTTACCACCATATGTTTTAGAAATTATTTTTAAATGGGGATAGGTAACAGAATAAATATTCTTGTGTCTATTTCCTTATGTATTTGTAAAAATTACTTATAATGGGGAAGGAAAACACTTTGTGTTAGTTAAAAATATATCCATGTCTCTTATTTAGGTGGAGAATATATTTAGGGAGAGTGAAGAAGGTATGATATGATTTCATCCTTTGAATTTGTGAATTCTTTTAACTTTTTTTTTATAGATGTACATATAGGAACATTTTTTATAGGGATTGAAAAGTTAGATTGAAGAGAAATATATCATGGAGTGGCTTAATAAGAATCATTAATTTATGGATAATATGATATTGTTATTTGATATTCTTGTTATTGATACACTGAATTTTCTCAACTGGCCTTGGAATTATTAGATGATGATTTATTGATGTTTTTGTTAATTTTTAAGGTGATTTATATTCCTTGGTTGAATATAAATTCTAGAGTGGGAGATTCATTTGACTATATTTGAACATATTTGGTTTTGAAAATTAATGAAGTGGATGTGGTCTATTATTTTGGGTTTTTTTCATAATGTATAAATCATATTCAAATTTAAATGTGATTTTTGTAGTGATTTTATTAAATTAAATCAAGGAAAAATGTTTATGGATATACAAAAATTGTAATAATCATATTGAAAGAGGTGTTGAAGTTTTTGGGGAAGGGTATATATTGTGGCTTGGCCTGATAGCCACTAAAACTATTTCCCTATCCAATTGGAGACATTGACTCAAGCATTCCTCTCTGTATTCCATAGGATTATGAATAATAGTGAGGGTCTAATGATGGTACAGCGGGGAGGCTATAACCTTCAGATCAGTCAAATAATAGAAAATGAATAATTAATAATATAAATAAATAGAAGAATATAATAATAAATAGACAACTATACTAATTCCAAATAATGTAACCATTCATGAATATGTTGAGTCATAAATACAACCTGTAATAACACAATAGGTAATATAATAAATAGGTCTACACTAAAAAGGTAATAAATAAATAATATAATATAACTTCTTAAGGTATCCCGACAACATGATTAGCCGCTACTCCAAAGAACCCATTCCTAGTCCAAGTCCCAAATAAAAAATAGCACTGAGAATAGTCCAAGGTCCTCACCTAAAATAATGATATTTGTTCATATTCCAAATAGTGATCCAAACTGGGTGTGAAATAAACTCAATTAGACACCACTAATAGCATCTAATTCAATCTAACTTTTGAATATGAAATTAATCAATAATGAGTAGGTATAATAATAAAGGAAAGAATTATGGTAAATGACATATACATAACCCATGTTGAGCTCAAGTTCCTCATGGAACACCTAGATGACCATACCTACTTCATCCAGATCTAGAATATATTTGAACAGTTAAAATTCTATAAATACACCTAGAATAAGTGAAGTGGGAAATAAATAGGATACATGGCTATGATACTAGGAATCCATGTGTAGCACTAGTCTAGGGGACCCAAGGTGAACCAAGGTATCCAGATATAATGTTGATCATATAAGGTTCTATATGTTCTATGATATTAAATATTTAGAAATCAATAATAATATAATATTATATTACCTATGATCCCATAAAAGGTATTTCATATCAGTAATAAATGCATCACTCATGGCTTTCCAAAATTTCATTTAACCTATAAACCCATCCAAGGAATTCCATATTAGGAATCGAGATGTTGTTCAAGGTGTAGAATAATCTCATTTACCCTATGATCCCTTCCAAAGCATTCCATATTAGGAATACAAGTGTCACTCAAGGTGTAATGTAATATCACTCAACCTATGAAACCTTCCAAGGAATTATGTATCTGTAATCGAGGTATCAATCAAGATTTATATAATCTAATTTAACCTATGACCCTATACTAGGCATTATGTATCAAGAATCTAGTTATATTTCCAGGTATAACATAACATGTTGGCACATTTCATTTAATAAATAAATATTCTATGGGAATATCTATTCTATAATTTTAAGTAAAGGACATGTAATATAATACATACCATTATCAATTCCAACCATGTAATTGGACCATTTCATTTATAAATAAACTACAAGTCCATGGAAAGAACCCATGGATCAACATAATTCATTATTATACATTTCATTAAACAAATTACAATTTAATTCAGTATATTATTTTACATCTCAATTAAAAATTAGAACCCATATTAGGAGGTGGTTTGGTCACAAAAGATTTTATGAATGTTATAAGGTATTTAATGAACATGGCCAAGGGTTTTTTAACCCAATTGAAAGGATATTATAAATTTGTATATAATAAAACTCACCTTAATAGGTATTTTAGGTTGAGTTGATCGAACTCCAACCATGTTAGGGTTCTAATGAAAATCAATGATATGATCTAAAGATTTAATTTAAGGTATTTTTAATTTTAGTAGTAATGCTAGGAAATGTCTAGAGTCCAGTATAATGGTACATTTTATAAATGATGAAACTTTAATGGAAAACATATAGAACACCTATATTATACTAGGTATGCTACACTCACCCATTATTAGGCTTTGATTAAAGATTAAATGAGATAAATTGGAAGAATATGAAAACACCTAGAAAATAGGGCATTTGATCTCACATGGAAATAGTATTCCAAACATCAATATAATGGGACAAAAAAATAAAAAGGAATGATAGACTGATCGATAGTGGTCCAAAGAATAATGGAATTGGATTTTGATGACGGATAAATGATATACCACTCTAACTAGAGAAGATAAAGAGGGTGAGCTCCCATATCTAGAGGAGGTGTTATGCATGAATAGGGAAGGATAAAGGAGGAGGAAAACTTAAAAGATGAATGGGAAAATGGTATTTTCATCCTCTTTAAATAGACTCATGGATTGGACTCATAGTTTTTAAAATCATGTTCTAACCATGCAGTGCCACTATCCAAAGAGACACCCCCTCCCTCCCCTTTTATATATAGGCACACAGTTTGACAAATCATGTGAATCTCATGCAGTTTCCCTCTATATATTTCCATAAATACATCGCATGGTTGTGCAGCCTCGGGTTCATAGCTTGAAAAACTATGTGACACCCTTTAAGGTCCAAATAGTTTTCTAGGACCTTCCTCGCTATTTAGAAGAACTGTGTGGTTCATAAAAATAGGTCACATGGTTGTATCTCATGGTTAGTACTAACCATGTGTTAACCATGTACCTAAGGTTTCCTCTCCCAAAAATTAGTTTTCAAATACTGACACTTGTAAAACTCATTAGGAGTCCCAAGTTACCAATTGTTAAACCCTATATAAAAACAATACTTTAAGGTATTCAAAATCTATGAATTACATTCTATATTTCGGTTTAATATTTGTCTCATCCACCAAATGAAATAATGAAATTCCATTGAAAATTCCAACAGTTCCCAAGAAACGGGATCTTAAAACCTCCCTATCTTAGAACTTCTCATCCTCAAGAAGCCCCAGTAGAAAAATAGAACATCACCCAACCTACATGGGTCATGATTTTCAACCCAAATTTTTGTATTTAATTTATGAATTCCCAACACACCTCTAAGATTAATTTTAAGTTTATATTATTTAAGATACTAAAACTCAATCCAACACTTATAACTACTATTTAAATGCTAATATTGTGCCTACCTAAGCCTTTATAAGCTGAGAAATGATCAAATCATTATCTCTTTCATCAACCAGCCTATGGTTCTTCCCACCGTATGTTATAGCTTTAAATGGCCAATTCTGATTCATGGTACTTCCACCATTGGAATTTCCTATATAAAACAATCCTTTGAATCCTGGATACACTCTTGGAATGATTCATAAATTGTAAAATATGATCATACGTAAGGATAATACCATTTTTCCTTGATTAAATCCAAATAGTTAAATTCAAATCGACCTATCCTAGATTGGTTGTGTCGGCTTTTCCTTGAAAAACCCTAGACGACCTTTACACTGAACTCAATGATGCTCACCAAAGATTGTAACTGAAATCCAATTGCATATCGTGGACAAACAATTTCTTTATCATTTTTGTCACTATTTCAATTTATGAACACTTGTACATTACTGATCTAGAAACCTAGGATTGTCACACTCTAACCATCAACCAAACCTGATAGTATGTCTGTGGAAGCATCGATATCAACTACTAGAGTCCAAGGATCTCATCCAAGGCATTACATATTCTATAGTTTATAATGGAAACAGAGGAAAACATTCGATACTTCCGCACATCAAAACCACCGACTGAACCCAAAGGTGGTCTCTCACCAGGCATTCGAGTCAAAGAATCATCTAGTTTCCATGATACTTTTCAAGGAATTCTTACTCAATAATCTAAGTTTCACTCAGTATAAACCACACCAATACAGATATCTAGTTACATTACCATATTCTATCATAAAAAACCAAAATATTTTTTGATGTCCCTTGAGACCATGCCTAACATTTACCAATAAATCTAGTCATACATTACTCCGTTTATCTAACGGAATACAAGATCCAAAACAACCATCACACAACCAGTCCTAAAGCCCTAGGACCCTTATCACATTAGGGTCAACCACTAGTAACTGATGTTATTCTCCCTGCCTTGGGATAATATTTATCATCACACCAATGAAATTTTTTCCTCACTACCATAGCCCATGATTCATACATAATGAATAGCATGTATAAAAACCCACTCATCCCCAACCACTAATGTGAACATCATACATCACCCATCCCCACTTCTTGATAATGGTTCCCAAGGAATTCACAGAGTTTCAGAACATAACAATGGTCACCACCCTTAAACTTCTAATGGTGTATTACATAGCATCTAGATTATTTTAAAACCACTTCTCAGGCAAAATTCTCTATGAGTATATTCATCTAACCAAACATGCATTGGTTGTAATTATTTATCCCAATGTATATAGTATTATCTCTAAGCATACTTAGTATCATGTTAAGATATTTTTCATGATTTCTACTTGACTAGGATTACACCAATATAATACATATTATCCATTCCTAGTCTATAGATATGGATATCATTTAATTCACTATAAATTCCTTCGATAAATATGTATATCTCTTATTAATCCATGATTCATCAAAATAGGCTATACTTTCCTTGAAACAAACCCTATAATGGAATCTCTCTTTGATGTGTGACAAGGTTCCACTATAGTTCAACCACCTAATGACCCCGATAAAACTACCATCTTACACCTGCGGAAATTTCTTAAAGGGTTATGCCCCCCAAAACCTACCCATCATATTCAACATGATGAAAAAAAGGAAATATCATATCACCTTCAAAATTTTATCACTAAAGCTTAGATCAATCCACTCCAGACTAACCTATTTAAGATACTCCCAAATTAATAGTTGAAATTTTAATTAAGGTATCAATCATGTTATCTTAGATCCCAAGGTAACCATGATTGATCAAGAACAACCACCAAACTCTAACCCTGACTCTTGACATTAATTAATGGTTGGGTACTCAACCAACCACCTTTTCATTATGTTTCATTACATGAACAGATGTGCTACTGACCCATAAAACTCCTAGATCACTTATTCATATCAATATTGAATCTATAATTTAGACACAGTTTAAACTCAAACCTATTTTTCAAAACTCATCACTATATCTGAGACATGAAATATCAAATTTTATATCTCACTAGTTTTTAGAATATTTTTGTGTCATTTATAATGGGTCTTTTAAGGTTGTGTTCCCTCAAATTTAAAGGAAACACTTCTCATGACCAATGTGATGATCCCCACCTTAGGAGGGTCCTGGTCATTAATTCATTGAAAATGTTAACTCATCTCCCAATACATGCTCTATCACCACCAAATGTGGTTCCATGAAATGGACAAAATTCTTATATCCATAATCAACATAAAATTAAATAATGGTCAACCACTTGAAAATGTGTTAGTATAGGTTATATATCATACCCATGTGTGACACTCTTATCCAGTCACATTACTAAATACCATCGTATGAGGCCTAATAAAATTATTTGGGTATTTTTATGTTTTAAAATTTAATATAGATTTCATGTAGGTATCTATTTTACCAAGAATAATAAACTATTTGGTCCTTTGGGATGTGATTCCTTGTATCTTATGCCAATGTAATAAAGTAAGGCACCAACTTTGGTCTACTTGGGTTTGGGTCGTTATAGTTGGTATTAAAGAAAACATAGTATAAACCTTGGGAATTAGATTTAGAAAAAAAAATTGTGGAATAAACCACATTCATTAAGTATGTTTGAAAATTTTATTTATGTAATAATGCCTTTTCATTTTAAGGAAATATTTATAAATGTAAGGATAACCGTTAGGGTTTATTTGACCATTGAATTTAAGGTAATTATCGGTATTTATATCATTAGGAATACAAAATGAAACATATGAGAAAAATTTTGTGGTTATATAATTTATTAAATATTGAATATATTTAAGTTGTTTTTTAGTATTACTATAAAATTTTGGGATAATATTAATACATTTTTAGAAAAAATAAAACATGCGGGAAAGGAAATAATCCATCACATCTGCAAGTTCATGAGGTTTGAAACCACAACTTAAGGGTGATAAGGGTGCAGTTCCTACCACTAGCCTACGTGAAGCCCTAGTTAGAATGAAATTTTATAGTTAAAATATCTAATGTATAAAGGTTTTTTTTATTTTAGGGATACTTGTTTTATCAAATAAATAACCTTGGACTTTGAAAATGATTTGTTGATTAAGTGATTAAAATTATTTCAGAAGACGATTTCTATTTTTGGAATCCTATAAGATTAAGGCACAAAAAATATTTTGAGGAATAAAGGTTGAATTATATTTTTTATTCAAGTATGATTTTATTGTTGGATTATGTTGATTCTGGTTATTTATAGAAATGGTTATCATATCTTGAAGATTATGTGATTTAGGCAATTAAATTCTTGGTATAAGACCTTAATAGTGATTAATATTATTTGGAAGTCTATATGATCAAATTGAATTTTGGGTCTCAATATTAGTCTATAATATTTTTTGAGGAAGGATGGTTTTTTTTTGAATGATATATATTGAACTTTGAGTATTACATTTGAATTTTGAAGATTGAAGTTGGTTTTAATCATATAAAGGTTTATTATTTTTAGGGAATTATATTATATTATCCTAACCTTTTTGGTTTTGGTTAATTAATATGGAAATTAGGAATATATAGTTATACATTTTTGGATATTTTTATCCATAGAAGTCAATTCAAAATCTTCAGGCATGAAAAAATCAACATAATTACTCATCGTTTGGAGAAAAGGATGAGTTTGTTGTCAAAAACAATTAAAGGATGAAACTCTACTTGTTAAATAAGTATGTTTCCTTAAGTTATTATTCTAATATGTAAATGGATTCCTTAACCTTAAGAAAATAATTTTTAGACAAAACTTTATCTTTTTTCTTCTCTTACAAAGAAATCAATGGCCTTTTAACCCATTATGGGTTTATGGTTTTGTGATTGTCAACTTTATCATAACTATGTTTTATAACACTCTCAATAAAAACTCGATAGTTATTTTTCTCTTCCATTCCCATGTTTTCCTAAATGGAAACCTAGAATGTGTTATCTCAGGTGACCTTCATACTTTCCTTCCTTTCTTTTAAAGTGGAAGTTTTATCAACCCTTGTTTTGATGTGGGATTCCAATAAGGGTATATTGATTAGGAAAACATTAGTTAGAAAACATGAGTTCACATTTAGAGGACAAAATTTATTAAATGGTTGATAATTTAACATCCCAATTTTTTAAAAGAAAACTATGTTCTATAGCATATGTGATACACCACATGAAGCTTAAACGAATAACTAAATAATATTATTTAAATTTTATCATTATAATAGAGACATTAGAATGAATAATATGAATAGAATTAACTGAATTATGAAAATATGGTATAAAATGTATATATAATTCTTTTACCAATTAAATATAAATGAGTGTAAAACCATTTTAAAAATAAAAATAAATCTTTTTCTAAAAAACAATTTAAATTCGCACAAGTGTGTTTTATACCAATAAAATAAACAAATAACACTTTCTGGATTATATTAATATCATATATATATATATAATATTCAATATAATTTTTAACATTCATCCTATGTGTTTTCTAGATATTATATAAGAAAAAATCCAATTGTATGGATAAAAGATGTTTTTTTATAAAAAAGACAATTTTACCATCTTTTGATGGTGTACTTGTATTAAATATATTTTTTGACAATTTTATAAATTATATTTGAAAAAATAAACTTCTTATTTGAAATAGTAATATAAAATTTTAATTTTATTTAATTCTTGTTATTTTTTTGATATGTTTTATGTTTTGTTGAATAGTGAAAAAATACTGAATTTTAATTTAAAATAGTTTTTCATCTAAATAATTTGTAGTTTTTAATTATATTTTTGGTTGGTTTTAAAGTATAATTGGATCAATTTTATATGATTTAATCCAATTTATCTCATTTTAATCAATTTTACATTGAATTTGGATATAAAACATTTCAATCTTTTGAATGTTTTGACTTTAAAAACACATCTTCTCGTTCCATATACATTATTAATTTTAAATTAATTTTATCCAATTATTTGTTTTCAATTTGGAAAATTTTATTCCATATATTTAATAAAAAGTTCCAATTAGTTAAATAGGTCCCTTTTATTTTTTAAAAATGCGTATTGTAACTTTAGTATTTTTTTAAAATTACTATGGTTAAGGGTAAATCGGGAAATTAAGGGTAAAATTAATATTATAAGTATTATAAAATTACCATAAAACTTGTAGTAATTTTATTGGATGATTTATTTTCAACCAAAAACATTCTTGGTCTGATTTTATGGCCTCTAATTTCCAATTGGATTCCAATAATCCTTTTTAGTATTTTTTTCTAAGGAAAGTCCAATATGTCATACTCATGTTTTTAATATGTATTACTTTTTTTATATGTGGTTATTCAGAAGATATATTATAATATAAAAAGTTGTTTAAAATTAAAAACTTTTATCTTCATCATTTTAATTTTGAGTAATTAAATAATTACCATAAAGTCATACACAATGATGTTGCGATAATTGTTTAATTAATAGAAATATCAAATAAATGATATTTAAAACATTAAAATATATATAATTTGGGATAATTTGTCACGACCCCCTTCCATCAAAGATGCCCCTCCTGAGCTGGCAATGGTGAAAGGGAGATAATGACCCCCGAGTCCCGCCTCCAGTAGGCCCCAGGGTGGCGACTAGCACCAAGGGTATGTGTTTATTTTTTTTCAATCATGGGAGGCATTACCCTTTTTATAGTTAGGATCGGAAATAGGACAAGTCAACCACCAAAAAGGAAAAAGAACAAAGGTGCTGAAAAGAAACCCAAACCAGTCCCATATGCATGTATAAATAAACTGAAACAGGTACAAGTACAAATAAGCTCAAAGTACAAGTGAGTACAGTACCAAAAGAAAAACAAGAAAACAGCAACTGCACAGCTCCCACTGCCTGACTAGTAGGGTCCCGCACGGCCCTGGTAGTCCTCCTGAAAACCTGAAACAGCGTAGGGTGAGCATACAAGTATACTCAGTAGAGAACCTAAAGCTCTCGTGCAAAAGTGGGGAGACACCCTAAGGTCCCGTGAGAAAACAGAAGAACCAGAAACTAACAAGGAAAAACTATCCACCCAGCCTCACTGGTCACACTCACCAAGTAACACAAACAAGTTTAGTATATATATAGAACAAAAGTATTGGGTACCCCGCACCATTTCCCACTTAATTAGATGCTTCTCTTCCTAACGGTAAACGTCCTGACGCTACCACACTCTTCCCGCCCGCACACACCTGGGCCAAACCACGCATCCCGCCCGCACACACCTGGGCCACAACCACTAACCCGCCCGCAGACACCTGGGCCTCATCCCGAAGGTTCTTGGGAACGGTAAGCCTGCCCGAAGAGTCTTGGGCTAAAGGTCGCCTCAAGCCATCACAGCCTATGGAAGAAGGAGCAGGAAGGAGCTAGTAACTAAGGGGGAACACCCTCTCCCATAAAATGGGAGTGTTCGGCACTAGGTCCTTGACATGGGTGTGGTGCGACAAAACACAAAGATATAATTATATATATACATATACCAAACACACAGCCCAACCTATGGCTTCTTAAAAAGAGAAACTGAGCATGTGCCTTGGCACTGCTACCACGAAGCATGCATCAACAACCAAACAATCATCCCCCAACCCCATTTAGTTTTTCATGTTTCATGCAATAGTTTAACAAATTATTACTACTGGGCAACTATCATCCAGACAAAACCTTTCACAAACATATCCCTACCATCCACAACCAAGGTTAGGTAAAACGCAATCAACCACATGCCATTTCATTTACAAAAGATTATCACAACCATACAACATTCCATCATTCATTTATTTCAAAGTTCCACACATAAAACCCTTTCCACACACAAAACATTTCCGTATTTGAAAACACCTTTTACTTCAAAACACATTTCATAATCAAACAAATTTCATAAATAAAGGCATTTTCCAAAAAACAACCAAACCACCAACATGTTCATTATTCCAACTTTGTTCAACCGGGGTGATCACACAAGGTTTTCATTCTCATTTAATCAGCCAGTCTTTACGTGCTTATCCATTTTCCATGTTTTAACAAAACCAACCACAACAATTCAGATATCAATTGCGCACGCAAAGGCCACCAACGGCCTTGATTTTAAGTAGGCAAAGGCCTTTCAATCCAAAATCACAATCAGAAGATAAAGAAACTGGAAGGCAATAGAAACAGCACAAAACCCCAAACCCTTCTTTATCTGGTTATTATCTTTATTTAAATTTCAAATGCATCCCATGGAACAAAAGAAATATATCCCACCCCGCATGTTGCACCAAAAAGAGAGACGAAGGTAAACCCCTAAAAAAACATTATTAACACGTCACCATTTATTATTAATAATAATTATTATTTTTGATGTTCGCCGCATTGACCACATCAAAAAAAAACGTTTTTACAAAGTAATCGACTGGAGAGGTCTGGGCCATTACATTAGATACCTCTCAAAACATTCTCGTCCTCGAGAATTAAAAACTGACCCAGAAGAAGGAAAGGATCTGAAGAACCACTCCACAAGATACCTCTCAGGGCTCTCGTCATGACATGGAACCAACCAACATCTCTATGAGTTAGGAACTCCCTCTCCTATGTCAAGATACTATCAGCTTTAGGCGGCACTAACTCGCCTGCACGGGTTTAATCGCATCCTCATTAATGCGTCTTGATTAAGGATCAGGTTTTTCCTTTCCCATATATCCGGACAAGCCACACACTTCCCAAGAATAAGGAAAAAAGATCTCACATCCAACAAGCCAACATTTTATATATCAAAGGTACAGGGTAACACCAACAAACAAAGGAAGGTACAAGTCAAAACAACCCCGGGTACTGAGCGCGCATCTGGGTCTCCCGCTCCCAAGTGCTCTCCTCAAGGCCGCCATGCCTCCACAACACACGAACCAAGCCGATGGTTCATCCACGGAGCACTTTCTCCTTGCGATCCTCGATCCTGACTGGCCGTTCCTCGAAGGTCGCGTCTTCTCCCACATCTAGCTCTCCCCAGTTGATGACATGAGAGTCATCATGTAAGTACTGACGAAGCTGGGAGACATGGAAGACGTCATGGACCCTCTCCAACTGATGTGGTAGGGCCAGCTGATATGCCACCTCGCCAACTCGCCTCAACACCTCAAAAGGTCCGATGAACCTAGGGGAGAGCTTACTCCCCTTTCCGACCTCCGCTGCCCCCGTCGAGGGGAAACCTTCAAGAACACATGATCTCCCACCTCGATCTCCAAGGGCCTCCTCCGACGATCAGCATAAGACTTCTGCCGATCCTGAGCTGCTTTCATCCTCTCCCGCACTAGCTGGACTTTCTCCATGGTGCTCTGCACTACTTTTGGTCCAAGAGTACTAGTCTCACCAACCTCTTCCCAGCAAAAGGGTGAACGACATGGTCTTCCATACAAAGCCTCAAAAGGAGCCATGCCGATAGTAGAGTGGAAGCTGTTGTTGTAGACAAACTCTACTAAAGGAAAGTGTCGTACCCATGATCCTCTGAAATCCAGAACACATGCTCGCGGCATGTCCTCCAATGTTTGGATAGTCTGCTCTGTCTGTCCATCAGTCTGAGGGTGAAAAGCAGTGCTAAGGCGTATCTGGGTGCCAAAAGCATGTTGTAACCCCTTCCAGACTCGTGAGGTGAACCGAGTGTCCCGATCTGAGACGATAGTCTTCGGAACTCCATGAAAACGCACCACCTCATCCACGTACCTCTGTTCTAAGGTACTCACAGGTCCTGACTCCTTGATGGCCAAGAAGTGAGCAGATTTTGTCAGTCGATCCACCACTACCCAGATAGCATCATGCCCGCCCTGAGCTCTGGGTAGTCCTGTGATGAAGTCCATCGAGACGTCGTCCCACTTCCACTCGGGAAAATCTAAAGGATGCAACAAACCACCAGGAACGCGGTGTTCAGCCTTCACCTGCTGACACACCAGGAATTTAGCCACAAACTCTTCCACTTCCCGTTTCACCCCGGGCCACCAAAACTATCCCCTTAGGCCTTGGTACATTTTCGAAACACCTGGATGTACTGCCAAGGATGAGCTATGGAACTCATGAAGGACTTCATCACGCATCACCTCTGGAACAAACAACCTTCCATGAAAGAGCATCCGATGTCGGCTGTCCTCTGACCATCCTTCCGGAGCGTTCCCCTGATCGACACGATCCCGCAACACTTCCACCTCAGGGTCTCCCCACTGAGACTCTTCCACTTGCTGCAACAAAGAGGACTGTACCGTCATCTGAAACAAGCAGCCTCTAGCACCTTCCACCCTCGCATCCAAGTGCAAGGCAGCCAACTCTCCCATCGCCTTCCAAGCATCAGCAGATTCCCAAACCACTTCTTGATGCGGCTTCCTGCTCAGGGCATCAGCCACAACGTTTCCCTTACCTTCAGTGTACGAGATCTCAAAGTCGTAGTCTTGGAGAAACTCGACCCATCTCCGCTGTCGCAAGTTCAAGTCACGCTGGGAGAAGATATAGCGCAAGCTCTTGTGATCGTTGAAGATCACAAAGCGCTCCCCAAAGAGGTAATGTTGCCACAGCTTCAATGCGAACACTACTGCTGCAAGCTCCAAGTCATGGGTGGCATAGTTCCGCTCGTGAGGACGCAACTGCCTAGACCCATAGCAGATCACACCCTTCTTCTGCATCAGCACACATCCCAATCCAAGGCCAGAGGCATCACAAAACACCTCATACAAGGATCCTTCCTCTGGCAACCTAAGGATGGGAGCACTAACCAACTTCTCCTTCAGGTAGTCGAAAGATTCCTGGCACTGCTCATTCCACAGGAAGACCTGATTCTTCCTAGTCAAAGCTGTCAACGGAGCAGCAACTCGAGAGAAGTCCGAGACGAACCTCCGATAGTATCCAGCCAACCCCAGGAAACTACGAACTTCTGCCACTCTCTTGGGTGCTGTCCAAGAAACAACTGCTTCTACCTTCGACGGGTCCACTGACACTCCATGCTGAGACACCACGTGCCCAAGTAAGTGTACTTCTTGCATCAGGAACTTACATTTTGACAACTTTCCATAAAGCTAATGGTGCCGAAGGACTTACAAGACAGCCCTGAGATTCTCAACGTGCTCCTCCTTTGATCTTGAGTAGATCAAGATGTCATCGATGAACACAACGACGAACTCGTCCAGGAACTCTCGGAAGACAAAGTTCATAAGACCCATGAACACAGCTGGTGCATTCGTAACCCCAAACGGCATCACTACAAACTCGAAGTGCCCATACCTGCACCTGAAATCTATCTTTGGGATGTCACTGTCTTTTACCCTCAGCCGATGATATCCCGACCGCAGATCAATCTTAGAAAACCAACATGCTCCCCTCAGCTGGTCGAAGAGATCATCTACTCTCAGAAGGGGGTAACGGTTCTTGACCGTTACCTGATTCAGCCTCCAGTAGTCTATGCATAGCCTGAGACCACCATCCGCCTTTTTCACGAACAGAACCGGAGCACCCCATGGCGACACACTGGGTCGAACGAAACCCTTCTCCATCAGATCGTCAATCTGAATCCGCAACTCCCGCAACTCCGAAGGTGCCATCCGATAAGGAGCCATCGAGATCGGACGGGCACCTGGCTGTAAGTCTATCCAAAACTCAACATCACGTCGAGGGGGTAGAGTCACAACCTCCTCGGGAAAGACATCGAGGAATTCCCCAACAACTTCTGGAACATTCATCATCTCCGTATCAGCTGGAACCGCTGATATCCCACCCAACAAAGAAAAGAGAGGCTTCACATGCCGGCTTCCCACCTGATAGCTCCTCTCGCCAACAAAAGTCACACGCTGTCCATCCATATCGGAGAACATGACTCTTCTCCGGAAGCAGTCGATAACAGCACTAATAGAGAACAGCCAGTCGATGCCTAAGATGACGTCGTATAGCTGCATCTGTAGCAAAAGAAGATCTCTAATGGACCGATGTGGTCCCAATGTCAGCTCGCATCCCCGACAAACACAAGACAAACGGGTCTGACCTCCAACAGGCGTACTCAGTACCAGGGGTATAGAAAGTCTCTCTACGTCTATACCCAAAGCATGGGCTAGACTGGGTGCAACAAAAGAGAGAGAAGCTCCTGAATCGAACAAGGTAGAAACAAGAGTGCTGAACAAACAGATCGTACCTCGTACCACCTCTGGTCCCGCTGGAGCTGCCAACTCTGCTGCGTGCAACTGTCCACGCCCAGCTCCTCTGCCTCTCTGATGTCGACCACCTCCACGACCACACCCTGGTCGAGGTCCCTGAGGAGCACCCTGAGATCGACCTCCTCCTACAGGGTCTACCCTCGGAGGGCCCTGCTGCTGCTGAAAGGGCCTCGATGGCAACTGCTGCTGAGGCGGGTACTGATCCTGACCACCTCCACCGTGCTGAGCTCTGGTCGGGCACTGACTCCAGACGTGCCCGAAACCTCCACAAGAAAAACACTTCAGTCCAGGACTCGAGAAGGAAGGACGAGGGCCTGAAGACCTGAACTGGAACCGCTGGGGCCTGGTCCCCACCGGCCTGAACCTGGAAGGTCTGGTCGCAGGAGGTCTTCTACTGACTGCCTTCCCCTTCGACGGACCCGCCTGGATCCCTTCTCGGGGTGCACCTCCCTGCAAGTGCATCCTCTCTACAACTTTCGCCTTCTTCTGTACGGCTAAGTATGTCGGAAGGGTGAAGGGGGTCACAGCATACTGGAGAGAAGGACGAAGCGCCTCTTCCAAACGTCTCGCCCGAGACTCTTCATCCGGAAAGAGTTCTGGAGAAAAGCGTAGGAGATTCTTGAACTTAATTCCCAACTCTCGAACAGTCATACTCCCCTGCTGAAGGGAGAGCAACTCTTGATGCTTTTCCACCTTGATCAAAGAAGAAAGGAATTCCTCTCGGAACTCCTTTTCGAAGTCAGCCCATGGAATCTCTGCCTCCTTCCTCTCCCCGAGGTAGAGCATCCACCATTGGCGCGCCGCGCCTCTCAGCTGATTGACCGCTAGGGTGACCCAGTACTCCTTCGGAGCACGGATCAAGGAAAAAGAGATCCCTAGCTCTTCAAGCCACCCCTTTGTCTCCAGGTCCGAAGTACTTCCCTCGTACTTCTTGAGAGTCTGATGCTGGAAAGAACGGAGGGTCTTCTGCCACTGGCTGTCTTCCTCCTCTCGATCGATCCTCAGTTGATCGATCGCCTGAACCTGCTGGGCCTCGGCCGCCTGAGCCACCTGGGAACGCCGTCCAGGTTCCATAGCTGTACGGTAAACAAGGAAAACCTAAGCCCGAGTAGTAAGGATATTTCTCAAGGGTTCATTTTATCATTTTACTTTATTCCCAGAACGCCCCAAATCAAGTAAAACACAAACATGATGATGCATGTACCTTTCCTAGGGTTTCTACCCTAAAATCATGTAGCCTCACTTGGTTGTTCGGTAGGCTCAGAGTCCTTGCATCGGATCACGGGGAGCCCTAAAATCCAATGTCCTAGACGGTCTTCCCTGGCCCATGTCACACACCAAGATCAGCTAACACTGTTTCCCTACCATCCCATGCAATCCTCACTGTGCCTAACTCCAGACTCCATCCTATCTCTCAACCATTCCTTTGATACCATTCTGTCACGACCCCCTTCCATCAAAGATGCCCCTCCTGAGCTGGCAATGGTGAAAGGGAGATAATGACCCCCGAGTCCCGCCTCCAGTAGGCCCCGGGGTGGCGACTAGCACCAAGGGTATGAGTTTATTTTTTTTTCAATCATGGGAGGAATTATCCTTTTTATAGTTAGGATCGGAAATAGGACAAGTCAACCACCAAAAAGGAAAAAGAACAAAGGTGCTGAAAAGAAACCCAAACCAGTCCCATATGCATGTATAAATAAACTGAAACAGGTACAAGTACAAATAAGCTCAAAGTACAAGTGAGTACAGTACCAAAAGAAAAAAAAGAAAACAGCAACTGCACAGCTCCCACTGCCTGACTAGTAGGGTCCCGCACGGCCCTGGTAGTCCTCCTGAAAACCTGAAACAACGTAGGTTGAGCATACAAGTATACTCAGTAGAGAACCTAAAGCTCTCGTGCACAAGTGGGGAGACACCCTAAGGTCCCGTGAAAAAACAGAAGAACCAGAAACTAACAAGGAAAAACTATCCACCCAGCCTCACTGGTCACACTCACCAAGTAACACAAACAAGTTTAGTATATATATAGAACAAAAGTATTGGGTACCCCGCACCATTTCCCACTTAATTAGATGCTGCTCTTCCTAACGGCAAACGTCCTGACGCTACCACACTCTTCCCGCCCGCACACACCTGGGCCAAACCAAGCATCCCGCCCGCACACACCTGGGCCACAACCACTAACCCGCCCGCAGACACCTGGGCCTCATCCCGAAGGTTCTTGGGAACGGTAAGCCTTCCCGAAGAGTCTTGGGCTAAAGGTCGCCTCAAGCCATCACAGCCTATGGAAGAAGGAGCAGGAAGGAGCTAGTAACTAAGGGGGAACACCCTCTCCCATAAAATGGGAGTGTTCGGCACTAGGTGCTTGACATGGGTGTGGTGCGACAAAACACAAAGATACAATTATATATATACATATACCAAACACACAGCCCAACCTATGGCTTCTTAAAAAGAGAAACTGAGCATGTGCCTCGGCACTGCTACCACGAAGCATGCATCAACAACCAAACAATCATCCCCCAACCCCATTTAGGTTTTCATGTTTCATGCAATGGTTTAACAAATTATTACTACTGGGAAACTATCATCCAGACAAAACCTTTCACAAACATATCCCTGCCATCCACAACCAAGGTTAGGTAAAACGCAAGCAACCACATGCCATTTCATTTACAAAAGATTATCACAACCATACAACATTCCATCATTCATTTATTTCAAAGTTCCACACATAAAACCCTTTCCACACACAAAACATTTCCGCATTTGAAAACACCTTTTACTTCAAAACACATTTCATAATCAAAACACTTTTCATAAATAAAGGCATTTTCCACAAAACAACCAAACCACCAACATGTTCATTATTCCAACTTTGTTCAACCGGGGTGATCACACAAGGTTTTCATTCTCATTTAATCAGCCAGTCTTTACGTGCTTATCCATTTTCCATGTTTTAACAAAACCAACCACAACAATTCAGATATCAATTGTGCACACAAAGGCCACCAACGGCCTTGATTTTTAGTAGGCAAAGGCCTTTCAATCCAAAATCACAATCAAAAGATAAAGAAACTGGAAGGCAATAGAAACAGCACAAAACCCCAAACCCTTCTTTATTCGGTTATTATCTTTATTTAAAGTTCAACTGCATCCCATGGAACAAAAGAAAAATATCCCACCCCGCATGTTGCACCAAAAAGAGAGACGAAGGTAAACCCCTAAAAAAATTATTAACACGTCACCATTTATTATTAATAATAATTATTATTTTTGATGTTCGCCGCATTGACCACATCAAAAAAAACGTTTTTACAAAGTAATTGACCGGAGAGGTCCGGGCCATTACATAATTAATGTCATCCAAAAAAAATATATTATATATACATATTATGGATTTATTAAAGGTTTTATTTTGAATTTATATTGTGTATTTATATTTTAAAAAAAATCAAGTAATGAATAGTGTCAAATTTTAAATTAATATTATTTTAAAATAATTGATTTTTTATTAAATGATATAAAATTCATAAAAATATAAATATCGACCAACTAATTGGTATAAGGCTTAAAATTTCATCCATGAATCATTTATGGGTTTTTTTCATTTTATAGTAACTATATTAACCCTAAGGGTAAAAAGCCAAGTTATCATGGTAAGTGATAACGGGTTTAACTAAGAGATTAACTAAGGGTTAAAGTCAATCTATAATGGTAATAATGTAAGCTAAACTTGTCTAAAAATTATTTTTTAAAATTATTGTGACCCATCCTCAACTTATCTTTTAAATATCTCACTTTGGAACCATTTTAAATTTAATATTAATTTATATTAATTTAATATTTTGAAACATTCCAAAAGTGACCCTCACAACAATTATAAAAGGAAACCTATTCCCTCACTTATTAACACCACTTTGAACCTTATATATCGAAAAAAACTACCCCTTTATCCTACTAACATACTTATCCAATTTCTAGAGATCCTGGTCTTTCAAAAATACCAACCATGGATCCCTTAAGAAGAGACCTAAAGGATACCACCGAATAAGAGGTAATTGTTTTTACCACCTCATCCAAGTTAATTTATTCTTATAATTTATCTTCATGTGTTGATTCCATACCAAATTAATAAATATACTATGATCTATAGGCTTATATTTTGTTATGGTTATGGTAAAATCATATTCCACCTTTTATCAGTTCTACGAATAATGAAAACAGCATGCGTGCGTTTCGTACGGCTTACCGTCTCTGTAACATGGTGTAATTTGTTTTTTATCACCACTTTACTTTGATGGTTATAATAATGGAAATAATATATATATATATATAATTATTATTTTATTATATTTATTCTAAAAATAATAATATACCATAAACTTTTTTATCCTTTCACTAATTGATGGAATGATATTGTCGCTTGTGTGTACATAGGGCCTACCGTATCCACAACATAATGTGACTCATTTTCTATATAAAACATTAAAAAATGGATATAAAAATATATTTAATGATTAAATTTGATATTTATAAAATTAATATAATTTTTCAAATGTTGTATATATATCCTATGAAAAATAACCAAGATATTCCTGACAAAGCATGCATGGGAAAAATGAAACAGTTAACACCCGAAACAAGGGTAACAATGATATATTATTAAAAAAATGATAAAATGATATGAAATATGATATTATAAATATATATATATATATATATATGGTTCTGGTATAAATTAATAGCATGATTCAAGCCATTATACAGGAGGTTAAATCATATCCAACAAAAGTAAACAACTGTAAGGTAAGGGTTTTTCTCATCTCACTTTTATTTCTATTAGATTTGACTTATTCACCACATATTTATTTTGTGTGGGGTACTTACCATTAGATATATAATATCATTAATATATTTATATTTATGGTATTAAATGTTTCATTTGATACTTATTTACATATATGGGTCGTATTATTCAAATATTTCAAAGTGTAATGGGACACTTTGGAATGTTTAAAGATTATTTTCCTTAAGAATTTTTCAATGGTCTCATTTAAAAATATCTTTATCTATGTAATAATAATTTGTTCAATCTTATAATTCACTGATGTTTATATATTATGATACCATATACCATATTATATTAAATTTTTATGATTATTTTGACTGGTTATATACAACTTTGATATCATTCACTGTATCACTCTAGATGGTTTGTGTTGTGTCTACTTAAGGAAAGTTATTTACATTTTGTATTATAGTTTCAATACAAATGTATGTGTTGATTATGTTTCACCACATTTATATAATGAATTTATTTGACTTATTAAGTGATATTAGGGGCCCTCTATATCCCCTCAATACATCGGTAGGTCTTATGGGAAAAACTAGTTTGGGTATTGGTCGAGGCCTTACATGTTTATATGTGGTGTCTTTAATTAAGCCTTGACAGTATATTTATGATATTTGGCATTATTAATTCCCTTATTATGATATTAGTTATTGATATTCCATGTGGTTATTTGACTAGAAGAATATCCATAGTTATGTTTCACTCTCATGTGATTATTTATATGGAATTCATTGATCATTTTTATTCTGACCATGTTATGATCAACTTATTGATTAAATGTAATGTGTTTCAATTAATCACCTTTCCATAATTGTATATTATTATTTAGGATAGATTCTATTGTATGCAAACCCTTACTAATCATCTTATCGCACCCCTTTAATATGCTTAATTTTTTCCAGTATTCCAAGATGTTTATTATAACTGATATACGGGGTTACACAAAGGGGGGATAATGGAAGACTCAATGAAATTATTTGTGTATTTTTATGTTCTAAAATGTAATATAAATTTTAAGTATGTATCTAGTTTACCAAGACCAATAAACTATTCAGTCCTTTGGGATCTTATTTCCTTTATATTATTCCAATGTAATAAAGTAAGGCACTGACTCTATGATATTGGGGTCAAGGTCATTACAATAATAGAGGAGGAATAATGAATAATATAAATAAACAGGAGAAGATAATAATAAATAGAAAAGCAAGATAATTCCTAATAATTCAACCATGCATGAACATGTTGAGCCATAGATATAGGCTATCATCACACAAAAGGTAAAATAATAAATAGGGATAGAATAAAAATGAAAAATTAATTAAAAGACTCCAACTCTAAAAGTTATCCTGAGTAAAAACTTAGCCTCAACTCCCAAAAACCCATGCCTAGTCCTAGTCCATAATGAAAAAGAGCACAGAGCACAGTCTAGGGTTCAAACCAACAACCAAGAGATCATTCCTAGTTCCAAACAGCAGCCTGAATATGGTATGAGATAAACTCAGTATGCCACCACCAACAGAGTCTAATGTAATATAGTACATAAATATAAGATGAATAAATTGTGTGTAGTTAAAATAATAATAATCAGCAATGTAAATGACATATACATAAACTATGTCAAGATCAATTTCCTCATTTGACACATGGATGACCGTACATGCTTCAGGCTGAGCTGAAATATCTCTAAATAGTTAACATTTTATAAATACACTCAGAATTAGATAAGTATGAATGAAATATGATCAAGGGATATAAGCTCATGCGTCTATGTGTAACACTAGTCATGGGGATCCAAGGTGAACCAAGGATTCTATATATATTATTGATCATATAAGGTTACATATATTCGATGATATTAAATATTTTGGAATAAAGCATAATATAATATCATATTAACTATGAGATCATCCAAGTTATTCCATATCAAGAATATTTGTATCTCTCATGGATTTCTACAATTTATTTTGACCTATGAACTCATCTATGGAATTCTTTATTTTGAATTTTTGTATTGTTCAATGTATAGAATAATCCCATTCAACTTATAAGGCCACCCATGGAATTCCATATTAGGAATCTGACTATCACTTAAGGTGTAATATAATATCACTCAACTTATAAACCCATGAAAAGAATTTTTTATCAGGATTCTAGGTATTATTCAAGGTGTACATAATCTCATTAAACCTATAAACCCTTACAAGGAATTCAGTATCATGAATCCAGGTATCCTTTAAGGTATAACATAACATGTAGGCACATTTCATTTAATAACTTAGAATAGGCCATGGGAATATCCATTCTATAATTTTAAGTCAAGGACATGGAATAAAATTCATACCATTATCAGTTTAATCTATTTAATTAGACTATTTCATTTATAAATATACTAGAAGGCCATGGGAAGCACCTATGGATCAATATAGTTCATCATGATACATTTCAATAAAAAAACATCAAATTTAATTTAGTTAATACTTTTACACCTCAATTAACAAGATGATCCCACATTAGGATGTAGTTTGGTTTCAAAGGCATTTATGAATGTGTTAATCCATTTAATGAACACATCCAAGGGGTTGTTTAATCATGAGGCAAGGATGGAAGACATTAGCATATAATAAAACTCACCTTAGGAGATGGGTTGGGTTGATTTTGTAAACCTTAAACCTTGTAATAGGTCTAATGACCATCAATATTGTGATCTAAGGATTTAATTTAATTTATTTTGTATTTTATAAGCAATGTGTGGAAATGTACAAAATGGAATACAATGGTGCATTTTATAAATGTTGAAAATTTAAGGTAAAACATGTATATTACCAAACTTATACTAAGGATTCCTCACTCATCCATTATCAGGATTTGATTCAAGTAATAATGATAGAAATCATACTAATAGACAAATTCCCTATAAATATGGAATATGAGATCACATGGAAATCGCATTCCAAAAAACAATATAAATTGGGGGAGGAAGTAATAGGAATGAGGGACTAGCTGAGGGAGATTATTTGAGACTAACATCATTATATTCCAACATTGGATAAAGGTTATACCACCCTTCCTAGAGAATATGGATAGGGAGAGCTCACATGGACATTGGTGTAGCTTTTCATAAATTGAGAAGAAGGGAGGAGGAAAACTTAAAGGGGGTATGTGAAAAATGTATTTTATAAATATTTAAAGAGACGCACAATTTGGCTGCATGGTTTTTCGAATCGTGCACTAATTATGTGGTTCCATTGTTTAAAGGGATGCCCCCTTGTGTGGTTAGGTGAACTATTTTACAAACTATATGTAACTCATGTGATTATCCTATGCATTTTTCTACAGACACCTCACACGGTAGTGCAGCCTCAGGTGCATGGTTTGAAAAACCATGTGAAACCCTCTAAGGCCTTTATAGTTGTCTGGGATCTTCTCTATGGTTTGTAAAGAAAAATTAGTTCATTAAAATAGGTCTCACAGTTGTACCTCATAGTTAGTACTAATGATGTGCCAACCGTGCTCTTAAGTTTTCCACTCCCAAAAATAGTTTTTCAAAGACACATGCTCCTGAAACTCATCCAAACTCCTAATACACCTCTTAGTCTATAAACCTTATTTAAAAATAACATTTTCAAGTGTTCCATATCTTGTAATTACATTATAAATCTTGGTTTAAGAATTTTCTCATCCACCAAATGAAATTCTAAAATTCCATTAAAAATTATAACATGTCATAAAACAAGGGATCTTACACTAGAATTGGTTTCAGGAGGTCGTGATTTTAAGAGAAGAAAGTTTGTAATTATTCAGATTAATTCGGGGATGGTATATTAGAATGTTTTCAATGTATTTGGTCCACTGACTATGAATTCACATGGTTAATTGAATTTTTTCATATATTCAATTTAACACTTATTGAGAAATAGAGAATGCTACCTCATAGTAGATATGCATGGTTGATTGATTTGTACATGAAATTGAACCACTGACCATTTCATTTCATGGTCGATTGAATTTTTTTGAATGGTCAATCTAACACATAGTGAGAAATGTAAAATTCTTCCACACAACCCATCCACATGGTTAAATGATTTGTACATATGGTAAATCCTCATGGTTATTCATATAGTCACATGATCGATCCACTCAATCTATCTAGATAGTGTGTCTTATTCACATTATTGATATTCCTTACTATTATTTCCATATTTATATAATTATTTATGGGTCACCTTTATGAAAACTAAGTTTTCATAACACACATATTCTGAAAAAATTAAAATATAGTGGTGATTTTGTGTCTTTATTTATCAATTATACATCACAAAATGATTTTTATTTTATCCAATAACATTTCATCACACCAAATTAATTTTTGTGAAGAAAATTTTTTGTTATTCCCCATGTAGAAATTTCATGAGGTAAATATTAAATCTTCTATGATCAAAAACACCGAAAAAAATGAAATGTAAAACATTTTATTAAGATAAATATAACTATTGTAATATAGCTAGTAAATTGGTTGGTATAAGTATAAGTTACAATATTTTTAAATCTATGAAGAATTAAATATGAAGGTTTATTTTTAATATCAATTTATTGATAAAACACAATTAGTATAGCTAAATAACTAGTAATATCTTTTTGTGCATAACAATGGTTTTCTCTCAAAAATTTCCTTTTTTAGAGCTGTATATATTTATTTTATGAAACAAAATATATTATATTTTAATTATTATGAAATATATTGTTTATATTAATAATTTAATATCATTAATTTAATTTTTAATTGATGTGAAATAATAATAAAAATATTAAACATCTAAAAAGTAATTTTCTTATAAAAACAGTTTTAATTATATTTTATATTTATATTTAAAAGTTATGCTTCCAAATTTTATTATTTCAATTTACAAAAATGATATTATTTTATTTATTCAACATAAAAATATTATCTTACTATTAATTTTTTATATTTTTTTGAAAATATTTATTTTTAGGTAAATAGTAGAAAATACCATTTTAAAAATACTAAGATTTTTATAACATCATTAGGGTGTAATAATCACATAAAATTCTGAAAAAAAAATTTCATTACTATATATTTATTTTATAAGTAAAAATATATAATTAAAAATATTAATATTAAATTTATAAACTATATTTTACATTTTATAACTTATGTTATATTTTTTTGAAAATTGATTTTATGTATTATAGAAAAAAAATAATTTTTTTTTAACTTCTATCAATTTAATATTATGAAATGGTTTTCATATTTTGTTAAAAATACAAAAAAATTATCTTATAAGGGTAATTTTTCAGTATGAAAATAAGTTATTGATGGTAAAAAAAGATATTTGTGGTAAAATTAAATTATGTTAAACATTAATACTACGGAGAAAAAACCTATAAATCATTAATACTTACCTAAAAACATGTGTTGAATGTTTTACTAGTCCCACACTCTTCCCATACCAATTATTTCCAAAAAAAATTATCCACTTTACTTGAATAGTGACTAGTCCTTTCATATTATTAAAAAAATCCTATGCCCCTCACCCCACTTATAAAAGGAGATACCTACTACCCCACTTTTCCCCAAACCTTAAGCCATATGGTTTGACGAAACTCTACTAACATCACTCCAAAACAATCATAGACATGCCCTATGGGTTATGGTATCCTCAAAGTATGACTCTTAAAAGGTCTAATCCATGTTGTAATGGAGTTCATCCAAGGAGTAGGGTAAAAATTTCCAAATCACTCTTTTTTATTTCTATTTATTTAAGTCTTCTTATTATGAATCAAAGTCTATTTTACCATATTAAAATAAAAAAAAAGTAAAATTATTGTACATAAATTTTATTATACTGATGGAATTATCATTATTTTCCTTCATACCTTCTCTATAGAAGAATGAAAATTTCATCCCTATGTATATGTAGACAATAACCACCATGAACTGCATATTTTATTTTAATTATCTATATACATGGAATTTTATAAAATATTATTTAAAAAAATATTATATTTAAAAAATAATATATTTAAAAAAATATTTAATATTATGAAAAATAAACCATTTTATACCTTCCCCTCATTCAACTAAAAATGAAAACGTCATCTATGTGTATGTGTAGACTACCTCCCCCAAGGAACAACATGATTCATTATTCATCTAGGCCTTATAAAAAAGGTTCTAAAACTGACGATCATCGTGAAGTAATCTATTCTTATCAGTAGATTACCCAAAACATGCTCGTCATGGATCTTTTTCTAACAAACCATTAACACAGTTCCCATAAATTAAAATTTAGGATGTATAAATAATTGATACAAAATTATTTAAATATATTTTATAATTTTTTAATGATTAAATTAATATAAAAAATGGGATTCAATATTTTTGTTATGAAACATGTGTCAAACAGTCGGAATTAAAACTTCTAATAATTAAAATAAGGGATAAAAATATAATGAATGTATAGTAAATTATTATACACAATGAGTAAAAATGGTTATAAATATGAATATTTTCCTAGAATGAGTAACTAATTTATTTATATTTACTATTATAAAGAATAATTTAGTTTCCTGGAAGCTAATAATTAAGTTAAAGGTTTTCATCGGAATTTTACTTCATCGAGTCTTATTTTAGATTATGAACCTCTTTTAAATTATGGAATATGTACTAACCATGTGGATTAGTTTATAATTAATTTATTTTATCAATGTTTATTAAATATCTATTTCGTGTTTTATCTTTTAAATTATTTTTATTAAAAATTTACAAAATCTATAGGGGTTTCCTAGGTTCAATTTTTCTTCATTTAGATATAATTTTTATTCACCATTCATTATATTTTGTGGTGTAAATATAACCATTGGATGTATATTCAATATAATTATAATGAAATTAAAATTATTCACCCATCCATATTAAGTTAAAACTTTGATATTTTTTTTATTTTAAAGGTAATGAACTTACAAGGGTTTCTTTCCAATCATATTCTAAAGTCAAGATTGATATAAATGAATGTATAAGTGAGGAAAATTTATGAGAACATTATATATAAAAACTAAACCATTTTATTCTCCTATGGTTATTATTATTTTTTATCATTTCCTTTATCAATTTCATCCCCATGGGTAAATAATTTACCTGATGTGACATTTGTAATAGAAACTAACCCCACCTCTTCTTTTCGGATGGGAATTATCCACCTCTATATCCATATTCATTTGATGATTTTATTAATATATATTCCATAATATATTAATTTATATTTATATTATATTTCATTATAAAATTTTTATAATAATTTTTTAATATTTTCCACATGTGTTTTTTATACAACTACCCCTTTTAATGTTTTCATTATACACTCATTTTTCACCATTATGAGCATACTTCATTATGAATATCCCTTTCCATGATTTAAAAAATTGTTTCCAAATTATTTTTATATTTAATTTTTTTTTAAAATAAAATGAAATATTTTTATATTTTATAGAAGTAAAGGTTTTATTTTAAAAAGTAATTATTGATTTTAAAAGGATTTTAGAGGCCTTTGATTTTAAGAAATAAGTCTTTAGTGTTTTTATACCTCCTCAAAAAAAAAATTTAAATCATATTTAATTTAAAAAAATTGTTTTCATAAAAAATTTATTGGTTTTATAGGATAATTTAAAAAAAATATCATTCTAAATGTATTTCATTTTAAATAAAACATTTTTTTATATTTTACAATAATTTCATAAAAGGAATATTTTGTCTTGTCTTTCAAAGTGAATTATCCAATAATCATAAATAGGGGGTTTACCTATGTCAACATCCTTTTATATTTATTATGTTTCACTTGAGTTATTTTATTATGATAAAATACTCAAAATATCTATGGATTCCCTATTAAATGTTCTATGAATGAATTCATAAAACTTATCTCTTTTCCATGGGTTAATTAAGTAATATTTAAATATGAATATTTTTATATTCTCTTAGCACACATATGTATTATTTTAATTATGTGATGGTTGGGCCTTGAATTTTATGTCCCTCCAATTCATTGGGTAAAAATTGATATCTAATTATATATTGTGAATATGAATAGAGAGTATACCCAACCCCCTATTGAGTATGTCTATCAATTGATGGGTGGCTTTGGATTTATACAGCCCTTCAATGCATTTGGTAAAGACATATATCACATTAGTTAACATCTCAGGGATTGGGGAGTAAACCCAATACACTATTGGATTTTTTCCACTATGTTTATAGGATTTTTGGGTAAACCGGATCTATTTTGGGACTTTAGAGACTATATGATGATAGTCTTAGTGGTGATCCTTGAAAAATTAAATTATTTTTAATAATTATTTGTGTTCCCTGATCTTATTTTTTTTAACTTTTTTATGTTATGAAGACTTCTGTATTATGTTATGCTCATATTATTATTCCTTGTTTTATTATTGATGATCCACATTTAATTGGTTATGATTTCTTAATGTTATCTTCATAGAACTTTACTCTACTCTCATACCCCTATACTTATCTAATACTCACTTAATATCATCAATTTTTATCTCATATGATTAGCATTACTAATTATATTAGCTCACCCATTTCTTATGTTTCCATTCACAAGGTTATAAATAAAGTTAAATGATAAGTCTTAAAGGCTACCATGATTGAATAATATTTGATACATATATTTAATATTTTTCATAAATAATTTTATTATGTTATTAGTCTCCAAGATAATAAAATATTTCAATTACCAATATTTACTAATATTATGATGAGATATAATATTAATGTTAAATATATACAAGTTTAGCTGGGATATCTCACTTGGTATCAAAGAAAGTATGTAAAGAATTTTTTTTTCATCAGACATGAGAGTGTGGATCTAGGGCCCAAAAGTTGGTATAAATATAGGATTTAGTTACTTTTTAGGATTCAGACTGTAAATCCTTGGTGATTACCCTATAAGTAAATATAAATATAATAAATATAAAAAAATAGAAATTTATAGACTGTGTGGTTTTATTAAAATTGCATCACCTGTCAGGATAAAAACAAGTGGATATAGGCTCTATAATAAATGAACCTAGGGGTAAACCCCAAAAAATGTTGGTGGAGTATTAACTCAATCTTCACTTGGTGCATAATAAAGTGGCTTAATTACACACCAGGTTTGAAACTCTATTAGGATATTTTATGGGTTGATTCACATGGTCTTTACATACCTTTATTAATGAGTTAAATTTAGGTTATAGAACCTAATAAGAATATGACCATGTAAATACTACGTTAAAATGAATTAGTTATTGGTTTATCCAATAACATAAGATATTAATTGAAAGTATCATAGGTTGAAATGATGTTATCATAGTAGAAGACATTTTATTATTAATTTTTCATATTTATATAATTATCTAATTATATTTGATGGGATATGGACAAGAACCATCATGGAAACCCTAGTACTCTCTTACCCGAGCCAGAACTGACATAGCCTGAAGGGTGTTCCCAATCCCCACAGGTTGGCGAGTAGAACCAAGAATGATACAATATAAAAGAGGTAATAGTTTCTTCCACAAGAAAGAAGATGATAAATAAACAAGTCGATATTATCAAAACTCCAAAAATAGATAAATTCACCAGAAATTTAAAAAAATTATATCAAAATCCCAAAGCAGCACATCGCTAATGTACCAAAATCATTGGATAAACAACCAAAGTCTCAATGGACACATCACTCCAATCCTAAAGAATCAACAATAATAACCACCTATAAGTGGTTCTTTCACCTATCTCGAACTTGGAAGAAGGAAATCATAAACACCCCAAGGAAAAGGTAGGGTGTGATCTAAAATTTCTATTAGGGTCTCACCAAGTGTTCCATAATAAGATTCCATAATAAATAAACCAAAATATGATTTCAATTTCAATAAAATAGACATGGAAGTCTAATTTCATATTTAAATCAAATCATTATTTTTATTTCAAATGATGCAAAAATTTCACATAATTGATTAAGTAAAGATTTTATATAAAACAGTTTGTATAAATCACTAGACATGTGTAAAGAAGATTCAAAATCAATGGAATATATATATTAAAGTAATCACATCAATAAAAAATTTCATCTTACATATGGTATGATAGATCCTATTTATAGGATCCTCACACTCTCATATCAGTGATCATGGTAATACCCACCCCCACTTAAGGGATAATTACAATCATCCACCCCCAATTAAGGGGGAATTACAATCATTCACCCCCACTTAAGGGTAAATTACCAGCCAAACCATGTTTAGGTAGTGTTTTCAACATCAAGAAATTGCTCGGTAATTACCTTCCTAGCGTACTTGTCCTAAATAACCCACTAACTACCCAGGCCCCGATGTTCTCAATCAATAAATAAAAACTTATAGATCATTTCAAAATGGTTTAAAATACAATTACCCCATTTTCAGTTTGAATATGCCAATTTCAAACTCAATACCAAATCATGAATTTTTCATCAATTCATTTCATTCCCTTTTCAAGATAAAACTTGTCCAAGGTTTATATCAAATCAATTTAATCCATTTTTATCAAAATAAATTTCACAAATCAATTAAAAAATTCCATAAATTTTAAAATCACATTCTTCTTTCTAATTCCATTGGAATCAGGGGTTTTCCACAAAATTCATGTCAATAAAATTCCAAATTCCAATTCATGCCAAATTGGGATTTCAGAATTTAATTGAAATCAATTCCAATCAATCAAGAAAATCAAGGGTTTAAATTAATGTAAAATTTCAATGGAAACACCTACCTTTATTCATGGTATCATGAAATCAACACCTACTGTAGGAATTTACAATAAATAATGATGGAAATGGAGATGTGGAAAATGATTCTAGAGTCAAGATTCAAAACAAAGTATTTTAAATCCATCAAAAACAAGATGATATAACAAACCCTATATAAGAAATAAGGAGTGATTTGGAGAGAAGGGATGAGAGAAGATCACTTACTATAAATGAATCAAATGTGGTTTTCCAATATTTGAACCTCTTTGTAATAGGTTTGTATACGATAAAAGGGATTCTTGATAGCTACCAAGACCTAGGAAATCATTTAATCCTAAGTCAGTTTCAAGAAGGGTTTCATATGGGGTTCATGAATTTTTTTAATAATTTTCAAAAATAAAAATACATGCTCACATGGATAACTAGGAAGGACCACACATTTTTTCAAACTGTTCCCCCTAATTGTGTGCATATATGATGGGGTTCATAGTTTCTACTATGTGGTAATATGGTTGTATGATCTTTAGAGTATCTTATATGGCTATACTTCAAATATTGGGGTGAATTGTAGTTTAAAAAACCTTTAAACTTGGAAAAACACAATACCACTTAAAGTAATTTTATAGGACTCAAACTTCATCTAATTATCAAAGTGAATAATTAGAATCAAAATGAATCTAATTAATATAAAAGTGTATTATTATTTTATTTACAATTATACTAATAAAAAAAGTTGTATATAAATATAATTATGAAGAATTAATTTCTATAACATGCACACTGGAATAAAAACTTATAAAAACAAGCAATACAATAGCTGGTAATAGTAATAATGACATACAAGATATATTAAAAAAATTAACTCTTTTATATTTAAGATTAAGTTAGTCAATAACCTTGACTAATGGTATCCATAGTTTGATACTTGTTGTAAAGTATATCTTTCCTTACTAGGAAATCCCATGGTACGATAATTGGAATAAGCTCTGTCATCCTGTCCCTGAAATCCCTCAATAAGATGATCAATATCTATCTTCCTAGCCCTGGAATCCCTTGATCTGATGGATTGGATTCACCATCTTTCTAACCCCAAAATGCATTCATTGTAACAATGATCTGACATAGAATACAAATTCAAAATTTCTAAAAGAAATAACCTGACAAGGATTCCTTAGAACGACAACTCTATAGAATTTCAAAAACTAAGAATGAGCACTTCAGGCTAAGAAAAATTCAAAATAATTTAGTTGTAAAATTAATTATCTCCAAACTCTTCAAATAAATCTTTATTTATAGGAGAATATCCAATGGTTATATTTCTGAGTTTTTTCAACGACCTCGGATAGTTGGCTCTTGAAAAATCACAATGCTCTATTGTAACTGAATGTTTGAATTTTTTTTTAACAACATTATAGTGCTAAATATATTCCTTGTGATAGAAACAATTCTATTTATTCTGATTATAAACATAGGATAGTTATATGGACTTCCTTAAGTTTTTCAATACAATAATCCTTATGAGGGTCAGTCTGATTGTTTCAGTACCAGAATCAGTCTGATGGTTTTGAATTTTTTCAGTGTGATAGACAAGACAAAACTCTAACTGCTAGAATGATTAATGTTAATTATGATTAATTGGATTCACTCTCAATGATATGTTTATAATGAAGAATAATATATTTATATTCATAATACATTAAGGGTTTTTCTATTTATAATAAAAGAAAATGTTTTCTAAAAAAAAATACTAAAACACTTGGGACATAAAAAGTTAGTAAAAAATATTTTAAGAAAGTGTTTGTTATTTCAAAAAATAAAGGAATGGAAAAGTAAGAAGTAAAAAATCTGACTCAACAATCTTCTACTTTTTGTAAAGAACAAACAGAAAAACATAAATGGAAAAATAACGTGAAAAACTTATAGTCCATTGTTATTTTAAGATTTATGAATCTATTCTTATCAACTTAACTCCCCCTAAGTTTGTAACTATTTTGGATGCAGTGGAAAGTAATATAAATAACTCTACCTTAAAGAATACTTATCCTGTTTTAATACTTATCCCCCTAAGGATAGTACCTCCTCTTAAAAATATCCCCCCACTTTATAAAAAATACTCCAATTTTGTTAAAATTTTCTCCCTATTAATAAACCATTATCCCCATTTGTAATTTTCAAAAAGTAATGGATAATAATATGTAGTTTCCAAAAATGTTAGAAAGATAACATACAAAACAATAATGAACTAACTAATAATCAATGAAAATATGAAGAATATATAACCAATTAGAACTGGAAAACATTCAAGCATAATAGATTTGGAAGAAAAGCAATTCATTCATTAATAATATAAATGTTTTACAAAAAATACATCAAGAGTTTGAATAAAAAGAATTTCATTCTTTCTTCATCATGTTCTTCATGAAGGAATTCATTTTCTAGAACTCATTCTAATATTTCTCAAGATTTGTGACCTTTTCTTTTAGAGTAGCTTACTTTAGAACTTCACCTTTCAAATAATTACCTTCCTTGGAGAGTTCTTTATTTTGATCCCTCATTACGATCAACTCATCTTCATATGATTTGAGTCTACTCGTCTCTAATTTCATGTCACGTATCTTTTCATTCAAGACATTTAAATTTTAACCTCTCAGATTTTCCATGTACTATTTTTAGATATTATAAATATTGATTTTGAGATCAGGCACTGAGACAACATGTGATTCCGATTCCAAGTTTTTTCGGAACAATTTTTTGAAAAATATTGAACTTTTAATAGCATGTGTGCATTGTTTTCTTGAAAAAGTGGAATAACTCTTAAAAAATTTCCCAGATCAGTAATATGAGGGAACCATTGAGCTTTTAATATATACCTTACCCAAGGCATGACCTAATATTGATCAGTATGGGCCATCTGTAGAAAAAGTAACAAATGATGTAACTATAAATAAAATAATTAAATAACATTATTTTATTTTTAAATACTAATAACTCATTAATGGTGACTCAGATTTGAAATCTAATTCCTTATTTGAGTTCATAGTGTGGTTTTAACCCTAGGTGTGACTTAACATTAGTCATCATGGGTTGTTTGTGAAAACAATGTTGTGGAATGTAATGGGAATAAAATAATTTAATAAAAAATTATTTTATAACACAGTGACACTTCTCTTTATTAAATATTTTTTAGTAATTTATGGTTATCCATAACCCTGAAATTACTCTGAGATGTGAATAAATAACTCTCTTGAAAAAATGAAAATGGATTGTGGACCGATGATCAACTCGTAGCTGATTCCAAGGAACCTCGCCAACGATGAAGACACAATGATCGTTCTTCATTAGTGACTGGTCAGAATCAAGGTAGGGTAGTTTTTTCCTTGTAATTTTCCCCATTCTTGATTTCCATAATGAAAGAAGGTCAATCCATGAATATATTGATTCACGGTTAGATTTTTTTTGTGGGATGATATATTATCTATTAGTTTATTGGGAAATTTATTATAATTCCTCTTTGTTATCCTTCTAATGGAAATAGATTGAGGTCAACAAGAACATTGGTCGAGGTTCATTCCCCATGTTTGTGTTTCATTATTTTCTCTCTTCATTCTAAATTCATTAATTTTTTGTATTCTTTCGACCGATGATTTGATGATATTTGAGTGTATTGATTTTTGTGTGTTCATTCTTTGACACAACAGATCACAGTCATGAATTCTGATTTGGAATTTAGAGACACAAAAGAGGTGTGAAAATGACGTTGGGAACCTGAATTTGGATTGGGTATCAATGGATTTCGATTTGGGTTGAGCATATATCTTTGAAGGTTCATCGGGATCGAACATCAAGAGCACAAGAGGCGTGACTGGGGACATTTGGTTTCTACATATTTATGTGGATGGTTTTCCAATGAATAATGAAAGGAATCTAATTTACGACCATCCGTGGAGGGTGGTTCGTTTCATTATTATTTTTAATAACAATAACATGTTCTATTTATTATTATTAATGATAAAAATAATGGTGATGATTGTTATTATTAATGATAATAATAAATGTGAAATAAAATAAATAAATAAAGGTGATCCATGTGGGTGGAAATTAAGTAAAGGAATTTAATTAAAACTTTAGGGTGTTGCATGAACACCCTCCCACCCCAACCCCCCTTAGGCCACTTTATATGAGAAATATGGGGTGATTATGATATAATTATAATTTATAATAATTAAGTTAAAAATTAAATAAAGTGTTTAAGTAAAATAAGAGGATGCGCCTTCTACACAAAATGTGTGCCACCTGATGGGTAGTTTGAGTGTGGGATCTTTAAGAAGAAAATAATTTTTTAAGAAAGGGGTATGGTAATAATATTATTGTTGTTGTTGTTGTTTTTTTCAAACCATAATTCAGTCGTAACTTCTTCACACAATCTCTGATTGATGAACCATCAATGAAAACATGTTACTATAATTGAGATGATCATTTTGAAACCAATGTTGGATATTTTTTTGGACTCATGCCTAGGGTCAATGAAACACCCAATAAAAAAAATATATTTTTATTGCGGGATCTTGTATCTGATATATCTCTCTCATACAGTTTCAAAATGAAAAATCGTTTGTGATGTTATGACCCAGATTTTGAGGAGAATCTTTTGATGCCAATTTTGGGTATTTAAATCGATATTGAGGTGTGGGCCCCATGAAGCCCAGTTCGGGCATATTGTATTGAAATGTGACTTTTTCAGCGAGAGCTCGATTTGGACAAATGAAGAGGTGATCCTGTGCATTTTTTCATGAGGATCACAATGATTTGATCCATATATTTTATTTTTGGATTGAGACATGGTTCACATGAATTATCATTCATGCATTATATGGTGAAATGTTACTTTTTCACCAGTTGTCCATTTGGGGCATGTGAATAGTCTATTTTGGTCATTTTTTCACAAGGATCACAATGGCTTGATCAGTTTGGTAATAGGATAACTTTTTAAGAGTCATGTCAGTGGAATTTAATTTTGTCCCTTTAGGCCAATGATGATCCCTAAATGCTTGTCAGGTCTTTTCCAGACCGAGACATGGGCAGTTCCAGACTTAATGAGGCATGTCATGTACTCCCATGTGGACAGAGTCAGACTACACGGATAGGATACCATGTTTCTCTACACACCATGTATACCCTTCTATATTCCAGGTATATGGATACTACATTCCATGTGAGGTTTTCCACATGGGTAAGGCTTGGTATAGCTAGACACATTGTGTACCCCCTGGGACACACCATTTACTCGCATCAAGAGTGCTTGAGGATCTACGTTTTCCTATTTTGGACCATTATAGGTTGATTGTGTTCCCTTGGTCCTTTCCTCATGGGGTTTTTATGATATTACATCCAAATTACTGGATTGTAGACCCCTCTAGAGGTTGAGTCCCATATAAATTTATCGTTTTCCTCTATGGGACTGGAGCAATAACCTCTATCACCCCTAGTAGAGTTTTTTAGAATTTATGTAACCTAAAAGGTTCAGGTGTTGGTCTTCCATCTAGTGGGCTGCATCATTGTGTTTGGTTGTATTCCCATGTGTATTTTGGAAAGATCTCCTACGTTGTGAATTGATCCATATTAGGTTAGTGTTATTCCCTCGTATGACTAGGCAGGATCCCCTATCTGTGTATCATAATCTACCTAGACCAATATATTCTCATTTGGGAAGGGAAAAAATGAGTTTGACCTCTTCGTGAGAATCTATGATGATATCATGGATCGTTGAGTGAGTTCTCTCAGAATGATCACACTTTGAGTGAAATCATGTGGCTAGAAGTTGGTTTTGACCAACTGATGGTGTGGTGTCTCTCATGAGTATATCTGGATGTTCTTGTTATATGTTTTTTAGACATATACCTATATAGAGATAAATATATATTATTTTGTGTTATTTATCTGTGGTATTCAATTATGGCTTCATTTTTTCCTACTGATTATTTTTATACTCAACCCTATACGGGATCTTCACACATGTTTTGTGTCTTGTGCAGACGATCGACCCATTGAAGGAGTCCTATGAGGGCCAGGACCAGGTGGTTCTTAGCGAGGCTAGATAGATGAGTTGTGTTCCTATGGTCCAAACAATAGTCCCAGTACCTCTTTTCTTATATTTTGGACTTGTGGTTATTTAATCTTTATGGTGGGCTTGTTTGCGCCCTGTTTACTTTCTATTAATTAAACTGTTTTACTCTGGTCATGGGATATAGTGGTTTGCATGCATTTTTTACTTAGTGTTTTTTTTACATTTCATCATTTGTGTATTGGAGATGTGTGAGTGTGTATAGGTAATTTAGGATAATTCCTCCCATTTGTGGGATATGACTACTTTGTGCTAGTCACCAGCCCTTGGCCTATTGGAGGTGGGATTGGGGTAGTCACAGCATAGGCCCCTCTTTGGAAGGTCATGACATAGTGGTATCAGAGCAATTCGGTTTAACTTTAGGACTGCGAGTCAATGAGGTTGGTTTGGGGAAACAATGTTAAGTGTTTTGAGTTTAGATTTCTGGATAGGGACTCCATTGTTTGTGTGGTGGACGACATATCTATACACCAAGATGCTGATTACCTACTTTTCAACTCGGTACATGAAAAAAAATGTTTGTGGGGGAAAATGGTACATGCATCGTATAGGAATGGTTGTGTTTTCCATGTCCTTCTTGAGTCAACTCTCCAAATATACTCAGTTGACTATCTTACATATTGTTTTATTTCAGTATATCTCTATGTAGAAATCCAGTTAGGATTCCACCACATGATCACGAGGATGTTCTAATAGGTGACAAGGCATTGATATAGGGATTTGTACTTGAGATAGCACCTCCAGGTGGTGCATCGGCCATACCACCACTTTTAGAGAAGCACATGGTACTCGTAGTACTAGAAGATGATGTGTACAGTCTAAGAGCACTACACAAGTATTAGCAGTATAGACACCCCAGGTTCTGAGGCAATCCTGACACATGGGAGGCTGGGTATTGGTTAGATGTGGTAACCCAATTTTTTCATCTAGTTAGGACACCATAAGATCAGATGGTGGTCCTAGAAGTGAACCTTCTACACGGCTCAGCTGGGTGATGGTGGGGTTTGATTTCCCAATATTACGATGAGGCAAATCTTCCATGTATAGAGTTTGAGAACCTTTTTAGAGAGGATTTTTCACCTTATAAGTTGAGGGTTATGTGTATCCATGAGTTTCTACAGCTCTAGAAGAGTGATATGATTGTATTTGAGTATTCATTTAGGAAAACCAACCTCTCCATATACTTCATGGATATGATACATGATCCATAAATCCTGACTCGAACCATCAAGTGAGCTCTAAATAGGGACATTTGTGCCTGTTTTATCCCTCTAAGCATTCTTACTTATGCTGGGGTGCTTGAGAGCTTTGGTGGTTGAAATTTTCTTGGCTAATAAAATATAGCCAGTGATTATCAATAGTGGGAAAGCAAGATCAAAGACCTTGGAAGTAGGGATCCAATGTTAGTCTCAGGGACTTGAATATGTGATATGTTTCAACAAGATATCCTAGGATAGAAGATATACAATTCAGGGATCACTAGGTGGCTCTATTCATCCTAGAGATAGGTGATTTTATTCATGTTATAGAAGGGGAAATCTTGCTCGAGATTGTCCATCCCATTGTACTATTGACATGGAGATTGTAGATGGACCACCGAGGTAGATACAACACCAGGAGAAGACAAATATATAGGTTAGAAGACATGGCATAGTAAGTGGGAGAGCTGCAGCAGGTGGTCGATGTTTCGACAAGTTACCACCACCACCCAAAGGTGGTCCACACCAGGCTTAGGGAGAAAGATAACAGAGGAGGTAGCAACTGCATGCAGTTGAGGCATATGACCTAGGAGATCCAAGAATGATTTGAGGTACGATATGTGTCCTTTATACATTATATTCTGTATTGATATACACAGGTGTTATTAATTCTTTTCTTACCACAAATCTTTTTCAAGACTCGGAGATTCCAATTAAACCATTGACTCGACCATTTAGCTTGGAGACTCTTATTGGAGGAGACCCAATGATCATGGACTAGTGCCAATAGTGTGACCTGACTCTTGGAGGCTAGATTTTTGGTTGGGATATCTTGGTAGTAGCGATAAGGCCTTACGACGTCATTCTTGGTATGGACTGTTTATCCATAGTTCATGATCAGATTGACTATTTAAGGTAAATATTACAGTGTGTCCATAGTGGTGGAACAAGGATTTACTTATTAGGGAAAAGGAAACCATTGTAGCACAGGATAGACTCACACATAGGTGGGTGCAGATGATTACTCGTCAATTAGATAGCCTAACCCTCATTTTAGTAGATGTTATGAGTCCTCAGTTTCCTATAGTGGTGATAAATTTACAGCAGATCTAGTGATGGTAGAGACAGAGGCATTGGATAGAGTTCTTCCAGGACCAAGACTTCGAGATTATCTATACTCTTGATAAGGAGAATGTGTTGGCAGACTCTCTCAGTATGAGATATAGTTTATAGTCTCTAAACGAGGTATTGGAGTAGTTAGCCTCATTATAGTTATCCTTTATAGATGGATATGGAGCAGCTTACCTGCAATCTATGGTTTCAACCCATCCACTCTTATAGTGAGTCAGGGAGGAACATCATGGGGTTACCGAATGTGAGAACTTACATTATCATATTTCCATAGGGAATGCTCCTGATTGATATTCGAAATGAGGAGAGAATGTCATTATTTTTAGAGGATACATGGTAGTACTAGTGGTATTTTGGAAATAGATTTTTATGGATTATCATACATCCAATTTGGCAGTACATCTTGGTGAGGAAAATATGTACCAGGATCTACAACATCAGTTGTGGTGGGGAGGCATGAAGAAAGGAGTTGTAGAGTTTGTCTCTCAATGCATTACTTGTTAACAGGTTAAGACTGAGCACCAGGTTTCAGTGAGTTTATCTCAACCCCTTGAGGTGCTGGAATGGGAGTGGGATAGGATATTGATGGAATTCATAAAAGGTTTACCATGTACGTACAGGGGACATGATTCCATATGGGTGATCATTGAATGACTCACAAAGTTGGCCCACTTCCAAGATCTCTCCAAGATTCATCATCCTTTTCCAGATTATGCATATAGTTGGCAAGGTTTCATACCGCTTGGCTCTACCACCGTAGTTAGATCGAGTACACAATGTATTCCATGTGTCGCAGTTGAGGAGATAAGTGCATGACCCATCACACATCACCGAATGGCGCGAGCTGGAAATCGAGGATGGAAAAAAATTGTTGAGTATCCGTTGGAAATTGAGGAACTACAGGAGAGGATCCATCGTGGGTGACGTATTTCTTTAGTGTTTGTCTCATGGTAGCACGAGAATCTCTATGAGAGAACATGGGAGTGAGAGGCTCAGATTCATGCTCAGTACCCTCATCTATTTGATTATCCCTTGTTTTGGATTTGGGGGATGTAAATCCCCAAGGAAGGTTGAATGTAATGTCTCATATTTTCCATGTACTATTTTTATATATTATATGGATTGATTTTGAGACCAAAAAATGAGACAGCATGTGATTCTGATTCCTAACTTTTTCAGAACAGTTTTTTGAAAAATATTAATCATTTAATAGCATGTGTGCATGGTTTTCCTAAAAAGTGGAATAACTATTAAAAAGGTTCCTGGATCAGAAATATGAGGGCACTATTAATCTCATAATGGCGTTTTACCCTAGGAACAACCTATTCTTAGTTGGTGTGGTCCATATATAGAAAAAGTCACAAAGGAAGTAACCGTAAATAAAACAATTAAATTTATTTATTTAATTTTTAAATCATAATAACTCATGAATGGTGACTCATATTGGATATCTTAGACCACCGTTGATTTCATAGTGTGGTTTTTACCCTAGTTGTGACTTAACTTTAGTCAGCATGGGTCATTTGTGAAAAATTTGTCACAGGAGGTAACATGAATAAAATAATTTAATAAAAAAATATTTTATAACACAATGTCATTTCTTTTTATTAAATATTTTTTAGGAATTCAGGGTTAGTAATAACCCTAGAATTTCTATGAGACATAGAGACATAACTCTTCTGAATAAATGGTGACAAATCGTGGATCGACGATCAACACGCATCCAATTAGAAGGAACCTCACCAACGACGATGACACAATGATCGTCCTTCATCAGAGACTAATATGAATCAAGCCAGGCCAGTTGTTTCCTTGTGATTTTCTCCATTCTACATTTCCATGATGAATGTAGGTCAATCCATGAATAGATTCATCTGCGGTTTTATCATTGTTGTGGGGTGGGATATTATCTGTGGGTTTAATGGGAAATTTATTTTAATTCCTCTTATTTATCCTTCAAATGAAAATGGATTGATTTTGACATGAACATTAGCTGAGTTTGGTTACCCATGTTTTTGTTTGATGTTTTTTTCTCTTTGTTCTATGTGTGTTCATTTTCTATATTCTTTTTATCAGGTATTCGATGATATCCAAGAGTACAGATTGTTTTGTGTTCCTTCTTTGATATAATGGATCACAGTCATGAATTTAGATTTTGAATTTGGAGATGCGATGGAGGTGTGAAAATGATGATGGGAACCCAACTTTGGATTAGGAATCAATAGTTTATGATTTGGTTTGATTATATCTCTCTGGAGTGTCATCGAGATCGAATTCCAAGTGCATGGGAGGCATGATGGGGGATATGTGGTTGCTATGAATTGATGTGGATGGTTTTCTGAGGAAGAATGGACAGAATCCAATTTCTTACCATCCATGGATGGTGGATCATGTTATTATTATTTTTAATAATAATATCATGTAATATTTATTATTATTAATGATAATAATAATGGTGATAGATGTTATTATTAATGATAATAATAAATGTAAAATAAAATAAATAAATGAAGGTGAGCCATGTGGGTGGAAATTAAATAAAGGAATTTAATTAAAATTTTAGGGTAAGGCATGAACACCCCAACCCCCCCCCCCAACCCCCTTGGGGCGCTGTATATGAGAAATATGGGGTGATTTTAATTTAATTATTATTTGTAATAATTAATTTTAAAATTAAATAAAGTGGTTAAGTAAAATGAGAGGTGGGTCATTCTACACCACATGTGTGCCACTTGATGGGAAGTTCGAGAATGGGATATTTGGGAAGAAACTAGTGGTTAACAAAAGGGTATAATAACAATAATATAAAATTCTTATTCTTATTCTTAAAAACAATAATTAGGTCATAACTTCTTCATAAGATCACTGATCGATGAACTGTCAATGACAGCATGATCCTAGAATTGAGATGATCATTTTAAACCCAATGTTAGATAACTTTTTCAGACTCATGCCTTAGGTCAATGAAACACCCAATAATATTATTATTATTATTGTGGAATCATGTATCTGATATATCTCTCTCATCTGGTGTCAGAATGACAATCCGTAGGTGACATTATGACCCTGATTTTGTGGAGAATATTTTTATACCAATTTTGGATATTTAATTTGAGATCGAGGTGTGGTCCCCACGAATCCCAGTTCAGGAATATTATGGTGAAATGTGACTTTTTCGATGGTAGTTCAATTTGAACAAATGAATAGTTGATCATGTGCATTTTTTCATGGGGATTACAATGGTTTTATCTGTATAATTTATTTCAAGATCGATATGTGGGCCCCATGAATTACCATTCATGTGTTATATGGTGAAATGTCACTTTTTTACTAGGTGCCTATTTGGGGTATGTGAATAGTCTATTTTTAGCATTTTTCTGCAAGGATCACAATGGTGTGATCAATTTGGAAATATGAGAACTTTTGAATAGGTATATTAGTGGAATTACATCTTATCCATTCATGCCAATGATGATCCCTACGTGTTCGTCAGGCCTTTTCCCGACCCAAACATAGGCAGTGCAGACTTAATGAGGCACGTCATGTACTCCCACAAGGACACAGGCAGGCTACACGGACAGGATACCATGTGTCTCTATACGCGGTGTATACCCTTCTACATGTCATGTATATAAAGACTACATGCCATGTGAGGTTTTCCACAGTTTCAAGACGTGGGATAGTTGGACACGTCGTGTACCCCCTAGGACATTTTATGTGCTCCTATCAAGAGTTCTTGAGGCTCTTCATTTTTCTAGTTAGGACATGTATATGTTGTGTGTGTTCCTTTGGTCCTTTCCTCGAGGCTTCTGTATAGAATTACATCCAAATTACTAGACTGTAGTCTCCTTTGTAGGTCAAGTCCCAGATAGAGTTTTAGTATTCCTCCATGGGACTGTAGAAGGATCCTTTATCACCCCTAATGGAGTTTTTTGGAATCAACGTATCCTCCAAGAGTAGCACATTGGTCCTCCATGTAGCAGGCCATATCAGTAGGGTTAGTGGTATTCCCCTATGTATTTGGACAGGATCTCCTACGTTGAGAATTGACCAATATTGGATTAGTGGTATTACCTAGTATTACTAGGCAGGATCCCATCCCTAGGTATCATAAAATTCCCTAAACAATATGTTCTCACTTGGGTAGACCCAAAATTAGATAGACATCTTCGTGAGAATCTCCGATGATATCATAGATCAAGGAGTTATTTCTCCCCAAAAAAACATTTTTCATACATAATATTGTGGATATAAGTTGGTTATGACCATCTGATGGAGTGGTGTCTCTCTTGATTATATCTAGATGTACTTGTTATATGTGTTTTAGATATATACCTACGTAGAGTTGAATGTACTTTCTTTTGTGGTATTTCTTTATTTTATTTCTTTGTGGTATTCCTTTGTGGTTTTAGGGTGTCGTACTGAGTATTTCTATACTCAAACTACATGGTCTTTTCCTACATGTTTCGTGTCTTGTGCAGACAATTGACCCTTTGATTGAGTCCTAGGCTGACTAGGACCAGGGAGGGCTTAGTGAGGCTAGACAGACGAGGTGTGTTCCTGTGGTCCAGACAGTAGCCCTAGTACCTCTTTTCTTATAGTTTGGATGTGTGGTTACATAATCATTGTGGTGGTCTTTTTTTGGCCTTGTTTACTTCCCCATAATTTCACTATTGTACTCTAGTTTTGGGATATAGTGGTTTTCATGCATTGTTTACTTAGTGTTTTTTTACATTTCAACATTTTTGGCTTGGAGATGTGTGGTGTGTACAGGTGTGTTGGGATAATGCATCCCATTTTTGGGATATTCCTACCATGTTCTAGTCACCATCTCATAGCCTATTGGAGGTGGTCTTGGGGTAGTGACGGCACGGTCCCCTCTGGGATGGTTCATGACAGATATCTTCTTTCTAGTCATCTGTGCATCTCTGAATTCCTCAACAAGCTTAAATCTATATGCCATATCTGTGGATAATTTGTTGAAATATTCAACCAATTATAATATAATATTATTTAACTCTAGAAAATTTATATCATGCTCCCAATATTGGTATCAATCTAATTGAACCATTTCACCATTTGATTATATGAAGACTTTTGAGTTTTGAACTTTTCTTGAAAAATTTTCAAAATGGTCTCAATCATTATAATTGTTTCTATAAATACCTTGATTGATTTAAATTTCTCATTCATATATTATTGAAGTATCTAACAACTTGATTCAATATTTTGAAAATACAGAATCTGGTATGTTAATCTTTTCAAAGAAATAAAAATAAAGTCAACACCTTTTTGTGCAATAGTTACTTCTGAGTCTGATATATTGGAGTCAGGATGAGGATGTTTTGGTCATCTTGTTCTAATATTTTTTTCTTTTCATTTCTTTAAAACTTCTTATGAAAATTTCTTATCATCAAGAACTTCAAGAATTTCCATATCCTTATTTTATTTGGATTTTTCATCAGATTTTGTTTTATTATTGATCTTTTTATTATTTCTTTGAGAATGATTCTTTCTCTTTTTCTAAAGAGGATTTTTCTCCCTAATTACTTTAGGATTTTTTTTCCTTATCAGATTTTGAGGTTTAATTTAAGGAATATGATGACTTTTATTATTCCTTATCTAATTTTTTATTCTTCACCGCCAGCTTTCTCTTTATCTTCATCCTCCACTTCCTCTTCTTCTTATACCTATTCTAATATTTCTCCCTCTTCCAATTCTTCTTCTACCTCTTCTTATATTTATTCCTCTTCAAATTATTATTATTCTTCTTGCACTTATTTTTCATCTTCTTATTTTATTTCTCTAACTTCTTCTTATTTTAATTCTCCATCTTCTTCTTCAAGTTCCCTTTCTAGCTACTGTTCTGTTCTTAGAGCTCCCTTTACAGCTGACTCTGGTTTGATTGATTCTCAGAAATTTCTGTAACCAATTATTCTATAACTATATTTCCTTTTACCTTATCTATAATATAAGGGATATTGGTATGAATAATATAAGTTTATTCAAAAACTGGTCTTACTTCCGGAATGATTTGATCAGTGTAGGATTTCAAAAGCATTGGATTCTCATATGCACTTTCAACACCTTTCACCAACCTCTCTATAATTTTATCTTCTTATAATCTATTATTTTTATTCCTTATCTTTTCGTATTCTTAAAGAGGTTCAATATTATAAATATTTAAATATTTATCTTTATCAAGGTCAATTTTGAACTCTAGATCCCCAAGTTTCTTCTGAGCTTTATGTTTCATAAGTTTCTCAAAAACGTCATCAAGATTTTTTTTCTTATTTTTATTTATAGGTAGAGATATCTTAGGCTTTCTCTTTTTCTTATTATATTCCTCAGATTTATTTTATTTTTTGAGGATCATAAGTATATCCTTTTACTTTTTCAACAAAATTCTTTTCCTTGGAATCAAATACCAATTTCATCCTTGACAGAGTGTCTTCATTGATAAAAGAAATCTTCTCTTTGACTGTATATGATATTTTATCTAATTTGAAAATCTCCATACACTTAACAATAAATTTACTTATGAAATTTTAAAACATTATTATCTTGTACTTGATTGAGTAAGTTTTAATGTTCTCCACTATAAGGAAAATGAATTTTACAAGATCAATTTCCCTCATATTTATAAGATTATCCGGAACAAACATGTCTGAAACTTTAAAATTTTCTCAATCACCCTTCCTAAGGAAAAGATACTATTTAATACATATATCTATGACTCTGTTGTCTGTAGTCAGGTGGGAGACTTTCCTTACTTTCTTATAAAAGTAAAACATATAATCTTTGGCTTTATTCCTATCAAATGTTCTAAGATTGTTTGATATATTATAAGAAGGTAGATACATTTCTTCTTCAGATTGGAAACCAACCAAGTATTCTACCCTTATATATTATAGATTATACCTTTTAAAAATAATTTTAAAGGAAAAAATTTCTTTATCATATTCCTTAACAAATTGAACATAAGCATTAAATTTAGAAACTACCTCAGGACAATATAAATCAAAATCCATGTCCAACTTTTCTATACAGACAGACTCCCATCCTAAGAAATAAATAATATTTTTAACTATAGAATCATACTTATCAAACCAATACCTATCAACAATACTTTACCTGAAAACAAACCACTAGTAATATTCCTCTTTGGTTACTATTATAACTACATTTGAGACTATTGATCAGATGTAATGAAAAAGTATCGGAATGGAGGCTTTGAGGGGTACAACATCTTCAGTGAAAATTATATGAATAATTGATGTGGTACATAATGTTACACAACTTTATATGGGTTTTGGGGTGATTATTCAACTTCTAGAAGAAAACATATGGTTTAGACGGAAAACCTTATGATCTGATGGCTGAAATTTATCCAAAAAAAGTTTTAAAAGTATATTTAAACTCTAAAAGTTCTAAAAAAATTATTATAGTGAGGATCATTCTGATTAAGAAAAAGTTTTAAAATTTTGAAAAAAAAAAGGGTTTTATAAAAACATAAAATTAAAAAAACAATGATTATAAACTAAAGTAATGAAATATTGAAAAAAAATAAAATATTAGAAGAGTACCTTTCAAAGTGGAAAATTTCATTCGTATGATTATCCTATTCTTCTTAGTTTTTGTAAAGAGATTATGATAGTTTCAAAATAAAGTCTAAATATTATAGTTATATTTTGGAAAAACTTAAATTTATTATGATATTTCATTATAAAAACTAATTATAATAGCATTAAAAAATTATGAATGTCTTTAAATTATAAAAAGTTAGTAACAACAATTTTGATTCTAGAAATTTTATAAAAATTTCTGAGTCTGGAAAATATTTTTTAGAATACTGAAAATGATATGTTTTTTAAAAAATTGAGCCCATAATACTCATTATTATACAAAATTTTAGAAAAAATAACAATTTATAAAAAAAATTATAAAAAACTAACAGTTTTTAAAAACATAAAACATATGTACTCCCACTATGATAATGAATATGTTAATATAAGGATATGGGTAAACAATAAATAGATATAAATAATCAATTTAAATTGATCATTCCTATATTTTGTTTAATGTATTAAAATTTATCTAAATAAAGGGGTTTTGTAAAAATATCAGTAAGTTGTTATTACGTTCTGATAAATTGTAAAATTATATATCTTTTAAGTTTGTGATCTAGAAGGAAATAGTGCCTTATATCTATGTACTTATCACATGAGTAATGTGCTTTGTTTTTACATAAATCAATGTAACTTATATTATCAAAAGGTTTTTTATTTTTAGTAAAACTCATGACATAATTAGTGAGTGTGTGTTTGCATCCACAACACTTGAGCACAAAAACTTCCAACTGCCACATATTTGGCTTTCATAGTGGAAAGTAATACTAAAGAGTCTCTTAAGAAACTAAAGAGTCTCTTAAGAAACTAAAGAGTCTCTTAAGAAATGAAAAGTTCCAGATGTAATTTTCCTACCCATTCAACAACCACCAAAGTCAGCATTTGAAAAAAAAAATAGTTCAAAAACATTTCCAAAAGAATAGAAAAGGCCTAAATCCATAGTTCCCTTAAGATAATAAAAAACTTCATCTTAAATATTTTATATGGGATTATTTTAAATTTTCTTAATATCTTTCACATAAGAATACTTAAAACATTAAATTTAGATCACTAGTTATTAAGTAAAGTAAACATTTTATCATACCTCTAAAAATATTTTGATCAACTGGTTTCTCAGCCCCATCAAGATCTAAAGTATTAGAGGTACCAATAAGAGTACGAATATTTTTAGTACTTTCATATCCAAATTTATTAATAATATATTTTATATACTTATATTGAGATATAAAATTTCCTTCTAGTTTTTTAAAATTGAAGAACTAAGAAAATATGTTTACTCACCCATCATACTCATTTCAAACTCATACTTCATAATATCTACAAAGGAACCTATTAATTATTTTTGAGTTGAACCAAATATAATGTCATCAACATAAATTTTTACAATAATATTATTTTTATTTAATTATTTTATTAAAATATTTGGATTCACAAATCCCTTAACAAAATATTTTTTAATCCATATAACCAATCATACCAAGATCTAAGGGCTTTTTTAAGTCTATATAAAGCTTTGGTAAGTTTATAAACATATTCTTGATTTTTTGAATTTTCAAAACTAGGAGGTTGTTCAACAAAAACTTCCTCTTGAACATATTCTTTATGAAAATCACACTTCACATCTATTTGAAATAGTTTGAAATTAAATATTTCTATGAAGTCTAGAAGTATTTAAATAGGTTTAAGTCTTGATACTAAAGAATAAGTTTATTCATAATCTATTCCCTCTTGTTGGTTATATCCCTTATCAACAAGTCAAACTTTATTTCTAAAGATTATGACATTTTCATAACATTTGTTATGAAAATCCGATTTTACTCCAATTATAGAATTTTCTACAGGTCATTCAACTAAATTACAAAAAAAATCATTTCAAAATCATTGGTCCCATCTTTCATTGCCTTAATCTAATCCTCATAACCTAAATATTCATTAGGATTTTTAGTTTCAAATTAGGACCAGAAATATAGATGTTCAATTTCATTTCATAAGGAACCTCTAGTCCTAACTGGTTTATCTATATCATTAATGATACTTTCACTAATATGATTCCTAAGAAACAACTAATGTCTTGGGTTTTTGAAAGTATCTTATTCAATAATAGGTAGAAAATATTCTTGAGGAATAACTTCATAAACTAATTCTTGAGTTATTTCATTATGATAAAAACTTTCTAACAAAGGGTGAAAATCATTTTTAGAAATAAAATCGGAAGATGTATGTTGAGGTTTCTTGAATACAAAGGGATCAGTTTCATCAAACATAACATGTAATGTTTCCTCAATAGTACAAGAGTTTTTATTATAAAATATATAATCCTTAGAAGTAGTGGAATAACCTAAAAATTTTAATTCATTAGATTTTGATAAAAACTTATGAAAATTATATTTATTATTCAGGATTAATACATTGAAACCAAATACTTTGAAGTATGAAACTTTTATTTTTATTCTTTTACACAACTCATAAGGACTTTTATTAAGAAATGATATAATTAAAAATAGATTTATAGTATAGCAGTAAGTACTAACCACTTCATCCCAAAAAAATTAGTAACTGAGTATTCACTCAGCATGGTTCTTGTAATCACTGGAAGAATTCGATTTCTTATTTTGACTACACCATTTTTTTGGTGTGTTCTAGGTGTTGAAAATTTATTTTAAATACATTTCTTAATACTAAAAGTTTCAAAATAATAATTTAAAATTTCTCTACCATGATCACTATAAATAGTTATCAAGGATAGGTTTTTATCATTTTTAACTTTGGATACAAGAGTTTAAAATAACTAAATGATTTGAATTTTTTTATAGAAAACAGACCCAAGTATATCTAGTGTAATCATAAACTAAGACATATACATAGTATCTACCAAAAATACTTCCAGTCTATATAGGACCAAATAATTCCATGTTCACTAACTATAAAGAATAATAATTTGAGACTTCATTAATTTTTTTAAAACTTGACTTATTTTTCTTACCATATTGAAAAGGGTTAAAAACTTATTAAGTATGAAACCTATGTTTTGGTAGATCCTTAACAAGTCTTTTCTTAGTCAACTTATATAAGTTTCTTAGGTTATAGTTTCCTAACCTTCTATTCTATAACCAAGATTTGTCTTCGATTTTATTAAGGAAAGGTAAGTTTTAGCTCATAAGGTCTTCAATGTTAAGGGTATAAACATTCTCATACCTATTTGAAGAAAGAATAAATTAATCCTTAGAACTATGTAGTAAACATTTATCATTCCAAAATTTCATAATATAAACTTTATCACATAATTGATTTATGCTTATAATATTTTTTTTAAGTCCTATAATAAATAAAACATTTTAATTTATATTTTTTCAAGAAGAAAAATGTTACCTACTCTGATAATCTCTCCTTGATCATTATCTCCAAAAGTTACCTTTCGACCTTTCATTTTGATTATCTTATTGAAAAAATATTTGCTCCCAGTCATGTTCCTGGAACATCCATTATCCATATACCAAATATTTTTTCGGTACTATATTTATTTTCTTGAAAACAAAAATATTAATTTTTAATAACCCAAACCTTATTAGGTGTGGTATTCTTAGAAGAAAAAATTTTAGGTAACCACATTTGATTGATTTTTTTGTTTTTGAAAATTTTCATTTCCTTACAAAAAAAAATCTATATGAAAACCTAAGTATTGTACCCTATTCAAAGAATAAATTTTCCTTTGATTTCTTCCACTTCTACTCTTAGTGAGAAAAGGTTCAATTTTAGGAACAAAGTAATTATTACTAAAAATATGTTTATTTATTTGTAAAACCGATTTTGGAACCATTACCCTAAGGTCTAATTTGTTTATAAAATTTTTCAAAGTTTTCCTTTCCAATGATAAACTTTGATAAAGGATTATTTAAACATGAAATTTCATATTTTAGTTTGATAACTAAATTTTTATTCTCATCAGTATTATTTTTAGAACTAAGTTTTCCTTGTAAAACATTTTTATCAAAAATAAATTTTTCAAAATATCTTAAAATATTCTATTTTGAAAAATATTTTTAACAACATCTTTTGACAAATAAGATATTTTATTTTTCAAGATATGTAATATAAAATATTCCTTATAAATTTTTTCTTTACAATTATCATTTTTTTACAAATCTTATGATTTCCATTTTCTAATAATTTTGTAAATATAAAAACATCATCATATTTAGGAAAAGTATTATCTTCACTATATCTCAAAGATTCTCTATCATAAGATGTATAACGTTTATCATTATCACTTTTAGGATGATTGGAATTTAAATATAAATTTTTTATGTATTTAGTTTTTCATACCTTATCCATTAGACAATGATTTATTAAGGGTAATTTTTTCAAAAGACCAATGTTCCTCTATCTGAAACTTTTATTATTTGAAGAATTGTTAGAAGAATCGCCATTACAAGAACTCCATGTATCATAATATTTAAAAACATTATTTATTTTAAATTTTTTGTACTACTTGGAATTTTTATTTTAATTCATTTCCATTATGTATTTCCTTTTTAGCTTTGGACAATGAGGTTGGATATTTCCATCTTTCTTACATTCATAAAAAGTGACTTCAAAATCCTTATTATCATGTTTATCTTTATAATCTTTCTTATATCAGTATTTAAAATATTTATTTAAAACTATCTTATTCATCCTTCTCACAATATTAACTAACTCATTTTCATAATGTTATAATGTATAAGAATCTGACTGAACAACAAGTTTCTTCTTCCTTGATTATTTTATAACTTTCCCAGCTAACTAAACTTTAGAAGGTATAGTAAAAGTTGTAGAAAAAGAAACACCGCCATTTTTCATTTTTGATTTCTCATCATATATTTTAAGTCTTACCTTATACTGTATGAGAGTACCAATAAAATATTCAAGATTAGGATTAGTTAAATTCCTTGTATCATCTACAACTTTTTTTTATTCCCACTCATTGATAATTATATCAATAATATTTTAAACTGGAATCTCATAATCAAGACCTTTCTATCCAAGATATTGTAAAATATTTATAATAGTCATAAATCTTTCATGAATCTTGGAAACTGATTCTCCAGGAATAAAATCAAAGTCATAGTAATCATCTCTAGCCATTGATCTTATTATTTCCATAACTTTGGTTGTACTAAAATATGTAAATTACGATTTACTCTAGATAATCTTTGTAGCTTCAAAAGATAACACAAAAATGTATATATTCCTTATCATAGAATATAATAAAGTATTTATGAATTTTTAATTCAACTAATATTCTTTCTTCTTAGTATTTTTAAAAGAATAAATTTAATTATAAGGAATCATGTACTTTCTGGTAAGAATTAGAAATTTATCAACTCCGGTGTTGATCAAAAACATTTTATTCTATCTCTCCAATACTCATAGTCATTCCTATTAAATATTGTTGGTATACTAGGATTAAAATTATCAAGATATACAATATGAAAACTTTCCATCTTAGAAACAATAGAAACTCTTTTCTAAAAATGTGTGTTAGTGTAATAAAGTTTATATACAGGATGTTTATATAAAAACATAAAGAACATGTAGTAAGTGAAGAAAGTAAAAACTAAGAAAGTATATGAGCATTAGAAACCTTATATGATACCAATTATAGGATCCTAAGAGTATCTTAGATGGATATACTTACTAGAGTGTGGTTTAATTATAGTTTAAAAAACCTTTAAACAAGGAAAAACAAAATACATTTTAAAGTAATTTTATGAGACTTGGACTTCATCTGATTATCATAGTGCAAAATCAGGATCAAAATGGATACAATTAATATCAAAGTATATTCATATAATATTTACAATTATACCAAAAAAACAATCTGTATAGAAAGATAAGTATAAAGACTTTATTTTTATAACATGTATAGCGGAATAAGAACTTGTAAAAAAAGAAATACAATAGCTCGTTATAGTAAGAATGACTTAAAATATATATTAAAATATTTAACACTTTTAACCTTAAGATTAAGGTAGTTAATAGCATTTACTTAAGGTATCTCAAGTTTTATACTAACTATAAAGTATGTATTTCCTTACACAGAAATCCCTTGATATGATGATCAGAATAAACCATGTCATCATATCCCTGGAATCCCTCAATACGATGATCGAAGCCTGTATTCCTAGCCTCAGAAGACATCGATCCAATAGATAATATTCATTGCCTTCCTATCCCCAGAATCCCTCGATCGTTAAAATGATTGGACATATAATACAAATGAAAAATTTATAAATTAAATAACCTGATAATGATTTTATAGAACAACAACTCTCTACAGAATTAAAAAGACTAATAACGAGAAGGAATGATAAGAAATATTTAGAATACTTGAGTTGAAAAATTTATCAACTCCAAAATCTTCAAATAAAACTCTATTTATCATCAAATCTCTAATGGTCATATTTTTGAGTTTTTTTCAACAGCCTCAGACAGTTGTCTCTTCATAAATCACAATGATCTAGCATAACTAAATATCCAACATCATTTTTGTTTAACACAATTACAGTGAAAAAGGTATTCCTTATGATAGAAACAATTCAATGTATTATGATTATATACTTAGGATAGTCTGATGGACTTCCTTGACTTTTTTTAATATGATAATTCTTATGAGGGTCAGTCTGATTGTTTTGATAGCAAAATAAGTTTGATGGTCATGAATTTTTTCAATATGATAGAAAAGATAAAATTATAATTCCTGGTTTAATTAGAGGTAAGTTTGATTAATTAGATGCATTCTCAATATGATGATCATAATGAATAATGATAGGTTTATATTCATAATACATTATAACTTTTTCAATTTGTGGTAAAAGATAAGGTTTTCTGCAAAAAATTACTAAAGCACTTGGAACATAAAAAGTTAGTAAACAGTGTTTTAAGGAAGTGTTTGTGATTTACAAAAATAAAGGAACGGAAAAGTAAGAAGTTAAACTTTTGACTCAATAATGGTTCTTCAAATCATTCTCCAACCATGAAAACTCTCATTACTTGGGTTTAAATAGTTTTCACTCAGTGGGTTCATGTTTTGGGAAAACCATGTGCCAACCGTGAACATCCCAAGAGCCCTATAAAAAACTAAAAAATTTACCTGAAGAACCCCTAAATGATACCCAACCAAAGAATGATCAAAAATATGGTTGAGGAGACTTTACGATAGTAACAATATGTTGCTGATATTATCATAAACTTTTTTTAGTATTTGGTTAAGTACATGATTTTGAAAATGAATCCATGAAAGGTATGTATATAGAAACTCCTAAGTCTTATGATCTACTATGTAAGAATATTTGGAACAAATGGTTGTGACAAATTAAAATTTAAACATATTCCTATTATGAATGGATAAATGAGTTTTCAAATATTAACTGAGATTGATAGGTTGATATTACATTTGAAATTATATGTTCAATCATGTATATATTATCAATACCCAAAGAAATTTCAATTTGTAAATGATAATTAAAATTATGAGGAAAAAAATTTATTTATGGGTGGTACAATGAAACACCTATATATTTTAGTATATATTTTCCTTTTAATAAATAATATTTTTAATAGAATCCTTAACACACAACACCAAACCAAATTAAATTGTGAAATATTTTATTAAGATAAATATAAATGTTATAATATAGTCACACAATCTTTGAGTACAAATATAAGTAATATCCTTTTAAAATATATATTAAAATAAAATTAAGGTATAATTTTTAATACAAATTCATTTGGTGTAGCTAAATAACGCATAAGATCATTTTATTTATAAAAATGGATTTTCCCAAAAAAAATTCTTTTTAGGTGCTATATATTTTTATTTTAAAAAATGAACATATTATATTCAAATTATCATAAAATGTATCTTTGTTATTAAAATTGATTAATTCTAATAAAATTAATAATTTATAGGAAATAAAAAATAAGAATATTTGATATTTAAAAATTCATTTTCAAGTAACAATGGTTTTTAATTATATTTTGTATTCCCATATAAAAGATAAATTTATAAATTTTAGAATTTTTATATATAAAATTGAACTTAATTAATGTATAAATAATATCAATATTATCTTACTATTCATTTTTTAGGTTTTTTTTAAGTGATTTATTTGTAGGTGAATAGTGGACAATACTATTTTTTATAAATATCCTGACTTTTATAACATTATTAGGGTATATCAATAATTTAAAATTCATGAAAAAATTTATCATAAAAAAAATACACATTTTATAAGTAAAACTTTACATTTAAATATATTAAGATTAATTTACAAAACTATATTTTACATTTTAGAACTTACGTTATATTATTTATAAAACTATGTTTATCTGTTATAAATTTTTAATTTTAAAATTAATTTATTTTCTTTTAGAAAATTGTTATTATGAAAAAAAAAATCATTTTTTAAATTGTAGTGCAAAAAAATTATATTAATGTTAATTTTATTTTTATTTTAAAAAATATGTTTCTAAGGATAAAAATGAGTTACATTGGTAAAAGTAAATTATATTAAATATTAAAACTAAGGATAAATGGATTATAAATTCACAAACCATATCTCTAAATGTGTGGTGAAGGATTTTCTAGAACCAAATCCTTCCCCACTACATTATTTTCAACTTTTGGAGCAATTATCCTTGAATAGTGACTTTTCATTTTCTATTTTTACAAAAATGCCACTACCTAGTTATAAAAGGATAATTTAACCATCATGATTTTCATCAAAACATAATCCAAATGGTTTAATAAAAATATACCCAAATATCTCCCCAAAACTGGTACACACATCCTAGAGGTTGTTTTCTTCTCATAGGACCATTATCCAAAGGTGTACTCCATGTTGCGAAGAAGTTACTACAAGGAGTATGCTAAAAATTAGAAAATCACTCCTTATTTATAATTCATTAAGTATTTTTCTTATACCTAAATTTTTATTATACCTTCTTAAAAATGAAACATTAGTATCATTATTATACTAAAATTTTATTATATTGATGTAAAAATCATTATCTACCTTCCTCCATTCTTCATAAAATAATGTAAAAGTTGTTTATGTGTATGTGTAGACTGATTCCTCTATGAACGGTGTGTTTAATTTTTATTTACCACTTTATATATATAGTTATACAAGTTTATTTAATAAAAAAATATTTATATAATGATTAATATTATGAAAATATAATTGATTTTATACCTTCCTCTTTGTTTTTTGAAGATGAAATTATTTCTAGTGTGCATGTATAGACTACAACCTCCATGGGACTACATATTTAATTTCTTCATCCAGTCCATAAAAATAAGTTTCTAAAAACAATTATTAATATATATGATATCAAGTATTCATATATATCTTCTATAATTGTTTTAATCTTTATCTAAAAAATTTATGATTGTTATGATGTGCTTTTTTTTATTGGTAGATTACCCAAAACAAGTTCATCATGGATCTCGTTCCCTCAAACCATGACCACAGTTCCCATAAAATTTACATAGCGGTGTACACATAAGTCAACATAAATTATTTCAACATATTTGATATTCTATAAATGATTAACTTTGTTTCAAGTAACTAGCATAGTAATTACGAAACATGTTCGATAAATTTCTAAATAATACATTCAATAATTAAAATAAGTTATAACTAAATTATTAATGTATAATAAATTATTATTAAAAAATATTAAAAATGGTTATTTAAATTAATAAGGTATAAAAATAATTTATTATTTTATTTATTTTTATAATACTATAAATAAAAGTGTATTTGTGGAATCTAATAATTAAGGTAAAGGTTTTTGTATCAATTTAGATTCATTGAGACATGTTTCGTATTATGCACTAATTTTTATTTATAAGGAGTGTGTACTACCAATGTGGAATATTTTATGATGGTTATATTTAACTTATGGTAATTAAATTTCTATTTCATGTTTTATCTTTTAAAGGGTTTTTATTCAAAAGTTACCAAATCCATAAGGGCGTCCTCATTTTAATTTCACTTTATTGAGATATGCATCATCTTCACCACTCATTTTCTTTTGTGGAATATATAGTTCACATGGAATTCTTTATAATATTTTTATAATTAAATTCAATGTATTATTTAATCCATTTTACATTCTACGTTTCATTGGTTTTTGATTTTAAAGGAAACAAAGATGTAAGGGTGTCTTTCCAAAGTTATTTTAAAATTGATATTGTTATGATTGAATTACCATATGGGGAAAATTTGTTGGAAAATTATATCTAAAAACTTATCTATTTTATTCTCCTATATTTATTTTTGATGTTTTATAGTCTATATTTAAATTTTATTTCCATTCATAAATAATTTTCCTAATGTGACATTTGTGAAAGAAACTGAACTCACCTCTTATTTTCAGTTTTGAATTTTCCCCATATGTGGCCATATTTATTAAATTATTTTTTCTATGGTCATTCCATTTTTTATTATAGTTTGTTCTAATATATTTCCTTTCTTTAAAAAATTTATTTTTTTACATTTTCTAGATTTTTAATTTTTATAGAGGTTCCCCCTTTTTAATGTTTTCAACATAAACACATTTTTTCACCATTTTCAAAACTCTTATTTGTAAATCTTCCTTTGAATATTTTAAAAATAATTTTTATTTTAAATTATTTTTGAAATTATATGGAAATATTTTCTAAATGTTATAAATGTTAAAAACTTATTCTGAAAATCAATTCTTGATTTTTAGAGATATTTTAAAGGTTTATGTTTTTAAGTAAATAAGTCTTTAATGTTTTTCTGTCTTATCAAATAATGTTTTTGAAAGAATATTTCTTTCATAAATTGTTTTATGAAAGCATTTTTTTAGTGTAATTTTTAAAAAAAATTGCAATGGTTAATGTATTTCGTTTTAAAGGAAAAAATATGTATTTTTCAATCATTATAAAAAAGGATATTTTTTATTATTTTTTAATGTGAATTATCAAATAATTATAAAAATGGGGTTTTCATCTATTTCAACATCCATTGATGTTTTTTATTTTACATATGGGATATGATCTTATTATACCAACAACATTAACTCTTCGAATCTCTTATGAAATATTTTGTGAATGTCTTCATGAAAGCTATATTTTTTTCTTGGGTTAATTAAGTGATATTTGAAATATGAATATTTTCTTGTTCTATTGGAAAAATATGTATTATTTTATTTATTTGACGGTAGTGAACTAAATTATATATCATTTTAATTCATTTTTAAAATATTTATATGTCATGTGATAATGTCAAAGGGAATGGGAAGTGACCCCAAAACACTATGTGGCTCAATACATTTAGTGATGGGTGGTAACAAAAGTATACAAAACTCTAATTAAATACGTAAAGATATAGCAACCCTAGCCTTTTACACATAACATTACAAGAATTTAAGCATAATTATACAATGGAGTACAATCCAAGTATCATAAAGTCTAGTGTCTTGGAAGACTAGGTACATAATAAAACATTATAAAAACAACTTTTTATTTAAACTCCATAATGAGCTCCTATCTCATTTATGATCATACATCTGCATAGGATAACCTAGGGATAACATGAAAAAAGGGATGAGATAAAATCCTAGTAAGGGAATAACTATAAGAACGAAGAATTAGAACATGGGATGTAAGACATTACATGATGATATAAAAAGGAATGTAACATATGGAATCATAACATATAAACATGGGATCATTCAAACATGGAATCATATAAATGTGGAAAAAACATAAAACATTAATTTAGTATGAGTTTAGGATAACTACCAAGACCGTTTCCCAAAGTAGCACATGCCAAGGCTAACTGCCAAGACTGTTTCACATAGTATCACAAGCCAAGGCTAACCTCCAAGACCGTCGCACATAACCTCTCATTAGACTCAACTTTACCAAATGCATTGGAGAGTTATCAGGGCGCACCCATATTACATTTCATTATTATTTTTTCCACATAAATAATCATACATAATCAATCTTACATAAACATAAGGGTTACCCATGGAAATAATTGTGTAACAAAATCATGGAATAAAGAATAACCAATGGGAATATCATTAAAGTGTCCATGAAATAAATTAATTAGAAAATACATGGATGTTGATAAGTAAAAATAGGAATATATCATGTTAAGTGATGTCAAACATAAGTGACAACATGTAAGAAATGTATTTGATAAATTTTAGCATTAAAACATTTTTATGTGGTTTTAAAGAAAATACTATATATATTTTAAAATAAAAAAAAGGAAAAAAAATTATATAAAACTAGAATTTAACCAAGAAGGTGTTCATAATAAAAATACTGATTTTACAAAGACAATGTTGTCTTAAAATAGAGGATAAAGTATACTTTAAATTGGGTAATAATTTGGGAATTTCCCTTAAAATGAGTTTGCTTATTGGAAAGTATCAAGGAAAGAATCAATTAAAAGAATGTATATCCCAGAAAGATAATAAGGGATGAATCTTGAAAAATGAGTTTAGAGCATATAAACAGAATGTGGAAGTTGTACATAAAAAAAGACAACTCTATTTGGGTAAAAATAAATATAGAGAAACCTCAAGGAATAAAGGTGGTTCGGGTAGAATTCCTTATACATCATTAGGGAAGTATGGGGAGGTTTTAAATCATACCCCATCATTAAGTATTACACATAAAATGGAATAGCATAGAGGATATTCTTGAATAAAGGTGAAATGGAAAGAATCCCTCAGCTTAAGTCTGAAGGTGTTCTTCTCATGTTATTAATGACCTGAATAAAAAAAATTAGATTTATTAATTAATAATTCCAAAACCACTTCTACATTTAATTTATTTATTATACCCTTTTGAAGTTCATTCATGGACTTTTTAATGGGTTAAATGGTTCAATTTCATTTTTCAGGAATGTTTATTTTTATAGTTTTCTTGAACGGTTCACTTGTGTTCATGAATAGAAGTTCATTTAAAACATGGATAAACATCCAGAATTTTAATTATATGTTATTTATGATGTTACAGAATTTTAAATGATCTTATAAATAATTTTTTTATATACTCTGAGAATGAAGTTTTAGATAGAATTTAATGATGATCATTTGGGTTAATTCAGGCAATTTTTTGACAACAATGAACTTTTTTTGTTTACTAATTTATTAATATGTACATAAGTTAGTTCCAGAACATTAAATGGGATATAATAAATATACCATATCCTGGTTCAACTATAAAAATGGTTTCATGACCAGATCTAAGGGTGGTAAAGTAAAATGAAAACATGTCGTTCTTGAAGGTGATAAATTAACACCTCACGAACAACATTTTCCTTTATAAATTAAAAAGATGAAGAGAATGGAATTGGATGATATATTATCCAATTAGTATCATAAAATTACATTATATTTGAGATACTATAGTTACCATACCATTTGGATGAGGATAGGTGGGGATAGATTTAAGAAAATAACATGAAATTGAATGGAAATTAAAGGAAAAGATAGAGGGAAGAATTACCTCTTGAATCCTCCTTAAAGAACCTTAGATTGGTCTTTTGATGAGACCGGAAGCTCTACGATGGGGGAGGGGATACGGATGATGTTTGGGTAGAGTTTAGATAAGTATTTAATCTTGAGTGGTGTGAAGAGAAGAGGTAAGGAGGGGTGGTATTTATAGCAGAGGAGAGAAGACTCTACTACAAAAATGGTCTTTATCAGCACTCAAAATGGGCTTTATTAGTGCTAAAAAAGCATTTTTAAAGTTTGGCGCTGATAAAGGGGGGTCCCCTTTATCAATGCTTACTGAGCTCTGATAAATGGGTACTTTATCAGCGCTAAAAATGCACTGATAAAGGGGAACTTTATCAGTGCTCTTTTAGCGTTGATAAACTGGTCCTTTATCAATGCTTTTTTAGTGCTGATAAAGGTGTAGTTTATCTGCACTTTTTTAGCACCGATAAAGGCTCCCTTTATCAGTGCTAAAAAAGCGCTGATAAATTCCATGTATGCTGCTACAAAAAAATCTACAGCAGCACACCCAAACACCTGCAAAAAAAATCCAGCATCTCAATAAGCTAATTAGACCAAGTATACTTACACAAAATTAACACATAAATCATAAGATAATTAGACCATGTATACCCATAAAACAAGTATACATGTACACCATTAACACATAATTCATAAGTTAATTAAGTACATAAAGAATTAAATTCAGAATTCAGGGGTTTGGGGGTTGTTCAGGGGTTTGAGGTAGTTGTCCAAGGGTGGGGTAGGGGGTGTCTGGGGGGATGGGGGTGTCTTGGGGGAAAGGGGTGTCCAGGGGGTGGGTGCGGTCCAGGAGGTTGTGGGGCTGTCCAAGGAGGGTGGGGGTGTCCAGGGGTGGGGGTTTCCAGGTGAGGGGGGGTTGTCCATGGGGGTGTCCAGGGGGTGGGCTAGTTTCCAGGGTGTCGGGGGGGGGGGGGGGGTGTTCGGGGGGTTGAGGATGGTCTGGGGGGTTGGTGGGGTTGTCCAAGAGGGGTGGGGTGGTGTCCAGGAGGGTGGGATGGGGGTGTCTAGGGGGGATAGGGGTGTCCAAGGGTGGGGGTGTCCAGGGGGTGGGGGGAGGTCTATGAGGTTGGGGGATGTCCAAGGGGGCGGGGTGGTGTCCAAGGAGGGGGGTGTCCAGGTGGGGGGGCTGTCTATGGGGTGTCCAGGGGTGTGGGCTGGTGTCTAGTGTATCGGGGGGGTTTCAAGGGGGTTGGTGGGGCTGTCCAAGGGGGTGGGATGGTGTTCGGGGGGGTGGGGGTGGCCATCCATGGGTGGGGGTGTCTAGGGGGTGGGGGTATCCAGGTGGTAGGGTGGTGTCTAGGAGGGGTGGGGGTGTCGTCCAAGAGGGTGGTGGTTGTCTGGGGGGTAGGGGTGTTTGGGGGGATATCTAAGGTGGGGGGGTTTTCCATGGGCATTTCCAGGGGGTGGGGTGTCCAGGGTTTGAGGGGGATTTCCACAGGGTGGGGGTGTCTAGAGGGGTGGGGGTGTCCAGGTCGTAGGTCAGTTGTTGTTTTAACTTAAAATTGTGTCCATTTTAAACAAAAGAGAGAAACTTTGAGTGATATCGGACACACCATGCATTGGGTTGATGAGGGGATGATTTTTACACGTTTCAAATGACCCATGGATAGTTCTCCAATAGGATCAACACAATATGAATGCTTTTGGTTGGATTTTCGTATGTCAGTTGTTGTTTTCACTTAAAATTGAGTCCATTTTAAACAAAAGAGAGACACTTTGAGTGATACCATCCACAAAGTTCCTTGGATTGAGGAAGGTTTGACTCTTACATGTCACAAATGACCCATGTATAGTTCTCCTATAAGATCAACACAATATAAATGCATTTGTCCGGATTTCCATACGCCAGTTGTTGTTTTCACTTAAAATTGTGTCCATTTTAAACAAATGAGAGACCCTTTGAGTGATACCGGCCACACCATTCCTCGAATTGAGTCAAGGATGACTCATACACGTTAAAAAGGACCCATGGATAATTCTCATAAAGGATCAATACAATCTGAATGCGTCTGGTCAGATTTATGTAGGTCTGTTGTTGTTGTCACTTAAAATTGTGTCCATTTTAAACAAAAGAGAGACACTTTGAGTGATACCGGCCACACCATGCCTCGAATTGTGGTGGGGTTGACTCGTACACATCTCTAAGGACCCATGTATCATTATCCTATAGTATCAAGAAAATATAAATGTGTTTGGTCGGATTTTCGTAGGTTAGTTTTTGTTTTCACTTAAATTTGTGTCCATTTTAAACAAAAGAGAGACACTTTGAGTGATACCGGCCACACCATACCTCGAATTGAGGTGGGGTTGACTTTTAAATGTCTCAAAGGGCCCATGTATTTTTCTCCTATAGGATCAAGACAATCCGAATGCGTTTGGTTAGATTTTCATAGGTCAGTTGTTGTTTTCACTTAAAATTGTGTCCATTTTAAACAAAAAAAGACACTTTGAGTGATAGCGGCCGAACTATTCCTCATATTGTGGAATGGTCTACTCGTACACATTGAAAAGGACTCATGGATCGTTATCCTATAGGATCAAGACAATCTGAATGAATTTGGTCAGATTTTCGTAGGTTAGTTGTTGTTTTCACTTAAAATTGTGTCCATTTTAAACAAAAGAGTGACACTTTGAGCGATACCGGCCAAACCGTGCCTTGTATTGAGGTGGGTTGAATTTTACATGTCTAAAATGACCCATGGATAATTCTCCTATAGGATAAACACAATCCTAATGATTTTGGTCAAATTTCCGTAGGTCATTTGTTGTTTTCACTTAAAATTGTGTCCATTTAAACAAAAGAGAGACACTTTGAGTGATACCGGCTAATCCGTGACTTGGATTGAGGCATGGTTGACTCGTACACATCCCCAAAGCACCCATGGATAGTTCTATAATAGTATCAAGATAATACGAATGCGTTTTCATGGATTTTCGTATGTCAGTTTTTGTTTTCACTTACAATTGTGTCCATTTTAAACAAAAGAGAGACACTTTGAGTGATATCGGCCACAGTAGGCCTCGGATTGAAGCAGGGTTGACTCGTACACATATCAAAGGACCCATGTATCATTATCCTATAGGATAAACACAATATTAATTTTTTGGTTAGATCTCCATAGGTCAGTTGTTGTTTTCACATAAAATTATGTCCATTTTAAACAAACGAGAGACCCTTTGAGTGATACCGGTCACACTGTGCCTCGTATTGACGCCGGGTTGACTCATACACATCAAAAAGGACCCACGGATCATTATTGTAAAGTATCAAGACAATATGAATGCTTTCAGTCAGATTTTCTTAGGTTATTTGTTGTTTTCACTTAAACTTGTGTCCATTTTAAACAAAAGAGAGACACTTTGAGTGATACCGGCTATACCGTGTCACGGATTGAGGTGAGGTTAACTCACACACATCCACAATGCACCCATGGATCATTATACTAAAGTTTCAACACAATAATAAGTCTTTTGGTCATATTTCCATAGATTAGTTGTAATTTTCACTTAAAATTGTGTCCATTTTAAAAAAATGAGAGACACTTTGAGTGATACTGACCACAGCGGGCCTCGGATTGATGCGGGGTTTCATTTTACACGTCACAAAGGAACCATGGATCATTATCCTATAGGATAAACACAATACTAATTCATTTTTTTAGATTTACGTAGTTCAGTTGTTGTTTTCACTTAAAATTGTGTCCATTTAAAAAAAATGAGAGACACTTTGAGTGATACCGGCCACAGCGGGCCTTGGATTGAGATGGGGTTGACTCATACACATCTCAAAGGACCCATGGATCTTTCTCCTATATTATAAACTCAATATTAATGGGTATGATCGGATTTACATAGGTCAGTTGTGGTTTTCACTTAAAATTGTGTCCATTTTAAACAAACGAGAGACACTTTGAGTGATATCGGTCACACCGTGCCTCGTATTGAGGCCGGGTTGACTAATACACGTCACAAAGGACCCATAGATCATTATACTAAAGGATCAAGACAATAAGAATGCGTTTGGATGGATTTTCGTAGTTCTATTGTTGTTTTCACTTAAAATTGTGTCCATTTTAAACAAAAGAGAGATACTTTGAGTGATACCGGCTATACCGTGCCTCAGATTGATGCAGGTTTGACTCTTACACATCACCAACGCACCCATGGATCGTTCTCCCAAAGGATAAACACAATCCGAATGCGTTTGGTCATATTTCATTAGGTCAGTTGTTGTTTTCACTTAAAATTGTGTCCATTTTAAAAAAAAATGAGAGACACTTTGAGTGATACCGGCCACAGCGGGCCTCGGATTAACGCGGAGTTGACTCGTACACATCGCAGAGGAACCATGGATCGTTATCCTATTGGATCAACACAATATAAATGTGTTTGGTTGGATTTATGTAGGTCAGTTTTTTTTCACTTAAAATTGTGTCCATTTTAAAAAAATGAGAGACACTTTGAGTGATACCGGCCACAGAGGGCCTCAGATTGAGGCGGGGTTGACTCGTACACATCCCTAATACACCCATGGATAATTATCATATAGGATCAAAACAATCCGAATGTGTTTGTTCATATTTGCGTAGGTCAGTTTTTTGTTTTCACTTAAAATTGTGTCCATTTTAAACAAAAGAGAGACACTTTGAGTAATACCAGCTATATCGTGCCTCGTATTGAGGAGGGTTTGACTCATACACGTCCTCAATTCACCCATGGATCAATTTCCAAAAGTATCAACACAATCCGAATGCGTTTGGTCAGATTTCCATAGGTTCGTTTTAGTTTTCACTTAAAATTGTGACCATTTTAAAAACAATGGGAGACACTTTGAGTGATACCGGCCACAGCAGGCCCCAAATTGACGCGGGGTTTACTCATACATGTTTTAAAGGATGAATGTATCTTTCTCTTATAGTATCAAAACAATCCGAATGCATTTGGTCAGATTTACGTAGGTGAGTTGTTGTTTTCACTTAAAATTATGTCCATTTTAAAAAAAAAATGAGAGACACTTTGAGTTATATCGGCCACAGGGGGCCTCAGATTGAGGCGGGGTTGACTCTTACACATCAAAAAGGACCCATGGATCGTTATCCTATAGTATCAACAAAATCGGAATGTATTTGGTTAGATTTTTGTAGGTCATTTGTTGTTTTCACTTAAAATTTTGTCCATTTTAAACAAACGAGAGACCCTTGGAGTGATATCGGTCACACCGTGCCTCATATTGAAGCCGGGTTGACTCATACACGTCAAAAAGGACCCATGGATCATTCTAGTAAATTATCAACACAATCCTAATGTGTTTGGTCGGAATTCCATAGGTCATTTATTGTTTTCATTTAAAATTGTGTCCATTTTAAATAAGAGAGAGACACTTTGAGTGATACCGGCTAAACTGTGCCTCGGATTGAGGCGGGGTTGAATCATACACATCCCCAACGCACCCATGGATAGTTCTCCTATAGGATCAAGACAATACGAATGTGTTTTCTTGTATTTCCGTATGTCAGTTTTTGTTTTCACTTAAAATTGTGTCCATTTTAAACAAAAGAGAGACGCTTTGAGTGATACCGGCCACAGTGGGCCTTGGATTGAGGCGGGATTGACTCTTACACGTCGCAAAGGACCCATGGATCATTATCCTATTGTATCAACATAATAAAAATGTGTTCTGTTGGATTTCCATAGGTTAGTTGTTGTTTTCACTTAAAATTGTGTCCATTTTAAACAAACGAGAGACCCTTTGAGTGATACCGGTCACACCGTGCCTCATATTGAGGCTGGGTTGACTCTTACACTTTACAAAGGACCCATGGATCATTCTTGTAAGTTATACAGACAATATAAAAGTGTTTGGTCAGATTTTTGTAGGTCAGTTGTTGTTTTCACTTAAAATTGTGTCCATTTTGAACAAAAGAGAGACACTGTGAGTGATACCGGCTATAACATGCCTCTAATTGAGGTGGTGTTGACTCATACACATCCACAACGCACTCATGGATCTTTATCTTAAAGGATCAACAAAATCCAAATGTTTTTTGTCGTATTTCCGTAGGTAAGTTATCGTTTTCACTTAAAATTGTGTCCATTTTAAAAAAAAATAGAGACACGTTGAGTGATACTGGCCACAGTGGGCCTAGGATTAACATGGGGTTGACTCGTACATGTCGCAAAAGACCCATGGATCATTCTCCTATAGGATCAACACAATCCAAATGCATTTGGTTGGATTTCTGTAGGTCAGTTGTTGTTTTCACTTAAAATTATGTCAATTTTAAAAAAAAATGAGAGACCCTTTGAGTGATACCGGCCACATCGGGCCTCATATTATGGAATGGTTGACTCATACATATCTCAAAGTACCCATGGATAATTCTCCTATAGGATCAACACAATTAGAATGCATTTGGTCATATTTCCATAGGTCAGTTGTTGTTTTCACTTAAAACTGTGTCCATTTTAAATAAACGAGAGACCCTTTGAGTGATACCGGTCACACCATGCCTTGAATTGAGGTCAGGTTAACTCTTACATGTCACAAATGACCCATAGATCTTTCTAGTAAAGTATAAAGACAATTCAAATGTGTTTGATCAGATTTTCGTAGGTCGGTTGTTGTTTTCACTTAAAATTGTGTCCATTTTAAACAAAAGAGAGACACTTTGAGTGATACCGGCTATATCGTGCCTCGGATTGAGGCAGGGTTGACTCATACACATCCCCAATGCACCCATGTATTTTTATCCTAAAGGATCAACACAATCCAAATGCGTTTTGTCGGATTTCCGTAGGTCAGTTTTTTTCACTTAAAATTGCGTCCATTTTTAAAAAAATGAGAGACACTTTGAGTGATATCAGCCAAATCGGGCCTCAAATTGATGTCGGGTTGACTATCCACGTCTTAAAGGACCCATGGATTGTTATCATATAGGATCAACATAATCCAAATTCGTTTGGTCAGAAATTCATAGGTCAATTGTTGTTTTCACTTAAAATTGTGTCCATTTTAAAAAAATGTGAGACACATTGAGTGATATCGGCCACAGCGGGCATCCGATTGAGGCGAGGTTGACTCGTACACATCCCCAATGCACCCATGGATATTTATCCTATAGGATCAAGACAATCTGAATGCGTTTGGTCAGATTTTCGTAGGTCAGTAGTTGTTTTCACTTAAAATTGTGTCCATGTTGAACAAAAGAGAGACACTTTGAGTGATACCGGCCACAGTAGCCCCCGGATTGAGGCGGGGTTGACCTGTACCCATCTAAAAGGACCCATGGGTCGTTATCATATAGGATCAACATAATCCGAATGCGTTTGGTCAGATTTCTGTAGGTCAGTTGTTGTTTTCACTTAAAATTGTGTCCATTTTAAACAAAAGAGATACCCTTTGAGTGATACTGGTCACACCATGCCTCAGATTGAAGCCGGGTTGACTCATACACATCACAAAATACCCATGGATAATTCTTGAAAAAGGTCAAGAGAATCTGAATGCTTTTGGTCAGATTTGCATAGGTCAGTTGTTGTTTTCACTTAAAATTGTGTCCATTTTAAACAAAAGAGAGACACTTTGAGTAATACCGGCTATAATGTGCCTCGGATTGAGGTGTGGTTGAGTCTAAAATGTCCCCAACGCACCCATAGATCATTCTCTTAAATTATCAACACAATCCAAATGTGTTTGGTCAGATTTCTATTGGTCAGTTTTTGTTTTCACTTTAAATTGTGTCCATTTTAAAAAAATGAGAGACACTTTGAGTGATATCGGCCATAGTGGGGATCAGATTGACACGGAGTTGACTCTTACATGTCTCAAAGGACCCATGGATCGTTCTCCTATAGGATCAACATAATCCGAATTTTTTTGGTCGGATTTCCATTTGTTAGTTGTTGTTTTCACTTAAAATTGTGTCCATTTTAAACAAAAGAGAGACCCTTTTAGTGATATCGGCCACACCATGCCTCGGATTGAGTCAAGGTTGACTCGTACATGTCCCCAATGCATCCACAGATCATTATCCTATAGGATCAAGACAATAAGAATATGTTTGGTCAGATTTTCGTAGGTCAGTTGTTGTTTTCACTTAAAATTGAGTCCATTTTAGACAAAACAGAGATACTTTGAGTGATACCAGACACAACGTGCCTCGGATTGAGGCTTTGTTGACTCGTACACATCAAAAATGACCCATGGATCGTTCTCCTAAAGTATCAACACAATCTTAATGCATTTGGTCAGATATTTGTAGGTTAGTTTTTGTTTTCACTTAAAATTGTGTCCATTTTAATCAAATGAGAGACACTTTGAGTGATATCGGCTATACCATGCCTCAGATTGAGGCGGGGTTGACTCCTACACATCCCCAACGCACCCATGGATTGTTCTTTTAAAGGATAAACACAATACTAATGTGTTTGTTCATATTTCTGTAGGTTAGTTGTTTTTTTCACTTAAAATTGTGTCCATTTTAAAAAAATGACAGACACTTTGGGTGATACCGGCCACATTGGGCCTCAGATTTTTGCGGGGTTGACTCGTACATGTCTCAGAGGACCCATGTATTGTTCTCCTATAATATCCACACAATCCTAATGTGTTTGGTCAGATTTCCGTAGGTCAGTTGTTGTTTTCACTTAAAATTGTGTCCATTTTAAACAAAAGAGAGACCCTTTTAGTGATACCGGCCACACCATGCCTCATATTGAGGCAAGGTTGACTCGTACACATCCCCAATGCACCCATGGATCATTCTCCTATAATATCAAGATAATATGAATGCGTTTGGTTAGATTTTTGTAGTTCATTTGTTGATTTCAATTAAAAATGTGTCCATTTTAAACAAAAGAGAGACACTTTGAGTGATACTGGCCACAACGGGCCTCAGATTGAGGCAAGGTTGACTCGTACATGTCTCAAAGGACCCATAGATCTTTCTCTTATAGGATCAACACAATCCGAATGCGTTTGGTGAGATTTCTGTAGGTTAGTTGTTGTTTTCACTTATAATTGTGTCCATTTTAAACAAACGAGAGACCCTTTGAGTGATACCATCTATATCGTGCCTTGTATTGAGGCAGGGTTGACTCATACATATCCCAAATGCACCCATGTATCTTTATCCAAAAGGATCAACACAATACGAATGTGTTTGGTCAAATTTTTGTACATCAGTTTTTATTTTCACATAACATTATGTCCATTTTAAAGAAATGAGAGACACATTGAGTGATACCGGACAAACTGTGCCTCGGATTGAGTCGGGGTTGACTCGTACACGTCACAAAGGACCTATGGATTGTTATACTATAGTATCAAGACAATCCAAATGTGTCTGTTTGAGTTTTCATAGGTCAGTTGTTGTTTTTTCTTAAAATTGTGTCCATTTTAAACAAAAGAGAGACACTTTGAGTGATACCAGCCACACCGGGCCTCAGATTGACGCGGGGTTGACTCGTAAATGTCTCAAAGGACCCATGGATCATTATACTAAAGGATAAACATAATCAGAATGCATTTGGTCAGATTTCCATAGGTCAGTTGTTGTTTTCACTTAAAATTGTGTCCATTTGAAACAAAAGAGAGACACTTTAAGTGATACCGGCCACACCATGCCTCATATTGTGGCGGGGTTGACTCTTACACATCCCCCACACACCCATGGATTTTTATCCTATAGGATCAAGACAATCCGAATGTGTTTGGTCGGACTTTTGTAGTTCAGTTTCTATTTTCACTTAAAATTGTGTCCATTTTAAACAAAAGAGAGACCCTTTGAGTTATATCGGCCACACCATGCCTCAGATTGAGGTCGGGTTGACTTTTACACATCCCAAATGACCCATGGATCATTATCCTAAAGGATAAATACAATCTGAATGCGGTTGGTCATATTTCTGTATGTTAGTTGTTGTTTTCACTTAAAAATCTATTCATTTTAAACAAATGAGAGACACTTTGAGTGGTTCATCATTCTTGCATGTTGCTGGTGCATATCATCTGATAAAATGGGAAAATGACTCATTTGATAAATGATGTTTTATTTAATAATAATTACAGTTTTCCTACGAATATTTATATACAAAAATGTTTTATATTTTGATCCCCTTAACCCCTCTCAAAAATGACTGCCAATTGTTCACATCCCCAAGTCAAATCTTCATGCTATTTGTGTACAATCTGCCATCAGGTATGAGGCCCACTCATTTCTAAACAAATCTATATTGTCTTTGGAGTATGAGGATTTTCGGTAGTCAGAGTAGTACTGCAAAATATAAAAATAAAGTATTAATAAATAAAATAAATGAACTAGTAGTTGTTTTTGAAAATACCTCTTTAGGGATGCTAGTTTGTTGATGAAAAATGATCTCTTTCATAAATTTACAAACATAATAACTGCCATCATTATCATTTGTTTGTTTTGGAAACTGCAAAAAAAATATTCATTAGGATAATAACTAACTTGTGTTGAGATGTGTTTGGATAGTGAAATTTTATTATATATACCCTGATATTTGTCCAGACATAGTACTTGCTCGCCTCATTATGCTTAGCCCCTATCCTCATTCCTTTTTTTAGAAAATAATTATACATCTCCTATCATAACAGAATACTCACTAAAAGATAATATAAATTATATTACTTGATGTTTAGACCTAAAATGTAGGATTTAGTGTCTTACAGATTCACAAACTCCATCATGTGTGGTCGGTTTGATGGATATCATTGCTTTGAATCCATAAAATAAATCTTTGGAGTATCAAAGTTCACCACAATTAGAATCCAATGTTTCCTAAAACACAAAAATGAACAAGTAATAAAATAAGTGAAAATGTAATTGATATGATTTAATAGTAGAGTTTTACCCCTCTGTAGTTAGTATCGGGCCTGTGATTTTTTTGCATGGGATAGCTTGCTGAGTAGCCATGCTCTGGTGGAGGTGTGCCTTATCGACATTGATGCTGGGAGGGGGTACGTCTACGTAGTCCTATGATCGGTTACAACCCCACATGTTTTTTGAATTTTGTTAATGTCCCTTTGTCTGTGATGTCTTGGTTTTGCCCCTTTACCCTTAAAAGGGGGTTTTATCCAAAATCAATAAAAAATTAGGCCTTTCGGGCCATTCAGTCAGTGTTGATGTGGTATGAGGACTAACGAGTCCGAATTTTGGTTTGTGAGAAAATTCCTTCAACTATTATTCATATATACGTCTGTCAACAATATAAAATGAATTTAGTCATAATTTTCACATTAGATCAGCTTTTAGAAAATCAATTCTTGAAAACATACCTCATATATATATTTACAACTATGGCGCCTAGCCAACCGTTTTCAAGGATCTCATTTATATTTTTAGCAGCAACCAAATCTTGACTTTCCTCTTCGTATATATTCTCTTCAAAAACCACTATATGACTACTACCACCTCTTAGATTCGTATCCACATGAGTCTTCAGTGATAGTAAATGTGGATAAAGAATAGGTGGTGTTATTGTGCTTTCAGTAGATCCTTGGGATCGGTTGGTCAATCCTTTAGATGGTTTTGAGCCGACGTTTGTCACCCCCTTCCCTTTCTCTGTTTATAATAACATTCATTGGTTCAGACCCTTTTTTCATTAATTGTTAAAGGTTTAGCTTGAAAAAAAAGGAAATAAATACCTCTTTGTCAGCATGTACTCTTACAAGTTATGACGGCCATGCAATGAATGTCCCAATAGCCTTTTCAATCGTATGAATATTATCTTCATCAAGTGGAATAGTTTTCTCTACATTTGGATCATGGTCTACAGTAATCGTCACTTTCAGATGATCTTTCGGAAGTGGTCTATTATGAAGCATGTCATCTGGGATGTTGAACATTGTAGATCTTGCTACAAGGTGATCGGTGGGTGTTGAAAGATATAAATCACAATCATTATCACCCTGTAGAAGAACAGTACAAGAAAAAAATCAGTGTTTGTCTGATTCACATTTCATGAGAACAATTATTAGAATATTGATTACGACGACTAAGACATACCTTTGAGGGGAATGGATCGCCTCAAAGATGGTGGGGTGTGGGGGGATCTTCATGTGTTGGTTGTTCCTGAGTTGTGCCTTCTCCTTGCTTCCCACCAATAAAAGTTGCTAGTAACTCTCCCTGCCATTACAATCATTCGTCAATGGTTTCTAGTCTTTCGCTCATTTGTTTCATTTTTTTCATCTCTATCATCTGTTTTTTTCTTCTCAAAATATATTTGGGGTGTCACCCCAAACCCCACACCTCTGACACGAACGTATTGTTCTGGCTGCTTCAAAGCCATCGATAATAGGTCTGCACCCGCTACAGGAGTAGCTGATTCCTGTGACTGTTGGATATAGGAAAATAACTGATTATTTTTATATAATAGTAATTTAAAACAAATCTTTTTATCATCGTGTCATACTTACACATATTTCCCACACTTTTTTTGGTTTCTCATCCACTATTTTCCCTTCCTTATTCACACGTGCCGCCTTCCATAACACATGATGTGGGATGGAAGTGTCTTTTGTTTTAGACTCATCAATCTATATATAAATGTAGAAAGATAATTATGATGTTGTATACTGGAACATTACAATATTACTGTAAATTTAAAATATGTACCATTTTATTTTCTAGTGAAGCGTACCCCATCCTTGTTTTATGATAGGGGTATGTTGGTTTTGATGAATGTTCCTTATTTTTAGTACAGAGTTACTGTTTCATAAATAAAATATTGACAATCAAAGTGATGAATACACATATCCTCAAACAACGTATTATCACTTACAATGTACCTGAAACTTCTCATCCCCACGGTGGCCAATAAATGCATCACATGCTTCTTGGGATATTAGGTGAGCCTAGACAATGGGTGGGTGCGGGTTTATTTTAAATTTGGAATCTTTCAGGTGACGTCTTGTTAAAATAGTGCAAAAAACTCAATAAATCCTTCCTGCAAGACTTAGTACATAATCCTTGTGTGAATCATCTACTATAAATGTACTCTAAAAGAGATTGAAAATAGTAATACATTGTTTCATTATTTTATTTGCTAGTAAATTAAGGAAATAAATTAATAATGTTACCGTAATTTCTTCCCAGATCACAGCCTTCAACCCGGACACAACATGGTTCCATGAATCTATGTCAATCGGAATGCGTTGCTGAGTGACAACTCCAATGTAGCTACTAAACATAGCCTTGTTGGGATTCACATTTTGGCCTCATGCATTCCATCTGACATCAAATTTGATGCCTTTTCTTTTCTCCTTATGAACTTTCGCTAACACCGTCAAACTACGATGCACCTATGTTTTCTGTGATGTTGGTCCTTCATTCCCGACCATTTCATCGATATGAATATCATTTATATGTTCATATGAAATGGTAGAATTGGTTGTGATGATGGTTGTTGGACCTCAACACTAGGACCAACAATAGGTTCAGAAACTTGTTGTTTCTATGCACTGTGAGAAGCCGTAGTAGGAGCAGTAGTAGCCACTGTAGCAGCAGCTTGAGAGACTTGTTCAGCCTCAAGGTTAGAAGCACCAGAATGTGAAGAAGTCATCATCTACAAAAGTGGTTGAATAGTTAATTTAGATTACATAAATTCAGTAATGATAAGATAATAACATGAGATAACAAGATCTATATTACAAACAAATATAACCTGTTTATTGAACTCCCTTTCTTTTTTTCAAAGGATTAAGGGATTTGAAACCTCTATCGATTATCCAAATCTCTTCATTGTGGTATCATCTAACATAAAAAAACATAATCTACATTGGGTCCTCTGTGAAATGATTGCGACGTACCACTGAAAGGATCATCCTCAACTGAATTTTCATCGGACCCTTCAGTAGTTTTGGACGATAATAGAACAATCGACCACTTTCGGTTTGTGGGATCTGGAACATAAAAAACTTGTACTGCTTATGATGCCATTATAAATTGTTCGTCTTTGTACCCTTCTTTAATAAAATAAACTTTCAAAAATCCCCATTCATCTATATTAACACCACTGTTGTAATCAACCCATTTGCATTGAAAAATCAGCAATTGGAATGTTTCATAATCCAACTCTCATATTAGTTTGATAATGCCAAAATATGACATATTTTCATAAATTTGATTTCTGTCCTTACTACCAGAAACATGCATCGCTTCAGCCACTAGTGTAACTCCACTATTTTGCATGGTACTATCTTCATCATGTTCATCTTTATAGAATGTATAACCATTAATTACATAACCAATTTAAGATAATACATACACACTTGGTCTGGTGGCTAGCCATCGAAGTCGTTCTGAAATTGAATTCAGATTTTCATCCAACTACTTAAAAATATGGTCCGGAAACCATCCTATAAACTGGTGATTATGTGTATTTGATAACCATTTTTCATCCCTTGATGGATTCAACTGCCTAATAATTTCTTTGTGAGTTTCAATATATGTAGCAACCACCCAACTGTTATGCAAAACATAAAGGTGGGCCTGCTCCCAATCTGTAATACTGATTTCCACAACATCTCTTCCAGAAATTCCCTCACCCTCAATGCATCCAGTGTGACAAGATTTTGGGAGACCAATGATTTCCACATCAGATAGGTATTCGGTACAAAATTCAATGGCTTCCTCAACAATGTATCTCTCCACTATACAACCCTCTGGACAACATTGATTTTTGACATACCCTTTAAAAATCTTCATATACCATTCAATAGGATACATCCATTTATAGTGCATAGGACCAAAAATTCGAATCTCTCTCACCAAGTGAATCATCAAATGAACCATCATATCAAAGAATGTTTTTGGGAAGAACATTTCTAATTCACATAATATGATGAAAATTTATGTTTCCATTGCTGGAAATTTCGTTGGGTCTAAAACTTTGCTATATATAGCTTTGAAAAAGAAACAAAGTTTGGTTAACGTATGACGAACATTCTTGGGAAAAATGCATTGTAAAGCTATAGGAATTAGATCTTGCATCAAAATAGGTAATTCATTTGATTTCAAACCTTTTAACTTAAAATCATTCATTGAAACAATGTTCTTGATATTTGATGAATACCCCTATAGAACCTTTACATCATTGAAGAGGTTTCAAAACTGATATCTCTCCTCCATAGAAAGAGTATAAGCAGTTGGAGGAAGAAACATTTGATTTTCACCCTTCACAGGAGACAACTCTTCTCGTATTCCCTTGTCAACCATGTACAACCTTACCTTAATTCCATCCTTTGTTTTTTTAGGGGCATTTAGCAACGTTCCAATAACACTGTCACATACATTTTTTTCCACATGCATCACATCAAGAAAATGTCTAACCTACAAAAAATTCCAGTATGGTAATTCAAAAAAAAACTGATCTCTTTTTCCAACTGATTTTCGTAAGGTTTTTCAAAAATGGTTTACCAAAAACAGTGTTCACATCTTTTACTTTCTCAAGTAGCTAATCACCTATTAGTGGAGATGGTGCTGCACATTGTTCTGAACTTCCATTGAATGATATTGTCCAAGATCGATACTTATGCCAACGAGGTAGAAATCTACGATGTCCTAGAAACACAGATTTCAATGAATGTTTCAACCTAATTGAATTTGTATCTTCTTCACACATGGGACACCCTTGAGTTCCTTTAATGCCATAGCCTGAAAAAATTCCATAAGCAGGGAAATAATTTATTGTCCCATACAACATCGCTCTCAACATGAAGTATTCACTTTTATAAGCATCATACAACATAACACCTGAATCCCGCAATAACTTCAAATCCTCAATCAAAGGATCCAAATAAACATCAATATCGTTGCCTGGTTGTTTTGGTCCTGATATAAGCATAGATAACATGATGAATTTTTGCTTCATGCATAACCAGGGTGGCAATTTATAATTTACCAACATAATAAGCCATGTATTATGAGTACTGGTTTGAAAACAAAAAGGATTCACTCCATCTGTAGATAATGCAAGACGAAGGTTTCTCGGCTCTTTTCCAAATTCAGGATACTCAAGATCAATTTTCTTCCATTAAGGAGGGTCGGCTAGATGACATAATTTCCCATCTTTATTTCTTTTATTTTCATGCCACGAAAATTGTCTTATAGTTTCTTCACTTCCATATAGATGCCTAAATCTTGGAATGATTGGAAATTACCATACAATTTTCGTAGGATTGGATTCATCTTTCTTGTATCGAGAAGAATCACACTTTGGGAATTTTGTAAGTGATTTTTTCTCCTTGTAAAACATTATACAGTATTTCAGGCAAGCATGTATTCTTTCAGAAATCATACCCATCAAGTGTAGCATTCGTTTAGCTTCATATGTCCTTCTTGGGAGCTCATTATCTTATCGGATCATGTCATTCAAGAGAGAAAGTAGTTCTGTAAAGCTAACATCACTCCATCCATTGCCTGATTTCAATTTATACAACTTCAGTACAGCTGACAATGATGTATATTTAGTTCAACCAGTATACAGTGGCATCTTTTCACAACTCTTTAACTTCTCAAACAATTTTTGGAAATCACGGAGTTTATATTCAATTTTCTTTATAATTTCCTCAATATGATCTTCATAATCATTGACATCTGTAATCATATCCTCCATACGGTCTTCTTCATTATCCATATTTGTATTCATATATGATGATCCATAAAACGCAGTTTTATCCCATCTAGTAGCTACATTCTCTTTTTCTCCATGTTTATTCCAAAATTTATAACTCTGATCTATTCCGTGACATATCAAATATTCTTCCAACTCCTCTTGAGTAAGTAGTCCAGAATAAAAACAACGTAAACATTGACAAATAAATTTGACAAGGATCCTTTGTGTGATCCTTTGAAAACTTGATGAACTCTTTCACTCCATTCTCATAATCTATTGTCAAACGATTAGAATCCATCCAATCTTTATTCATCTCCATCCTATTTGAATCTCAAATATTAGTATTTATGGTTCAATTACACAAAAAAGACTTCCAAATACAGTAGAAGAGAACCAATTCCTTATAAAAATATAGATTAATAGAGCCTAACCATTTCCAATAAAGATTTGGAAATCAACAGAACCAGGATAGACCCCCATCAAAATCAACACAGTTTCCAAACACAAAGGGGTTCGCAGGGATAATCACTTGTGTCATAGATGGTAAAACTCACACGGCATCATCCTCTATGGCTCATCCTCCTCTATCAGGTCAACCCTTCTATGGTCAACTAGTCCATCCTTTTATACCTCACCAACCTAAAATATATATGGATGAAAACCAGTAGCCAACTCTATAAGTAAAGAAAGGATTCTCATAATATCTATAGTATGAAATTCATTAAATATAATTACTTTAGATTCATTATAGTTTCCTAAAATCACACCATTCTAAACACAAGAATAATCAAGAATGTTACATCTACCACTCCTATGTCTCTTCCCTACATTCAATATCATCATGCCTAAATACCCATATATCCACACATACACGTCACAAACACATAAAAACCCATATCCACATCAGAACCAAAGTACCCATATGGATTTTAATCAGGTTACTCGACTCAAGTGGTGGTGTGTAAGAAATAATATGAAAATATAATAATTATATAGTCACACATAAATCTCAAACTCCTTTATCTTGAGCTAGTGTTAACCAAACTAAAGACTGATCTTAGAGAACCCCCCCCCCCCTTTATAAGATCTAATAAATCATAAATATAGGTCAACAGATAATTTTTATTGATCATAAACTAATTGAGATTCTGTTAATCAACACACAAGCAAAGGTTTCCAATGACCTTCTTGGTGAAAAGCACCAGTTCTTCCCAAGGAAACACACTAGGTTAAATAAAGAATTTGGAAACCAATTCATCCCACTGATTATTTAGTTCCTTCAATTTAACTAGTTCTATATGGTAAGATAGAATAGATATTGGTTTTGTACCCATCACCAAGTTGATAGAGAACTCCTCCTCCCTCTCTGGTGGTAGACCAAAAAAGACTAAGGGAAACACTTTTGAAAATTCAATAGCTACTAGGGGAAGTTCACTATAATAGGCTTCCTACTCCAGTTCAGTAGCATAATAAGATATCATCCCACTCAACTCTAGAAGAAGAGGTCTATCTCGACTAGACCTCAGGTCTGATTCTCTATGGAAAAAATTTAATTCCCCATTGGGGGTAGTGAAGTACACCCACCAATGAAAACAGTAAATCCAAGATTTATTAGAAACTAGTATGTCTATTCTGAGAATAACATATAGGGGAATCATTTTAAGAACCAAAAAATATCATATGATCTAAATCTCTGAAAAATAGAAATCATGAGAGGGGATTCAGAGACCTTACTCCCTCTTTATCCAGAGAGATGTTACAATCTCTATCACATAATCCATGATCTCTATTATAAGTTTCGGTAGTTCTATATTGAGGTTTGATATGAAATAATGATGGGAAACAATATCAAATAAAACATACACTAAAGAAAAAGAAATGGAAATGGTGCCTCTCACTATCGCATGACCCACATCAGTTCCAACTGGAGATTAATCCACTGCATGAAGTTTTTTTGTTCCTAATACATGTTCCTAGGATCCCATTGTTATTGAATAATATTACTATGATTTGGTACCTCTCAATATTTATGATTCCATTCCACTACACAGGGTAGTAAAAACATGTAAAACCCTCTTCAAGTGGTTTTAATGTCTGTATGAGATGTAAATATTCAATGCTTCCATGAAATAATGCTTTTGAATCCAACTATTTCCATGCGAAAATACCCTTTCAAATTCATACTCACATAAAATCCATTTTATAACATGTTTCCAATCACATTCACAATTCAAAGACACATATCAGGTTCAAAAAAATACAACATGCAACAAAAATGAATTTCTCTTATAAAATCCACATTCAACACATTCAAACCATTAATTCTCTTTGAAAACTCATTTCATTTCACACCTTTCACACAAGACATAAAATATATTTAAGAAACACCTCAACAAAGATAACATAAAACATAAAAACATTCCTTTAGAGAAAAAAAATTCTTCACATGTGGATATCAAAACCATTCCAAAACATATTTCTCACCAAAAAATTAATCCATAGAACACATTCATGAAACTAATAAATCATATCAAAATCATATAATAATGTAAAAGCTTTGAATCACTTACCACACACTTGAAAACTTCCAGAGGTGGAGGTTCACGGGAGGAGCCTCCAACCAAAGAGAAATGGAGGAGTAGGGTTTGCGGGGAGTAGAGTCGAGCGAAGAAGAGTAGAAGTAGGTTTTATGGGGAGCAGGATCTGTCGAAGGTGTTCGAGGGGGAGGATTATGAGAAGGGCTAGCGGAAGAGGTCCGGAAATGCGAAGATTAGGGGGCGGCAGAGGGGAGTCATAGGGTTACCGTACCGCGAGAGCTTTAGGTCACGATAAACCGATGACATTGTGAAACCGATTTTATAAAATATGGGACTATGGTTTTATCAGCGCTAAAATGTTAGCACTGATAAAGGTATCCTTTATCAGTGATTTTTTAGCGCTGATAAAGGGGCTCTTTATCAGTGCTAAAAAAGTGCTGATAAATCCATCCTGTATGAGCGCTAACATTTTAGCGCTGATACAGGCCTTCTTTATCAGTGCTTTTCTAGAACTGATAAAGGTTCTCTTTATCAGTTCTTTTTTAGCGCTGATAAAGTTTACCCTGTATTAGCGCTAAAATTTTAGTGCCGATACTGGGAAGCTTTATCAGCGATTTTCTAGTTCTGATAAAGGGGCTTCTTTATCATCACTTTTCTGGCGCTGATAAAGAAGCCATTTATCACCAATAGAAAAGCACTAATAAAGAATCCATGTATCAGCACTAACATTCTAGCACTGATACAGTGTTTCTTTTTAGCAGTTTCTTCTTAGCACTGATATAAGGTGGCGCTTGCCTTTCCCGTTTTTGTAGTAGTGATAGTTTTCATAATATTTAATTCCTTAGTTTATTATTTTCAATCAAGACCAGAAATAGTGATGATCCCATTACCAAAAATAGTAATGTGTGCATGTGTGTTCGAGATAATGGTCTTACATCATCCATACATCATCTAATGACATCATAATTCATGTATTTAGCATTTATCATAAATTGGTGTATTTTACTATTCATCAAAAATTCTAGTATTTTAGAAAAATCCCAAAAATTTACCATAACCATGTTTTGATGTGTAAAATCCTAAAATAAAATCCATTTTTCAAAAATAATTCTCTAAAAATTATTAATTTTATTTTTAATTAAAATCACAATTTACTCGAAAAAATAAAACATTTAAAACATTTATTTTCTAATTCCAATATATAGGTATATCGTACTCCCACTTGAATCTTATTTATATACTATCATAGGTAAGGTTACTATTCATTAGGGTATGTCACAATTCATACAGGTAACATTACTATTCATAAGGGTATGTTACTAGTCATTGAAAATTAAGTTGGTTATATTAGACTCCAAATAACTTACTGATTTCAACTATGTATGTCAAATTTTCAAAAATCAAATCACATAATTAATAGACATATCTGTTAAGGTCACCTAGAACTTAGTAGTTTATTATGTTGTGATTTCATGTGAATATATTTCATAATTATAAGAAATTAAATTACCATTTAAAAACATTGGTTTGTTACATTCTTACCCCTTAATATATTTCCCCCTCGAAATTTCATTTTACATTCTTGGCCCCAAACAGGTGCAGGTACTTTTCCTTCATTGCCTCCTCCAGTTCCCATGTTGCCTCTTTGTACTTATGGTTTAACCAAGTGAGGAATCTTGTTATGTAGAACTTTATCTCTATGATCCAATATCTTCACTGGCTACTCCTCATAAGAAAGATCATCCTCCAAATGTGCCCCCTCTGAAGAGAGTACATGTGAAGGGTCTGGTATGTTCTTACTTAATAGGGATACATGAAAGACATCATATACTTTGGCCATGGTAGGTGGAAGTGCTAGTTTATAGGCCACAGCCCCAACACGATCAAGAATCTCAAAGGGGCCGATGTACCTGGGACTTAACTTCCCTTTCTTTCCAAACCTCATGACCTTCTTCCATGGAGATATGCGTAGAAATACCATATCTCCAAATTTGAACATAAGGTCTCATCGACGATTTTCTCCATAACTCTTCTGTCGAATTTGGGTTGCCTTGATATACTCTTGAATGTTTTTCACTTTCTCAACCATTTCTTCGACTATTTTAGGTCTTAGTAGCTTACCCTCGCTGACTTTATCCAAACACACTAGTGTTCTATACCTTTTCCCATAAAGGGATTCATATGGCTCCATTCAGATGATCGAGTGGAAATGGTTGTCGTAGGAGAATTCAAATAGTGTAATATGTTTGTCCTATACTCCTTTTAAGTCCATAGAACATTCTCTCAACATATCTTCTGGTGTTTGAATAGTTTGATCAGATTGGCCATCATTTTGAGTATGATAGGTCATACTGATGTTCAGTTTAGTGCTTAGATCATGTTTGTGACTTTTTCAGAACTTTAAGGTGAATCTTGGATCATGATCGGATACAATAGATATTGGTACTCCATGCATCCTTACCACTTCTTTGATTTAAATCCATTCAAGTTGATCCAATGATAACTCCTCTAAAATTGAGATAAAGTGAGTTGTCTTCATAAGACGATCCACAATGACCCATATAGAATTTTTTACTCTATATGTACTGGAAGTCTGGTGAAAAAGTCCATAGTGATGTTCTCCCACTTCCATTTTGGTATAATTAGTGGTTACATCATCCCCTTAGACTTTTTCCTCTCAGACTTCACTTGTTGACATACAAGGAACTTTGATGTATATTCAGAAGTCTCCCTTTTCATATTGTCCCACCAAAATTTTTTTGGGAGATCTTGATACATCTTGGTACTCCCTGGGTGAATAGAGAAGGTCGAGCTATGTGTGTTATTCAAAATATCCTTCTTGGTCTCTGGATTGGATGGTATAGATAATCATGACCCAAATCTTACAAATCCATCTGTATCAATCAAGAACACATAGGATTTACCATTTTTAATAGCTTCCACCCTTTTTTGAAGTTCCACATCTATTCTTTGAGAATCCTATATTTTATCCATGAGGTATGGTTGAGAAATCATTTGTAAAAGAATTGATGATGTTCCTCCCTTAATGATTCCCATTTCCATTCTCTGCAAATCTAAAAAGATCATATCCTTTTCAATTCTCATCATTGATAAAGATACAGGATCCTTTCTACTTAGAGTATCATCCACCTTAGTTACCTTACCGGGATGGTAGTGTATTGAGCATTCATAATCCTTGATTAGATCTATCCATCTTTGTTGGTTCATATTAAGATCTTTATATGTGAATATATATGTGAGACTCTTATAATCAATATATATCTCACACTTCTCCCCATAGAGAAAATTCCACCATATTTTCAACGCAAAGATCACAATCGCCAACTCCAGATCATGAGTGGGATAGTTTTGCTCATGGATTTTCAGCTTCCTTGAGGTGTAGGCTATCACTTTATCATTTTTCATCATCACACAGCCTAATTCCTTCTTTGAAGCATCACTATCCACCAAAAATAGTTCTCTACTTATTGGGAGTGTGAGTACTGACGCAGTGATAAGCCTCTTTCTCAACTCCTTGAAATATTCTTCACATTCCTGAGTCCATAAAAACATTATCCCCTTTCGTGTTAGCTTGGTCATTAGGTTTGAAAATCATGAAAAGTTCTTCAAAAATCATCGATAATACCCAGATAGACCATAAAATCTATGTATCTCTATTACAAATGTTGTCATGGGCCACTCTTCAATTGCCTTTATCTTGGAAGGGTCCACAGATATCCCTTTATTGGTGATAACATGCCCCAACAATGATACCTACTCCATCCCGAACTCACATTTACTATACTTTTCATAAATATTTTCACTTCACAATGTTTTTAACACAGTATTAAAATTCTCACCATGTTCTTCCTTTCTCTTGGAGTATATCAATATATCATCAATAAATACTTCCACAAATTTTTCTAGGTAATCTCTAAAGACTCTATTCATTAAATCCATGAAAATTGTTGGATCATTAGTGAGTCTTAAGGGAACCTCTATGGACTCATATTGTCCATACATCATTTGAAAGGTAGTCTTAGGAATATCTTCCTTCCTCACCTTTAATTGTTGATATCCCAACCGAAGTCCCACCTTAGAGAAATAAAAATCCCCAAGAAGTTGATCGAACAATTCATCTATCCAAGGAAGGGGATACTTGTTCTTTCTCTTGAGTTTATTTAGCTCGCGATAATCAAGGAAGAGGTCCATTGATCCATCCTTCTTCTTGAAGAAGAGGATTGGCACACCCCGCGGTGAAGCACTTGGGTGTATAAAACCCTTCTCCAGATTCTCATGTAACTTCTTCTTTATCTCTTCCAACTCTATGGTGTCCATTCTATAAGGTTTCTTTGATATAGGCAGAGATCCAAGAATAATTTTAATTGAGAACTCAACCTCTCGATTAGGAGGAAGACCAGACAACTCTTCAGGGAATACATCGGTTTAATCCCTCGCGATGGGAATGTCCTCAAGCATGATTCTCTCCTTTTTCACAATCATTTGATCTAGGCATTCTTTCTCATAAATAATTAATATCCACACTTAAGAAAATGATTCTAAAGGATATTCATCTTCCTCCTTAAACTTGTTAAGAATCATAGGATGCTTGAGGATGTGAATATTGATTTCCCTTTCCCGATAGTTGATATTGGATTTGTATAAAGATAGCCAATCCATTCCCAAGATAGCATTGAACTTCACTAAAGGAAATATGATGAGATTTTCTGGGAGGTTCAATCCAAAAATGTTAATAGGGGAGTTATAAACCATGGACACAATAATTTATCCATTCTTTGTTCTAATAGATAACTTAGGCTCCAAATTTTGAGGTGGTGCTTGAATTGTTCTAGTAAAATTGAAACATATAAAAGAATGTGTAGAACCAGAATCAAATAGTATGTTGACCATTGTTGAATGAATAACTTTCATACCTGTCACCATATCATTGTTCGGCTCCACCTTAGCAGTAGTGATAGAATATACCCTTCCTTGTTTCCTTGGAGGTTTTTGTTTATTTCCACTAAAAACCCACGGCTTAGGTCAATTTTTTTAATAATTCCCATTCTCCTTGAAGTTGTAACAATGCACCAATGGCTGATCGTTGATCTGAACCTTCCTTTCTTCTTCCACATTTGTGGTATTTTTCATATAACTTTGGTAGTTTTTGGCTAGATGTCTTAGCTTTCTACATTTGAATCAATTCATGGTTCCCTCTAGATTGTTCTCAGGATTCCTTCTTCCCACAACTTTTACAAGTGGGATATTTGGGCTTCTTTTCATCATGGTATATTTTGGTTGAACCTCCCTTGTTGTTTTCCATTTTTTGATTCTTGTCACTAGGACCATGAGACCACTAAGATTATCCAATCTTAATTTCAACCTTGAGGGCACAATAGAAAATATCCTCATAACTGTCAGAGTCTAGAATCACCAAAACATTCTATAGACTCATCTTTAGTCTTCTAAAGAAGCAATTCACCTTAATTTCGGTGTTAATGACAAATATATAGGCTTACAATGCAAGCCTTGTAAAGTTTTCTTCATACTCCCCGATGGACTCATCTTCCTTCTGCTTGAGACCAAGGAACTAACTTTCTATATTGAGATGGAGGGTTTGAGGAAAATATTTATTGAAATAAATCTGTTTAAATTCCTCCCAATTCGTGGAATCAATTTCCTCTTGGTACTTTGTATTCTAGATCAGTGTCCACCACTGATCAGCTTCCCCATCAAAAAGATAGATTGTCGGTACAACTTTCTCTTCTTCCGAGCACTAGAGGATGGAGAATATCTTTTCAATTGAGTTAATCCATTGTTCTATGAGGAGGGGATCAAAAGATCTTCTAAACATGGGAGAACTTTTCCGCATTAAGAATTATATAGAAAATTTCTCTTTCCTTGTATGAGTAGGGTGTTCCACATGATTCAAGTTATTATTCCTAACTTGAGCCAGCTGAGCAAGTACTTTCATGAAGTTTTGAGAACCTGTTATCATAATATTAGGCATATAATTATGGAAATATTCACATTTCCTATCACATGGGTTGTTGGAATGTGTTTTTCTATTTCCCACTAGTAACTAAGAAAAATAAAATACAATTAGAGGGCTTGAATGCTTAGTTATTGAACATAAAAAAGTAAAATTTTGAACATAAAAGGATAAACATGTAGAGGATAAGTATATCCTAACGAGTGATTCTTTATGTTTAAATCTAGGTTATCCTCAATCTATTTATTAACTTATATTCTGATGGAATTTTTTTATTCCCTTAATAATGGTTTGTATTAAGCTCATTAATTTACCAAAGAACATACAATAAGAGTGTCAAACCGAGAGTGCAGCAAGGCCCATTGTCATATACCAGGATACCCTGAGTCAAGCATGAAACTCCTTGTCGGAGTTTTCACTCCTAGTTATATCTATGTCAGAGCCGCCTCTACCTTTTTGTATCTATACAAGCACATATTTTCTTGATAAACCACTTACTATATACATACCAAAAAATTGGGGTGTTTTCTTATAATTTGTCTGATAATTAAGGTTCTCACTAAGGTTGTCTATTCCTAATCTCCAAAAATAACTAAACTTCCCTCTGATACAAAATATAGAAACCCTGGCCTTTACACATAATATTACATGAATTTAAGAATAATTATAAAATGGAGTACAATCCAAGGGTCGTAAATTCTAGTGTCTTGGAATACTAGGAACATAATCAAACATTCTAAAAACAAATTTTTATTTAAACTCCATAATGAGCTCCTATATTCCATTTTGCTCATACATATGCATAGGATAACTTGGGGATAATATGAAAAAGGGATAATCTAAAATCCCAATAAGGTAATAACCATAAGATCTGATCATTATCACATGGGATGGAAGGCAAGACGTGATGATATAAAAAGGAAAGTAACATATGGAATCATTACATATAAACATGGGATCATTAAAACAAGGAATCATATAAATTTTGTAGAAACATAAAACATGAATTTATTAAGATTCAAGTCTAACCTCTAAGACATTTTCCCATAGTATCACAATCCAAGGCTAACCACCAAGACCGTTGTACATAGTAGCACAAGCCAAGGATAACTGCCAAGACCGTCGCACATAATGTCTCATGAAACTCAACATTACCCAATGAATTGGAGAAATTTATGGGTGAACTAATCTAACATTTCATGAATATTTTTTCCAAATAAATAATCATATATAATAAATCTTACATAAACATAAGGGTTACCCATAGAAAGAATTGGGTACCACAATCATGACATAAAGCATAACCAATGGGCGTATCATGAAAGTGTCCATGAAAGAAAAGAATTAGAACATACATGGACGTTAATAAGTAAACATAGGAATATATCATGGTAAGTGATGTTAAACATAAGTTACAACATGTAGGAAATGTATTTGATAAATTTTAATATTAAAACATTTTTGTGTGGTTTTAAGGAAAATACTATAGATCTTTTAAAATATAAAAGGGAAAAATATTTTATATAAAACTAGAAGTGAACCAAGAAGGTTTTAACAATAAAAATACTTATTTTAAAAAGACAATGGTGTCCTAAAATAGAGGATAAATTACACTTGAAATTGGGTAAAATTTTGGGAAGTTCCCTTAAAACGAGTTTGCTTATTGGGAAGTATCGAGTAGAGAATCACTTAAAAGCATGTATATCACTGAAAGATAATGAGGGATTGATCTTGAAACATGATTTTGGAGAATATAAACATCATGTAGAAGTTTTAAATAAAAATTAAATACAAATTCATTTGGGTGAAATTAAAGATAGATCAACCTGAAAGAATAAAGGCGATTCGGGTAGAATTCCTTATGGATTATTGGCATGGTATCATGTATACTTAAGAGGGATTAATAAGAAAGAAAGGGGTTTATCATCACTTATAAATCATGATGAAATTATGTTGGAAGTTAGAAATCATACCCCATTATTAAGGATTTCACATAAAATAGCATAGCATAGAGGAAATTCTTCAATTAAGGTGAAATGGAGAGGATCCCTCACCTTATGTCTGAAGGTGTTCTTCCCTTGTTATTAATGACCTGAATAAAAAAATTAGGTTTACTAATTAATAATTAAATAAACTCTTATATATTTAATTTATTTATTATACCCTTTTTATGTTCATTTATGGCCTTTTTAATGGGTTAAATGGTTCAATTTCATTGTTTGGGAATGTTCGTTTTTTATAGTTTTCTTAAACGGTTCACTTGTGTTCATGAATGGAAGTTCATTTAAAACATAGATAAACATATAGAATTGTAATTATATGTTATTTATGATGTTACATAACTTTAAATGATCTTATAAACAATTTTTTTATATACTGTTAGAATTAATCATTACATAAGAATTTAATGATGATCGTTTGTGTAAATTCGAGCAGTTTTACGACCAAAACGAACTTGTTTTGTTTAATCATATAGTAATATGAACATAAGTTAACTCTAGAATATTAAATAGAATATAATAAATTTAAAATATCTTGTTTCAACCATAAAAATGGTTTCATGACCAGATCTGAAGGTGGTAAAGGAAAATGAAAACATGTCATTCTTGAAGGTGATAAATTAACACCTCTCAAACAACGTTTTCTTTTATAAAATAAAAAGAATATGATAAGGGGTGTGGATGATATATTATCACATTTTTATCATAAAATTATATTTTATGTGAGATTTGGGAGTTTCCATACCATGTTTATGAGGATGGGTGGGGATATATTTAAGAAAAGAACTTGAAATTGGAAGGAAACTAAAGGAAAAGAGAGGGGGGAATTACCTATTGAATCCTCCTTAAGGCACCTTGTATTAGTATTTATAGGAGACCAAAAGCTATAGGATGTTAGGGAGGGTATAAAGAATATTTTTGGGTCAATTTTAGACAAGTATTTAAGGTTGATATGTGTGAAGAGAAGAGGTAAGGAGGGGTGGTATTTACAGTGGAGGAGGGGAGAGTTTTCATAATATTTAATTCTTTAGTTTATTATTTTCCCTCAAGACCAAAAATACTGATGATACCATGACCAAAAATAGTAATGTGATCATTTGAGTTTGAGATAATGGACTTAAATCATCCATACATCATCTGATGACAACATAGTTCTGGTATTTAGCATTTATCGTAAATTATCATATTTTACTATTCATCAAAATTCAAGTATATTAGAGAAATCCCAAAAATTCACCCTAACCATTTTTCAACATGTAGAATACAAAAATGAAATTCATTTTTCAAAAATAATTCTCTAAAAATGATTATTTTAATTTTTAATTAAAATCACAATTTACTCGGAAAAATAACAATTTTAAAACATTTATTTTTATATTCCAAGTTATAGGTATATCGCACTCCCACTTGCATATTATTTATATACTATCATAGGTATGGTTACTATTAATTAGATTATGTCACTATTTATAAGGTTAACATTACTATTCATAAGGTTATGTTACTATTCACCAAAAATTATGTCGGTCCTATTAGACTCCAAATAACTTACTGATTGCAACCGTGTATGTCAGATTTTCAAAATTAAAATAAAAAAAGTGACAAACTTTTGTTTAAAGGTCACCTAGCACATATTAGTTCATTATGTTGTGATTTCATGTGATTATATGACATAATTATAATAAATTAAATTCCCATTCAAAAACATTGGTTTGTTACATTCTTAGCCCCTTAAGAAATTTCGCTCTTGAATTTTCATTTTACATTCTAGACCCTAAACTGGTGCGGGTACTTTTTATTCATTGCCTCCTCCAGTTCCCATGTTGCCGCTTCATAATTATGGTTCTGTTATAGTAATTTGAACAGGTGAGCAGTCTTGTTATGAATAACTTTATCTCTACAATCCAATATCTTCACTAGCTACTCCTCATAAGAAATATAATCCTCCAACTATACCCCCACTGAAGAGACTACATGTGAAGGGTCTGGTATATACTTCCTTAAGAGGGATATATGAAATACATAATTTAATTTGTCCATGGTAGGTGGAAGTGCTAGTCGATAGGACACAACCCCAATAGGATCAAGAATCTCGAAGGGGCTGATGTACCTGGGACTTAACTTCCATTTCTTTCCAAACCTCATGACCTTCTTCCACAGAGATATGCGTAGAATTACCATGTCTCCAAATTTGAACTTAAGGTCTCGTTTAATATTGTATGCATAACTCTTATTTCAACTTTGGGCTGCCTTGATATGTTGCTAAATGGTTTTCACATTCTCCACCATTTCTTCGACAATTTCAGGTCTTGGCAGCTTACGCTCACCGACTTCATCACAAAATGTTGGTGTTCTACACCTTTTTTCATAAAGGGCTTCATAAGGTTCCATTTTAATGCTTGAGTTGAAACTGTTGTTGTAGGATAATTCAACCAGTGGAAGATTTTGGTCTCATACTCCTTTTAATTCCATAGAACATTCTTTCAACATATCTTCTAGTGTCTAAATAGTTTTCTCATATTGGACATAATTTTGAGTATGATAGGTCATACTAAAGTTTAGTGAAGTGTTTAGATCATGTTGGAGACTTTTCCAGAACTTTGATGTGAATCTCATATCACAATCGTATATAATAGATTGTGGTAATCTATGCAGACTTACCACTTCTTTGATGTAAATTCATGAAAGTTGATCTAATGATAAGTCCTCTCAAAATGAGATAAAGTGAGTTGTCTTTATAAGGCGATCCACAAAGACCCATATAGAATTGTTTCCTCTAGATGTCCTTAGAATTCCGGTGACAAAGTTAATGGTGTTGTTCTCCCACTTCCATGTTGGTATGGGTAGTGGTTGCATCATCTCCTTAGACTTTTTCCTCTCAGCCTTCACTTGCTGACATACTAGGAACTTTTATGTATATTCTACAATCTTCCTTTTCATATTTTCCCACCAAAAGTTTTCTCAGAGATCTTGATACATCATTGTGATCATTGGGTGAATAGAGAAGGTCGAGCTATGTGCGTCATTCAAAAGATCCTTCTTTGTCTCTGGATAGGATGTTACACATAATTGTGACCCAAATATTACAACTACATCCTTTTCAATCAAGAACTCAGAGGATTTCCCATTTTTAATAGCTTCCACCCTTTTCTGAAGTTCCACATCTTTTCTTTGAGAATCCTTTATTTTCTCAATGAGGGATGTTTGAGCAATCATTTGAGAAAGGATTGATGATTTTCCTCCCTTAATTATTCCCTTATCCATTCTCTACAAATATAAGAATATCATATCCTTTTCAATTCTCATCATTTATAAAGATGCATGATCTTTTTTACTTACAGCATTCACCACCTTGTTTTCCATTCTGAGATGGTATTTGGTTGAGCAGTCATAATCCTTGATGACCTTTATCCATCTTCATTGGCACATATTAAGCTCTTTCTATGTGAATATATCATTTAGACTCTTGTGATCATTATATATCTCACACTTCTCCCCATATAGATAATGCCGCCAGATTTTCAATGCAAAGATCTGAGCCGCTAAGTCCAGATCATGTGTTGGATAGTTTTTCTCATGGATATTCAGTTGCCTTGAGGCGTAGGATATCACTTTATCATTTTTCATCAGCACATAGCCTAATCCCTTTTTTGAAGCATCATTATACACCACAAATAGTTATCCACTTGCTGGGAGTGTGAGTACTGGTGCAGTGATAAGCCTCTTTTTCAACTCCTTGAAACAATATTCACATTCTTGAGTCTAGAAAAACTTTACTCCATTCAATATCAGCTTGGTCATTGGGTTTGAAAATCGTGAAAAGTTCATCATAAATCGTCTATAATACCCAAATAGACACAAAACGTTGTGGATATCTATTACATATGTTTTTCTGGGCTACTCTTCATTTGCCTTTATCTTAGAAGGGTCCACAAATATCCCTTTACTAGTGATAACATTCCCCAAGAATGATACTTCCTCCATACAGAACTCACATTTACTGTACTTTTCATACAGCTTCTCCCTTCACAAAGTTTTTAACACAATATTAAAATTCTCCTCATGTTCCTCCTTTATCTATGAATATATTAGAATGTCATAAATAAAGAATACCAAAAAAATTTCAAGGTAATATCCAAAGACTATATTCATTAAATCCATAAAAATTTCTTGAGCATTAATGAGTCCGAAGGGAACCTCTCTAAACTCATAGTTTCCATACCTCATTTGAAAGGCAGTCTTGGGAATATCTTCCTTCCCCACCTTTAATTGGTGATATCCTGACCAAAGGTACACCTTAGATAAATAACAGGCCCCATGAAGCTGATATAACAAGTCATCTTTCTGAGGAAGGGGATATGTGTTCTTTATCGTGATTTTATTGAGCTCGTGATAATCAATGGATAGACGCATTGATCCATCCTTCTTCTTAATGAAGAGGACTGAACCACCCCATAGTACTCAGGCCTATAAAACCCTTCTCCATATTCTCCTATAACTGCTTCTTAAACTCTTCCATTTCTATGGTATCTATTCAGTAAGGTGTCTTTGATATAGGCATAGATCCAAGAATAAGTTAAATTGATAACTCAACCTCTCAATTAGGAAGAAGACCATGAAATTATTCAGAGAATACATTAGTGAAATCCCTCATGATGGGAATTTCCTCAAGCATGATTCTCCACTTTATCTAAATCATTTGATCTAGCCATGATTTATCATGAGGAATTAATATCCACACTTGAGACAATGATTATAAAAAAGATTCATCTTCCTCCTTATACTCGTAATGAATAGGAGGATGCTTCAGGATGTGAAGATTGATTTTCCTTTCTCGAAAGTTGATATTGTCATTGTATAAAGATAGTCAATCCATGCCCAATATAGCGTCAAACTGCACTAAAGGAAGTATGATTGGATTTTCTTGGACGTTCAGTACCAAAATGTTAACTGATGAGGAGTTATAAACCATAGACGCAATAATTTCCCCATTATCTATTCTCAAAGATAATTCATCCTATAAATTTTGAGGTGGTGTTTGAATAGTTCTACTAAACTTGAAAGATATGAAAGAATGTGTAGAACTTGAATCAAATAGTACGTTTGCAATTCTTGAATGAATAACTAGCGTACCTATCACCACATTGTTTTCCTGCTCCACCTCAGCAGTAGTGATAGCATAAGCCCTTAATTGATTCCTTGGAGGTTGTTGTTGATTTCCTCTGACAACCCTTGGCCTAAGGCAATTTTTTGCATAATTCCCTTGATCCTTTCAGTTGTATCACTACACCATTGGCTAATCATTGATCTGAACCTTCCTTTCTTCTTCCACATTAGTGGGATTTTTCATATCCCTTCGGCAGTTCATGTCCAGATGTATCATCTTTCCACATTTGAAGCAATTCATCGTTCCCTTTAGATAGTTCCCAGGATGCGTCTTCCCATAATTTTTTACAAGTGGGGTATTTGGGATTCTTTACATCATGGGATTTATTGGTTGAACCACCCATGTTGTTCTCCATTTTTCACTTCTTTTCACTAGTCCCACGAGACCATCGAGAGTCTCCAATCTCAATTTAAACCTTGATGGAACAACGGAAAATCTCCTCATAACTGTCGAAGTATCGAATCTTCAACACCTTCTATAGACTCATATTTAGTCTGATAAAGAATTAATCTACCTTAATTTCAGTGTTCATAAAAAATACATAGGCATACCTTTCAAGCCTTGTAAATTTTGAATCATATGCCCCGATGGACTCATCCTCCTTCTACTTGAGACCAAGGAACTCTCTTTCCATCTTGAGAAGGATGGTTCGAGGAAAATAATTATTGAAAAACATCCTCTTAAATTCCTCCCAATCCATGGAATCAATTTCCTCTTAGGAATTTGTATTCTTGATCAGTGTCCAACACTAATCAGCTTCCCCATCAAAACAATAGACCACCAATACAACTTTTAGTTCTTCAGAGCACTAGAGTATGGAAAATATATTTTCAATGGAGTTAATCCACTGTTCTGCAAGGAAGGGATCATAAGATCCTCTAAACATAGGAGGCCTTTTTTTAATTAAGGATTCTATGGTAACTTTCTCCTTACTTAGAGGAGGAGGGTATTCAACATGATTTAAGTTATTATTCATAACTTGATCTAGGTGTTCAAGTACTTTCATGAAGTTTTGAGAACCTGTTCCCATCATAGTAGGCATATCATTAGGGTAATCTTCACATTGCCTATCACATTGGTTGTTGGAATGTGTTCTTATATTTCCCACCATTAACTAAGAAATAAACATACAATTAGAGGGCTTGAATACTTACTTATTGAACATAAAAAAGAAAACTTTTTAATATAAAAGGATATACTTGTAGAGGATAATTATATCCTTACTTGTGATTCCTTAGGTTTAAATCTAGGTTATCCTCGATCTATTTCTTAGCTTATATTATTATGGTATTTTTTTTACTCTCTTAATAAACTTTTGTACTAAAATCATGAATTTACCAAAGCATATCCCCTGAGAGAGTCAATCAAAGAGTATAGCAAGGCCAGTTATCGTGTACCAGGATACCTCAAGTCAAGACTGAAACTCCTTTTCAGAGTTTTCACTCCTAGGTACATCTGTTCAAGAGTCACCTCTACCTCTTTGTATCCAGACAGGGATATATTTTCTTGATAAACCAATTACTCTATACTTACGAAAACATAGGGGATTTTTTTTATACTTCATCTCATTCTTAAGGTTCTCACTAAGGTTCTCTATTCCTAATCTCTAAAAATAACTAAACCTCCCTCTAATACCAACTATAATGACCATGTCCTTTTATACATAACATTACATGAATTTAATCCTAATTATAAAATGGAGTATAAGACAAGGATCATAAAGTCCAGTGTCTTGGAATACTAGGTACATAATCAAACATTATAAAAATGACTTTTTATTTAAACTCCATAATGAGATCCTATCTTTAATTATGCTCATACATCTGCATAGGATAACCTAGGGATAACATGAACAAATGGATGAGATAAAATCCCAGTAATGGAATAACCATAAGAATAAATCATTAGCACATGGGATGGAAGGAATGACATAATGACATAAAAATTCGTGTAACATATGGAATCATAACATATAAACATGGGATCATTCAAACATGGAATCATAGAAATGTGGCTGAAACATAAAACATGAATTTATTATGAGTCAAGGCTAACCGCAAAGACTGTTTCACATAGTATCATAATCCAAGGCTAACCGCCAAGACCGTTTCACATAGTAGCACAAACCAAGGCTAACCGCCAAGACTGTCGCACATAATGTCTCATGAGACTCAACATTACCTAATGAATTGGAGCGCTATTTGGGTGCACCCATCTTACATTTAATGAATACGTTTTCCACATAAAAACCCATACATAGTCAATCTTACATAAACATAAGGGTTATCCATGGAAATATTTGGGTACTACAATCATGACATAAAGCATAACCAATGGGTGTATCATGAAAGTGTCCATGAAAGAAATGAATTAGAATATACATGGATGTTCATAAAGAAAAATATTTAAATTTAATGTTAATTTATGTCAAACCTAAGTGACAATATGTAAGAAATTTATTTGAGAATTTTTAACATTAAAGCATTTTTGTGTGGTTTTAAGGAAAATATTATTGATCTTTAAAAATAGAAAAGAGAAAAATATTTTATATAAAAATAGAAGTGAACCAAGAAGGTTTTCATAATAAAAGCCTGATTTTACAAAGACAATAGTGGATTAAAATATATAATATAGTGCACTTGAAATTAGGTAAAAATTTGGGAAGTTCCCTTAAAATGAGTATGCTTATTGGGAAGTATCGAGGAGAGAATCATTTAAAATCATGTATATCCCAGAAAGATAATGATGTATGGATATTAAAACATGAGTTTGGAGCATATAAAAATCATTTATAAGTTGTAAATATAAAATAAAAGACAACTTAATTTGGGTAAAGAGAAATATAGATCAACTCGAAGGAATAAAGGCGGTTTGGGTAGAATTCCTTATGGATTATCGACATGGTATCGGGTGTAATTAAGAGGGATTAATGAGAGAGAAATGGGATTATCATCACTTATACATCATGATGTAAATATGTTGGAGGTTTTAAATCATACCCCATCATTACGTATTACACATAAAATGGCATAGCATAGAGGACATTCTTCAATAAAGGTGAAATGGAGAGGATCCCTTACCTTATGTCTGAAGGTGTTCTTCCATTGTTATTAATGACCGGAATAAACAAATTATTTTTATTAATTAATAATTAAATAACCACTTATATATGTAATTTATTTATTATACCCTTTTTAAGTTCATTCATTTCCTTTTTAATGGGTTAAATGGTTCAATTTCATTGTTTGGGAATGTTTGTTTTTTATAATTTTCTTAAACGATTCACTTGTGTTCATGAATGGAAGTTCATTTAAAACGTGGATAAACATCCAAAATTTAAATTATATGTTATTTATGATGTTAAATAACATTAAATTTATTTATAAATAATTTTTTTATATACCGTGATAATGAATCATTAGATAAGAATTTAATGATGATCGTTTGGGTTAATTCGGGCGGTTTTTCGACCACAACAAACTTGTTTTGTTTAATCATTTGGTAATATGTACATAATTTAGTTAAAGAACATAAAATAGGATATAATAAATATAAAATTTCCTGGTTCAACCATAAAAATTGTTTCATGACCAAATCTGAAGGTGGTAAATGAAAATGAAAACATGTCGTTCTTGAAGGTGATAAATTAACACCTCACAAACAACATTTTCCTTTATAAAATAAAAAGAAGAGTAGAAGGGGTTGTATGATATATTCTCCCATTAGTATAATAACATTATAGTATATGTGAGATACTATATTTACCATACCACATGTATGATTATAGGTGGGGATATATTTAAGAAAAGAACATGAAATTGAATGGAAATTAAAGGAAAAGAGAGAGGGGGTAATTACCTCTTGAATCCTCCTTAAGGCACCATGGATTGGTCTTTTGATGATAAAAGAAGCTCTAGGATGTGGGGTATGGTATAGGGAAGTTGTTTTTGAAGATTTTAGATGAGTATTTAATCTGGATAGGTGTGAATAGAAGAGGTAAGGAGGGGTGGTATTTATAGTGGAGGATTTGAGAGTTTTCGTAATATTTAATTCCTTAGTTTATTATTTTTCCTAAATACCAAAAATATTTATTATTAAATGAAAAAAAATATTAATTTTTGCATGGTATTTTGAAATAATGGCCTTACATAATACATACATCAGCTGATGACATCATAATTCATGTATTTAACATTTATCGTAAATTGTCGTATTTTACTATTCATCAAAAATTCAAGTATTTTAGAAAAATAAAAAAAAATATCCCTTACCATTTTTCGACGTGTATAATACAAAAATGAAATATATTTTTCAAAAATAATTTTCTAAAAATTATTAATTTAATTTTTAATTAAAATCACAATTTACTCGAAAAAATAACAATTTTAAAACATTTATTTTCTTATTCCAAGATATAGGTATATCGTAATCCCACCTGAATCTTATTTATATACTATCATAATTAAGGATACTATTTGTTATGTTATGTTACTATTCATAAGGGTAACATTACTATTCATAATGGTATGTTACTATTCACGAAAAATTAATCTGGTCATATTAGACTCCAAATAAATTACTGATAGCAACCGTGTTTGTCATATTTTTGAAATTCAAATCACAGAAATGAAAAAATTATATTTAAATGTCACCTAGAACTTAGTAGTTCATTATGTTGTGATTTCATGTGATTATATGACATAATTATAAGAAATGAAATTCCCATTGTAAAACATTGGTTCGTTACAAAAGACTTGTGTATCATGAGCTTATATTTTAGGTATTAGGGAGTGATCCTAATATAGTATGGAACTCTATCCACTATTTTTATAGGATTTGAGAGTGAACCCAATCCATTATGGGACATTTTTTACTATATGATGATGATCTTGTAAATGAGAACTAATAGTTCAAGAGATTTATTATGCTTATGTTTGTACGATAACACTACTTTTTGCAACATTATGATTTCATGATGACTTATGTATTATGTTATTCTTATATTATTGTTCCTTTTTTATTATTTATGGTAAATTTTTATTTGGGTATTATTTTCTAATGTTATTTCCATGGACCTTGATAATTATCTCAAATCCACATACTTATCTTGTGTTCACTTATGATTATCAATTGTTATCCCTTATGTTTATCCTTACTAAGAATATAAGCTCACTCATCTCTTATATTTGAATTCCCTAAGTTATGAAGAAAAATAATAAGTTTCATAAGTCTATAGTGGATCTATTTGAGAAGAATTTATGTGGTATATGTTTAGGATTCTTCACAAATAAGTTGATTGTATATATAGTATCAAAAGAGACTAAAACTATATATTTATCTAGATTGTGTTATATTGTTGTGAGATGTAATATTAATGTATAATATATTCATGTTTATGTTGGGTTATGTCACTTCATATCGAATCCAATATGTAAATAATTTTTTTTATTAGACCAAGGAGAGTCGATCTAGAGAACTATAAGATTTGTTTTGGATATTCAACTTTTATGTGAGAATTTAAAGGTGGGGTGTTAAGGAAAATTAATTGGATTCCTTGAATCAATTTAAAATAAGGTCGACCAAGTTCATAGAGGATGATTCCTCGCTTTCTGTAATCATGGAGTTTCCATAAATTTTATGGAAATAATATTATTCATGTTATTAGTTAATATTTATTTAAAGAAGAAGGAAAATTGAGGTATTGTAGATACTAATGATTCCTTAGAGAATATTCTATTTTTTTAAAAAAATTAACAAAGAGAGAGAATTAATAACAATAAGATATTACTACTCACTATTATGTGAGGGGTTGAATAAGGGGAAAAGAAATCTTCCTCTAGTTTGAGTTGGAAAGAAGGACGCAGCACGATAAAAAAATAATTGAAGTCTAAATCTGGGAGATACATTTTTATTTTTATAAAACTGGATAAACTATCATTAATATATGATATGAAATTTCACTATCATGAGATTATGGTGTATTTAATTTTAATGGCTATCCCTAGATTTTTATAATTAACATTATTGAACCTAGTGGACTTTGTTATATTTGGTTTTTTTTAGATCATGCTAAGGAATAGCTACTCATATTGAGCAATGAAACTTACTCTAACCATTAATAAAGGTTTATTGATAAGAAAAAACAAAATAAATTTTTAATCACCAATTAACCCCCACCCCATTGAAGTTATTTCATCAATCTTGTTGGTTTCTTTTCAATATATTAGTTAGTTACTATTTATTTTCTCTATCAAATGTAAGTAATTTTGATTGTTTCATAAAAGTTTCATAATAGTGATGTAAATCCCCATTCATTGATATAGTATTCAGAATTTAATGATTAATCAGGGTATTGTAATCATTATGATCCAATTATTTATATTTCCCCCTATTCATTTTAATGTACAGTTGAGTGTAGTTTACATGAATTTAATCCATGATGATAATTTTTCGGGTAATTTACCAATAATAGTGAGTCACATTATAATAATAATTTATTTTTATGTCATATTTTGAGAATTATATTTAGGATATATATTATCCTTAACATCATATATTATAGATATTAATTTATTGATAATTATTCATTGTAGAAATGGTGATTTTAGTGTAGAATCTGTCACATTCCATTGTAGTTTTCAGAGATGACCTTTTACTTTTTTATTTTCTCTCCTGTATGTTGATCTCTAGACATTTCTAGTATTTTTAATCCTTTAGTAGTCATGGGTGTATGATTGGGAGTTTGTGTATGTGTGGACCTCATACCCTAGATATAAAATCTATTGTATTTCCACCGGCTAGTCAATGAGGGATATAGGATAACTGATAGACTAACCTTGGAAAATCACAGGCTACAAGAAATCCATCAAATTTCTGGTAAACATCCACTAGCCATCTAGTGGTGAAATCTTGGTTACAAGTTTTATTAATACAACCACCGGCTAGATAGTGACCACCCACATACCATCCTATGGAAAATATGGGTTTTAGTAATTCTACATGTAATGACCAGCTTTCCAAAAGGTCACCATCTGACAACCGGTGAGAACCACAAACTCACCAGTGCCACCATTCTGCATAAGAAAAGTAAGAGTAATTTCTTAATTTTCTCCTAAAACCCCCTTTTTAATTTCTTATTCCTCCTCCCTCAACCTTGTATTTTTCCATAAAAACCTAGGTTCCCTCTTTGGACATTTTTTACTCTCCCAAATCAAATCCTTTGGGGATTAAAGTGTTCATCAAATATGTGATCCTCTTTTTGTAATTCAAACTCTAATTTTTTCTTCTCTCTCCTTTTACCTTGTGTTCCTATTATGTTTTATTATATATTGTATATGGAAACTATGGTAATTAATTGTATTTGGGTGTTTAATTTGGTATTTTGGTTCTAAATATCTCATTATTTTTTCTTAGAGCCTTCTTTCTCTCCATCTTGGTGATCCCTTTCGATAGTTGAAATTTCAAGTGCTTCAAGGTAGGTGGGTTCAGGAGGGGGTATTGATTTATAAACCCTTATAGATTTTTCATTCTAATTTGTTTTTTAAAATGGTTTGAAATTATTATTTATGATTTCATCTTGTAAATGGTTTTGGAATGGTTTATAAAGGCATTATTTGTAAAATATGGTTGTTTATTGAAAACATGATTAAATGGATTTCCCCTATGGTGTTGTTAAATAAAAAATATTGAAAGTAATTTTTTGTATGGTGGTAATGGTTGTGTGATTATAGATATGTGAAATTACCTTTGAATTATTAAATATTGAAAAAATAGTAAACTGAGTGTGATTATTATTTTGGAAGGGATCCACTCCCAAGAGTGTATTCTTACCCCCTATGATCATCATTCTAGGGTAATGTGTGCACAATGGTAGGCAATATTATTTTCATGGAGAGGATCTCCTGGGAGTGTACTCATACCCCCTATGCCCATTGTTTTATGGTAATGTGAACACTAGGTGGTTGTTGATCACAAAAACTTTGAGAAAATCCTCACCTACCTAGAAATAGACTACATAAGGGTCAATTTCCATATTTCTACTCTTTGTAATGTTAATTTGGAATGATTTGATAAATTGAATTTTATGAAAATAATTTGAACAAATTATTATTTAGAAATATTTTATAAAATGTTTGAAAGGTGTATATTTCCATGTTTTATATCTAATTTTGAAAAAATATATATCATGCCTTGTCTTTATTTATTTGATCATAATTGATTTATATTCTAAAGAATACTTATGAAACACATCATGTGATCCTACTAGGATTATTTTTCTCACACCCTATATTTACCATTAGGTGACAGTAGACCTTATTCTATGTTACATAGGTAAATGAAACATGTCTTAGGGTGGCAGTGGTTTTATTAATTAGTATGGAATCAAAGTCTAGCATTGATTTCATGTCATATAGAGATATCTTGTAGTTGTACTTGTTTAACTTGGATTATTTTATTTTTTTTGTTTGGAACATGTATTTTCATTCCTTATGTAAATTTTCCATTTTTTTCCTATTTTGGAATACGTACATTCTATTTATATATTAAATATTTGTTTTGGTCTTACGTGGTGAAATCATTCCCAAAAGTGGTCCTTAATTCCTAGGCATTTTTTTTCAGCCTGTGAATATCATGAATTCCCTTTGGGCTATCTCAGTGCCATCTTAGTTTCCTGGATAGTTGGGAGATCAGTTTTGGTTATTGAAAAATTAGTATCAAAGGATAGTTTTTTATATTCTTATTTTCAATATTGATCTCGGGATGTCATGGTAAATAGGAGATATAATTGGTTAGACTTAATGGGTAGGTTGAGAGTTAGTACATGGACATCTCTCATCCTAGAGATTATTAATTTGTCATGGTAGGTCAGGAAATGAGTCTTTGGTGATAGATAATGACTTATTTTTAGTCTTCTTTTCTATGTCACTCTATGATTTCAGTTGACTTTTACTTACTCAATTTGGAATTGATTATTGGGTCTTATGTCTCTGTGTCTCTTTATCTTGTTTCTTATAATACCATACCCATCAAAAGACTTCTAGTGAATCCTCAATAGCGTGATGTTGACAAACCTTATTAATGAAACCCTTTAGTTGACCAAAATCTTATCAAAGAAGTTATGCACATAGTATGATCTATAGATTGATGTGTGAAAACCTCCCCTTGTCAGTCTAGATATGTGGAACCTAAAAGGGAAAAGCATAGGAATTAAATCTAGTTTTTTTTTCAACTGAAACCACCATATTTCTATGGTATTAATAATCCTCATGATGTGACATACTATTTAGGAAAAATCAAAAAACTATTTTAGTTCCTAAATATTCCTGATTCAATCCAAGTGAGGTGTGATGAATTCGAGATTGAATGCAAGAGTATAAGGTAAAAGGATTTGATAATATTAGTAAAGAAGCATAAGGGAATAAATTGGAAAAACTTTAAGGATTTATTCACTAATAAATTCATCTCGGAATCTATGATATTTGAAAAATTCAAGTAGTTACTCAACATTTATAAATTGAATTAGATAGTGATGGAAAACATTAATTATTGTAATGGGATCACTAAATTTTTACCTAAGGTTGTTTAAAATGGAATATGAATTCTATTGGGTTTTAGATGGGCCTTAGACCTTATATTATGTTATAATTTTCCATGATAAAGTTTTCTAACTATGTCAAATTGGTGGATAGGTCACTGATGGTAGAGATTGACATGGCTAGAAAGTTAGGGCTGGATGAAGTTCATCCTACCTATGGTGGTATCTTTAGTAGGTCTTGTAAGGGGATGAGGAAGTAGTGTGAGTTTTTATAGAGTAAATAGTGGTGTTTCTTCATTTATGTCTTATTCTGCACCATCATCTTGTCTTTGTGGTCTTATATGTTATTAGTGTGGTCATATTAGATATATGAAATGTTCTTTATTTGTGCTTGTGATAAAGTAAAATATTTTTAGAAATTATGGTCACTTATAGAGGTTCTTTTAGGATCAATATTTTCCATGCTCTATCATATGATCCTTGGATGTTATTGGATCTATAGTGTATTTTTATGCTTCGTGGACAATAGGGTTCTATCCACAGGCCTCCAGAATGAAGATATTACACATAATTGAATATTCTATAATGAAATTTGATGAATTTCCAACAACTATGAGAGGTAACATTTATATTTATTTTTCATTGGTAACTTATTTATTTGATACATGTTCCAACCACTCTATAATTTCAACATGTTTTTTTGGATCATATAAAACATAAAATGGAATTCAAGCAAGGAGAGTGGGAACAGAGGTCCAATTTGGTGGGACTACCTCTTTTAGTGCTAGGTATATTGATATCTTTATTTGTGGCTAGACCGAAATAGGAATATTTCATTATAGAGATTCCTTGAGTAGAACCTGGATTTACTAAGGTGTTTCGAGATGATTTTTTTGATTTTACTCTAGAGAGAGAAGTTATGTTCTAAATTTATTTAGTGTTGGTAACTCATCCAATAATGATGACATCTTACTGTATATCCCTAATTAAGTTGAAAGATATAAAAATTCAGTTGGATGATATGAAATAAAAGGGATTCATACTTTATATTATACCACCCTGGGTATCTCTTATTTACTTTCTATGAAGGATGATGGAATACTTCACTTACATGTTTACTATCGAAATCTTATATTGGTAACAGCCAAGAAAAAATACCCTTTACCTATCATTAATGATTTGTTTTATTAGTTGAAAGGAGAAAAGTGGTTCTCAAAAAATTGACCTCTAGTATGGTTAACAATAGCACAAAATCAAAGAGTCGGATATTCTAAAGACCTTCATCGAGATCATGTATGTCCATTTTGAGTAGCTCATGATTTTTTTCAAACTAACTAGCGCAGTTATAGTCTACATGGTTCTATAGAATTGAATATACCACTAGTATCTTAAAAATTTTATCACGGTGTTTTTATATGATATATTGGTGTACTAAAATATTATCTAAGACATATTTTGGGAATCTTAATGGATTATCACCTATATGAAAAATTATCAAAATGATATTTTTTTTATTTTAGAAGTTATGTTATTTATGATATGTGATCTCCAAACATGGTGTCTCAGTTGATCAGGAAAAGGTAACAGCTATCATGTCATGAGAATAATTGTATAATGTATTTGATATTTTAAGATTCCTTTATTTAGAGGGATATTATCAATGGTTCATGAATGATTTCTCAAAAATGGAATCTCCTTTGATAGTTCTCACCTAAAAAGTGGTGAATTTATTGAGGGACTCAGAGTGTGAGAAATAATTTGATAAACTAATGTTTTTTTGACCTCATCACCTATTATAACTCTACCTAAGGTCGGACAAGAAAATATGGCTTATTTTGAAGTATAAGGTGCAGTTTTGGGCTATGTCCTTATGAAAAGAGATCATGTGGTGGATTATAGATCATGTCACTATGACCATGAAAAAATTATTATCCCACTCGTGATTTAGAACATATAGCTATCACGAATTCTCTAAATAGTTAGTGAAACTATCTTTTCATAGAAAATTGTATCTCTTATTCCAACCATAAGTGTTTGAAGTATATATTATCTTAGAAATATTCGAACCTAAAACAAATATAATGGGTGGAATACCTTCATTCCTTTGACTTTGAAATTTCTTATACATCAAGAAAGAGTAGTGTGGTTATTGATTCTCTTAGAAAGATGTTTCCCTTCTATGATATGAAGGAATTGATGGATGAATGCAACTTGGTGGAACACTTTGCATATATTCTCTTGGGAGTCGGAGAGGAAGAGTTCGGTGATGTTCTAAAAACTATCCAATTCATGTCCTCTCTTATTGTTATGATCCTCTAGGATAATCAATATGATAATGATTTTTGGAATGTCGTCAATTATTTATATGGTGGAGAGATAATCATTGAATGATCTCTCTCCTTAGAAGGTTTTTTTCTTTAGTAAATGGTGTTTTATTCCTCTGTTTTTGAGAAAATTGGTTATGAGTGATTATCATTATTCATAGTGGGTTTTCCACCCTAGAACGAAAAATATTTTTTACAGTATGAAGCTTTAGTTCATGTATTTTTCTATGAAATAAGGCATTGATAACATTGTATCTCGATGAAATACTTTCCAATAGATTAATACTGAGAACTAAAAGCCTTCTGATTTTATTAATATTCTCCTCATGCCAACTTGGAAATGGAATGAGTCATCAATGGATATAATTTTTGGTTTACCTCAGACCCCTCAGGCTAATAATTCAATTTGTGTGGTGATTGACCAGTTAACCATTATGGCCCATATCATACCAATTCTAGACACCACCTAAGTGGAGTACATGGTAGAGTTATATGTTCATGAGATCATAAGATTAAATGGGAGAGAAATAACCACTATCTCAAATAGAGATATTTTTTACCTATCATTTTTAAGGGACTCTAGTAGGTTATGGGATCTTATATCAACTTGAGAACAACATATCATCCTCAGATAGATAGATAAGTGAGATGTGCAATTCAAATTCTAGAAGATTTTTTATATGCATATGTCATGGACTTTTTAGGTTCTTGGGATAACTATTTGGGTATGGTTGAGTATGACCATATTAATATCTACCATTATTACATATATATAGTGCCTTTTTAATCTTTATATGGTTGACCTTGTAACTCACTGATGTGTTGGTTGAAGTTGTTTAAAGCTTCCATGGTTGGACCAAGATTGGTTTATGAAATAAATAAAATGATCCAGATGATTTATCAATGTTTTTTGATTTTTAAAATCTAGTAAAAATATTACACATATCATCATCATTTCCCTTTTGAATTTTTGGTTGATGACCAAGTATTCTTGAAAGTCACACCTCAGTTTGGTCTTCAATGTCTTGGATGTAAGGGAAGTTAACTACTAGATTTGTGAGGTCTTTTAGGTCATTTAAAGGATTGAAAAGGTGGTATATCTCTCGGATTTACCACCTCGTTTATCTTCAATCCACAATGTTTCCATGTGTATCAACTCAAGAAGTATATTCTTGACCCATCTAATGTTCTGAATGGGGAATACCAAAACATAGAACCTAATATTTTAGAGACTTATATATGATTTAGAATTATTGATTCTTAAGTAAAGGTTTGATGTAGAATCCTATACCATTGGTTCATGTTATATGGAATCATGGTTTAGATACTCACGAGACTTAAGAGTGAGATTGTATGATGAGGGAGAAATAGCCACATCTCTTTGTAGATTGACATTATTCAACTTAGCTTTCTGAAGTCAGAAATAAATATGGTGGGGAGAATTGGCACATCCCTTTGTTGTATTCACATATTTTCTTCTAATTTTTTCAATATTTACTATTGATCTATAGTTGTTACTAGTTGTTTTTAGTCCTTGAAGGGTTTATGGAGTATTCTTGGGAGTGGGTGTGTGTGTGGACCTAATCCCAAAGTAGGAAAAGATATAGTAGGTCCACCGACAAGTTGATGAGGGTTACTAGCTAGCCTATGAACTGGACTGGGCTAACCTCAAGCTATAGTAAGTCCTCTTTATAATCAGTTAATATCCACTAGCCTATTGGTGGAGAAATTTGGATTGTAAGAATTGTTCCTATAACCACAAGCTCACCCATAACCTTCCACCAGCCATTTAGTGGAAAATACAGTTTAAATTCATTCTACCTACAACCACTAGCTAGCCCGCAGGTTACCATTAGATAGTAGGTAAATCCACCTATCGTCCAGTGAGAACCATTAGCTTATCAATGATGCCAATATGGATAATAAAAGTAAGAGGTATATCATAATTTTATCCTTAAACCCCCAATTTATTTCTTATTCTGCCTACATAAAACTTCTCTCAACCCATACAATCCAAGGGTCTTGATTTTGGAATTTTTTACTCTACCAACTCAAATCCTTAGTGGATCAATGTTTTGATCAAATTTATGATCTTATTTTGATAGTTTTGACTCTAATTTGGTCTTAAATCCCATTATTCCATATGTTAATCTTGTTTCTTATTGTATATCATCCATAAATATCATGGTAATTCATTGTATTTAGGTTTCTAATTAGGTATTTTTGTTCTAGGTATCTCTTTCCAACTTATTCAATCTTTCTCTCTCTAGTGTGTGGATACCTTCTGGTAGTTTAAGTTTCAAGTGTTTTAAGGTAGGAAGTTTCATGAGATATATTTTCTCTATAAACCACTTTTTCTTACTCATTTTAATTTTTTTATTAAATTTTATGAATTCATGATTTATGTTTTTGTCTTATAAATGGTTTTGGAATGGTTTTTAAAGGAATAATTTTTTAAATATGGTTGTTTCATAAAAACATGATAAAATAGATCTTCCCTTTGGTATTGTTAAAAAATTTATTTAAAAGAAATGTTTCTATGGTTTCAATAGTTGTGTGATTATCTTTATGTGAAATTCACATTGAATGGCCAAATTTTATAAAATGGTAAACCAAGTGTGATCATTATTTTGGTAGGGAGACACTCTCAGGGGTGGAATATTAGTCCCTAGGGATGTTGTTCTAGGGTAATGTGTGTATCAGGAAGCCAATTTTTTTGGTAGAGAGGCACTATTGGAAGTGTACTCTTACATCGTAGGTCTGTTATTCTAAGTTAATGTATGCACTAGGTTGTCATGGATCATATAAACCATGATAGGATCCTCACTGACCAGAACCTAGACTATATAAGGGTTAATTTCAATGATGATACTCTTTGGAATGTTTATGTATAATCCATTGATAAATTTATTGTTATATAAATTATTTTAAAAATTATATTATTTGAAAACTTTTTATAAAATATTTAAAGGGGTATACTTCCATGTTTTATATGAAATTATGAAAAAATATATCTTGTGACTTATCTTTATTTATTTGAGTATAATTAGATTATATTCTAAATACTGTTGTGAATCATATGGTGGGATTCTATTGTGATTTTTTTATTCACACCCTATATACATCATTGGGTGTATGTAGACCTTTTTTCATCTAATGTAGTTAAAGGAAAAGCACTACATAGTGGCAGTAGATTTGTTCAATTACAGGGTATGATAGTCAAGTAGTGATTACATGTCATGTAGAGATGGGTTATTTCTATACTTGTGTACCATGGATTGGTTTGTTGTTTAGAGCATGTATTTCCCTTTCTTATATATCTTTTAAATTTTTTACCTCTATTATCATTCATAATTTCTCTTTACATATGTCATCTCATTTTTGATATTATGTGTTGAAATTGTTCACAAAAGTGTTTATTGATGCTCAGATACTTTTTGTTAGCCCATGGGGATCAGGAGAACCATTTGTTCCATATAAGTGTTATCTTGGGTTCTTAGATAGTTGGTTGATTCATGTTGATTCAATATAGAATCATTTATATAGCTTGTTGAACCAACCCTAACAACAATATGCAATATTAGTGAATGGGTAAGATTTTAGAGCAATATAATAGAAGTATCATTTTATTAGAAGAATGATAATTTTAATATAAAAATATTATAGTGGATAATAATATTTAGAATTATTTTTGATGAGAAGGTAGTCTAAAAAGTTATATTAGAACATAAATTCTTACATGATGAATTATCTACTTATCTACACAATTTCCTTTTGAATGAATGATTTAGGATTCCATCATGGAACTTGAAACTATCAAACATATAAAAAGGATTTTCTAATATGGTATATGAGATAATATTAAAGAGTTCCAACTGGTTTGAGTTGTTTTGAGGGGTAGAGTAGGGGCCCTTTTATAGGTTAGTTTTGAGTTCCATTTCCACAAATATTCATTTCATAAGGTGTAAGGTTGTAATTTTAAAGGAAAATGTATAAAAAGTGGAAAATATTGGTGATAGGATAAATTTTGGACTATAAATACCTCGTCCATGTATTTATAGATTGGGTTCTATTACATTTTATTCCTTTACAACTTATTTTAACCCTTTTTTATATCATTTTACCTTTACTGTGGCAACTCAATTTTTACCTTGATAACTTATTTTTATTCCAAAGAATGAAATTCACCTGATTACCTAATTTTTACTTAATGATTACAAATTTTTACTCCATTTAATATAATTTAACTTATAAATATAGAAAATTTAACTTTTAAATGAAAATATATAATAAATAAAAATAAGAATATTTTTATATAAATATTAATTTATAAACATTATGTGTTATTAATCATAATTCATATCAACTACTAATTAAATGAGAGTTAATATATTTATTTATTAATTCAATCATTACATTAGATTCATCATGAAAAACTTCTTTATTTAATTTATTTATGTAAAAATAAATTATTCTTTAAAACATAATAGTTCTTTAAAAAATATATTTTTTAAAAATTAAATAAATTTAACCAAATAATAATTATATATATTATTAATCTTTTAAAAAAATTATTTTATTGATCTATTTTTATTAAAATAATACTTTAAATTTTATAAATACATCAAATCATTCATGAATAATAATAATAACATGAAATTTATAAAAGTAAGATGTTTTATTTAAATGTTATCATTTTAATTCATTCAAAAATTATAGTATTGTAAATATTTTTCTAAAAATTAAAAATCTTCAATATACCTATTGGATATATTCATAACCAATGACCATATATCTAATGACTATAATTCTACTGACTATATTTTCAATGACCATATATATAATGGTTATATTTCATTCCTATATAAAGTCTTACATTCATTCGTAGAATCATTTATCCTATTAAACATATCTATTAGATTTTTAATTCTCTTCATTATTTTCATAGTTACAATTAGAGTTATGATATTCAATGCTAACTGTGTGGATGATGATTACTTGTTCATGGTCTTCTTATTTACAAGTGGTTTTATTCATATTATAGTATTATTATTGTTATTTAATATTGAAATCCTGTAATGTATTACTATTTATCTTTTATAGAAATATTTTATCTCATTAAAATTATTTTTGTTCGTTTTAGTATGGTGTTTCATGGGAAAAAAGTTATTCAACATAATATTTTTTAATTGAAAATACCTCGTAAATTCATGGGGTATCAAATTATAGTTAAAAATATAATCAAAGAAGAAGTGAAAATGAAATAATAAATGTCCATATTCATATCAAAATAGTGATGATTACTGTGTTGTCGAGAATGAAATACTTAAGTATTAGAGGTTAAAAAATCATGTTTCAACTAAAAAAGTTATTGTAAATAATATTAAACGAGTTCAAACTAGAATAAAATTGAGTTGTAATAATGAAATAGCATTAGTATAAAAAATTTATCAACAATTAATTATTGAGGCTATTATGTATAAATAATAGATGAAAACTATGAATAAATTGTTGGATCAAATTGAGAACATACCACATTGGATCCAATTCCAATACTATGATATAAAAATATAATTTCAACCAAGTGGTCTTTAAAAAAATCAAAGAAACATGTGAGAATTCATGAAAAAGATCCATAATTGTTTACAATGGTTACTCTTATATTAAATTAGTTGAAATCGAAGAATGTTTTTTGGATTTTTCAAACACAAGTGTTATAAAGTATATCAAATGGATATAAAATATACTTTCATGAAAGGAATCCTTGAATAAGAAGTATTTATATTTAAACTTGAATTATTTATTTTTGATAATGATAGTATAATGATGTAAATGTTAAAGAAATCCTTTTATGTGTTAAAATAAGACCTTATAACCTGGTAATCTAATCTAGTTTGTTACTTGAAAGGAATAAATGTTACCAAATGGATAGTGCATATCAACTTTTTTGTGATATAGGTAAAAAAAGTACACTCATTTTTTTTGTTTTATCTAATGAGATATTTTTTTCTGGTGACTAGGTGTTTTTTGATAAGTAATTTTAAAATAAAATGAAGTTTAATAATGAAAGGTAATCTTTTTAAGAGATTATGTTCATTATGTGATTACAACTTGTGTAGAAATTGAAATATATTTTCTTTTTTTAAGAAAATAAATTTAATGTAATCATTAAATGAATTTGGAATGGAATAATCTAAATAAGTTTCAACACTCTTGAATTTTGATACAAAATTGATCATAGATATAGAATGATAATGAATAAATAAAAGGGGTTTTATGAGACAGATTGTATGCCAAATATACCTCATAGAATATTGGCCTAATATTTTTAATACAATTACCTAGTGTGAATGGTATCAGATTTATCCAAAATAATTATGCATCAATTTTTTCAAATGAATACTAAGACACATTAATAGTATTATTAGTCATGTTATACTATAAATAAAAGGCAGGGAACTAGATTTTATAGAGCACACTATGGATAATTGATTTTTATATTTCGGGGTTAGAAAATCAACATCAATAGTAATATCCTTTCTAGGAGAAATTTTTATGAGTTTTAATTATAAAAAGAAACATTTTATATCATTATGGATTGTAAAATTTGAGTATATAGATACTAACAAAGAATGCACATAGATTATTCGGATAAATAGAACTTAAAATTCCTAAAGGAAAAGATTGAGAAAATATATATAATTTTTTATGATAATCAATCTGAAATTGATCTACTGAGAATCTAGGGAAACAATCTAGATCCAAAAATATCGATATCAATTTTTATATTTTCATAAATAAATTTTCTAAATGATATGTGTTGTTGAAATATATTTTCAAAAAGGATAATATTTCTAATACTTTCACTAAGAATATTCAAAAATATATGTTACAGGATTTAAGGATAAAAATTTATTTTAATCATTCTATATTACTTATGGGATATTTTTTTCCCCAAATTATTTTATATTCTATTATAAAAGGTATTATGGATTCATAACTCATGTAGAAGGATTTATTAATAAAAATTTGGATTTATTTCTAGATGGGGGAGAATTTTTTGAGTTGACTAAGGGGGAGGAAATCAAGTTTACTAGCCTCAATTTTCTTATCACTGAGGGATGGAATTATCTTAAAAAATCCCAATAGTTTGGCATCATGATCTTTCTCTTTTAGAAATTATATTATTTTTTGATTAGATGAAATCAAGTTAGTTATTGGAGTTGACCAAAAATCCAATGTGGAAGCATGAAAAAACCATAGAACTATTTAAGGATTGATATAATTATTGTAAAATTTATAAGTGAAGCTTTTCAGATTTTTGTGTGTTTTATTGATGTATATGAGGTATATTGGAGATGTTATCATGGAATTAAAGTTCAAATTAATGATTTTTTGAGTTGAATTGAGGTCATATGTAGTATCCATGAAATATGTAATAGCCCATGTAAGATATTTTAGAATAAAATATTATAAAAATATATGGGATTGTACACTATGATTTGTAAGATCATTTAGATAGTAGACAATAATAACATTGTTAATATGTAAGACTAATTTGGTGGAATATAAGGGTTGCTATAAATATCACAGTGGTACATAAGAGTAGCTAGTATCATATGTAAGAGAAATATGGGAATATGTACGAATAAATATAATGCTCACTATTGTACATAAGATTATCTTGGGGGAATATATAAGTGTAATTTAGTGGAACATAATATTTACTCTAAAGATATATTTTATATGTAATATTAAATTGAGGATGTGTAATAATAACTTATGGTTTCTATTGATATATAATATCTTTTCATAGTTCATGTAAAAATAAATAGGTTTTCTCAGGTAATATGAAATATTAAATATGATGATGTTGTAAAGTTTTTTTGTGATTAAATATCAAGAGGATAAGTGTTAATCCCTAATTAAAGTTTTATATATGGTGTTTTTATTTGAAGATTATTTCACTATGACGAGAACCTTTAGACCGTAGTTATATTTCTTCATGTGATCATATAGACATCAAATAAAGATTTGGTTTATATCAAGGTTTTATTAAAAAATAAGAAGAAAAAATTGGGATAATTAACTATGATAATCATAAAAATAAAATAAATAACTTGGAATCATACTAAATTAGGATTGAGTAAGATGATTTTTTCATTAGTCTAAGGACCAATGCTAGGGGATTTTTCTATTGATATTTGAAAATTTTAAAACATTGAGATTACACTATAGAATTTTATAGAGTTGAAATATTTTAATCATAGAAAATATTCTTGTGAAACTATAAGAAATATATAGATGAGATAATTGGGTTGAAATTAGTGTATGTGATGAGAATTTTAATTATCATTTATTTATGAAGAGATCGATGATCTACTTTTTCATGCATAAATTTCATAAAGTTGAAGAAAATAAAGAGAAGAGATGATGATTTCATGGTGAATATACTAATGGATTGAAGATAATATCACTGTGTTGAGGTTAAAGCATATTGGGACTCAAATTAGATCTTATTAATCATGTTTGAATACCTCTTGTAAACAATAGAGATCCCATATAAAGAATATTTTGGAGATTTAATCTTTTGAGAAATAATCAAGGGTTAAGGATGATAACTTCCCTATTATAATCACATTATGATATTAGTAATATATTTTTTTCATGTACTTGATCCAAACATAGTAAGAACTTAGTCACCCACATTGTGGTAGAACTTTGAAAAAAAAATATTTTTTTGTTATTGTTTATTTATATTGCACATGGATGATCATGAGATTAAAAGGGTGAGAAGATCCTGATTTTAATAGGTCATAGAGTTTAATTTCACAAATGAAGTTATAAAAACTATAACACGGAGTCAACCCCCCCCCCCCCCCAACCCTTGTTCTAAGTGTTACACCTTTTATCACTTGGGAACTTTAATTTTTATATTCTTACTATATTGAGTCATCAAGTATATTTTTAACAATAGGCATAAAAGGAATAAGTGAATAAGATAACATAATTGTTGACTTACGTAATGTAAAATAACCATGAGTGAATAACATATTATAGAAGAGATCAAAAGAAGATAAAAAATAATAAATATATGTTTTTTATAATAATATTATAGTTTATTTAAACTATTGTTTTATAAATAAATTTAATGATCACATACATTATTGAAGAGGTAAGAGGATAATGTAAATGAGAAGGCATGAATCTTGAAACCCTTACATTTCTCATTGAGTTGCCTCTTTTGTATTGAGTTTAATTCCTTTAGAATATGGATTTTTTTCTAAAACAACACCTTTTGGACATCGATATGAGATTATAAAGAGTAATTTGGGTACATAATAGGAAAATTAAATAGTTTAGGATATGAAGATAAAGGTGTGGAGTATGGGTGTTTATATATCTAATGGAGATAAGTATCATTGAATATAATATTTAATATTTTATTATTTAGTCTAAAGATTATAAATTTTATGATTATTATGAAATTTATTAGTTTATGATTTTAAAATATTAGTCTCATTGATATTTTAACACACCTAAAACTGAATGGAGTCTAGTAAAAATTTATTACAATATAAAGAATAAAAAATAGTTTTTATTTAAAATAAAATAAACATATCTCTTGAAGACATATTTATAGGTATGGAAATTAATTATATAATTTTAAATAGAATTATTTTATAAATTAAATACATTTTAAGCCTTAAAATGGTTTTAAAATTTTTAAATTCCTATTTATATCTTGATGATGTTATATCACTTATAATATAAGAGAAAACTATATATTTTTTAACTATTCACAAAATAATTGAATTTTTCAATAAGGTGTATTAAATTCACCCTAAGATAATATTTATGTGGTGATTCCAAAAATGAAGATTCTTTTTATCATATTCAAATTACGATTATTAGAAATTTATATTTTAGATAACATTTTAAAATACATATAAAGATAATTATATTCTATATTTTTTCTATGAGTGATTTCATTTATATTTTTTATTATTATTAAATTTTTATATATTTGATAATTTATTATTTATACGCATAAAAATATATATATTTAATAATTCAACTTTTAATTAAGAGGAATATTTATTTTAATTAAATATTTTTTAGTACATTTTTCGTGTGGTGAACTTTATACAAATGGTTACAATGTTATATAAATGATCATATTACTTTTATAATGACTAATTTATCCAAATATAGTATCCATTTTGTGATAATAAGACACTATATATATATATCAAAATTTAAATTTTTATATGAAAATAATACCATCATCATGGTATTATTTTAGTGTAAAACATATTATGTAACTGTTTAAGATGAAATTTTTAGAGTATAAAAACATGAACATATAAAATAATTATAATCATTTAAACACTATTATTTAAACTTATAAATACAACTTAAAATATTGTTTTACTATAAAATTATTATTTAGCCATTTATTTTTTCATACGAGGCACATAAAACACCATACAGCATTAAAATTTATTATATTTATATTTAAAGGGTCATCTATTATAATTATATCATAATTAAAATACAAAAAATACATTGTTAACAATTAGATTAAAATAACTTCATATACATATGAAAATGATAATATTAATACGTTTAATATGGGTATCAAATAAAATTGCAATTATAAAAAAAGAATTATGAATTTAGTGAAAGATATTATATGAAACTGAATTAGAAAAAAATTATTATTCATATATTTTCATTGAAACTTATAATTTATTTATATATAATAATTATATTATAATAATAAATAAATATTCCTAAAATATATAAAATATCATCTAAAAATTATGTAAAAATCATGACTATATGATAATTATTATGTAACCGATATTGAATTCATAAACAATAATATTATATAGTTAAAATAATATTTCTCATATATTTATTACCATAATATATTTATCAATATTATTAGAAAATGGTTTCTGAAATATTTAGTTTTATATATTATTAATTTAATAAAATATAAAATATTTACCTAATATTTGTAACATTTTATTATCAAGTAAAAAAACTAATGCTAAGATAAATGTGAAAAAATGTCTATTTATAGTATTTTAATATTCACCTTTTCTATGTAAATAATCTTTTATTTAATGAAAATGTTATATTATGACCTGTGGGGTTTATATATCTTATTCAAGATACTAATTAGGTATAAAGATTGTATATATTTTATTTTTTATTTACATTAAAAAAATTAATGATATGATGTTTATCATTTCATTTATTCATATATGATATATTCAATTATGAATTTTTAAGATGAAATGTAAAATAAAAATAATCATAATACATTTAAATTTTAATAAAAAGAAAAAAAATTATAAAATTAAAATCTTGGATGTTACATAGGGAATGAAAATAAAAAACAATCACACTTTGAAGGAAAAGTAATCTTGGGGTTTGATCTTAATCAAATTAACTCTAAAGATAAATTTAAAAAATAAATATTATACTCTAATCTAAGGGATTTATTTTTTGATACCAAAAATCCTATTATTTCAGTAATAGTCACTTGTAATAATACACCTCAAAATAGATGTTTTTCTTATAGAGATTCTAAAAAATATCATAATTTTTATTCCCTATAAATAAAGTAAATCAAGGAAAAATAGAAAAAAATAAAACTCGTCCAAACTAAACATTATTTTTATAATTTTCATATATTATATATTTATTATAGGGTATGGAAAAATTTTGGTTCATTTATTATAATAAAGTAAAAAATAATGTGGATATGAGGAAAAAATTTAGAGTAAATATGGTAACCAAGAAGTTATCACATAAGCTGGAAAATTAAAACACTTTTTTTGTTTTACATGATGAGGAATATATTTCTTATATATACAATGATCAGGATATAAAACTATCCATGGATATGAATAAATATTTATATGTTAATATTGAATGGGATATTAAGGAATTGGTGGATGTAAAAGCATTGATGGAAAGTAATCACGCGAATATATTGGTTTTTTATAGTGGATGGACTACCAATATAATAGGAAAAATATATATTAAAAATTTTATTGAATATAAAGTAAGGCTCACTTTATTTTTAACATGATTAATTAGTTAATGTTATTTACATACAAAAGGATAAAATTATTGGTAAATATCTGAGGAAGACAGATACGATGGTTGAAAAGGGACTATTTTAGAATTTACTTATTATAAACTAATTATGTGTTATAGTTCATGAAATCACATTTAACAAGAAGAAAATAAAGTTCATATAGATATTTGGGAAATTATTATGTGAGGAAAAGTGAAAAATGGAAATATTTAAATTTTATTCATAGAATATTGCATAATAATTGTAGCAACCCAAACAGTTATAAATAAAATTACCCTTGTGATTTAATTAAATGTATTATTAGGTGATATGGTTATATAAAACATATGAACTTATTTAGTTATATTATATCTTATTGTATTTAAATGAACATTGATAATATTTACCATTGATAAAATATTCATTGAATAGTGATCACATGATTAGTATAAATATACGGTTTTAAAAATCCAATTAACAAAGAAAAAATAAGTGATGGCCTCAACTAGAAGGATCATACCCTATGAAGCCCATTTATCAGAGATTCTGAGGGAGATGGAATCACTGGTATTTCCCCTTGACCAATCCCAATCTAATATCCAAAAACTTAATCATGAGTGAAACCATTTATTGGATAAGTTCAAACTTATCGAGATCACGGACCAAACCATGTATGTTGAACCAGCCCAAGAAAGTCTCACTGCCGCGCACCTTACTCTTAAGGAGTTTGCTGGTGTATTAAACATATATGTATCAAGACCCAATAAATATGAGTATTTACATTATTTTTTATAGAATAATTAATATATTTTCATTATATTATTATTACTTTATAAATTATTTTTATTTTGATATAATAAAACCAAAATATTATTTTTGGGGAAAAATTCAAATTCAAATAAGGAATTTATTTTGATGAATTAATAGATTTATTAATTAAATAAAAAAATTTAAAATATTATTAATTTCATAATTTTTATAAAATATAAATGATCATATAATTTTTTTGAATTCAAATGTAATTTTTATGACAGTTCAAAAAAATTTATTGTCAATAACACATCATTTCCAATAAATGATGAGTATTATTTTAAAAGTGAAAATTAACTTATTTAGAAAAAAAATTTCATAAAATAAATATATTTTTTTTTTGAATCATAATTTCTAAATTATCCAATGGTGAATTTTTCATAATTTTCTTAGACCGTTGAGTTTTCAAATAAAAATTAAATACAACATAAATATAAAGTGTGTATTATAACATAATAAATACCCAAAAGTGATGTAATAAATACTATAAATTGGATACATGAAAAAATATATTTTTATCTTTAAAATAATGTTATTTTATTTTTATTTTATTAATTTTATAAAGTCTCTATGAATCCTCCAAAACCATCAGTATATCTTAAGGTTTTAAAATCATTTCTTTAAGAGTATGAATCACCTCCACATAATCAAGTGAATTGTTTTATTAATTTATTACCTTAGACTTATAAAATAATAAAAATCACTCCCATATTGAAGAAAATATTGGCAAAACCCATGATATGTTTTTTAGTTTTTGTTATTTTATTATATAGAGTCCAAAACCATAGTTTGAGAAATAATAAATAAATCCACACTCATTTCCTATACAAACTCACCCAACAATTTATTTCCCATCACTAAAAATAATTTTAGAACATATTTACTCTTAATTAACCTCTCTAGAGTCCTCATAAGGTTCCCCCAATCTCTCAAGATGCTCTTCCCAAGAATTTGGACTCACACGCTCAAGTAAGGGATATTTTCTTTTCTCCTCTTTATTCAAGTATCTTCTTTACCTTATGTCATTTATCTTCATTTAATTATGATGGGATATTTTATTACAAATCCCCCTTACTTTAAAATTTATTTCCAAATGATTATAGACTCATTTATCTCTCATCATCCCATTTTATGAATTTTTAAGTGATGTTGTTATGCTGTTGAAAGTTCACCACGATGTTTCATGCCAAAACAATCATGTAGTGAATATCATTCCCATTTCCTATCAAGGGTGTTAAACTTTTTACACTTATATATATTTTAATTGGTACTTAAATTTATGTATTATAAACTCCTTAATCATGGAATAAAATATGATAATGAATGAATCCATGTTGTATGATCTATGTGGCACACTTAAGCATGAGAATGAAATGAAAGTGACAGGTGCGCCTAGAATTATATAGAACTCCAATGAATTGGTTAATGATTAATATCATGATATTTCATGTTAGGATAGGTATTTAACCTTATTACCTTATGGTACATTTTCCATCATGATTTCTTGGCAGTTATCTTTGACATGTGTTTATGATATAGTGTTTTTAAGTTGTTGCCACATTTCTCATGTTATGATTATCATGCTATATCATGCATTATTATTCATGTTCCTTTTATTCCCCATTAATTCACCTACTTTCTAACATGTATTACATTATTATATGATTATTAACTTACATGTATTTATATATCACCCCTTTTGCATGTATGTCCCCAGGTTATCCCATACAGTTTTAAGTAGAAGCATGTTAAGAAAGTTTTCAATAAAGATAATGTTTTTCCTTATTTTAAATTGTTATGTAATTTTCCTAATTATCAAATACACTATAATTATCATTATTTCATGTTTTATTAATTGTAATTTTATTTAATAAATCATGTATTAAGTTGAAATAAAGAGTAGGGTTGTAATAGTTGGTATCAAATACAAATTTTAGTTATTTTTGGGATTAAGATTAGAAAACTATAGTCAAAAACTTATGGATAAGACTAAGTATAAGAAAAAAATCCTAAATTTTTTTAATTATATAGTAAGTGTTTTATTAATAAAATACATCCATGTCTACAAACTATAAGTTGGTGTGGTTCTGTCATGGATGTACCTAGGGGTAACAACTCTAACAGGGTGTGTCGGGCCTGACTCAGCGTAACCTTGTACACAACAATGGGCCTTACTGCACACTTGGTTTGACACTCCTAAGATATATGCTTGGTTAAATTCATAATCTCATTATAAACATATATTAAGGGGAAAAAATTCCATAATAATATATTTTAGGAAATAGATCATGGGTAACATAGATTGAAGCCTAGAAATTCATAAGTTGAGGAAATAAATATAAGTTATAAGTTATCCCTTTAATGTCATTAAATTATTGTTTATGTGTTTCATAGTTTAAAAATAGTCATCCCTAATTTTTCCTTTATTAAATCCAATGGATGTAAATAGGAGGAATTGGGTAAATAATCAATGTGGAAAGCAATGTGATGACTACCCCAATGAGATTCCCATCCTGATGGGAGTGAGAATCGAAAACTTTATGATGATGCTCTATCATATGAATAAGGTTATAAATAGAAACCTAGATTAAGAGGAGCACAAAAATCCACCCAAATAATTAACAAGTTGTAATTGATAGCTTTATGTGACAAATGCCTTAAACAATCAATAGATCATCTAATCCCTTAATCATGAAACAATGGATCAACTCTATTGAGAAGATATTCTCAATCCTACAATGTTTTAAACAAGATAATGTTATACTAGAATTTTATCATATGTAGGGAGAATCTTATCAGTGTTGTAAAATGATCAATAATATGAAGCCTGAGGAAGATATCAAAATGTTGGGGTGGAAGGAATTTTAGAAAATGTTTTTCAATAAATATTTTCCTATCACTCTCTGTCTTAAAATAGGAATGGATTTCCTTTCCCTCAAACAAAAAGATGAAGAATCTATCAGGGTGTATGAGGAAAATTTTACAAGACTTTCATGATACACCTATGGATTTATTATTACCTCAGAATTAAAGTTTGACCACTTCTTTGGTGGGTAAAACCTAGTCTAAAAAATCCCTAACAATCTGAGACTTTAATAGTTATGAGAAAATTGTCTGATATTCCCTCAAAGTAAAAATGGAATTCATAGAATCTCAATGGTATCACAGGGATAAGAAGTGAAAAGTGGAGTTTAATTCAGGTGGACTAATGGAGAAATATAGGGGTTCTAATAAATTTCAAAATCCCACTTCTCAAAGGTGTAGAAAGAAGAACCCTGGAAATTGACTATGGGGGAGAGGAAATTACTTAAGTGTGGGAAGGAATGTAACCTAGATAGCGATTACCGAAAGGAGAAACCCACTAATGCAATGAAGGAAAGTAATGTTCTAGTAAAGCCTCAGCACATTGTTCATTACTTTAACTACATGTATGTAGGTCACTTTTCAAATCAATTCAATAAGTTAATAGTTTTCCGAGAAACCAGCAACCTCCAAGGTAGTAAGGGTGAGATTTTTCCATCACAACCACTAAGGTGGATCCTAAAAATTAAGTGATGATAGGTATGATAGTTATTAATTCAAAGATATAAAATGTACTTCTCAATTCTGGTTTTATGCATTCCTTCATATCACGAAAGTTTAGTAGAACTATTCAAACATCACCAAAAAGAATGGAAGTGGAGTTATCAGTGAAAATAGAAAATGTGTAAATTATTGCATCCCAAGTATATAACTCCTTACCTGTCAATCTTTTTGGATGAAATTCCTAGTGAACATTTTCATACTCCCTTTGGTGGAATTTTGTGGAATTATGAGCATGTATTATCTTTACATATATAGATCCAACATAAATTTCCTTGAGAAGTAAATCACTCTCCATATCGCGAATCAACCCCAGATTCTATAAAAGGGAATAGTACTCAAGTGTTAGGATAGTCCACTCATATTGGCCTTTAGTTTGAGGGTGATAAGACATGATGAAGTTCAACTCAGTATTCAGAGATTGTTGGAGACTCTTCCAAAATATAGAGGTGAATATTAGATCTTGATCAGATACAATCCATAGTGGTGTTACATATAGCCTCACCACTTCTCTAATGTATATCCATGAAATTTGATCGAGTGAGAAATCCTCTTGAATCGAAATAAAGTGTGCAGTATTTGTAAGATGATCCACCATAACCTAGATAACATTGTTTCCTCTAGATATATTCAAAAGTTCTGTAAAAAAGTACATGGTTATGCTTTACCATTTCAATTTAGGTATGGGTAATGGTTGCATCATCCTCATAGATTTTTTACTTTCCACCTTCACTTGCTGACATATAAGACATCTTGACGTATATTCTTTGATCATCCTTATATGTCAGCAAGTGAAGGTGGAAAGGAAAAAATCTATGAGGATGATTCCACCATTACCCATACATAAATATAAATGGTAAAGAATAACCATGTACTTTTTCACTAAACTTTGGAATATATATAGAGGAAATAATGTTATCTAGGTAATGGTGGATCATCTTAAAAATACTACACACTTTATTTCGATTCAAGAGGATTTTTCACTCGATCAAATTTCATGGATATACATTAGAGAAGTGGTGAGCCTATATGTAACACCACTATGGATTGTATCTAATCAAGATCCAAGATTCACCTCTATGTTTTGGAAGAGTCTCCAACACTCTCTGAATACTGAGTTGAACTTCATCATGGATTATCACCCTCAAACCGAAGGCCAATATGAATGCACTATCCTAACACTTGAGTACATGTTGAGATAATTATCAATTGACTTCAAAGGAGGATAGGAAAAACATCTTCCTCTAGTCGAGCTTCCTTACAGAAACATTTTCCACTCAAGCATCCAAATTCCTCCCTATGAATACCTTTATAGGAAGAGGTGAAAAACACTTTCATGTTGGGATGAAGTCATAGAATGAAAACTATTAGTTCCTAAAATGGCCGAGGAAATGATGCAAAATTTTAAGACCATTCAGTGACACATCAAGGCTATTTAGAGTCAACATAAGGGTTATGTTGACAATCATTGATGAGACCTATAGTTTGAGGTTGGAGACATGGTATTCCTCCGCATATCTCCATGAAATAAAGTAATCAGATTTGGGAAGAAAGGAAATCTTATTCCAAGATGCATAGTCCCCTTTGAGATCCTTGATCGCATTGGAGTGGTGTCCTAATAACTATCACTCCAACATAACCTATCTCATGTACATGATGTATTCCATGTATCCCTATTGAAAAAGTACATACCAGACCCCTCACATGAACTCAGTCTAGAGGTGGTACTTTTGGAGAATGATCTCTCATAAGAAGAGAAGTTGGTTAAGATCTTATATCATAGAGACAAAGTTCTATGAAATAAGATAATGCACCAAGTCAAAGTTTTGTAGAGAAACCACAAGTTTGAAGAAGTGATGTAGGAACTAGATGAAGTGGTGAAATAGAGTTACCCTCATCTGTTTTAGTGTGGGAAATGAAAATTTCAATGGAATTAAGGGGGAATATTGTAATGACCTGAATGGTTATAAATAAAATTCCCCTTACGATTTATTTAAATGCCTTATTATGTGATATGGTTATATAAAACACATGAACTTCTTTGGTTTTATTATATGCTATTATATTTAAATGACTATTAAGAATCTTTACCATACATAAAATATCTATTGATCATTGATAATATGATTAGTATAAATATTGGGTTTTAATAAATCCATCTAACACATACAAAGGAAGTGATGGTCTCAACCAATAGAATCATACCCTATAAAGACCATTTATCATAGCTTCTGAGGGAGATAAAATCACTAGGAATTTTCCTTGACCAATTCCAATCTAAGATCAAACAACTTAAGAATTATTGAAACCATTTACGGGAGAATTTTAAACTCATCGAGATCATAACTCAAACCATGTATGGAAAATCACCCCATGAAAGTCTCACGGTCACAAACCTTACACTTAGGGAGTTTTTTGGTGTATTAAAGGGATATGTATCAGGACCCTAGAAATATGAGTACATGAATTATTTTTTATATAATAATTAATATATTTTCATCCTATTATTATTACTTTATAAATGATTTTTTTATATAATAAAACACAAATAGTATTTTTTTAGGTAATATTCAAATTCAACTAAGGAATTTATTTTGATGAATTAATTGATTTTTGAAATAAATAATATTTTATTAAAAATATTATTATTAAATAATTTTTATTAAATATAAATGATTATTTAATTTTGATGAAGTCAAATATAATTTTTATAAGGGTTCAAAAACTATTATTATCAAAAACCCATCATTTTCATTAAATGTCGAGTCTTGTTTTTAAAAGTGAAAATTCACTTATTTAGAAAAATATTTGGAAAAAATAAATACAGTTTTTTTAATCAAAATTTCAAAATTATCCAATGGTTACTTTTTCATAATTTTCTAAGATAGTCAAGTTTTTAGGTAAAACCTTTCTGAATCCTCCAAAACCATTAATATATCTTAAGGTTTTAAAATCATTTCTTTAATAGTATGACTCACCTACACATAATAAAGGTTATTATTTTATTAATTTAGGACCTTGGACTTATAAGATAATAAAAACCACTCTAATTTGGCCAAAACCTTGGGCAAAAACCATGATAAGGTTTTTGGTCTTTGTTATTTTATTATATAGAGTCCAAAACCTAAGTTTCAGAAATAAAAAATAAATACCCACTCATTTCCTATATAAAACCACCCAATATCTCATTTCTTCCCACTAAAAATAATTAGATCACATCCTTACTCTTCCCTTCCCTCTCTATAGTTCTCCCAAGGTTCCCCAAATCTCTTAAGAAGTTCCTCCCAAGCATTTGGAGTCACACACTCAAGTAAGGGATATTTTCTTTTATCCTTTTTAGACAAGTATATTCTTTACCTTATATCGTTTAGCTTTATTTCCTTATGATGGGATATGTTATTAAATATCGCCATTAATTTAAAATTTATTTCAAGATTATTATATTCCCATTTATCTCTCATCAACCCATTTTATTAATTTTTAATTTACGTCATTATGCTGCTAAAGTTTCCCCGTGATTTTTCATGACAAAACAATCGTGTAGTGAATACCATACCCATTTCTTATCAATGGTGTTCACCTTTATACACTTATAATTATTTTACTTGTGAATTACATGTATTTATTACACACTCCTTGATCTTGTAATAAAATATAATGATGAATGAATCCAAGTTGTATGATCTATGTGACATAATTAATCATAAGAATGAAATGAAAGTGACAGGTGCTCCTAGAATAATATAATGCACCAATGAATTGGGTAATGTTTAGCCACATTATACATCATTTTGGGATAGGTATTTAACCTAATTCCTTTGTGGGACTTTTTCCATAATAATGTCTTGGCAGTTATCCTTGACCTATGTTTATGGTGTAGTGTTTTAAGTTGTTTCCACATTTTCTATGTTGTGATTATCATGCTACATTATGGATTATTATTCAAGTTACTTTTATTCCCCATTGATATGCCTACTATATAACATTCATTACATTATTAAATGGTTATTCCATTAATTTTATTTATATATCACTCCTTTTTTATGTATATCCTCAGGTTATCCCATGTAGTTTTAAGTGCGAGCATGTTAAGGAAGTTTTCAATAAAGATTATGTTTTTTTACTATTTTAAATTGTTACGTAATGTACCTAATTCCAAAAATAAACTATAATTATCAATATTTATAGTTATATTATGTGTAATTTTATGTAATAAATCATTTATTAATGTGAAATAAATAGAAGGTTTGTTATAAAAAAATCTATATAGAGAGGATGAAAATTAATAGTCCAACAATCATTTTAAGCACATTATCAAACACTCTATAAAAAATTAATGAATAATGATCCCAACCAAGATTTTAATATATTAAAATCAGATGTAGAACATATATGTGATTTTTTCCAATGAAAAATTATATTGAATACCAATAATTTTAATAATGTGTTTTCTTGAGATAGTATAAAATATTGTTTGTTGGACAACCATTGTAATGACCATTGATAGAATAACATATTTTCTCTCTTCATCGATTAATACAACTAGATGAAATGGAATATGGTCGTTACTCATATAATAGTGGTACTTTAATTCATATAATGGTATTGGAAGTGGGATAAAAATATTAATGGGTAGAAAAATCAAAAACGTAGAACCAAATATGTCATAATGATTATAAATATACAACTACAAAAATACCTCAAAAAGTATATTATATGTTATTGAATTATTGTAGATATAGATCCTTAGTAAAATAGAGTTTTATAGAGTATGAACTAGATAAATTTTATCATTAATTGGTTTATTCCAATAGATAAAAACCAGTTAGTGAAATTTTTAAGGGAAGAAGTTTTAAATGTGTTTCACATCTCAATAAGTACCTTGTTGTAAAAGACTCAACATAACCATACGGTAACTTAAAATTTTTCTAAAAATATTACTACACTCACATTCATGTGAAATTTATTATTTGTGATTTATATTTTCAATACACATAAATTTTAATAATAAAATTGAAAAATACAACTGTTTTACACCTTATACACGTCAATTTATTTTATAAAACATGTTCTTTAAATGATACACCTTATTGTTTTAAAACTAATCATCATGGCATGAATTATGGAATTTTTGTTGTTCTTAATTGTCCTTTTAACTCTTTATAATCATTATAAAATGTGATATTAGCATAAAATTTTCATTAAAGGGTATAAAAATTATAGATACATGTTATGACTTAAAATACATTAAAACTCATTTATAATAATATAAGTCATAAAAATGGAATATAAAGATACCTTGTACCTGAATAAAATCATATGATAAAATACATTCAATAATGAAATGTGTTGTATGATAAATTTGACTAATATAGGGGTAATTCAAATAATATCACAACAAAGAATCATGTGCAAGCATAAATTCAAAAGAATAATCATGTTGGTTTCCAGGAACAACATATTTTTATCATCCATAATCACATATAATCACCTAAAATGAAATAACCCATATGATTACATCCAATTTATTTTCACTATTGAATAAATTGTTGCATAATACATTATAGGGATATATACTGGGACCAATTATCATCATTGGTATTTTCTGAGAATCAAAACCCAAATAAATCACAAAAGGAACTTTTATTTCAACCCATAAGCATTAGAATCATAATTAATCCCCATGAATCAAATGAACAGGGTTAACTGGTTCCATTTTTAGAGGAAAATGAAAGATAATAATAATATATAGACATATAAAGTAAGTATTTCAGTAGGAATATTCATAAATAAAATGGTATTTTCCTTGATGAAGATCATTTAACATGTATCAAATAAGGTAAATTTAGATGAGAATCACCATATAATTATCATGAAAAGTGAAGTAAGTATCAATCATTGAAGATATTGTGAGATAGAAATGTAAATACTAATAAAAATAATTTTAAATAAAATATAAACCCATAAAATAGTGTAATATACACATTCTTATAAAGAAATAGTCAAATAAGGATGATCATAACTCAATGAAAGAAAATTCTGATAAGAAGCCCCTTACCTTAAGTCCATTCTCACATCATATGTCCTAAAGCTTCATAAAAAAAATTAAATTAATTATTTTATTCCTCCAATAAATCTTTCATCATTATTATTATTTTTTATTAATTTATTATCATTTATTATTCATTTTTTGGATTAAGTTTTCCTACATATTTCATTTATAGTTCGTTTGGTTCATAAATCCAAAAAAAACTTTGGTATAATTGATTTGGTCATCATTCCATTTTCAATAGTTCATCATCTCTATAATAATAATCATAATGAAATAATTATGCTATAATTATTTATAAAATTATATGTTCATTCAATTGGGATTATAAGTATGATTCAGAAGAATGAAATCTATATCTTTATTTTTTTGGGTAACTTTAATAATAAAAAAGAGTTATGTTATCATGAATATTCATTTGATTGTTTCCATTATAGAACAATAAAAATATTTTAAATTCAAATTATTTATCCTAAGTATTCATTATTTATTTTTTTATAATCCATTACAATTTAAATTATGAATATAGAGGGGTAATATTCACATAGTTAGTTAAACCTACCAAAACTTGAACGTACTATATGAAATTATTTATTATAAAACCACATATATTTAATTATTATACTCTTATTACAGATGAATTTTTATGTTGATTTTATTTTATTAATTTTTTAAATCATATTAAATAAGAGTTACAGGAATAATATTAAGAAAATAAACAACGAAGAAGATAACACTTACTTTGAAGAGTTAAATCTTCCCTTAAGAATCTTCATTGTAATAAAAACGTCAAAATAATTCTAGTCACAAAAGACAATATAAAATTTATAATAATTATAATAGAATGAATTTGATCATAATGTGGTGGGAAAAAAAATATTGAGTTGTGTTTTTAAATTTGAATAATGAGACCCATTTTGTAGGAAGTTTCAAAAGTATTCATTTATTTATGGGTTAAAAATTACTTTTTATGTAAAATGTGGATCATTTATTGGAAGGTTAAGATATGATAGAAAATTTATCATTCTTATATGACTCAAGATAATTTATTATTATTTTTTAATATATATATATATATATATATCATTTTTTATTAAAAACCCATTTATATAGATATTCAAGGTTATTCATGTAATTTGAATTCAAAAATATAGAGAAAAGTATAGAATTTATGTTTTAATATTTAAAAAACCTATTAAATATAATAGATATCCATAAAAACTGTGAACTAATAGAATTTATTTAATCCTTATAATTTTAGATAAATTTTGAACCTCTATTTTTTACTTTTCACCTTCCAATAAAATAAAACTATTGATATTATAGAAGTTCTTATGATAATTATCCTAATATATATTTTTAAACTAAATAAATAGTATAAATATAATTAATTATTCATCACTATAATCATGATAAATTATTAAAAACATTATTTATTATCATTATTAGCATTATAACATATTTAAAATAAGATTTGTGAAGATTCATTCATTACGAAATCACTGAGTAACAATTTGGATAATTATAATGTTATATACTTTAAAATTAATATATATAAATAAAAATAAATTATTAATGATCATATTTATATAACTTTCAGCTAATAATCACCATATATTTTCATAAATATTTTCTCTATTTCACTATTATTGACTTTTCCTATGTTGTACCAGCTTTGTGTCATCATTGCTTAACCATTTTATTATTTATCATGAAATAAATATTAATTTATATCAATTAGATAATATTTATATGATGTTTTATTTCTATTATATTTTTTTACATGTTCAATATTTTTTATAACATTTTATATCATTTTACAAAAAAATATGATAATAGGAAGTAAAATTCCATTTGTACTCGAACTCTTTTTTTTTTAAGGTGTCTAAATGTTTTACCCAATATCTAAAAACTTTAAATTAAACTTTTAAAAATAAAAAATAAAACATTATATATCTTACATATTTTATGATTTTATATATATTTAAAAAAAATTCATGTCATTCTAGGTAAAAACAAAATAATAAGAAGTAGAATTCCACCTGAATTCATATTCTTATTTTTAATGAAGTTCAAATTTTTTCTAAAAAAAATAAAAAACTTAATTCATATATTTATATTATTAATTTATTTTTAACATATTTATAACATTAAAAAACATTCCATATTTTTTTAAAATATTCCATTACTTTCCAGGCACACATTTAATGATGGGTTGTAAAAATCAATTCAAACATGAACTCTATTTTTATAAGAAATTTAACACAGTTACTAATGCTCTAATAAAATTCTATTTATGTATGAATATTTTAGATAATGATTATTTATATCAATAATATTCTACCATGTTAAATATTTTTCTGAATTTTTTTAAATATTCTATACATTTGCAAATTAATAAGTAATATAATTCAATTTGAATACAAACTTTTATTTTTTAAAATAAATTAAAATTAAAATGCATAAATAAACATATAACCATATTTAATTTGAATATTAAAGTTAAAAATCAATAATTTAATACAATAAAAAATAAAAATGGTTATAAAATATCATTTATAGGATTTTATGATAATTATTTAGTGAAAAGTAGTGATTATATATCACATTTATCATTTAGTGTTGTGTCTTGTTTTTATAAATTTTTACAAACTGCTTTTATTCCATTTTTTATATGATTATTATAAATATTCTATTCATTTCATAAAATAAATTTATAATTAATAAAGGATAATATTTTAAATAAAAAATCATGATATATTAAAAATATCACAGGTTTCTTTAAAAGGAAATTTATTTATTTTTAACCAAAAAACATCATCATCTTTCATATCATGATATAATTTTTTCTAATAATATAAAAAATATCAATATAAATGAATATATTTAAAATAAATATATATTTAAAAATATATATAATAAAATAATAAATTATAAATTGATGAAAATAAGAAATAATTTTAAAAAATGTATTTAAATTTTATATAAATCACCCTCTGTGTCATTAAGTAACCATAATAATTTATATTTATAATAACTATCTAATTGATTTTATAATATGTTTTATGACATTAAAAACATATATGAATTTTAAAATAAATATTTTTTTATAAATATAAATTTGTAACGTTAACATAAAAGATATATGTTATTAAAAATACTAGGGTTGTCAAACTCTCCCTCCTTAATGGAATTTTATCCTCTAATTTTTTTATTTTCTATCACAATAAAAGAAAATATGGTGAGTGTGTTCGTGAAAATAAAATTAACATCATATATAAGTTTGATAGAGAATTCAACATTAGTTTCAATAGAAAAACATAAAAATTTATCATTTATGTCATAGTAGTAATATGTTTTTACATTGATCAGTCTCATCAATGTATTTCATGGTCACTCATTATTGGTTATTGAGATTCTATTTTAAGCAAGTTGTTTCCCGAAGAAGTTATTAATCATCTTTGTAATGATATAGAATTATGGAATATTTTGGAATTATGATATTTCTATATATATACATTGGTTATTATCTCTAGGTAGAGAGTTAATTAATGCCCAATATATTATCAAATACAACTAAAGGAAAAATAACTAGAACTACAAGAATTATCCTCCAAGAAATATTATTTCAATTAAATGTTATTTAAATTGAAATAATTACCTTATCACTGGAAATTTAGAAAAATTACAACATATCCAATATTTGAGTAGGTGGGTTATTATTTATTTTAAAATATATAAAACTAGAATTAAAATATAACATTTATAGTTCTTAAGTGATTGAAAAAATCATTTCATTTTAAAATATATTCTAATGATGTTGATAAATTTCCTCATTAAATCTTGTTCTGGGGCCTCAATTTTCATAGTGCTAAAATTCCATACATTTTATACATTTAACCCTTGGTGGGGTATTATGCTAAACATACCATTCCTTATTTGTGTCAATAGGTCTCTCTATAATTAATCAGTATGCTCATAATATTTGACCTACATTACCATAATTGTAACTTTTTATTGTTCCTTTGAGACAATTCCTCGGATGTTTCATCAACATTTTTGGCATGTATAGAACCAATTACTATTTCCTCCATAATTTTTATCATTCAAATATCTATTCTACTATATTATTTAATTAATTTAGGTATTTACCATATTGATATTATTAATGTTATTAATCATAAACTGAGATATCTTATTAATAAAATTATATTACTTTTTCATTGCTTCCTATCCTATTTGATTGGTTATTTTTCCTTTTTTTTACTCAGTCCATCTTGGATTGATACATCTACTAAATCATAATTTATTCATGTGATAAAATATAATTTATAATAAAATAAATTTAAACCATTATATGAATGATAATTAATCAAATTATGTCCTAACCTATGACACATTTAGCTGAAATTACGACAATATTTTTTCAATATATGACACATTTAGTTCAACTTTTGACTCTTTCAATTCAACTTGTATTAACTTATAGTTTATCTTCACCTATTCCATAAAAAATTATACAATAAAAAAAATAATTCTTATAATATTCTAAAACCAAAATAATTTTAATCTATATTTAGAAAAGATCCCAAAACTTCATTTACCAATTATCCTTAGATATCTATAATCAAATTTAAATAAAATCATATACTAACCAATAAAGTTATCTAAAACATAATCATGTATGCTCCCAAAATTATATTATTATTTTCCCTAAGTAATCTTAATTATGATGACATAAAATCACATATATAAGCTCAAATGGTATATATACATCATTATTTATGCTCACTAAACAAAATATTGACCACAGATTTTATCTAAACCTTTTAAATTTACCTCACCTAATAACATCATAACTTACTAATTTATCTAAAACCTAATTTAATACAAATGATAACAGCCCAAATTTAACTATACCAAAATTATATATTGTTATATAAATATTACTACACTCGCATTCCCTAGTCCTTTAGGTTTATATTTTATAGATTAAGGACACATTATCATTAAAAAAATAAATCCAAATGCCCCACCTCTATATTCTATAAAAATATATTACTTCCATAAAATGTATTATTTTAATGATACACAACCTTATTTGAAGAAGAAACATTATAACATAATTTTTCACTTTTTTCTTTCTCTAACTCATTCTTAAACCAATTTAAAAAAATCATTAAAAAATTTTTATGGGCATATAAAGATTGGTAGGGTTTCAAAAAAGAGAATAAACTCAATGATCCTTGAAATAAATGAGAGCATGTATAATGGGATATGGATTAGAATGTTTTCATGGGAATGTTAATTAAACATGAATAAAATCAAAAGATAATGTATATTCATTCATAATGTCAATTGTGTGATAACTTTCACTCATAAAGATGTAATTCAAATATTATCATAAATTAAACTCATATTCTATCATAAACACAGTAGAATAATAATGAATGTTTCTTGCAACATCATATTTATATTACCAGTAATGAAATGTTATCACACGTAATTACCCATAATTGGATAACATATTTAGTTACATCATATATATTTTCTCTTGAGAATAAATGTAATGCCCCGACCCCAGTTACCCAGAGTCGGTGCATTACTGTGTAACATTGTAATGATCACAAAAGATCAAGTCTCGAAAGACCAATTAGTTTAGTAGACTTGGAAACACTAGATAAATTCATAAATGATACATTACATCATAAAGTGAAAAACTACAATAACATAGTCTCCATTTTCTACACTCATATCCCCTTATGACTATCCCTGTGGGTCATTCATAAAATACTTCTTCACATACTAGAAAATATTAAAACATTAAAAGGGGTGAGCTCAGATGCTCAGTAAGGATAACAATATAGAGGAAGCTTTCATAAATAAACATAAACATTTAAGGCAATGTATAACTAAACAAAATCTTTTTAAACATGAACTTCAACATAATATGGAAAAAGTAAAATGAAATAATTCCATTTACTTATTCACATGGATATTCTACTGGTAGAATAATCACATGAAATATCAATAACCACTTTCATAATGATGGAATGCATAATGCCATACTATCATAACCACGTAGACAAGGCCTCGTGCCAAGACTACAAATAATATTTTGTCAAGGCCTCGTGCCAAGACACTAGTTTGTCTAATGAGACCTGCCGATGCATCAAGGAGCTATAGCGGGCTCCACCCGTCACTTATTAAGTCCAATGCATTCCTCATATGAACTGGTTTAAACATATCATAAACCATAACATAATCATATCACATAAAACATGCATAAAGGAAACATAACATTTCCACATTTCAATCACAAGATATCAATACAACACATTGATATAATAAAAATATTATCAAAACCATTTTCAATACCAAAAATAAAAGAAAATTAAAACTTGGTATTTATTTTTCATTTTAAAAAAAGATATGGCTTGTACAGGAAGCCGAAACTCGAATAATGGTCACGGTGGCGGAGAAGTCGTTGTCGCTTCATACGTAAGACAAAACATTCCTTTTTTCGTTTAGTAAAAACGCTTCATATAAAAATATTCTTTTTGAATAAAAGTAAAATTCAAAGGGGTTTATACACCGTATAAAAGAAAGTTGTGTATAAAACAAAATATGCCTCAATGAAAGGAGATTGAGACGAAGTCCTTATAAAGATCATTTTTAAATAAAATATATCTATTATGTGTATTCACTATATGTACACATAAATAAAGTATAAATACAAGATTTTACATAATAATATCATGACATGATTTGAAAGTAGGATATTAACCCAAAGAATAGAAATTGGGTTAAGAAGTTCCCTTACCTCGTGTCCGACTTGACTCGATCTTTCTTTAACCTCCTGAATAATAAACTAGAGTTAATTTCTATTTTCTTAAGAACCTTTTACATGTTCATTATTCCTTTTATATCACTTATTACCATGTTATGAACATTATGTAATTATTTAAGTTAATAACGGTCATTTTGTCGATCTTTGGTACTTGAGTCAAAAATAACCTTCTTATAATTACAAGTTGTTCATGTGGTGAAATATCCATTATATCCAGAATTATATTCCTGATTTAGATATTATATATATCATATATATCCAGTATATACATGCATTTATAATATTACATAACATTTAGAGGTAAGAAATGAAATGCACCGTTCATGGAGACGGTAAGCCGTACGTACGCATGAACGCTACTTTCATTTCTATTTCATATTTAATGGAATGAAATTATAATTATATAAAGTTACACTATAATTCCAGTATAATATAATGTATAATACCATTTACTCCATCCTTTATACATCCCACATATGGCATTAACGATTCAAATCACTTTGAGGGGGCGGTAGTCTGCACTTCCTAAAATGAAAATATCGCGTTTACCCATAATGGAAACCATAAAAGTATGCCATAAATGAAAAATAAATAATATTAAGTAAAACATAAACATATTATATATTATATATAAATATATTTACATCTTAATTTCAACATTTTAAGGTGTCATATGAGTGTTGAACAATCATCGTTTCGTGAGGTAGAAATTCTCCATCCACAGAAACAATATGTTCTTTAACCATTAGATGTATGTGTGTGTAAGTTTAGCTGTAATCCTTATTATAACAACATCCTAGTATATTGATGATACTATTTTTGTTACAAAATAAATGAATAAAAAGATTTTAGGGGGTTAGAGAAGCAAAATAAAACATAAGAACACAAGAGAAAACACTACCTTTAAAACGGGTAACTCTTTTTGATTTGAGATCAAAGGCTTCCTTGGGAAGAATTATTCCAAAATTGAGGCTTATAGGATTAATATTGGGATGTGGAGAGAATAAATGGGTAGGTTTTGGTCGAGACAAAGGCTTGAGAGATGTGGGTAAGGTGGTAGAGGTGGGGGCCTTTTATAAGAGGAGAGGAGGGGAACTCTTGGAAAGTTATAAAAGGTTACTTTATTATAAAATTATTTTCGGATTTAAAAGGTCTCAAAATTATATATTTTTAGTATAAGGTGATAAGAGTTCTAAATCCACCCATCCAATAGGTTTTTCACATGTGTAGGTCTTATATTTTACATTATCTTTTCATTTTATTTAAATCGTTAAATAATGAGGTAATCGATGCATCATCATGGTGTCATAAATAATTTAATTTATTTAATGTCTAAAAATTATAAAAAAATATAATGATGTAGGAAATAGTTTTATCTTTCCAATTAATATTTATAGTAAAAAATATGACTTTTATAACACCATTTAAAAATTGTTTTAGTAAAACAACTCATGTTTGTGACATTTTTATTTTAACATTAAATAAAAAGTTTTTAATGTCATTTTCCTACCAAAGTGGATCCATGGGGTCCCCAAGTTGACCCATGGATTTTATTGGTCTTCCATGACTCATAAAATAGGGGTAGGAAGAGTTTAAAGGTATTTTCATATTTTTATAAGATCATTTTTATCTTAAATTTCACTAATTACCTTTAATCGCGATTAATTAAACTTAAAAGTTACAATTCACCAAAAAATTATTTTAATCCCATTGGACCACATTTTACTTCCTAATGACAACCATGTATGTCGGATTTTTGAAAATCAAATCATAGGAGTGGTAATGTTTCATTTGAACGAAAAATTAGTTTTTTAACTACCACTTATTGGTTTCACTATTCATCAAAAATTGAAGTTTTTCAGAACAACGCCAAAATTTCACCCTAAGCCATAATTGATATTCCAAATTCAAAAATTATGTCTATTTTAAAAAATTCAAAACATATAAGTTTCATTAATTAATTTAATAATTAATTCCCGCTGTCACAATAAATAGCGTGTTTTTAAGAAACAATATATATCAAAAGATTGACAATTGTTTATGTCCAATTTCAATGTTAAATTAATTCTAATGACCACCATTGGATAAAATGGTATAAATATATTCTAATTATACATTAAAACCACCCAATAGTATAATTTATCACTATAAATTATTTTGATTAAAAAAGTTGTTTTAAGTATTTTTCACTATTCATAAAAAATTGGAAGTTCTCAGAAAATTACAAAAAATTCAAATTAGGATAATTTTGATATTATGAATACAAAAATAAAGTCAATTTTGAAATATAAAATTTATATAATTTCAAAAAGTGGGTATTACTAGTCATAACGTCTACTTTGATTGGTCGTGGTGTGTTAGAACTCGAGGTTGCGTACAACACACGCTGATCTATTATTCAAAGAGAAGCATACCATGGAAGCTTGGGGTGTTACATTCTCCCCTCCTTCAATAAATTTCCTCCTCGCAATTTAAAATTTTTCTTTGAAAATAAAAGGTTGAAAATAGAAAATACCTTTGTGGAAAACCCACATCAGAAATAAGGTTAATAAAAATATAACTTTAAAAGAAAGAAAGAGAAGTACAAAGGTCACTCGAGATAGCCCATACTAGGATTATATGAAAATATGGATATGGAGGAAAAACAAACCATCAAGGTCTGATGGAGAGTTGTATAAAACAGGATTAGGAGAAATTTAACTACAAGAAAATCACAAACTTGTGATTAGTTAAACGGTCATTGAATCCCCAGTTGGAAAAGTTAACCAGCAACGTTTTTGTTTTAAGTTACCTTTTATAAAGTTGAGGAATTTATTTCAAAGATTTACTAAGAACGTAAGGGAAAATACATACATGTCATGTAGACTTTCATTCTTTAATAAATTTTTACCACAAATCCATATTTCACTCTAAAAGGTAATAGAACTCAAAAATATTCTATTTATCTGAATTTTATAAGGTTCTAAATATTAACACATACCATTTAGATTAGGAAAACTATTTTTTAATAACCAGGGACTTCCTAAAGGCTAGTGGTAGTTAATAAAGTCATGTCGCACTATGGTTGTGGGTTCGATTCCTACAGCTTTGTCTGATGTGATGGGTTATCCCCCAACCTACAGGTTGTCCTTTTTTAAAACTAGTGTATTATAATATTCCAAATATATTATTCAGAAATATTTTAACCTTAAACAATACTATCCAAGGTTCAACTTAATCCATTCCAACCTTTTTAGTTATCCAAAATACTTCTGTCCAACTCATAGTCGAAATTATATAAGGTAGGTAAACATAATGAAGATCCTTTTTTCCACGTAACAACATGTGAACACCTTCACCATGTATTCTTTTAAAACACTGCAACATCCTGAATTACCATAAATCCTTATTTATTACATTCATGATCCCTTATTCCTTATAGAATACTAGATATACTCCTTCTATCCAAAAATGTATACAAATCATTAATCAGTTTCAAGGAAGTTAAGAATATCCAATATAATTTATCCAAATCAATCATGTATTATTCCAAAATCACTATCTCGATATTAGAACCATATTATGGTTTATCTTTCTCTCAAACATATATTTTCCAAAAATTTAACCTGCTGTGGAGTCACTTTTCTTGGTTCCACACAATCTCAAGTCCTTGATGAAATAGTACTGCAGTACAATCCTTATATACTCCATAATTATTATAACCAGTACATCATTGATACAACACTCAAATGACAAAATTATTTAATAACAACATAAGAACACTAATCATTCCTCATCATCTATGGTAGTATCATAACTTTATTATTATCCAATAACATCATTTGGGGCATACTCTGATGATTTTGACATTGGTTTTCATAGTGTCCCCACTCCTTGCAGATGAAGCATTGTACATTTGAGAACTTTTTCTTACCCTTGTAGTCACGTACTTGGTGTCCTTTTTCTCCACACTTATAACAAACTCCTATTCCCTTCAGGAAAGTCTCAAGGTGTTTCTTCCCACAGTTATCACATATTGGAAAAATCTTCTTTTCCATCTTCCCTTTATCCATCATCCTTTTCTTCTCTTGCTTCCCTTCAAATCTATAGGACTCAGATAATTCTTTACTTATCTTATTAACACATGCTACTATTTCTTCATATGTTGAGAATACATGGGAGACTATTTCCCTTCTAAATGTTGGGTTAATACCATGAAATATATGATCCTTCTTACTCTTTGGATCATACGTATTGCTGGAGTTCACAATCCTTCTACTGGGTGCCATTTCTATACAATGGCATAAACTATGTCATTTTATGAATTAAAATACATAATTCCATACTTGTAAAACACTTAACATAAATTGAACTATTTATGTATATAATCCATAATCATAAAAAAAATTCTTTGAGGAAATATATACTCATAACCCTTCAAAGTGGTTTTTAAAGAAAACGAGAATTATCCTAAGCATATCCCCCAGGAGTGTCGTAACCAAGAGTGCATCAAGGCCTGTTGTCATGCACCAGTTCCCATTCGAGTCTAGCTCAAAGCGGTGTTTTCGGGTTTTACCCCTAGGTACATCTGTGCCAGAGCCGCCTCTACCTGCTCGTATCCAGACAGGGATGTATTGCTCGGAAAACTCAAAAAATATCTATAATACCAAAATTCTAAGAAGTTCTTCTACACTAATCCGAAAAGTCTATCTTTGGACTATGTGCTATAATCAGAGTTTATCTAAATATATCTTCCAAGGTTAGTACTAACCTCCCTCTGATACCAACTGTAACGCCCCGACCCCAGTTACCCAGAGTCGATGCATTACTGCGTAACATTGGCATGATCACAAAAGATCAAGTCTCGAAAGACCGATTAGTTTAGTAGCATTGGAAACACTATATACATTCATAAATGTTACATTACATCATAAATTGAAAAACTAAAATAACATAGTACTCATTTTCCACACTCATATCCTCTTCTGACTATCCCTACGGGTCATTCATAAAATACTTCTTCACATCCTGGAAAATATTAAAACATTGAAAGGGGTGATCTCAGATGCTCAGTAAGGATAACAATATAGCGGAAGCTTTCATAAATAAATATAAACATTTAAGGCAATATATTACTAAAAAAAGCCTTTTAAACATGAACTTCAACATAATATGGCAAAAGTAAAATGAAATAATTCCATTTACTTATTCACATGGATATTCTACAGGTCGAATAATCACATGCAGTATCAATAACCACTTTCATAATGATGGAATGCATAATTCCATACTATCATAACCACGTATCCAAGGCCTCGTGCCAAGACTAAAAATAATATTTTGTCAAGGCCTCGTGACAAGACACTAGTTTGTCTCATGAGACCTGCCGATGCATCGAGGAGCTATAGCGGGCTCCACCCGTCACTTATTAAGTCCAATGCATTCCTCATATGAACAGGTTTAAACATATCATAAACCATAACATAATCATATCACATAAAACATGCATAAAGGAAACATAACATTTCCACATTTCAATCACAAGATATCAATACAACACATTGATATAATAAAAACATTATCAAAACCATTTTCAATACCAAAATAAAATAAAATTAAAACTTGGTATTTATTTTTCATTTTAAAAAAAGATATGGCTTGTACAGGAAGCCGAAACTCAAATAATGGTCACGGTGGCGGAGAAGTTGTTGTCGCCGCATACGTAAGACAAAACATTCCTTTTGTCGTTTAGTAAAAATTCTTCGTATAAAAATATTCTTTTTGAATAAAAGTAAAAGTCAAAGGGGTTTATACACCGTATAAAAGAAAGTTTTGTATAAAACAAAATATGCCTCAATGAAAGGAGATTGAGATGAAGTCCTTATAAAGATCATTTTTAAATAAAGTATATATATTATGTGTATTCACTATATGTACACATAAATAAAGTATAAATACAAGATTGGACATAATAATATCATGACATGATTTGAAAGTAGGAGATTAACCCAAAGAATAGAAATTGGGTTAAGAAGTTCCCTTACATCGTGTCGGACTTGACTCGATCGTTCTTTAACCTCCTGAATAATAAACTAGAGTCAATTTCTATTTTCTTAAGAACATTTTACATGTTCATTATTCCTTTTATATCACTTATTACCCTGTTATGAACATTATGTAATTATTTAAGTTAATAATGGTCATTTTGTCGATCTTTGGTACTTGAGTCAAAAATAACATTCTTATAATTACAAGTTGTTCATGTGGTGAAATATCCATTATATCCATAATTATATTCCTGATTTAGATATCATATATATCATATATATCCAGTATATACATGAATTTATAATATTACATAACATTTAGAGGTAAGAAATGAAATGCACCGTTCATGGAGATGGTAAGCCGTACGTACGCATGAACGCTACTTTCATTTCTATTTCATATTTAATGGTATGAAATTATAATTATATAAAGTAATATTATAATTCCAGTATAATATAATGTATAATACCATTTACTCCATCCTTTATACATCCCACATATGGCATTAATGATTCAAATCACTTTGAGGGGGCGGTAGTCCGCACTTCCTAAAATGAAAATATAGTGTTTACCCATAATGGAAACCATAAAGGTATACCATAAATGAAAAATACAGAATCTTAAGTAAAACATAAAAATATTATATATCATATATAAATATGGTGACATCTTAATGGCCACCTTTAAAGGTGTTATATGAGTGTTGAACAATCATCGTTTCGTGAGGCAGAAATTCTCCATCCACAGAAACAATATGTTATTTAACCATTAGATGTATGTGTGTGTAAGTGAAGCTCAAATCCTTCTTATAAAGACATCCTAGTATATTGATGATACTGTTTTTGTTACAAAATAAATGAATAAAAAGATTTTAGGGAGTTGTAGAAGCAAAATAATACATAAGAACACAAGAGAAAACACTACCTTTAAAACGGGTAACTCTTTTTGATTTGAGATCAAAGGCTTCCTTGGGAAGACTTATTCCCAAAGTGAGGCTTCTAGGAGTAAGATTGGGATATTGAGAGACTAAATGGGCAGGTTTTGGACGATCCAAAGGCTTGAGAGGTGTGGGTAAGGTGGTAGAGGTGGGGGCCTTTTATAAGAGGAGAGGAGGGGCACTCTTGGAAAGTTATAAAAGGTTACTTTATTATAAAATTCTTTTCGGATGTAAAAGGTCCCAAAATAATTTATTTTTAAGATAAGGTGATAAGAGTTCAAAATACACCCATACAATAGGTTTTTGACATTTTTAGGTCTTATATTTTACATTATCTTTTTATTTTATTTAAATCGTTAAATAATGGGGTAATCACTTCATCATCATGGTGTCATAAATAATTTAATTTATTTAATGTCTAAAAACTATAAAAAAATATCATGATTTATGAAATCTTTTTACCTTTACAATGAATTTTTATAGTCAAGAATATTACTTTTATAACCCCATTTAAAAATTGTTTTAGTAAAACAACTCATGTTTGTGAAATTTTTATTTTAACATTAAATAAAAAGTTTTTAATGTCATTTTCCTACCAAAGTGGCTCCATGGGGTCCCCAAGTTGACCCATGGATTTTCTTGGTGGTCCATGACTCATAAAATAGGGGTAGGACAAGTGTAAAAATATTTTCATATTTTTATAATATCATTTTTACCTTAAATTTCACTAATTACCTTTAATCGTGATTAATTAAACTTAAAAGTTACTATTCACCAAAAAAAATTATTTTAATCCCATTAAACCAAATTTTACTTCCTAATGACAACCATGTATTTTGTATTTTTGAAAATCAAATTACAGAAGTGGTAATGTTTCATTTAAATGAAAAATCTATTTTTTAACTACCACTTAGTGGTTTCACTATTCATCAAAAATTGAAGTTTTTCAGAACAATGCCAAAATTTCACCCTAAGCTATAATTGATATTCCAAATTCACAAATTATGTATATTTTACAAAATTACAAACATATAATTTTCATTAATTAATTTCATAATTAATTCCCGATGTCACAACAAATAGCGTGTTTTTAAGAAACAATATATATCAAAAGATTGACAATTGTTTATGTCCAATTTCAATGTTAAATTAATTATAATGACCACCATAGGATAAAATGGTAGAAATATATTATAATTATACTTTAAAACCAATAAATAGTATAATTTATCACTATAAATTATTTTGATTAAAAAAGTTGTTTTAAGTATTTTTCATTGTTCATAAAAAATTGGAAGTTCTCAGAAAATTACAAAAAATTCAAATTAGGATAATTTTGATATTACGAATACAAAAATAAAGTCCATTTTGAAATATAAAATTTATATAATTTCAAAAGGTGGGTATTACTAGTCATAACGGCTACTTTGATTGGTCGTGGTGTGTTAGAACTTGAGGTTGCGTACAACACACGCTGGTCTATTATTCAAAGAGAAGCGTACCATGGAAGATTGGGGTGTTACATTCTCCCCTCCTTCAATAAATTGCGTCCTCACAATTTAAAATTTTTCTTTGAAAATAAAAGGTTGAAAATAGAAAATACCTTTGTGGAAAACCCACATCGAAAATAAGGTTAATAAAAATATAATTTTAAAATAAAGAAAGAGAAGTACAATAGTCACCCGAGATAGCCCATACTAGGATTCTATGAAAATATGGATATGGAGGGAAAAACCCATCAAGGTCTGATGGAGAGTTGTATAAAACAGGATTAGGATAAAGTTAACTACAAGAAAATCACAAACTTGTGATTAGTTAAACGGTCATTGAATCCCCAGTTGGAAAAGTTAATCGGCAACATTTTTGTTTTAAGTTGCCTTTTATAAAGTTGAGGAATTTATCTAGAAGATTTACTAAGAACGTAAGGGAATATACATACTTGCCATGTAGACTTTCATTCTTTAATAAATTTTTACCACAAACCCATATTTCACTCTAAAAGGTAATAGAACTCAAAAATATTCTATTTATCCTAATTGTATAAGGTTTTAAATATTAACACATACCATTTAGATTAGGAAAACTATTTTGTAATAACCAGGGACTTCCTGTAGGCTAGTGGTAGGTATTAAAGGCATGTTGCACTATGGTTGTGGATTCGATTCCTACAGCTTTGTTCGACGCGGCGGGTTATCCCCCAACCTACAGGTTGTCCTTTTTTAAAACTATAGTATTATAATATTCCAAAATTATTATTCAGAAATTTTTTAACCTTAAACAATACTATCCAAGGTTCAACTTAATCTATTCCAACCTTTATAGTTATCCAAAATACTTCTATCCAACTCATAGTAGAAATTTTATAAGGAAGGTAAACATAATGAAGATTCTTTATTCTGTGTAACAACATGTGAACACCTTCATCATGTATTCTATTAAAACACTGAAACATCCTGAATTACGATAAATCCTTATTGATTACATTCATGATCCCTTATTCCTTATAGAATACTAGATATACTCCTTCTATCCAAAAATGTATAAAAATCATTAATCAGTTTCAAGGAAGTTAAGAATATCCAATATAATTTATCCAAATCAATCATGTATTATTCCAAAATCACTATCTCGGTATTAGAACCATATTATGGTTTATCTTTCTCTCAACCATATATTTTCCAAAAATTTAACCTGTGGTGGAGTCACTTTTCTTGGTTCCACACAATCTCAAGTCCTTGATGAAATAGTACTGCAGTACAATCCTTATATACTCCATAATTATTATAACTAGTACATCATTGATACAACACTCAAATGACAAAATTATTTAATAACAACACAAGAACTCTAATCATTCATCCTCATCTGCGGTAGTATCATAACTTGATTATTATCCAATAACATCATTTGGGGCATACTCCGATGATTTGGACATTGGTTTACGTAGTGTCTCCACTCCTTGCAGATGAATCATTGTACATTTGAAAACTTTTTCTTACCCTTTCAGTCATGCACTTGGTGTCATTTTTCTCCACACTTATAACAAACTCTCATTCCCTTCAAGCAATTACCAAGGTGTTTCTTCCCATAGTTATCACATATTGGAAAAATCTTCTTTTCCCTCTTCCCTTTATCCATCATCCTTTTCTTCTCTTGCTTCCCTTCAAATCCATAGGACTCAGAGATTTCTTTACTTATCTTATTAACACATGATACTATTTCTTCATATGTTTAGAATACATGGGAGACTATTTCCCTTCTAAATTTTGGCTTAATGCCATGAAAGATATGATCCTTCTTACTCTTTGGATCATACATATTGCTGGAGTTCACAATCCTTCTACTGGGCGCCATTTCTATACAATGGTATAAACTAGGTCAGTTTATAAATTAAAATACATAATTCCATACTTGTAAAACAATTAACATAAATTGAATTATTTATGGATATAATCCATAATCATATAAATGTTTTCTTTGAGGAAGTATATACTCATAACCCTTTATAGTGGTTTGTAAAGAAAACGATAATTATTCTAAGCATATCCCCCAGGAGTGTTGTAACCAAGAGTGCAGCAAGGCCCGTTGTCGTGCACCAGTTCCCGTTCGAGTCTAGATCAAAGCGGTGTTTTCGGGTTTTAACCCTAGGTACATCTGTGTCAGAGCCGCCTCTACCTGCTCGTATCCATACAGGGATGTATTGCTCGGAAAACTCACAAAATATCTATAATACCAAAATTATAGGAAGTTCTTATATACTAATACTCAAAGTCTATCTTCGGGATATGTGCTCTAATTAGAGTTTATCTAAATATAGCTTCCAAGGTTAGTACTAACCTCCCTCTGATACCAACTGTAACACCCCGACCCTAGTTACCTAGAGTCGGTGCATTACTGCGTAACATTGGCATAATCACAAAATATCAAGTCTCTAAAGACCGATTAGTTTAGTATCCTTGGAAACACTAGATACATTCATAAATGTTATATTACATCAACAAGTGAAAAACTACAATAACATAGTATCAATTTTCCACACTCATATCCCCTTCTGACTATCCCTATGGTTCATTCATAAAATACTTCTTCACATCCTGGAAAATATTAAAACATTGAAAGGGGTGAGCTCAGATGCTCAGTAAGGATAAAAATATAGCGGAAGCTTTCATAAATAAACATAAACATTTAAGGCAATGTATAACTAAAAAAATCCTTTTAAACATGAACTTCAACATAATATGGAAAAAGTAAAATGAAATAATGTCATTTACTTATTCACATGGATATTCTAGTGGTCGAATAATCACATGCAATATCAATAACCACTTTCATAATGATGGAATGCATAATGCCAGACTATCATAACCATGTAGCCAAGGCCTCTTTCCAAGACTACAAATAATATTTTGTCAAGGACTCGTGCCAAGACACTAGTTTGTCTAATGAGACCTGCCGATGCATCGAGGAGCTATAGCGGGCTCCACCCATCACTTATTAAGTCCAATGCATTCCTCATATGAACAGGTTTAAACATATCATAAACCATAACATAATCATATCACATAAAACATGCATAAAGGAAACATAACATTTCCACATTTCAATCACAAGATATCAATACAAAACATTGATATAATAAAAACATTATCAAAACCATTTTCAATACCAAAATAAAAGAAAATTAAAACAAGGTATTTATTTTTCATTTTAAAAAAAGATATGGCTTGTACAGGAAGCTGAAACTCAAATAATGGTCACGACAGTGGAGAAGTCATTGTCGCCGCATACGTAAGACAAGAAATTCCATTTTTTGTTTAGTAAAAATGATTCATATAAAAATATTTTTTTTGAATAAAAGTCAAAGTCAAAGGGGTTTATACACTGTATAAAAGAATGTTGTGTATAAAACAAAATATGCCTCAATGAAAGGAGATTGAGACGAAGTCCTTATAAAGATAATTTTTAAATAAAATGTATCTATTATGTGTATTCACTATATGTACACATATATAAAGTATAAATACAAGATTAGACATAATAATATCATGACATGATTTGAAAGTAGGAGATTAACCCAAAGAATATAAATTGGGTTAAGAAGTTCCCTTACCTCGTGTCCGACTTGACTCGATCATTCTTTAACCTCCTAAATAATAAAATAGAGTTAATTTATATTTTCTTAAGAACCTTTTACATGTTAATTATTCCTTTTATATCACTTATTACCATGTTATGAACATTATGTAATTATTTAAGTTAATAACGGTCATTTTGTCGATCTTTGGTACTTGGGTCAAAAATAACCTTCTTACAATTACAAGTTGTTCATGTGGTGAAATATCCATTATATACAGAATTATATTCCTGATTTAGATATCATATATATTATATATATCCAGTATATACATGAATTTATAATATTACATAACATTTAGAGGTAAGAAATGAAATGCACCGTTCATGGAGACGGTAAGCCGTACGTACGCATGAACATTACTTTCATTTATATTTTGTATTTAATGGAATGAAATTATAATTATATAAATTTATACTATAATTACAGTATAATATAATGTATAATAACATTTACTCCATCCTTAATACATCCCACATATGGCATTAACGATTCAAATCACTTTGAGGGGGAGGTAGTCCTCACTTTCTAAAATGAAAATATCCCGTTTACCCATAATGGAAACCATAAATGTATGTCATAAATGAAAAATAAATAAGCTTAAGTAAAACATAAAATTATTATATATCATATATAAATATAGTGATGTCTTAATTTCCACCTTTGAAGGTGTTATATGAGTGTTGAACAATCATCGTTTCGTGAGGCAGAAATTCGCCATCCACAGAAACAGTATGTTCTTTAACCATTAGATGTATGTGTGTGTGAGTATAGCTCAAATAATTCTTATAAAAACATACTATTATATTGAGTATACTGTTGTTATTACAAAATAAATGAATAAAAATATTTTATGGGGTTGGAGAAGCAAAATAAAACATAAGAACACAAGAGAAAACACTACCTTTAAAACGGGTAACTCTTTTTGATTTGAGATTAAAGGCTTCCTTGGGAAGACTTATTCCCAAAGTTAGGATTCTAGGAGTAAGAGTAGGATGTGGGGAGACTAAATGGGCAGGGGTTGGCCGAGCCAAAGGCTTGATAGGTGTGGGTAATGTGGTAGAGGTGGGGGCCTTTTATAAGAGGAGAGGAGGGGCACTCTTGGAAAGTTATAAAAGGTTACTTTATTATAAAATTCCTTTCGGATTTAAAAGGTCCCAAAATTATATATTTTTAGGATAAGGTGATAATAGTTCTATATCCACCCATCCAATAGGTTTTTGACATGTTTAGATCTTATATTTTACATTATCTTTTCATTTTATTTAAATCGTTAAATAAGGAGGTAATCGCTGCATCATCATGGTGTCATAAATAATTTAATTTATTTAATGTCTAAAAACTATAAAAAAATATCATGATGTAGAAAATCTGTTTATATTTCCAATGAATATTTATAGTCAAAAATATGACTTTTATAACCCCATTTAAAAATTTTTTTAGTAAAATAACTCATGTTTGTGACATTTTTATTTTAACATTAAATAAATGTTTTTAATGTCATTTTCCTACCAAAGTGGCTCCATGGGGTCCCCAAGTTGACCCATGGATTTTCTTGGTCGTCCATGACTCATAAAATAGGGGTTGTAAAAGTGTAAATGTATTTTCATATTTTTATAATATCATTTTTACCTTAAATTTCACTAATTACCTTTAATCGCGATTAATTAATCTTAAAAGTTACTATTCACCAAAGAATTATTTTAATCCCATTGAACCACATTTTACTTCCTAATGAAAAATATGTATGTAAGATTTTTTAAAATCAAATCACAAAAGTGGTAATGTTTCATTTAAATGAAAAATCGGTTTTTTAACTACCACTTAGTGGTTTCACTATTCATCAAAAATTGAAGTTTTTCAGAACAATGCCAAAATTTCACCATAAGCTATAATTGATATTCCAAATTCAAAAATTATGTCTATTTTACAAAATTACAAACATATAAGTTGAATTAATTAATTTTATAATTAATTCCCGTTGTCACAACAAATAGCGTGTTTTTAAGAAACAATATATATCAAAAGATTGACAATTGTTTATGTCCAATTTCAGTGTTAAATTAATTATAATGACCACCATTGGATAAAATGGTAAAAATATATTCTAATTATACTTTAAAACCACTCAATAGTATAATTTATCACTATAAATTATTTTGATTAAAAAAGTTGTTTTAAGTATTTTTCACTATTCATAAAAAATTGGAAGTTCTCGGAAAATTGTAAAAAATTAAACTTAGGATAATTTTGATATTAAAAATACAAAAATGAAGTCCATTTTGAAATATAAAATTTATATAATTTCAAAAGGTGGGTATTACTAGTCATAACGGCCACTTTGATTGGTCGCGGTGTGTTAGAACTCGAGGTTGCGTACAACACACGCTGCTCTATTATTCAAAGAGAAGCGTACCATGGAAGCTTGGGGTGTTAAAATAAATCATTACCTAATGCTTCAATGGAAATATCCTAGTCCCACCCAACATCATCTATAATTTCCAAGAACCATAAAATGAATGAAACACATATGATATTCCATTTCAACTAAAAATCAGAATCCTCATATTTATCCATAATGAATCAAATTAAATTGATTAAAATATTTAATATTGAGACGAAAATGATTGAGAGACATAAAATAGATAAAAATGAAAGAAAATATTAAAAAATAATATTTTTACATAAAAAAAATTTTACATCAATGAAAAATATATAATATGTCTCAAGGAGTAAAAATTGAGATGATAATCCTATTATAATGATTGGAACATGTGAAGTAAGAATATATCGAAGAAGATATTATGAGATAGAAATGAAAATTTCAATGAAAAAAGATGAAAAAAATATAAAGGAAGAATATACAAAATATTAGGATTATATAGAAAATTAATAATGAACTCACATCATTGAAAGTAAATTGAGACATGAACCCCCTTACTTAGTGTCCCGACTTACTTTATATTTTTTCTAACGTCTAAAATAATGTAATTACATAATTATTTACATTCATGAGAATAATTAGCATTATAATTGATCCTTTTTATTTATTTATTATCATGTATTATTCATTTGTTGTATTATGTTGGCATGCATCGGTTATTTTGAGGTTGTATGAATCATATATCAAAAAAAATCTTTGTTAAAACATCTTTGTTCATTAATCCATGTTCATGAATTCATCATCTATTACATTTTTGTGGTACTAGGATCATTATGTTATAATGATTTATAAATTCATATCTTCATTCAATTAGAGATACGAGTACAGTTTATAGAAAAGAAATATAGATCTTTAAAGTATCTGGTAACATTATAAATAACAAGGTTACAATATAATGAACATTAAATGGAGTGTTACAATTCCAGAAATATGATAAAAAATAAATTAAATATTAAATATAATAAATATTCATTATTAGTTTTTTTTCTAATCCATTATAATTATAATTATGAAAATAATGTTGCAACCATTATGTTTATGGTTAAACTGACCCAAATATGAATGTAATACACATAAGTATTGATTCTATAACCATTTATATTTAATTATTATATGCCTATTATTGAATTAAATTGATATCAATTTCTTATTAATAAATCATATAAAAATATTTAGGGGAATAGGGCTAGTAAAATAAATAAGGAAAAATATAAAACATATATTGAATAGTTGAATCATTCCTTAATAATTTCTTTTGTAATGAAACTATAAGGAAGCCTATATGTTACCTGTGGATATAGAAAATAAATAGAGATTTTTTATGAAATAGTATGAGTATAATACATAGTGAAAACAAAACATGAATTGTGATTTGGAATGGGTATAATAAAATCCCTTATATAAACAATATTAAACAACATTTTCACAAATATTATTTACTTAAGGGTTAAAAATGTAATTTTAAAGTGTCATGTAACTCATATATGGTTGCTTATTCCTCATTTATACATGACTCAGGATAATTTTTAAATTTTATTATTAATTTACAAATTATTTTAATAAATAATCATATATATATATAGACTTTAAGGGTTATTCTTTTAATTTGAATAAAAAAAAGCTAAAAACTAAATAATTTGAGTTTTTCATTTTAAAAATTATTATATTTCATATTTATGCATTATAATTATTTAAAACTCTATTTAATTTAGATCATATAATGTAAATTATTTTTAAGAACTCCATTTTCGAATTCTCTCCTACTTACTTAATCATTACATCTACATTGCATAAGTTGTTAGGATAATTACCCTATTATTTAATTATAATATTAAATTATAATAATAAAATATTTAATTATTTATCATTAGTGTCATTTTATACTATTTTAAACAATAATTATTCTATTTCTTATCATGATAACACTTTTAAGATAACATATTTTACTTCTCTTACTCGGTAAGAATTTTCATAATTATAATGTTTTTTGAATTTATAATTAATAAATGTGCATAAAAATCATTTATTAATCATTATATTTATCTATAAAATTCAAGAATAAATGTATCTTATCTTAAATATATCTCTCAATGTCACCATTATTTTACTTTTCCTTTGTTGTGTAAGCACTTCGTCTATAATGATTTAGCATTTTCATATTTTTTGTAACATAAATATTAATTTATATTAACATAATAATAATTTTATGAAAATTTATATATCATATCATGTAATACATGTTTGATAGGTTTCTATAATTTCTAATAAAATTCTAGTTGATATTATTATAATAGTAATAAATATTCAATTTGAACTGAAAGTTTTATTTTAAAAATATATTCAAATGACTTACTATCATTAAACAAATGAAGCCCATCTCTTGAATTTAAAATTAATAGTTCATGTATCATAATTATTTTAATATATCCCTTGTTTTACTAAAATTTTCTATATCATTACAGATAAAAATAAGACAATAAGAAGTTTAATTCCACTTGAACTCAGATTCTAATTCTAAAAGGATTTGAAATGTGTTACTAAAACTATAACAAATTTTAATTTATATATTTATTTTATAAAATGAATTTGTATATATTTTTAGTATTTAAACATGATACATGAATTTTTCAAGTGCTACATAACATTCTATACATGTATTTAATATTTTGGTGTAATATTCAATTCATATGTGATATCTTACTTTTTATAAGAAATTTAATTCTTTTATTGAATCAATAATAAAATATAATTTGATTATTGAACTTTAAATAATAATTATTTATATATATAATGTTCTAAAACATTTTATATATTTCTAAATTTTAATCTAAACACTTATTTTTATAATAGAAATTGAAATCATATTTAATTGTAAATTTAAAATCACATAGAATTCATGTGTTGACATCCAATATCAATATTTTAAAACATTATAAAAAACTAGTATACTATTATTTTGGGGTGTAAATTTACAAAAAATAACATGCTCACACTCCCTTGACCCACCCTTATACTCGGTATCTCATAACCCCCCCCCCAGATGAGTACCCGGTATAGGTACTTATTTATATATTATATAGGCCTGTGAACCCCTTTATTGTTAAAGGCATGAAATCCTCCCTTGAATAATGTTCAAAAGCACCCTATTTTAACAACCTGAATTCCCACTGTTATAGTACCATAGGTCCCTTATATTAATACCAAAGGCCACTTGTTTTTCTCCCATAGACCCACCCATGAAGCCCAATCCAAAGAATCTCTACCTGTGTCCAAAACCCCACTAATGCCCTATAGACCACATCTACTCCATTCCAACATTCTATCATATCCCATCATGTGTTCGGACCTTCCTTTTCTAACCCGCCCTTTTTTTCTTTCACTAGCATGTTTTCTTTCCCATGATCATCATGACCCAACCTTCATCAGCAAAAACACAATGTCATCTGACTCGATCATCAATAATCGCTATAATCCCATCCAAAGGTTCCCCTAATTCATACATATCAGCATGAAAGTGTATATATGACTTGCCAAAGACCCGCCAATCATAGGTCCCAGAATACTACATCCTGATGATGACCAACTGGCAAGACGACTGATTCCCATCACAAGGTTCCACCCACCATCTCTAACCAATCATCTAATGTCACACATCTTGTATTCCTCCGTGAGGTTGAATGATACCCAATCAATCCACCCATAAATCCACGTTTCAACATCCTATGTTTGTAAATAGTTCCCCACCACTTATTTTTTTAATAAAGAGTGGATTATCTCCTAAGATTAATCCCTTTCCAAGATGAAGCACTGATACCACCTATCCATTCGGCCAAATTGATTAAAGTATGGGATTTTATCCCTCGCCCTCCCACATGTGGTGACCAAATTAGTACCACTCATTAGTCACCTTGGATACACTTTAAAAACAATTGTAATAAAAATATTATTTATATGCTTTTATAATGATAATTTATCTAAAAAAGTGATTATACATCACATTGGTTATTTACTATCATATCTTGTTTTTATAAATTTTTAATAAAGTGAAATTATTATATTTTCAAAATGATGATTCAAAATTTGATTGTAATTTTATTAAATAAATATATAATTATTAATGTTTAAATTTTTAATAAAAAAATTGATAATATATTAAAAATTTTAACACCCATGTGTACATATGGGTTAGAATTTCAAAGTGGAAATTTAAAGTTTCATTTAATAGATGGGTCATTTTAAGAACTGAGGTTCATAAGAGAATTTCAAAAATTCATACCCCTCAAAAGGGTGTTTTTGGACAAGGTTTCTGGGTTGAAATGTGGTTGGAAGAAGTGGTGAAATGCTGGAGGAAGATCATGTGGTCAAGGCTGCATCCTATAGCCGCTTGCAAGCTACTGGCTAGTCAATTTATAGGATAGAGGTTCTTCTTGTCAATAGGGCTCCACTGGCTAGACTATGGTGTTTTTACATGGTGGAATTACAGTTTTACCCCCTTGTGTTTTTAGAGGTTCAAACCCACTTTTCACTCTCATTTTGGCTCATGTGGACTATGGTGCATGATCGTACCACGATTCACTGTTTTATTCCACCCTTACACCGCTATTTTAAACTTGTTTTGTAATGAATATTCCAAATATAATAATAAATTCCACTTTATTTTTGAATCAATTAATTAATTTTAATCAATATTAGAATGGTAAATGTTACTTGTTTTTATTATTTCAATGTAGGTGGAGGTGATTTGGAGGGCCCTTGATGAAGTGGAAGAAAAATGGGCCAAAATTGCATGGATCCATGGACACATGTACACCGTTTTGAATAGTAAAAGAAATAACTACATTCAAATAGGCTGAAATTTTGTGGGCCGCTCCAAAATTTAATATGCTACATTTAATATTAAGGAACCCAATCCTGATTCGTCTCCTAAATGGCCCATAAGAACTGATCTGTCCAAGCCACCGAATATGCACAAAGTCAAAAGTGGTGTTTTGTATTTTATCAATATCTAGAGCTGTATTTGTACAAATGGTACCAAACATTCGGTGGTGATAGATAATACGTGGGGCTATAACTTTCCAGTTTTTTCAAAAGGGATATTTGACTGTATAATAGTCAAAAATCTTTCTTCAAGTGGTTTATCAAAATCTGGGTGCCCAAAACCACTTCCCATTTTGGATATAAAAAGACACCTTAGGAACCCCATTTGAATGTTCGGCCAAGAGGCAAGGTTCTGACATTTTGGAGTCCCCAAGGAGTCTTATCAACATCCCTAGAAGTTATGGAGGCTATGGGAAGTGCAACTTCAACATCTTCTTCTTATTCCTCTCCCATGGGTTTCTAAACCCCTTGTGATCACCCGGGGAGGAACGTGATGTAAATCCCAAGCTTCATGTTTGTAATATTTGAATGATATTTTTAATTCCCGGTTGTTGTGTTTTTTTTCATCATCCCCTATTCTTATTTTATTGATCTATGTACTGGTATGTCATGCTCAACTCATATGATCATGTTTGGGGGTACCCATTCATTATATGTTTCACACATCGTTTACCACTTTCTTTTCCATCTTTCAATTGCGGTGTTCGTATGGTTAATATTGGTCAATTGAACTCACATAAGCACTGTAAAGGCCATGTAAATTTATTTCATGGTATAACAAAGAAAAAACATACAAACCTGGACAGCGCATCGAGTTCTTCGTGTGTTTCCTTGGTGAGTTTCGGTTATGAAGTCAAACACAATTCACCCAATCATCGGCGGTGTCTGGTGAATCATTGTGTGTTTTCTACTGAACCCTAGGAGGTATCCTAGTATAAACTCAGTAAAATTATGTTTATAGGTGTTACAAACCAGGGATTAAAAGATCATAACCCTATATCATGAAGCGATGAAGTATAAACATCATGCGAGTACCCCAGGTTGATCACGCTTAATTAATTCTGTTAATCTTTACATTATTTTATCACTTTAATTTTCTATTCTAATCTTTAATCATAAAAAACAAAGCTTTACCAAACCTCATTCACCTTATACTTTCATAATCAAAACCTTTTTTTTAAATCAATGATCTAAGGCTCCATTGAGAGACGACCTAGGGTTGCTGCTATACTGCAGAAATTCTAGTTAAAAATAAACAACTAATTTGACGCACTCGACAACGCGATCAAATTTTGGCGCCATTTCCGAGGAGCCAATATATTTTTTTCTTTATTTCATTTTATTTATTTATTTTACTTATTAATTATTACTCCTTTAAATACCCCACCCCCATTTAATTGTTTTTGTTTTGGGTTTTGTCTTTATTTTTTGTTGTTTTTGGTGTGTTCTTTCTCTCTCTCTCTCTCTTCTTCTCCATCTCCCTCTCTATAATTATGTATTATAACATTATATTATATTTTCAACCTTCATAATTTATTTTATCTATATTAAAAAAACAAACTTCACAAATTATTTTCATGACCCGATCTGTTAAAGAAACACTACTTGAATTTCACCCTGGAATTGAAAAGTCACTTCACACACAAATCAAGGCATCTAGAAAAGGTCAATCATGTAACATTGAGGAACCCCTATTGGAACCTCAAGTGGTTCTAAACCAATCCAAAATTTAACCCAATCAAACCCAAGAAAACATGGCTGCAAATAATCGAACTTTAAAAGAACTGACCACCCCTGATGTGGAGTACCAACCTACGTACATCCAATATCCCTAGGAAGCAGCCAACTTTGATCTGAGATCAGGTCTCATCCACCTTCTTCCTAAATTCCATGGTCTTCCTGGTGAGGACCCTCACAAACATCTTAAAGAGTTTCATATATTGTGCTCCACCATGAAACCCCAAAATGTGTCTGAGGACTTAATCAAGTTTAGGGCCTTCCCTTTATCCCTTGATGGTGTAGCCAAAGATTAGATATACTATTTGCCTACCACAATTGGGGGATGGAATGAACTTAAAAGACTCTTTCTAGAGAATTTCTTCCCTACCTCCCGAACTGCATCAATTAGGAATGAAATCTGTGGAATTAGGAAATCACAAGGAGAGACCCTTCATGAATACTGGGAGAGATTCAAGAGACTTTACTCAAGCTGCCCCCACCACCAGATTAGTGAACAACTATTAATCCAATACTTCTATGAGGGACTCATTCCCATGGATTGTGTAATGATTGATGCTGCAGCTGGTGGTTCCCTAGTTGATAAAATTCCTTCTGCTACTCGTGAATTAATAGCCAACATGGCTCAAAATTCACAACAATTTGGTACACGAGCAATTGCACCAACCCGAGGAGTTCATGAGGTAAGTCATTCAGCCCTAAAACAAAAGGTAGATACTAAACTTGATGAGATTCATACCCTTATAAAGCAATTATCTCAAGAAAAAGGTAACTCACACTCAACTTCTATTCCATTACATTGTGGTATTTGTTCTGATAACACTAATTTTTCTGACTAGTGACCACAACTTCAAGATTCATCAGAGTCTTGTGCAGCTGTGTTCCTAGGGCATCCATTCCAACAAGCACCTCCCTTCAAGCAAGAACAATTCAGGCCAAATCCAAACCCTGGGTGGCAAGCACAGCCCCAGTACTGACAAGGATGAAACTCAAGATACCCCAAGCAGAATTGGTATCATCAAGGCCAAGGTATGCAACCTTATTATCCATCAACATCTCAAAACAATCCTCCTCCCCCCAAATCTGAACCAAGCCTCAAGGATATGGTAAAGAAAATGGAAACACAGAACCTTCATTTTCAACAGACCACACAATCATCAATTCAAGACCTACGAACTCAAGTGGGACAATTGGAGAACACCATCGGTGAGATTAAGATGCAAGGGTCTGGAAAACTACCATCCCAACCCATTTCCAATCCGAAGGACAAAGGTAATGTATGTGAAATTACACTTTAGAGTGGTAAAGAATCTTCTCCTTCTACTGATTCTATGAAACAGGTATGTCCCCCTCTTGAAAACACTCCTTCCCAACCCTTGAAAATTTCATGTAATGAAAAACAAAATAAAAATGGAAATCAAATTATTGTTGATGATTCAAATGAACAATCCATTCCTATTCCTTTCCCACAAAGACTCTATAAATCTAAGAAAAAATTTGATAATGATATTGATAATGAGATAATGGATACATTTAAAAAATTTCATGTTAATATTCCTTTATTGGATGCAGTCAAGCAAATTCCTTGTTATGCCAAATTTCTTAAAGAACTTTGCACCCATAGACGAAGGTTGAAGGGGAATGAGAGAGTTAACTTGGGTATGAATTTCTTGGCCTTGATTCAACCAGAAATGACAACCAAATTCAAGGATCCGAGCACATTCACAATACCGTGTACCATAGGGGAGACCTTCTTTTATGATGCTATGCTAGATTTAGGTGCTTCCATTAATGTAATGCCTCACTCCCTGTATACTTCTCTACAGGTTAGAAAGCTTCAACCAACAGGAATTTTCGTGCAACATTCCAACCGGAGTACAACACCTCCAAAAGGAGTGATTGAGTATTTCCTTGTTAGAGTGAAGAATATCATATTCCCTACTGATTTCTAAATTCTTGATATGGAAGATACCCGAACCCAAGTATATGCTCCTCTCATACTTGGGAGGTCATTCCTAAAAAAAGAAAAGATGGTCATCAACGTTCACAATGGTACATTGTACATGGAATTTGGAGGAGAAAAGATAAGTTTTAACATCCTTGAGGCTATGAAACACCCCATTGAAGATACTCCACTCTTCCTGTCTATTTGATGGAAGTGCTCTCAAACGATGCACACACACAAAATTCTCTCCTCAACCCAAACTCTGATTCATTTTTGTTTTCTTCACCCTTGGATGATTTGAGTTTTTATTCATGTTTTTAGTGTTGTGTGGGTTCTAAAAAGTGTAAATTTTGTTCTTTAATTGATGAGTGTGTTCATTTTGAGGTACCCATGATCGTCGATGATTCTGCAAATCTCATTTATATAGATTCTCTATCTTTAGAGAATAAACATGAGCAGATAGACAGTTTAATGGATCTCACTCCTTCTAAATCCCCTCCCTCAATCTATAAACCACCAGTGTTGGAACTTAAACAACTTCTTTCTAATTTAAAATATGCATATCTTGAGGGTATTGACCAATTGCCCATCATTATTTCCAATAACCTATCTCCACAACAGGAATCGAACCTGCTCAAACATTTGAGAGAGTGTAAAAAGGTAATAGGATGGACATTGGCTGATATTCCTGGGATTATCCCATCTATTTTTATGCACCATATACTTTTGGATGATGAGGCTAAACCCGTAAGACAATCTCAATGCCGGTTGAATCCCACATTCCTTGAAGTGGTAAAATTAGAAGTCAGTAAATTACTTGCTGCGGGGATCATTTATCCTATATCTGATAGTAAATGGGTTAGCCCAGTGAAAATTGTGCCTAAAAAACATGAATAACAGTTGTGTCAAATGAAAGGAATGTATTGGTTCCAACACATGTGAAAAACAGTTGGCGAGTCTGTATTGACTACCGTCCACTGAATCAAGCCACGCGGAATGACCAATTTACATTACCTTTTATTGACCAAATGTTAGAATGATTGGCTGTTAAGTCCCATTATTGTTTCCTTGATGGCTATTCGGGTTATTTCCAAATCCATATAGCCCATGATGATCAAGAAAAGACAACATTTACTTGTCCATTTGGCACATTTGCATACATAAGGATGTCATTCGGTCTATGTAATGCTCCTGGTACTTTTCAGCGATATATGTTGAGTATTTTTTCTGAGTACCTTGAGAGTTGTATGGAAGTCTTTATGGATGATTTCATGGTATATAGATATTCTTTTGATGATTGTTTGGAACACCTAGGTTCTATCCTCCGTCGCCGCATTGAAAAATATCTTGTTTTAAATTATGAGAAATGTCATTTTATGGTTGAGCGGGGGATAGTTCTTGGGCATGTCATTTCAAATAATAGAATTCAAGTTGATAAATCTAAAATTGAATTAATTTCAATCTTTCCATATCCAAAATGTGTTCGTGAGGTGCGATCTTTCTTGGGTCATGCTGGTTTTTACCACTGATCCATTAAAGACTTTAGTAAGATTTCACTTCCATTGTCTCGGTTATTACAAAAAGATTCCTAGTTTGTGTTTGATAAAAATTGTGAGGATGCATTCAATTCACTAAAAAAGAGTCTCACATCACCTCCCATAATCCAACCACCAAGGTGGGATCTCCCCTTTGATCTTATGTGTGATGCCACTAACTTTGCAGTTGGGGAAGTTTTATCACAAAGGGTTGAGAAGTCTCCTCATGTCATTGTGTATTCCTTGCGTACCCTTGATCCTGCCCAGGTAAACTACACAACCACTGAAAAAGAACTCCTTTCTATTATGTTTTCCTTGGAAAAATTTCGTTCATATCTTCTCAGGTCAAAAATCATCGTCTTCTCTGATCATGATGCCCTTCGTTTCCTCTTAAAGAAACCTAAAGCCAAACCCTGCCTCATTCGGTGGATGCTCCTCCTCCAGGAGTTTGACCTTGATATTAGAGATAAGAGAGGGGTGGAGAATGTGGTAGCTGACCACATTAGTATGATTTCCCCACCATTGGACCATCATGTTGACTCACCCCTACCCATTGGAGAATTCTTCCCTCATGAGAACCTTTGTGATGTTGTAGACCTTACCCCCTGGTATGCGGACATTGTGAATTTTCTAGCAACATCTAGGGTCCCCCCTGATTTCAACATTTCACAATCCCAGAGACTTAAGCATGATTCTCGTTGGTACATTTGGGATGACCCATACTTGTGGAGAATTTGTAGTGACCAAGTTATTCGTCAGTGTGTCCCTGACCATGAGTTCACCTCTGTTTTTACCTTATGCCACACCTTGGCATGTGGGGGCCACTTTGGCTCTCAACGTACAGCTCGAAAGATCCTTGACTCGGGAATTTATTTTCCAACATTGTATAGGGATTCCCATATATTTTGCAAGTCATGTAGTCATTGTCAATTCATAGGGAATATCTCCAAGATGAATTAAATGCCCCAACAGCCCATGTTATTTTGTGAGATCTTTGATGCATGGGGCATTGACTTCATGGGGCCTTTTCCAAATTCATTTGGATTTGTATAAATCTTATTGTCTATTGAATATGTATCTAAATGGGTGGATTCAAAGGCTACTAGTACCGATGACTCTCTAGTTGTTGTTGATTTTGTGAGGTCCCATATTTTCAGTAGGCTTGGTCTACCAAGATTCATCATTAGTGATTAGGGTTAACATTTTTGCAATTGTAACATGAAAAACTTACTTCGTAAGTATGGGGTTGTTCATAAAGTCTCCACTGCATATCATCCCCAAACAAACAGACAAGCGAAAATTTCAAATTGGGAAGTTAAGCGAATCTTGGAGAAAACGGTACAACCCAATAGGAAAGATTGGAGTTTACGCTTGGATGATGCACTTTGGGTGTACCGTACAGCTTTTAAAACCCCAATAGGAATGTCACAATATAGAATTGTGTTTGGAAAGGCTTTTCACCTCCCGGTGGAGGTAGAACACCGTGAATATTTGGCTATTAAACAATGTAATATGAACCTTTCAGATGCAGGTGAGCAAAGAAAGCTGCAGCTTCAAGAGTTGGATGAAATTTGACATGATGCATATGAGAACTCCCAAATCTATAAAGAGAAGACAAAGTCTATTCATGATAGCATGATTCACCAGTGGAAGTTCCATATTTTTGAGAAGGTCCTCATGTACAATTCCAAGCTTAAGCTCCACCCAGGTAAGCTTCATTCCCGATGGCTCAGTCCTTATATTGTTACTAATGTTAACCCTTTTGGTGCGATACAAGTTTTTCATGAGAAGATTGAACAAAGTCTTACCGTCAATGGGCAGTGACTTAAACACTTCTATGAGGATTTTCTAAAAAATTCGGTGGAGGAAATCCACTTTCTCAATGCATCATACCAATAAAACACACCAGGTTTTATCCTTCCTTCTCACATTCTCAATTATTTTAGTGAGGACAATGCACATTCAAGGTGAGGGGGGTGGATACATTCCTGGGTTAGATAGTAATTTTCATCATTTTCTCTTCTTCACCTTCTTTATGGTATTTTCACTTTTCCCTATCTTGTTGAGTTCATTAGATTTTCCATTTTCTTTCTTCTTTCTTCTCTTTTTCGGCTTCTTTATGGTATTTTCATTTTTCCCCATCCAAAATTTCAAAGTTCCATGATTCGGTGACCATAAAGTGGGGAAAGTAAAAATACCATAAAGAATGGTAAAAAAGAGTATTTTTATGAATTTAACGTCAGAGAGTGATTTTTAGTGAATTGGTTTTCTGTCAATGATATAAATGGCCGTATCTATGTGAAACCTTTGAGATGATTGATGCCCCTTGTGTGAGTAGTTTTTGGGAAAATTGTGTCACTAATATCTCCACAAATATTTGCACCAAACCAAAAAGTGTGGTTATTTCTTACTTAATATAAGGTAAATATATGTTGGTTTAATATTTTTCAGCTTTAAATGATATTTCCATACGTTCGTTCCTTATCTGATTTGTTTCATCACTGTACTAGATTGACCTATGCATGTGTACCTAATGTCTGACTGTTGTACACCCTAAAAAAAATTGGTTGTGTCTTGGGCAGGTCAAAAACCACTCCTCCTCAACCTTTGATCTTGTTATAACTATTACAATTAGTGTCGTGAGGAGATCAAACAAGGGTTGAGAGATGAGTGTGAGATGTGTTCCAAATGAAACTTCAAAAAAATATAATAAATGAGGGGAGTGATTAAATTTAAAACATATGGGGATATCTAGGTCGGTAGATTATGGTTTGAATTTTGGTAATTCTTAAGTGATTGGTTCTTGAAATATGATTGCAAAGGATGTAGGACAGGTTCGGTGAAAAATCATTTAAATCTGAATAATGTTAAAGTAACCTATATTTATTTGATAAAAAGTGGAAAGAATAGCATGGAATGGTTTTCACTCACAGACATGGAGAGTTAGTGTGATGGTTGAATTTTTAATTCCTTTCTCATGTTTGTGTCATAAATCTCTTTGAATTTTATTGTGATATGATTTATGAGACATCTTTTTCCATTTTCGCTGGGAAGAACTCCTTGGTGTGGTTCGTGCATTGATCACATTGCTTTAAATAAAATTTCCACAAATATTAAATCTTCATGATGTTGGAAATATATATATATATGAATCATTTTATTTGGATATGTGTATTTTCCCAGGAGTGCAAATGTTTAGGTGTGGGGGTGTGATCGTACCACGATTCACTATTTTATTCCACCCTTACACCGCTGTTTCAAACTAGTTTTGTAATGAATATTCCAAATATAATAATAAATTCCACTTTATGTTTGAATAAATTAATTAATTTTAATCAATACTATAATGGTCAATGTTACTTGTTTTTATTATTTCAATGTAGGTGGAAGTGATTTGGAGGGCCCTTAATGAAGTGGATGAAAAATTGGACAAAATTGCATGGATCCATGGACATCTTTCCACTGTTTTGAATAGTACGTCAAATACGTGCATCCAAATGGGCTTAAATTTTGTGTGTCGGTCCAAAATTTAATAGGATACATTTCATATTAAGTAACTAAATCATGATTAGGCTTATAAATGGCCCATCTGAACTGATTTGTTCTAGACACCGAATATGAACAAAGTCAAAAGTGTTGTTTTGTATTTTATCACTATCTCGCGTTGTATTTGTCCAAATGGTGCCAAACGTTCGGTGGTGATAGATAAGACGTGGTGATAAAACTTTCTAGTTTTGTCAAAAGGGATATTTGACTTTCTATTAGCCTAAAACCTTTCTTCAATTCGTTTATCAAAATCTAGGTGCCCAAAACCACTTCCCATTTTGGCTATAAAAAGACACCTTGAGCACCCCATTTGCATGTACGGCCAAGAGGCAAGGTGCTGACATTTTGGAGTACCCAAGGAGTCTTCTCAATATCCATATAAGTTATGGAGTCTGTGTTAAGTTCTACTTCAACATCTTCTTCTTCTTCCTCTCCCATGGGTTTCTAAACCCCTTGTGATCACCCGGGGAGGGACGTGGTGTAAATCCCAAGCTTCATGTTTTTAATATTTGAATGATCATTTAAATTCTAGGTTTTTGTGTTGTTTTTAATCATCTCATATTATTATTTTATTGAGTTATGTACTGGTATGTCATGCTCAACTCATATGATCATGTTTTTGGATACCCATTCATGTGATGTTTCACACATCGTTCACCACTTTCTTTTCCCCCTTTCAATTGTGGTGTTTGTATGGTTCATATTGGTCAATTGAACTAACATAAGCACTTTAAAGGACATTTAAATTTATTTCATGTTATCACAAAAAAATAACATACAAACCTGTACAGTACATCGAGTTCTTCGTGTGTTGCCTTGGAGAGTTTCATTTATGAAGTCAAACACAATTCACCCAATCATCGACGGTGTCCAGTGAATCATTGTGTGTTTTTGACTGAACCATAGGAGGTATCCTATTATAAACTTAGTAAAATTATGGTTCTAGGTGTTACAAACCAGGGATTAAAAGATCATAACCCTATATCATGAAGCGATGAAGGATAAACATCATGCGAGTACCACGGGTTGATCACGCTTAATTAATTCTGTTAATCTCTACATTGTTTTATCACTTTCATTTTCTATTCTCATATTTAATCATAAAACCCCCAAGTTTTGAAAAACCTCATTCACATTATACTTTCATAATCAAAACCCTCTTTTTAAATAAATTATCCAAGAATCCATCGAGAGACGACCTAGGGTTGCTGCTATACTGCAGAAATTCTAGTTAAAAATAAACAACTAATTTGACGCGCTCGACAACGCGATCAGTGCATCCCATTTTCCTCTATTGGTCTGCCCATTAACCTTGGTGTGGTTATGTTCATCATCTATTATTCATTCCTGGTATGTTCTCCCATCGATTACCTCTATCCTTTTCCTCCCCATCTCTCACTAATTAATGGATATCCTGGTTATAGATTTGAGTGATGATTCTATTGGAGAACTGTGGAATCATCCTAGGATGGAGGGGATTACATGAAACCTATCTAGGGGACATCTTGATATAATAAATCCATATATTCATCCATTTTTTTGGTTTAGGTGTGTTGTTGGGTGATTTTATCAAGGGTTTCATGCAAAATGAAATGCATTTTTTGATGATCTTGATTCCAATTGATAGGTATTTGGCCCAGATTAGTGCTTGGAGCATGGAACAGGACTCTAGAGGAGGGTTGGTCTCTATTTTGGTGTGGAAGAACCACTCAATGGGTGAGTTACCATTTTTCACTATGTAAATTAACTTTGTTATTTAGTTTTAAGTTGTTAATAAATAATAATTTGGTTATAATTAATTAATTTGGTTGTTTTGAGGTGAGATGGGACTATAGGGGGTTTGGTCATTGGTCGTTGATCTTAAAAAAGTATCAGAAGTGTGTTTTCGGGCTAGTAATTAAAAATAAGAAGGTAAAAATGGGGTAGGTGGTCCCTTTAAATTAACCCATAGTCTTACCTTTTTTCATTGGTGTGTAGTGAGGTCATGTCAACATTTTTATTCATCAAACTTTTTTCAAATAAATGTTTTAAGAGTAGCTTGAATTTAGTTTAAATTTACAAAATAAAGGTTTTTAACCCTATAAAATGTTATTTCCAAGAGTAATTCCTTGGATATGGTTTGTCTTAAGATTGTCCAAATTGATTAGTTTAGTTTTTCAAGTATGTAAATGTGGATTTTTTGAGAAAACCTATGTCTTGATATTTTCAAGTTATTATTATATTTGGAATTATTAAAAAAGGGTATTATTATATAAATTAGTTATTATGAAAATGAATTCCAAAAATCATGGAACGATATAAAAAAAATAATGGATTGATATAGTTTTTTAGGTAAATAGTAAAGGTTAAAATATGAGTTTTGGAGTGTTTTGTTAATGATATATGAAAATTTGGATAATTTTGGTTTGAAACCTATTTTTATAAAAAAAATTGACTTGAAATAGAAATTACCCTTTATGGTGGTTTTTTTAAATGTAATGGAATTTAATTTTTAAATAATGGAATATGGAAGGGAACATTTTTTGTGAAATGGTATCCATTTTTTTGGAAAGTGGAAAACAATTATATTAAATGTTTTTTGTTGTTAGTAGTGAAATTGGTAAATATTATTAGTTTTTATTAGTAAACCTTGGGTTAACTTGGCCCACAGACGAACTTGGTTGTGCTCATTTATCCTGGGTGAACCCAACCCCAAGTTGGACTTGTTTTTACTCGAAGAACCTCGGGTAAACATGGCCTCTAGGCCGATTTGGTTGGGCTCATTAAACCTAAGGTGAACCAGCCTCTGAGTGGACTAGTTGGGATCAGATTATGGGTATATTACCCTTAGGTTCCATTTTTTACTAGGGATGGGTATATTACCCTCAATGGATGATGTGTTTTCCCAATAATCTCAGTATACTCAAAGACGCCTCACCATTATATGAAGTAGGCATGTACCATTCTCAGGTTTCATTAAAAATATTGAGTTTAGTGTTTGTTTTATGTTTTTGGGTTTCAAATGTTTAAATAGTTGTACATGTAATTTGTTTTACTAAGAACTTATACATGAACTTTTTTTAGACTAGTTGATTTAGGTACACCATTAATGGTGGCATACTGAGTTATACTTTCACCCTTCTCATGATGCTATGTAACTTGGGTACATAAGTAGATGCCAATTTTTTAGAGGTTTGAGCATGGCCTACTAGGACATAGTATAGGAGTTGGGACCAGGCTACGACTTAGGGATATTTTTGAGATTCCTTAATTATTTATCTTTTGTTTTTATTTGGGTTTTTTTGTATTTTTTACCCATCATTATTTTATGATGGCATGAAACATTTTATTTAGTTTATTTGGAATAACATGTGTTTTTTTCAATGATTTCATAGATGTGGTTTCATTACATTACTTATCTATATGTGTATGTTACTGTTATTTTATAATGTTTTTTACTCTAATATATGGGTATAGTCTCCCCATCATACCACCTTAGACCCATGATTCTAGTCAGTAGCCTCTAGATTACAGGGAAGTTCACTTGAGGTATTGTAACATTTCACTTATCTGGCCACTAATCAGTGGTTTGAATCAGTAGGATGTTACAAAGTGGTATCTGAGCCATTTTCTTTTTCTTTATATTTTTGAATTATATATAGATGAATAGGAATATTTCCTAACATGGTATAAAACTTATTCTTAAGTCTGGAAACCCCATGTACGAGGAAAGTTCATGTTTCACAGGGTGGGATTATTGTTCATTTTTTTCTCTTTTAATGTTGATCTAAATTCATCTTGAGTGATACATATGATCATGATGTTACATTTTATGGGATTTGGTGTTGTTATTGTGTGTGTGCATGCATCATTTCAAGAATTTAGGTTCCATCAGTCATTTTCATGATTACCTATGATTTATTATCTAATTACATAGAATGTGACATGATTTTGTTATTTAATTTGTTTGTGACCATTCGTTTTTTTTCTATATAATTTTATGGTTGCATATTACTTAATTAGTCCTTTAAATAGATAAAAGTGCATTATGTTATATTTATTTTGATTATTATGAGTTCTATTCTAAATAAAATGGAAATTATAAATTAAAAAGTGTTTTCCTCTATAAATTGCTATTTACATCTTATTTAAGTTATCCTCATTTTTGAAAGGTTTTGGTCAAAGTAAATGGTTAAAATTAAATTACATGATTTATTTTCTTGGTTTTTAAATGGTTTTGGAAAAATAAAATTCAAAATAAAAATTATAAAGTGTTTTACTCTCTAATTTTTACATGGAATTTCATTTATCTGAGCCCTTATTATGGAAAATTATGGTTAATGTAAAATGGAAGAGAAAAGTTAATAATCCCATATGTATCTAGTATACAAATGGTTAAAATTGATGTTGACCTTATTTATGGATAGTTGGTGTTGTTGAGAGTGAACAAGTTATGTGATGTCCCTATAATGTAGAGACCTTAAAATAGAAATGTAGTATGATGTAGGTTTTAGTGTGTGTGACCTAGCCTTGATATTGGAGAAATATGGTGATAGTGAGAGCCTGAATTTTGCAGCCTTATGATACAAGGTGTATTAGATGGTCAGAAGCCTTTTCATTTATGACTTAGGTCAAAGTAGTTACCTTGAATCATGTTGATCATGACTACTCATGACCCTATTGGTTTATTCCTAAACCTGCACTGAGTGGGTTAGAATAGGCTCAGACCTATATATGAGAAACTATAGTGGGTGTTTTCTCATTATATATCTTGTGAAATTGAGATGGGGGTGAGTTCCATAAATAGTTGTGAACTATATGAGTATTGATGTGTTGTCTAGTTTGGAGAGTCTAGTGACCTTCTTGGGAGTGACTCCAGATTAAGTAATGGGTGCCTTATAGACTACAAGGGTGACCTGAGAGAGGGGTCAGTAGAGTTTTTGATTTCTTTAGGTACATGAGGTTGGGTTATATGTTTTGGATTATTACATATTTACACATGAGTATCTTATGATTGTGTACTATAGGTGAATTAAATTCCCTTAGAGTTTTGGGATAATTACTTATGTGTTAGTTTTTGGGTATTACAAATAGTTTCGGGAGGGATAGGCTCATTTTGACTCTCAACACTATTAGTATCTTGATGTGGTTTCCGATGGGTTGATTGATGAGAATCATGGATGGTAGTTCTAGAACTAGTGAGGTGGTCTATATTCTCTCTTTGAAATTAAAGCACATGAGTTTCTTGAGGATGTTTTGTTTAGGGGGCATGAGGTGATTTGGGAATGTAAATATAGGTGGAGTAGAGTTTGTGAGTTTAGTGTGAATAAAACATAAAGTACTTATGAATAAGAACACTCTTGAAAGGGGTTGGGTGAGAGGCATCTGGAAATTCCATGTACTCCTAAATGAAAAACACCTTGAGTGCTAGTTATTCAGCAGCACATACAATTTTTTAGGACTAGACCAGTCAATTTTCTAACCCTGTTGACTTAGGATTCACCATTATAAGTGTGGTGGGAGTCGAAATGAAACCCATTGGAACTTAAAAATGAGACTCAGGTGATGAGTGTTCATGAGAATGGTTTTGTCTTGGTGAGATTTTATGGTTTTAAAAAGCATATAGGGTTCTCTAAACTTAATTAAACTAGCATTTGGGAGAATCATGGCTAGTGGATTAGTATTGAGAGCTGAGTTTGGTGAAACATGACCTATTGGATCTCGTGTGATTTTTTTGTGATTAGGTTGCCTTGGATAATGAAACCATTTCACTATAATGAGACTATGGGTAAATCACACATTGTAGAGGTGTATTTTTGTTTGGATTGTGGTTTGGGTAGTATGGGAGTTTAATCCTGAGATGCTTAATAGGTGGGAATCTATATGTGGGTTGGGTACTAACATTGTTTTGATGAGGTGATTACTGGAATGTGGGCTTAGGGTCATGATTGGGAGTCAGGGAATCCCTGCAGCAAGGGACGTATTGGTGGATGGATCAGGTGAAATGAATGATCATTGGAGAGGCATCATTAATTCCATATAGGGAAAACCAATATCAAATAAATATATAAAACTCAAACAATAGCATCTAATTAATTGAAATATATTATGTGTTAAGTTCACCGTTGAACCCATGAGATGGTGAAATTAGTTTTAAAGGTTTTTTAAAATAAAATAAATGATTTTATTTGAATAAGAGAGAGAGAGAGAACAATAGAGGAAGGTTTGGGTTTTGAACACATTTTGATTAAGGTGTGTCATGGTTTTATAGATTTAGGATTCAAGTGAAATTATATTTAGAAATTAATTTTTTTTTTATTGGTGATGAGGAGGACCTAATGGTCACGGTATCCCCTACTTAGAACAAAAATAATCTATTTTCCATGGTTTGGTAATTTAGATTTTTAATGCTGTAAGTTTATCTTGATACCATATTAAAACCAAATTTCCCTAGATTATTCAAGGATCATGAAATAGTTTAGGGAAACTATTTGTACATTTAAAATATTTCTTTTCAAATTCGTCAATAAATGGTCATGATTAAACAAAAAGAAAGCGATTGGAAATTTTAATCAATGTTTCATCAACCCTAATACATGAACGTAACAAGAAAATATAATCCAAAAACACCTTAACCATTTTGGATACATTACTCTACCACAAGGAATGAATTAACACCTCATTCTATTATTGAAGGTTTATTAGGGAAGGAATAATGAAAAATAAATCATATAAGAAAAAATAGAGAAAGACTGGTGGGGACCCTGCACAGCATTGATACTCACCCCAAACTTTGGTCTCCAGATCAATCCCCTATAGAAGAAACTTATTCCTCTATTTATATATCTCCAAGGGTTCTCAAGTTTAATTTAATTCACCTATAAATGCATCAAAATGATTCTTGAGTCTTTAGTGGTGGTTTCAAGCCATTTCATGTCATAAAAGGGGGTCTCTTGGAAGTTTCTCATCAAACCAGGTCATTTAAAGTCATTTAAGTACATTTAATTTCATAATCCATGGTTTTTCACCATAATATTTCATGGATCAGCTCCCCGTAAGTCAATTTTTAACTTAAAAGGAAGTTTAGAAATTTCCAATGTGTGTCGTGGTATGACGCATATTTGTTACACTATGACACAAATGTTTCCTCCTATAAGATATTTTTGCCTTGGTTCCCATATAATTTTATAATATAAAAGTATATTAATGATGTAAATGATTCTTTATAACCCTTATAACCTTTATTCCTCCCTATTTCTTTAGTTCTGAACCTCGGAATCTTCCTATGATCATCATTTATCATGTAAGACCCTCTTTTGATGAAAATAATTACTGTTTTGGATCCTTTTTCTCATTTTCCATAAAATTTTATATCCAACCTAATATAAAAAATTCCATTAAATAACTAGGAAATAATTAATCATTTAATTCATAAAACTAATGTCTTTTAATACAAAAAAGTATGTAGGAAATGTACGTATCAAATCCACAACAATTGAATTTAGATTTTTCACAAGTATTGAATCCCAACAATCTACAAAGTAAAATCACCTTACCATGATTTAAATTCAATTTTGATAAAATAAAATTGATTAAATGAGAAATTAAAATTTTCGAGCATCATACAATAAAATTCATTAATGCCTCATTTTTTTCAAAAAAAACAAATAAACTAAGTATTTTATTTTTCATCTTTTGAACTTACCAACCCTTTTAATCCATTTATTTTTATTTTTAAATTCATTATTTATATGAATTCCATTTAAAAGTTACCAAAAATTGAATGTTTCCCCTCATCATCAAGGTAACAATTGTAAGTGAAATCCAGATCATACCTCAAGAACATGTCACATACCATATGCATGAAAGGAACCTAGTATCTCTAGCATATAAATATAGAAACCATATTTAATCATGAGTACTTCATCATTAGGTTCAAATGAATCTAATTATAAGAGAATATAGGTAATGTAGTGAAAACAAGTAAATATAAAAAAAGGATATTTTTTTCTAATGCATAGTGCATGATACAAAATGATAAGCTCAATGAGAATCTCCCTTTACAGATGTCATCTCTCTCCCCCACCAAAAAAAATGCTCAAAGTGGGATCATAATAAAATTGGGGACAATGAATGAATCATCCTATATTTCTCTTTTTATTTTATTTTTTCTAAAATTTATGCTTAAGGAAAATCTCACATCCACCACCTAACAAAAAATGATCAAAATATCATCAATTATGTAATGGTGATTTTTTATCCTCCTAGGACACAAACTAATTTTGTTTAAATATATTTTTCTTGGTAATATAAGTGGATAATAAATTTCAATGAATAATACATGGCCTCTATACAAATCACATTAAACCCTTAATAAATTCTCCTCGATGAGGTATATCCTGATCCACCATGTAAAATCTATCTCTCATACTTATTCTTTTAAATATCATGAAAAATACTATGAGTTGTGTAGGAATATATATAATAGGCATATAACGTGGATCATTTCCTAAAAAGTTCATTAATGGATTTTAAATTATTAATTCAAAGTGGTTCCAAGGATAAAGGAATAAAAAAATGATGCCTCAATCATATTAAAAGTAACAATGTTTATTCACGGCTTTGATAAGATACCAAGAACGTTCTAGAAGAGAACATGCCCAATTATGTAAAGAAATATACTATATAACGAATAAGAAATATTGGTTCAAAAAATGTCTCAGTAATGATATGAATGGTTGGGAAAACTAATCATGGAAATTTTTAGGAATAATTAAATCAATTAATATAAATTTCATAAATTAATGGAAGGATAAATATCAGAAAATTTTCATTTTAAAAAAAACGTGTCCCCATAAATCTTGATCCATATTTTTATCTATACTAATTATTTTTTATGTTATTTTCATTCAAATTTATTGCTATAGAAACATAAAACATAGCATGAAATTATCCTAAGTATTTTATGTCTCTTAGTTCAATTAATTAAAATAAGAATTATGGTAGCCATGTAATTGGAAGTTCAAAATATAAAACAATTAAATGTGGGGAATACAATTAAAAAACACAAAATTGAAACACCTAGTCCTATTTAAATGGTGTTTTAACTTTGGTTGTGTAGTTTATTCCTATAAATATTTATGATATTAATCATCCCTTCTACTTATCTTCATGATATCATCTAGTTTCTTAATGGTCCAAAAAATGAAAAAACGGAAGTGAAAGTACAGAACATTTTCAATGAAATTTAAAATATTTGGATTATATTAAAGACACCTAAAAATAAATAAATAAAAATCCTAAAAACTCAAGTTACCTCCCAAAAACACTTTTTTTAACATTATTGGCTTAACCTTACCTCTTTCAACTTCATCTCACATGATGAATGATTGAAAATATTTTACCTAGTTGGGCTCCATAAATTGTCTCAACTCTAACCTATCCACATAGGTCAGTCCCTATACTTTTTCTTAAAAAAGATTTAACTCCTCCTTCTAGTGGTAGTTTCTTGATTTCCATTATACTAATCCACCAATTCTTTTTTAATATAGAAGTACTAAATGGAAGGTCATGTTTTATCCATACCTATTGGAATTTTTCAATATTGGTGGACTTAGTCGCTCCTTTAATGTCAGTTGTATGATCCCACTAGTTCTATTTGTTCTTTTTAGTACCTTTACTCTAAATATCCTCTTTTAAAATAGAACATACCTCATGTACTTCTTTAACTTAGGAAATATCACCAACATAGGTCGTTCTATTCACTTCCAGCTCATTGTCATTATTCACATCTTAATTTTTCATTTCCTAATGAATTTTGAAACTTACTTTTTCGTTTCCAACTCTCAAATTGTGGTCAACACTTTTAACATCAATTATTAAACACCTTGTAGCCAAAAATAGTCTTCCCAAAATGATAGGTGTCTTCTCGTCTTCTATATCCAACACTATGAAATCCATGGGTAAGTATAATTTTTTAACTTTTATAAAAATATCTTTCATTATCCCTCGTGAAAATTTCACTGTTGAGACTTCTAATTGAAGTAAAACTCTCATGGGATTTAATCCTTCTAATCCCAAGATTTTGAAAGTGGGTTACAACATAATATTAATGATTTCACCTAAATCAAATAACACTTATCCAAATTTATTAGAACTATTTTAAATGGGTATTGAGAACTACCTGGGTATTGTTTTTTATTTGGTAAGTCCTTTTAAACTACTTCCAAGAACTCATGTGTGAGTGGTATATTGCCAATTTCCTCAAGATTTTTCTTATTGGTCACCAGCTCTTTCATTAATTTTTCATAGGTTAAAATGTTGGCGATAGCCTCTTCAAAAGAAATATTAATATTAAATTTTATAAATCATTTAAGGAATTTAACTTTCTTTTTGTCAATATTTCCTTATGCTAGCCACTCTGGAAAAGGTGGTCCCGGTTTTTATATTTGTGGTTTTTCGTTAACATCTTTAGTAGTTATGTTCTCTTTGTTCTTTTTTAGATCTTCAACTCCTTTTTAATTTTTTTTATTGTTGTCTCTTTCTTGATTTAGAATAGTCCTCAGCAACTTTTTTACTTAAAAAAAATGAGTTTCAAATCTTCCCATGGGTGAGCTTTGATAAATCTTGGTATTTATCCTCTTGGTCTCTCTCTAAGATACTCAGTGATTTGGATAACCTGAATCACTAGATTTCATAATGCATCCTTCTAGTTTGTTGATTACTCCTTTATCTCTTTGATTACAACCCTAATCATGGTCATAAATGTTGCCAATGTATCTTCCAAAGTGTGGACTTGAATTTTCAGTTTGGACCCTTGGTTTTGAGGTTGAAAACCTTATTTTCTTGAATGAAATATGTTTCCTTGGTTCTCTCGTTGTGGCCACTAACCCTAAAATTTATTGTCATGATTTTAATTATCATAATTCACTTCTTCTGTATACAAACCTTGGGGTTGTTTCTAGCACATCACTATGCCAATATTTTTTGTTAGGGAATCAATTTATGCCACCATCCATCTATTATTGGAAATCATGTGTGTTCCCCTTCTTTACCTTCCTTCATTATTTCATTGGAAGTTGTTGTGTTTCATTTCATCTTTTTGGTTATAGCTTTCCTTTGGAGATTTCTTCATCAGTGATCCTCCAACTATATTGTTCCATTGGAAGTTGTTTTGTTCCATTCATGGCCTTGATACCACAAAGAAAATCTAAAAAGAAAAAGTCTTACCACATCACATAACACATTAGTAATTAGAAGTTGTATTAGATCTCAAGGAAACTTACCAGATGTGTGTTTGGATCTTCATAAGGGAGGATAGAAAAGTGTACCATGTTTTAGATCATCTGAATGTTCACTAGTTTAATATTGAAGTGATTTTATGAAACATGATGCATTAGGATGCTCAGTTATGATCCTATGTTGGATGGATACCCACAGACTATAAGGGTTTATAACCCTAAATCTCTTTGAAGAACCCCAACAACTTGGTTTATCTATACATATGACATGGTCACTTCTTCCTTGTTCTTTCACAACCTTTATTCTGATTCTAGATTCAACTCAAGAATTTCATTTACTTTATCCCGAGTGCAGTGGGTGTGAATTTAAAAATATTTTAAATTTGAAATTGAGAGCATAAAAACAACCTATGTAAAATAGAGAAATTAAAATAAAAAAAATATAAAAAAAATTAAAACCTAAAAAAATTTCAACCATCCCTATAAATTGTTCCAATTTGATCACCTAATGGGAATCATAAATTCCTTACATGGCTAAATAAAATTAAAAAAAATATAAATCTCAAAAAAAATCCACTAATTAATTAAAATATTGTATTCATTAAGTTCAAGGTAAAACCCATGGTATGGTAAAATTATTTTTATGCTTTTTTAAAATAAAACAAATTATTTTATTTGAATAAGAGATGGGGGAAGAGAGAACAAGCGAGGTAGGTTTGGGTTTTAAAAATAGTTTGATTAAGGCATATTGGGGTTTTATAGATTTAGGTTTTAGATGCAATTGGATTTTTAATTAACTCAGTTTTTCAGTATTGGTTTCGGATTCTGGATGAGGAGGATCTAAGGGTTAGGGTATCCCCTCCTTAGAACAAAAATCATCTATTTTCCTTGGTATTATATTTTAGGGATTTAATCAATTATGTTTATATTGATATAATATTTAACCTAATTACACCAGACTATTCAATGATCATGAAATATTTTAGTTAAATTATTTTCATGATTAAAATAGTTCGTTTCAAATTAATCAATCAATGGTCATGATTAAACAAAAAGAAAGAGATTTTTATTTTTATTCAATATTTCAGTAACCCTAATACATGAATGTAATAAGAAAATATAATCCAAAAACACATTCCCCCATAATATAAATTACCCTATAATAATTTTTTAATTATCCACCCATTATAGTAGTGAGGTAATAAGAGGTAAGGAAGAATTAAAAAGAAATCATAAAATAAAATAGAGAGAAAGTCTAGTGAGGACCCTGCACAGCACAACTAATCACCCCAAGATTTGGTCTTTAGATCGATTACTAAAAGCAATTACTTGGTCCTCTATTTATAGATCTCCAAGAGTTCTTGGGTTTCATTTAATTCTCTCATAAATTCATCAAAAATGAGTCTTGATTCTTTAATAGTTGTCTTGGGATGTATCGAGTCATAAAAGGGGGTCTTCTGGATATTTATCATTAAACCTTTCTATTTTAGGCCCCATCATCACATTTTACATCATAATCCATGTGTTTACATTATAATATTTTTTGACTCAAATCCTTATAATTTAATTTTCTCTATAAAAGGAAGTATGAAAATTTTCAAGGTGTTTCATGGCATGATGCATATGTGTCACACCATAACCCATATTCTTCTTCCACTGATCTATTTTTTCATTGTTTCCCTGATACTTTTAGGTCATAAAAGTATATTTGCAATTTAAATTATGCTTTTCATACCAAAAAAACTTTATTTTACACCATTTCTTCAATTTTTACCACCAAAAGATTCCTAGGATTATCCTTCATCCTGGAAGGCCCTTTTTTGATGGAAATCATTTTTTTATCCTTTTTCTCATTATTCATAAAATTTTGTATCTTACCAAATATAAAAAATTACATTAAACAACTCATAAATAATTAATCATTTAATTTGTAAAATTAATTTATTTTAATAAAAATAAATATACATGAAATGTACATATCAATGACACAATTGATCTGATTTTCAGATTCGATGGAAGAATTAGAGGTTGATGTGGAATATGTGATACCATGGCTTGAGAGGAAGGATGTACATGTGGTTTTGATTAGACTCTCTTGTTTCAATACTCAAGGAGTAATAAGGGATGAGTTGGATGGTTTTGAGAACACCAACGGTCATTTAAAGGCATGTACCTTGTTGTTTATGGATTTTCGATGAGAGCCTTGGGAAATAGTCTTATGAACTGGGATTGGGTAATAAATTACCTTTGGTAATAACACTTAGGGATGATTATTATTGACCTCATCTATCCATAATGTTTCATGATAGATAGAGAACAGATCATGGAGATCATAAAATTGTTTTTTGATGTGATGGCAGGGATACCCCTATAATGGGGAGTATCAAGATGGTCATGAACGTGAGTCCCTATGTGGGTTGGATTAATTGGTGGATAATCATTATGTAGTTTTGATTTTGGAGGATATATGTGTTCAAATTCAATGAATTACATTGTGAATTCCAAGAATAGGCTCAGATTTGGTATCGTATGGGGTCGGGTTTAAATGTTGGCAATGGGATTATTTTGGGGTAGTTCAAAGGTTCTTCAGATCGGTGGTGCATCAATGCTTGTGGTATGGAAAAAAATGGATATGCTCAATTGAGGGTTCAACTATATGATCTTTATCAAAATATGGTTTGAGACTTTAGTGGGTGTTCCAAGATGATCACAGGATTCTTCTAAGGTTTACGAAATCATGGTTGGGTGGGATAATGGTGTGTCATTTTTTAGAGATGATAGTTTTTGGGAAAATTAATTTAGGGGATGTCTGGTATAAGTTCTCATGTGAAGTTAGATGAAATGAGTTTATAAATGTGTCGAGTGTATCATATTGGATATGATCAGTACGTTTTGGGTGTTGGAAAATCATTTCAATGAAAATACAAAATGTCTTTAATTCTTAATGGATGATAAGAACACATCCAATTTGGTTTTGAATTAAAAATAGAGAGTTGTTCCAATATCTAAATATTTTTTGTGGGTGATTGATCATAATGGATTGGAAACCACATCGAGAGAATCATAGAATTCTTGGATCATGTTTTGGTAGGTAATTCTAGAGGTGGGTGTCACTTTAGCTCAAAATTGGCTATTGTGTGACAAATCCTATGGTGGAGAGAACCATAGGTTATTTGATTAATTGGTTATGGAACCATGGAACCTTAGGATAAAAAGGCATGGTAAATAAACATCATGGTGTTTTGATGATGAGATAAAGTTATGGATTGAGTTTGGTGGTTTAAGAACATTAAATTTAAATCTATTTTATAGATACTTGTTTGAGAATTTGGGGTTGGAATATACGCATTGAGTGGGAATGGGTGACTAACGTAGGTCATAAAAAAACTTTGGATTACCTCAGTACTTCTTGGGTATAATAATTGTTATGGTGGGGAGTTTTAAATACTAGTGTGTATGGATGTGTTGAAATTTCAAAGGTTAAATTTATAGATTCATTTAATGGATATGTATTTTTAATAAATAGGGTTCAAAAGAGAATTATGAAGGTTTAAAACCCTCATAAGGGTATTTTTGAGTGATTTTTTTTGGTACTTAAGGTAGTAAAAATAATTTGGGAAGAACCTAAGGAGGGTTGGATGGATATGGCTATAGAATGGAGCCATTAGCCAACCATATATAGGATACCGACTGGCCAATGGCAAGTCCTGAGGTCCTTTTTGTCAGCATAGGTCCACTAGCTAGCTGATGATGTTTTTATTAGGTAGAATTACAATTCTTCCCCCTTGGTTTTTTAGATCATCATCCCCTTTTCAACTTCTTTTTGGATCATGCATACTAGGGTCCCCCCCTCTCCTCTCTTGGTTCCCCCTTCACCTTAGGGTGGTTTTGGGAACCATTTCTTGGTCATTATTAGTAATTTATCATGTCGTTGACCTCCATCCTCTTCCTTCTCATCTATTTATAATTTTTGGATCCCCTAGTTAGGAATTTGAGTGACAATTCTACTATAAAATGGTGGAATCATCCTGGGATAATGGAAATTCAATGTATCCTTGCTAAAGGATGTATTAAGAGAATTCATGAACACCTTAGCCTATAATTTTGGAGGAGGTGTGTCAGTGGGATAGTTTTTAATGGTTTTTGAGATAAATTATATTTATTTTATTATCTTATTAGTTCTAGTTGATATGTATTTGGCCTGAGTTAGTGACTGAATCTTGTAACGTACCTTTAAAGGAGGGTTGGTCTCAATTTAAGTGTGGTAGAATCACTCGGGGAGTGAGTTGTCATTTTTTCCTAAGTAAATTAACATGGTCACTTAGTTGTAGGTTTTTAATTAATTATCATTTGATTATAATTAATTAAGTTGGTTATTTAGATGTGAGGTTATACTACAGGTGGTTTGAAAAATTTTCATTGATCTTAATTGATCATAGGTAGTGAGTTTATAGGAAAAGAACTAAAAATAAGAGGTTACAAATAAGGTGGTTGGTTCCTTTAAATTAACCCATGGTCTTTCATTTTTTCACTAGTGTAGAGTGTGCTCATTTCAGCCTTGACGTGCATCAACCCTGTTTTAAATAATTTTTTTAAGGGTAGCTTAAACCTTTTTTAAATTATCAAAATAAATGTTTTTAGTCTTTAAAAATGTCACTTATAATAAGAATTACTTGGATATGGTTTGACCTAAGATTCAATAAATTGATCTATTTAGTTTTTCAAGTATGGAAATGTGGGTTTTTTTATAATACTAATGCCATAATATTTTTTCAAGGGTATTATGTATTGAACAATTTAGAAAGGGGATTATTATTTGAATCAATGAATGTGAAATGTAATTCCACAATCATGTCATGGTATAAATTTTTTTTAATGAATTATGAAATTTCTTTGTTAATAAAGTAATAAAGGAAAAAATGTGAGTTTTGGAATTTTTTTAATCAAATATGAAAATGGGTGAATTTTGGTTTGAATCCTTGTGTTATAAAATTTTTTTATTTAGAATGAAAACGCCCCTTTAGGGTGGTTTCGTTTTCTTAAAGGTAATGTAATTTAATTTGTAAATGATGTAATATGTAGGGGAAAATTTCATATAAAGTGGTTTCTTTTTTTTTAAACAGATAATGCTTTTTGGAAATGTCCTTTGGTTTTGGCAGAAAAATTGGTAAATATTTTTTGTTTTTAAAATTAAACCTGAGGTGAACTCATCCCCTAGGTGGACTTGTTTGTGATCGCTAAACTTGAGGTGAACCTAGCCCCCAGATGGACTTGGTTATATTTGGTGGACACAAGGTAAACTCATACCCTTGGGGGATTTGGTTGGGATTTTTAAACCTGGAGTGAATCGGCCCCAATGTTGTCTAGTTGATCTTTGGGTATGGGTATATTACCCTCGGGTGATGTTTTTTTGACCAAGGATAGGTATATTACCCATAGTGGATGATGGGTTGGCATGTTCATCTTGATGTGTTCAAGGACACCTCATAACTAGTTAAAGAAATTTTGTACCATTCTCATGTGTCATCATAGATCCTCGATTCTGTTTTTATTTTATGATCTTAGATTTTAAATGTTTAAATGGTTATAATTGTAATTTTTTTCCTGATCACTTCTCCGTGAACTTTTTTCATAATGAATAATTTAGGGACACTCTTGGTGGTTTCCTATTGAGTTATACTCACACCCTACTATAGAAAAAATGGTTCTTGTTTACTTGATCATATTCTAGTTTATTGTAGGTTTAGGAATTGGTGGGTAGGATGGAGCATGAGAGTGGGTACCAGGCTAGGACTCAGAATTTTTTTCAGTATTCTTTTATTATTTGTCTTTTGGTTGTATTTATGGGTTTTTATAGTTATGAAACTTTATTTATGTATGAATTCATGACACATTTTATTCAATTTTTTTAGTTATCATATTTTATTTTGTTTATTTATCAGTAATTTCCTATATGTCATCGCATTGTGTTACTTATCTAGATCGGTATGTTGTCATTATTTTACATTGTTTATTTACTCTAATATGTGAGTATAGTCTCCCAATAAAATCACCTTAGACTCATGATACAATTTGATAGCCTATGGAATATTGGGAGGTATGCCTAGTGGATTGGAGTGTTTTTTCAATCTAAGAACCGATCAGTGGTTTGAGGTGGTGTGACGTTACAAAAATAACATATGTATTTTTAGATGTAAAAAATATTTCTTTTTAAGTTCAAATTATCATTATTTTTTCACACTATGACATAATTATTTATAATAATATCATAATAAATATTAATTTAAATCCTTAAATTCAACATAAATTCTTGTTTATAAAATATTTAATAATAAAATAATTATTTAAATAGATCATAATAATAAATAAATCTAGGAAAATATATTTATATTTTATATTAATTGTATTTTTTTAACATGAATCCATAATAATATAAATGTATAATGAGTATCTAATTGATTTTATTATATCTTTTATGACATGAAGTAATCATATTTTCAATTTTTTAAAAAACATTTTTTTGTATAAATAGAAATCTTAAACATAAATATAAAAATGTGATATTATTAAAAATACATATGTTGTCACATTCTCCCACTTAAAGAAATTACATCCTTAATTTTTCTATTTCATCCCACCAAAGAAATAAATCTATGAGTGTATCCTTAAAAATAGGAATAAATTTAGATATATGTTATAATAAGAACTCAACATTAGTTTTGATGGAAAACCCAAAAAATCATTTTCCTCATAATAAGAATATGTTTTTCCTTTGTTTTTTCCAAGATATCTATTCTACTATCTATATTTATAGTGTACTTGGTTTCTTCAAGTATATAGTTTCCAAATAAATTTCTTAATCATGATTATATATATATTGTATTATTGAATGTTTTGAGATTATGAGATTCCATTATCCTGATGTTATTTATTAACTCTTAGTTTAGAGAGTAAATTAATGGCCAGTTATTTTTATCAAATTCACCTAAAGTATGAATAAATATATTTAAAATAAATATCATCCTAAAATTATTATTTTCACATATTTATTATAAACATGGAAACAATTATATTATCATTAATAATAAACACCAATTACTTCATATCCAATATTTGAGAAGCTAAATTGGTAATCCTTTAAAAATATATAGAACTATAATTTAAACAAGATATTTACATTTCATGATTTGACATTAAGTGCACCTTATAACACTTCATTTTTAGACTCATCAGTTTTGGTGATTATTTAAAAATATTTCTTTGATCGCATGGATTAGAATGATGTCGATATTTTTCATCATTAACTCTTATTTTGGTGCATCAGTTTTACAAGAACAAATTCCTAATGAATGATACATTTAACTCTAAGTGGGGTGTCAGGATAAATTTTTATCCTTTTTCATGTCAACCGATCTCTTCATACTTATTTGGAAATCATATACTAGATGACCTTCTTTAAAAAAATTAAAACATTTTATATTTCCATTAAAACAATTACATAAGTGTTTCTTCCAAAATTTATAGTATGTAGAAAAAAATTCCCCTTACCTTTCTATTAGGTTATTCATTTTCTATATTTTATTTGAATTTTAATCGACTCCTTATTCTAGAAATCAACTAAATCAAATGTTATTAGTGTTATTAATGATAATATATAATAAAATAAAATTTTACCATCATATAAATCAAAATTAATCCAAATATATCACAAAATATGACATCATTAGTTCAAAATATGACATAATTATTTTAACATATGACTCCTTCATTTCAACCTATAACCCTTTCAGTTTAACTTAGGTTTAATTATATTATATTTTCTCATATTCCATTTAAATTTATAAGCCCCAAAAAGTATCAAAATCATCCATACTATATTCTAAGTGAAAAATAATCACAAACTAAAATTGAAAAAGGCTCTTAAATTTCAATTTACCAATTATATTAAAGTGTACAATACCATTTTTTGACATAAAATCGTATACTAAATAATTGTGGTTTCTATACCTTAATCATGTATTCTTCTAAAAATAAATTAAATGTATCATAAATTAACCTTCATCACTATCATATCAAATCATATACTAACTCATATGGGTATCATTTTATCTTAATTTATGCTTAGAAACAAACATATTAACCAAATATACCTCATCCAAAAACATCCTACATCCAATGTTATCTAAACCCTTCTCTGATAACAACTATTGTAGCTCAAACATAATTATCCACTAAAAAATATTTTTCTATGAATATTAAAACACTCACATTATAGTTATTATTAAATTTAGAGTTTTATATAGTTATGACACACAACCATTAGTAAAACATATCCAAATACCACTCTTATACACACTATAATTATCTATTACTATTATAAAAAATTTATTTAAAATATATAATTTCTTATTTCCAGAAAAATCACCATATCATGAATTTTTACTTTATTATTATTCTTAAACATCCTTAATCATTAAAAAATTCATTATAAAATATGGTATAACCATATAAATATTAGTAAGGGGTAAAAAAGAGAAAAAAACTCATTATTATTTGAAATACATTAAAATTCGTATAGAAGAAAATTGATCACAACAATGGAATAGGAAGATACCTTGAAGTTGAATAATATAAAAAGATAATGTATATTTAATCAACAAATCAACTACATGATAAATTTCACTCATATAGATGGAATTCAAAGTGGATACTAAAGAAACTCACATGAAATCCTTATGAAAATTGAATAATAATGATGGTTTCTCATAAAATCATATTCATATTTTCCCATAATTAGTCATAATGACCCATAATGAAATAACCATTTTAGATATAGCTAATATATTTTACCTAAATAATAAAGAATTATCAAATGCATCAGTGAGCTATATCTTGGACCCACTCATAATCATCTATAATGTCTAAGAAGTATAAAATAAATAAAATACATAGGAACTTGTATTTAAACCCATAATATTGATCATTATAATTTCAGAATGAATTAGTTCAATGGTCCTCAAGGTTCATGATATGGTACTTACCACCCTCTTGTATGGCTGTCAGGAATCACGTCATCACCCTAATAGGTCACACTGTGAGGCTAAGTCCTGATTATCATATGGGGTGAGGAGGAGTTCCTTGTGAAAATATAATTATCATATCGCAATAATTTCTTAACATGAGGCCCTTAAAATTCATGTTTCAATCAGCCAAAGTGAATAGTATCATTTGTGGAGGGATGGAAGGACCAATAGCTGATACTATAGCGCATGGCACCGGTTTAAACCACTAGAGTAATGATCATGGAGAGACTATTAGAATGAAGTATTACAATATTTCAGGTGGTTTGGTATATGTTTTATTAATCCAATAACTCTTTATTTTAATGTTCACAAATCATGTTACAAAGTTATTAATATGTTTATGCTTAATGATAGTCAAAAAACTAGAAAAACTATTAAAAATGGATAATCCTTAAAGTTACTAAATCAACATACCATATAAAGATGTTCAACTAACCATAAATTTCAGATGAGTAAACAAGTAATTGTGTCAGATGAGAAAATATTATCTAAGTCTTGAACTAACACATGGAGTTTTTAAGTTACTATAAGCAAGTAACTACAAGATCAAGTGACTGCAAGAAAGTAACCATAAGATGAAGTGACCATAATAAAGTCACTGCAAGATCAAGTGACCATAAGAAATTAAAAAATAATATTAAAGTGACTGCAATATAAAGTGACTAAAAGAAATTAACTACAAGCTCAAGTGATAGCAAGATCAAGGGACAGCAATATGAAGTGACCATAAGATCAACTGACTACAAGATAAAGTACCCGTAAGATGAAGTGACTGCAAGAAAGAGTGTTCATGTTTAAGTATAGTCTAATTGATCATGTTTAACTTAAGTAATGAATAATATTTACTACTCTAATGGATTTATTTTGAATCATTTAATGAAGTTTTATATAATTTAAGTATTCTAGAGTAGACTAATGAGTACAATTATTAATTTATGAATATTCTATAATGGGTAATTAGAGAAGGTTCTCCTGATGATGATAGTGTACTTACAATGAAATACTAATCAAATGAACAAATTCACTATGCAGTTCCACAACACTCTATTTTTATATCTCAATTTTATATCCATTTGAAACTTTTTCAAGGACATATTTAAAGACAATTGATCAACCGAAGTTGATCAGATTGATCTTCTTCAAACATTCACCATTTCTATATTTTATCTATCTATTTTTTACCTTTGATTTGTATTTATATTACTCTATATATTCATTAGTACATGCTCTTGCCTATATTAAATAGTACTAGATACTCTCTGTTATTCTTTTTTACACATTTTATCTCACGAATAACTCTAGAAGAGGTTGTGTATAGCCTAGAATACTTTTTGTGCATTTGTAACTCTAAAACCTGATCTAGGTTGTGGATCCATTTTTTATTTAATAAACATGATTTATAGTGGGTGATTTTCAAGGGGAGAGGATTAATTATTGACTTGAGACAAAAACTATGGTATTTATTATGGTTTTTTGTTAATTTATTTTTTGCTAACTTTTTTTAAATTGGTTTATTCCTTCAAAAACTCTTTCACAAATAAATATTCTGATTATTATCATTAATCAGTGATTTATATATTGCTTTTTATGTGATTATATTTGTTTCTAAAGATAAATTGATTTTAAAATTATTTTAATTGGTTTGTGATTGATCCTTTTAGAAATATTTCAAATATATAAAATTTTATATTTATATTATTTTAGTTAATTGGGTTTTTTATAAACCAAGTTATTTATTTGTAATTATTTTTAAAAAATAATTTTTTATTGGAAACTCAATTCATCCCCCCACCCCCACATGCACACACACACGCACCCTCTTGATTTTTACACTGCAACCAATATTTGGAATCAAAAGGAATTATTTTTTCTTTCTCTTTTCTTACATTTCACCTTGACCATGTTATTATCAAGATATTTTTAATTTCTATTTTTTCTCTAATTTTTTAGTATGGATGATAAGTTTTAATGTTATGCTATAAACATAATTCTTATTTTAATGGTCAAAATTATGACCTTTGGAAAATAAAAATGAAAATTCATATTGAGATCATAAGTTTTGACATTTTGGGTTCTATTAAAGATAAATATGAAAAACCTAAAACTACTATAAAAGAATGGGATTCTATAACTAAATCCAATTATAATTAAAATTTAAAATCTATGAATGGTTTATTTTGTACTTTATAATAGGATGAATTTAATAGGATATCTTCTTGTGATACAACTTATCAAATTTTGGATACACTTTCTATGTCTCACCATGGGGCATATAATGTTAAAGAAATGAGACTAAATACATATACTATTAAGTAAGATATTTTCAAAATAAATCCTGATGAATCTATCACATAAATGTATCTTTGGTTCAATGAGATCATAAAAACTATGATTACACTTGGAAAAAAGATGGATGGCAAAGCTCAAGAATTAAGGATCTTGATATGTATACCATATTATTTAAGAGGTATTGTAGTCTCTATGCTATAGTAATGTGACATTAGAAAACTACCAATAAAAGAGACAATTGGAAATTTTATGATGTATGAAGAATATCTAAAATTAAACAATGAATATTTTTAACCAAAAATAAAATTTATTTCGTTTAAATAATCACAGCCAAAATCCAAGAATTTTTTCAAACTTGATAATACAAGTTCAAGTGAAGCTTATATATATAGTAATGAGAAAATAGTTTATCTAGACATAAGATTTAATAAGTTTTATATAAAGGAGAATTTTTTTTAAGTAAAATTATAAAGTAAAGTATGATAAAATATGAAATTGGATGAAAGATTGGAAAAAGGATGAATCCTATAATACGATTACCTACTATGAATGTGTGAGGAAAATACATATGAAATATTACTATCCAAATATTAAGTATAACAAGAAGGAAAATTTATGATGTAAGGATACTGCTATAGAGGTACCATCTATTAATTATTCTCATATATCTAATGACTCTAAAATTTCAAATGAATAATTAGAATAATATTTTTCTATAATTGAAGATAAAATAAATGATTAAAAATATAATTATAAAAAATTGAAAAAGGTCTATGTTTTATGTGTTGTAGATTTATCTAATCTTAGTAAAGAAAAGGAAAAGAATGTCAATTTATTAATGGAAAATACTAATCTAAAATTGGAAAATGAATAGATTAAAAAGGATTTGGAATAGTTTATTAACATTATAAAAACCTTTAATATTATACTAGGTAAAAAATAAAAAATAAAAATATGGAATTAGATATGGATCTGGATAGTAAGGGAAGTTGTATAAAAATTAGTTTATACCTAGTTTAAAAAACAAGACTCCAGTTTCTAGGGAAACTAATAGTTTTGTAAATAATTCCAAAAAAATTGGGCCTAAGAGGATTTTTTGTCTAGATATATTATTTATATTATAATAAATCATGTGAAATGAATGTTAATTCCTAAATAATTATTTTCTAACTTATCTGGACCCAAGAAAATCAAGGTACTAAAGTCATTTAATTTTTTATTTTACTACATAAAAATTTTTGAAAATATCTAAAAAAATATATAGTATATGGATAGTGGATTTTCTAGAAATATAACTAAAGGCAATTCAATATTCAAGATTCTTATAAAACCGATTGGTGAACATGACACTTTCAGTGACAATGCAAAAGGAAAGAATATTGAACATAAAAAAATTATTAACTCTAAATCTATCCTTATTTCTAAAGTATTATTTATTGATGCTTTAAAATATGACCTACTTAGTATTTATATGTTATGTGATGATGGTTTTAATGTTAAATTTGAAAACAATTATTGTAATATTAACTATTCTAAGAATGATTTAGTATTTACTTATTTAAAAAATGATAATGTTTATGCAGTTAATTTAGAATCCTTATTATCTCAAATTATTTCTTATTTAAGTTCTCATTATAGAGAATATTTTTTATTGAATACGATACTAGACCACTACAATATATACTCACATAAAAAGATAAATAAGAAGAGTTTAGTTAAGGATATACCCAAGCTATAATTCCCTATAGACAAAGCATGTAGCCCTTATCAAAGGGAAAGAAAAAAACATATTTCAAACTAAAGAAAGAGGTATCTACCTCTCAAACACTAGATTTGGTTCATATGGATGTATTTGGTCCATCTAGAGTTTCTATCTTAGAAAAAAACAATGTGAATATGTTATTATTGATGATTATTCAAGATATACATGGATATTTTTTATTTCTTCATAAATTCAATCTTCTTGTTTTGAAAAATATACAAAATTAGTAGATAACCCTAATAGACTCACCATGAAAACCATGAGAAGTGATCAAGGCTAAGAGTTTGAGAATTAAGAGTTTGAACATTTATACTCACAACATGTCTATACTCAAAATTTCTCTAAAATTTGAACACCTCAACAAAATAGGGTTGTTGAAAGGAGAAATATTACTCTTTAAAAAAATTATGAACTATGCTCAGTGAATATGACTTAACTATCTATTTTTATACTGAATATATTAATACATATTTTTATGTAATTAATATATTTATTATGAGACCTATATTGAAAAATAATCCATATGAATTATTTGATTTTAGAAAATCCAAATTAAATTAATTTTGATCTTCTAGATTAAAATTATACATTACAAATAAAAAGGATAATCTGGAAAAAAATCACAAAAAGTCTATAAAGTAATTTTTCTTCATTATTAAACTACTAGTAAATATTATATAGTGTTTAATAGAATATAAAGTTATAAAAGAAAATTTTTATGTAAATTTTGATAATATAGATCCGCATTAACTTAAACCTGCTATAGAAAATCTTGAGGATGATATTTCAAATTTAAATATAGATAATACCTCTAAAGATTCTGATATTTCTACTGATTTACCTGATAAATACTCTAGTAGTGACCATTAAGTATTTCCTAACCTAGAATAAGACTTTGCTGAAGCAAGTAATTCAGTCCTTAGAAACATTAAAATCCTAAAAAAGCATCCTTTGGATATTGTTGTAGGAGACCAGGATAAAGTTACTCAAACTTGAGCCTCACTAATAAACCATAACATAAAACTTTTTTAGAACATCTTTAACCAAATATAATCAATGAATCAATTAATAATGCGAATTGGGTACTGTTTATGTAAGAATAATTAAATCATTTCGAGAGAAATAAAGTTTGGGAATTAGCATATATACCTAAATACTACCTAAACATTGACACCAGGTGTTCATATATAAGAAATGTTGATGAATATAGAACAATTATTAGAAACAAATCTAGACTAGTTTCCTAAGGATATATTCAAGAATAATGTTGTAGAAACCTTCTCACCGGTAGCTAGATTGGAATCCATTAGAATACTGCTATCGTATGTAGAATATCTTAATTTCAAACATTTTCAAATAGATGTCAAGAGTGAATTTATAAATTGTTATATTATTAGGGTTGTTTTTTTGAGAAACCGTATAGATTTCAAAATACTCATTTTCCAAATCATGTTTTTATTATTCTAAAGTCTTTGTATGGTTTAAAAAAAGTTACTAGATCTTGGTATGATAGGTTAAACAATTTTCTTATTTCAAATGGTTTTAAAAAAACTGTTTCTAACCATAATCTATTTATAAAAATAATTTAAAATGATGTTTTATTATTTCAAATATATATTGATGATATTATTTTGAGATCATCCAAACACTCCTTGTGTATTTAATTTTATAAAATGATGAAAAATGAATTTGATATGAGTCTAATGGGTGAGTTATTATTATTTATTGGTATTCAAATTTTCAAAAAAAATATGGAATTGTTTTAAATAAAATTAAATACAAAAAGGATATTTTAAAAGATTTTGGTATGGATAACACCAAAGTAATTGAAACTTCTATGAGTATAAGATATAAGTTAGATCTGGATGAAACCAGAAAGTCAGTTGACAAAACTACTTATAGAGGTATAATTAGAGGTTTACTATACTTAACTTCTAGTTAACACAATATTATTTCCAATGTATGTATATGTGAACTTTTTCAAGAAAAAATAAAGGAATATCCATTTAATTTTGTTAAAATAATTTTCAAATACCTCAAATATATAACTAGTTTTGGGTTGTTCTACTTTAAAGGAAATTCATTTGAATTAGTTAGTCATTCTGATGCCGATTTTGGTGGTTGTAAGTTGGATATAAAAATAACCTATGGATAATGTCATATTTTGGAAAAGTATATAGTTTCATGGTGCGGTAAGAGGAAGAATTTATCTTTATTATCGACTGATAAATTTGAGTACATAGCTAGAGGAATTTTTCATGCACAAATTCTAAGTATAAAACACGCTTTAAAATATAATACCTATCAATTTTGACATGTCCCTATAAATTTTTTCAATACTAGTGATATTAATATTTCTAAAAAACTTGTTCATCATTATTGGACATAAAATTTTGATATAATGCATGACTTTTTGAGACACCATTTTCAAAAAGGAGATGTTAATCCTAAGTTCATTAGCATATAACAACAACTTGCTAATATTTTTATAAAGCCTCTATATATATAGAGATTAAATTATATCATATATGAGTTAGGAATGATTAATTATTCCTCAATCTTTAATTTCAATTTATAATACTTATATTTATTGGATTATAGTTCTTAAAGATTACTTATTTTCTAATTATGTTATAGTGTTTAGAATATGTGTTTATTGAGACTTCAATTAATTTATGTTTTAATTGGTGTTTTTTTACTCTAACAACAAGTATTGGTGAAAATTGGTTATACGATCAGTTGATGTAAATATGAAAGTTATATGGTCAGTTAGCATATAGTGATCCCTCTAAGTTACCGAAAGTAATTTCATACTGTAAGTATACTAACCATGACTTATTTAAGTTACCAAAAGAGTGTTTTTATAGTTAGTTAACCAACTGTGACTATTTTAGTTTTAAATTTTAATTAAATGTTTTGGGGGATTTACTTCTAGTTTATCATTATTTTATGCCCTAAATGACTGAATAAAATTCAAACCCAAATTTGAATCATCCCACATCTCTTATCCCTTTCCCTTTTTCAAATACTTATATGTTATCTCTCTGGAATATCACTTTTCCAAGCCCATTTATGTCTTGAAATTGAACCCAATCCTCCAATGTTTCAAATCAAAGTATAAGGGTGGTTAGAATTAAAATGGATCATGTAGTCACATATCATGTTGGTTCACCTCCTTCAAATATACCTAAAAATGATCAAGATAACTTTAATGATATATAGTCAATCCTTGTAACCCCCATCTATTAGATCAAACTATTTGTGTGAAAACATAATTGGATACCGAATGGATAAAATGGAGAAATTATTTGGTTTGGAAGTTGATTCAAAAGAGAGGGTGGAGTGATCAGTTTAAGGATAATAGTAATCCATTTTATCCTCATTTGGGTAATGATTTTTATACGAATATGGAATTATTTTCTAGTGATTCAAGGGATATCATTACAATGGTTATAAATAGAGAAAATATAGAATTGTATTCATAGATATGGGATAAAATCTTGAATTTTACTCATACAGGAGAATATGAGGATTATCAAAATTCATATCATGTTAATCATTATAATTTTTATTTTTTGAATTCCATTGATGAAATAACTAGAAAAAAGTCTCCCAAAAGACCAATTGTTGTGGAATTAAATGTGGAGTGAATTTATTTAGTGAAGTTTATCCAATATCTAATCAGTCTCTTGAAATGGGACTTCACAATTTTGAGGCATCAAGATATGTTTTTTCTATATTTAATTAAGAATAGAGTTCAAATAATTTTATTAAGATATATCATGAGGCATATAGATAAACTATAAAATACCTCCTCTAGATTTTATTCCTTTTATTACCCAAAATATATCTTAGTCCCATTATTTTCAAAGGATTGGTCCTTGAGGGGAGTAAAATGTTATTTCCTTTATTTGTTTTTTTTAAATTAGAAAATCTATAAGCATATGAAGGTAAAATGGAACCCATGGAAAAAGGATTAGGTGGGTGATAATGAGAATCTTTATTTAAAGTTTAATAATATTAAGGATGTTGTTAAACCAAGATATAAAGTAAAAATATTATATAACTTGATGAGGTAGTGGAATGTTCTTCTAATGAAAATAAAGTAACCTTGGAAATTGAAAAATAATCAGAAGTGGATAATTTTAGTATAGAATATGGGGTAGTACTAGAGGGTGTCAGGGTTCACTCTCATGATATATATTTTGGATCTTATGATTCTCCCATAACTCTACCCTATCAAGAATAAGAATTAAAATATGAATACCTAATTTATATTTATGTTTAATTAAGTTGTTATTATGAAGCAATAGTGTGGTAGTATAGTGACTCTGGTGAAACTAAAAAAGTGAATAAAGTTACGAAAAATATTTTATTTTTCTCCCTATCATTAGAATTAATTATAAACCAAGTGAAAAAGAAGAAAGTATTTAGGGGGAGGAAAATAATTATGATGATGATTGTGGAGAAAATACACCAAGGTATGGTGGATCTACTCTCTCTTCTGCTCAAATAGTAACTAAAGGGTCTCTAATTACTGAGATTGATTTTGAAGAAAGACTTGAATTAATTCCTCCCAGACCATCAGTTGACCAAGTTATTGATGAAATTTCATGCCCAACTCAAACTAAATATGATGAGAAACTAGTTGAAAAAATATTTTATCTCATATTATATCTTATTATAGATATTTTTTTTGAATTTTATGAGGAATAATTTAGTGCACGACTAGAAGTTTATTATTTTAGACCAGAGCCTATGGTGATTAAAGTTGATATGGATGGTAGCCAAGTTACTTTTATCTTATCTACACATGTACCTTATTCTAATCAATATCCATACTTTGTGAATAAGGAATATTTAAATGTATTAAAATATGGTTTGGTGGTGTTTTGAAACAATTTTTTATTGGTTTTTTGGAAAACAATGGAACCCATTAGAGAAGAGGACATCTCAAGGATAGTCACTATTTTTATATCTCATTTTCAACCAAAGATTAATATCAATATGGATCTTATGAAAAATGAGATTTAGGACCATAAATTTAAAATTGGATCCTTGAAAATATATCTTCAAGACATTATGATGAAGTTGGAATAGAGGTTTATGAATGTGGTTTTTCCATCCTCAACACTAGCTTCTCCTCCTACATCATTCTCATAATCACCTCCTTCTATTTTGAAAGGTACAATTAATAAAGTTCAAATAAAACATATTATTATATATGAGTTAAAATTGATCTTGAATAAGTTTTAAAAGACAAAGAAAATGGTATTTTAGGTATTTCAAACACATGTTGTAAAGAATTTGGAACTGGTTAGAAGGAATGTAAAGAAAGTTAGTAGAGGTCAAGATATAATATGAAGGTATATTTATTTCTGTTTTATAAAGATCTTTACTAAGTCTATCTGAAGACCATGTTCAAATTCCAAGATAGTGATCTCATGATTTTCCCTCTAAATCATGCCTTCAAAAATCATGTGTATAAGTTAAAATCTATCACTCATATTCTTGAAACCTTTTTAGAGAACAAGGAACGCTATTTTGAGGAAATGGGGCATGGTTCTTGAGATGAAAAAACTTCACTAAACTAATCAGTAAATACCTTTATAATAACAATAATATTATTCTGGTATCTCCCACCTTACTTATTTCTTAATCCCCTACATCTATCACTTCCTCTAACAAAACTTTTGGCCTGTCTCCCACACAAGTTCCTTAACACCTTCAAATTTCTTCTAGGTGTGTGGTTATTTAATAACCTTCTTCCATCTCTTCACCATAACCTACACCTCCTGCCTCAGCATCTACATCCAAAGGAAAATATGTCATTCTCCCTTATGAAATCAGATATTTTGTGTCAGAATCTGATTTGAATTACAGTATCTGATTAGGACTTTTTATAATAATTTTTGAGTTATAAATTAAATACTTTATTTCCTTCATGTGTTTCCCTATCTCTATTTATTTTTTATATTTATTCCTTAATGTGTGTCATATCTTTTTTATTTTTCTTTTTTCATCTCCTCATAACACTAGAATAATTTTTTATGATCCTATAAGGGGGATTAATGTTGTTTCAATTCATTTCATATACTCTTCCATGATTTTTGATCATCAAAAAGGGAGATGTTATTAGATTAATCTAGAAAATTTTTATTTTAAATCTCAAAAAACGTGTTTCTTAGTTATTAATATGTTTATGATTTATTATAGTCAAATTTTTTTTATAAAAACTATCAAAGTTGGATAAGTCTTGAATTTATCACATTAACCTACAATATAAAGATGTTCAAATAACCATAAATTCTAAATGATAAAAAAATAATTGTGTGTTAGATGAGAAAATTTTGTCTAAATCATGAACCGAACACATTGAGTGATTAAGTGACTATAATAAATTAATTTCATGCTCAAGTGACCACATTAAAGTAACCACAAGAAACCACAAGATTAAATTATAGTAAGCTCATGTGGCTGCAAGAAAATATCCATAATCTCAAGTAACCATAAGATCAAGTGACTGTAAGAAAGCGATTGGAAGAGAGTAACCAAAAGATTAAGTGACCACAATATAAAGTGACCATAATCAAGTAACTACAAGATCAAGTGATCGCAATCACAAGTGGCTAAAAGATCAAGTGATAATAATATCAAGTAATCATAAGGTGAAGTGGCTGCAAGCTAGAGTGACTGTTCTTAAGTAAAGTCTAAGCGATCATGTCCAACTTAAGTAGAGAGGAATTTATAAAACTCCAATGAATTTATTTTGAATAATTTATAAATAATTGTAGATTTGAAGGGTGTAATATTATACTAATGAGTATGATTATTAATTTATGAATATTCTTCGATGGATAATTAGATAAGGTTCTCTTTTTCAAAGTAGATCCACTCATGGACAAATATAGTGGACTTACAATGAAATAATAATTAGATGGAATAATTCACTATAAACTTCCTCAATATTCTATTTTGATCTCTCAGGGAAATATACATTTGAATCTTTTTTTAATCGTATAATTAAAGACAATTTATTAAATGAAGTTGATCAGATTGAACTACTCTAAAATTTCTCCCTTACTATCTTTGCTCTCTCTGTTTTTTATCTTACCTTAAAGTTGTTTTTATATTACTCTATATATTCAATATCACATTCTCTTACACTATATTAGAGAGTACTAGATACTCTATCTTATACTTTTTATGCATGTTGTCCCATGAATAACAACGGAAGAGGCTATGTGTATCCTGCAATGACTTGTGTGTAGTTGTAACTATAAAAATAAATCTAGTTTTTTGATATATTTATTATTTAATAAAAAATCTTCGTATCTAGTGACTTTTAAGTAGAGAAGATTAGGTCTTAGCTTTATATTGTACCTATTTTATTTATTTATGTTGTTTTTTAATTTGTTTTTTCTTACCTTATTTTTTAAAATCAATTTATTCTTCAAAAACTCCTTCACAAATTAATACTCTAAAAGTTATATTTAATTAGTGATTTATATACTACATTTAATTTTATTATATTTTTTTCAAAAGTTAAATTGATTTAAAATAATAATAACTAGGTTGTGATCGATTCTTTAACAAATCTTTCAAAAACATCAAATTGTATATTTCTACTATCTTAGTTAACTTGGATGTTTTTATAAATATGAGTTTGTTTTAAATTATTTATTAAAGAATTATTAGAAACAAAATTTACCCCCCCCCCTTGATTTCTCCACTCCAACCAACATTACATGAGACTAACCACCCTCCCATGTAGCTATCAAGCATCACACAGTGACCCAAACATGTCACAACATGAGGTTGAGTCTTGAGTCCCACATGGGGTAAGGATGAGTTCTATGTTTTTATTTAAACATAATATATGAATTATCCACATGTATGTGGCCTTTTGAAGTTTTGAGTTAGTAAACTAAAGTATAAATTCTCATATATAGAGGGATTATAGGACCTGTAGATTAATAATGAAGCCATAAGTTATGATGTCACAAACTAGCTCGGGTTATCCCTGAACTGGAAACCCAAGCTGGTATGTGTCAAGGCCTCAAAGGAATCCACGATGCCCATGGGAAGAATACAAGCATCAAGTCATAATAGATAAATCATTGGGGATGATTTCACCCAAAAACCAAAACTCAAATAAAACATATCACACAGCATAAGTAAGATACAAGAAATATCTAAAAATAAATAAAAACACCACAACATCCTAATATTGGATACCAAAAATAAAACTACAACAAAATTGAAACTAGAAATTATCTTCATATGGCCTCTTGATTACTACCATCCTAAAAACCAACCTGATCTGTGGGAAACCTGAACGATAACCAGAACCTGCAAAAAAACTCAAGTATATCGATGTTGAGTGTCATGAATAGGGTGTGAGCATACAATAGCTTAGTAGGTAAGCACCATAGAATCTATACATGTCCTTTATCGAATCGTTCCATTAAAACTAGTTTGAAAAAATAGTTATAAAATAGTTTTTTACCATTTAACAACTAAACAAATCTTCCCAAAAATCCTCTTTCAAGAAAAAACATGGCTTGTATTTTGAAAATAGATTTACCCATTTAAAAAACTAGTTTTATAAAACAATTCCAAGGAGAAAACCACAACCCATATAAAATAATAAGCAAGGGATCAAAATAAAACGCAAGTAGTAGTTTTCATCAAAGATCAATTCAAAAAGGAAGGAAAGTAGCATGTATATAATTAGGTACATGTAAATAGAATAATAAAATAGGTTACCATAAAACAGTAATGTAACATAAAATATAGTAGTCTTGGGAATGTCCCAAACATATCGAGGGGAAACCCTAAATGTAATCGATTTGGATCCATATATCGATATATGATGCAGTACATAGTCAACCACCGACCTATAAGATATAGAAACCATGCAATACAAACCATTAAATAGGTATTTTAATTGTAAACACTCTTTAAATCAAGTGGTCACATGGTTTCCCTCTAACTCGTGTACACTGACCATGAACAGGGCCAAAAATAGACCAAAAACTCCAGAAACCAAAAAATCCCATCGAGATTTCAACCTAAAAACTAAAAGAAAGATCAAGAACCAAGAAATAAATATAATAATAAGGAAAACCAAGGTAAGGGTGTGACAATTCTCCCCGCTAAAATAAGTTTATTCCCCCATAAAGTTTCCATGTTTAAGACAAGAACAAAACTAAAACTCTTAATCTCAAAGGGAGAACCTATGAAGAAAAACCTCAAAAATAAAATTAAAACCAAATAGAACTACCAACACTAGTGTGACCTCTAAATCCCACAAGTAATACCTGAAAATATCAAGATATAACAATAATGAGTTCCATGGTGGGTCTCCCAACCAATTTGGAATCAACGATCTTGGCACCGGCCCCCAACACAAGAAAGACCTAACCAATGAAACTCAAGCAAGACACAAGATCACTATGTTTCATAATTACACAAGATGCACTCATCAATAAAGTTCACACAAGATAATGAATTTCCAAAATTGTGACATGGAACAAGTACTAGAAAAAAATGAAAAATGAAATAAAAAATAAAGACCAAGGAAGGATGAGAAAAGTAGGGGAAATATAAAAAGGGTTTTCATAAAATCATTGAGAGGAGAATCTACTAGGATCCAAAACTGACCTATATTTATTTTCCTTATACCAAGGTCTCAATCTATGGAATTTTTAAAGATTTCCCAGATGACTACACAAATGGAATGTCTTTGGATCATTATAGTAAGATTCCTTAGAATTCTCAAACCAACCACACTGAAATTACACAAGTGAGTAGTCCTTTTGATGAGAAGAAGGAACTAAAATAAGAGACTCATCTGGAATAGGTTCCTCTATTCTATGATTCTCATTGGAAGGAAAACCCTTATGATCACTAGGAGATATTTGGTTGTCAACCACTATGGGTTTCCCTTTGGAAACCAACTTGGCTATAAATTCCTCATCCACCAACTTTTAGAAAAAGACAGTACTGGGTGAAAGAACTCGATCCTTGATCTCTAGAAAAATATTCCATGAAAAGATATGATCTTTTAGTAGATCAATCAACACCATTTCTAGAGAAAAGGGAATTAAATCCTTTAAATGGTCAACGTAACCCTTCACTATATATTGACCTTGTTCAACATTACTGAGTTATTCCACTTTCATCACCCTTGCCTCCTCGTTTATAAACCATTGGATTAAAGTGTTCAATAAAATCCTCCGTATAACTTAAAAAATGGTTGGATTGATCACCTACCACTAATCGAAAATAGGTCCCTCAAATAGACCCAAGATAACTGGCCCCTCAAGGGTTCTAGAGTTCCAAAGGTCCTGAAGACACCTTAAATTTCATCAAGCTTCTCCACAGCCTCGATCATAACTTGACTGTTATAGAAAATAGGCAACAGATAAGAATAAATTGACTCCGCCACTCCACTAGGAGTTTAGTTAAATACAATAACCAAGTGAGACTCTATAGAAACCTTTAGGACCTTTCTAGGAAGAATACCTTAAATAATATAAAAACAAAAAACCAAATCATCACTGAACAAAATATTAATCAGAACTCATCCAAAACACAAAAATAAAACCAAGATACCAAGATCATAAACCAAAAAAACATAAAAAACCAAAAACCATATTTTAAAACACACTATTTCTATTCCAAAATTCCTAGAACTATTTTACTTAAAATACATTTCCCACTTGAAAAAAAAATTGCCTATTTCAATTACTATTAGACTAAAACCATACCCTTTAATGAATTATAAAATCCCCCAAAAAATCATTTTCCATTTTAAAATAACACATCCCACTATAAAAGAATCCCTTTTCGAAGGAAAACCATTTATAGAAATCATTTTTATTTCAAAATCCACTCATGAAAAGAAAAATAAAAACAATAGCATCACCTACATCAAAACCTATGAAATGGGAACTAGTGTTTATGCATGAATTGGCTACATGGTTTAACAGACTATGTGCTAAGTATGCACTAACCACTGGAAGAATATTTAACCATTCAATAAAGCTCCACATGGGTCACTACTCTATGTGAGCACATTATGTGTCACCAATTAACTTCCATTATCATTCTCCAAACATGCACAAACCTATTGAACTAAAAAACACCAATTTCATAAACCCAATATCAAAACCAAATACCCAAACCCAACTATCCTTAGAAACTCAGGTTTCATCATGAGTGTTGGTGATAAAGAACTAACCCATAACCTACCTATTGATCCATGTTGATCATATTTATAATCTACCTAATACCCAAAATAACAAAGAGATCCTCTGATATCATTTTTTCACAAACCATCTTGGGTCATCCCTGAACCAAATACCTGAACCATTCTATGGAAAGGCCAAAAGGTAATCCCCAATACCCACAGGTTGACAAAAAAAATTAGGGAATCACAGATAAATAATTGGGGATAATTTCTCCCAAAAACCAAACCTTAAATAAAATAAAGCACACAGAACAAAGAGGATACAAGAAATATCAAACATAAATAAAAAATACTAAAATATCAAAATATTGGATAACAAAAATAAAACTACAACCAAACAATAACTAGAAATGATCTTCATGTGACCTCTTCATTACCACCGTCATAAAAAACAACCTTCTCCATGGTAAAACCAAAATGATAACTTGAACCTGAAAAACATCTCAGGACTATTGATTCCAAGTGGAATAAGTAAGTAGTGAGAATAAAATAGCTTAGTAGTTAAGTGACACAAAATCCATACATGGAATTTCTTAAAATAGTCCATTAATACTAGTTTGAAAATATAGTTATAAAATAGGTTTTTATCATTTAATAACCAAACACATCTTTTCAAAAATTCTATTTTGAAAAAAAAAATGGAATTCTTTTTTAAAACATATTTCCCTATTTTAAAAATCAGTTTTTAAAACCACTTACAAGGAGAAAACTATAACCCATATAAATGCATAAGAAATGGATCAAAATTAAACATAAGAAACATAGTATATCAAAGATAAATGTAAAAATTGAAAGTAATAAACACATATATAAGCATATACATATAAAAAGAATAAGAAAAATAGGATGGCACAATACAATAGCAGAATATACAAGATAGTAGCCATGGTCATGTCCTAAAAATCTTGAGAGGATACCCTAGATGTACTAATTTTAGAGATATTTATCAGTGTATGATGTGGTCCATATTCTATCTATCATGACTCGTCCCAGTGGGGCCCATGTCATGACTCCCCAAACCTACCTTCAATAGGCTAGGGGATGGAGACTAATTCTGAGTAGGCATATCACTGACATGGGAGGACTTAGCCTAAGTACATATACACATGAATACATCTCCAAGACTATACAATGTTGAAATGTAAAACCAATTGATAACCATGCATGCATAAATTTAAATCTTATAACTAGAGTATGATAGGAAGTAAAAAAAAGTAAATAGGTCCAAATACAATCCAAAAACAAAGAGTATGAAACATGAGTCCAAACATGAAAGTAAGTGTGAGGGAATGCTATCAAAATCCATAGGAACACACATCGGTTGGTGTAGTCTCACTAAGAACTGTATGGTCCTGGTCTATCTAAGATTATATCGAAAGTTTGATCATATGAAAAAGACACAACATGTGTGTTCAAACCCCATAAAGGGGTGAGATACTCATTATGACACTCATAAACCTCAAATAATACAAAAAAAGTAAAATATAGTTATCTAAATATAGGTATATGTCTACAGAATATATAACAATAATATCTAGATTTACTTAGCAATGCCACACAATCCAAAGTTAAGTCACAACAGTAGTATACTGGCCTAGGATTCTAACTCAAAGATTCCATAAATCACTCATCTGGGAGAACACACTTCTAGGTCTGATATCACTGGCGACATCCATCCAATAGATAGTGATCATCAAGTCTCATCATTATAAGTACATGCTAAAGTTCTAAAGAGAATATGATACATAGATGAGGATCGCTACCAAGGCCATGGGGTTATACAAAAACAACTCAGTCTGTATTAACCTACTGAGTAGAGGATCTATGCCCACATATTTTTTGTCATGATGATACAAATAACTCCACTTAGAGAATAAACATGAATAGAGGATCTCACTCTGAGCCTCATGAATGCATTCTGATGAATCTATCCATGAAGTCCTACTAAAGGGATCATAATTCTATGATTAGAATATGATTCCATATTAACCCTTAGGTAAATGATAAGGGGGTGTGTCCTAACAATAATTTAACAATATGTAGAGGAAAAGGGATCTAAACCATGTATAAAAAAGTGTATGGCATGTAGAAGGGTTACACATCGTGTCCCTTGACCCCATGTCCTGCCCGTGTAAATGACCTGTGTATTTTTTCTATGTCCCTATAGAAGTTCACAGTGTTTAGGTTGTCCAAGTAGTCAGCCCGTGTTCTAGTGCATAGCTTCAATCTGTGTACATGTTACCATGTACCAGTACATGTCTTATCTCATGTACTTGGTCCAGGAAGTGTCTATGTGGGGGAGTACATGGTATAATCAAATCCATGTACTCTAACCTGGGTCTATGTACCCTATGGGGTACATGCTGAGTCATCAAAGATGGGTCACATACTTTGTGATGGGGTCGCAATTCATGTGATCCTTAACTCCAAACCAAAACTCTAGCCACCATAAAGGGGGGCCCATAGTGTGTAGATCTGGATTACACACTATGTAATTTAGATTTTTCCAAAAATACAGATCTGGCTCTGTGCATCCTGGTTGTTGCTTCAACCTTCAATATGGTGATCTATTCACTACAAAAACATAGATAAATCCTCATTGATTCATTCCATCAATGAATCAACAAGATCTGGTCCTTTGATCCTCTCGGGAAATGGGATTGTTTGTCATTCTTTATTGTGTGCTGAAGAACACAAAAATTGGGTATCTACATCATCTGATTCACTACTGTCTCCATCATCACACCACTTTCATGTCATGATAATCTTAAATATACAATATTGGATCATTTCACCAAGAAATGGGTAGAAATGATCAATCAATCAAGATATGTAGAACCCCAGGCTAAATGAAGAACGCCAGTGACGAACAAAGAATCGGGGGAGAAAAGCACAAGAACAAATGAGATGAATGATCCTCGATCAATGTTTGTGTTGATATCAATTCATTTACATGATAATAATAGAGAATAAATCAATAATTAAAATTAATTATCCCAAAATAACCCAAAAATAAACTCATCCAGCAAATACGTACAATCCATGGATCGATCCGTTAGTCAATTAATCTGTGTTCATTGTAGGAATAAAGAATAGGGAATTAAAAAAACAAGCAACCACCCTACCTTGATTCAGATCAATCACTGATAAATAATGATGTAATTTTGCATTCATTGTTGATATCCTTTGATTTTTTGTGTGATGATCATTGATCCACGACCTTGTCATCATTCGTCAGAGAGAAATCCTCCAATGTTCTCTCTAGTGTCTCTCCAAAGGCTCTAGGGTTATGTGGATAACCTTGGGAATTCTACATAACTATCTAGTTAAAGACATTCCAAATTGTTGTGTTGAAAAAAATGAAATAAAATAATTTATTTTATTATTTTATTTATTCTATTTATTTTACACCCACGACAGATTTTCTACAAATGACCTACACTAACTAAGTTTAAGTCATGTTTAGGGTAAAACTCATGTTCTAAACCCAGTAGTTCCCTCATATTTCTAATCCAAAGACCTGTTTAGAAGTGATTCTACTTTTTCAACAAAAATTCATGCGCATGCCATTTTTAATAATTAATATATTTTATACATTTATTCTGGGCACACTGAGCCTCAGAATTGTAGTCTGTATTAGTTCTTGGTCTCAAAAATAATACATAGAGTATAAAAAATATTACATAAAAATTTGAGTCATAACATTCTCCCCACCTTGGGGATTTACATCACTAAAAATCTCAAACAAGGGATACACAAAAATATGTGGGTAATGGGCATGAATTTGAGCCTCCCTCTCCCAAGTAATCTCCTAAAAATTCATGTGCATCCACCAGACACACACTAAAGGAATAAATCACCCACAAAGGATCATCTATTACAGATCCTTAATCTCTAATGAGTACTTAAAAAAGTTAGATACATCATCAATTTCTAGCTCACCCCAGTTGATAACACGTGATGGGTCATCAAAATACCTCTTCAACTATGACACATGGAAGAAATCGTGCACCCGATCTAACTATGGAGATAGAGATAAGTGATACGCCACCTCACCAACTCTACACAGTATCTGGAAAGGGACAATGAATCTTGGAGATAGATTTACACCCTGAAAAAATCTCCATAATCCACATTGAGGTGCAACTTGAAGGAACACATAATCCCCTTCCTTGAACTCCAAATGCCTCCATCGCTTTTCCTTACAAGACTTCTGACAGATTTTTGCAGTCCTCATCTACTCTCAGATGATCTACACCTTCTTGGTAGTTTCTCACACCAACTCGGGGTCCATGAGTACTGACTCTCCTAGGTCAGTCCAAAAAAGTGTTGACCTACATGGTCACCCATACAAAGCCTCGAATGGTTCCATACTGATGGTGGAATGGTAGATATTGTTCCACACAAACTCCACTAGTGGTTGGTAATTCTCCCAACTATGGCCAAAGTCCAACATGTAAGCTCATAGCATGTCCATCAGAACTTGAATGGTCTGCTCAATCTGGCTGTTAGTTCGGGGGTAGAATGCAGTGCTTAAGCATAACTAGGTCCCAAACGCCTCTTATAATCTCTTCTATAATTGGGATGTGAATAAATCATCAAAATATAAAACTATCATTGATGGAACTCCATGGATTCAGAATATCTCTTGCACATAGAGGAATCCCAAGATCTCTACTGAACTATGATCCCAAATTGGTAAGAAGTGATCCAACTAGGTGAGTCGATCTATGATCACCTAGATAGAATCATTTACCCTAGATATCTATGGTAATACCATCATGAAGTCCAAGGATATCATATCCCACTTCTATTCTGGATCCTCAAGGGGTTGAGTTAAACCTGCTAGAACTTGGTGCTCAACCTTCACTTGCTAACAAATAAGGCATCGAGAGACAAACTTTGAAACTCCTTTCTTTATCCCTAGCCACAAAAAACAACATAATAGGTCCTAGTACATATTTTATACACCTAGATTTACCACAAAAGGAGATTTATGAAACTCTCTCAGAACCTCTTCCTGCAACGTCACTGGTACCATCGTGTTTCCTCTAAAAAATGATGTATTCCCTAAATTTATAAAATCTATCAGGAGAATATCCAGTGGATATATGAGTATAAAGGGTCAAATAGTCAGTATCTTCTAGTTGTGCCTCTCTAACTCACTGCAATTGAGGAGGGGTGACAACCATCGACTGGAGGTAAGTTGCTCCATATCCATCTACAATGGATAACTTGAATAAGGCCAACTACTCTGATGGATCGTTTATCAACTTAGAACAAGATGTCCTGCTAATATAATCTTGTACAATATTACCCATCCTAGGAGTATATACAAATTCTAAGTCATAATCCTGGAGGAACTCTAGCCATTGCCTCTATCTCAAGTCATGATCCTTTTAAGAGAAGATATACTTGAGACTCTTGTGATTGAAGTAGATGTTAAACCGCTCTCCCATCAGGTAGTGTCTCCACATCTTTAGTTTGAAGACTACCTCTACTAACTCAAGATCATGAGTCATGAAGTTATGATCATCTGGTCTCAACTAGCATGAACTATAGGCAATGACCTTTTTCTTTGCATTAGAACACAACCAAACCTGGTTCCTGATGCATCACATAGCACTACATACTCGACACCCTCCTCTAGAAATCTCATGATGAGAGAACTCATCAAAATCTACCTCAACTGTAAAAAATCCTATTGGAACCTCTTTTTCCACATCAAAGGCTTTCCCTTTAGGGTCAAAGTTATAATGGGTGCTGATACTCTAGATAAATCAGGTATGAATCTCCAGTAATAGCTTGTCATCCCAAGGAAGCTCTGCACCTCTATCACGCTCTTGGGTGGATCCCAAGCCAAAACTGCCTCGACCTTTGTTGGGTCCATTTCCACTCCATATTCTAAGATAAAGTGTCCTAAAAATTAGACCACCTGAATCCAAAACTGGTACTTTGAGAGTTTTCCATAAAACTAGTGATCTTGAAGTATGTCCAAAACTATCTGCAAGTGTCTAGTATGATCCTCCTCTTACTCTAAGTACACAAGGATATAATCTATTAAGACTATAATGAACTGGTCTAAGAAAAGCTATAGGATCAGGTGCATGAGTCCCATGAACACTGCTAGGGTGTTTGTCCCACCAAATGGCATCACAAAGTACTCATAGTGACTATAGAGACATCGGAATGTCGTCTTTAGTATTTCCTCATCCCGTAATCAAAATTAGTGATAGCCTGACCTAAGTTCAACCTTAAAGAACCATCATTCCCCTATCAACTGATCAAAGAGGTCATCTATCCTCAATAGTGGATACTTCTTCTTCATGGTCATATGGTTCAAGTTTCGGTAGTTTGTACACAACCTCAAGCTCTCGTATGACTTCTTTGAAAAAAAAATCAGGGTTGCCTAGGGTGAAATAATGATTCTAGAAAAGCCCTTCCTCTACAAGTCCTCCAATTGCATCATCATCTCACAAAGCTCTATAGGATCCATTCGATATGTTGTCACATATATCAGTGTTATACTGGGGTGTAGATCAATGTAGAAGTCTCTCTCTCAATGGTAAGTTAAACCTGGAACATCCTCAGGAAAGATGTCCTCATACTCCATCACCACTGTAGAAAACTGTGAACTAATAACATCCATTGCACGGAGGGTTATTCTTTCCAGGTGATGATTAATCGACTACACTCTCCTATGAACAATTCCATCTTGTGTTGTCCGGTTTTCTATTTCACTAACAAAGTAAAACCTAGTTTCATTACTATAGACACACTACATCCTTTTCCTAAAATAGTCAATCTAAGAATGGACTGTAGATAACCAGTCCATAGAAATAATTATGTCATAAGGCCTTGACACTGCTACCGAGAGATTCCAATAGAAACTCTCACCTCCAAGAGTTAGTTCATACTATTGGCACAAGTGTTTGATCACTAAGTCTTCTCCAGTAGGGGTATCCAAGTGTAAGGGTTGAGCCAAGGGATCCATCAGAATCTCTAAGTATCATACAAAGTATGTGGTAAGAAATAAATAACTAGAAACTATTTCTATTAGTATATTATATAAGGTAGAAAATAAACAGATCATACCTGGAATCATTCCTAGAGCCTCTGGTTCATAATCATTGACCACCTGCAGATTTCCCTTCCCCTTTCCTCCAACTCTATGAGTCATGTGTGGACCACATGGGGGTGGTGTTAGTAACAAGTCAAAGTGTCTAACACCTTCTACTTATCTCCCATCTCCTATTTTACATCTTCAATCATGTGGACATGTCTGTTCTTACCATTGTTTCTACCTCGATGGCCCATCCACAGTATCTTTGTCAGTTTTATGGCAGTTCAAACAATCTCATGGAAGATGTAATCTACCGCCACATGAGTAACACTACCTCTATTTGGGATGACTGGATCCACCTTGTGAGCCCAATAATATAGATCCTCTATCCTGGGACCTCCTCCTGAAACGTCTTGCACATCTAGGTCTCTGGGACTGATGTGGACTCCCTACTTCTGAGTTCTCTATTATTGTTTCCCACTACTGACCACCACTGGTTGTATCTGCTCATCCAAGAAACTATCAACCACCAAAGGCCACTCTAGTACCCCAAAATAGGTAGGAATTCATAGAGGGGTAAAAATGGAGTATATGTATTTATGTAGACCTCGCTCGAAGGTCTGAGCCCTGAATAACTGATTTTGAACTATATCCATTGAATATCTAGAGAGGTTGGTAAACCTCGATGAATACTAATCTATTGTTTTTATTCCCTTCCAGAGTTTCAGAAACTACTGGATACGTATATACCTCAATGTAGTTGGTGATAACTCCTCTATGAAAAGTTGATCAAACTCTGTCCATGAAAGATTCACCTCATTTTAAGAATGGGTCACTAAACCCCACCATCACCATGTTAAGCTGTGAAGAAGCCTCACTAATAGGGCCACCATATAATCTACTGGTGTCTTGACCAGATAGAAAACTTGGGTCACCACCTCAAGCTAGTCCTCATCCGCCTATGGGTTGGGCTTTCCTCAGAACCTAAGGGGTTTATTACTCTATAACTCATGAAGTGCACTCAGCATGTATGCCTCATTTGATGGTATTGTGGGTACCATGTGCTACTATATGGTTGGTGGTATAACTGGAACACCACCTTGAGGTAACACCTTGGGAACTGGTCTCTATATCAATGCCTCATTATTGAGGGGATCATCCTTGTGATCTTAATGCTGAATCCTATCTAGAATACATCGTGGAGGAATCCTGAAACAAAAAAGATGTATCACGGTCAATGAGTATATCTAGAGAGATTAATCAATAAGTATATTGAAACCACAACCCATTCCTTTATGATGCATATAACATTTTTCCCTATAAATAGTTTTCTCATCTACTAATTGAAAAGTAGGTGATCAGAGTTTGGGTGTATGGATACGTCAGCTTCTACACCAACACTAGAGTCCCTGGCCTAAAAGTGGGACTCGAAACACTTAACATTGTTTTCCTAAACCAATCTCACAGACTTTAGTCCTAAGATAGAACCGACTCCTCTGATACCACTCTATCATGACCCATCTCATTGGGCCCCATGTTGAAACTCCCCAATCCCACCTACAATAGTCCAGGTGATGGAGACTAGCGCTGAGTAGGCATATTACTGATATGGGAGGCCTTAACCTAGGTACATATACACACGCACACATATCCAAGACTATACAATGCTGAAATATAAAAACAACTGACAACCATGCATGCATACATCTAAATCACGTTACTAGAGTATGATTAGCATTAAAGGAAAGTAAATATATCCAAATATAGGCCCACTAAAAAGAGTCTAAAACACAAGTACAACTTAAAAGTAAGTACTAGGGACTATTGTAAAAAGCCACAGGAACACACCTCGGTCTGTCTAGTCTCACTAATAACCATCTAGACTTGGTATGTCTAAGATTTTGTCAAAAGTTCGATTGTCTGCACAAGACATGACACATGTGGGAAAAGACAGTGTAGGGTTGACTATAACAATACTCAGTAGAATACCCCAAAACCACATAGCATACAACAAAAAAGGAAAATACAATCAACTCTAAATAGGTATATGTCTGTAGCACATATAACAAGAATATCTAGATATACTCAACAATGACACACAAACCAAAGGTAAGTCACAACCATAGTATACTAGTCTAGGATTCCAGGTCAAAGATTCCAAAAATCACTTTTTTGGGAGAACAAACTTATGATCCTAGTAGCACTAATGGTATTTATCCAAGAGTTAGTGCTCATTGGGTCTCATCATTGGAAATACATGCCAAAGGTATGAAGAGAATATGATACACAGATGAGGATCAATGCCAAGGATATGGTGCGATACCAAAAATTTAATTTGGATTAAATCACTAAGTAAAGGATAAAAACCATTGTAGTGTTGTTCATGATGATACCAAGAACTCCACCTAGGTCACGAAGATGAATAGAGAATCTAACTCTGGGCCTCATATAGGGATTCCAATGAATCAATCCAAGAAGTCCTGCTGAAGGGATCGTAGTCCTAGGAGTATGAGATGATTCCATACTAACCCTCAGGGAAAGGATAAGGGGTATATACCCTAAAAAGTTATCTAGGATACAGAGGACAAGGGCTCTAAATCATGTATAAAAAATTACATGACATTAGAAGAGTTAAGCATTGTGTCCCTTGACCCTGGGTCATACCTGTGTAAACGGCTTGTGTCTCTTGTCTATGTCCATTTATAAGTACATAGAATATAGGATTTCCATGTATTCCAACCATGTTATAGTATATATCTTCAACACATGTACATGTTTTTGTGTACCAGTACATGGATTAGCCCGTGTACTTGGTCCAGGTTGTGTTTGTGTGGGGGAGTAAAAGGCGTGCTCCAACCAGTGTCAGTGTCCCCTCCAGGGTACATGCCAAATCACTAAGGAGGGGTCACACACCTGATGATAGGGTCACACACCATGTGATCCTTAACTCCTAACCTAAACCCTGTCAAATATAAAGTTATCCCCACACAACATGTATATCCTCATTACATGCTATGTAATGTTGGTTTTTTTATAAATCCATATCCGGCTCCACATGTCCTGGTTGTTGCTTTGGCCTTTGATTTGGTGATCGATTCACTATAAAAATAAATATTGAGCCTCATTGAGTCATTCTATCACTGAAATAATAAAATATGGGCCTTCTGCTTGTTCAGAAAATTTTATTGTTCATTGTTCTTCATTGTGTTCCTAAGAACATGAAAACTGGGTATCTACATCATTCGATTTGTTTTCATCTTTCTTTTCGCACCACCTTCATGTCATGATGATACCAGATCTATGATATTAGATCATTTTACTAAGAAATAGTTATGCAATTATCAATTGATTAGGATATTTCAAACCCCGGTCCAAACAAAGAACACCTATGGTGAACGAATAATCAGGGGAGAAGAGAACAAGAACAAATGAGAGGAACGAACCTCAATCAACGTTCATGTCGATATCAATTCATTTTTATGATAATAATAGTGAAGAAATCAACAATTCAGAGTAATTCTCCCAAAATAACCTTATAATAAACTCATCCCAAAAATACGCACAATCCATAGATCAATCCATTAGTCTATTGATTCGTATTCATCATATGAATCAAGAACTTGGAATGAAAAAAATCAAACAACCACCTTACCTTGATTCAGATCGATCACTGATGAATAAAATTTTTTCACCATAGTTATTAGTCATATCAATTGATTCTATTGTGTTTCAATAATTTATCCATGACCTCGTTGTCATTCGTCTGAGAGAAATCCTCCAACGTTCTCTCTAGAGGATCTCCAATAGTTCCAAGGTTATGTGACTAACCCTAACATTACTCTGTAATTGTCTATTTAAAGAAACTATAAATCAATTCATTGAAGAAAATGAAATAAAATAATTTATTTAATTATTTTATTTATTTTATTTATTTTACACTTGTGACAACTTTTCCACAAACAACCCACATCGGCTAAGGTTAGGTAGTGTAAAAATCACATTTTGAACCCAACAGTGCCCTTGGATTTCTGATCTGAGAACTCATTTATAATTTATTCCAATTTTTTAGTAAAACTATATATGTGTGTTGTTTTTAATATTTAATATATCTCAAACATTTATTTCAGGCACACCGGGTTATGGAATCGTACGCCGACTCAGGGTATGGTCTCAAAAATAATTCATACATTATCCAAAAATATCACAATCATGACACTATCACCAACCTGAAACACCTCTTATTATGGGCCTATTTCTTCTCATCAAGAAATATATAGTAACTATCACTTGACCCAAAATATTAAATCTAGGATCCTATGATGATAGTATAAAGAAAAAGTGAGGAGGTCATAACACACATGATATTAACTATAACCCTTACATGACATCAAGCATGCCTTTCCCACTCCCCAACACCATCCATGAGAATAACCTCTCTAACTAGAGGACAACCATGGGGGTTCCCATCACACATAAAACTTTTTTCAAGTTTTAATTGGTCCTAAACATCTTTAAAGTTAAAAACTATTTTCCAAGAAACACTTAGTGGTACCAATCGGGCCTTAGTGTGTGAAATCTAGAATCAATTTCAAGGAAAATTCCTTTCTTTCCAAAATCCATTTCCAAAACCAAGGTAATTGTCTCAATACATTTTTTACATTCCAAACATGACTTTAGATCACACTTTAAGGAAACACACTATGACACCTTATTTGGGAATCATTTGGAAACCATGAAAACGTTTAGAAAATATTTAGAAAACTAGAAATCATTTGAGGAAGAAAAGTTTTTAGAAAAATGGATATCCTATGTAATTCCAATTTATATTAATGATCACATCAATTTGTGCACCCTGTGAATATATGGATATGACCATATTCATCAAAATATATTTTGACACCCATATGAATGTCAAGGTTCTATCAAAATAACACATAGAATCATCATATCTAAGCATAAGAGTCATCACATAAGCACCAAACCATAATGAGGCCAAAACCATTAAAATCACAAGCCCACAAGTACCTCAATTTTATCAAAACTCTAATATGGAAAAAACAACACTTTTAAACACCCGAATCCATTTAAAAGGTCAATTGGAATTTTATCAAACACTGACCATACATATAATTTTATACATATAATCATAACTATAAAAATTCTTATAAAACCCCAATTTTCCATCAAAACACCAACATGGAAAGCAATAAAAAATAATTATAACAAACAAAAAGAAAGAATAATACATTTAAAATTCATTTATGAAAGCTCAAGCATCACATGGAATGTTTCAGAAAGGAAATAGATGAAAACACCAACCTTAATAGTGTACGGACATGATAAAACTCCAAACATAGGATTTCACAATCCCCTCCCCACAAAGATACCAAAATGAGGGGATACATATGGTGACTTCTCAATTCTCACCTTCAGTAGTCCCTAGTTTGGTGACTACCACTAAGGGTATAATAAACATGCATATGAGAGGTATTTCCTTCTAATAGAAACATGCAGAATATAGAGATAAGATAGATACAATAATAAAACCTTCTCAAATATATATATATATAAAGGAAACCCAGGTGAAAACATGAAATTCCATACTATAATAAACAACTGAAAAGAAAACTAAAAATATCCAAAGAGGTAAAGATGGCAGCGACCACAAATCCCAAACAGCTTCTGTTAATACTCTGAGCTAGTAATATCCATCTTGATCACCAAACTACTCCATATAAGCTAAAAAATCAGTTCATATATATGTAGGGTGAACATAAAAATATACTCAGTAGGATCCTCCTCAGAGCCTCTCATGTGAAAGATAAAGAAATCATGTTAAATCATAGTGAACAACAGTGAAACTAACTTGTCACCTAAATAGTTATACTAAGTTCCCAACCTCACCATGGATAAATCTCACCAAGCATCTCATATAAGAGATCATAAAATATAATAATTAAACATCAAGGGTACCTCGCTCCTACTTACCCACTAGTTTTACACTTTTAACAAACATCACATGTCCTAATCCATCTCTCTCTAAAATTAATCCGACCTGAAAACACCTGGTCAAGGCATCACAACAAGCATCTTATGAATCACATAACCACATCATATCATCCAAAAATATATATAGTAACCTATTAGTTTTCAGGAGCCACCATATCCTATATGATGTATATAAAACATTGGGTATTATACCTCAATACATTATAGCCTATACATCGAGTAAGTACCTCAAGCCATCATAGTCTATACACGTCATATTTATAATAATCCTTTGGATACTATATCTGGAAATACATGTGTGTGAAATAACCACAATAAATCACAATCCTCTACACACATATATGGTAAAGCTAACCATTATACATATCAACACATATAACTACTAAGAGAAGAGAGTAGGGCTAGAGGGTGTAGTTAGTCATCCATCCTCCCTCTTGGATGTTAGAGAAAACACTCTCCCATAGTCCACTGGGTGTCAATTTCCATAATCGACATGGGTGGGGAAGTGTATGAAATCAAGTAATATACATGATATAATATATCTCACAACCAAAATTTGGGAATAACCTAGTCTTAGACTCAACTGTAGATAACATCGCTCAAACTCCTGAATGTCACTACTAAGACTAGATATCCTATAAGAACACAAGCATTTAAAATAGCTACATTACTTATTTCCCTTTTAATATCTTCCTTCCATTAATTAATTCATTATCCATTAATTAACCATTCACATTATTACACAGTTCATTATATTAATTATCATAGTAAATTCCATGCCCTACAATCATAACCCAAACCAAGTACATGGTTTATCAAGATTAACATTTTTTAAGCATTTTCATTCCATCAACACCAACCCCACGGGTTAAGAATTACTTATTCGTTATTATAATTATTCCATATCTAGATACTATATGAAAATAATATTATGCTACCACCAAGAGGAAATTTTCAACCAAGCACCTCTATATTCCTTAAGTAGTGAAGAAACAAATTCATATAAAATAAGAAACTCAGTCATTAGCCATTAAATAGATTCATAAGTTAGCATACTAGCTCTCAGCATCTCATCAATGGGTAAGCCCATATTTAACTTGTTCTACCACCTATGGTTCTATCCCAGACACCCACATATATATACCAATGCATCTCACCATCATAGGTGTCAACTGCTACAACATCATCTAGGCCTCCCTTCTCACATGTCATGTCATCTATCCCAGGCTCAGTCATACCAAGATCACATCACATCTAGGACTCTCTGGCTCGTATCATATCATCCATCCCAGGATCAACTATATTAGTCTCACATCACATCTGGACATCCCTAACATATATCACATATTCCATCCCAGGCTCAACCATATCAATCTCATATCAAAAGGCTCGTATCTAGATCATATCACAAAATCAACAGGAACAAGCAAGAAATCAGTAGGTAAACTGGTCCCTCAAATAAGGTATTCAGCCTTCACATAAGAATGAGCTCTCATAGGTCCAAAATAATGAATTTTTCCTTCTCAAGAAAATATTAAACTCAGGAACTAACAACTATCATTGTTTAAAAACCTATTCTTATTCCATCTTGAATTAACTGATTCATTATTTATGGGTTCTAACTAGGATAAACTTAAGGAATTAGGCACAACTTTCATCTGAGTAGGCTCAGATGAGGATTCATAGTAGGTAAATTCACCTAAGTAGAGCTAACAGATTTAGAATAATGAGAGGATATGGAAATTTCCATCATGACCATACTTTGCATGCATGGGAAGCCAAACTGAACATCCATGCAAATTTGGAGAGATGACATCATGATGTAAACATTGGGGAGGGGCAGTTTCAAGTATTTATAGTATGTATGAATTCCTCTAAGACCTTTAGCTCATGTAATGTTACAAATCCTATGGGCCATGTAAGGGTTCCCCTTAAAACCTTAAAAGGGGGATTATCAAAAATGAATAAAAAAAGAAGGCCTTTGGGCCATTCGGGTAAGGAATCAAGCTATATCAATCTATCAAAGGAAAAACATACTCTTAGAATTTATTCTAGTTTCAAAAAACCTAGAGAAAACCATTCTCAATTATGATGACTTTTAATCATTATCAATAGGTATTCTCATTGTTTAGGTTCACTAACCAATTCAATTAAACATACATACTTGCATCAATTTGATCAACATCAAGTTATAATAACCACTAGATTACAAACATACCTCTTATTTAATTATTATTAATCCAATTAATTATCAATTAATTCCATATTTACTTTATTTACCAATTTCAACATACTTTTCCAAGCATAATAATGTGCTAAAAAATCATAACATAGATATCACACTATCTAGAAAATCAAGATGAAACCTGTTATTATGGTACAAAGAAACAACATCTCCAACATGAAATCACAAAAAAAATCTTTAATCCAGTTCAATATTTATTATTTTAATTCCATTTACATAAAAAGGTCTAAATCATGATCAATTTATTATTTCATGTAAAAGTTAAGAGAAGCAATGAATCCCCTACCTCAAAATCCATAAACATTATTCACACGAGAACATCCCATGTTGTGGATATCAAATCACCTCTCTCTAAGAACTGCATCCATCCAAGTATATCATGGCACAAACACACCAAAAAACAACCAAAAAAATCCATTAGAAACATGATAGATGATCCTACATCATATGGAGAGAAGAAAAGGGAGGAATCCAATACCGTGTGAGTAATTAACTTTAAGAAATAGAGTTAAAACTCACCTTGGAACACCATGGATCAAAGATGGAAGGACAAGGATGGATTCTCTTTTAAGGGATGTCAAAAATAAAAAGTGAGGCACTAATGGAAATTGGAAATTGAGAGAGAGGGGTAGGGTTTTAGAAACACCTAAGAAGCTACACCCCTTTAAAGATGCATTGTATAGGGTATTTATATGGCGTTATTACTTACATGTTTTGTAAATGTCAGGTTTCATCTCTCTCCAAAAAACACATCACCTCTGATCATTTAATCCCGATTAAATACACATTGTGTATCACTCCATGAACTGAAAATAACAAGTATTGAAACTCAAGTACATGGTGTGTATGAATTACATAGTGTGTAATTTCCATGTTTCTATCATTTCATAGTCAAACCACTCCTAACTCACTCCAAGTATCCTTTTAGCACCATGATCATTGGGAACATACAAAGGGTTGGAGTACATATATCTAGGCCCTTACATTAGATACCTCTCAAATAGATCTCATCCTTGAGAATCCAAAACTGAACTAGAGAGAAAATGAAAATGGGTCATCTGAATAGCCACCCTGTGAGATACCTCTCAAATAACTCACTATATTAGAAGCTTAACCACCTCACTCAGAGGAAAAAAGTAAAAACCCATGAAAATACAAAAACCAACTCCTAAAAACTCTCCCAGAGGATATACCTCTCAAATGAGAGTAAATTCACAATAAGAAACAAGAGAAAACAACCTCATAACTAGAAAGGTCAACATCCATAAGAGAACAATGTTATAAGGGAAGAGAAAAGCATCAAAAATCTTGGGGTACTGAGTATATATTTGTGACTCACATTCCTAGGTACTCTACTCTACAGCACCATGTTTTCATAAAATAAAAACCAAGGGAATAGTACAGCCATGAAACACTTTCTCTAGACTGTTCTGGATCTCCATAGGCTACTCCTTGAAGGTCTCATCATCGTCAACATTGATCTATACCCAATAGATGACCTTGGATTCATAAATAAGATAATAAAGGATTTGTGACACATGAAAAACATTGTGTATCTGGCTTATCTATGGTGAAAGTGCTATATGATACACCAGGGATCCAATATGATCCAACACCTTGAAAGGCCCAAAAAATATAGGAGAAAGCATACTCCCACAAACAAACCTTCACTACCCATGGTGAGGAGTCACCTTCAGAAATACATGATCTACAGCATCAAACTCTAGAGGTCTCCTCCTATGATCAGCATAGGATTTTTTATGACCTTGTGTTTCCTTCATACTCTTACTAATTACTTAAACAGTCTCTGTTATATTCTATACCAGTTTAGGCCCAATAATTATTGCCTCTCTGACCCCATTCTAGAACAATGGAGAACTGCAAGGCTGGTCATACAAATCTTTAAATGGTTTCATTCCAATGGTGGGTTGGATACTATTATTGTGTGAAAACTTAACCAAGGGTGGGTGAATCATCCTCAAACCTGCAAAATCCATGATGTAAGAGTGCAACATTTCTTCAAGAGTTTGTATGGTTCGCTCTGTTTGATCATCCATTTATGGATAAAAATATGTTCTAAGGAATAATTGATATCCAAAAGAATCTTGGTGACCTCTCAACACCTTGTAGGTAAAATGAGGATCTTAATCAGAAATTATTATCCTTGGGACTACATGGAGTTACACCACCTCCTCTAGATAATACTTCAACAAAACCTCCATTGAGCTCGACTCCATGATCACTATAAAGTGGGATAATTTCATAAAGAAATACACTATCACCCTTATAGAATCATAACCTCATTGATCTAAAGGTAAATTAGTAACTAAGTCTATTGATATGTCATCCCACTTCCACTGGGGAACATCTAATGGTTGGAGCATACCATAGGGAACATAGTGTCTGGCCTTCACCTTATGGAAGACCAAGAATCAAGAAATAAACTTTTCAATAGAACGATTTAACCCAGGCCACCAAAACTGACCTATCAATGCCTGGTACATCTTTTTCACGCTAGGATGTACTACCAAATGTGAACTATGGAACTCACAAGGAACTATCTCACACATCATCTAAGGAACAAAGATCCTTACCTAGAACAACACATAGTGTTTTCCATCCTCAAACCAACCATTATGGGAATCACAAAAAAATAACTCAGTCTCTCCATACCTCCGCCTCAAAATCCCCTAATTGGAAATCCTCCACCTGATGCACCCAATATGACTACACTATCGTCTGGAGAAGACAAAATCTTCCCCCAACCTCCCCTATATCAATATGCATCACAGATAGTTCTTCTATCACTCTCCTAGAATCTCCATATTCATGCACAGGATCACTACATGACTTCCTACTCAGCACATCAGCCACAATATTTCACTTTCCCGACATAAATAAAATATAAAAGTCATAATCCTACAATAATTCCATCCACTAACACTAACACAAGTTCATTTCATACTGGGATAAGACGTACCTTGGGATCTTATGATTGGTAAAAACCAAAAAACACTCACTGATGAGGTAATGCCTCCATAAATTCAAAGAAAACACCACTTATGCCAACTCAAGATCATGGGTGGAATAGTTATGCTCATGGTAATGTAACTAACGAGACTCATAAGAAACAACTTATCTCTACTACATTGGAATGCATCCCAATCCAATATGTGAATCATTAAAGAAAACCTCAAAGTAAACTTATTCTAATAGAAAACAAAGGACTTGATCACTGACTAACTTCTCCTTTAGGTACTTAAAAGCTACCCAACACTATTTAATTCACAAGAACACCTGATCATTTATGGTTAAAGATTTTAGATGAGTTTCAACCTAAGACAAGTTGGCTACGAACATCCTGTAATAGCTTGCAAGACCTAGGAAACTTTGTGACTCTACCACTGTCTTGGGGGATTCCCAACACACAACTACCTATATCATCAAAGGATCCATAAATACTTACTACTGGAACACAACATGACCTAAGAAATATACTTCACAATCCATAAATCACTCTTTAATATATTCTCAGACAATTTATCAAGATGAAGAACTCCCAAAATAGAACGTGGATGCTCTGTATGCTCCTCATTAGATGCAGAGTTCACAAGTATTTCATCGATGAAAATAACCATGAACTTATCTAGGAACTCTATAAACAATACATTCATTAAACCCATGAACACAGATGGAGAATTAATCACACCGAATAGTATCACAATGAACTTGTAATTCCCATGATGAAAAAAAAAAGTTGTCTTCATAATATCCTCATCTTTCACTTTCATCTAATATTATCTTATTTGAAAATCGATATTAGAGAACCAAATCGCACCCTTTATCTGATCAAATAAATCATCAATCTATGAAAGAGGATAAAGGTTCTTCACTATCACTTGGTTCAAGTGACGATAATGATATAAAGCTGAAAACTTCCATTAGACTTCTTTATAAAAAACTGGTGGATCCCTAGGTGACACACTTGTCTGAAAACAACCCCACTAAAAAAATCATCAAGTTGTACTAACAACTCTCTCAACTCATAGGGAACCATCCTATATGAATACATCAAGATAGGATACATGTTTAGTTATAGAATGATCCTATACTCGATCTCCCATCGAGGGGGTAACATTATAACCTCCTCTAGAAAGACATAAAGGTACTCTTCCACAACACTAGTAAACACCAATTGTTGAACCTATGAAGAAATCAGCATCAGATCAATCATCAAAGATGACAATGATGGAACATACCTCTGACCCATTTGTGGGTCTCCCATTCCAACAAACTCTATTGGATCTTCATCAGTATCATAGAAAAAAACCTACCACCTAAATAAATCCACAATATCCTAGACCAAATATAACCAATCCATGATGAGGATGAATTCATATGGTTATCTATGTAAACATTGGAAATATCTCCAAGAGTGGTTCTTCCCCAACACTGGCTCACAGTCTTTGCATACATCATACAATTCATATCAACCTCCAACTAGAATAGTAAACACCAAGGGAACTAGAATCATCTATACCTCATTTCCCAAATCATGTAATATGGTAGGTGATATAAGTGCATCGCTCCTAAATCAAATAAAGAATCTACCCATGTAGGAAACAAGCAAGGAGTGTCTAGAATGATTTATGGCTCACCTGGTGCTAGAAATTCTAAAGCATGAAGCTAACCAAAACCTAATCCATGACCTCTTTAACCTTGATGAAGAACGCCTCCACAGTCATGATATTATCTATAAGGATGAGGAACATCTCAGGGTTGAATTCTACCTACCCTATCTCCACTCTGCAGATCCCAAACTGGATCACCCTACTACTGCTTCCTCAGCTAAAACAACCTCAATGGAGGAACCTAAAGTGGAACACCTATAATGTAATGATTGTTCAGAAATTTCAGGCACTCTCTCCACTGATGACCTCATCCTTGACAAGAAATACATGAGTCTGATATCCTGGAATAAGTATGAGAGTCTCTTCCCCTAGATAAATGAGATGATGAAGGCAAGGACCTACCCCCAGCTAACTAAAAACTATTCTATCCTGACAACTGAGAACCCCAGACCAAATCTATTCTTTATGAGTAATCCTGAAGACTCTCCTCTTGTAATGACCCGGTTCTAGATAGTTTCCTATTGATAACCTATTCTCTTACCAGTACCTCAAGATACATCTTCAACATAAATGGATGGCTTGGAGTGGGATATCTAGATGAAAATCCTCCTCAAAGTTCCTCTCCATGGCCTCCTCATCAAAAAATAGTTTTGAAGCATATCATAAAAGGGTTATAAAATGGATCCCAAACTCTCAAACACTAGAGCTCCCCTGCCAAATGGAATGTAGATCCTAGTGATTGTCTTCCCTAATGGACAAATAAAGAAACTTTTCTCGAAACTAGTCTCGAAACTTCTCCCATGAGACTATCGAATCCTAGTAATACCTGAGGAATAAGAACCACCACTGCCTCACTACTTCATGTCGCATCGTCACAGCCAAGAAAACCCAATGCTTACTATGATCACTGATAGAACTAAAATCTATCTCAACCTCCTATAACAAGTCTTGTAACACCCCAAGATTTCATAGTACGTTATTCAATAACTTGCACTACACGCAACACCGAGTTCAAGCGCACCACGACTTACCAAACTAACCGTTCAAAAGAGGTTATGAATAACTAAATTTTGAACTTTATATAATCCATATTATGAGTTTCTTATACATAATTAAAAAAACAAATTCATTTTTTTAGATAAAAGATGTATTTTTTAAAAAAATTCAATTTTACCACCTTTTAATGGAAAACCCTTTTTAAATCCAATATTTGAAACTTTTATATATTCAATTTTACAAAATAAACTTCTTCTTTAGAATCGGGACATAATAATTTACTTTAAATAAATTTTTGGTGTTTTTTTGATAACTTTCATATTTGGGTGAATAGTTTAAAATACTATATTTTAACTGAAAACAACTTTTCTAATCAAAATAATTTGTAGTGTTAAATTAAAAATTTTAATGGTTTGGAAGTATAAATAGATTATATTTTTACCATTTTATCCAATATTATTCATTGGAAATAATTTCACTTTGAAATTTAATATAAACAAATATCAATCTTTTGTTAGTTATTATTTCTTAAAAACATGCTTTTTGGTTTTGAAAACAGGAATTAATTTTAAATTAATAAATGAAAGTTCTATGTTTTTAATTTGGTAAAATAGAATTAATTTTTGAATTCAAAATATCAAAATTATCTTAGGGTGAAATTTTGGCATTTATCTGAAAACTTCCACTTTTTGATGAATAGTGAAAACACTAAGTTATTAGTTAAAATTGACTTTTTATTTAAATAATTATTTATTTTATTTAAATTTATTTTAGATAAAAATAGATACATAATACCTATATAAGTTCAATATAATTCATTGGAGTCATTTTATAATAAGTTTAGATATATAAAAAAAAATTTGAACTTTTTACCGTCTTTTACCCACCTCCTAGGAGAATTTGCAAATTTGCATAAAACTTAATTTTACCATTTCTGTGAGTAGAATTTAAAAAATATGAGAGACATGGTTAACCTCATTAAGTAAAATTTGGTTCAAAAAGATGAAAATATTTTTTGTTGAATAGTAACTTTTTGACTTTTATTTACCGCGGTTAAAGGTAAATAGGGTAATTCAAGGTAAAAATAATATTATAATAATAAAAAATTACCTTAACACTTGTCTTAACCTTATTGGACGAGTCATGGCCATCCATTTAAATCCTTGGGTCGATTTTGGGATCCCATGGAGCCACTTATGAATGATAATGACACTTTATTTTAATTAACTTAAAGTAAAGGCAAAAATGACATAAACAAATATCTTTTAGTAAATCAATTTTTATATGGGGTTATATAAGTAATATTTTCAACTATAAATATTAATTGGAAAGATAAAGATATTTACTACATAATGGTATTTTATTTATATTTTTTAGACATTAAAAAAGTTGATTTATATATGACACAATGATGATGCAGTAATTACCTTATTAATGAAATATTAAAATAATTGATATTATAAATATCCAAATAAATGTAATTTGATACTTTTTATGAATTCCACTAATTTTATAGGTTAATATGACATTTTAGGGTTGATTAAATGAATTTTTTCGAAGTAATAATGCTGTTATGAATTAAAAAAACAAAATAGAAAATAGTGTCAAAATTGACATAAAAGAGTTTTTAAAACAAATATTGTATTATTAATTGATATTCTATTCATAAAAATCTAAGGTTATTCCAAAGGTCTTAAATAATATTATATATGTCATTAATTAACCACTTGATTTTCTCTTGTATGTTTATATTATGTTTATTAACCATATAATATAAAAATACAAAGAGACATGGTAAATGTCAAACTATTTAACTAAGAGTTAAATCTAAAAGATAATGTTAATATAGTGACCCAAACCTGTCTAAAACCTATTGGTTTAAAGGTTTTAGACCCATAACCACCTTATCATTCGAATAATTTATTTTTGATCCATTAGAAACCGAAAATTATTTTATTATAAAATAATATTTCTATCTTTTCCTAAGGTGCCCCTCACCCCTCTTATAAAAGGGAACTTCCCCTTCTCTCTAATTCACACCTTCAAAGACATTTGGCTCAGAAAAACCCTTTCAAAATACCCTATCAACTATCCTACCTTAATCCTAGAGTCCTTAATTTAGTCAAAAATCCAACCTATGGAGCCCTTTTGATCAAATCAAAAGGAAGAACCCAAAGAAGAGGTAAATATTTCATCACCTCTTTCAAGTTCTTTTCTTCTTCCACTTATTCTTTCCTTGTTGTTTCCATTCTAAAATAATAAATCTAGTATCATTTATATAATTTGATGTTATTATAAATATGTTACAACCATATTCATTATTCTATCCATCCTGTTAATGACATGTCACCATACGTGCGTACGTACGGCTTACTGTCTCAACGTCGTGGTGTAGTTGTTATTCAATACATTATTATTTGGATGGGTATAATAATGATGTATAATTGATTTAAATAACAAATATAACATATTAATTATTATGTATATATAATATATTATCCAATTATATATGATTTTAATATCAATAGAATGATATTGTTGCTCATGCATACGTACGGATTACTGTCTCCACGACGCGATTAGATTCATTTCCATGTTCACCATTCAACGATGATTATAAAAATATATATTATTAATAAGTATGTAATATATGACATAATAATTCTACTTGGGATAAATATATATATATTTATGTATGTATGTATGTACTTACATATATCTTATTCACTTACTTCTGTTCAATGCGATGTGAAAACAGAAACAGCGTTTATGCGTACGTACGGCCTACCGTCTCCATAAACGGTACCTTCCATTTCATATATAAATCTATTATAAATATTTATATTCTAAATATATATGATATATAAATCAAGTTTTATATTCTGGAATCATTTAAATCATTATCTAAATGATACGATCTAGAATAATAAGTTAAAACACATACGATAAAGAAAGCGATTATTACCCAAAATGTTAATTTAACATGGAAATCATTATTAAATGGGTAGTATAAAGTCCTAAATGAATAATGTATGATATGATAAATATTACTATGGTTATGTTATAATTTAATAACATACTATAGTCATTATATAAGAGGTTAAACATACCCTCGACTAAAGGAAAGTGCAAGGTAAGGGTTAATTTCACAATCTCTTTATTATCTGAGATTGTTTTTACGTAAGTATCTACTGGGACATATTTATTATCCATGTCTATGTTTCATGAAAGAGTTTTCAAAAGGTATTCTAATAAGGTTATTTTTTACTAAAACATCATTTTAAATGTTTTAAATATTTATTCTTCTAAATCATTCTCATTAATGTCCATGTTTTCAAAATGGTTTTTAAGGATTTATCTATATAGACATGAATGTTTTAAAAATTTCAATTCCCTTCAAAAGTTTCAAAGTGGTATGGGAAACTTTGATTCAAAAATATCTTTAAATTTCTTCCTTTCTAAATTATGTGACTTTTAAATGTTTTCATGAAAAAGGGATATTTCTCTCAGAGAGTTTTACAAATCATTTTCATCTATGTCAAAATCCTTTGATGGATTTTAAACTTGTTTGAATTTGATTTATTAAGATACAAATATTCCCTATTGTATTGAAGGTTTTGTGATATTTTTGACTATAGATGTGTTATTTTATACCATTCATGGTTTATGGTTAAAGTATTGACATTTCGTATGCTAGTTTTACTATGAATGTTTATGTTATGTGTAACATCCCAGGTAAATAAAGAATATGAAATTTTCACATTTATTAAATAAAATGTTAATATTACTTTAAATGGAATTCTATGTTTGATGGCATACCGAATACGCAACAACAAGTTTCTTTGAAATCTTACGTTGCACACTAATAATATAATATTATTATTTTAAATGGTAGTTAACATAACTAACTAAAAAATGATTATATATGTTTGTTAAATATTTTAAAAATTTCCCAATAAATTATATAGGATTAAAATGCGAATGAATCCAATTTTATGCATAAATATTCTAATATTCTTTAAAAGGTCGATTAACCACCTTTTGATGGAAAACCCTTTTTAAATCTACTTTTTGACAATTTTATATGTTATATTTGAAAAAATAAAATCCTTCTTTAGAAAGAGGACATAAAAATTTACTTTATGTAAATTTTCTGTTATTTTTCAGATAAAGTTCATTTTTTTAATGAATAGTGAAAATGTTGTATTTTAATTCAAAAGCTCATTTTAATCTAATTTATTTATATGGCTATATTATCTTTTTAATTAGTTTTAAAGTGTAATTATAATATATTTTTACCATTTAATTCAATGGTGGTCATTGGAATTAATTTCACTTTGAAATTGGACATAAACAAGTGTCAATCTTTTGATGGATATTGTTTCTTAAAAACACGCTATTTGTTTTGACAACGGGAATTATTTTTAAATTAATTACTACAATTTCTGTGTTTGGAATTTTGTAAAATGGATTCCATATTTGGAATCATGATTTCCAAATTATGTAATTAAGATTCTTTTGTTTTTGGACATTATGAATAGTAAAGACGGCAATTATCTTTAATTATCGTGATTAATTAGTAATCAGGTAGTTAAGGGTAATAAAATAATATCATAATAATATAAAATTACCCCAACATGTTTCCAAATCCTCTTGTTTGATTAATTTCTGACCATGGAAAGCTTTTTACCAAACTTGATGGCTCATGGAGTCACGTGGGTGTGATAGTGACATTTATGACATTATTTTTTTAAAAAGAAGAGAAATATAACAAAGGTTTGTATATCCTAAGTAAAACAGTTTTAATTTTGTTTATATAAATGATCTATTAGACTATAAATATTCATTGGAGAGATAATAATATTTACTACATCATGGTATTTTTTTTAATATTTAGACATTAAATAAATAAATTTATTTATGACACCATGATGATGCAGTGATTACCTCATTAATGAACGATTTAAATAAAATGAAAAGATAAGGTAAAATATAAGACTTACACTTGTCTAAAACCTATTGTATGGGTGTATTTCGAACCCTTATCACATTATCCTCAAAATATATCATTTTGGGACCTTTAAAATCCAAAAATCATTTTATAATAAAGTAACAATTCAAGACTTTCAAAAAGTGACCCTCCTCCCTCTTATAAAAGGCCCCCACCTCTACCCCCTTACCGACACCTCTCAAGCCCTTGGATCGTCTAACCTATTCTCATATAATCTCTACACATCTCTATATTACTCCTAGAAGCCTCAATTTGGGCATAATTCTTTCCAAGGAAGCCTTTGGCTCAAATCAAAAAGAGTTACCCGATTTAGAGGTAATGTCTTCTCTCGAGTTTCTTTATTTTATTTTCCTTCTTCACTCACCACTATCTTATTATTATTTGATCCCATAATAACACCAATATCCTAAAAATACTAGGATGTTTTTATGATAAGTATTCTACCTACACTTACACACACCTCCGTCTAATGGTTAAAGAACATACTATTTTTGTGGGTGGCGAATTACTGCCTCACGAAACGATGATTGTTCAATCTTCTTTCAACACCTCTCATAGTGGAAATTATGATGGAACTATATTTATATATGATATATATTATATTTATGTCCTCTAAATTCTTCTGTATTTTATATTTAAAACATACCTTTATGCTTTGCATGTTGTGAAAATGCGATAATTTCATATGAGGAAGTGTGGACAACCGCCCCCTCAAGTGATGTGACTCGTTCATGCCAAACATGGAATTTATAAATAATGAAATTAATGAAATTATTTTACCTATATAACATATATATTATACTATATTTATAATATATCTATGTCTAATTTAGTTTTAAATTCCATTAATATGACAAAAAATGAAAGTAGCGTTCATGCGTACGTACGGCCTACCGTCTCCATGAATGATACATTTCATTTCTTATCTCAAAACATTATGGAATATTATTGAATACATATATACTGGGTATATATGATATTTAAATCATTAAAACCATTCCAGATATGATGTACTTATAAATACATGTACAATTCTCTTCAAACAAGTTCATTGTTGACTGATGTACTGAAAATCGACAAAACGTATGATATGAACTCACATAATTAACTAATTATTATAACATGATAATATGTGATATCAATTTAATAATAAAATTTAAATTAATTCCTTAAAAAATTATAAATTGACCAAAGTTTATTATTCAGTAATATAAAGAAACGAACAAGACAAGTCGGACTTGAGGTAAGGGGATTTCTTATCTCACTTTTAATTCCTTGAGATTTCCATTGTTCGCCAATTATTTATTTCATGTGGTGTATTGTGTACTTAAATTTGATATATATTATCATGATTATATTTATATTCATGGTATTATGTGATTCATTTGGTTCTTATTATCTTTTGGTCATATGACTTGAGTAAGGGGGTTTTATATCACTGTTTATTCCCGTGAGATTCATGTTATATTTTCCACAATTTCCTTTTGATTGGTGTATGTACTACCCATTATTCTAATCTTTGTGTAATATAATTTATTTTATGGTTATTTACATCAACATTGTATAGTCATTCTTTCATGGGGTGTACTTTTCAAAAGTTACCCAAATCGGTATGGGAACCTTTCACACTCCTCTTTTTAAAAGACTTCTTTTTGTTAGGTATTTTAATTTACATATTATTATGTTGGTATATCTTCTTATATATCCTTATTTCTGTAAATTTTATGTCCAAGTGATGATATACCCTTTTTATCACTCATCAACTCATTTTTTGAATTTTAAAGTGACGTTGTTAGGCTGTCGAATTTCTGTAAGGGAACTTTTTAACCCAATTTCAATTATTTGGGTTAAACTTCTACTTCTTGATTATGTAATAATATGAATATGTTTGGATGACCTCTGATTGTTTTACACTTAATATCCACTTATATTGGGTGTATTTATATTTTTCACACATAATTATGTAATTGACTTATCCTTGATCTAGGATACCCTTTTTATATGGGACTTCATCTCAATCTTCTTTCATTGAGGCATCTTTTGATTTCTACATGACTTTATTTTATACGGTGTATAAAACCCTTTTAAATTTTCATTTCATTCAAAGGTAATATTTTCTCTATGAATCGTTTTACTAAACGAAAAAAAGTAATGTTTCTTTTTTAACGTAAGCGGTGACAACGAACTTTTCCACCGTCGTGAATATTATTTGATCTATGGATTCCTTAACAAGCCATAATGTTTTTAAAATAAAAATAAATACCATATACTCTTTTTATGTATTTTGGTATTGAAAATGGTTTTTAGAATGGATTTATTATTTCAATATCATAAAATGCTATATTGTTATTGCAATGTGGGAACGTTATCTTTCTTTTATACTTAAGTTATGTGTTATGATTATGTTATGGTTCTTGGCCATTGTTACGTATACTGGTGGTTCCATGATAAACCTTGGGTGGGTGAGCCCGAGATAGCTCTCAAATTCATTGGGTAACGTGACGGAGGTAAACGTTAATGTTTCTCCTAAGAGATTTTGGGAATATATTGTGATGGGTATTCCAAATTTGACTCCCTATGTAGCTGTGATAGCTATAATGTAAGTATGTTATGTATGCCTTAAGTTACCTTTATGATTTATGATTTCTATGTATATTTCACAAATCTTATGATTTCATGAGGTATGTTAAAAATCTTATGTTATGTATATATTGATGATTTAATTTTTTTCTTTCCTTGTTTTATAACCCTTACTGATCTTTTTATGCTCATCCCAAGTTTTTGAAATGTTTTACACAGGACTTAAAGAGGAATAGGGTCAAGGATGGGATCATGGAAAGAGGTGATATCTAAAACATGGAACTAGATATGTTTCTTGTTAAGAGTTTTTATTTCATAAAAAAATGGAAACTGAGTAGAAATGTCTACTTTTTAATCTTTAGAAATGTAATAGTTATGTCCTAATTATCTAAAACTCTAAACCTGAAAAGATCCTCAATGTGAATTATTCATTTAATTCAAGATTATTTAATGTTTTAATTTCGGGTCCTTATAGTTGGTATCAGAGGTTGGTTTAGATAACTTTATAGGTTAGGGTATTCTTTAAGCAAAAGTGACATTACCATAATGGTTAGGATTTTAGAAAGAGTCATAGTTATTTTTATAAAGTTAATGAGTTTAATATAACATGAATAAGTATATCTTAGTATTTACCCTCCTATAAGATATTATATGATGATTTTACTGATATAAAAACAGTGAACTTTTTGGTTTTAGTAAATGGTTGGATCTAGTAGGCATAAAAGTAACAGTGGATGTGAAGAAAATTGTGATGGTTTTCTGAACGAGCAGCTGAATGATATGGGAGCTACAATGATAACTCTTGTGGTTATTCTCAACCAACTATCTAGAGTCGCGATTGACCACCTGAACCTTAGTGATTTTTATAAGGCATCATATATGCGAGAAACAAATCTCTATGGAAGTTTAGGTAATGATCATAAAGTTAAGAAGGTTCAAAAACCTATGTGTCAAATATATGGAAAGAAACACATAGGAAAATGTTTCAAAGGGACAGAAAGATGATATAGATGTGGAAATGAAGGCCATAAAGTAAGAACCTTCCATGGAAAAAGGAAGCATCTAGTTGAATCTAGGAAAGGGAAAGAAGTTCTTTCTGTAGGATCAATTGAATGTTTTAAATGTGGTGTGCATGGTCATTATGCAAACACATTCCCTACGAAGAAGTTTCGGGAATGGGATCACCAGGATCATAAAAATATTCTTTTACCAATACCTAATGCCTTTCTGGTTGAGGATGAAGAAACTGACAATGACCAATGAAAGGTTTGGATTATTTCTTAACATATGTTTTCCTATTGTTTAATCTTAGGATATGATTCATGATTTTTTTTGTAGGAAATAAGTATTTCAGAATAAGTTGGAAAGGAATGGTTAATGGATCATGAAGAATGTTTAATGAGTAAGAAGTCAACATATAAGGGATTCAAGAGTTATGGTATATTTTAGGATGGTGGAATTCTTAAAAGTATTAAGTCTCTTTTGATGATGAGATTACATTAGAAGACTTTTTATAGTATGTGTAACCCTGATGTTTGATTTATGAAAATTTTATTCAAGGAATAATTATCTTTTCTTGTGTGGATATAGTTATAAAGAACTATTTTGGTTTATATGATCCTTGAATTTGAGGTAATTACCAGTTAATACATTTTGGGATGCAAAACGAAAGTTATTAGATAACCTTTGTGGTTAAAATATGTTATGGTTATTTTTGATGAATTTATCTCTTTTTGGGAATGTTATAAAATTATGTATTTTTTGAAAAGGGACAACACGCAAACCGTGTGACAACCTGTCGCGTCGGATGAAGCTGCGGGAATCGAACCCACAACCAAAGTGCGACTGGTATTTGTCACCTACCACTAAACTACGTGAAGTCCCTGGTTAGTATAACTAATTATTTTTAGTTAGATGATCTTATAAATCAAGAATAAGTTGATTTTGGGTTATCTATAGAAATGATTAACCTATCATGGAGGATATGTGATTAGGCTAATTACTTTTCAATATGATACTTTAAGAGTAATTGGTGTTATTTGGAGATAAATGTTAAGATTTAGCTTGGAAGACTATGTGATTAAATCCTTCAGATATTTAGGTTTCAATATTAGTTTTGATTATTTTGAAGAATTTTATGGATAGCTATTTATTGAAGGGTCTTCGATGAACTTTGGGTTTTATTGGACAAATTTTGGAGATTAAGAGTAGTTTTTATTTTTGTAAAAGATTATCCTTTTTGGGGATTATGTAATCTTGTACTAACCATTTTGGTTTTGTTTAAGGTCTAAAGACATGCGAAATATATAGTTCATCTTGTGTGGATTATGTGGTTCTCTCAAAGTTGATTTTAGAACTCTTAATGTGAACAAGTCATCCTGAATACTCATCATTTTGAGAAAATATGAGTTTGTGTTAGAAATATAGTAAAAGTTGAAAGTCTACATGACAAGTATGTATGTTTACTTATGTTTTAGTTAATATCATAAATAAATTCCTCAATGAAATTTAACTTAAAACAAAAACATTTTTTGTTAACTTTTCCTACTGGGGAATCAAATACTGTTTAACCCATAACAAGTTTGTGATTTTCTGGTGGTTAACTTCTCCTAATCATGTTTTCTATCACTCTCCATCAGACCTTGATGGTTTTTTTCTCCTCCATATCCATGTTTTCATGGAATCCTAGTATTTTTTGTCTCGGGTGACCTTTGTACTTATCTTTATTTCTTTTAAAGTGACAGTTTAATTGACTCCTTTTCTGATGTGGGGCTTTTAATAAAGTTCCTGAGCCCAATTTTAAAATTGTGAGGACGTAATTCCAAAAATTTGGGAAGGATGTAACATCCCAGGTAAATAAATAATATTATATTTTCATATTTATTAAATAAAATGTTAATATTACTTTAAAGAGGATGCTATGTTCGATGGCGTACCTAATACGCAACAATGAGTTTCTTTGAAATCTTACGTTGCACACTAATAATATAATAATATTATTTTAAATGGTAGTTAACAGAACTAACTAAAAAATGATTATATATGTTTTTTAAATATTTTAACAATTATCCAATAAATTACAGAGGCTTAAAATGCGAATGAATCCAATTTTAAGCATAAATATTCTAATATTCTTTAAAAGGTCGATTAACCGCCTTTTGATGGAAAACCCTTTTTAAATATACTTTTTGACAATTTTATATGTAATATTTGACAAAATAAAATCCTTCTTTAGAATCAAGACATCAAAATTTACTTCGTGTAAATTTTTGTTATTTTTCAGATAAAGTTCATTTTTTTAATGAATAGTGAAAATGTTGTATTTTAATTCAAAACCTCCTTTTAATCTAATTTATTTATATGGTTAGATTATATTTTTAATTGGTTTTAAAGTTTAATTAGAATACATTTTTACCATTTAATTCAATGGTGGTCATTGTAATTAATTTCACTTTTAAATTGGACATAAACAAGTGTCAATCTTTTGATAGATATTGTTTCTTAAAAACACGCTATTTGTTTTGACTAGGGGAATTATTTTTAAATTAATTACTGAAATTTCTGTGTTTGGAATTTGGTAAAATGGATTCCATATTTGGAATCAAAAGTTCAAAATTATTTAATTAAGACTCTTTTGTTTTTTGGACATAATGAATAGTAACGACGGTAATTATCTTTAATTATTAGGATTAATTAATAATCTGGTAGTTAATGGTAATAAAATAATATCATAATAATATAAAATAACCCCAACATGTGTCCAAATCCTCTTGTTTGAGTCATGTCCAACCATGGAAATCTTTTTACCAAACTTGATGGCCCATGGAGTCACATGGGTGTGATAGTGACATTTATGACATTATTTTTTGAAAAAGAAGAGAAATATAACAAAGGTTTGTATATCCTAAGTAAAAAAAAATTAATTTTGTTTATATAAACTACATATTAGACTATAAATATTCATTGGATAGATAATAATATTTCCTGTATCATGGTATTTTTTTTTAATATTTAGACATTAAATAAATAAATTTATTTATGACACCATGATGATGTAGTGATTACCTCATTAATGAACGATTTAAATAAAATGAAAAGATAAGGTAAAATATAAGACTTACACTTGTATATAACCTATTGGATGGGTGTATTTCGAACCCTTATCACATTATCCTCAATATATATCATTATGGGACCTTTAAAATCCGAAAATCATTTTATAATAAAGTAACAATTCAAGACTTTCAAAAAGTGACCCTCCTCCCTCTTATAAAAGGCCCCCACCTCTACCCCCATACCATCACCTCTCAAGCCCTTGTATCGTCTAACCTCTTCTCATATAATCTATACACATCCCTATATTACTCCTAGAAGCCTCACTTTGGGCATAATTCTTTCCAAGGAAGCCTTTGGCTCAAATCAAAAAGAGTTACCCGATTTAGAGGTAATGTTTTCTCTCGAGTTTCTTTATTTTATTTTCTTTCTTCACTCACCAATATCTTCTTATTATTTGATACCATAATAAAACCAATATACTAAATATACTAGGATGTTGTTATGATAATTATTCTACCTACACTTACACACACCTCCGTCTAATGGTTAAAGAACATACTATTTCTGTGGGTGGTGAATTACTGCCTCACGAAATGATGATTGTTCAATATTCTTTAAACACCTCTAATGGTGTACATTATGATGGAAATATATTTATATATGATATATATTATATTTATGTCCTCTAAATTCTTCTGTATTTTATATTTAAAACATACCTTTATGCTTTGCATGTTGTGCAAATGCGATAATTTCATATGAGGAAGTGTGGACAACCGCCCCCTCAAGTGATGTGACTCCTTCATGCCAAACATGGAATTTATAAATAATGTAATTAATGAACTTATGTTTCATATATAACATATATATTATAATGTAATTATAATATATCTATGTCTAATTTAGTTTTAAATTCCATTAATATTACAAAAAATGAAAGTAGCGTTCATGCGTACGTACGGCCTACCGTCTCTATGAATGATACATTTCATTTCTTATCTCAAAACATTATGGAATATTATTGAATACATATATACTGGGTATATATGATATTTAAATCATTAAAACCATTCCATAGATGATGTACTTATAACTACATGTACAATTCTCTTCAAACAAGTTCATTGTTGACTCATGTACTAAACATCGACAAAACGTATGATATGAACTCACATAATTAACTAATTATTATAACATGATAATATGTGATTTGAATTGAATAATAAACTTTAGAGTAAGTCCTTAAGAAATTATAAATTTACCAAAGTTTATTATTCAGGAATATAAAGAAATGAACAAGACAAGTCGGACTTGAGGTAAGGGGATTTCTTATCTCACTTTTAATTCTGTGAGATTTCCATTGTTCGCCAGTTATTTATTCCATGTGGTATATTTTTTACTTACATTTGATATATATTATCATTATTCTATTTATATTCATGGTATTATGTGATTCATTTGGTTCTTATTATCTTTTGGTCATATGACTTGATTTATTACAACGAGGTAAGGGGATTTTATATCACTTTTTATTCCCGTGAGATTCATGTTATATTTTCCAATATTTCCTTTTGATTGGTGTATGTATTACCCATTATTCTCATCTTTGTATAATATAATTTATTTTATGGTTATTTAAATCAACATTTTATAGTCATTCTTTCATGGGGTGTACTTTTCGAAAGTTACCCAAATCAGTAAGGGAACCTTTCACCCTCCTCTTTTTAAAAGACTTCTTTTTGTTGGGTATTTTAATTTACATATTTTTATGTTGGGATATGTTATTATATATCCTTATTGCTGTAAATTTTATTTCCAAATTATGATATACCCTTTTTATCTCTCATCAACTCATTTTTTTAATTTTAAAGTGACGTTGTTAGGCTGTCGAATTTCTGTAAGGGAACTTCTTAACCCAATTTCAATTATTTGGGTTAAACCTCTACTTCTTGATTATGCCGTACTATGAATATGTGTGGATGACCTATGATTGTTTTACATTAATATCCACTTATATTTGGTGTATTTATATTTTTCACACATAATTATGTAATTGACTTATCCTTGATCTAAGGATACCCTCTTTGTACGGGACTTCGTCTCAATATCCTTTCATTGAGGCATCTTTTGATTTCTACACGACTTTATTTTATACGGTGTATAAAACCCTTTTGAATTTTCATTTTATTCAAAGGTAATCTTTTCTCTATGAAGAGTTTTACTAAAAGACAAAAAGGAATGTTTCCTTTTTAACGTAAGCGGTGACAACGACCTTTTCTGCCGTCGTGAATATTATTTGATCTATGGATTCCTTAACAAGTCGTAATGTTTTTAAAAGAAAAATAAATACCATATACTCTTTTTATGTATTTTGGTATTGAAAATGGTTTTTAGAATGGATTTATTATTTCAATATCATAAAATGTTATATTGTTATTGCAATGTGGGAACGTTATCTTTCTTTTATGCCTAAGTTATGTGTTATCATTATGTTATGGTTCTTGGCCATTGTTACGTATACGGGCGGTTCCGTGATAAACCTTGGGTGGGTGAGCTCGAGATAGCTCTACAATGAATTGGGTAATGTGACAGAGGTAAGCGTTAATGTTTCTCCTAAGATATTTAGGGAATATATTGTGATGGGTATTCCAAAATTGACTTGCTGTGTAGTTTTGATAGCTACAATGTAAGTATGTTATGTATTCCTTAAGTTACCTTTATGATTTATGATTTCTATGTGTATTTAAAAAATCTTATGATTTCATGAGGTATGTTAAAAATATTATGTTATGTATATATTTATGATCTAATGTTTTCTTTCCTTGTTTTATAACCCTTACTGAGCTTTTTATGCTCATCCCAAGTTTTTGAAAAGTTTTCCACAGGACTTAAAGAGGAATAGGGTCAAGGATGGTATCATGGAAAGACATGCTATCTAAAACATGGAACTAGACATGTTTCTTGTTAAGAGTTTTTATTTCATAAAAAAATGGAAACTGAGTAGAAATTTCTACTTTTTAATCTTTAAAGATGTAATAGTTATGTCCTAATTCTCTAAAACTCTAAACCTGAAATGATCCTCAATGTGAATTATTCATTTAATTCAAGATTATGTAATGTTTTATGGCTGGGTCCTTATATTATGTTTCAACCGTTTTGTATGAGGAATGTATTGGACTTAGTATGTGATGGGTGGAGTCCGCTATAGCTCCTTGATGCATCGGTAGGTCTCATGAGACAATTAGACATGGAATTGGACAAGGCATTTCCCATTTTGATATATGGTTTTGGCCGAGGCCTTAGTCATTTTTAGACTTCTTAGCTGAGGCCTTGAAAAAATGTTTCAGAATTTATGGCACTATACATTCTCTCATTATGAAAATAATATTGATGGTTCATGTGGTTATTAGACTAGTAGATTACCCATGACTATGTTTTATTATGGAATTATTTACTAATCTCATATTTGTGCCATAAAGTGTTCATGTTTATTATTTTTAAAGGCATGTGTTTTCAATTATTCACCATGACTATTTTTTATTTTATCTTTTGCTAAATTATTTACCCTTACTGAGCATCTGAGCTCACCCCTTTCTTATGTTTTATTTTCCCAGTTTCCCAAGAAGTGTTTTATGTTTGAGATGCAGGGTTAAGTTAATGGAACAATGGTGTTATCAAAGGATTATTTTTTTGTTGTATGTTAGAAAGTGTAATGTAACATTCTTGTATGTAATCTATTTTCCAAGACTGCTAAACTGATCGGCCTTTCGGGACTTGATTCCTTGTAATCATGCCAATGTATTAAAATAATGCACCGAATCTGGGAATCTAGAGTTGATGCATTACAAGTCTATTATGATTGCATCTCAAAATGGATCCCTCATACTTTTATAAACTCTAGTACTAAAACTTTCATAGTTTCATCCTCCAGGTTTTTTTCCATCAACTTATACCCTAAGAAGATCTATTAGGACATTCTTCTGAACATATATGGTGTTAACCTGATGAGGATATTGACCTAGAGTCATGCCTATAAAAAGAAAAAACTATTAGAGATCCTAAACCTAGAATATGATATACTAAACAATAATTAGTAAATTAATTATTATATTTTTTAAGGTTTTAACTTATCCCAAGGTCTACCCATTTCAAATACAGGCATAAAGAATAATGATGCATGATCCTTTCCTAGGTCTATACCCTACAACCAATGTCACTTAATTTAGTAGGATAATTTAACTTAAAGGTCCACACATCGGATCATAGGGGACCCTAAATACCCATGTCTCAACTAGTCTCCCATGTTTACATTACTAACTAAACTTATATGACATTGTTTCCCTACCAATCCATGAAACCTAACATGTTCCTAAGTCCAAAATCTATCATATCCCTCAACTTTAACCCTTTATACCACTCTATCATGACCCATTTACTGAAAAGATACTGCAATAAGGGGAGAGAGGTGGTGAATGCCTGAGTCCTTCCTCCAGTAGGCCCCAGGTTGGCGACTAGCACCGAGGGTATAATAAACATGTATATGAGAGACATTACCCTATAGAAAAACATGAGGAAGAGAGAGAAAATATAGACACACCAAAAATGCCTGCTCAGATGTGTATATATATATATAAAGGAAACACAACTAAAAACATACAATTCCATACAATACTAAACAACTTAAAGGAAAATTATAAGTACCCAAATAGGTAAAGATGACAGTAACCATGAATCCCAAACCCCTCTTGCTAATCCCCCAAGCTAGTAATATCTAACATGATCACCAACCTAATCTATCTAACCTAAAAATAGTTTATATATACATAGGGTGAGAATAATAGTATACTCAGTTGGATCCTCCTCAAAGCCTCTCATATAAAAGATAAAGAAAGCATGGGGAACAACAGTGAAACTAACTCATCACCTAAATAGGTATACTAAGTTTAAATCCTCACCATGGATAACTCTAACCAAGTATCACATAAAAAAGAGCATATAGTATAATAATTAAACATAAAAGGTACCCTACTCCCACTTCCCCATTGGTTTTTCACTCTTCCCCAACATCGCACATCTTGAGCCATCTCTCTCCAAACCGAAAACACTTGGGTAAGGCATCACAAAATACACATCATGCATCACATAACCATATAATCTCATCCACATATCCATATAGTAACCAAGTAGTTTTTGGGAGCCACCATAGCCCGTATGACTTATATAAAATATTGGGTATTATACGTCAAGCCATTACAGACCATACACCGAGTAAGTACATCAATCCATCATATCCTATAAAAATCATACCCATAATAATCCTTTGGATATTATATCTAGTAATACATGTGTGTAAAATAACCATAAGCCATCACAAACCTCTACACACATATATGGTAAATCTGACCACCATGCATAATAGCATAAGTAACTACCAAGAGAAGAGAACGGGACTAGAGGGGGTAGTCATTCATCCATCCTCCCACCAGGATGTTGAGGAAAACACCCTCCTAGATTCCACTGGGTGTCAGTTTCCCTAAATGACATGGGATGGGAAGCATATGAAATCATAGAATATAAATGATATAATATATCTCACAACCATGCTATGGGAATAACCTAGTCTTAGAATCAACTACATCTAACGTCACTCAGAATCTCAGTTTCGACTTATAAGACCAGATATCCTATATGCACACAAGCATTTAAAAGAGATACATTAATTATTTATATCCTTCTTAATCACTTCCTTCTGTTAATTAATTCATTATCCATTAATTTACCATACACATTATTCCATATTACATTACATTAATTATCATAGTAAATTCCATGCCCTCTAGGAATAATCCAAACCAAGTCCATGGTTTATCAATATTTACATCTTTTAATCATTTTCATTTTTTTAACACCAACCCCATGGGTTAATAACTATTTATTCATTATTAGTATCATTCCATATCCAGGTACTCTAGGAAAACCATCTTAAGCTACCACCAAGAGGAAACATGCATCCAAGCACCTCCATCTTCCTCAAGAAATGGGGAAAGGAATGAAGATAAAAAAATTAACTTGGCCATCGACCATTAAATAGATTCATAAGAGAGCATACCAGCTCTCAACATATCATAAATGGTTAATATAAACTTAAACCCATTATATCACCTATGGTGCTCTCCTTAACACCCACATGCATATATTGATGTATCTCTCTATCACATTTTCCAAATGATGCCACATCATCTAGGCCTCCCTATCCATATATCACTTCAGCCATCCCAGGCTTAGTTGTGTTAGGCTCACATAAAATCCAAGCCTCCCTACCCTATATCACATCAGTCGTCCCAAGCTCATCCGTATTAGTCTCACATCACATCCAGGAAACCCTTAACCATATCACATCATACATCTTAGGCTCAACCATATCAAGTTCGTATCAATAGGATTATATCCATAACACATCACAAAAAAACAGAAAGAATTATCAACAAGGTAACTGGGACCTCAAATAAGGCATTCATTCATCACATGAAATCAATCTATCATGGGTCCGAAACAAGTCACTCGACCTTCTAAATTAAATGGGAAACTCGGTACCTAAAAATTTTCATTTTCAAATAACCAATTCTTATTCCATCTTGAATTAACTGATTTATTATTTACAAGTTCCAATTATGGGAAACCTAAGGCATCAAGCTATATCAAGCTATCAAAGGAAAAACATACTCTTAGCATTTATTTCAATTTCAAAAAACCTAGATAAGAACCATTATCAATTATTATGTCCTTTAATTATTATCAAAAATAATTTTAAGGCTTTAGGATCATTAACCAATTCAATTAAACATGCATACTTGCATCAATTTGATCAATATAAAATTAAAACAACCAATGGATTATAAAAATTCATATTCTTTACTTATTATTAATCCAATTAATTATCACATAATTTTGGATTTACATTCTTTAAAAATTTCAATATGATATTTCAAGCATAACAATGTGCTAATAAATCATAGCATAGATATCACACTATCTAGAAAATTAAGAGGCAATTTTCTATCATGGTATAAATCAATAACATTACCAACATGCAATCACAACCAATTTCTTTAATCTGGTTTAATATTTATTGGGTTAATTATATTTCCATCCAAATGGATAAATCATGATCAATTTACTATTTCATGTAAAAATAAATAGAATCAATGAATCCCCTACCTCAAAATCCGTCAATGTTATTTTCATAAGAACAGACCATCATGGATCCCCAATCACCTCTCCCATAAGAACTTCATCCATCCAAGGACACTTTGGCACAAACACACTAATAAAAAACCAATAAAACTCTATTATAAACATGAGATATGATATTTTATCACATAGAGAGATAAAAAGGGATGAATTTAAGACCAAATGAGGAAGTAACTATAAGAAACAAAGGTAGAACTCACCTTGGATCACCACATATTAAGGATAGAATTCCAAGAATAGATTCCCATTAAAGGTATATAAAAACACCAATTGGAGTCACTACTAGACACTAAAAATTGAGAGATAAGGGTAGGGTTTGAGAAACACCTAAATGGTTGCACCACTTTAAATATGAGATGCATAGTGGATTTAGATGGCATGTATGTATTACATGTCATGTAAATGTCAGGTTTCAGATCTCTCTAAAAAATGTTTCACCTTAGATCATTTAATCCTAATTAAATACATGTCATGTATCACCCTATGAATTTCACTTAAAAATCCATGAAACTCAAGTACACAATGTGTATGAATTACATGATTTTTAATTTACCTATTTCAATAATTTTACATCTGAACCCCTCTAGACTCACTCTAATCCTCCTACAAGAACCATGAGACTCAAGAACACAAAAACAGTCATATTACATAGATCTAGTCCTTTACAACGGATAATGAGAACCTAAAAACCAAACAACACACCCTATATCAATAGAAAACAACCCACATGATCCAACCCTCATTCTAGGTTTTAGAAATGAGAAGACTAAGAAAAATAAAAAATAAATAAATAATCTATAAAGAATATAAGAGGAGTAAAACAAGACAAATTACAAATAAAATTACCAAGAATCAATGGAGGATCTTTAATGGAGGAATAGGAGTCAAGGGATAAGGGTATGGGATCCCATTTATCTATCGCAACCGAATGGGGAAGGAGATGGGTTGATTGGGGTATTATTTTGGGAAGTAAAAAACTTTTGATTTCATATTTTAGGGATTCTAAGAAATTTTTTTAGTTTAATAAACCATTCACCAACTGTACGCTCCCTAATATAAAGACAAGGGTCCCTCACATGGTTTGGATACATAGTTTGAAAACTATGCACCAACCATGTAAAATTATTTTGAAAAAAATGTGGACACCGATGCATGATTTCCTTATAGTTTCCCCTAATTATAATCAAGTCATGTTCCAGGTATCAGATACCCCAATAAGGATTCATAGTTTCTCATTTTCCTTTCACATTTTGGGCCGAACCATGCCCTAACTATCCAATACAAACTATGCAAGAAGTATTTGAATTGGAAATGATCCCTGGATCAAGAGTTTTCATGGTTTACCTCCAATTCATGAACACTAATCATGCACAGGGGATAAAAATAGACTAAAAACTCCAAAACTAAAAAAAATCACTGAAAATCAACTAGAAAACCAATGGTAAAATCATTAATAAAGAATTAAATAAAATAATAAAGAAAACCAAGGTTATGTTGTGACATGTGATGTTGAATTTATTGTAAGTTTTGAGTTGATATAAAGTCATTTTATGGAGCATGAAATGTTTGGATATGATTGAATTCAAATTTTTATGGCTGGAGATATACCCTTATGGTTTTGAAAGTTTTAAAAATAGATCATAGCTTGATAACAAGGATTACATCATGACTGGAATTACAAATTTCTAGGAAACTAAAAAATACCTAAATGTAAATTTATTCCTATATATATGTTTTTTTGAGTTCACACATAATATTACTTTTGATATACTATCTATGAAAATGATAAAGTCCCAAACATAATTTTTTTTATTCACTTTAATGGTATTTGGATTTTTAAAAATAAGAGTATCCTTGAGCTGAGTAGGTCTAAAAGGAAAAAAAGTGTTGAACTACATTGGAATATGTGAGGGTTGATCTGGTTTTTGGGAAAATATAAATATCCTAAATGAGAGGATATATAAGGTTTTCATATGTTAGAACCTTGACATGTATGAATAATTCCTTTTCCATTACACTATGAGATATTAGTCACAAAATGGGAAGGATATTCATGTTGTTAATGAATTTTAAGAATATCTTAGTTTCTCTCCCAATTTGATGATACTTGTACCATGGAAGAAGTTAACACTACAATAGGTTTTCTATTTGAGAAGATCAATAATTTAATTGTGTTACAATATAAATTCCAAACCATGATTAATGGGACTATGTCATAATTCTTTGATCATGAAGAAATAGGCATGGTCATGAATGATAGACTCTAGGCCCTTTTAAATATAAATAAATATTTCAATATGAAGAATCATATCACACCACAATGCATCTAAAAGTTTAAAAACCATGATAACATAACCAACATATCATGCTATAATCTAAAGTTTCAAACCTTTACTATTAAAACAAATAGAATTCAAATGGGATTAATAACATGGAACTCATTAGATGGTTTGATAATTTTTTAATGTTAAATAACTAACTTTTTAAATAAATTTATTGGGGATTCACATTTAAATAATTCAATGTATATATTTAAATTAAAGGATGTTGGGAGTTGATTAAAATATTATATTTGAATTTTAATTTCAAACTTCTAATGATATATTATAACCAGTGGTATTAAAGAAGATAAAACATAAAGAATAGAGGATATTATGATGAAGTAAAGTAATGTGTGAAATATTTTTAGAGTGTATTAAATATATATAATTAGAAGTAAAGTGTGACTAGATTGAATTCCATTTAATATAATGCTTGGATGTTAAGAGTTTATTATAATATCAGATATTATTAGGAAGTATATTTTGTATAATTTTAGAGAACACCCATTTATATAGGGATTTATATCTTTAATTGTTATATTTGTGGGTTTGAAATGCATGTGAGCATTATCTATGTGTGTAAACCAGTTCTGAAATAGTATGAAGAATAAAGGAAGAGTTCATAGACCTTGTATAAGTAGTGATCATGTTCTGAAGATTTTAATCAGATACCAGGGAAGTATTGATTATTTTTCATTTCAAAACATCATTGATATGTGTTCCTTGGATGTACCCAGTGGTGATAAATTACGTAAAATCACTATTTTTTTGTTTTATTATTTTTACACATTGGATTATTTTTATGTATGATCATAATAATAGATTCATGATTTCATTGAAAATAGGAGAACAGTATGAAGTTAATTATGATATTAAAAGAAATTCCAAGTCACCCTAATTCACCCTAACTTCTAGTGTATATTGGGACATTAGTTTACAAAAGTTTGTATTATAGACACTTTTATTTATTAAAGAATATTTCAAAAAAATGATAATGGGGATTATTGTGAATTAAATAAGAGTAATATTACTTGGTAGTTTCAATAATAAAGTGTGTATGAATAGACTGAGATGTCATCTATAATCTATTGGTATGTATTTTTACATAGGATTAGTTTATATAATTAATGTAAGTGATTCTATATAAATATAAATAATGGAAGTATACATGAAATTATTGAATAATGATTATATATGTGTAATGGGTTGTGTCCTATGAGCATGTTACTTTTTGTTTCTTCAGTTCCAGATATGTTCAAGGAGAGTTCCTGGAAGAATAGGTTGAGTCAGGGATAAAATTCTAGGTGTAAAGGTGGTTCAAATCATGAAAGTTAGATCCACACTATGAATGAGTTCTAATCTAGGGATATTAACAGTCTGAATGTTGTTCATGGATTGGAGTTTCATGTGAAGGATTTATGGGCTAGTTCATTGATGTTTTGGTTGAGATGATTCACTATGTAGAAGGAGTATCCAAGATGTGAATGGGTTTCATCCTAAGGTTCCATGAAATTTGACAGATATTCAATATAATTTGGATCAAATTTATTCATATCCTAAAACGATTTAATTCCATAAATTAATGGACACCCAAAATATTCTCAACATGAATTAGCATATCACGCTGTGAATTCCTCATTTCCATCATGACTATAAATTTTTTATCCCCTTTTATTTCCTTCTTTTTCTATGGATTTTGGGAGAACCCTAGGATATTATGGGATCCCATCAAGCCCTACTTCCTTGGATTTGTTCCTAGGATTATAGAGGTTTAAAATCAATGATTTGAGGCTTATCTGATGTTCCTTTTTGAAGGTCGGGTCCTATTGGTTTCTTTTCTCCCACTTGTCTTGTATGGAAATTTAGAAATCATAAATCGACATAAGGGATTATATAACTCTATCACTTATGTGTAAATTTGGATTTATTATACTTATGTTTCCATTAGGTGGATGGTATAAACTAACCTAATGATAATAATGATTGGGATCAAGAATGAATTAGGTGGGTATTTTTTATCATATATCATTATTCCATGTCTTGCATCTTGATTCTCTAAGTAGTATGTCATCCTTTTCTTAGTTTTTTATATAATAACTTGTGTTCTTAGAAATTGATTAAAAAAATTAAAGTTATTAATATTTTTGATAACTAAAATAAGAGGCATGAAACCTATTTATCATTCTTGTTTAAATTGATAAAATCATGAAGCATGTTATGTTTTCTCTTATCTATCATTTTTTATTTATTTTTTGTTGTTTATGAAAGATAATTATGTATAATTGATTGGATATTTAAATATGGTATTGAAATGCCTGTTTGATAAGATAATTGCATGGGGATAAGTGAGAATTATTTGTTTTTAAGGCTTATAATCCTTGGTTCTATTGCCTTAGTTTCCCTATGAGTTTATTTTCTAAAAAAATTACTAACTTATAAGTATGATCTATGATGCTAAATCCTTGAAATGAATTGTATAGACTCGATATGGTTGATATCTTGGTGTAGTAGGAGATAAAGTAGTTCCCATAGATGGAATAGAATATTTTTGTGGGTTATATTAGTGAATAAGGGGATATAACAGATGGAATGATATATAATAGTGGATTATCTTGGTTTAGTAGGGGTTTCGGTTTCATTTCCATGGTTGGAAAGATGCATATTTGGGTTTTTGTGGATATATCAGTGGTCCAGTAGCTATGGAATTTTGTGTAGAATAATGAAATACAAAACCCTTGAATTCGATCAGAAATAAATTTTTTTATAAAATTAAACGATTACTGGTTATGGGTGGAAAATGGTAGTGGTTGGTGAATGATATGGTAGTGGAATAGTGGATGGATAAAACATTTAAAGATTATGAGGGCCTTGTTGGAGGCTATCTGATGACAACCCCTAATTTAGGATTGTGTGTTGATTATCTTATATCACTTTCTTGGGAATTATATTCACACCCCACCCTGGTTGGATAACCTGAGCAACTCTCAACATACTGGCTACTAGTTGTATTCCCTAACATCCAATTTGGTGATGGAATGGTTGGATGACTTCTCCCTCTTCCCCACTCTCCCTTCTAGGTGTGATGTTTTTTAAGGACTCTTAAGGCATACTAGTAAACCCTAAATGGTATTGATTCTAGAATACCTAATGGATTATTGTTATAAGATGTTCTGTAAGACCCTAAAATTTATATACACATGGCATAGGGTTCACTAGAAAACCCTATAAGGTATAGAGTGTTAATCGGTGTATGAGAAGACCCTATGGGGTGTTGGTTTGTACATGAGGTGCTAGAATACTCTACAAGGTATTTACATGATATTGGTACACTAGAAGACCATAATAAGTATTGATGATATGAGATGTATCATTTTTTATTTGATGATATATGGTGGGTTTCATGCAAGGAAGGAGGAGGGAATGAGTTTTATTTCTTTTATGTTCATGATAGCCTACTACTCTGAACACAATTATAGATACATGTTGTGCTAAAGCATAACTAATGAAGGGATTTTGAGCATCGAGGCATTCTATATTAGGTTGTGAGAGTGAAAAAACTAATGGGTTATATATTTTTGGCATCCCTTTCTTATATTTATTGATATTGTACCACCATACATGGATGCAATATTTGGTGAGTGGGACTTATAGATGTTAGGGAGGATTAGTTAACCATGTAGGTGCTTGTTGTTTTTTCATTTATTCAATGGTGCATTAGTATTCTTCAACCACATTTTCATGAGATTTATTTAGTATGATCCTATAGAGTATACCTATTATGATCACCCCATATTTATACATATTGAGTTTCCAAGAGGGATTTAAAGACTGATCATGACATCACTAACTTAGGCTAGAATTGTTGAGGAGTCCCTACTATGGGATTTTGATATGGTATTATTTTGGTGTTTTTATTTTTTCATAAAATTTCCATTCTTGATGGGTTATGGGTTACTTAACATATATATTTATGAAATATAATTTTTAAGTGGGTGTTTATATTATCTCTCAATCTGTTATTTTATTTTGAGGGTAATGCCTCTCATATGTATCATTTCATACATTCAGAGTTAGTTTCCACTATGTGTCCTATTGAAGGTGGTATTAGGGGGTCATTATCTCTTTTTATTCAATACTATCATAATAGGGGTACTAGTGGGGGATGTATTTCATGATATATTTGTATCAGAGAATAATTGTTAATATTTACAATGGATACTATAGTTAAACACTAATGAGGAATGCATGGGGTTTTTAAGTAAAAAATGTCACCAAACTTAGTGTGTGACATAAAAAAAGGAGACCAAAAAATACATAAGAATTTATTTCCCCCTGTTATTTGATGTGGGGACCTTAATTTTTCTAAACATACTAAGTGAATTGGTGTTTTTTTCATTGTAGTGACATATGAGAAGTATATCTATCATGATTATTTACATTTTTTAAAATAGGAAATATCTAGAAAATTAAAATGAATTTTCATTAAATGAATCTAAATTAATTTAATTATATAGAAATTAGGAGTTTCATCCTTATTATAGATATGGATATCAGTCATTGACCATGTGCAGGTCAGGTTTTCAAAGCTCAGCAGGTAGACCTGGTTGACCGTCAGAGAGTCAACTCAGTAGAGAAGGATGATAAATGGAAAGAGGACACTATAAAATTTCTACCAGAAAGGATATGAGGAGACTATATCTAATCTCAAAAATCTAGTGTTGGATGGTAGAGCTGGAGATAGTGTTTATTATGATCTAGTCTTGAGTTTAATATTAGGTTCTAATGGTAGTCAGTCAAATGATAGGGGAAGCCTGTTAGTGGTGGATTCTATTGTTGGAGGAGTATAGAGAGATGGATGTTTCATGAGATTTTTTTCAAAAATAGTTTCACACATAGTTTTTATTGTCTATTATGTGAGTTATAGAGAGTAAATATTTAATCTTACTTCAATAGGGGATCATTATTTTTTGAGAGTTCTATATCAGGTTTAAGTATCATCTTCATTTCTCCCCTGATATGTTCTAGGATGGGGAGTCCAAAGCATGAAAACTTGAGGAGGATTTGCATCTAAATATCATATATATAGTCACTCCTTTTACATTTCCTATATAATGAGAGTTGAAAAATAAGGATGATGTTATAGAGAGGATATATTCCATAGGAGTATCACCTCAAGAGGGAGTCTAGCAGAGCCTTCCATAGAGTAGTGATTTAGATAGAGGATCTCAAGTTTTTGTTTGATTAAGGTTTAGATCGATGGGTTATAAACTGTATCCTTTAGTTCTATATTTTTTTTGGATAAAAATTCCCATGTTCCTAGCAGGGGTTCAATTATAGTGTGTTATTATTGTGGGATTCTTGGTTACTATGGATTCGAGTGATCAAATGTTCTCATGGATGGGAATTGTGTGGATGGTCAGATCCCTTATCATACTCAATAAAAGTTTCTAGTTTATGCTCAATGGAAGAATTTTTCACTGGGATGAGATTAAGGTAGTGGAGATCAGCCTAAGGATATTCAAAATCCTCTGGTCCTTCAACTGAGTGCAATGATATTAGAGGCCATCAGCAATTAGGTAGGGGAGATGGATGTGGAAAACTTCATGCTATTCTTATTCCAGCTCTAGAGGGACCATAGATCATTTGAGTTACTCTATGATTATCTTATATCATGATTTATACTTTATTTGATTATTGATCATTCCACTCCTTTGTTTCACCCACCATGATTTGTGCCATAGTACTAGATGTGGAGAGGCCAGGTTCATGTTGTGTTGTATATTCCAATTTTATGTTGGGATTTAATTTTTGATGTCTGATGGGGATATAGACTAATTATGGAGAAGTATCTGTTGGTTGTAGATTTTTTTCTAATATATATATATAGACACATGATTTCATTATTATAATTGATTGGTTATATAAAATGTGTGTAGTTATCGATTATTTTCAAGGGAGGGTTAGGTTTTGTGATGAGGAGTGCCAGTTTGTGGTTTTTGTTGGAAAACAGGACCACTGAATAGGTTGAGAGTGTTCAAGGTCATTACTATCCCAGTTAGTAGTATTAACATTACGATCAATATAGGTGTAAGAAGTATAGTTTCTAAGTATTTTGTAGGAGTTCCCTAAATTTTTTCCCATAGGTGGTCGTGGATTTACCCACTCGGTGTGACTTTGATTTCGGGATCCAATTTGAGCCCAATGTCACTCAAATTTAGATGGATCCTTAGTGGATGAAATCTTTGGAGATATAGGATTTGAGGATCTATTTTGATGATCTGACATAGAGAGGTTTTATTCAGGAAAGTTTGTCACTATGGGTTGTTTTGATGTTATTCTTCAAAAAGGCATATGGTAGTCTAAGGTTGTGCGTATACTATAGGCTATTCAACTAGGTGATAGTTATGAACTATTATCCACTCCCAAGGATAGATGATCTTTTTGAATAGTTTAGGGGATCTATCTCATTTTCTATGATCAATTTGTTGTGTGGGTATTACTAGATGAGGATGAAGGAGGATAAGATATTTAAGACTGCCTTTTGATATTGATATGGGCACTTTGAGTTCTTATTCATTTTTTTAGTGTCATGAATTCACTATGTGAATTTATATCACTCATGAAATCATTTTTCTATGAGTTAATATTCAATTTCATAATTGTATTCATCAAAAAAATCCCAATATACTCAAGGTCAGAGGAGTAGCATGTTGAGCACCTTAGATCCATTATTCAAAATCTCCAAAAACATCATCTTTTTTGGGAATAAGTAGAAGTTTATTTTTTATATGTGGGGGGTACAATTCCATAGGAATTTTGGGTCTTAGTAGGTAGTTTCATTGGATCCATCTAAGATATAAGTGGTAGTTATTTGGGAAGAACTAGAAAACATGGTTGAGATTCACAGTTTCATTGGTATTACGGGATATTGTCTGTGGTTTATGTATAATTTATCTTGGTTGTGACCCCACTGAAAGATATGTCCAGGAAAGGACATAATTTATTTTGGAATGATTTATTTGAATCATCCTTTTACTACCTAAATTGGAAGCTTATTAGTTCCCTAGTGCATTGTTTTCTTATAGAGGGTGTGATGTTTGAAGTGTTTTACATGCATCCCATCAAGGCTTGGGATGTGTCTTGATGTAGAAGAGAGTAGTGATATATTATAGGGATGGGTCCTAGGAGCATAACAATGATACACATTATTTTCATTAGCAGTATTCACTGGTAGAGATTGTGGCTTTAACGTTGCAAATATGGCGTCAATTTATAATAAACCAATGCAAAAAAAATGTTTGTGGAGAATTTTTTGCATTGGTTTTGTCTAAAAACGACACCAAAAATAAGATATATTGATTTTTTGGCATAAATTGTTTACAAAATTGATGCCAAATTTTTTTAAAAAAAATCATTTTTGGCGTCGATTTCTGTAAAAACTGATGCCAAAACATTTTAAAATAAACTCGTGTATTGTAAAACCCTCATTTTCATATCTATAAAAAAAATTTCTTTATTGACTCACGATAAATCACAAGGCCATATAAGGATAATCAATGATGGTTTTTCTTGAGTTTCTTTGGTTTTAATCAGCATTCAATGATCAGTGGACCTCATTCTTTCTTCCTCTATCTTTTTTTGACCATCCACCTAAGTATTTTGTGTTCGGAAACTATTTTTCTTGATTTTTTTTGGTTTTTTATTGTTTATTCTTATTTTATAAAAACATTTTTGTTAAATATTACATTTTTTATTCTTTTAATTAATTTTAGGGAGAAAATTCAGACAAAGGATCAATTTTACTTGTTGAAATCCAAATTTTGTAAGTTATTTTTTTAATTTTGAAGATAAATTATTTATCATTTAGTTATAATTTGAGTTATTGATTCATTTTTTTGTAGGTAGTTGATTGTAAATTATAAATATTATTATTAAAGTTTGTTTATTTTGATAAATTTTTTATTTGATGAAATTATCAAAAAAAACAAAAATGATATATACATATTTATATGTGTATAAATATATATGTGTGTGTGTATATGTATATATATATTAGTTGAAATTAGTACCTATGATATTTTTCATTTTTTATTATAAAAAAATTATGTACCTTTGGATTAGCATAACACACATTATGCAAAATAAATACCTTTTGTAGATTAGTTTTTATTTTATTCCTAATAATCGTTGACATTTCCTATCAGATTACCAATCCTGTTTATTATATGTTTTTATGCTTAAAGTTTACCTTATTATATATATTTTTTAAAAAAATATATGTTTTAATATATTCACCAATTATATTGAAATCTTAGGTTTTGAATGGATCATAATTGGATAAATTTACAAAGAACCACTAGTGAATTTGAAAAAGGAGTTGTTAATTTTTTGGAATTTTCTAAATGAAATATTAAAAACATAGGTTTGATTTTATGTCCATGTGTGAAGTGTTTGAATTTTAGAAATTTAAATTCTAGATAAATCAAGGATCATTACATTTGTTATGGTTTTAGCCTTAATTAAACATGTTGGATTTATCAAGGTGAAAGAACTAAAAATTAAACATCTAATTTTGATGATAATATTCATAATGAGTAAGATGATCATATTGAAGAATCAATTCATGATTTAGGTGTTGAAACCATCAAAAAAATAGCAACTGTTGAATGATTGTATGAATATTCTGAGAAACCTTTATTCCTAGGTTGTAGTAAATATACAGTGTTATCAGTATTTTTGAGAATAGTTAACTTGAAAGAAAGAAATGGGTGTAGTGATAAAAGTTTCTCTAACTTACTTGATCTTTTAAAAGACCTACTTATAGAATCCAATAGGCTTCCATATTCCAATTATGAGGCGAAAAAATATTATTCCCAATGGTATTATGGTATAAAAAGATACATTATTTCCCTAATGGTTGTGTGTTGTATAGGAAAGGATGTGAATATTTATCAAAATTTCATGCATATGGTACATCACTCTATAAGATTGATGAAAAAATAAACTCATATTCATTATCAATTACTGGAATATAATATCATGAAAAATCAATTTTGTACTTTCTAATAATTCCATCCAATAATTCATTCATATAGTTTTGATAATTCAACTATGATTCATTTTTAGGTACCAAAAACAAATCTCCTACTAAATAAATTTTGTATATTCTAATAATTCCTCATTTGTAGTTTCTATTTAAAAATCCAATTGATTCAAAAAGGTTAAGATGATATTCAGATAAGTGCATCTCTGATAGTAACTTATGTCACCCTGATGATTCACCACAGTGGAATATATTTTATAAAAAATTTCATGATTTTGGAAGTGAAGTTATAAATCTTATAATGATATTTTTTATTAATGGAATGAATCCATATCAGAGCCTAAGTAGCCAACATAGTTCATGGCCTATTTTGTTAGTAGTTTACAAATTTTTCCCACATATATGTATGAATAAAAAATATGTTATGATGAGATTGATGATTTCTGAACCAAAATATCTAGGAAACGATATTGATATGTATCTTTCACCATTTATTGGTTATTTGAAACTTCTATGGGAGATAGGTGTTAAATTTTTTGATGCATACAAGAAATATTATTTTCTTTTGTGTGTTATGATAATGTTCACTATAAAAAACTTTCCTGTATGTGGAAAATTATCTGGATATATTGTTAAGGGATATAAATAATTTCCAATTTGTGAAGATACTTCATATTATCAATTATAGAATGGAAAAAAAGGCAGTGTACATGGGACATTGAAGATTTTTTCAAATTGATCATCCTTATCATAGATTGAAAAAAGAATTTAATGATTTATAGTATTACAATATTCCCCTACAAACATTTTCAGTTTAAGAATATTATAATAGGGTAAAAAATATTGATTTGACATTTCGAAAGAAAAGAAGTTTTGTTCTTTAAAAAATATCTAGATGAAACAGTATATCTTTTTCAAACTACCTTATTGGAAATTTCTAGTGATAAAACATAACATTAATCTTATGCATGTTGAGAAAAACATATGTGATACTTTGATTGGAAATTTTTTAGACATAAAAGGAAAAAACAAGAGATTAATTTCATACTAGATTGATATTGATATCAACGGGATTACATTTAGAGTTTTATCTCACTATGAAAGGAAACAAAACATATTTACCTATGGCTTGTCACACATTAAGCTATATTGAGAAGATGTATTTTTTTTAGTGTCTTCATGGTATTAAAGTACACAGTTGTTATTATTTAAATGTGAAAATTTGGTTTCATTGAGGGATTTTAAATTAATAGGTATGAAATCTCATGATTTTTAGGTATTGATGCAACAAATTCTACCATTCACACTGTGTGGTATCTTATTGATAGTTTTTAGAAAGACTATCATCATGTTATGTAATTTTTTAAAATCCATTTGTAGAAAAGTTTTTGATAAAAATTTGTTAGATGTGTTGGATAATGAAGTTGTTCTTATAATTTTTCAACTAAAAAAGTATTTCTGACCTACATTTTTTGATATAATGGTTCATCTGGTGATTCATTTAGTGCATGAGAGAAGAATATGTGGGACTATTTATTTACGATGAATGTATCCTTTTGAAAGATATATGAAAATTTTGAAGGCATATGTTAAAAATACTTATTGACCAGAGGCCTCTATTGTTCAAAACTATGTATAGGAAGAGGTGATTGAGTTTTATACTGATTATTTGTATGAAGTGAAGCATATTAGTCTCCCTATATCTCTATATATGACAGTTGATAGTGAAGGTAGATGGATTTGAGGCTTAATGCTAATGTTAATTCCATGTGATGTAGTAATGTAGGCACATTTATACATTTTGAACAACACGGATGAGGTTCAATCATATATACCATCACATATTTCTGAATTAAAGTTACTATATTTGAAAAGAAATGAAAATTGGATGATGATTGGGCATAAAAATACATTTTTTTCAAGGTTTAAAGAGAAAGTCATCACAAATATATCTGTATTAGAAACATTAAAATGGTTGGCAGGAAGATCATCTTTTAATGTGATCACATGGTTTGGTTTTGATATTAATGGTTATCCATTTTAAATAAAAAATATGTATGATAAGAGTATCATTCAAAATAGTGGTGTAATGTTCATTATTGAAGCACTGCATTTTTTGAGTGAAAAAGATAAAAAAACAATTTCTACATCAATTCCATATTGTTTATTTCTTGAAGACATATGGGAAATTGATTATATTAATTTTAAATTCACCGTATTTAAGTGTAATTGGATTGAAAGTAATGGTGGTGTGAAACATGATGAATATGGGTCTAAACTGGTTGATTTGAAAAGATTTAGTTTCAATGGGGAACCATTTATAATGGCGACACATGCAAAGAAAATATTTTATGCCATTGATCTATCGAATGATCAGTGGTCCATCATTTTTAAAGGGAAAAGAATACATTTGGTTGATGAGGATGGCAATGATTTTATTGATTTATATGAGGCTTATTCATCTATTACAGGATTTTTGGATAACAATGATTATAACATAGACATAGTGCATGAAATTCAAAATGATCATGTTGAAGGGATATAGGAAAACACTAAATTAATCTCCTAATTAATTTGGTAATTATTTACATTATATTTATTTTTTGAATTTTACATGTGTAAAAACTATATTATTTAATAACTATTAGATATTTAATTATATATATTTGATTATTTATATTATGTTTTGTGTTAAATTTTCATATTTTACGGTTATGGTTAAACATTTTTTTATTGAAATACCTGACATACATTATTATATTTTGGTTAATGTTTTTCATATCAGAATACTTTTTCGAAATTTTATATTTAAATTTTAAAAAAAATTATCATTTTAGAATTAATGTTTATATTTAATAGTTTACCTTGTATATTTTTTTGGTTAAGAATCATAACATCATTATTTTTTTAACTTACACATGTTTGATACTTTTTTACTTAAATATTTATATTTTCCTATTTTCTAATTATTCACTTGTCTAATAATATGTATCTATTTCCAACGAGTCAACACCCAAGTGGTAGAGACTCATTCTTGGCATCCAAGAGACCTAGGATCAAATCTGGGAGGGGTGGATTTTTATGTTAATGTAGCAGTACTACAGTAGTTACAGTAGCAGGTATTGTTTAGTACTATAGTGACTGGAACTATTCATATGATTTGGGCCTTCAGGCCACTAGTTTGGGCCTATAGTCTCAAGGCCTTTGAGCCACAAAAGGCCTTTAGGTCATAGGTCCTTCAGTCTATAAGGTTCTTCGGGATACCAATGGCCTTCGGGTCATAGGTATTTTGGTCCAAATAAAAGACCAATCAGGCAGACCACACAGGAGTAGGCCCAAAATAGGATTCAGAGAAAATAATAGAAACCACTAGAGTAGAGCTAACATGATTGGAAGAATGAGCGGGTATGACAACTGCCATCCGGACCAGGCATCATGAAACTCTACACAGGACAATTCTAGACAATCATCCAAGCAAGGTGGAGAGCTAGGCACCTTCAATATGAAGATTTTGGGGAGGGGGTTTTGCAAGTGTGTCAGGTCTTGAGCCTTTAAGGTCATGTATTGGGTTGTGTAAGGGTCTTATGCCTTGGGCCTATGGGTCATGTAAGGCATCCCCTTCAACCCTTAAAAGGGGGGTTGTCCAAAAATAATAAAAATAATGCCTTCAGGCCATTCGGGTAATAATATGAAACTACACAATAATTTCATTACATTTTCTTCTTTCAATGATGGATATAGATACAGAGATAGAGGAACATGTTCTGAGGTATTTGTCTTTTTTCATATTATTAAATTTCTAGTAATATAATTATTTAATAAAAAACTTTTAATTTATATAAAATTATTATAGGAATACTAATGAGACTTCAGTGGTGGAGTCTTATACTTTTAATGTTAAGAAATAGAGTTCTCGAGTTGGTAAATGTGGCATTACATGTTTACTAAAACTTTTACTTACTCATGGAGACGGGAGATTACATATTACTTTTTATGGTTATAATAATGAAACTGGACCAAATACAACTCATTTTATCAGCTATATCGCTATGTAAAGTTATTGCAAGATTAGCATTTTATATCCTGATTGAAAGGAAGTTGATAAGATGGAGATAGATCAGATTTGGGATGTCACAACAATATAATATCTCAATTGATTTATTTTATCTCATTTTTCTAATATGATATATTTTAAATGAATAATATTTATTTTATTCAATTATAGATTACATTCAATTTTGAAGAAACAAAAGAAATTAATAAAATATGTCTTTCTTTAGTGGTGGTTTGATGGAGAGATTTCAATAAAAAGTTGACAAAAAATTATGTTTTTGTAAAGAGACAAAATAAAAACCCTTGCCTCAAATATGAGTTTTTAGATGAATATGCATGGAAGATATTTCTTCCATCCAATATAATGAATCCTTTCTGGTATGATAATTATATTATATTGTAAAATTTCTTATATATGTACTGAATTACTTATTAGTTTAATTTTTATATAACTGGACTCTAAGAAATCCCATCAAGACAGTCAGTTGAAGAATGTATACCCTCATACTTTATCACGTAGAGGATATCATTTTTTGGAGAAAAAAATGATTGAGTAAAAGTTTGAAGCATTAAGAGATAATTCTACTAGTCGTTCTAATCAGGTCCAGTTTGGTCCTCCATCTCACCCCGCTCACCACAAAAAATATAAAAGAGCATGAAAAAGAAAAAATGAAAAGTATATTTCATAGAAATCTAAGGAAGTAGCTGAAAGAATTGTAAGTAAATATTGTTTATTTTTCATGAATTTTTCTATTTTATAAATTAACAAAAATAATATACGATTTTCATTTTTAATTTTAGGATGAACTTAAGGGTAAATCGACACAGGGAACTTTTATCCCTAAGGGTAGGATGGTCATCCTATCCATTGCTTTAGGAAAGCTAGAACACCCTGGTCATATAAGAGGATATGGGGTGGGTGTTAATATTCAGAAATTTTTGGTTGTCATAGTAAGCAATCAAGAGACCCAGAAATTAAATCCTTAAAATATGAGATGAAATATATGAAAAATTCCATGGGATATCAAATTCAATCAACCGTTTAGGCTATGTTAGAACAATTGATGAGGCAGTCACAATCTACGCAGCCTTCCCAGCCTGTCCATCCTTTTCAGCTTGCTATATAGCCTATACAGCCCTACCAACTAGACCATCCTTCCCAGGCTACCTACTCAGATCCTCTACCTCCTCACTCAGACCCAAATTTATACTCTGATTTGTGTGCTTGAGATCCTTATGTACTTATTGTAGTGTTCTGAGTTGTTCATTTTTTTGGGGGATTATGTACATCACCAGCCTATACAGATGGATCATGTTAGAGTATTAGTATATGATATTATCGATCCTACTACTCTACTACCATTTTCTACTGAGGAGGTTACTAGAGTTGAGGATTTTATGGGTTATTTTTTACTTTGGTTATCTGGACTTATTTGTTATCTTTCATATGAGGTATGCATTTTTTTAAATATTAATTAAATATGATTGAAAATTACTTATAATTTTTTCTAAAATTTAACTTATATAGGAGTATATAAAATCAAAATAATTTCCACAAAGGAAATAAAAGGTTCAGGAAAAAAACTATATATACTTATGATATTTCTGATGAGATATAAAGATTATCTCAGGATTCTTCTTCCTTGGGTAATATCTATGAGTTTTGGATGACGCCAGATATATGTGGAAGAGACTATCCATTGAGAATATTTAGAAAATATATCATGTATATAATTTATTTTTAAGGGCTTAGTGTGCATGTGTTTATGTTTTTTTCCATGTAAGTAAATTTATGTTTCAGTTTTTATTTATTTAATTAAAGATTTTTTAAATTGACTAACTATATTACTTTTTTAATTAAGTATCTACACACCCTTCTTATTAAAAATGACACCATAGGGGTTTATGGTTTTATATATTTGAAATTCATTTCCATTACTGTGAAATATGTGAATAATACTGATAAAATTACATATATATGTGAGAGATTATTAAAGATGGATATTAGGTGTTGGTTTTTTCCATTTCTTGATGGGTAAGAACACAAATATAATTATGAACTAATGTTCATTATAATGTCATTAATTTTGAAATTTTTTTCATTATAGGGGGTATTGGATATTAGGTGTATTATTCCCAAGTGAATGCACCTTATATTGGTTTTTCTCTTTATTAGGTGATGTTTGTAAAAAATTTACCACTATATGAGATAATTAAGTTTTATTCTTTTTTATAAGTTCATTATATTTAATTTCTATTGTATATATATGTATCATTAGTTGATATATATGAAAATGTAGGTCATGGAAAAAATTTAACAAAGGTCACTTGTCAATAAAGAACCCAAATGCAATAAAATATGTTAAAGTAATGGTAATTGTTTTTTATATTAGATATTATTCTGATTTTTGGTATATAAATATATATATATATATTGTTTTTTATTTTCAATTTAATGTTTTATAACTACAGTGTCATCATCAACAAGGATATATTGAATGTGGTAATTATGTTCTATGATTCATGTATGAGATAATCACAACTGGGGTAACCACTAAATTTGATAAGGTTAGTTATATTAATTATTTTATATTTTCTATCATAGTATTCTATTTTTTAATCTTATATCATTCAATGTTATTATATACATTCAATGACATTGTGTCTTATACGAAAGATGAACGTACCCATCTTTGATCTTTTTTTGTGAACTATTTGTTAAGTATGATTATGATTTAAGATATGTATATTCTAATGTTTATGATTAATATTACATTTTATAATAACAAGTATTCAAAAACAATTTATTTTGTTATAATAGGTGTTTGAACATAATGATCTCAAAATAATACTTCAACAACAAATGCCAATGATTATGTTGTAAATTATTAGGTATGTTTTTTTTATAATACTTTATAATACAAATTTGTAGATAGTGATTTTTTTTATTAATTCATTAAAATTATATTTTTTTATAGATTTTTAATCTATGATACATGTTGGTTGATATTTTTATATGGTTTTTTTATTATAGGGATTCTAATTTGGGGGGGTAATATTAAAAATTATCTCCATATTTTTTCTCTTTTGGAGTTTTTTTATCAAAACTAATGTTGAAACATTAAGAAAATATGCAACTGTTTCGGCTTCAGTTATTTTTATAAACCAACACCAAAAATAAATCTGAAAAAAAAATTTGGCATCAGATTTTTGTTAAGACTAACGCCAAAAAATTCAAAAACATTGTACCTTTGGCATTGGTTTCTAGTAAAAACCGACACCAAAAATAGGGTTGAAAATTCCAGAGAGAGTTTTCATCATTGGTTTTTGGAAAATTTTCATCGAAACTTTTATTTTGTATGCCACCTTTATAAACATCAATTAAAACTGATGTTAAAATTGAAAAAAAATGGTGTTAAAACATGTTTTTTTACTAGTGAATGGATTTTTCCTTGAAGCTATTATGATATTATCTCATTGATGAGTTCATTATGGTACTTACAAACCATAAGAGTTTAAAATATGTCTTCTTGCAATTTAAATTGAATTTGTGATAGTGAATGTCAATATAGATTCATCAGGAATATTATTTTTAGATGTCTTATACCCCAATAAAAGGAAATTTTATGGTTAACATGTTGAGTTGTAAGTCACAAGATGATGTTTCTTGAGAGTCTTTAGATTATTAGAGAGTGATGAAGTAGTTGGTTGTGATGTATATAGATGTGATAGAGGATGGGGATATACGTTGGATATTTTAGATAGTGAAATCCTCCTTGTTATCACATGTAGAGGAGTCTAAATTGGGAGACTTGGAGGTAGAGGTGATGCAGGACCATGTTCATCATTATGACACCCCAAAGGGATGCTCAGAGAATAGTCATATTTAGATTTTGTTCTAGGTAATGATTTACATTCCATTAGTAGTGCAAGGAGAGGTTCTTTTTGAGTTCTATAACTCACCTTTATCAATTAATCCAAGGGTATCTAAAATTTATCACAGCTTGCATGATCAGTTCTTATAGCCTAGGATAAAGTGGTTCATAGTAGAATTTATGGTATAATGTTTGGTTTTTCAGTAGGTGAGCTTTAAACATTGGGTTTTAGGATAATTATTGTATCCCTTGGATATTCCCAAATAGATATTAGAGGACATGTCAATGGATTTCTCCACTAGGTTTCCTCATGTGTAGGGATGATTTTATTCCATTTTGGGTGGATATGAATTGACTAAAGAGGTCATCCCATTTCTTGGAGATCAGGGAGTTGATTTTGATGCATGATTTAGAAAAAAAAATATGTATATGAGGTTTTATATCTTTAATGGTTTTCCAAGACCATCATCATAGATCAAGATGGTCATTTTACCTTGACAGTATGGAAAGGATCACATCATGCCTTCACCTCCAAGTTATGACTAAGAATTTATTTCCACCTCTAGATAAATAGGAATACTGACCAAGCTATCCAAATGCTAAAGGATATGATGTGTTCTTTCATTATATATTTTATAGGATCATGGCTGAAACACTTTACCTTGGTATAGTTTTCTTATAACAATAGTTATCACTCTTCCATCGATATGGATCCTTTTGAGTCATTATATGGGAGAACATATCGATCAAAGATATATTGAATTGAATTTAGGGAATCAGTAGTTATTGGATTTTAAGTCGTACATAATAGAACTGAAAATATTCAAATGGTTCGATAAGAGATGAAGGATTCACAATACCATCACAAGTCATATATAGATCAAAGGAAGAGACAGCTTGAGTTCAAAGTTGGTGACCATGTATTCTTCAAGGTTTCCCCACATCATGGGAAATGGATTTTTAATCAGAGGGGAGTTATCTACTCTGAAGTTGGACCCTTTAAGGTGTTAGGGTACATTGGTGATGTGGTGTATCAGTTGGTGCTTCCTCTATAGTTGGACACAGTTCATGAAATATTCCACATATCACATATTCTTTAGTATCTTCATGATTAATCATAGTTCATAGACTAGGGAGTGTTAGATTTCAAGGATGATAATATGTTTTTAGAGTGTCTAATCAATATCCAAGACCATCAAGAGAAGGTTTTGTGGGGGTGATCCATTCAAATAGTTCATGTTTTGTAGAGGCATGGTGGTCTAAAGTATAGTACATGGGAATATGAGTTACAGATGAAATTTTAGTATCCTATTCTATTTTAAACCTTTTTATGTATTAATTAATGTAATTATTGGGTTGATGTTGATTTATGATATTTCTTTTTTTTCTTTTTTATTGATTAAATGAAGGATTCATTCTATTTGAGAGGTATCTCTGATGGGAGTGTTTGTGGTTGGTGATTTTTTTTCTTTACATTGGTTTGGTTTTGATTCATGAGGGTGGGAAATGTTTGAGAGGTATTTGATATAACAACCCATATCCTCTTAGCATATTCCCTTGTGTATTTCAAGTGTTAGAGGTGTTCAGAGAGAGTTGGAGGAGGAAAAGGTCAATTTGAAGCTAAAATTATTATTATAGAGGTGGTTCATGACATGAAGGTTAGATTCACACTCTGAATGAATTATGACATGGTGAGATTAATAGTCTAAAGGATGTTAATGACTTAGAGTTTCAAGGGAAGTATGTCTATGCTGGTTTGGTGGTGTTTTGGTTGAGTTGTTTATAACGTGAAAGTGGGATTCATGGAGTGAATTGATGTTATCTTGAGGATCCATAAAATTTAGTGGATATTCAAAAAAAATGGATCAAAGAAATTCATGGCCTAAAACATTTTCACACTATTAATTAGTGTTCATCTAAAATATTCACAGAGTTAATTATCATATTATGTCATGAATGAGTTTTTTCCAACTTATCTATAAAATCTATAGCCCCTTTGATTTCACCATTTTTCTCTCAGTTTTGGGAAAACCCTAGGTTATTTTGGAAACCCATCCATCCATTCTTCTTTAACTTTAACCCATGGTTTCTATATGTTCAATATAGGTGATCTTAGGTTGATCTGGGTTTCACTATATGGATTTGATCATGCAGGTTTCTTCCCACCCAGTTATCTTGCCTAGAAATTTTTAAAGCTTCAACAAAGGTAGGGGGTTTAAGAAATCTCTTGTTTATGTGTAAATTTTTAATTAGTATGCCTATGTTTCTATTATGTAGATGGTATGGAATAACCTATTTAAGATAATGGATTGGATCAAGAATGAACTAGGTGTGGATTTGTGATCGCATGTGCTTTTTCCATGTATTGCCTCTTAATATCTAGTTTATGTGTTATCCTTTGTGTAACTTGTGTGCCTAGAAATTGATTAAACAACTTAAATCTTGTAATATTATGATAAATAATGAAAGATTCATGAAACATGTTTACCATTATTCTTGGAATTTATGAAATATAGAAGTCTGTTATGGTTTATCTTAACTATAATTTATTATTGATTCTAACTTTTTTCTAAAAGTAAATTATGCATAATGAATCTTCTAATTCAAGATGGTAATGAAATTTTTGTTTGAAAATATAATTTCTTGGGGATGAGATGCCTCAACTTGTTATAAAGGTTTGGAAGACTTGGTTTTATGACCTTATTTTCCCAGTGACTCTACTTACTAAAAGTCAATGTTTCATTATCAGTATTATCTATGACATTAAAGCATTTACATGAATCATGTAGACCTGGTATAGATGATATCATGGTGTATTAGGGGATATATAAGATATAATATATGGATTATGATATTTTTTTGGGTTATATTATTTCATAAGAGGTTATATAAAATTCAATGTATGGCATGGGATGTGATTGGGGTCATCTTAGTGTAGTAGGGGATGCAGTTGCATTGCCACAATTCATCAGAGGAATGTTTGGTTTATTGTGGATGTGGTGGTGGTTCAGTAGCTATGGAATGGATTTGAGAATAATGAAATTAAAACCCATGAATTGAATCAGAAATGAATTCTTTTATAAACATAAATTATGACTGGTTGTGGGTAGCAGATTTCAGTTGTTCCAACATGAGATGATAGTGGATTGGTGGATGGAGAATATGTTCCAAGGCTATACAGGCCTTTTTGGAAGTTGTTTAATGAAAACCCCAAGGTTGGGTTTGTGTGTGGTTTTTTTAATATTTATTTCTATGGATTTATATTCACACCCCACTTGGATTCAATAACCTAACCAACACCCAACATATTGGGGGTCGGATGTATTCCCAAATATCTAGGTTTTTAAAGGAAAAGATTACTTACTTCTCCTTCTTCCTTGGTCTCCCTTATAGGTGTGATGTTTAGTATAATATCTAAAATAATACTTGTAGATCCTAAAGCACTAGAATACCATACAGGTTATTGGTTCTTATAGACCCTATAAGGTATTGGTACAGGATGTACTGGAAGACTATACAGGGTATACACGCATGGAATATAGAGCACTGTTAGACTATAATGGGTATAGAGTGGTACATGGTGTATGGGTATACTCTATGGCGTTTTGATTAGTATGTGATGTATTAGAAGACCCTATGGGTTTTTGGTATGATATTAGTGCATCGATAGACCCTAAGTGGTATTGAAGACATTATATGTGGCGTTTATGATTTATGGATATATGTTTGGGTTGTGCATAGAAGAAGGAGGTGATATGGATGATATCCTTCATTTTCATGATACCCTACTTCCCTGGATACATTTTGAGATACAAATTATGTTACATCATGACTGTGGTTGGGATTGGGATCATTATGACATTTAACAATGGGGGTTAGAGTAACAAACCAATGGGGGAAGTTGTTATGGGGTTCCTTTCTTATGAATATTTATATTATAATACTATGCATGGATGAAATATTTGGTTAGTGAGACTTAGTGAGGCTATGGGTTTTATTTGACCTTGTAGGTTCATGTTGTTTCTTACATTTATTCACTGGGTCATTAGTTTTCTTCTTCCACATTTTCACGAGTGGTATTGAGTAAGATCCCACTGAGTATATTTGTTATGATAACACTATATAAATAAATTATAGATTTCCAAGATGTCTTTGGAGATTGAGATAAATGTAACTAGATTTGGTTGGAGCTATTTTGGATTCACTGCTACAGGATTTTGGTATGGTTTTATTTTTTATTTTGTATTTTTATATAACATTCACATATATGGTGGGTTATGGGTACCTTCAATTTTATATTTATGGAATGGTGTTAGTGGGGTATTTTTGTCTTATCTATTGATCCTTACTTTTATATAGAGGGTAATGCATCATATATGTGTGATTTCATACCCTTGGTGTTAGTCACCACCTTGTCACCTATTTGAGGTAGGCTTTGAGGGTCATTATCTTTTTTATTTGGTACAATACTAGAAGGGGTGCTAGTAAGGGATGAATATTATAAAATTAAGGCCCAAAATTCCTTGTTTATAGAACTGTCTGGTCATATATACTTTAAAATGAATACTTTTTCAATATAAATATAAATTTTGGATAATATTATTAATATTTAAGAAATTGAAAATAAAGTGAAAGATGCAATTTCTTTATAATAGATATGATGATTTTAATATGAGTTCATGTGAAAATGATGAGACTTTCTTCAACCATATTATAGATGTTACAGAGGCTATTTGTGTGCTTTTTCATGAAGATAGTGACATAGTGAAAAAGATAATATAGATATTTCTATAAATTTATAATCTAAAAGTGTTGTAACATGAAGAAGTATATTTTAGGGGATTATATCTTGAGGGTACTCATAGAAAAATGGTTTTATATAAAATTTGATTGAAGATAAAATGTTCGTTAGAGAAATTATATAAAGAAATGGAATTTAAAATCTATATATAATTAAGTGATTTAAGGGACTTGAATTAAAGAAAATGTTGGTGATGATTTCTTATCTCTTTTAGAAATTAATTTTCTTGGAGGAAAATAAATATATGAAGTTAAGTTACCCCAAGCCAGTTTTTTTTTCATGGAAAGGTCAGGAACACTACTGTTAGGTGTCTATACATATTTTATAGAGTGGATGTTTAGTTTAAATTCACATAAAATCAATTAAATATTTTATCCTATAGATTTAAATTGAATCCAAGAAATTTAAGTGGAAAAAAGTTTTAAATAAATTTGTAGGTAAGAAAAGTATAAGATGATGTTGATAAATATATTTTAGAAGTTTTTTATACTATGTTAATCATGGATATAAGTGATTTTATGATGTCTATAGTGGAGAAATTTTAATCTGAAGTATAATAGAGAAATCAAACAATGGAAATTGTTGATCTCAAGGTGGAATTGGAATGAGATCTTGAGGATCATGGTCTATAATGAAAAAAGAATAGGAAGATTAAATAATTTCTAAATTAATTATAATGTTAAAATTATGATCTTAATTAATAAATTGATCAGTTATAGAATGTTGTTGAAGAACATGAAAGTAATCGAGTGAAACATGAAGAAGCAGTGTACTATGGTTTAAATATTGAGTAACATGAAATTTTCATTAATGATTTTAATATTTCGATTGAGGTGAAAGTTAAGAAGATTAAAAAACATGAAGATGAAGTTATGTCATTGAGAAAGAAGCATTAGTCTCAAAAAAATTATGGCCCTAGAAGAAAATATTGTTTGAAATGTTATAGGATGAAATATTAAAGGAAAGTCCTAAATGAGGACCAAAAATGTTTTGAGGGATTTTTGAGTTCTCAATAACACAATTTTATATGTAAAAGGTGTCTTTTATATGATGCTAATACATAAATAGATATGATATAAAAGGGTAAGAGAAAAGGGGTGTAAGATAAAGGTGAATTTTCTCATTTGTTGAGAGCTTACCAATGATCATAGAGTTATTAAAAATATGGGATATGTTGAATGAGTGAAAAATATATATTTCAACTAATTAATATCTATTTATATATATATATATGCCACACAATGTATTATTGTGATAAATCTGAAAGTTATTTGAATAAAGAAGCAATTAGATGCCAAAAATGATAATAAAAACATATCCTTTATATTATAATATAAACTCATCCAATAGATATTATTTTATTTCCTCTAACATTGGGTAAGAAGTTGCTGATTTTAGGAAAAGAATTGTATTTTTTCATATAGATGATAAATAATAATGGATGCATGTCAATATAATTAAATTTATTTTAAAAATATATTTTACCTATTTATGAAAGAAGAATATGACTTGATTTTTTATACTAATGAAAATAAGAATATATAATTATATATTTTAACTCATTCTTGATTTTATTTGAAGAAGAAAAAGATGAAGATGAAGGCGAAATATATTAATTATGACATAGCTTATAAAGTTTTGGAGAAAAGTTATTTGTGAATTATTGATTGTTTATTCTCATCCCACATCAAGAGTAATATGAATCATCTCAAGAATTTTAAAGGAAGAGATGATAAAAAAGATAAATTAGGAAATTATGGAGATTTAAAGATCAAAGAGAGTGGTAAGACTCTCTAGGACAAAGTTGAATTGAAGAGTATTAAATTTCTCTATGTTAATGTCCTATGATACAATTTTTTGATTGAAACATTGTTTTGAGGCTTGTATTGGAAGTTACATTAAACTTGAAACCATACATTATACAAGGAATGAGTGTAAATTCTCTAATGAAAGGAGAGAGGATTAGTGGAAACTTATATCAGGTGGATAATAAAAAAAATACTTATCTTTATACTATATAAGAGGAGAACAACTTATGACACTAGATCCTTGGTCACATTAATCAACATATTATCGAGATTTTATCAATGATAGAAGCTTCTGTTAACATTTTAATGAACCATAGTTTATAAGTGATATCTTTTTCCTAAAAAAAATTATGTTATATTATATTATATAGTATTATACACATACATCACATAGATAAACTAACAACACTTTAATTCATTAATGAAAATTGTTACATTAGTCAATGATTGAACCCATTAAAATGAAAAATATTAAGTGAAAAAAATAGAAAATAGAAAAACTACAATAGGTAAATTTGGATCCTTATGATCATCTAGAATCATCGCCCCTACAAACAACACTATAGAGAAGAAATAGAATATTGGTAAACCAATTTACACCTAAGAAAAGGAAAATATAGAACCTTGGGGGGATTATAGTAATTAATATATGAAGTAATTAAGAGGTATTATAGGAGCTAATATTACCATTGTAATAGTAATATGCCCGTTGTAATAGTAATTTGGTCATTGGAATAGTAATCTGATCATTGGGAATAGTAACCTAAGCATTGGGAATAGTAAATTGGCCATTAGAATAGTAATTTGTCTTATAAATAAAAAATTAATATAAATAATATTTATCATGAGTAATTTGATAATATATAAATATGAAAATACCATAAAATAAATATCAAGATTAAAAACTCAAATAAAATGTCAACACATTTTTTCAAAACTGTATTTTAATGTATTTTTTAAAAATCACAATTTTAATATTAAAAATTAAAATTAACTATGTTAGAAAATTATTTTTATAAAATAAATTCATTTTTAAAATTAGCATATCAAAATTTTCTAAGGGTGATTTTTTGGTAATTTTCTGAAATACTTTAATTTTTATGTGAATGGTAAAAATACATTTCATTCGTAATTTGTGCATCTTAAATTTCATAATTCATGATTTAATAATGACCTAATCAATTATATAATTTTAGTTTTGACCAAAAATATATTTAATAAGTTAAATAATCCATAAAATTCAAATTCCAAACCTAAAAAGTATTTTTCCAAATTCTAAAATCTAAAGTACTACAGTAAAATAAAATTTTGTAATTTTTCAACATTTCCTTTTAATTAAATTAATAAATTAGTATTATAAATTTTTTAAAGTCTTAAATCATGTTTTTTAATTAAAATATGATTCATAATGTCAAATTTATCACTTGTTCAAGGTTTACATTGGATATAATATTTTATTCAATATTTTATCCTAAAAATACCCCTCCCCTAAAGTATAAATAACCCATATTCCTCCCCTTGTAAAACCACTCCTCCCTCACTTACCAAATCCAAAACTCTACCCAAATACTTTATATTATGACTATTATCATCCTTAGGTAATTTTTTACATAAACCAACTCTAAACACCATGGTATTTTAGTTTCATACAAAAGAAGCAACACCGAGAAAGGAGTAAGTTTTCATCAACCTTTCTCTCATTTTTCGCCTCTCTTCCACTTGTTCTCAAATCACTTAAAATACAAAACTTATAAGATAAATTAATCATTATTTCAGGATTATATTAATTATTTTAACCTATATAAATTATCATATTTACAACATATTCATATTTCTTAATTCTCTTCCTCCTCTTTTGATAATGTCTCATCTATTGTTGGTTAACTGCCAATGAGGACGTTTCCAATTCTTTTCTTATTACCAAACTTTTGTATGATTATAATAAATAATATATAATGTATATAAATATTTAATTACATGTATTATGATATATTATAATTATTTTTACTTATATATAAATGACCTTGAACAAAAATAGAAAAATTGAAACAAAATGGGATATTTTAAGGAAAATATGATTTCAAAACGTTTCACCATTAACAAGGCATATTATAAAATAGAATCCAATGATTATAATTAATCTATAGTTTCATAAATTAAAATAATTCAATTTTATTTCAATGTTTTAATAAACCTAATTTTATTATTCAGTAGGCAGAAAAGCGATGAAATAAAGCGGGATTTAAGGTAAGGGGATTCTTGAACTCAAACTCCTCTTTGGGTTATCTCCTCATTGCATAATTTTTTATATGTATGTTATAAAAATGACCTTAAAATTTCCTTCCAACATTATTTCCATTTTATTTTCTAGTATATACATATTTCTACCCTTTCAAAAAAAACTAATCCATTTACAAATATTTTTTAAAAATATATTAATTTCCAAAAGTATCACATTGACTCCTCTTGAGTTGTTTTTTATCCACTCAAGAATGATGATATTTTATTCCACAGTATTATTTCCCTTATTAATTTGGGAAATGAAAATGTTATTCGTGAAATTATTTTTACAAAGCCTTTATGAAACCCATTCTTTTCCATGGGTTTATTTCATAACTGTGATTGTTTTATGTTCTATGTTGCATGCATGATTATGAGAATATTATGATGTGATGAGTGGGAACAAAATTATATATCCCTATAATTTATTGGTTAATGTGATATATCTCATGGTATTATGTGTATTTTTTGTGAACATTCTATTATCTTTGTTCACAATTATGATGTTACGATTTATTCACATATGTTATGCGTGAACATGATGCTAGATTTATTCAAATATAAGTGTGGTATTTGAGAACTATGTTATGATGTTTTATATTATTCATATTCCACATTACATGAATTTATAAAAAAATTACATCATTCTTATGATGAAGATCCTGTGCTTATGATATGATTATTATTATACTCACCCATGTACTATTGATTCATGTCTCTTATTCCTTATATGTTATCTTTCCTCTTACTAATATTTTATCACACCCCTTTATTTAATATATATCCTCAGGTGACTACATGTACTAAGGATAATATGATATCTTTTAAGTGGATAAATAAAAATTATTTTTATAATGTTTAAGTTTTATTATGTATAAGTGATGTATGGACCTAATATCCCCACGATACTAAACCTTTTGATCCTTGAATGTATTACTATTTTATTGTTTATCTTAAAATTTATGTAATTGTCATTTAAGTAAAATTCTAGTTTCTATATACATAACTTAACTAAATAGTATCATATAAAATATTTTTCATTCATGCTTGAGGGGAAATATGGTGAGAAATTCTTATTGTTCAAAGAACAATCTACCATCAAATATGTTGAATTTGGACCACAAAAATTCTTGTGGTCTAATTCATTAATCTTGTACATATGGTGAGAAATATATAAATTTATTTTTTAATGGCTACCTTGGGATGGGATGTGTTATGTTTATACAATCTAAGAGATAATTTTTTGACTACATCAAGATATTTTAAAGAAGAGTTGAAAATAATATTATATGAATAATTAATATTATATGGCTAGATAATGGAATTTAATAAAATTATATTTAATATTAAAATAATCTATAGAATCATGGAATGATGAATAAATATTCAATGATAAGTAAACCTCAACAAAATGGGGTTTTGGAAATAAAGAATCACATGGTAAATAATATGGCTATGATTTTGTTGATTCAATGTGGTATCTCACTCCGTTATTAGAAATAAGTTGGGAAGGTTTTTTTTTAAAATAAGAATTGATAATTTCTATTACCTATAGAATATAATATGTTATATGAAATTTATAATCATTAGGAACTCTCATTTAATCATTATTTAGCATTTAGAAGTTAATTTTTCATTTGGAATGAAGTGGGAGATTTTGGAGAGTATTATGATGTAGCGCATAATTGAATGTTTTTAGGATATTCATCAAAGTGTAAATAATATTAATGATTTAACAAAATTATCAAAAAATATTTGAAAGCATATATGTTAAAGTCGTTGAATATAATTCTAAATAAAATTACAGATATTTCCCCCTAAGTGAGTGGAGAAAAAGAAAAAGAAAACTATGGATTCCATAGAATCTAAAAATTCTTATTATGATAATGATTATAAAACTAAGTAAAATAATGAGAATGGTGATAAATTGAGTCAAATTATGACTTAAATAAGATTAATTAGAGTTGGAGTTGATCTGAGCAACATTATTAGAGTTAAATTTTCTTCGGTACAGACATGGATAATGAGAAGAATATAGAACATTTCTCTATTATATAAGGTATAACCAAATTAATTTGATGAAGTAGTAAAGCATGAATCTTGGGTGAAGGCTGTAAATGAAAAACTAGATGAAATTTATAATATTCAAACATGGTATCTAATAATTATATCTAAACATCATGATGTGTTTAGTAAAAAATGGATCATTAATAATAAGGTTAATAAACATAGAAGTGTGGTCCAAAATAATGATAGATTGATGTGAAATGGGTATGCTTGTATTTAAGGAGTTGATATTGGGGAAACATTTCCTCCAATGGTGAAAAGGTAATCAATCATACTTTTCCTAATACTGGATATTTATATTCTTTTTAGAGTTTATCAAATTTATGTAAATATTGAATTTCTTAATAAATTCATAATTGAAGATGTCTACATCAAATAACTTGTGGGATTTATTATTTTAGATGATGATTCAAAGGTTTTAGATTGAAAATGGTATATTATTTCATATATAAATCATACCATGCATGGAATTTAAGTGTAGACATTTATATGAGAAATTTAGAGTTTAAGATAGGATGGGTTGATCATAACCTATACATGAAATTCTTAGATAATGATCAGTTCATGTTGATGGTGTATATATATGATATCATATTTAGTAGAAATAAAAAGAATTTGTTTGAAAAGATTTAATAATTAAAGTGTTAATAATTTGAGGTGTCATTGATTGTAGATATGGTATATTGTATTGGGCTGTAATTACATCAAAGTAAAGGAAACGTATTCATATCACTGGTGAAATATACAAGAGAGGTTTGAAGTTCATTTATAATGGAAGAATGAAAACCTATTTCCAATATAATAACATTTTTGATGAATCGTTAAAATCATGAGGAAAAAATGGAGTAGTCTCAACATTTTATTGAAATATTATTTAGAGTGTATTGTATCTCACAACCCCAAGGCCATATATATTCTACGCTATTTTCTTGGAAGAATGTTTTCAAAGTTATATAGGGGAAGGAAATATCTCGATAGTAAAGAGAAAAATTAGGTACATATAAGGAATATTTAACTATGGTTGGTTTTTCAAAGCATGGGAATATCTATATTTGGTGGCTTATTCAGATATAGACTGGGTCAGATATATTACTGATTGAGAATCCATAAGTGGTGGAGCATTCATTATCATAATAAATTGGGTTGGATGGCCAAGTAAGAAGAAATATATTATATATTTGATTACAAAAGAGGCATGATATATTTTGGTTACAATAGATTAAACACATTTGATGTGTATAAAGAAACAATTAGAAAATTTTAAAGAAATAGTTTGATTACTGATATTGATTTAGGGAGACAACTAGTGTGTCATTAAGTTGAGATATAATCCAATGCAACACTCTCCCACAAAGAATATTGAGATCCATTACCACTTTATAAAGGATAAGTTAGGGAAAACCATTATGAAATTGGAATCTATTATAACTAAGCATCATGTGGAAGATATTGTTACTAAACCAGGAGTTGTAATTTTGTTTAGGAAGAATTGGTTGTACCTTAGAGATTAACTAATTTTTTTAAAATAATTATGTTTTAAAACCCCTATACCCATTCCACATAAGTTTTTTATTTTCATATTGTTAATTATTATAAAAAATATATCTTTTTTATGTGTTAGAATATATGGGATACAAAATCTATGGTGAATTCATAGCATAACAAAGTTAATTAGAAATATAATGTATGATTGATAAAAAATATTGATATCATTGTAGAAATTAACTTATTTATTTTTTCCTACAATGATCATTGACATGCATATACATAAATAAGTTTTTAATAGCTCTTTGCTTAGATTTTGGAACTTTGGAAGTTGCATAGATTCTCAGATGTGATGATATCTGTAAAAGGAGAATCCATTTGAATTTTATTTTCAAATGTAACTAATATAAATAGGAGTAGAGTCATACTATAGAGGGATATAGGATATCATTATATGGAAAAAAATTCTATAGAATATGGATCTATATATGGGTTGATTGAAAAAAAATTCAAAATGGGGATAATGCAACAACTACAGGTTTTAATGTTATATTTTTTGTCGATTGTAAGTTAATTTAAATTTATTTGATGGGTGTTTGAAATGTGTGATGATTTTTTTAGTCATGTTGAGATGTATGGAGATAGATTTTGATTGTTCTTGATGTTTTATAAATATATCATGTATCACACACAAGGATCACAATCTGTGTAGAGTTACTTATATTTTGGAAAATATGATAGTCCTAAATATAATTTTTTTCTATATGTATGGTTTTTAGAGTTTTATACATAATATTATTTCCATTTATCATTATGGGAAAATTAAAATTTCCTAAACATAAATATTTTTTCACATATGTAAGTATTTTAGATATTGATATTTAAGAGATTTTCAAAATGAACTTTGTATACGCATAAAAAAAGTGTTGAACTACACTAGAATATATAACAATTGATCTGGAATATGGAAAATGGAAATGTTCTAAATAAGAGGATATGTAAGGATTTCCTAGTATGTAAACATTATATGTAAGTATAGTTTCTTCGATACTACACCTTGAAATCTAGGTAATGTTGTGGGAAGGATGTCAACATTGGTAATGATGGTTAGGAACATCTTAGTGGATCTACTTATTCTAAGATTCCCATTCCAAGGAAGAAGTTCACACCACAATAGGTTTATATTTCAAGAAGATCTGGAATTCAATCATAACAATATACAATGGTGACACCCAGATTAATGGGACTACACCATTAAATTTATAACATGATGAATGAACTTGGTCTAGGAAAGATATGCTCCAAGATATTTAGTTATATAAATCAAATTTATGTCATGAAAAATTTTATCCTATTGAAATGCATCTAGTTATTGAAGAAACATAAATAAAGAACCAAACTATCACATCATAATGTAATATTCCATGCTATGAGAATATAAATCTAGTGAATGTGAATAAAATTATTCACTTGGAACACTCAAGTGGGTTTTAGGTTTTATTAAATTTTCATTAGCTACATTTTTTAATATTTATATTTGAGGTTCACTTAATACAAATTCAATGGATGTTTCTGATGTAGATTAAGTTTAATGTTCATTGAAATATGAATTTTTTAATTTTATTTTTTAGTACATTGAATAAATATGGAAACTATTATATAGAAGAAGAGAAGACATATAGAATAGAGGATATCATGAAGTGGGAAAGTAGAGTGTGAACCAGTTGTGAAATTTATTGAATATTTGGAATTAGGGAGTAATGTGTGATTGGATTTAATTCCATTGAAGTTTGTCTTGTAAGTGAAGATTCATTATGTATATCAAAGAGGATTAAGAAGTGGATATTAGAGTGTTAAGGAAAACACCCACTATGGTCAGGTTTTGTATCTTCAATTTTTATCTTTGTTAGTTCAACATATTTTTTAACATTATCTATTTATGTAACCCTCTTGGAAAGTAGTGAGAGGAGGGGAAGAATTTTTTGTGTAACATGGATAAGCATTGAGATTGTCCTAATTATTTTAATCCCAAATATGTGGGGTAGTGATTATTTTTAATTTCATCAAATCATTGATTTCTACTTCATGGATATAACCCAGTATGGGTTGACTTAGTAAAATATAAGTTTCCATCCATCTTTATTTTCTTGCATTTGGATGTGATTGTGTGTGATAATTGTGGTATATTAAAAGTGTTTATAAAATATTATGAGAAGATCTAGTTAAACATGATATTAGATGAAATATCATGTCACCTTAATTCACCCCATCCCCCTCTTATGGTTTATATTGGGACCTTAGGTTTCAATGTAGTTAACAAGAATAAATCAAATTAATTTGGTTAACTAATTCCATGTTGAGGGGAAAATGAAATAAAAGAATATAATATAGGAAAATAAAGTTATTAATTCAATAAAAAATTCTTAATTAAAAGGGTATTGACAAGGTTTAAAAATATAGAACACTCCTTGACGAAAAGAAATTTTAGATGGGAATCCCCTTACAAAGATCATTACATGTGAAGTAAGAATCAACCATGGAAAAGATTATGAGATTAAAATATAAATTCTTATAAAATAAGATTAAATATAATATAAACCAATAATAGGGTATAATATACATAATAGTAGAATAATATAGTCAAATATGAAAAAACATAACTTGGTGAAAGTAAATTTAGTCATAAATCCTTTACTATAGCATCTCGCCTTATTATTACATAACTTTTCATTACATTTTACAAACAGAGGATCTTTAAAGTATAGTGTCTTGGAAATCAGGAACATAATATGTGAAAACAACATAAAACATTCTTCTAATACACTTTTAAGGATTTATAATAGGTTCATACTAAGTATAATTACTGCATCTTATAACCTGGAGTCATACATCAAAGGAAAGGGTGAGCAGAAGGCCTGGTAAGGAAAGCAATGGAATCAGTTTGCTTGTGATATCAATAAGAACTTGATAAAAACATAAAGACATGGGAAATAGAAGTATAGTCATATCATAACAAAAATAACTTGAAACATAACTTTCATATTTGGGTACAACATTTAATTTAGACATTCATGAACATATCACCAAGGTATAACCTCGAGGTGTCATAAAAATTACCAAGGTTATTCACCAAGGTATCTTGAAACTTATCATCTCTAGAGATAAATTATTTACCCAATGAATTGGAGCGCTATCAGGGTGAACCCTTAATATGTTTTTATTTTCATGTGAGCCACATAGATCTTAATCAAACATTTCATAAATAACCCATATTGAATAAAATAAATGGGTTTCATTTCAAAATCGTGACGTTTTAAAAGTGATTTAAAAATAAGATCATTATGTCATTTATAACCCATGGAAAGGGAGTGAGGGTTATATGTATGTAAATTATAGAATCAAATATATAATTTTTTTATATTTATGATCACCCATAAAAACTAAATAGGTCTATTTATTCACATAAATAAATCAAGAGAATTTCATGAGAGAAAGAGAGAGAAATTTGAGATGAAATTTCTGCAGCATAACGGCTGTATAACTTGGTTTCAGAAAACAATAAAAAGAGAGTGGACAAGGGTCAACCACTCATAAATAACTAATTATACAGTAGGGGTATAGAATAAAAATAAATAAGATCATTTTATGGTTATTTTAAGTAAATTCCATATGAAAATGAAACTTGAAGGAAGAGAGAATATGCAATTTCTTTTATGAAAATTTGGTAGCCTAACGGCGTCACTTAACAATTCAAAAAATAAATTGATGACAGAAGAAATGGTCTCTCGTAATTTTTACATGAAATGGAAATTAATAATGATATATTATAACATACCCCCATATAATAAAATGGAAACTAGAAGACATAACATAAAGTAAGTCATGACTTAAAAGAGGTGGGTGAAAGGATCCCTTACCTTAAAGAGTAAATTTGAAAGCTTGAAGTTCAGGACCTTGGAAGGCTTGAGGGAACCTTGGGAGAATCCTAGAGAGAGGAGGGAAGAGTTTTTAGGAACTTCAAAGGCTTTGAGTGAAGAGGAATTCAGATCTTGGGTGGGTTTATATAGGAAAGGAGAGGGAATTGTTTATTAGTTAGGTTTGGGACACCTCACATTAAACTAAACAAAGCCACAAACCATCCCATGGTTTTTTCCCATGGTTTCTTCAAAATGGGAGTGGAAAACAAAATTTTATAAGTTTAATAGAATAACTTCTTAAAATAATAGGTTTGATTATGTGGAGGTGAGTCACACTCTCAAGGAAAACAATTTAAAAAGACAAAATGTTATATAAGGCTTGGAGGGTCCACTAATGCTTTCTAAAATAAATCAAAAAAACCCAAAATCACACTATTTTAATTTTGATACATATATTGGCCAAAAATATAGTTTATAGTATTTTATTACATCACTATTGGGTCATTATGATGTCATAAAACACATTATATATTTATACGGTATTTAATTTTTACCCAAAAATTTGACTGTCTCAAAAAATTATGAAAAATTCACTGTTGGATAATTTTGACGTCCCAATTACAGAAATAATATTCATTTTATCTAAATAATTTTCTAAATATGTAAATTTTCACTTTTAAAATAAAAACCGACATTTATCGAAAATTCATGGTTTTTGACAAAAATGGCTTTCAAACCTTAATAAAAATTACAATTGCATTCATAAAATTATACGATCATTTATATTTAATAAACATTAATTTAATAATAATAATATTTTATTAAAATATTATTTAATTCAAAAAATCCATTAATTCATCAAAATAGATTTCTTAGTTGAATATTTAACTAAAAATACTATTTGTGCTTTAAAAACTATTTACAAAGTAACAATAATAAAATGAAAGTACATTCATTATTATATAAAAAAATAATGTAAATAATCATAGTACTAGGGTATTGTTACATAACCCCTTAAAACACCAGCATAAGACCTTAGGGTAAGGTTCATGATGGTGACAGACTTCTGGGGTGGCTCGGATAACATCGCTTGAGTGGTAATCTCTATCAACTTCTACTTCTCCCGTAGGCAGTTCTGCTCGAGCTTAAAGTATTCAAGCTCAGATTGGGATTGGTCAAGAGAGAATACCAAATATTAAACCTCCTTTCCAAGATTTGTTAAATGGGATTCATATGGGGCAAGTCTACTAGATGAGGTCATCACTTCCTTTGTCTGAGTAAAAAGAATTTTTTAAAGACCTATATTTATACTAATCATGTGATCACTGTTCAATGTCTATATTAGCAATGGTCATAATTCTTAATGGTATTTTAAAATCCAAAAACATAAAAAAAAAATTCATATGTTGTATAACCATTTCATATATTAAGACATTTAATTAGATCAAGAGGGATTTTCATTAACAAAATTTTGGGTTGTTATATTTACCATATGTTCCTACTTGATTTATATGTCTATTATCTCCTAGAATAAAAATTAAATTAATAATTTACTTTCATCTGAAACATTTTCATTGTTATAATTTCATTATATTCATTTATTATCATATATTATTCTTTCTTTTTTGAATTATTCTTTTTTTTTCTAGTCAATTTGAGTTTTTTTAGTACATAAATCCAAAAACAGCTTCAATTTAATATCCTTATTCATCAATAATTGTTCATGATTTAATCATCTAAAAAATATTAAAGATATTGGAATAATAATTTTATAATTATTTAAAAATTCATGGGTTAATTCAATAGGAGTTACAAGTATGATTCATTAGAAAGAAAACTATTTCTTTCTTGTTTCAGGTAACTTTAACAACAACAAATAGTCACATTATCAAGAACATTCATTTGAGAATTAAAATTACAAAGACATAAAAATAACAATTAAAATTAAAATTACATATCATAAATATTTAATACTATTATTTTTCTAATCTTATAAATTTATAATTATAAAAAATACTCTATCATTTATATAGGTTTTTGTGACAACCCAAACACGAACACACTATATAGATTTATTTTTTATAAAATAATCAATTTTTCATTATTATACTCTCATTAATAAATTATATTTATCTTAAGTTCATTTTATTAATTCTTGAAATCAAATTCAATAAGAGGTAGAGGAGGAAGATTTAAAAAATAAACAAGGAAGAAGATGATGTATATATTCCGGAGTAGAATATTCCCTCAAGGGTCTCTATTATAATGTAATCATTGAGACAGCTTATTGTGAACACATTCTATAGAAAGAAATAATGTAATATAAGATAAGGAGTATGAAATTAATATGGATACATAATCAATATTTTTTTGTGCTTTTAAAAGGGTAGAATGAGACACCTTTTATAAACAAGATTCAATGGCATTTTTACAAATATTCAATCTTTAAGGGTTAAAAATGTAATTATTAAGTGACAAGAGGATCTTAAATGGAAAAGGGGTATATTTTCATGAATGATTCATAAAAATATGACTCGTGATATGTTTTTGGTGGGTATTAAAGTAGGAATTATAGCATCCGAGTATTGTAGTAGGGACTACAACACTGTAACAACTGGGTACTATAGCATTGGGGAATTGTACCATACATGGTACTATATATTGTGATAATATTCACTCTTATGTGTTTTTTGTCCATAATTAAAGGGTATTTAAGCCACATGAGCCTCCATACTCATTGTAGATTGTGGCCATTAGTCCAGTACATCATCATAGGGCCTTTGGCCCATCAAATGTTAGGCCTACGAGCCATTAAAAATGTAATGGATAGTTGGATTGGTCATACCATGGGACAATATAACATATCCTCAAGCCTTAAGGTGTGTGTGTTTCTTTCTATTCTACCCCCAATAATGTACTTGAATTATTAAGAAAACATTTATATTAATATTTAGGGTTTTCCTTTTAATTTGAGTTAAAATATACATATAAACTTATGGAATTCAATTTTTATTATTTAAATCCCTACTTAAAATTCATATTTATTCATAAAAATCATGAAAAACTATAATTACATTAAACCTTATCATTTTATATATTTTTTAAACCTTCATTTTTTACTTTTCTCCTGGTTACACAATCAATGCGTCAACATTTAAGACAATTGTCCTATTATTTAATTTTTAAATAAATTCATAAAATAATTTTCTTATTATTATTTATCCCTATATATAAAACTAATAAAAATATTATTTATTGTAATTATTATCATGATAAAATATTAAAATATGATTTTTTTTACTTTTCTTATTTTGTGAAACCATTGGGTAAACATGTAGATAATTATCTTATTATATACTTTTAAAATTATTATATATACATCAAAATACTTTATTAATAATCATATTTGTCTCTCTATGTTAATAATCACCTTATCCCATCCTAAATCATATCTCCAAGTCATTATTTCTTTACTTTTCCTATATTGTACAAACACCATGTCAATATTATATAATGATTTTCAAATTTTTATTTACATAAAAATTAATTTATATTAATTTGATTATATTTATATGATATTTTATGTATCTTAATATGTAATAAAATTTCCTTAGGTTTCTATAATATTTTATACCATTTTAGTTAAAAATATAATAATGGGAAATAAAATTCCATTTAAACTCAAAATTTTATTTTAAAAAAATGTTTTAATGTTTTAATCGATCTTTAAAAAATTCAAACCCACCATTTGAATTTAAAAATTAACATTTTATAAAGATTAATTATTTTATTATTTTTGTATAAGATTCTAAAATCTACTATATTATTCTGGATAAAAATATAATAATAATAATAATTGAACTCATATTCTAATTTTAAAAGTAGTCAAATGTTTTAATAAAACCATAACCAATTTGAATTAATCTATTGAAATAATATATTATTTTTTTATATATAGTATTATAACACATTCAATTCCTTTTTAAAGTGTTTCATAACTTTCATGGCACATATTTAATAATGGGTTGTGAAGTTCAATTGAATCTTAAACTCTAATTTTTTATAGGATGTTGAAAACTATTACTCAATCCCAAATCAAATGGAATTTGAGTATTGAAATTTTAAATAATTATACATTACACATATAATATTAAAATATTTTCCATACATTTCCCAATTATTATAAAATATTCTAGATATTATACATTAATAAGTAAGAGAATTCAATTTGAATATGAACTCTTATTTTTTTTAAATAATTCACATTTGAATATATCACCCAACTTTTAACCACATTGAATTAAAATATTTGAATTGAAAATAAATCATTCAAAAATTTTAAATCAAATAAATTGAAATCTAAATATCAATTATAAGATTTAAATATAGTTTTTTTATCAAAAATAGTGATTACACGTAGTTTCGTATCCTATTTTTATAAATTTTTTAGAAAATGATTTTAATATAATTTTGAAATGATGATTTAAAATATAAAATTAATTTTATTAAATAAATATATACTTATTAATGGTCAAAATTTTATATAACAAACCACAATATTTTAAAAATAATGTGTAGAAGAACCAATATTATTTTAGATGAAAAAACTTATTATTATTTTGTACAATGCCATAATTATTTCTAAGACAATTGATGTGGTATTTAATTGATACTTAATTTTCATGTCCTTTTGATTTTATTTTGATGATATTATATTCCTAAATGAGTTTTCAAAGGTGAATTATTGATAAAATATGATCTTGCTTCAGAATCCTAATTCATTGTGTATTTGATGAAATATTGTGATTTTCATGTCGAGTTGATGAAAATGACCCTTGGTTTTATTTTCATATATTTTTATTATCAAATATTTTCTTGATTTTAAATTTAAATTGAAATAATAATTTAATATGAACACAAGGTGGTGGTGAAATTTATTTTAATCATTACTGGTAATTTTAATTGGAATATAATTTTTAAGTGTTTCATAAGTTGTATTTGAATACCTTTAGTTCCATGAATTTAATTTTAAAAATATTTTAATGGAACTAATTTTTAATATGTGTGTTGAAATATTAAAATTCATATAATAATGATATTTTGAGTTTAATTTTAATTTTGGATCCATTTTAAATCACTCTAGTGAATTTTTAATTTTGTTTGTATTCTAATGCAAAGTCATTTTTTCTGTGCCCAAGCATGAACCTGACTAGTACTATGCTCGTGCATTCACATGGCACTATAAAACAATTCTTATATTAAATAATAGAATACCATTTTTAAAACATAATAATTCATATTAATATTGGTAATATTTAAAACACAAATAAGAGGTACATTATAATGGAATATAAGTTAAAGAATTGATGGGAGTGGGCAGTAAATATATAAAGACGCATGGTAGCCAAATGGTATCTTAATGAAAGATTCATTAGGAGTTTGAACAATTAGAATAATCAGAAATATCAATTAATATCTTAACAATAAATTCTCTATAGAGAAGGAGGAAAAAATAGCAATCTCAGCTGTAATAGGTTGTACTTGAACCCACAACCGGAATCTATTTCATCTTTACAAAAATATTGGTTATCAAGGATAATTTTTAGGCTTCTCTTCCTCCAACAGATACCTCAATTACTCCATCAACACAACCTTGAAAGAATCGCCATTCATTTGTATAGTTTGGGCTCAGTTTCATAGTACAACACATCTCCCTCATCACTGACATAGTGATTGCGTTGAAAGCTTCCGATCAAAGATCCAAGCAGGTACCTTTGGAGGGGATATTATTTCTTAGATTCATGATAGTATTTCCCTAGTATAGCACATCTACCATATGGTGTTTTTTTTATCCAACCATAGTCACGATTAAGAATTTTGAGTCCCCTCCTGAAAATAACTCCAATGTTACCCAAACAGTAATGAAACCAAGAAAGGAGTTGGGGGTGAAAAAATCAATCCCATGATCTTACTCCCAAGGACAGTCAATTAGAAACAATTCATTCAATCAAAAAAAATTATTGATCCCTTTCAACAAAAACTATTTGATCCCTTACTTAAAGCTTGATCAAAGTTTAAGAGAAAAGAAAATTTTGTCCAATTATAGTTTCAGAACTTTTAGTAATTGGGAATTAGGTCTATTAAAATAAATCAAAATATAAACTATATAATAAAATATTACTATATGAATACATATATAAAATTAACCTGCAAAGCACTCATTCTAAGGAAGTATTAATAATTATATGTATAAAACACATAGCCACCAATATCTGGTTCAACTATTGCATGGGAAATAATAACACCATGATTTACATGTCTTTATGACATCAGAGTTGAATATAAAAGAAAAATTCTTCCAATTACCACATGTTCAATGTATTTTATTAACATTATTTTTTCATATGAATCAAATTCATTTAGAATGTTTCCAAAACAAAATAAAATATCATATGTTCCTTTTCTATTAATGTTGTTTATGATAGAAAGTTTTGCAATGATTTGAATTCCATACCATGCCATGGTATCAAGGAAGTATTTATTCATGACCATGGTAGTGCAAGTAAGTCATTGAATCAATCCACATACCAAAAATCTATCAAGGAAAAAACATAGGTGAGACCATTTATTCTAATAGAACATCAATATGTAATACATGATCCACTTCTCCAAAATAAACTAAGTGAAATAAAATAGAATAAAATAATCCATTTCTCCAAAAAAAATCGATTCATATTTACTTGAAGTAAAATAATTATCCACTGCTTGAATACATGATCTTTTGCTCTAAAATACATGATACATTGCTCTAATATACATGATCCACTGCTCTAAAAAATGATCCATTTTTTCAAATAAAACACATGATCCATTGCTCAAATAAAATACATGATCAAGTACCCAAAAAATAAATTATCCACCGGTCAAATAAAAAACTTCTTATACTGCTCTAAAAAATTATCATGTACTGAAATAAAATACCAGATCCAATCCACTACTCATATAAAATACAAGATCCACTACTGTAAAAATTGATCCACTACTCTAATACATGTCAAGTAATATTTAGTATGAATAAAATTATTTAATAACTCAAATAAAATAAAATGATCCACTAATCCTTAATATTTCATTGATCCCATCTTCCACTAAAATATAGTGTTACTCAACCCTATCACCTTGTATGTAGGATCAAAACCTTGCATCCCCACAGGGGAATAGTTCACTGAATTCTTACTTATGACTTTATCTACAATATAATAATGTGTTACATTTGGATGTTAAATGTTTAATGAAAAATATAAAAACATTTAAATAATTAGTGTCACTTGTTGGGAGAGTGGGAGGAAATTAGAAGAAGAAATTAATTGAGTGAGGTGCTCATGACACATGGTGAGTTAATCCCCCTACCCCTTGGTTTTATGTTGTGCTTCATATCTGAGGAAGTTTGTGGCAATGATGTGGATTTAGTTTTATTATCTTTCTTACAAGGGTATGATTTATGGTTATCTTATTATACATAATCTAGCACAATGATCATTTAAACACTTATTTTAAAAGATGATCTAAGAGATATCTCTTCTTTATTTATATAAAGTATTGATTTTTTGTGCCTAATTTTTCATTTGAAAAATTTAGAGGGTAAAAATATCATGAACTGCTTAAATGTAATCTTCATATTGTTTTAAATAATATACACATATTTTTTAAAATATCTTAAACTAACATTAGTACAATGCATTGAAATTATATGTGAAAATGGAAAAAAATAGTGATGGGAGTCTATGTAAATGTGTTTTTAATATAAAATTTAAACATATAGGAAATATATTATTAAATTACATTAAGTATGAAAATGAAATTTTTTTATAAATTAATACAATTTGTTAAGAGGTTGCATAAGAAGGCACAACCTACAATAAAATAAATAATAAAGTAGTCATATTGATAAATAATTATATATGATGTGTGAAAGAGGTATCAATTAGAAGCATTGTTACTATAGTAGTATAGAGTTAATTCCTTAAAAAATCAGAAAATTATTACCCCATAATGAATATAAAAAATGGTTTATATCTCAGAAACTTCTACCCACCATTTTTTTTTTTTGAAAATAAGAATATTGTTAACAAGTAATTAAGTGAATTTATGGAGGAGAAAGTTTCTGGAATTAAAATACGTATGCATTTTCAAAAATAGGATCTAAGATCTCTCTTATTTAATTAGTTTACAGTTTCAGATCTTTTATTAATTAGGAATCAGGTCTACTAAAATAAATCTAAATATAAATAGTATAATAAAATATGACTATATGAATAAGTATAGAAAATTAACCTTCAAGGCACTCATTTTGATGAATTATGGATAATTATATGTATAAAACACATATCCGGAAAAAACCGGTTTAACTTTTTCATGCGCCATAATAACCTGTTTCATTAACTTGAATCCCTCTAAATATCAGAATCATTCAATTAATGATGACTGTAGAAGAAAATATCAAACATACCGATTATGAGGTATGTACTAATGATCCAAAAATACCTGAAAATACAGTAAACTCTTGGTTATAAAATGAAAATTGTAAAATAATGGCAAGAATATAAAAAATTGACTAGAAGTATTAAAAATTTAGTGATATTACCTACAACAACTTCATGATTTACATATCTTTATGACATTAAAGTAAGATCTCTTGAACAATTAATGAATAATTGATAATGAAAAGATTCAATTACTGTAGTACTATACAGTTAATGCCTTAAAAATTCAGACAAGGATTACCCTATAATAAATATAAAAAACATTTATATCTTAGAAACTATTACCCTCTTTTTTTGAAAATAAGAATATTGATAACAAAAAATGAAGTGAATTTTGGGAGGATAATGTTTTTAGCATGAAAATTTGATATGTATTTCAAAAAGAGGATCTGATATCTCTCTCTTATTTAATTAGTTTACAGTTTCCAAGATTTTAGTAATTGTGAATCAAGTATACTAAAATAAATCCAAATATAAACTATATAATAAAATATGTCTATATGGATACATATATAAAATAAACCTCAAAGGCACTCATTCTGAGGAAGTATTGATAATTAGATGTATAATACACAAATCCACCAATAACTGGTTCAACTATTTCATGGGCCACAATAACCTGCAATAATAACTTGAATCCCCTCTAAATAACAGATTCATTCAAATCATGATGACAGTAGAAGAAAATCTCAAACATGTCGATTATGAGTCATGCACAAATGATCCAAAAATACAGTAAACTATAATTAATAAAATGAAAGTTATAATATAATGGAAAGAATAAAAAACATGACTGGAAGTATTAAAAATTTAGTGATATTACCTTCAACAAATTCATTCTTTACATGTCTTTGTGACATTAAAGTAAGATCTCCTAAACCATTAATGTAAAATTAAGAATGCAAAGATTCAATTACATGAAACAATGTCATAAAATGGGTGATGAGTAATGTAATAATATGAATTGTTAGTAATTACATATTTGAACACAATGAAAATTAATATGAAGTGTAACATGATGGATCAGAAGGCAAAGAAAGGAATTTTAAATTTACCTTAGGTTGACCCTAATAGATGGATACTTTCATATGTGATATTCATTATTTTAATATTTGAAAATTTTTATTTGCATAATATATATGTAATTAAAAAAGTTAGGGTAGGGATACAGTAACCTGCAACAATAACTTGAATCCCCTCTTAAGAACAGATTTATTCAATTCATGATGATGGTGGAAAGATAATTTCAAGTAAGGCCAGTTATGAGGCGTGCACCAGTGATTCAAAAGTACATGAAAATATTGTAAACTATATGTTATAAAATAAAAATTGAAAAAAATGGCAAGAATAAAAAAAACATGACCATGAGTATTAAATATTCAGTGACATTATCTCCAAAAACTTCATGCTTTGAATGTATTTGTGACATTAATGTAAGATCTCATGAACCTTTAAAGAAAAAAATTGAGAATTAAATGATTTAGTTTCATGAAACAATGGGATAAAATGAATGATGAGTAATGTAAAAATAAGCACTGTCAGTAATCACAAATTCAATGGTTATTAATTTAAAAATTATGAATAAATCACCATTAATCATGGGAACCTAATAAATTAACCATAGATTGAGTTCATACTTTCTAAATTACCTTGATAAAATACCCTTATTTGATACCCCTAACCTCTGAATCATACCTACAATGAGTTAGTAGAAAAGGTTTGAAGTTATTTCATAACACTTTAATAAAGAAAATCAGATAATATTGCTTTAAAAACTCAAGGGAAACATAAATAACTAAAGAGGAATGGAGAAGAAATAATATTTAACACAAAGTGAATACATTGTGTACTGGAATGGGTTATACTTACAGTTCCAATGATTCAAGTGTTGATTCCTTCACAATATATACATCATTTTGCAAAGCTAGTGTGAGTAATAAAGAAGCATTTAATGGGTGCATAAAAGTCTTATATATTCATCAAAGTCCTCATTGTAATAAAGTAACATTATACTTACAGAAATGGTGGATGACTGAATGAAGTTAACCTCATGAAAGAAGATTTATTGTATTATAATATGGAAATTTTGTATGAATAGAGTCAAATGAATAACTTAAAAGTGGAGGAATATGTCACAAAGTAGATATGAATGAAAATCACCTTATGCGAGATGCATCTATAACAGGATGAGAGTCGACCAAATCCGAACCATGGGAATGAAATTGATGAAGGTTCTTGGAGTCGAACTGGTTCTAAGCTTCAAAGTAGAGCCCTAATTCAATTTTACTGGGTTCGTGCGACCATTAAAGATGCTTCCTGAGTCAATGGTTTTGGATGCCATTTAAATGATGAGTCATTGTTGAAATTCATATTCCCTTTCAAATCTGTAGAATCAGGCATACAATCACGAGTTTTCTCTAAATTGATTTTTTGACTAAAGTCAAGACCAATATCTAGGGTTCGTATGTGGAAGGGTGTCGAGTAATGAAGAACTTATAAATCTGAAGGAGGAGTCAAGCTCCTCTTTAAAAAATGAAGCTATGAATAGTCAACGATGTTGAAAGAATAGGAGGAATTTCAGTAAGAATATATTGAAGGAGACAAAATCCATTAGGAAGCCTAGGATGGTGACTTGAGGCCTAGGCTGTTAGGAGCCTTACAGAAGAATATCACTCTGAGACTGAGGTTGATCCTATTGGGAAAGACAGGAAAACGAAGAATGCACAAACAATTGAAAAAGCGAACGCGCAGTGGAAATAAATTATTTCCCCCCAAATAAAACGGATGCGCAGCGACCCGAAATTAAATGTGCATAAAATAAATTTTACACCGTAAATTTTTAAATGGAAAACCCGAAAGGGAAAAACCACAGGACCTAGTCTAGAAAGAGGGATCCACTAAAATCAAGAGGTACATGGTAAAGACTCCCAAAAATGGAAGGGATCTCAAAAGTAATACTCAAGAATAAAAGTGTGGATCAAAAGGAGGAGATAAAGAAAGATGATTGTCGAAGAAAGGTGATCACCAAATGGGATTTTCTCTTGGTGTTGTTGCTGTTGGTGATGTTGAAATGCCTTGCCTCTGCCTCCTTATATAGGAAAAAAATCAATGTCAAATAATGTCGCCGCGTCAAAAGAGTGTCACCGCGTGAATTAATTCACACGGTCTTGGCCCGCATTAAAACACCATATTAAAGGATAAAACCACGTGATGCTCCAATTGAGGAGGTGTTGCATAGTGCACCAACCAGGAAGGCGCCCAGCAAACTCCCCCTCCAACTCAAGTGGGGATCACCGCCAACCCTGAAATCTGTCGGCATGTCTCGTATTTTCCTCTGGGTAAACTTTTGGTCAACATGTCTGACCCGTTGTCATCAGTGTGGATCTTCTCAAGATCTAATTGTCTCGAATCAAGTACGTTGCGGATTCAATGATATCGAACATAGATATGTTTTTACCTACCATGAAAAGTGGAATTATTTCCCAAACAAATAGCACTATAACTATCACAAAATAAAACATATCTGTCCTGATTTAAACTGAGCTCTTAAATAAAATTTTTCATCCACAACAATTATTTGCACGCCTCAGTAGCTGTAATAAACTCTGACTCTGTGGTAGATAAAGCAACACATCTCTGCAATCTAGACTACCAAGATACATCTCCCCCTGAAAAAGTGATCAAATGGCCTAAAGTAGACTTCCTTGAATCGATATCTCCTGCCATATCTGAATCTGTAAAGCCACAAAGCGTAGGTTCCCCTTTGCCAAAACACAATCTCATATCAAAAGTACCACAAAGATAACGAAAATTGTACTTCACTACTCTCCAATGCTCTCTACCTGGAATTGATAGAAAACGACTGACCACACCAACTGCATGAGCTATATCAGGTATAGTACATACCATTGCATACATCAAACAACCAACAGTAGATGAATAAGGTATGTGCTACATCTCCTCTCTCTCTTCATCAGTAGAAGGTGACTGACTAGTACTAAGCTTAAAATGTAAAGCAAGAGGAGTACTAACCACTTTCTCTCTATCCATATAAAATCTCTAAATAACCTTATCAATGTATCTCTCCTGAGATAACCACAACTTCTTGGCCTTCTTGTCACGGGAGATCGTTATGCCAAGAATCTGTCGTGCTGGCCCCAAGTCTTTCATCGCAAAAGACTAACAAAGATCCTTCTTCAATCTGTCAATTCTAGAAGTATCATGGACAACAATAAGCATATCATCAACATAAAGCAAAAGTATAATAAAATCATCATCAGTAAATCTCTGAACAAAAACATAATGATCAGAAGATGTCTTCCTAAAACCCTGATGAGAAATGTCATATTCAAACTTCTTATATCATTGCCTTGAAGCTTGCTTCAAACCGTACAAACTCTTCTTCAACTTGCAGACATGATTTTCTTTACCTGTTTCAACAAAAACCTCTGGTTTCTCCATATAAATCTCCTTCCCTAAATCTCCATAGAGGAAAGTTGTCTTCACATCTATCTAATCAATCTATAGATCTAAACTAGCAGCCAAACCAAGAACAACTCAAATGGAAGACATTTTGAAAATAGGTGAGAAAATCTCAGAAAAATAAATACCTTTATTCTGACAAAAGCCTTTGACAACTAACCTTGCCTTGTATCGTGGAACAGAACTATATTCTTCATTATTAATCCAATAAATCCACCAATTTTTCAAAAGCTCTCTTTCCTGTCGGTAACTTCACCAGCTCAAAAGTGTGGTTGTCGTGCAATGCTGTCATCTCGTCATCCATTGTCGCAACCCATCTGTCCTTCTGTTCACTCTCCATTGGCTCATCAAAAGATTCTGGTTCTCCCCCTTTAGCGAGAAGCACATACTCATCAGGTGAATATCGAGTAGAAACAGTGTGATGTCGAGATGACCTCCGAAGTGGAACTTCAGGTTCATTAATAACCCCTGGACCGGATCATCAGAAACAAAAGGTGCATCGGAAACTTCAACTCCAACCTGTTCACATTGAGCATTATTATGTACATCAACGTGATCATCAGAATCAACAATATGTGGTAAATGTGAATTAGAACTTGGATCAAGACTGACAAAACCATCAGAAGTTGGAGAAGCATCTTGTTCTCCCTTATCAATCTCTGGAATAGTCTGATCCTCTTTAAACACTGAATCGTAGCTTCTGAAAAGTTTCTTCAAAATAGGATCATAGAACCTGTACCCAAATTCATCGTGTCCATAGCCAATAAAAATACATTGGCGTGTCTTACCATCCAGCTTTGATCTCTCATTTCTAGGCACATGAACAAAAGCCTTGCAACCAAAGACACGCAAGTGATAGTAGCTAATCTCTTTTCCATACCAAAACTTGTTGGGAGTGTCTGTCTACAAAGTAACAGTAGGTGAAAAAATGATAAGATAAGCAGCAGTAAGTAAATCCTCACCCCAAAAATGTCCAGGCAACTTTGCTTCTGAAAGCAAACAATGAACTCTTTCCAGCAAAGTCTTGTTCATCCTCTCAGCTACACCATTCAACTGAGGTGTCTTGGGTGGCGTCTTCTGATGTTGAATACCTTCCTACCTGAAATACTGATCAAATGGACCACAATACTCTCACCCATTGTCAGTGCGAATACATTTCAATTTCTTTCCCAATTCTCTCTCAGTAGAAACATGAATTTTCTTAAAAACACTGAGTACCTGACTTTTAGATTTCAAGACATAAAACCAGATCTTTCGTGAGTAGTCATAAATAAATGTAACAAAATAAAGACCGCCACTAAAGGTCTTAGATTTCAAAGGACCACAAACGTCAGAATGTACCAATTCAATTACGTATGACTTCCTGTGTGGAGGATGACTGCTGAAACTCACTCTGTTCTGTTTTCCAGCCATGAAATGATCACATGTTTCCAATTTGACACTCTTCAAATCTGGAAGAATATTTCTCTTTTCCAAACAACCAAGACCTTTCTCACTGATGTGACTGAGCCTCTTATGCCAAAACTTGGACAAAACACTGCACTCAAAAACTCAAGCAGTATCATAAGAAATAGAAGCTCCAGTCCAGTACAAACCTGATTGCTTCTTCCCTCTAGCAACAATCAAAGATCCCTTGGAAATATTCCATTGGAAATCACCAAAATCACTGATAAACCCTTCATCATCAAGAACTCTGGTAGAAATGAGATTCAAGCGAACCTCGGGTGCATGTCGAACATTCTTCAAAATCAGCTTACTTCCTGTACTAGTCTTTAAAAAAACAGTCCTGATACCTACAACGTCAGCATGACCATCATTGCCCATATTCAAAATCCCAAAATTACCTGAGCTGTAAGATGTAAATAAATCCTTCTTCGATGTCACGTGAAAACATGCACCACTGTCAACAACCCAGCAAGAATCATTAGAAGCAATGTTAATGGAGTCATAAACAAGAATAAGATCACCCCCTGTAGCAGTGGTGACATGATCATCTCCATTGCCATTTTTCTTCTGTGGATTTTCTTTCAATCTATTCTCTCTTTTTAGTTGATAACAAAATTTCTTAACATGCCCCTTCTTACCATAATGATGACATTCAAAATCTCTCTGCTTCGGTCGGGATTTGCTTCTGCCTCTGATCTTACCTCGACTGGTCTGCCCCCGGTCCTGGCTTCTCCCCCTGTTCTCTATGACCAAAAGCTCAGAAGAAGATTTCTCCTGAGTGCATCTCCTGACCTCTTCATTTAAAATAGCATAATTCACAAAACTAAATGTCACAACACCATTAGGAGCAGAACCGGTTAGAGTAACACGTAAACTTTCCCATGAATCGGGTAAAGTGTTAAGCAGAAAAAGAGCTAAAACCTCATCTTTAAAATTGATACCCATGCCAGACAACTGATCAAAACATCCTTGATATTCACTTAAGTAATCAGAAATAGACGTACCTTCTATGTACCTCAAGTTCATCATTTTCTTGATAAGAAAAAGTTTATTATTTCCTGTCTTTAAAGCGTAGGTCATCTCAAGCTTCTCCCACAAAGTTCTAGTGTGAGAGAAGTTGACAATGTGGTTCATCGCATTGTCTTAAACCCATTGGTGAATGAAGCCGCAAACCATCTCATTCTTGAACTCCCATTCTTCATCTGACATCCTCTATGGCTTCTAGGTAATAAACACTAGAAGATGCATTCGCTAGACAAAAACCAGATCCTTCATTTTAAGTCGCCACATATGGTAGTTGGTACCATTTAACAAAATCATCCAACTGTAGTTAGACTCCATAATAAAAATGAAAAAAAAAAGAACCAAACCCTCTGATACCAGATGTTGGGAAAGACGATAAAATGAAGAACGTGTAAACAACTGAAAAAGAGAACGTGCAGTGGAAATAAATTCTTTCCCCCCAAATAAAATGGATGCGCAGTGACCCGAAATTAAATGTGTAGAAAATAAAGTTGACACCGGAAATTTTTACATGGAAAACCTGAAAGGGAAAAACCTTGAGACCTAGTCTAGAAAGAGGGATACACTAAAATCAAGAGGTACACGGTAGAGACTTCCAAAAATGGAAGGGATATCAAAAGTAATACTCAAGAATAAAAGTTTGGATCAAAAGGTGGAGAGCAAGATAGATGATTGTCGAATAAAGGCGATCATCAAATGGGATTTTCTCTCGGTGTTGATTCTACCGATGATGTTGAAATGCCTTGACTCTTCCTCCTTATATAGGAAAAAAAATCAGCGTCAAATAATGTCACCGCGTCAAAAGAGTTTCACCGCGTGAATTAATTCACACGGTCTTGGCCCACATTAAAACACCACATTAAAGGAGAAAACCACGTGATGCTCCAATTGAGGAGCTGTTATGCGGTACGAGAACCAGGAAGGTTCCCAACAGATCTAAGATCGATACCTCACAAGGCCGACATCAACCAAACCAAAGACAACCGATAAAGACTGAATATTCTCCAGACTCAAATTAAATGGATCTGGTTTCATGTGATTTAGATGAGTTTGTCGGATTTACTGATTGAAGTCTGAGTTTCACTGGAGAAGTCCGGATGAGTTGAATTCAAAGAAGACCTAGGGCTCAGTCGTGTGATGAACCTGGGGAATCCAAGCCGAGTCCATCAGAGCTGAGATGAACCAGGTGATCGGCGGCACTGAAACTGGATGATGAGGATGGTTCTCCATTTATGAGAACGACCTGAGATCTAGTCAAACTAGTTTTTGGGAGGAATATGGTGAGAAGTTTCTGAGTATTCTCAAACAAAGAAGACTAAAGCTCGGGTTTGGAAAATCAATGAACCAATAAATTCGGTCTAAGCTGGTGATGATCTGGACCAACAGATGAGCCTCATGTTTGAGCTTGATGTGAAATTTTGTATTTGTGTGGAGATGAGATTTGTGTTCTTTATTGATCCCTAATTATAGGTGTCATTCGAGTGTTTACAAAGTGCTCCAGGAAATTCCTGACTGAGATTTTCGAAATAAAGGTTTACAAATCTGAGATCGCCCAAACCAAAGCTAAGTTACTAAATCGAAGGACTCAATTCTTTTTAAAGGAGGACATCCAAAATTCTTGAGGGGAGGTGTTGGGGGAAGCAGAGGTTCGTGGTGATGAAAAATATACAAAAAATAATAATAAAATGAAGAACACACAAGATTTACATGGTTCGACAATGTGTCTATGTCCACGAGAGAAGGGGGGTCGTTTCTCTATCATTTCTATATGGATCAAACATCATAAGATCACAACGATTTCATGTTCATGGGATTTTAATCTTGTTTTATAGAGGAATGAAAACTAGTGTTGTAAAGGGTTGGTTTGGGTTGGTTCATAAACCCTTGACTTTTCTCTCACCGCCTGCTATGCATCTATAGTGTCAACTAGGTTGGCTGCCAACCAAGGAAGAAACTGCTACATGTCCACTATGTATGGCTAGGTCAGTTGTTGCTGGAGAATACTTCCACTACAGCCATCAATGTCTTTCTTCCTCAATCAACTCCCATAATTGGGAGTGGCCCCCATAAATCTCCCCCTCACAAACAATTTAGGGTAGAATCTATATCTGCCATCTCCTTGCAAGAGCCAACTTATCTTTTGGTATAACTTTCTTCATCATGTTTATCTCATTATCATTGGTGTATATTTTCTTAACTTTAAACCATATTTATTCCAAAACATTTCAGATCTAGTGGTATCTCACATTGATTTGTTTAGACCTGGAATGAAATTTTGGGTTCTTTCTGAGATGAATAGCACTCTGACTATCACAATAGAGATTCTAATTATTTTGAATCTATCCCAGTTCCTGTAAAAACATCTTCATCCATAGAATCTCCTTGAATTCTTTAGTGATTGCGATATACTCTATTTCTATGGTTGACAAAGCAACACACTTCCGAAGTCATGATTTCCATGAGACTGCTCCCCCTGCAAATGATATCAGGTACCCTGATATAGATTTCCTTGTGTCTACATCTCCAACCATATATGTATCTGTGTATCCTTACAAAGTAGGTTTTCCATTTCCAAAACATAATTAATGACTAAATGTACCTCAGAGATACCTCAATATCCATTTAATTTTTTTCCAATTCTCCTTTCCTAGATTTTATAAAAATATACTCACAACACCAACAACGTGAGTAATGTCTAGTCTGGTGCACACCATGGCATACATAAAGGCTGCCAACTACAAACTGATAAGGAACTTTTTCTATCTATGGTTTATCCTTCTCAATTGATGGTCTATGACTTGTCATGATATTTAAACAACTCACAATTGTAGTGCTAACTAGTTTTTCCTTTCTCATGTTGAATCTTTCAAGAACCTTCTCAATGTACCACTCCTAAGATAGCCAAATATTTTTATTCCTCCTGTCACAAGTAATCACCATACCAAGAATCTGAGTAGCATCTCCCAAGTCCTTTATTTCAAAAGACATTTTCAACTCCTTCTTTAACCTATAAATCTTGGTGATATCTATGCCAATGATCATCATATCATCAATATAAAGCAATAAGATAATTAAATCACCATCAGAAAACTATTTGATGAAAATGCAGTGATTAGAAGTCTCCCTCTGATAATCATTTTTCTCCATGAATGGGTCAAATTTCCTCTACCATTACCTCAGTGTCTATTTCAAACCATATAAACTTTTCTTGAGTTTTCATACCAGGCTTTATTTACCTTTCACCTAAAATACCTATGGTTTCTCCATGTATATATCCTCATCAAGATCACCGTGTAAGAACGTTGTCTTTACATCCAGTTGTTGAACCTCAAGTTTCAGACTAACCGCTAATCCAAGAACAACTCTGATAGAAGACATTTTAATCATAAGAGAAAAATTTTCATCAAAGTCAATACCTTTATTTTAACCAGATCCCTTCACAACCATTCTGACTCTATAGTGTTGTTGTAAGCTGTCGTCTTCTCCTTTGATTCTGTACACCCACTTATTCTTGAGTGTCTTCTTTCCTTATGGTAACTCTATCAAATCAATTTTTTGGTTCTTGTGCAAGGATATCATCTCCTATTTCATGATATTTTTCTATTCCATCTTCTACTGACTTCTGATCGCATCATCATAACTGTCTGGTTCTCCCCTATCAGTGAGCATCACATACTCATGTGGTGAGTATCTACAACTTGGTTGTCATTATCTGATGGATCTTCTCAATTGCGCTTCGGGGGGGATCTGTTCTGAAATATAATATGATGGAGACATATTAGCAGATGTATAAATATTACCTGGTAGTGATGTATCATCAGTTTCATGTATCTCTCTTTAACTAGATGGTACTAATGGTGGTGACACTGGTTCCCGATTAACTGGAATTTTATCATACTGTAAATTCTCTGCATTTTCTGGTTTCTCAAAATAATTAATCATCTGATCCTTAAGAAACACCACATTTATACTTTTTAAAATCCTCCAACTGATAGGATCCTAGATTCAGTATCCAAACTCCTCATAAGCGCATCCCAAAAAGATGCACTGCTTTCCTTTTCCATCCAGCTTCACCCACCCATCTTTCGGGATATGAACAAATTCCTTGTAGAAAAACACTCTCAAGAATTTGTATCAAATATATTTACATATCCAAACACTTTTTGAAATTTCATAGTTCAGTAGAACTGATGGATAAAGTTTGATAAGATCAATTACGGTCCTCATTACCTCCCCCCAAAAGGTGTTTGACAGCTTTTCATTTGAGAGCATACATCTGACTCTCTCGCAAATTGTTATTGTTCATCCTCTCATTAATACCATTATGCTAAGTCATCTTTGGTACTGATTTTTTCAGTTTAATATCAAAACTCCTGTAGTAATCCTCAAATAGTCCATGGTACTCTCCTCCATTTTCTTCCCACACACACTTTAACCATCTTCATGTTTCTCTTTCCACCTTCACATGAAACTGCATGAAAACATCCTCCATTTGATCTTTAGTTTTCAAAGAAAAGACCCAGACTTTTCTAGAATGATCATCTATGAAGGTAACAAAATAAATATCACCTCTCATTGACTTAGTTCTCATCATGCATACATCGGTGTGGATTAAATATAAAACATTGGATTTTATGGATAGGATATAACCACAAAATGATGCTAGATATGTGTTGTTTTCCCATGATGCAATCAACACAAGTATCAAAGTGTGTACCTTTTAGTCCTAGAAATAGATCCTTCCTAGATATAATTATGATTCCTATCTCTCTCATGTGACCAAGACACCTATGCCAAAATTCTACAGGAACATCTTTTTTGACTTCATTGATTTCTCCTCCACACATTCTGGCATCTGTAAGATAAAGATAAGTATCTTTATTTCCTTTATAAATTATCAAGTTACCTTTGGTAAGATTACATTTACCATCACTGAAGGAATTGACATATCCATCATCTTCAAGTATTCTAGTAGATATCATATTGAGTTGAATATTAGGACATGCCTCACATCCTTCAATAGTAACCTGCATCCAATATTAGTCTCCAGAAAAATATTAACAATACCAGTAATTTTAGATGCACCATCATTTCCCATCTTCACATGTCTAAAACTCCCTGAATTATAAGATAAGAAAAATCACTTCTGATAGTGACATGGTAGGAGTTTCCAGAATTGATCACCCATGTCGAGTCTTGGCTTGCAAGGCTATCCTGATTATCTTCCTGGAAAATAAAAAACTATTCATTGACAATTGTATCATAATTATTTTGGATCTTACCATCATGATTCCTCTGTTATTCCTTCATTCTCCTACACTCCTAGATGAAGTGTCTGGGATTTCCATAGTGGTGGAACTTCATGTCATATCTCGATCGGTATTTTGATCGCTTCCTCCTTTATAGACTTTGTTCACGGGGTTCTCTTCCTATTCTTATTCCCTGTCATTTCTACTTCCTTTTTCTTTCAGTGATAAGAGCCTATAATTCATGTGTATTTCCCTCTTCTTTCCTTCGGGACTCTTCATTTATCATTCTGTCATTCACCATTTCCATGGTGAGAGTTCCATCTGGAGTTGAATTGCTGACTGACACAACTAATGTGTCTCACATCTTCAATAAATAACTCAACATCAATAGTGCCTACAACTCATCATCAATCATCATTTTTATGGAATTCAGCTGATCAAAAGTACCTTGGAACTCACTCATGTGCTCTGATACGTTGGTCTCATCTTTATATTTCAAGTTGAAAAGATGGTGTATCAGGTTTTCTTTGTTTTGCATGGTTGTACTCACATACATCTTTTCTAATTTTCTCCATAGAATGGAAGAATCATGTTCATTGGAAAAAATCTGGAAGACACTCTTGTCGGTCCACTGTCTGATTTGGGTGGTGCACATTCTATTGAACACGACCCACTCTGCATCAACTAGTGGGGTTTTGGCTGACATCTTCTCACTAGATTGACTACTTGTTGAAGATTCCTCTACTTTCACTACAATGGGATTAGTGGTCTCTACTATTGGTTTCCACAAATCTTTAATATATAAAAGGTCCTCCATTTTTGGTTTCTATATGACATAATTAAAAGTGATAAGCCTAATAATGTTACCAGTATTTCCTTCATTTTATGGAGTCTGAATTTTGAAAATTTAACTATATAGATGTGTCCAGAACAGTCAAAATAGATGTAAAAGACTCCTAGATTGCTTAAAATGGATTCTTATTAGCCAAGTTATAGCCAAAACAATTTCAACAGTCCAGACTGGCTGCTGATGTGGTGCTAACGTGGCTTGCTAGAACAGTGGATGGAAAACCTATCAGAAAGTCACCACTAGTGTGAATAGTGTCTTCTTCACTAACAAGGGGGTACTGTAGCACCCGAGGTTTGACTAAAACTTTGACCAGATCTACCGGATTCATTTTAGCTTCGTTTTTTATGCTTTTCCATTGGAATCGTCTCACTGATATCTTCCCAGATCTGGAATCAAAAAAATCCAACCAACTTCAATTTTTCTGTTACGGGAAAATTTCATTGCAGCGTCGTTATTTCACTCTAGATCACTCTGATACCACTTTATTGGGGTAGCTTAGGTTCATGGAAATGAAAAATATACAAAATAGAAGAAGAAAACAAATAATACACAATATTTACATGGTTCGGCAGTGTGCCAACATCCACAGGGGAAGGGGGTCCATTTCTCTATTATTTTTCTCCACATCAAACGTCGGAGGATCACAACGATTACATTTTTCATGGGATTTTAATCCTTTTTTATAGAGGAATGAAAACCGTGGATGTAAAGGGTTGGTTTGGGTTGGTTCATCAACCTTGTAAATTCCTCTCACCTCCTTCTATACATCTACAGTGTTGACTAGGTTGCCTTCCAACCAAGGAAGAAAATGTTATGTGTCCACTACGTATGGCTAGGTCAGTTTCTTCTAGAGAAGACTCCCACTACACCCATAAAAGTCTTTACTCCTCAATCAACTCCCATAATTGGGAGTGGACCCCACAGGAGAAAATGAATCCTAAGAATGAAACTATGAAGGAGAGCATGCATTTTTTCTAGAAAACATGAGTTGAGACTTGAAGGAGGAGAGAAAGTTGAAGACGAGACAAATAAGGGATCATGATTTTGAACTTGACAGTGAAGAATATCAATCCCTTCTTATATTTTCTCAATTTATTATTACTTTTCCATTTTTATTAAACTTTTAAACATGAATTGTACTTGAATGAAAAAGGATATTATGATTGATTTGATTTGATTAATTCTTTTCATGTTCTTGATTTGTTACTTCTCAACTGCAATTCATCCTTCCTGGCCTTTTTCTTCATTTTGATTTTATTCTTAGCTATTGAACGAAAACTGAAAAAAAAAAATTTAATGCTATTTGAAATATTTTTTTCCACTACAACACATTGAAATTTTGAGTAGTAGGTATTGTAAAATATGGATGTTTATGGTTTCATGATAGTGACCACGCGATCACTTTTTTTCTCACTGATTTTTGGAACATTGTCTTAACATTGATGGTGTTATGATCCGTAGTACCTATTACTCTCAAAAAATTTAGAAGGAATATTTCATAGTGGTTTGGTTTTCTAGTTAAATTGTAAATATTTTCTCTTGAACATCACCTTTTCATTAAGTTTTTCATTCAGATTCTTTAATATTTTATTGGCATGTCTTCTACTCCTAACATAGCTTAGTTTTGTTTCTAACTCTTAACACATCATCCTCACTCTATCTATCACATTAATTCATTTTTATCACTATTTTTAGACCATGGAAGAGTATAACAAGATCATAATAAGGCCCTTAGATCATCTTATCCCCTTCCCTTGCGGTAGGAAAATTTAAATTGTATTTTGTCAAGTTGCAATGACACTTACTTTTTTTGGTTTTTTCTGTGTTCAGTTTTGGGTATTTTTATCCTAGATTTTTATTGAGATAAATCATTCTCATTGGATTATTTTGATGATCGAAACTAGTTTCACTACTGGAATTTTACCCTTTACTAACGGTTCAGAACCATTGGTAAAGGCTGGGTAACCATTGGTATATTATATACCAACGGTTTCCCAAACTGTGGCCAAGTAAGCTGTTAATATAGGATTATACCAACGGTTCTTGTAAATCGTTGGTATATGTGTTAAAGTAATAGATATACCAATGGTTTCACAAACCTTTGGTATATGTTACCCTTATACCAATGGTTTAGAACCGTCGGTATATAGTGTACAATATACATCCAAAGGATATACCAATGGTTTTGAAAACCGTTGGTAGAAGTTTATACCAATGGTTATAAAAAAACCATTGGTATAATATACATAAAAAGGCTATACCAACAGTTTTGAAAACCATTGGTACACATATGCTGCAGCTCCACAGCAGCCAGCAGCCACCTCCAACCTGCAACTCTCCATGACCAGAAAGAACACATACAGCCAGAATCCAAAAGCCTACATGGGATGTTTAAAATTCATCCAGAATTCAGAAATTTAGAAATTTAAAATTCATTCCTCACTCAAACCACAACACAAGAGAAAAATCCAGAATCCAATACATCCACAATCCAATATATCCAGAATTGAAATGCAATAACACCCATAACACCTATACAAAATTAAAATCTAATACATCCAGAATCCAATACACATAATAGTATTCAAAATTTAGAATTCATTATCAATACAGCCAGAATCCAATACATCCAGAATTCAGAAATTTAGAATTGAAAAGTAATAACACCTATAAAAGTATTCAAAATTTATAATTCACTCTTCACTCAAACCACAACACTAATACACACAAGAGAAAAGGCATACATGTTATAGTAATCACATGGGGTGTTTACTCATGGTCTTGGGTTGACTATCTTAAAACCAACAGAAAAACTTGGCTAGAGTGGAAAAGGATCATGATACCCATAAGATAGAAAATGGTAGTGGTAATGTTATTAGACCTAGGATGAGTTATAGGAAGCACATGGGATGTTTATATTCCTCTAATGACTATGTATCCATGTATAAATGGTTCATGATGTGTTAGTGGGAAACATTGGCCAATCTGAACATATGAGATGGGTTACCAGAATAGCCTACATGTTTTTCATAGACTTTTCAATTGGAATAAGGGGGTATGTGGATAATTTTAATTTGGTCTCCTGGGTGTGATGTTAGATGAATCCACATTTTTGGTAGTGGGTATGAATATTCAATTATGTCTTTGGTATTGGGTTCCCAAAGGGACTTTGGTTTGGTTCTAAAACCCACTGTTTGAGGATGGGATTGGCGTATTAAATGCCATGTGTTTTAGAATAGGGGTAGCAGTTCCTCACATTAGAATTAGATTGTGTGAGGCTGGACCATGGATCCTTGTGCTAAAGTATCAACACAATTCGAATACTTTTGGTCGGTTTTTCATATGCAAGTTGTTGTTTTCACTTAAAATCCTATCCATTTCAAATAAAAGTGAGACAATTTGAGTGGTACTGGATACATCGTGCCTCAGATTGAGGCAGGGTTGACCCTTACATGTCAAAAATGACCCATGGATCATTTTCATAAAGTATCAACAAAATCTGAATGCGTTTGGTTTGTTTTCCATATGCTAGTTGTTGTTTTCACTTAAAATGTTGTCCATTTCAAATAAAAGTGAGACACCTTGAGTGGTACCAGCCACACCATGCCTCGGATTTAGACGAGGTTGACTCGTACACATAAAAAAATTACCCATGTATTATTGTGCTAAAGTATCAACACAATCAGAATATGTTTGATCAGTTTTTCAAATGTCTGTTGTTTTTACTTAAAACAATGTCCATTTTAAACAAAAGAGAGACACTTTGAGTGATACCAGCCACACCATGACTTGGATTGAGGTGGGTTTGACTCATACACATCAAAAATGACCCATGGATCATTTTCCTGAAGTATCAATACAATACGAAAGAATTTGGTCAGTTTTCCGTATGCAATTTATTGTTTTCACTTAAAATCCTGTCCATTTCAAATAAAAGTGAGACAGTTTGAGTGGTATCAGCCACACCGTGACTCGTATTGAGGTGGGGTTGATTTTTACATGTCATAAATGACCCATGGATATTTTTTCTAATGTATCAATAGAATCCAAATGCATTTGGTCAGTTTTCGGCATGCAAGTTGTTGTTTTCACTTATAATCTTGTCCATTTCAAATAAAAGTGAGACAGTTTGAGTGGTACCAACCACACCGTTCCTCATATTGATGCGGGGTTGATTTTTACACGTCACAAATGACCCATGGATCATTTTCCTAAAGTATCAATAGAATTTGAATTCATTTGGTCGTTTTTCCATATGCCAGTTGTTGTTTTCACTTAAAATGTTGTCCAATTCAAATAAAAGTGAGACACTTTGAGTGGTACTGGCCACATCATGCCCCAGATTGAGGCGGGGTTAACTCATACACTTCAAAAATGAAACATGGATCCTTGTTCTAAAGTATCAAAACAATCCGAATACGATTGGTCGGTTTTCCATATGCTAGTTATTTTTACTTAAAAGGGTGTCCATTTTAAATAAAATAAATACACTTTGAGTGATACCAGCCAAGTGCCTCTAATTGAGGTGGGGTTGACTTTTAAACATCACATATGACCCATGGATCATTTTCCTAATGTATCAACACAATCTTAATGTGTTTGGTCAGTTTTACGTATGCAAGTTGTTGTTTTCACATAAAATGTTGCACATTTCAAATAATGGTGAGATACTTTGAGTGGTACCAGCCACACTATGCCTCTAATTGAGGCGGGGTTGAATCATAAACGTCAAAAATGACCCATGTGTCCTTGTGCTAAAGTATCAACACAATCAGAATATGTTTGGTATGTTTTCTGAATGTCAATTGTTTTTACTTAAAACAGTGTCCATTTTAAACAAAAGAGAGACGCTTTGAGTGATACCGGCCACACTGTTCCTTGTATTGAGGAGGGGTTGACTCATACACGTCACAAAGGACCCATGGATCATTTTCCTGAAGTATCAATACAATCAGAAAGTGTTTGGTTGGTTTTTTGTATGTAAGTTGTTGTTTTCACTTAAAATCAAGTCCATTTCAAATAAAAGTGAGACAGTTTGAGTGGTACCGGCCACATTGTGACTTGTATTGAGGCGGGATTGACTCATACATGTCACAAATTACCCATGGATCATTTTACTAAAGTATCAATAGAATCAGAATGTGTTTGGTCAGTTTTCCATATGCAAGTTGTTGTTTTCACTTAAAATCCTGTCCATTTCAAATAAAAGTGAAATAGTTTGAGTGGTACCGGCCACATCATGCCTCAGATTGAGTCGAGGTTGATTCTTACAAGTCACAAATGACCCATGGATAGTTTTCCTAAAGTATAAAAATAATCTGAATGCGTTTGATCAGTTTTTTGTATGCCAGTTGTTGTTTTCACTTAAAATGTAGTACAATTCAAATAAAAGTGAGACACTTTGAGTAGTACCCGCCACACTGTGCCTTAGATTTAATTGGGGTTGACTCATACACATCAAAAATGAACCATTTATCCTTGTTCTAAAGTATCAACACAATATGAATACAATTGGTTAGTTTTCTGTATGCTAATTTTTTTTTACTTAAATGGGTGTCCATTTTAAACAAAAGAAGGACACTTCGAGTGATACCGGACACACTGTGCCTCAGATTGATGCGGGGTTGACTCATAAATGTCACATATGATCCATGGATCGTTTTTCTAAAGTATAAACACAATATGAATGTGTTTGGTTGGTTTTCCATATGTTGGTTGTTATTTTCACTTAAAATGTTGCCCATTTCAAATAAAGGTGAGACACTTTGAGTGGTACTGGCCACACCATGCCTCTTATTAAGGCAGGGTTGACTCGTACACATCACAAATGACCCATGGATCCTTGTGCTAAAGTATCAACACAATCATAATAAGTTGGGTCTGTTTTCTGTATGTCTGTTGTTTTTACTTAAAATAGTGTCCATTTTAAAGAAAAGAGAGACACTTTGTGTGATACTGGCCACACCGTGCCTTAGATTGAGGCGGGGTTGACTCATACACATAAAAAATGACCCATGGATCGTTTTCCTAAAGTATCGATACAATCAGAAAGCATTTGGTTGGTTTTCTATATGCAAGTTGTTGTTTTCACTTAAAATCATGTCCATTTCAAAAAAAAGTGAGACAGTTTGAGTGGTACCATCCACATCGTGCCTCGGATTGAGGTGAGGTTGAATCTTACATGTCAAAAATGACCCATGGATCATTTTCCTAAAGTATCAATAGAATCTGAATGCGTTTGGTTGGTTTTTTGTATGCTAATTGTTTTTACTTAAAAGGGTGTCCATTTTAAACAAAATAAAGACACTTCAAGTGATATCGGCCACACCATGCCTCAGATTAAGGAGGTGTTGACTCGTACATGTCACATATGACCCATGAATATTTTTCCTAAAGTATCAATAGAATCCGAATGTTTTTTGTCAGTTCTCTGTATGTCAGTTGTTGTTTTCACTTAAAATGTTGTCCATTTCAAATAAAAGTGAGACACTTTGAGTGGTACCGGACACACCATGCCTCGGATTGAGGCAGGGTTGACTCGTACACATCACAAATGACTCATGGATCCTTGAGCTAAAGTATCAACACAATCCCAATACATTTGGTTGGTTTTTTGTATTCCATTTGTTTTTACTTAAAAGGGTGTCCATCTTAAACAAAAAAAAGACACTTCGAGTGAACCTGCCACATAGTGCCTCGGATTGAGGAAGGGTTGACTCGTACACATCACATATGACCCATGGATTCTTTTCCTAAATTATCAACAGAATATGAATGCGTTTGGTCAGTTTTCTGTATGCCAGTTGTTGTTTTCACTTAAAATGTTGTCCATTTCAAATAAAACTGAGACACTTTGAGTGGTACCGGCCACAACGTATCTTGGATTGAGGTAGGGTTGACTCGTACATGTCACAAATGACCCATGGATCCTTGTGATAAAGTATCAACACAATCCAAATATGTTTGGTTAGTTTTTCGTATGCCAGTTGTTTTTACTTAAAAGGGGGTCCATTTTAAAGAGAGCCTAGAGTGGGATCCAAGATGCAGAATTAAGAGTGTGATTGTCTTCGGAATAAAGGTTGGTGGTCCTTAGCCTTTCATGAATTATCATGATGTTTTATATATGCCGAATCGTCGCTCGCCCAATGTTGGGATGTCGGTTTGGGGGGCTGTCCGAGGTCCAGGGAGGAGGGTGGGGTTTATCAAGGGGGTTATCTAGGGGGTTGTCCGGGGGTTGTCTCGAGGGGTATCTGGGGGATGTTCCAGGTCCATGGAGGAGGGTAGGGGGCTGTCTAGGGTCCAGGGAGGAGGGGGGTTGCCCGGGGTTCAGGGAAGAGGGTGGGGGCTATTCGGGGGGTTGTCTGGGGTCCAGGAAGGAGGGTGGGGGGGATGTCTGGGGGGCTATCCGGGGGGCTGTCTGGGGGCTGTATGGGGGCTGTCCGGGGTCCAGAGAAGAGGGTGGGGGGATTTCCAGGGTTCGGGGAGGAGGGGGCTATCTGGGGTCTAGGGAGGAGGGTGGGGGGCTATCCTGGGGGATATTCGGGGGCTGTATGGGGTTCAGGGAGGAGGGTGGGGGTTATCCAGGGTCCAGGGAGGAGGGGGGTTGTCCGGGGTCCAAGGAGGAGGGTGGGGGGATGTCCGGGGGGCTATCAGGGGCTGTCTAGGGGGCTGTCCTAGACACATGGGATGGTATTTACATATTTTCTAAGCAAATTCTTTCAAGGTTAAAAAAATAATTTCAACATATCAACTTCTAATCAGACCATAAATTTTCTAAATTCCACTAAAAAATTACAATTTCATTAAAATAGATAAAAAATAAAGATAATGTGACCTACCTAATCACACATATATTCAAGAACAAAAAATCAATAAACATCAAAGGTCAGTAATATCAGTCAAAAATGTAATGGATCAATATGTTCCTCATCGCCATCACTATCATCACCATCATCATCACCCTCACCCTCATCCTCATCTTCGTCCCCATCATCATCCCTTCCCTCCTCCTCACCCTCGTACTCAGCCTCGGCCTCCTCATCGCCCTCCTCCTCCACCTCGGCCTCCGCCTCACCCTCCTCCTCTGCCTCGGCCTCCTCCTCGCCCTCCTCCTCCTCTATATCAGCCTCCTCCTCACCATCATCTTGACCACCACTATATTTTCCACCTGTTGCACCATATATAGAACTCATAAATGACATATATTCATCACAAGCAGTGTTGGCATCTTGTGAAAGTGTTGGACGTAAAACTTCCATCAGTTTTATAAATGCAGTGTTTTCCCTAGAATACTGTTCTGCCATCTCTGTGGCCCTTTTTTCAGCCTGTTCTGCATGTGCCTTAACCTACTGCAACTCGGTGTCACTACAAATTTTACCTAAGGAGGGCCAATACCTCATCGGAACTATACTCTTCCTAGGTCGGCATCGTACTCTACCAGGGTGCTCATCTCCCAACACCTGATGTAAGTGATTTTTTGGCCCAAAATTGTCAGGTCCTGAGCATAAAGGGCATCTAAAGTAGCCTGTTAAAAATATAAATAGATTATTAAGTTAAAAAATAGAGATTAAAATTTTAATTCTACAAAGTAAAACTTACAATCTGCTACTGAGTCGGTTCATTAACCGCACTTCCATCTTTCTTCTTTCTACTCAAGAAAAACAGTTTTTCTCGAGGCACATGTCCTTCTATATTCAATTTATGCCTCTAAAATGACATTGAATGTAGAAAACCATAATTAAAAATAGGATACCAAAAAAAATAGTAATTTCATAACTAAAATTATATAACAACTTTAGCAATTGAATAAATTATAGAGGAAGCAATAGAAAGTGAAAGTCGTAAAGAAAGATTATAAACTATCATACCTACTATCTCTCATGATCTGGAATCATAGTACATCCCAATGTGTGGATGTATTTCTTAGCATCAATGTTTCTTTTATTTCTTCCAGATGCATCCTAAATAAAATTCAATAATTAGTATTAATGAAAAACATGAAAATTTTCATCTAAATATCTCTAATTTGATTAATACTGTAAATTGGCTAGTCATCCAATGAGTAATCATATTTCGGTACTGGTATAACGGAAAATCATCCATGACAGGGACCGCCTCTAAATCTGTGCCCACTCTAGCACATCATCCAATATACAACTCATGCTTATAAGATCTCTAAAGCTTGCCTAAATCCTTTAGACGTGTTGTCCATGCACCCTCACCCTCGGGGAAATTAAACCACAGCTGACACCAAAATATTAATTTATATAAATACAAAAATTAATATATTTCATTAAATACAACATATTTTTTTACCCATATCTCTACCCAAGCTTTATCCTTGACTTCATTTGGAATTTGTCTCCATGAGAGCGGGATGACAGGAATGATTTCGGAGTATTTGGCAAGCATCGCCAAAAAACTCTGACATTGTTGCCCTAATTTTTCAATCATCTGACTATCTTCGTTGTAGTCCACCATCAACTGTGTGCAGCAGTTCCACACCAAATGCATGTGTGTACGACCCCTCCCCCGCCTCCTATCAGTAGATGTGTCCATTATGAAATAAAAACAAATATTTTATCAATAAATTTTATAATGAAAATAAATAATGGTGTACCAATTTGTTAGAGTTATATAAGTATACCTATGGTAGTCTGATCAATGGGAACCGTTGGATCCGCAAAAACTGAAGGAACACCTTGTATAAATGGAGTGGGTCCCAATGTATGCTCTGTAGGGACAGACTATGGTAGAGAAGTAGTCGAAGAATATGGAATATAAAATCTTGGAGAGAAGGAAGTAGAAGTAAAAGAAGATGACAGGGATGGATGGACAAATGTTGGATGGGGAGTAGGAATCATCGTCGGATATGGTATAGATGGTTGAGGAGGCTCAGATATAAAGGGTGGTGAAAACATGAGAGGGATAAATATCTCATGTGTCCCTAACAGCACACTAGGATCAGAATGTGGGATGGATGTTATGTCAGTGGGAGGGGCTGGATCTAATCGGGTACGCTGACTAGATCGTCTAGCTCTCATACCACCCCCCCCCCCCCCATACGAACACCCCGAGTACTGGGACCACTACTAGGCTGCTCATCAAATAACTGTCGCCTAATAGATGGATCCTGAAAAATATTTAAAAAAATTAATCACATGACATTATATATTATTTAAATAAATATATTTGAAATAAAATACTCACTGTAGGCACTAGTGGTGGAATGTCCAGCTCAGTTATGCGATGACTGTTGTCCATAATCTGTTTTCATCGCCTCTCTTCAATTGGTTTCATTTTCCTACATTTGAAAACAAATATGGAAGTAAATAGAAAATTATAACTAATGTGTAACCCAAAAAACAAAATAAATGAGATGGAATATGGGGGATTCAAGGATAATTTAACTAACCATTGTTTTAGGTGAGCGTAAACAAATATATAATGAAGTCAATAAATCGTACAAGATGTAATAAAGAAATTTAGTTTTTAGTAGGATGATTATTTACTAAGTGTCATTAGTCTATTAAAATCATGTAACATTGATTCTACCAGATTCATAAGTGGTGAAGCAGTTGTCAAAATTAAGTAAAAATTTAATTTCTTTTGATCAGGAAGATGATGCAGGTTTCAATACATTTTTTGTAGAAGAATACAAACCATCATGTTCATTACCTAGTAAAATTTTAAAGAGAGGTCTTAGATTCATACAAATTTTATACAAATCACAATTGAAGCATTGAAATGTTCACCAAGTTAGAAATGTTGGTTTCGTAGGTTTAAATACAGTTCAATTCCAAATTACAAAGTGCAATTCAAATAAAAATTCCAACCAATAAACATTGAAAATGCACATAACAGTCAAATTGGATACAACATATTTGTAATAAATATTAAATCAATTTGAATAGTACCAACCTTAACAACCCAACTCGAGGTAAACCAAAAGAATTGAGAACATGGATGGATGATTCTATATATTTTCCACCACAACTTCAGTTTCACAATAAACTCTTAAAATTGAGCTATTAGAGTCATAAAAAGAAATAAATGGATTGGTTCCAATGGAAATAGGGACAATTTCAATTCCATCATCACCATCATCAAAAATATGCCTTGGAATTACTTCAACTATGACACCAAATTCGGGTCGAAGTTGTTCTTTTACATAAAAAACTTGTTTAGTCATTGATTTCAATACATATGGTTCTTCGGTAGCAAGAGTGTGAGTCATATTAATTACTCAAAATCCACAATCATCAATAAATGTTCCCTATCTCTTCATCGAATCAAACCAATGGCATTTCATCATCGTGACTTGTCCATGAGAGTAATAATCCAATATTATTATTTTTTTAACAACTCCATAATAACCCACATTTTCAAATCACGTTCTACTATCTGATGCATGAGCATAACAATCTATTGTGATAGTAACCATAACACCATCATGTTGTGTTCTCATGTTCTTTTCTCGTTCAGTGACAATAAATTTTTACCCATTGATAAAAATTTATTTACATTCACAAACCACGGTATTATGACCAAAAGCCAAAGCTCTTATTTCCTTAGAGACAGAGTTAGCAGGAAAACTCAATACCTGCAATATAAAACTTAATTAAATATTGATTTAATTATTTTAAATATTAATATATTTACCTTCAATTTTAACCAAGCAGAAAACTCTTTGCTATGAAAAGTCTCCCTCCTCAAAGATAACGAATGATGCTTTCTATTTATCATTGTTTTATGTTACCTATAGATAAAAATTATGAATAGATTAACAGATATATATATATATATGTAAGATATACATATTTAATTTATTTACCTAATGTATTCATCGAACAAATCACAGTTGAACAAAACTGTGCACTGTGCCATCTCCCGCTCTTCAAGGCTTAATGTATTCAATGTATATGATCCAGGAATTCCTCCTATTTGAGAAAGTGATGGAAAACTGGGTTCAATTTTCTCATACTGTTCTTCTTCATTTATAATTGGTCTATTCATTCTTGTAGTAAGATTAGACAAATACATTGAGCAGAAATTCATACATTTTTTAGCCAAGTAACTGTTCATGATAGAACCTTCGGGGTGATTCCTGTTTCAGACATAAGACTTTAATGTGTACATATTTCTTTTAGTTGGATACATCTAATGAAAATAAATAGGTTTTATGAGAAGTATTTCAATGGGAATGTGGACAGTCAGATTCAACATGCATGTGAAAAATGATGGAGGAAATATTTTCTCCAACTCACACAAAATTAATGGGGCATCTGTCAACATTTTTTGCAAGAAATACTTGGACAACTTCTTAGCACAAACATCTCTAAACAAATGGAACAACTGAATAATAGTCACCCTTACATTATTGGACAAAATATAATGGATTGATATTGGAATCAACTCATGCAGAAGAACGTGATAATCATGAGTCTTCAAAGATGTTAACTTCAACTATTTTCTATTGACCCATTTAGATTTGTTGCTTGAATAGTCATCAAGAACTCTAATAGTATATAATACTTATAGAAATTGTTTTTTTTTTTCATAGGTGTCATCACATAAGAAGCACATGAAACTTTCCATTTATTTTCACTGATATGCACAGGATGAAATTCTGGTCTAATTCCCCAATCCACCAAGTCACACCGAGACCATAAATCATATTTTTTATTTCCCTTAACATTTAGAAGTATCGAAAGAAACATTTCACATATATTCTTTTCAATTTTCATTACGTATAAGAAATTACGTAACAAATTGGTTGACCAATAAGGAAAATCAAAAAAGATACTCCTCTTCCTCCAATTGTAATAGGTTTCAGTGGAAACATTCTTTCTCTTTCCAGATTTCATTTGACTCTTCCTGAATAAAAAACTAAAATCTTTCAATTCATTAAGAACATCAGTTCTAGACATACGCTGAGGTGGATCATCGTTCTCTATGGTATTATCAAATCTTTGACGATTATTTCTATATGGATGGTCCATTGGAAAGAATTGTCGATGTCCTATAAAAATGAAACTATAGCGATGTTTCAGTCTTCTGGATCGTGTATTCTTCATAAAAACAGGACATGATAGTTTTCCCTTTGTTCTCCATCCAGACATCATTGCATACGCCGAAAAATTATTGATCATCCACATAAGAGAAGCACACATATGAAATATGTCTTTCGAATATGCATCGTATGTGCGCACACCCACATCCCAAAGAAGTTTCAACTATTTTATTAAAGGTTGTGTGTATATTTCAATATCAATGTCGGGATCAGAAGGGCCAAATATGAGTATACTCATTAAAATTAAAGGTTTTTTCATACACAACCATGGGGGAAGATTATAAATGTGTATAAAAACTGGCCATATGCTGTTCAAAGTAAGCATATGCCCAAACGGATTAAAAATGTCTCATGAAAGACCCAGCCTCACATTACGCACGTCAACTGAAAAATCAGGATATCGAGCATCAAATCTCTGCCATGAAAATCTATCTACAGGGTGAACCAACTCATCATTAGTCTTTTTTCTCTCGGTATCATGCCATCTCATTTTTATTGATATTTCATCAGACATAAAAAGATTCTGGAGTTTGGGGATCAATGGAAAGTTCCACATTACTTTCTATGGCATACGGGGTGGTGTTCCATCAAATTTTGACTTCCAGCGAGATGTGCCACATTTTATACAATCATTTCATTCAGCGGTTTCCTCCCAGAATAAACTACAATCTTTCAGGCAAGCATGAAATTTGTTTCTTGAAAATCCAAGTTCCTCAACTAACTTTCATTCCATATAGTGATTTGAGGAAATATCTGCATCATTTGGAAGTAAATCCTTCAAGAAGGTAAGAATGTAATCGATTGCTGTATTAGAAATCCCATACACAGTTTTCCCATGAAACAATCGGATTAAAAATTTCAGCTTTTTCATTTTATCGCATTGTCAATATACTGGAGTCGTGGCAGCATCATTCAATTTTTTCACCCTGAAAATGTCATCATTTTTATTAGATGCATCATCTATCCTCATATCGAAGTCTTCTTGAGTCAAAATCCTTTCCTTTTCATGATGAAGAATAAACAGAAACCGGTCATCTAACAAATTCGTCAGTCCAGTCCATTCATTTCGATCATCAGCAATTTGATATTTCATTTTCTCCCCATTCTGATACCACACATAGTAGTTTTCTGGAAAACCAAATTTGGTTGTGTGGTAGTTGACTTCTTCATGGCTCAACCATGGTCTAGCAACACAATTGGAACATGGGCAGTGTATGAAACCACTATCTGAAGCATTGTGAAATGCAAAATCTAAAAAGATCTCCAAATTGTTTTGAAAATCGCTTGAGATACAATCGGTTTCATACATCCAACTTCTATCCATTTTGTAAAAATAATTGTTATAAGTCATTTCGTCATAATCAATTCAATAAGATTGAAATTTAATCGAAAATATATTTAAGGAATAATGACAATGATATTTCTAGACAATGAAATAAATGGAGAAAGTATGAGAATAGAAGGATATCCTTATAACTAGCTCTAGGGGGTGGGGGTTGTCCAGGGGGTGGGGTGGTGTCTGGGGGGGGGTTGTCCAAGGGGGTGGGAGGGCTATCCAGGGGGTGGGGTGGTGTCCAGGGGGCTGTCCAAGGGGGTGGGGGTGTCTAGGGGGTGGGGGTGTCCAGGGGGTGGGGTGGTGTCTAGGGGGGTTGTACAAGGGGGTGGGGTTGTCCGGGGGGGTGTCTGGGGGGTGGGGGTGTCCAGGGGGGGTTGTCCATGTGGTGGGAGGGCTGTCCAGGGGGTGGGGTAGTGCCCAGGGGGTGGGGTAGTGCCCAGGGGGGGTTGTCCGGGGGGTGGGGGTTGTCCAGGGGGTGGGGTGGTGTGGTGTCTAGGGGGGGCTATCTAGGGGGTGGGGGCTATCCAAGGGGGTAGGGTGGTGTCCAGGGGGGGCTGTCCAAGGGGGTGGGGGTGTCCAGAGGGTGGGGTGGTGTCCAGGGGGTTTTTCAAGGGGGGTGGGGGTGGACAAATCCCGTCCCTCCCTGGACAGCCCACACCCCCCTCCTAGGTGAAAATTGTATAATCAAATCATCATCAATTTTCTTATCCCATCCGACCATACCATACCACCCAAGGAATGCCCTATAACTCAGAAATATCCTAATGTTATACACAATACCATAGGACATAATCGATATATGGCCAATATCATCATCCACCCTCATCCATATCCTAGCATAACACCCCTCTAGGTTGTAACCAACCCCCATAGGCCACAAGGAACTCACATAACAATTTCCAACTTACCTAACTCACTCAATAATATAACCCCAAAGAGTCACTCAGACCATTATCCCTTTCAAACGCATTCCATGTACTACATGAATAAAAAAACTAAGGATGTCACCATATATCTTCTTATGAAGAGGTTTCACTATAAAAAGTCTACCAAAACAAAACCACACTAAGAAAACATCTTAAATTTATCAATAGTGACAGTAATATAAATAATACAAATCAACGAAATAGGTTATCACATTATACATGAAATCGATGAATCATATTTTTACTACACTATACATAAAATCACCCATAAAACTAGATTCATTATACAACCAATACCTCTCATAATTGAGATAACATAGCCTGCAAAAAATAGAACTACAATTATTCAACACCTCAAATGGGTTTTCACTATCCACATGGCACACTAGAATGCCTTACTATACAAATGGAAAGGATTTCCACTAGAAGGAACTTCTGCCCAAGGCCCCCATCACATTAAATAATATAAAACCTCACTCTCATGATCATATCTTGCAGAAGGGTTTTGTGGTAAGGGAACATGATAGAAGAAATAGAAATACAGGAAGAAGCAGACCATGCGGATCTCATTTAGGAAAAATAAAAATAGATAACAAACAAAAATAGATGCACTACATTCCACTTATAGATTAGAAGTGTAGAAGTAAAGAATTACCTGATTGATTACAGAGAGATCTTCGAGAGATACCTTGGGGTAAAGAGAGAGTGTCGGGAGAGCGTCGGGAGCGATTAGGTTTATGGATGCAATCACGCGGAGGGATTCTAGATGTGATGCTATTTAGTGGAAAATTTCCCAACAGTTTGTTAAAACTATTGGGAAATATTGTATTTACCAATGGTTTTTAAAAACCATTGGTATATATATAGATTTTCCCAACAGTTTGAGTAAACCATTGGGAAAATCTTGTTCTCATCCCATTATCCCAACGGTTTGAAGAAACCATTGGGAATAAGTAAGTATACCAATGGTTTATTCAAACTGTTGGTATACAAATGTTGGTAAAACACAATTTTCCAGCAGTGTTTCTAGGCCTTGGGGATCAAGAATTCCCTTCAGGACTTGTATTGGGCCGGGTCGGGTGTCGGGTCGGATGGAATCTCAGCCTGGTTAGTGATAAGTATATCTAGTGTAATCATCAACTAAAACATATACATAATATTTTTCACCAATAATTTCAGATTTTGTAGGACCAAATGATTCCATCTACACTAAATGTAAAGAATTGGAAGCTGAGACTTCACTAATAGATTTAAAATGTGACTTTTTTTGCTTACCAAATTGATAATGATCACAGACTTTAGAAGTATCAAACCTATGTTCTAATAGATCCTTAACTAGTCCTTTATTAAAAAACTTAGATAAACTTATAAGATTACAGTATCCTAATATTCTATTTCATAACCAATATTGGTCTTCCATTTCACTAAGGAAAGTTAGACCTTGGCTCCTAAGGTCTTCTAAGTTTAATGTGTAAACATTTTCATTCTGATTAATAGAAAGAATAAATTCATCTTTAGAACTATGAACAATACATTTTTCATTCCTAAAGTTCATAAGATAACCCTCATCACATAATTGACTTATGCTAATAAGGTTGTTCTTAAGTCCTACAACAAATAAAACATTTGAAATTAAAGATTTTCTAAGAAGAACAATGTTACTTATAACAATAATTTTTCCTTGATCATTATCTATGAAAGAGACATTTCAAATTTCATCTTTATAATATTCTTAAAGAAGTTTTTCTTTCCATTCATGTGTCTAGAACAACTATTATCCATGTACCATTTTTTTTTGGTTCATTCCTTATTTTCTTAAAAACAAAAACGTTATCATTTCAGAACCCAAACCTTCTTGAGTTTGGTATTATTAAAAAGTGAGATTTTAGGAATCCACATTTGAAAAAAATTATTATATTGATATAATGTAATTTCTTTTTAAAAATAATATTTATGAAAACCTAGATATTGAACTTTGTTTAAAGAACATTTATTCTTCCAATGACCACCACTTTAACACTTAGTGAAAAATGGATCACTTTTTATAACAAATTAGTTATTGCTAAAAATAATTTTTCTATTTGTAAAACTCATTCCATAAATTTTTTTAAAGGCAATGTCCTAGTCAACGACTAAGATAGAATTTATTAAAAACAAGTAGGAAAATTACAAAAGTCTGAAAGAGGGAATTTTATTACAATCTTTAGCAAGGAAAATGAGGAGATCATCTGGAAACTCATCAAACCACATAATGGCCAGGCTGATCCCCATTTTGTAAAGACTATCTGCCACCATATTAGCTTCACAGTAGGCATGGGTGGCAATATATCTGATTTCCAGAAGCGAGTTCAGGCAGATCTTCCAACTCATAGTAAGGGGCCAAGATAGGTGAACGTCCCCATTCCAAATTTCCTGAAAAATGGTGGTGGAGTCGCTTTCGATCTAGATGTTGTTCTAGCCTTTATTATTAACAAATAGGATGACATGGATGAGATCCAACATCTCTTCTTCAAGGGAGGAGGTGACCCCACAACTGCCATAGAAACAATCATGGCAGTGACCTTTGTAGTCTCTGAAGATTTCTCCACAACCCGTAGGGCCTGGATTTCCTTTGGAAGCTACATCTATATTGATCTTGATCCATCCAGGTAGTGGGTCTTGCCAAAAGACCTCAAGAAAAAGTTTTGGCTGAGTAAAAATGCCTACAATATTCAGACGTCATAGGATCACGAAGTCACCGATCGAGTTGTCACAATTAGCTTTCTGGATCGAGACAGCATCGTTAATGGCAATCAAGATTCTCTTACGGCCTGCAATGAGTTTGGGCGAGTGATTATTGTGAATAATGGCATTTATATCATACCAGATAATATTTAGAATCTCTGTTACAGCATATAGAAAGAGGTTTTTGACTTGTGGTGAGAAATCGAACTTCACAAAATTCTTTAGGTGGAAAAGAATATTGTCAGAAGAAGGCCACCTACAATCAAATATGTCAGCAATAAAATTCCACATGGAAAAAGCTGTATCACAAGATAAAAATAGATAGTTGATATCCTCTCGGTGTTGATGACAGAGAGGGCATTTATAATAGAGATGAATACCAAAAAATTGGAGACAAGTATCAGCAGGGATACAATTGTGCACCAAGAGCCAAATAAGATTAAGCCTAGAAGGTTTAATCCAAGGTTTTTTTAAAAACTTCAACCAAGAAAATTCAGATTCCAAGTTCGAAAAATAATGATTGTAAAAAAAATAGAGTTAAGAATACCATTGCGATATGGTTCCCAAACCAGGAAGTCCTCGTCATTGGAGAAAGGGTATCCATCAACCACCTGCATGATAGAGTTAGGTAGCACCAAGTTTCTGGATTGCATCACTTCCTTTATAGTGCAGTTAATGCTATCAGGGGAAGTATTAGGAGGGATCATGGAGATAAGATGGAAGCCCATCCAGTTATCCAGCCAAAAGCGAATGGTGGAGTCCGGGCTAACCAACCATTTAGAGTTATTCATGATGCGGGAAAATAATTTTTTTAAGGAGGGACAAAGAGAAGATTGTACATAGTTTAGATTCCCATTTTTTAACCTCATCTGAAATTTATTTCTAAGGAAATCAAGGGAGTCAGAGGTATTATTGATCAGTCTCCAAGTGAGCTTAGCTTGGATGGATTCATTGAACAATTTTAGATTTTTAATATCAAGGCCACCCTTCTCAAGAGGGGTGCAGCAGTTCGACCAGGGGATGGTAATAAGTTTCCACTCAATAATGCTACCAGTCCAGACAAAATTTTTGATTTACGTATTGATTCTATTGAGAAGACCAAGTGGCCATTTGTAGATCATGAGGGAATAAACCAATTTGTAGATAATGTTCGATTTCACAAGGCAAATTCTACCAGCCATGGACAGGGTTTCCCTCTCCAGGAAGAAAGTTGGTTAATCACCTGATCAACAACAACATTAAAATAAATAGCTTTAGGCCTACCCTAAAATATGGGAACTCCCAGATAAGTGAAAGGAAAAGAACCTTCCTTGATGCCAAGAGTTTCAATAATTTGACCTTTTTGAGAGAGGGGGAAGGATTTCCCAAAGAAAATAAAGTATTTATTCCAACTAATGGATTGACCCAAAACCTCTTCATAGTGGGATAAGGATTTTTTAAGGTTAAGGACGTTCCATTTACTTTAATTGAGGAAAAGGATTATGTTATCAGCATAAAGAAGATGGGTCGGGACAGCTAGATTCCTGGATTCCGAGATGGGTTTAAGTTTACCTTGATGAACAAGCGAGGAAAGAAATCTACTAAGATAGTCTTCCGCAATCACAAAGAGAATGGAAGAGAGAGGATAACCTTGAAGAACTCCTTTAGAGAATTTAAAATATCCCTTGGTAGAGACATTAACAAGTATTGAGATTAAGGCAGAGTTGAAGAGAGAGTGAATCCTACTAATGAAGATATCATTAAATCCAAAAGCTTTGAGAACTTTAAAAATGAAAGACCAGTCAATAGTATCAAAGGCCTTCCTAACATCAAGCTTAATAGAAATGTTGCCTCATCGGGAGACTTTGTTTAGAGAGTTGGTGAATTACGAAGCAAGGCATATGCAGTCTTGAATGGATCTACCTTTGATGAAACCAAATTGATTCCAGGAAATAATTTTGTTACATAGAGAGGAAAGTCTATTGGTAAGAAGCTTGGTAATAATTTTATAAATTGAATTGATTAGAGCAATGGGTCTAAAAATATAGATTTCAGAGGCATTATTTACCTTTGGAATTAAGGTGAGGAATTGATCATTTAGACCATAAGGAAGAGAGCCAGTCTTAAAAAATATTTTTACAAGTTTGCAGACATCAGTGTGGACAACCTCCCAGTGATGTTGAAAAAAACCATTATTGATGCCATTAGGGCCAGGAGCACTGTTAGGATTCAGACTGAAGATCGTGGCTTTGATTTCATGGTCTAGGGGAGAAATTAAGAGGGAGAGATTTTCATCCTTATTGACCAAAGTCAGGATGATCCCAGAGAGAATATTCTTGTTAATATGAGGACCATTAAAAATGGTTTCAAATTAAGTAACAACATGATTTGAAATGGAAGCTTCAGAGGATAGGGTCCATCAATATCTCTATGAGTTCTAATATGATTATACATTTTATCAAAAAAATTCTTACCAGTGATGAACTTCGAAAAAAGATTTTTCAAACTAGAAATTTCATAATTCAGTTTTATAACCAAATTTTTATCCTCGGTAGAATTTGTATTCAAACTAAGTTTTAAAAAATCATTTTGTAAATTATTTTTATCAAAATTAGACGTATCAAGTTATTTAAAAATATTATTTTTCACAACATTATATTTTTCTAATTATTTAAAAATATATGATAACCCAATATTTAAAGTAGATATCTTTGAATTTTCTTTCACAAGTTTTAATTGAGAAACTTCAATCTTTTTATAAATATTAGCATTTTCATTTTATAACAACTTATAAAATCTATATGATTTTTGAAGAATTGGTAAAGTATTATTTTCATCATCTGATGAGAAATATTATTTATCTATAGATATAGAATTATTATCATCTTTACTATCAAGATAATTTTCATTCAAGGTAAGATTTTTAAGCGGCTCATTTGTTACCTTACCCATGAATCGATTATTAACCTTTGGTATTTTTGTATAGAATCCAATATTATTTTGTCCTGTAATTTTATTTTTCAATGAATTATCTAAAGAAATATCTCTTCCACTTACCCTCTAAGTATCTGAAGCTTTCATACTTTTATTGTGATTATGCTTATAATACTTTTTATAATTACTATTAGAATTTTTTTCCTTCTTATCCTTTCTCTTCAGCTTAGGACAATCTGGTTGGGTATGTTTAGTTTTCTTACACTTATAACATATAACCTCATAATAGTCCTTATTATAACTTTTATATTTTTTATTCTTTTTATATCAATACTGGAAATATTTCTTTCCAACTATCTTGTTCATCCTTCTCACAAGATTATCCAATTTGTTTCTATATTGTTCTGATGAACTACCATCTGATTAAATAAACACTTTCTTCTTATTATAAGACTTCAAAATTTTCTCAACATATTGAACATTGTTAGGAATATTAGATGTATTTTCAATAGAAACTCCTCCATTTTTTATTTTTCTATTCATCCCTTTTTAATCTTCTCTCATACTACATAAGGTTTCCAATCAGATCATCAAGATTAAGATTAGTATTCCTCCTTGTATCATCCAAAACATTTCTTTTGGATTCTGACTCATTTGGAATGATCTCAATAATTTTCTCAACTAAAATAATATCTTCAATATCTTTATCTCCAAGAGATTGTAAACTTTTTATAATATTCATAAACCTTTGGTGCATTTTTGAAACTAACTCTCTGGGTAAAAAATCAAAATCTTGATAATCATCTCTAAGCACATCTCTTCTTATTTCAATGATTTTAGAAGTTCCAAAATTTGTTACTTCTAATTTATTCTATATACTATTTTCTGATTCACATGAAGATATTTGTCTATAGATGTTTCTATTCATAAAACATAATAGAGTGTTCCTTACTCTATAATTTAGTTGATATTCTAAATTTTCTGAATTTGTAAAAATAGTAACATCCTTATCTAGAATATTATAATTACCATTAAGCATCACAAAATTATCAACACCATTATTGATAAAAAAAAATTCCATTCTGTCTCTCTAGTATTCATAATAAACACCACCAAATATTGGTGGTCTTATAAGATTCATATTTTTGAGAGTACCAACATTTATTCTCATCATCTTATAGAAAATAGAAACTCTTTTCTAAAATACACATTAGTGTAATAACGATTTATAAAAAGGTATTTTATAAAAATATAATAACTTACAGCATATGAAAAAAGTAAAACCTTAGAAAGTATAGTAGTAGAACCTACTCTGATACCAATTATTGGATCATAAGAGTATATAATGGCTATAAGAGGGGGTGAATTATAGTTTACAATTATTAAACTAACACAAAAACAAAAACCTATTTAGTTAAAAAGATCGTACTTAGAAATCATTCGATGATCAGAGTGCCTACATCAAATCCATAAATAGTGTGATAAAATATATTTGTTAAGGAGGTTCATAGATAGTCTGATAAAATAATTATTAGAGAGATTAGTAAACCAATATTTCTAATGTAAATGAACAACAGAATTTATAACTTATAGAAACAAGCAATATGAAATATTATAACAAATTAATAATCACTTTCAAGATTTATAAAAGTAATTATAATCTTTAACCTTAAGAGTTAAGGAAGTAAAAAATATTGAATTGAGATATCCATAGTTTTAAATCTAATTGTAAAGGTCTGAATTTTCACACCAGGAAAGCCCATGATAAGAATATCAGAATGGATCTATCTTCCAAAACCCTGGAATCCCTTAATATGATGATCAGTGTCAGATCTGTCTTCCAATACCCAGAATCCCTTGATCCAATGGATCAATTCACCAATATTCCTATCCCTTGAATCTATCAATCTAAACCTCAATCAGATAAATGAATACAAAAGAAAAAATGTTCAAAATATTTTACAGTCCCTTACACATAATCCTTAGAACAATAGATATCTGAAAAATTACAAGGTGTAATAATGAGATGTTTAGGAAGAGAAAAATATTTGATATATTGAGTAGAAAATGCGTCATCTTCTAGCTCTTAAAATGCACTCCTATTTATAAACATTCCTCCAACGACCATATTTCCCATGATTCTTGGATTTTTTTCAACGACCTTGAATGTTCTTAACTTAATAGCTCATAAAAATGTTTCCATCTGATTTCATTTTGATAGAACCATTACAATGTTGTAATAAATTTCATCTAATAAAAATAATTTCAATTACATTGATTATAAAATTTGGATAGTCCAATTAACTATACTATTTTTATGTTAATCCAATGAACTAAACTATGGTCATTCCGATGGATCAGAACTATTGTCAATCTAATAGATATCACATCAGTCAGTCTGATAGATAGAACACTAGTCTATCCGATGGACAAAACACTAGTGAGTTTGATAGACTAGAAGTATGGTCATTCTGATGGATCATATTTAATAATAAAAAGTTTATATTCATTTTATATTAAAACCATTTCTGCATTCAGTAGAAAAGGATGTTTTCTATTAAAACATTCTAAAACACTTGTGATATTTAAAGTTATTAAAATAAAGTTTTAAGGAAGTATTAAAGTGTTCGTGATTTTAAAAAACTAAGGAAAGGAAAAGTAGAAAGTATTACCTTATACTCAATAGATTTAATTAATCATGAATAACATTAATCCAATTTGAATCAATCAAATCATTATCAATGTTAACAAGAACAAAATCAGCAATAAAAGAAGTTTTTGCATAGTAAAGTAAAACAGATTTTCAGGTTTGCATACTAGATTCTACATTACCAATTACTTTTTCAATTTGATGGTATTTAAGAGTTTTCCATTCTTTAGGTTCTATTTTATAAGAGATATGCTCCCCCTCAACTAATTAAATATCATTTTCTTGATCAAAATATTCACCAAAATTTAATTCCCTAAATTCATCATTATTTTTTTCTAAAACATAATTTTTCTAGTTATTTTTATTTTCATTAAACTTAACATATATAGACTCTTCAATAACTAAATTTCTATTATTTAAAACTCTATATTATTTTCTAGTATTAAAACATCCTAAAAATATTCCTTCATCACTTTTAGAATTGAATATGTATAAATTATATTTTGTGTTTAAGATAAAGGCTTTGTAACCAAACACCCTAAAATAACCAATTTTAGGTTTATACCCTTTAAACGGTTCATAAGAGGATTTATTAGAAAAATGTTTAATAGATACTCTATTTAAAACATGAAAAGTTGTATTTATAGATTCTTCTCAAAAATATCTAGGCATAATAAATTCTATAAGAATTGATCTAGTTATTTCTTGTATAGATTCGTTCTTTCTTTCAACCGCACCATTTTTTTGTGGTATCCTAGGGGATGAGAAATAATGTTTGTATCCATTTTATCACAAAATCAATCAAATTATAAATTAAAAAATTCACCACCTCTATCACTTATGATAGTTATTATTGATAGATACTTGAAGTTTTGAATAAGTTTACAAAAAGCATGGAATTTAGTTAATGTTTCATTTTTATGAGAAGAAATAAATCCAGATAAATCTATTATAATCATATACAATTACAAATACATACTTATTATCACTAAAAATAATAGTTTTTATATTTCCAAACAAGTCAATATGTAATATTTCTAAACATGTAGTAGTACTTACATCATTTATATATTTAAATCTGTCTTTGTGTTGCTTACCCTTTAAATAGGAATCACACATAAAATACTAACTTGTATGTAATTTTGGAAATTATAGAACCTGTTCATTCTTTGAAATTTTTTTCAATGGTCTTAAATTTACATGCCTAAACATCCTATTCCATATAATATCATCTTCTTTTATATCAGTTAAACACTTAACCTTTTGTTTGGTTAGATCAAAGAAATCGATAGTATAAACATTATATTTTCTATTTGAAGAAAATAAAACAGATTTATTTTTCAGAACTGTACATTTATCATTTTCAAAAATAAAATTTAATCTATCATCACACAGCTGTGATATGCTTATTAGATTTTTTTTAAACAATCTATATATAATACTTTTGAAATAATGACAGTTTTAGAAAAATCAACTTCACCAATACCTTTAATATGATATTTAGATTTTTCTCTTAATGTGACAAGACTTTCATCACATGAATTGAAGGATATAAATTTAGAAATATCACTTTTCATGTTCCTAGAGCTGCCACTGTCTAAATACTATGTGTATTTGAGATTTATAAGGAATATTTCCTGAAATTAAACAATCAAATAGATTGTTTTGGTACTCATTCTAACTTGGGTCCAATTGGATTAGTAGTAGAAAATTTTGCAACCCAAGAAGATTTAAATAATTTATTAGTGGGTTCTTTAGAAAATAAATCTTTTCAAATGAAAGTTATATTATTACCAAATGATTATGTAAATATAAATGACACTCATTGGAATAATTTTCTTTCATTCTACATTTAAAATAGGGTGCACTTGAAATAATTCATTTTGATCTTTTAACAAAGTTATTCGTATTTATCCTTGGTGATAAACTATTATAACCAAAACCTTTCTTATTGGTGTTTAGTTCCATAAATGGCATCATTTTATCATATTGTTCATTACCTTGAACAAATGTAAATAAATTATCTTTAAGATTGAAAACTTCATTTCTCAATGTCATGTTATCCTTTTGATTAGTCTCTAAATTTGTATAAACTTTCACATTAGATCCAGAAGCTTTATTTATTAATTTATTATTTTCTTTATTAGGGTTCTTACATTCATTTTCAATTTTAGTTAAATCATATAGAACTAAATTAAATATTCTTGATTAATCTTTATCATTTATTTCCAGAAATTTTTTAACTCTTTCATTTTACTCTTTTATATTTAATAACTCAAAAATCACACTTTCTTTTAAATTCATCATTTTTTGAAACAAAAGTATTCAAATTATCACATTCCCTTTTCAGTTTATTATTTTATTTAAAAAAATCTTATTTTAAATTTTTTTATCAGTATATTTTCAATTATCATGACTCCGTCATTTCTTAATTCTTCATTTTCTTTAAGTAGTTTTTTAACTTTGGAATTAGCAGAACCAAAGTTAGAACATTAATCATAATCAATTTCACTTTCATTGTTAGAAATAGAATTATGATCTACATTAGTAGGATTAATTAATTGATTGAAAATTGAATCATCTACCTCATGTTTTATACCCATTAGAGAAAGGTTTCATGTCTCCCATTCACTTCCAGAAAAATTTCTTGAGTCATAACTATATGAGCAGTCCCAACCTCCAAACAAAGATTGATTTTCTTTTATCCTTCTCTCTTTGTCTTTCTTTGGATGTTTTGGTTTGGGGTAGTCTATTCTAATGTTCCCTTTATTACTTCACTCATAACAGTTTAATTCTAAAACATCATTACTATTATTAGAATTACCTTTCTTATAGTCCTTTTTTAACTTTCTTCTGAACTGTCTCTTCCCGCCCTTTTTCATGAACTTGAAAAACTTCTTGCTAAAATGAGTCATATCTTTGTCACTTTACTAGAACTCAGATTCAAAAGTGTTATATATTTCATTAACATTAATCTTAAAAGAAATACATTTTCTCTTTGTATACTCATCATCAGAAATTTCTTTCAACTCTAACTCATACAACACCAAAGAGACTATTAGTTCATCTAAGTCATACTCTTTAAAATTATTACTCTCATCGATGGACACCTTATTTTCATACCATTTTTTTGGAATAGCTCTCAGTACTCTTTCCACTTGATATTTGTTGTCTAGTAATTTACCAAGATCACTCATATCATTTGTAATACTTATAAACCGATGGACCATTTGGTATACTGACTCTTCATTTACCATCTTAAAGTCTTGGTATTCTTATTGTACCATTCCTAGCTTGGTTCTCTTGATATTTTTAGTCCCATAGTGAGTCACTTGAAGTATTTTTCATATATCGTGGGTTTTATTACAAGATGGGACATGGATATAGACACTTCTAATTATAGCACAATACAAAATATTTTTAACTTTATAATTAAAAACAAGTTTTACCATTTTATTACCTATAAGTGTCTCTGGATCAACTTTGGGTAGCTCATATGGCCTATCCATGATAGTCCAGTGATTTTCACTTAACTGTTTCAGGTAGGCTTCCATTCTGTCTTGCTAGTAGTCGTAGTCACTTTCATCAAAATATGTGGAATCCATCCATCATTGGCATTAACACATTCTGTATTAAAAAAACTTTTCTTTTATTCCTTAGACTATTAAGTCTAGGATATCAGATTAACATGAAGTAAAAATAAACAATATAAACAATTAGAGACTCTAAATGTCCTTTTAAGGAAAAACCTCATATGATACCAATTTTTGGATTGTAAATGATGGAAATTAAGACTAGGGGTGAATATTCGTTTTTAAAAAATTACGGATAAAACAATCAGAGTTTTATTAATTATAGATTTTTTAGTGAGTTCTATGTTTAAGATATTAAATGTAGTGTAAATAAAAATAAAGAACATAAAGATTTATAGTGGTTCAGATCACAAAGATCCAAGTCCACTCTTCAACCTTCTCTACTCCGTGAGAAGATTGGAACCCACTAAAAAATTCACTTTTAAATGTGAGAGAACCTGTTACAGAATCTTCCTTTTATAATACTCTAAGTCAAAACATAGACTTTTTACAAGAGCCTTGAACCTGGTCTGTATCCGGAATTTTGATTGGGAGTCACAACCCAGACTTTTTTTTATGTGACAGAATAACCAAAACAAATAATACCTTATTTTGATGGGAAAAGCATAAACCAAACATGAACAAATTACAAAAAGATAAATAAAAGAATAACATGAATAAAAAATACAAATAAAACCCAAAAGAAAGATGTGATGAAGAGAACATTGAGGTTCGATGATCTTGATCACTACAATAGTAGAGGATGATATAGTAGAATTAGATTCATGATCATAGTAAGGAATCAGAACTCTTAGATATTCTTGATCAAATGAGTAGCAAGAATATATCACAAGAATATTTTCCTGGTTATATCAAATAATCTATATGTAGTTGTTTTTATTCTTTAATCGCATATTTAACTAATTAATCTCATATCATCATTAATTAAAATATATTCTCATAGCGTCAAGAGATCCAATCATTTCATTCCATTTGTTAGCATATAAGAAAATATAATGTTATTGTTACTTGTATTTAGAAAATCAATTCTGAATATAAAATAAATTTTGTGTTCTTTATTTCTACATAAAATAACATTATAAAGCTTCAAAAAATATATGTATTACAATAGTATATAATACAAATTTATAAAACAATTAAAAATAAACATTCACTTTATAAAAATATTAAAGTTACACAAAAATAGAGCATCATGGGAAATATACCACTTGTGTACATGTGTATAGAATTTACACTCAAAATAATTGTTACAAAACATGTAATTGTATTTTAGAAAAAAAATAATAAGCCATTAATTTAAATATTTATTTCAATTACAATAATAAAAATATAATAATATTTTTAAAATATATATATATAAACTAATGGTTAGATATAAATACATGGTGGTAGCACGGTGTTTCTATCACTGACAAGCTACCGTTGTATCTACCATTTTATGTGATACCTTCATGGGTGATTTAGCATTATTTGTAGTAGATCTACCGTCTAAGTAGAGGAAATTTCCTCATTGTCTCAAATAGTGTGTGATACTACCATTGTAGGAAGCAAACATGCTACCACCACACTGAAGGACCACCATGAAAAAAAAAGAATAGTTTCTGGTGGAGCTACCGTTGGTGAGAAATAGAGTAAAATTTCATGTAGGAATTTCATTAAACTATGTAGGCAAAAAATCACTTAAGGGAATTTCACATAGGCAAATTAATCTACATAATTTATTCACATAAGAAAATCTATATAAGATAATATACATAATAAAATCAATATATGTGAATCATGTAAGGGAAATTGATGTAGTAAAATCAATGTAGGTGATTCACATACGCAAATCACATATCCAAATTCATCACGTATGCAATTCACATAATTGAATTCATAAAAACTAAAAATTGATTGCTTATTCAAACTAAAGACCTAAAACAGACATAGATGAATGCATAATCATCTTTTGGTCCTTTTGAATTTTATTTATAAATTTTCATTATATTTTTAAATAATTAAGAATCACCTTAATCAGACATTTATAGATTACATTATCATTAAAAAATAGAAGCAAAACTATTCAGAAAAACTATAGAAATCGGAATGAAAATATTCAGTGGATTAAAGCCTAATTTCATATATGATAGAGATCGATTCAGAATATTATGTCTTCTAATTTAATGTAGATAATATTCTTATATTTCCAAAAGAAAAGAATCACTCAATTTGGAGTTCTATATCCAATATATGTTTGAAATACATAGTGTAACCGATTCTAGATAATCGGCTATGTGGATTTCAAAATTGCTACGTGAATTAAAAATCAGCTATGTGGTTAAGCATTTTTTTTGTATGATGTACAGTGATTTTTCTGTATGGAAACAGTACATAACATGTATAAATGATATTTTAAGAAAATAAATATTAAGATATAATTATAACTAAAAAAATAAATTTAATTAATTTGATAAAATGGTAATTTATAAAAACAAAAAATGTTAAAGAATTAATATATAGATTCAAAGTCTAAAAATGCATACCCGGTGCTAGTCTCAAACTCCTAGCTTATTGAAAGTAGGCTTGGGGTGGTCGCACTCAGCTTATCATCATCCAAGCGGGGCCCAGTGGGTCAGGTTGTGAAAGAGATACATTCAGATTGTTCTTGATGTTGTAAGAATAGATCATGGCCTGAGTATAATGATCACACTTTTCCTAAAATTTCATATATTTTGGAAAATGAGATAGTCCTAAATATAAGGTTTTTTCTATATGTGTGGTTTTTAGAGTTTCATACATAATATTATTTCTGTGTAGCATTCTAGGAAAATAAAAAGGTCCAAAACGTAACTATTTTTTCACATATATAAGTTTTTTAGAGATTGATACTTCAGAGCTTTTTGAAATAGACTATGTCTTAAAAGAAAAAAAGTGTTGAACTATAGTGGAATAAATAATGGTTTATATGGAATCAAGAAAAATGGAAAAATTATAAACAATAGGATATGTAAGGACTTCCTAGGATGGAACCTTGATACATATGGATGATTTATTTTCTACTACACCATGAAATATGGGTCATGTCATGGGAAGGATGTTAACATTGTGAATGATTCTTTGGAATATCCTAGTGGTTCTATTTATTCTAAGATTCTCATGCCAAGGAAAAAGTTCACACCACAATGAGTTTAGAGTTCATGAAGATCTGTAATTCAATCATGCCAAGATACAAAGGTTACACTCTGATTAATGGGACCACAACATGACATTTAGACCATGATGAATGAATTTGGTCCATGAAAGATAGGCTTCAAGCTATTTAACTATATAAATAAAATTTATGTCATGGATAATCCTATTGTACTAAAATGCATATGGTTGTTGAAGAAACATAAATAACAAACCAACCCATCACATCATAATGTAAGATTCCATGCTACGAGCATAGAAATCTAGAGAATGTGAATAAAATTATTCACTTAGAACACTCAATAACATTTTAAATTTTAGGAAATTTTCATTAACTACATTTTTCAATATTTATTTTGGAGATTCACTTTGTAGAATTTAATGGATGTTTCTGATGTAAAGAAAGTTGAATGTTCATTGAAATCTAGATTTTAAATTTAAATTTCATAGTATAAGGAATATATATGGAACCTACTGTATAGAAGAAGAGAATACATAGAGAATAGAGGATATCATGAAGTAAGAAAGTGGAGTATGAACTAGTTGTAGAATTTATTGAATATTTGGAATTAAGGAGTAATATTTGATTGGATTGAATTCCATTGAATTTAGGCTTGGAAATGAATAGTTTCTATATATATCAAAGAAGATCAAGAAGTGGAGATTAGATTATTGAGTAAAACACCCATTGTGGTTAGGTTTTATATCTTCACTTGTTATCTTTGTGAGTTCAACTTGTGTGTCAATATTATCTATTTCAGTAAACCTCTTGGAAAGTAGTGAGTGGAAGGGAAGAAGAGTTTGTGGGTCGTGGATAAGTAGTGATATTGTCCTAATGATTTAAATCCTAAATATGTGGGGTGTTGATTATTTTTCATATCGGCACATCGTTGATTTCTGCTTCGTGGTAGTAGCCCGGTGCAGGTTCACCTATTAAAATATATGTTCCATCCATATTTATTTTCCTATATTTGGATGTGATTGTGTGTGATAATTGTGGTCGATTCAAAGTGTTTTTAAAACATTAGGATAAGATATAATTAAACATGATATTGTATGAAATTTCATTTCACCTTAATTCACCCCATCCCCCTCGTATGGTGTATATTATGACCTTAGGTTGTAACAAAGTTAACAAAAATAAATCAAATGAATTAGGTTAACCAATTGCATGTTGAGGGGAAAATAAAATAAAATCATAGAATGTAGGAAAATAAAGGTATTAATTCAATAAAAAATTTCTTAAATAAAAGGGCATTGACAAGGTTTAAAAATATAGAACATACCTCAATGAAAATAAAATTGAGATGGGAATCCCCTTACAAAGATCATTACATGTTAAGTAAGAATCAACCATGGGAAATATGATGAGATAGAAATATAAATCCTTATAAAACAAGATGAAATATAATATAAACCAATAATAGGGTAGAATATACATAATCATAGAATAATAGTCAAAGATGAAAAAACATAACTTAGTTAAAGTAAATTCAGTCATAAATCCCTTACCTCGTGTTCCGCTCGATTCATATGTCCATTATCTCCTAGACTAATAAAATTAAATTAATCATTTACTTTCATTTGAAACATTTTCATTGTTATAATTCCATTACATTCATTTATTACCGTATATTATTCTTTTTTTGTATTGTTTTTTCTTGTGCTAGTCACTTTGAGGTTGTTCAGTTCATAAATCCAAAAACATCTTCTATTTAATGGTCTTATTCATCAATACTTGTTCATGAGTTGATCATCTCAAAAATGTTAATGATATTGGAATGATAATTTTATAATGATTTAAAAATTCATAGGTTAATTCAATGGGAGTTATGAGTATGATTCATAAGAAAGAGAATTATTTCTTTCTTGTTTCGGGTAACTTTAACAACAATAAATAATTACATTATCATGAACATTCATTTGAGCATTAAAATTCCAAATCCATAATAATAATAATTAAAATTAAAATTACATATCATAAAATTTTAATACTATTATTTTTACAATCTTTTAAAATTATAATTATGAAAAAGACTAGTATCGTCCATGTAGGTTTTTGAGTCGACCCAAACCCGAACACGCTAATGATTCTATCATGTTTCATTTTAAATTTAGAGGAAAGATGGGCCCATAACTTCATAAGGGGCTCTGCTATGCTAGGGTTTCCTCTGTCTCCACCATCCTCTCCCCAGCTACGGGTTGGCTGTGTATCCATTCCTTAGTGCTCCTTCGCGGTGAGCTCGTGGCGTGTGAATCCTCTTGTTATGGAGACGTTGAAGGTTCGAGCCAGGATTTGTGGCGTTGTCAGTTTGAGTTCCACGATCGGAAGGTCGGCGTTGCAAACGGGTCACAAGATGTATGCCGGAAAGCGCCAACGACGAGTTTGTGGGCTCGACCATCTCTTGGCGGCACAGTGAAGGTCCAGTGGTAAAGATCTTGTATTCTACGGTATGAGGGTTGCCGCCTCATTCAGAGTCGGCTGTGAGTGCTTTGGGTGGTTGATGCAGTCTTCTCGAGCGGGTTTGATTGTGGCGACGGGTTCTGGTTTTGGCTTGGTTCACTTCCGGCATAGGTTCTGGCGTTCGGGAGGCCGATTTTGTGGTGACAGCTTTTGATCTTTGATTTTTTTTGACTGCATGAATTGGTTTTGGTTGTCAGTCTGCTTCTTGTTGTGAATATGTTGTGCGAATCTATTTTGGTGGTGTGATCTGTTGTGTGGCCTGGGGTTCAAGGGTCTATGCTTCCAGATCTTCTTCAGGGATTGCTTCAGATGAGGTTTAGAGTTGAGAGTTTTCACCAGACTATGGATTTCCAGATTTGGATGTTTGAGAGGGTATGGCTTTTGTCATCGGTACCAGGCTCGTACATCTCTGCATGAGACAGCTAGCCGAGCAGCGAAGGTGGAGGCTGGACTTAATGTTTTTGATGCTGGGGAGGGGCTTTTCCTTGTTGATTTGATCCGGTTTTATGGTGTTTGGACCATTGGGGCACAGTTTAATGTCTTAAGTCTTTGATGTCATGTTGGGTTCCCCTCAACCCTTAAAATGGGGTTTATGATAATAAAAAATTAATTTTTAGTCAGCCAAACACGAACACACTATATAGATTGATTGTTTATAAACTAATCAATTTTTCATTATTATAATATCATTGATCAGTTATATTGATCTTATGTTCATTTTATTAATGCTTGAAATCAAATTCAATAAGAGGTAGAGGGAGAAGATTTAAAAAATAAACAAGGAAAAAGATGGTGCATATATTGAGGGGTTGAATATTCCCTTAAGGATCGCCATTATAATGTAAAAATTGAGATTACTTCTTATGACCAAAGGCTATAGAACACAAGGAAGGATTATAGGATAAGGAATATGAGATTAATATGGGGAGATAGTCAATATTTTGTTGTGTTTTCCAAATGGTAGAATGAGACCCCTTTTATAAACAATATTTGATGGCATTTTTACAAATATTCAATCTGTAAGGGTTGAGAATGTAATTGTTGAATGACAAGCGAATCTTAAATGGAAAAGGGAGGTTATTTTCATGAATGCTTCATAAAAATATGACTTGTGATATGTTTGTGGTGGGTATTGAAATAGGAACTATAACAACCGAGTATTACAACAGGGACTGTAGCATTGTAGCAACTAGGTACTATAGCATTGGGGCACTGTACTGTACATGGTACTATAGCAGGCAGTACTATTCACTCAGATGTGATTTTGATCCATCATTCAAGGGTATTTAGGCCACATGAGGCTCCATCCTCATTGCAGATTAGGGCCATTGGGCCATCAAATGTTAGGCCTATAGGCCATTAAAAAATGTACTTGCTAGTAGGATTGGTCATACCATGGGGCACTATAACTTTTCCTCTAGCATGTATGTGTGTGTTTCTTTGTATTGTACCTCTAATAAAGTACTTAAATGATTAAGAAAACATGTATATTAATATTCAGGGGTTTCTTTTTAATTTGAGTTAAAATATATCTATAAAATTATGGAATTCAAGTTTTATTGTTTAAATCACTGCTTAAAATTTATATTTATCCATAAAAATCATGAAAAACTGCAATTCCATTAAACCTTATCATTTTATATATTTTTAAAATCTTCATTTTTGACTTTTCTTAACCAATGCGTCAATGTTTGGGATAATTGTTCTATTATTTAATTTTTAAATAAATTCATAAAATAATTTTCTTATTATTATTTATTCTTATACTAAAACTATTAAAAACATGATTTAGTGTAATTATTATCATGATAAAATATTTCAATACAATTTTTTACTTTTCTTATGTTGTGCAAGCATTGGGTAAACATATGGATAATTATCTTATTATATACTTTTAGAATTATTATATATATATCAAAATCCTTTATTAATCATCATATTTATCTCTCCATGTTAATAATCACCTTATCCGGTCCTAAATCATATCTTTGGGTCGTCCATTTTTTACTTTTCATATACCGTGCAAACACCGTGTCAATATTATATAATGATTTTCATATTTATCTTTACATAAAAATTAATTTATATTAATTTGATTATATTTATATGATATTTTCTGTATCTTAATATGTAATACAGTTTCCTTAGGTTTTTATAATATTTTGTAACATTTTAGTTAAACATAAAATAATAGGAAATAAAATTCCATTTGAACTCAAAATTTTATTTAAAAAAAATGTTCAAATGTTCTATTCGGTCTCTAACAAATTCAAATCCACAATTTGAATTTGAAAATTAATATTTTATAACGACGATTAATTATTTTATTATGTTGCATAAGATTATGAAATGTACTATATCATTATAGATAAAAATATAATAATAAGAACAATTGGACTCATATTCTTATTTTAAAAGTAGTCAAAATGTTTTACTAAAACCTTAACAAAATTTAATTAATCTATTGACATAATATGTTGTGTTTTTATTTATGTATAGTATTATAACACATTCAATTCCTTTTTAAAGTGTTTGATAACTTTCATGGCACATATTTAATAATGGGTTTTGAACTTTTAAAGCGTTTGAGTATTGAACTTTTAAATAATTATTCATTACACATATACTATTAAAATATTTTCCATACATTTCCCAATTATTACAAAATATTCTAGATATTTATACATTAATAAGTAAGAGAATTCAATTTGAATATGAACTCTTGTTTTTTAAAAATAATTCACATTCAGATGGGTTGTACTGCACCTAGCTTGAAGATGACGACTCGAAGCCTGTGCTGTTGCAAGCCTTACTGAAGAAGATCACTCCGAGGCCAAGGTCGAGCCAAGCTCGATACCTCACGAGGCCGACGCCGACCAAACCAAAGGCAACCGATCGAGACCGAATATTCGCCGGGCTCGGATTAAAGGGATCCGGTTTCACCCGAAGATGCTTGATGTGATTCAGATGAGTCCGTCCGATTTACCAATTGAAGTCCGGGTTTCACCGGACAAGGCCGGCTGAGTTGAATTCGAAGAAGACCCTGGGCTCGGCCGTGTGATGAACCTGGGGAATCCAAGCCGAGTTCGTTAGAGCCGAGTTGAACCAGGTGATCGACGGCACTGAAACTGGATGATGAGGATGGTTCGCCATTGATGCGCGCGACCTGAGATCTGGTCAAACTAGGTTTTGGGAGGAAGATGGTGAGCAGTGTCTGAGCATTCTCGAACGAAGAAGAGCGAAGCTCGGGTTTGGAAAATCGATGAACCAGAAAAGTCGGCCGAAGCTGGTGATGATCTGGACCAACGGACGAGGCTCGCGTTTGAGCTTGATGTGCAGATTTGCATTTGTGTGGAGATGAGATCTGTGTTCGTTGTTGATCCCTGATTGCAGGTGCTAGTTTGATGGGGTGGGGCTTCCAACAGTTCCCATCGTTGTGACTGAGATTTTGCATCCGAGTGTTTACAAAGTGCTCGGGGAAATTCCTGACCGAGATTTCCGAAACGAAGGTTTATAAATCCGAGATCGCCCAAAACCGAAGCTAAGTGCCTAAATCGGTGGACTCAATTCTTTTTAAAGGAGGGCATCCAAAATTATCGAGGGGAGGAAACGAATCCTGTGAACGAAACTCCGAAGGAGAGCAGGCGTTTTTTCTGTAAAACATGAGCTGGGACTTGAAGGAGGTGAGAAAGCTGAAGACGAGGCAAATTAAGGGATCGTGATTTGAACTTGACAGTGAAGAATCTCAATCCCTTCTTTATCTTTTCTTCTTTTGTATCTCAATTTATTATTGCTTGTGCGTTTCTCTTACACTTTTAAACATGCGTTGTACTTGAATGAAAAAGGAGAATACGATTGATTTAGTTTGATTAATTCTTTTCATGTTCTTGATTTGTTACTTCTCAACTTCAATTCATCATTCCTGGCCTTTTTCTTCATTTGGGTTTTGTTCTTAGCTGTTGAACGACAACTGAAAACCTTTTTCAAAGCTGTTTGAAATCTTTTTTGCCACTGCAGCACATCGACATGTTGAGCAGTAGGTATTGGAAGAGATGGACGTTTATGGTTTCATGACAGTAAAAGCCTTGAATGACCACACGATCACTTTTTTTCTCACTGCTGTTTGGAACACTGTCTTAACAGAGATGGTGTTCTGTTCAGTAGTAGCCATTAGTCTCGACAGAGTTAGTAGGAATATTTTATAGTGGTTCGGTTTGCCTTTTAAATTGTAAATCTTTTTCTCCTGAACATCACCTTTTCATTAAGCTGTTCAGTCGGATTCTCCAATCTTTTGTTGGCATGTCTTCTACTCCCAACATAGCTTAGTTTTGTTTCTACTCAACAGATCATCCTCACTCTTATCTATCACATTCATTCCTTTTCATCACTAATTCCAGACCATGTTACAGTAGAAAAGGATCGTAATAAGGCCCTTACATCATCTCACCCCTTTTCCTTGGGTTTGACCGTACTTGCCACTTGTTGATATGAGAATTTAAATTGCATTTTGTCGAGTTGCAATGACACTCAGTCAAAATGGCGTAGAGTGTCTTAGGTTAGAAAATTGAAAAATATAAAAATCAGAAAAAAAACCAAAAATAACTAAGCAAAAAAAAAAAACAAAAACACACACACATACACTAAAAATCCACTGCCATCTTCACTGCTATTTTGAGTTGACCTTCAAATCTGCCGCTCCTTAGTGTGTGTTGAGCTGAAAATCTTCTTGAAAATTGTTGTCCAGAACTTCTGGAAAACTGGGCAACATTTTTGTGATTTAGGTTTAGAGCTTAACATTGTCGTTTTAACTGTTTCTTGGATCGTGTTGTGCTGAAATTGAGTTTTCTTGTTGTTCGCTGAATTTATAATGAATCGATTCAGGGATTGGAATCAACATTTTGGACCTTATTGCGTTTGTTGTGGCTGCTACAGGCATATTGGCTTGACAGTGTGCCTATAATCAGCCATGGTAGCCCCCCCCCCACATGACCAAATAAACAATGAAAATCAATAATTGCATCTAAGAATGCATGATAAACTTTGTATGCTTTTTGAGGATCAAGTAGAAGAATTAGATAATGGAAACCCACTATTTTACTACTCCCCAAATTGTTTCTCTATGGTTTTGAGTAAGGAGAGAGACATTGAAGTTTGGTGATTTCTGGAAGAGAACATTAAATTGGAGGATGTGAATTTTGAAAATTTTGAACTTGATTTGAAAAGTGATGATCCCTATTTTGTAAGTCTGAACCCAACAAAATTGATTTTGGATTTTGATGAAAATGAACAGGAAGTGAGATGTCGAGCAGAAATCAAAGAACAAAACCAAGAAAAAATTGCAATCAGTAATCAAGAAAAGCAATGGTTTGAATTTGAGGATGATCAAGTAGTGGAAATTGAGGAAGAAATTAAAGAATAATCTACTGATTTTGAAGAATTTGAATTTGATGGAGAACAACTAGAAATAATCAACTATCTAAATGAAGAAAGAAATTCTTATAAAAGTGAGGAGGCAATAAAGGAAAATGAGTTGAAGGATTTTGAGAATCAAAAAGACCTTGAAAAGGAGCGCCCAATTGTTTTTTGGGTTCCTAGGCTTGAAAAGACTTTGTTATAGGAGTTTTGAGAGTGTCATAGCAAGAAAAACTGGAAAATGAGAGTTTAACTTCTCAAAACCTTTTAACTTTCTCTTATGAAATTATGGAAAATGATATTGAGCTGGAAGTAGGAATTATTTTAGAAGAAAACAATAAGCTGGAAAAAACTGATTCTGAAAATTTTGTAACTGATCTTCATTGTGACATTCCTTGTGTTGAAACTGTAAACCCAACAACTCTTGAAATGGTTTTTGATGTTAAGGATGAAGACCTGCACTTTGAGGAAAGAATAATTGATGATCTTTCACTTCCCTATCATTTCTCTAATGATTTCTCTAAAGATTGGTTAAATAAAATGAAAATTATTGTTACCAACTTGGGGAAAATGATTTTAATTTGGAATCACTTGAATCTGATTTTATTATAACTGAAGTGAACATTTTCCCCCTAGAGACTGAGTTGGAACACTCAATTGATCTTTCCTTTGGGGATGAAGCAATGGAATATGAACATGAATGAAATGTTGAAGACACATCAGAAGGGCCGGGCGGAATTATTTTTTCAAAAGCATTGATTGAAGAGTTTTTGTTTCCAGACGAGGAAACTTTGGAAGAAAATCATAATTTGGAAAAATCTCAATTTGTTTATGATAAAAAATTAATTCTTCCTTGTTTTTCACTACTAAGCTGAATTGAAGTTGACTGGAATTTGGAAGGGGAATTTCTTTTGATTTCCAATGATTTAAAATCTACTTAAGGCACAATTGAAAAAACTTATCATGAATCAATTTTCGAAAACTCATCCACTAGCACCTTTGTTTGAGCGAGTTTGTAGAACCAATTTTTTTTAGTATTTAATTACATGTTTTTTCTTAATTAAATATGTTTTCTTATCACATCTTGATTATTCTTCTATATGATATTTGTATGTGATCATATCTTTAAAATACATGTCGTACTGAAAAGTCATTGCAGTTCTCCGCTATGATGAGAACCTAGAGGTGCCACAATATTATTCTTGAATCTTGTTCTATTACTAGATGATATTATCTGATGAGACACAGATGATACATGATATCAGGGGTAAGAGGCTCATAAGACATTATGACACCTAATGGTGTTCACCCTTGATAATTTTCAAGATAGGAGGTCATAAGAATAGGCCTGTCAAGAGGAAATCCACATTTTCATGTGTCATTGAATGCTTCTATCTGTGGATATGTGTTTTGATCTTTAGACTTTAATATTATCATTAATAGATATTACGACTTGCGTACTTTGATGTATTGATGAAAACCATGATAACATATGTTCGCGGTGAAGTAGGATATGTTTGACATGTCACAAATGATATATCATTAATGGATAATGCGAGAAAGGATTTATCCTTTCTGTCCTATAATAGAAGTTGACATCTCAGACTCTTTAATGGAATAGAACTGTCTTCATAAATCCATGACTATGGTGTTTGGTGGGTGAATTCATTTTCGGAAAGTCAAAGAAAGAGAAACCAAGTATATAGGTTGATGACACAGGTATGCAACATGCTTGATTAGAGATATCTGGATAAAGGATTATATTACACGGTAAACGTTCACAGAAGTTTGGATGTCGTTGGGATGTTAATTTCTTTCTCTATGGATGTTTTATCATGTTGCTAGACTCTAAATTTGGACTTTAGGTGGTTATACCTAATATCACTAAGAAAGAGCCCTAGAGGGTCACACTAAGTGTATTTACAATCTTAGTTAAATTCATTACTTGAATTTAATAAGAATAAATAAATTTTATTCAGATTTTGTGATCACTATAATTTAATCGCAAGTTATTCCAAAGAATAAAGTGAGTTAAATAATAGATAATAAATATTAGTTTACAAGTTTGGTGAATATTATATTTATTATAGAAATAATAGTGACATTTATTTAATTAAATAGTCATTATTTTAGGATCGATAAATGTTGACGAGGGAAAGTGGATCGAGTTTAATGGTCCAATTAGAAATAATTAATATTTATTTATATTCTTAATGCGTTTCACATGCCATGCGAATAATAATAATAATAATAACAATAATAATAATAATATTATTATTATTATTGGACATGGGGTCAATTAAGATTATTAGAAACGGTTAAGTTCTTATGTGCAATTTTCCGACCATAAACCTGCCATAATAAATATCTAATTATATCTAATTATATCTAAATTTATCACTTTCCTAAAGTGAATTTTTGGGTGTGCACAACAGATTAGAAAGATATATCTAGAAAGATATCTAGAGATATATCTAGAAAGACATCTAGAGTTATATTTAAAAAGATATCTATATAGATATATCTAGAGAGATATAGAGTTCTATAAATAGCTCTCTTTTCCTTATTTATCACATTTTCAAGAGAGCACCAAGAGTTCTCTCTCTTTGAGAAGAAAATTTCCACGGTCAACCACAAACAACGCAAGCGATTAGGATCAACCATGCTAGCACCTGACGATTTGACGATGTTGGTTAGAGATTGTGGTGCACATGTGGATCACCGCTAGATGAATTCTGCACTTGAATCATGCAACACAATGATTTTGTGAGAAAATATATTCCATCATATCATCAGCGAAGAGAGAATTACAAGTTGAGGTAATTCTATATCTAATTATAAATTAATTATGAATTACATGTAAAGATCCTCTCCCTACGGTTTCTGCATATTAATATAGTTTATTAATCTATTGTTTTTGTTGTACATGACCTTATGATCATGTAAAGAAATGATTATATGTGATTTAAGACTAAAAGTCGAGTTGTTTATACCTTCAAAGGACGCTTGCACTGCATCTAGAACCTACAAATGGTATCAGAGCAGTTACATGTTTAATTTATAATTATTTATTATTCGTTGATTGATTTCATGCATTTATGTGTTCTTTTACTTAAAACAATTCATTTTAATAATCTGACATCGTTGTCTCTTATTTTCTTCATTCTCAATATTATAATAAGTAACCGGTTAATGATTAAAAATGAAGATTCATCTAGATAGTACATTGGGTTTTCCAAGTGTATTGTGTATTAGATACACAACTCGGGGGCTGACATGTTGTGGACACGAACAGAAGATAAGTACACACAATGTGATCTACTACCAACATTGTTCTCAAATTTTCGCAGAAAGAAGAATTAAATGCATAATTAAACCTAATGATTATGTGTTCTGTGTGTTATTCATTGGACATTACACACCATGTCATATGATTAAAAATTATATATTAAATTAATTTTCGTGTTAAAATTTTGATGAACACACAAGGTTGCCTCCAAGTACACTTTTGTACTTCATTAATTTTAAATGAGAGTATTTTTTAAATTATAGATGATGGTAAGTTAAGGATACTTGGATGGAATTAAGATAAATTGAATTAATTGGAATAATTCATGACACATTATCTTAATTAAAGAACAAATCAAAGTAATTGATAACAAGATTGCAAATGCATGCTCATTGCTTGATGTTTGGATGATCATGAGATTAGACCAACCCTTCCGTGTGATTGATTTCTTTTAATTTATTATGGTTAAATTATTATTGATGGTTTGCATGTCATCCCCTTCTTATTATGTAAGGGTCTGCATGCCCACAATTTATTTTATGTAAAACCCCTTTTATCTAATCCATTGGATCCCCTCACCTATGTTTGAGTAAATGTTTATATAAGGATGAAGATCCTAAGCAAGTGGAGGTGGTCCAGGTCAAGGAGCTGAGGCGAAACCAATCAAGGTGATAAAAAGGAACCAAAAGAAGAATGCTACAACATGAACAAAGCTCGGTTCAAGGTGTTCCCCCCTAGGGTCAAAATTTAGTTTATCATTCGTTTAATAAACTAACCAGTAAAAAAAATCTCATGATCATGCCACTTATATTTTATTTCTGTGAGTTGCATGGTTAAATATTTATGTTTGTGAATATTGCGCGATCACTTAATAAATGAATCAACAAACATGCAAGATGAAATAAAATATGGTCGGATTATGTATAAATGTTTTATCAGGCATGGTTAATCACTTAAGTACAATCCACTTAATATTAACAAAGCATATAAAAGGATAAACATAGGATTTGTGCATAAGGATAACAATCCATCAATTAAAATATTAAGCCAACTTAGCCTTCCACTACTTAAGTTAGAATCAACCTCATAGTTCAAAGTGTTTGACCAACCCAAGTTGGGGTGATTTCAATTACCATGAAAATTTTATCTTTAAGTTTTGGGTTGACTTAACTTAGTTTACATCAAGGGTTAATTGCCCAAGTAGGACTTGATGTAACTAAGAGGCAAAGGTTGAGAAAATCCTAAAAAAAATATTTCAAGATTGGGGAGTCCACTCAACAGATCAAGGAACTACAAGTTAATAGTTAGCAAGCTACACCTACATAAAACCCTTCAAATAGCTTGTTAGGCCCAAGTTTGGTGATAACCCTGCGAGCATCATTAATTCCCAGAGGGTTATCGAATTCAGAAATTTAAGAAAAATCAAACAAATCACTAAACAACATGGTAATATAGTAATTTCAATTCTGAGGTTAAACCCACAGAGACATGGCTGAAGAAAATATTAATTAAATAAAATAAACCTAAACTATTTTATGAAAGAAATCCAACTATTTTATTGAAAGAAGAGATGATAATTGATTTGGATTTTAAGAAAATGAAAAAAACGTGCTCGGTAATTGAAAATCTGGGTCCATGATTGATTAGGGTATAAAATAATTAGAAATCAATCATAGGTGGCAGAACCGAGTTAGTTGAATCCACTGGTTATGGTAGAAAACCCCAAAATCACCAACGTCCCCTTTTCACAATGGTCATATTACTTCGAGTATTCGGTGAATTGGTAACTCAGAACAATATTTAAACATAGAAAACAATCCACCCAATTTTCATGGTGTGAATCATTCACTAGTCAATGCGTTGAAAATATCACTCACTCATCGATCACGCAATGGTCATGAATGATAGAACGAATAAGAGATTTGAGAAATTAGGGTTGCGATAAAAGACCCAAATGAATTGCATTTAAAAATAAAATATCTTATTACAATCAATACCCCGTTATTACAATCACTTTGTACAAGGTTTACCCCCTCATGCTATCCATGAGGGGGTTGGAAAATAAAGATCCCATTTGATGCATCACGATAATGGCAGTTCTTGATCCCAATGGTGGCTACTCTTTGAATGAATAATTGAGTGGTAGATTGGACACTTATTTATAGATTTCCCTGGGGCTAGGGTAGCATTTAATGACATTATAATGGCATTAGAAAATCACCATTGTGGGCCCTGAGGTCAAATATTTAGGATTTTCATTAAAAATACCATCAAAGGCATGTAACTAGGTCTGTCATGATATTACACGACGTGTAATCTTCAAAATTTTACTATGGGAGAAGGCATCACGAATTTCGGCGTAATTCTTCCAAAAACATATCCCAAAAAACCCACATTGTGTAAATGGAATACATGACGTGTAATTGGTATTTCTTCATCTCTACAGCTCTGCATTGGCTTCAAAAATCTGGCGTTGCACCGCTTCGCTTCGCTCACGGCACGATGTGTCTTTTAGCTCCATAATTCACCTCTTTTCATTTATTTTCCAAATGTATGTTGCTTCCTGTCATAAAACACCAAACAGGTCAAATTGGGAAACATTTGTCATGATAGTCATTTAAATCCATAAATCAATATATTAAAACACTCTAAAATGTATGCATGAAATACAGTCATCATCTGAGTTATGAGAAGGAAATATATATCCATTCCAGTATCATATATAAGTGAAAAAATATTCTGAAACTGATGACGATGGCTATTAGGTTTCAAAAAATAATGGGAGATTAATAAAGAATTTAATAAAATTTAAATTTATTGATATATTTTTGTAATAAAACAAGTATTAATTATATGTTCTTAATTTGAAGAAAATGGAAAATCAAACGACAACAACAATATCATTACGATCCATACTAGAGAAGGATAACCTTATCATCAGAGTACATTTCCAGGAATAGTATAGGCACTTGTTTGTTACACTACACCATGAACCGAAATTATATATGCTGGAAACCCCACTTTCTAAGTCACTTTCCAAAGATACTAGTGAGGAAGAGATGTATCTCTATCTGAAGTATGTGGATGACACAACGGTTGTTCAATATTTTATGTTATCTAGCATTTCCAATGAGCTTTTAAAGAAATACGAGGATATGGATGTGTATAACATAGTTTCTCACCTTCAGGATCTTTATCAAGAGAAGGTGAGATCAGAGAGATATAAGATCTCCAATGCACTATTCACGTGTAAGCATAGAGAGTCAGTGCCAGATGAGGCACATGTAGTCAAGATGATTGGCTACAATGAGTGATTTAACATATTGGGTTTTAAGATCTCTAATGAGCTGCATGAAAATCTCATTATGTCCTCACTTCCCAAAAACTTCTCCAGTTTTATTGTGAATTTTAATATGAGAAATAACGAGAAAACTCTATCGAAACTTCTTACTCTTATCCGCCAAGTTGATAAAGACATGAAGGGTGACAAACCTGTTGTCCTTATGGTGAATAAGAAGAAGTAGAACAAGGCAAAGGGGCTAAAGACTCATCCTAATTTTAAGGAACCAGAGCACCATCTCTCTAAGAAGAAGAAGATCTAGAGGCAAGGAAATGAACAAGATGTATTATGTTTCGCATGTGCCAAGCAAGACCACTGGAAGAGGAATTACACCCATAAAAATAAGCAAGAGGAAGCTTCAGGTGCATTCATTATTGAGCGTAATATTTTTGTATATACAAGTTGGGTATTAGATTCTGCATTTGGTGCTCACATTTGAATCCAAATATAGGAAACAAGTAAATTTCAGGAGGTTGAAAGAGGTGAGGTGGATCTACGGGCTACCAATGGAGCGAAGCTAGCTACTCTTTCCATTGGAGACTACCATCTCACATTTCCAACATGATTGATTTTGGTTTTAAAGAACTTTTATTATGTTTCTAGTTTTACTAAGAACATTATTTATGTTTCTTTTTTAGATATGGATGGATTTATTTTCATCTTTAGAAATAAATTTTGCTACTTTTATAAAGATATCATATGTTATGGTATGAAATAATTGAATTATAGACTTCATGTATTGAATTATGAAAACAAAATTTTGGCAATTGATAATGAAACTAATATGGGCGACTCATATGACACCTAGATGTGGCATCATTGTATTGGTCACATAAATGAGAAGCATTTGACAAAGCATCTCCAGATGGTCTTTCCAGACCGATTACAAGATCCATGTCTATGGAGGATGGTAAACTTATCTTGGCTCCGAAATTAGGTACTCCTGGCCGTAAGGCCAAGTTATCTTTATTTTAATGTTATCCTTGATTTTATGGAATGCTAGAGGATTGGGGTCACCTGCTAAGGCTGCCTTCATGGCCTCTGAAGTCAGGAAATATAAGGTGTCATTGGTTGCTATTTTGGAGCCAAAGCAAGATTCCATCAAGATTGATTCTTTTTCTAGGAAAATGGGGTTTGGTTACTCTAAGTAGGCTTATCCTGACAATAAACACATCTGGATATGCTGGAAAAGGGATGTGCAGGTAGAGGTGGTCCATGCTTGGGACCAATGTATTACGGTTAGGATTTTAATGAAGGGATCAGTTCTTCTGTTTTCTTTCATTTATGCCAGCGGAGACGTGCAAGGTAGAAGATCCCTTTGGGACTACTTGACTTCCTTTGACTCACTTGGACTTCCATGGTTGGTTGGTGGTGATTTCAACATGATTGTGGAGAATTCCGAAAAAAGGGGAGGAATTGGCAGCACTAACATTGGGATGCAGGATTTCAGAAGCTGTATTTCTAGTAGGGGGCTGCTGGACTTGGGCTTCAAGGGATGAAAATACACTTGGTGCAATAACCGTAAAGGAAATAGTCGTATTTGGAGTCATCTTTACCGGTGTTTAACCAACTTTCAAGGTTTAGACTCGTTTTCAAAAACCTCAGTTTCCCATTTGTCTCGTGTTCTGTCGGATCATGCTCTGTTGCTGGTGGAAGTGAAAAGAGGTGAGGCTGACAATTTTCCTTTTGTTTACTCTTCGAATTGGCATCGAGTTGATGGCTTCCCACATATGATGAGAACGTCTTGGGAAAAGGAGGAGACTGGGAGGTCTTGGGTTGGCCTCTCAAGGCGGCTTAGACGCCTTAAACTGGATATAAAGGGATGATTGCTGAATAATCCTTCTGGCGATGTGTCGGTTGAATCGTTACAAGCGGAGATGGATATAATTGAAGAGGAACTCCAAATGAGCTAGGATGAGGGTAAATTTTTTTTTCTTTGTGATAAACGTAGTCTTTTGACGGCATGGTTGTTGGAAATTGAGAGAGACTTTAAACATAGATCCAGAATTTGCTGGCTTAAGGAGGGAGATCGCAATAATGCTTATTTCCAGGATTGTCTTAAAGAAAGGAAAAATATGAAAATAAATTTTAGGCTGGAAGATGGTTCCTACACATCAGATTTGAATGTGGCGGGGGAGCTGGCTTTGCAACATTTTGAGAAGCTTCTGGCAGGAGAGGATGCTACTAATAACCATGGTTTATCAGGGGAGGAAGCAAAATTTTTGGGTGTCCTGCCAAGGCTGTTAATGGAGGAGGATAATGCGACCTTACTAACTACTCCTTCTAAGGAGGAGATTTGGGGAGTTATTCGTAGCATGGCCCCTGAGAGTGCTCCAGGCCCGGATGGTTTCCCTGGAGCTTTCTATGTGTCCACGTGGGAGTTTGTGGGGAGACAAGTCATTGAGGCGATTCAAGATTTTTTCCAGGGTGGTTCTATTAACCGAAGCTCTTGTGCCTCCAGGGTGGTCCTCATTCCAAAAGTGAAAGACCCGACAAATCTTAATCAGTATAGACCTATATGCTTATGCAATATTTCTTACAAAATTCTGGCTAGTCTGATTGCTAAGAGGTTGAATGAGGTTATCCCTCAAATTGTGTCACAAGAAAAACATGGGTTTGTGAAAGGCAGAAATATTCAAGGAGCGATCGGAATTTCTAAGGAGTTAGTGGAGGATATTAACAAAAAAGTTGTGGGCTCCAATGTTATTGTAAAAGTGGATATGGATAAAGCGTATGATAAACTGGAATGGAGTTTTATTATCCGGTCCATGAGAAGTATGGGTTTTCATGAGTGGGTCATTGATCTTTGCTTCAGATGTTATTCCTCGCCGTGGTTGTCAGTCTCTCTTATGGGGAAAGGGTTTGGTTTCTTCAAAAGCTTATGGGGTGTGAGGCAAGGAGACCCTTTGTCTCCCACTTTGTTCATTCTGGCCCAGGATGCTTTATCTAGAAATCTTCATAGAAGCATGAGTGTAGGAAGTATTTTACCATACAGACAGACCGGGGTAGGCTGTATTTCACACCTCATGTTTGCGGATGATATTCTTATTTTCATTAACGGTAGGAGGAATTATCTTCTTAACTTCTTGAAGATCATGGGGGTGTATGGGGATCTAAGAGGACAAAGAATTAATTCAAGGAAGAGCAGCGTTTTCATATCCAACAATTTTTCTGCTCGAAGAAGCAGGAACATTCAAGATACTCTTGGAATATAGAGGAAACAGTTTCCTGTGATTTATCTCGGAGCACCAATCTCTTGTGGACGAATTAAAAAGTTGTTCTTTGAGGATATTATGAGCAGAATTCTAGGGAGAATTGTGAACCGAAAGAGCATATTTTTATCCTTTGGTGGCCGGATCACTCTAATCAACAGTGTTTTGTCTTCCATTCCGATGCACGTGTTCTCAACTATCACTCCTCCAAAAGGGACCGTAGATAGGATGAAGAAGATCATGAATTGTTTCTTATGGGATGCGAATTCCCTTGGAAGATGCCATTGGGCCTCCTGGAACCGTATGGCTAAACCAGTGGTGGAAGGTGGTATTGGTCTAAGGGACATCAAAGAGGCCATGCTAGCCATGCAAGCTCGATTAGCTTGGGATTTTCTCATGGGGGAATCGTTATGGGCCACTCTACTTAGAAATCATTATGTAAGATATTGGGAATATTGGAAAAGTCATTGGGGCAAGCTCTTGAAGTTGGCTAGATGTATTCTCTAGCACTTAGAAACTCTCCAGGAGGCTACCCAATGGGTGGTTGGGAGAGGATCAATTAACTTTTGGAGGGATAATTGGGTGGGAGAGAAACTTTTCTTTCCAGGATGTCCGGGTCCTGATATGACTGTTAGGGAGGCAAGCAATTATCCTGAATTGCTAGAGGCGATTCTGAGTAAGGAGCAGATGGGGGTCTTTAATAACATTTCCTTTTCAGAGGAGGCGAATATTTGTTGTTTTACTAGATCTTCTTCCGGGCGCTTTAATGGACATGATTTTAGAGAACTACTGCACCCAATTTCAGTGCGTAGTGAATGGGATCTGCGGTTATGGTGTAAGGATATCCCTGCTAAGATGAATTTTTTTTGGTCTGGAGGTTGCGGAATCGGTCAATTACAACGGATGAAAATATCCAATCAAAGGGTATTTCTCTAGCGTTGCGTTGTTTTTGCTACAATAGTCCGAGCAATGAGTCTTTCCTGCATCTGTTATGTATGAGTGATTGGGCTGTTGGCCTATGGTCTACTTTTGATATCCATATATCTGCTGGACGTGATTTCAATTCTTTACAGGACTTCATCTCTTTCTGCTTTATGGAGTCCGATCATAGTGAGATGCAGAAGAAAACCCTCAGCATCACCTTCAGCGCCATATGCTGGATTATTTGGGAGTCACGAAACACAACCAGGTTGGACAAGAGACCTCCACTCTCTAGTATGCTGCTAAAGGTGAAGATTCTCATTTCCGAGCTGGCTGTTTGTTTGAAGGGTGGGCAGAATTCCCAGGCGCTGAATAGGATCCTTAATAGACCAATATCAAATAATAGCTTTCCAGGTCAGTGGGTAAAGTGGAATCCTCCAGATAGTGGTAACAAGATTAATGTAGATGGTTCTTTCATGAATGGATCCATGCGAGGGGGTGGTCTTCTCAGGGATTCAAATGGGCCAGTCTCCTTGGATTTCAGTTCGTTCTTTGGTCCGGGTAATTCCTTATGCGCGGAGGTGCGGGCCTTTCTCACGGGAGTCTCTCTTTGCAAAAGATTCGGATTCCAGGTTGGTACGGTTGAATCTGATTCGGAGATTTTGGTGCGGTCTTTACAAGGGAAACACAATCCTCCATGGGATTTGATACATCTCGTTAGAAGATGTTCGAAGGAAATCAATGAAGGTTGCAGGGTTCATCATATATGGAGAGAAGCTAATTTTGCTGCGGATGCCCTTGCTCGTGTAGGAAGAGAGGACGAACCGTTGGTGATTTACTCTGCTGTTGGATCTCTTCCACAGAAATGTAAGGATGTTGTCCGGGGGGATGCCCTTGGACTTCACCATTTTTGACCAACATGATTTTTTTTGCGGATGTCCTATCATTCTTTAATAAAAAACTAATTTTCGATCGAAGCATTTGACAAATCTATTTCAAGATGGTTATTTAGACTCTTCTGAGCTAAAACCACTTAAAGATGTCATATTTGTTCACAAGGAAAAATGAACAAACCACCATTCGGTGGACAAGGTGAAAGGCCCACAAATCTTCTTGAATTGGTACACACTAATGCGTGTGAACCTTTTCAATTAGAAGCTAGAGGTGGATTCCCATAATTTATTACTATTACCAATGACTTGAGTAGGTATGACTATATCTACTTAATGTGGTACAAGTACAATTCCTTTAAGAAGTTCAAAGATTTCAAGAACGAGGTTGATAATTAGTTTGGTAAGAAGATAAAGAAACTTTGATCGGTTCGAGGTGAAGAATATCTTAACCAAGACTTTATTGACTTTCTATGGGAGTATGAGATTTTACCTCAAATCACTCCACCTTATACGCTATAGTTGAATGGTTTTAGTGAAAGGAATAACCAAACCTTGTTGGTCATGGTAAGGTAGATGATGATCCACACAAGTATTCTATTATCCTTTTGCGAATATGCATTAAAAAAAAACATTATACCTACTAAACCTAGGACCGACCAAAGTGGAAAATGGTATCCCCTTTGAGTTATGGAGTGGAAGGAATCTCGTTCTGTCATATATACATTCATGGGGCTGCGAGACATTTGTTAAGGCTATAGAAATAACCTTGAAGCATGAAGTGTATCTTTATAGTGTATCCCAATGAAACTAGAGGAAACTACATATACAACCCTTCAGACTAGAAAGTGACTGTTGAAAGACAAATCATATTTCTTGAGAATGAGAAAATCCTAAAGGAGGATAGTGGGAGAAAGATTGACTTCGATGAAGTTGATGTTCAAGATACACAAGTCTCAATGGAAGAAGGTGTTCATGAAATACAAGAACTGCATGTGAGTGCTAGAGAGGTAAAAGAACCAGAGAGACATGGTTTTCTAGTAACTGATGAAGGTTTTAATGTCCCTAAATTTCTGTATATTTTTTTTAATTAAATGGAATTATTTCGAGACTGCAAAATCTGATGGCGCGTGATTCCGAGGCCCGGAGTTCCCGGAATGATCTGTCGAAAATTGTTAAGTTTAAAATAGTGCGCGTGAGTGGTTTTCCTGAAAAAGTGGAATAACTCTTAAATGGGCATCCAAATCAGAAATTTGAGGGTGTCGCTGCATTTAGGATAGTGGTTTTACCCTAGGCGCGACTTAAGTTTAGTCGGTGCATGCCTCTGGTGAGAAAACCTAAAATTGGAATAATCGTAAATAAAATAATTAAATAAAGTTACTTTATTTTTCAAATGCTTATAACTCATGAACGATGACTTGGATTAAAAATCTTAGACCACTGCTGAACTCGTGAGGGCATGCTTTCTTTAGGCAGACCCTAACATTGGCTGACGTAGGTCAACAATGGAAGTTAATTTTTGACCGCAAATAAAATAATTAAGTAATAATTATTTTCTTGTTAAAATCCATAACTTCTAAACGGTAGCTCATATTGAAAATATGAGAGTACTGTTGAGTTCGTTGGAGTGTGTTCCCCTTAGGCAAAGCATAACCTCGATTGGCGCAGGTCGAGGGTGAATATTAATAATTTATTGAACTTTTTTTAAGGTACGTTCTGTAAACATACAAGTGAAATTTTCTATCTTTTGAACCGGTGCTCAGATTAAAAATCTGAGAGCACCGTTGAATCTGCAGAGCTGGGATTCACTTAAGGGAGGCTTCACTTCGTCCGTAGAAGATTGAGAGAAAAAGATAGTTTTTGGGTATTTAAGAGAATAATAAAATAACAAAGTTATTTTTTTTTCTTTTTTTTCTTTCCTCCAACAGACGAACGGCGGTGGCGGGACCAACAACACGTCAAGCCATTAAATGGATTGACTCCCCTTTATTCTTGTAATTGCACTATTGGAATTAGGAAGGTTCCTTAATTAAATTAATCCCATTAATTCCACATGCGTTACTCACCCTCCCCCTCTCCTATTTATATGGAGCTCGAGGTGGAGTGTTGGAACGACTTCACCAAGTAACGAAGATCTGGAAAAGTACCACGACACCAACCACATGGAGGACGAGACCTATTCTAGTGAGAGGTGATGAGTGCCACCGAATCACAAACCGACGATAACAACGAAGGAGTTCCGTCGATCGTCATCAGCAAACATCTCTTCCAGGTTGGGGGGTTATTTTGAAGTTGTCTTTGATAAATTAAATTCTCTTCCTCTTACTATCACATTAACGCGGAGGGCGCGAGCCAAATAAATAACCCCCCCCCCCGCCGCTTCGCTCATGCTCCGTTCTTCAGGGACAATTTCCTCAGATTGACGGCAATGCAAAATAGCGAGTCACGCAATGACGATGGTAGTGTAAGAGAGCCGTAGGCGCAGATGACACTAAGAACGGACACTGAAGTACGTCCGGTGACCCGAGGAAGAAACCACCGGTGAGCCATGTCGGTGGCGGCCAGCCGCGCGGGACAAGGGCGGCGTCTGCATGCGCCATCGACAGAAGCGATTGCGGCTAGCAGGCCACGACAGGAGGGTGCAGCGAGTCTTGTGCCGCGTTGGCGAAACCGGTTGGCCAAACGACCGACCGTTAAATGCGGTGGGGAAACGCCCCACCGACTGGTGAATGGCCCCATAAGTGCGGGGCCAATGGTATGCAATGGTCTGCCTTCAAGCGGACCAAGCCGGTGCGATCCGGCCAAGCGGACCGGATCCGTCGGCCAGTGCGAGTGGGCCGATCCCCACCCGGCGGGTCGGGCCAACCACAATCCGGTCTCGCGAACCGAACCGGGCTGACCCCGAAGGGCCAGACCCAGTGAACCGGGCCGATCCTTAATGGGCTGGACCCAGGTAGGGTCAGGTAAACCCTGAGATTCGTTGTGTCGGGCTAGTCTGACCGAGTCGGGTTGGGCCTAGACCCAACCGGTCCCCGAATAAATAAACGCCTGCAACTGATGAACTAGGTGTCCGATTGACACACTGTCAGTGGAATTGATACCCATTTTGGGAAGCATTCCCTTTGGAATATTTCAACGGGCCCGACCGAGCCGGCTGGACCGAGGTGCGATCACCCTGGTTTCACAGAAAGAGATGTATCTAACAGACTGGGCGTCCGATTGACGCACCGTCTGTGGCATAAAGACCCTTGTGACAAGGTGGTAATTTTGAGATACTCTAAGTGAGTTTTTATAGTGTTTGAAGTGTGACATTGGTTGGATCAAACTTGAATCCAACTGGGTACTTTTTACAAAAGTGTCCATATCTCACAGACCAGACGTCCAATCGACATGCCGTCTATCACGTTGGGACCCCTATGAAGGGGCGGTCCCTTGGGTATTATTTTTGCGGGACTTCGTACCAGTTGAAAGATAACCGATGGCTTGAGGAGTGTTTCTCCCAGAAACAAGCGGGCTATGAGCGAGAATCTAGTGGCTGGCTGTAACGTGAAGAAAGAACATCAATCCTATGTGGGTCAGCATCTATCGATCTTGTGTGGGTTAGCGCTTAATGATCCTGTGTGAGTCAGTATCTATCGATCCTGTGTGGGTCAGCGCCTAGAGATCCTGTGTGGGTTAGCATCTAACAATCCTGTGTGGGTCAGTAGTAGAGCCTCTCGACAGAATAAGATGATCTAGATTTACGACTAATCATATGTACTTATGTACTTAAGTTATATACCAGGTGTGAGATGAGTCCTTACCTTTGTGGTACCTTTACCTTTGTGGTACCTTTACCTTCATGGTTTTACCTTCATGGTGTTACCTTTGTGGTACTTTTACCTTCTTGGTGTTACCTTTTTTGTACTTTTACCTTCATGGTGTTACGTTCGTGGTGTTAGATTTGTGGTATTATTACCTTCGTGGTGTTACCTTTGTTGTGTTACCTTTGTGGTATTCTTCCCTCATGGATCAATTGTGAAAATGTCCTGAAGGTTAGAGCCTTGTGTTTCCTCATGTATGAGACAAGTATATTTTGATAACTTAGTTATATGTATGAGCATATACCTAAGTATAATTGATGACTCCTTCGTTCTTTGTGATTGAGGTCTTACTTTGTGGTTATTCTTTTGTGGAACTTTGGGAGACCTTCGGGGGTCTTGGGATCCCTACTGAGTATTATTAAACTCACCCCTACATGGGCTTCACCCGCACCTTGTTGTGTCTTGTGCAGATGACGAGCAGCTGTGCTGAGACTTGAGAGAGTGAGGACCAGGCAGTACATGGAGGAGACGAGCTGACATGGAGTGCTGTGGAGACGATATGTACCTACCCTTTAGGTAGGATCCTCAGTGGACGATCCAAGAGTTGTTTTATATTTTCAGTTGTACTTGTACTTTTCAGTTGGGCTTATATTTCGACCCCCTTTACTTTCAGTACACTTTTTACTACAGCAGTTTACTTCATGGTTGCTTCTTGTTGTGTTCTTGGATTGTGTGTTTGTACAGGTTTGAAGGAAATACCTTCCCATTATTGGGATACGACTTTTGGGTGCTAATCTCCAACCCCTGGCCTATGGAAGGCAGACTTTGGGTAGTCACAACATGGGCCCCAGGGGGATGGGTCGTGACAAAGTGGTATAAGAGGAGTTGGTTCTATCGAAGAACCAGGACTCTGATCTTTTCAATGTGGAAATAGTGTTAAGTGTTATGAGTTTGGTTTTCAGTTTGGGGAATCCAGTGTTGGTGCGACGGTCGACGTATCCATACACCAGGACATTGATTTCTGATTTCCGACTCGGTGCACGAAAACACTAATTGTGTGTGTTTTGGAAATGTTTTAACTTGGTTTCTTTGGAGTCAGATCACCAGGTATAACTTAATGACCGTGGCACACCTGTTCCTTATCAAGATTCCATCATGTAGACAGACAGCTAGGATTCCCGAGAGAGTACACGATGATGGCATACTGAGCGATCCCGTGTGGATCAGTATTCTAGCGATCCTGTGTGGATCAATAACAGATGCTACCAGTGGATCGTTCACACCGATTGATCATGTTGCATGAGTTCCAATGGCAGAGGCCTCTGAGGTTTCGAGGCGAGACAGATCCCCTGGTAGCTGAGAACTGGCTGGAGGTTGTGGCTAGAGTTTTCTGCCTAGATGGGACACCAACAGATCAGATGGTGATCCTAGCTGCTAGTCTTTATCAGTGCGTGACCATGATGATGGTCCACATGGTGATGAGGCTTCAGTATATGGACCATTACCCAAGATGGTACCTTAGGGTAGTGTACCAGCTATATCATTGCTCGTTGGTTAATAGTTACAACTGACAGTACTGGTAGAGGACACATGTAGGCTTAGTGCCTTACACGTGTTTCAACATCAGATATATCTCATGTTTAGAGGCGATCCCAAATCACAGGCGGCTAAGGAATTTCTTGAGGAGGTGGTTGAGTTCCCATCTAGCGAGGGCACCATTCTATCAGATGGTGGTCTTAGTAGAGAGCCTTTTACGTGGCCCAGTAGGACGATGACAGGGTTTAGATTACCCTGATCTTGAGAAGATGTGACTTTTTTGTGGACAAGCTTGAGAACCTTCCTTAGAGAAGGGGGTATCTTTCCATAAACAGCTAAGGGGTGTGTGTTCCCAAGAGCTTCTACAACTTCGACAGGATGACATGTCAGTAGCTGAGTATTCATCGAGGCATACCGACCCTCCCTGGTACTCAATGAATACAATACAGTCAGTTCTTTAGGGATTGGACCTCTGAGAGAGGTGTGTTTAGGGATATATGATCCTACAATATTGCTCTATGAATTCCTACTTATGTTAGGGTGCTAGATAGAACCTCTATGGTTGAATTTTCTTTGGCTGAGTAGATACAGCCAATGAATGTTAGCAGTTGGAAAGCAGGAAATCGACACCAGTCTCAAAGACTTGGGCGTGTAAAATGTTTTGGGAAGAGGAAGTGATAGGGATAGATGAATCTTCAGGAAAATAGATGTGGAAGTGGAGCTAGGAGAGTAGCATGAGGTGGTATACATTTCAACATGTTACAACCAACACCCCAATGTGGTCACCACTAGGCTCAGGGAGCTGGAGGACAGGGGAAGGGAGTAGCTGCATGCGGTCAAGGAGTGTGACCCAAGGGCTTTAGGAATGATTCAGGGTACAATCTATGTCTAATACTAGTTGCCGTATTAATAGACACAGGTAACAATCATTCCTTCTTGCCACGAATCTTGTTCAAGACCTAGAGTTTTTGATTAAACTGATGCCTTGACCCTTACATCTGGAGATACCTTTGGGAGGAGACTCAATAATCACACTTATGCTGACTGTGTGATATGACCCTTGAGGCGAGAGTTTTGGTTGGAACCTCCTGGTGGTAGAGTCAAGGCCTTACGACGTTAGTTTGGGTATGGACTGGACATCCATAGTTCATACTCAGATTGAGTGTTTTAGGAAAAAAGGATGTAGTATATCTATAGGGTTGGAATGGGGTTTTCCTTAGTTGGTGAAGAAGGAAACCTAGGCAGCACAGAATAACTTCATGCATAGGAGGGTGCAACTGATCACTCTTGAGTCGACCAACCTTACCCACGTGGCAGCAAGAGTTTTAAGTTTTCAGTTCCCAACAATAGTGGCAGAGTGTGGGGAAATCTTTACAAAATATGTTTCCAAGACTACCTCCCCGAAAAGAGAGGGACTTCTTCTTTGGCTGGGTATTACCAGAGATTTGTACCTGACTTCTCTAGGGTAGCGACGCCATTGTAAACTTTGATGAAGAAGGGGGAGCCTTTCCTGTGGATGGGGAAGTGTCAACAGAGCTTTCAGGAGCTGAGACAGAGACTGACAAGTGTCCCATCATGAGGATACTAGAAGAGGGCGTTGGGTATGTAGTCTACTGCGATGCATCAGGGACCAGACTAGGTTGTTTCCTAATGCAGGAGCGGGCATTGATCGCCTACGACTCATGAAAGTTGATACAATAGGAGCAAAACTACGCCACCCATGACCTGGAATTAGCAGCAGTGGTCTTTGCGCTAAAGATGTGGCAACACTACTTGATGGGTGAATGGTTTACTGTTTACTCTGATCACAAGAGTCCCAAATATATCTACTCACAGAAGGACCTGAACCTAAAACAATTATGATGGCTAGAGTTCCTCTAAGACTATAACTTTGAGATAATCTATACTCATGGGAAGGGGAATGTGGTAGCAGACACACTCAGTAGGAGGTCTGGTCTACAACTGTTGAGTGATGCGTCAGAGTAGCTAGTTGCACTTTGGATATCCTTCGTGGATAAAGATGGAGAATCTTACCTCCAGTCTATGATTGTCACTCCCCCAATTCTTCTACGAGTTTAGGAGGCACAACTTGGGACGTTGACTACGATGCCCGACGTGCTCAAATATCCTCAGGACGTTCTCCTGAAGGATTTTCTAAAGGTGGGGTGCACGCAGTTCTCTTTATAGGACGCACCATGGTACCAGTGATGCTTCGGGAGGAGGTGTTGAGGGAGTTACATACATCCCCTTTAACGGTATATCCTGGAGTGGTGATGATGTCTGAGGACCTCCGACGATGGTAATGGTGGCCAGGGATGAAGGAAGCAGTGACAGAGTTTGTATCACGATGCCTCACTTGTCAGTAAGTGAAGATTGCACAGAGCCAGCAAAAGTATTATGCCAACAGGAGACAGAGACCCTTGTAGTTCGAGGAGGGAGACCATGTCTTCCTACGAGTCTCACCCCAATGAGGATTGTAGAGGTTTGGCTAGGGCGATAAGATATCTCCGAGGTTCATCAGACCTTTATAGATTCTCAGCAGAGTGAGCGAGGTGGCGTACCGTTTATCTCTCCCCCCACAGATACACCGGGTGCATAATGTTTTCCATGTGTCACAACTGAGGAGATGCGTGCATGATCCATCGTACTTTATCGACTAGGGTGAGTTGGACTTTGACGATGAGGCGAATTTTACAGAGTTTCTGATGGAGATAGAGGATCGACAGGGCTGAGTCCCTTGTGGACAGTCGATCCCTCTGGTGTGAGTTTGGTGGAATCACGAGAACCTCTAGGATAGCACATGGGAATGAGAGGCTCAAATTCGTGCTCAGTACCCTCATTTGTTTGATTTGCCTTTGTTTTGGATTTCAGGGACGTAAATCCCTAAGGTGAGAAGAATGTGATGTCCCGAAATTTCGGTATATTTTTTTAATTATATGGAATTATTTCAAGACCAAGAAATCTGATGGCATGTGATTCTGAGGCCCGGAGTGCCCAGAATGATCCATCGAAAATTGTTAAGTTTAAAATATCACACGTGAGTGGTTTTCTGGAAAAAGTGTAATAACTATTAAATGGGTGCCCGTATCAGAAATATGAGGGCACCGTTGTGTTCAGGATAGTGGTTTTACCCTAGGCGCAACTTAAGTTTAGTCGGTGCAGGCCTTCGGTGAGAAAACCTAAAATTGGCACAACTGTAAATAAAATAATTAAATAAAGTTATTTTATTTTTCAAATTCTTATAACTCACGAACGGTGACTCAGATTAAAAATCTGAGACCACCGCTGAACTCGTGAGTATATTCTTTCCTTAGGCAGAACCTAACATTGGTCGGTGCAGGTCAACACTGGAAGTTAGTTTTTGGCCACAAATAAAATAATTAAGTAATAATTATTTTATTGTTAAAAATACATAACTTCTAAACGATAGCTCAGATTGAAAATCCAAGAGTACCGTTGAGTTCGTTGGGGTGTTTTCTCCTTAGGCGGAGCCTAACCTCAATCAGCTTGGGTCGAGGGCGAATGTTAATAATTTATTGAACTTTTTTTAAGGTACATTCAGTAAACATACGAGCGACATTTTCTATATTTTGAACCCATGCTCGGATTATAAATATGAAAGCACCGTTGAATCCACAGTGCTGAGATTCATTTAAGGGAGACTTTACTTTGACTGCAGAAGGTCGGGAGAAAAAGATAGTTTTTGGGTATTTAAGAGAATAATAAAATAACAAAGATATTTTTTTTCTTTCCTCCAATGGACGAATGGCGGTGGCAGGACCAATGAAATGTCAAGCCATTAAATTAATTGACTCCCTTTATTCTTGTAACTGCATCATTGAAATTAGGAGATTCCTTAATTAAATGAATCCCATTAATTCCACGTGCATTACTCACCCCCTCTCCTATTTATATGAAGGCCGGGGTGGAGTGTTGGCACGACTTCACCAAGTGACGAAGCTCTGGAAAAGTACCACGATGCTAACCACCTGGAGGAAGAGACCGGTTCCAGCGAGTAGTGATGAGCGCCACTGATTCACGAACTGAAAACAATGACGAAGGAGTTCTGTCAATCGTCATCAGCGAATGTCTCTTCCACGTAGGGGGTTTATTTTGAAGTTGTATTTGATGAATTAAATCCTCTTTTTCTTTCTATCACATTAACGCGAAGGGCTAAGGCCAAACAAAAAAGTCCCAGACCCTCTACCGCTTCTATTATGCTCCGTTCTTTGGGGACAGTTTCCTCAGATTGATGGCAATGTGAAATAGCGAGTCACACTATAACGGAGACAGCGCAGGAGAGCCGTAGGCACAGACGACACCAAGAACAGACACTGAAGTACATCCGGTAACCTGTGGAAGAAACCACCAGTGCGCCGTGTCAGCGGTGGCTGGAGGAGACCCGTGACGACTGGCTGCGGGCGGTGCAAATCGGCGCGCTGTCGCGCGCCGCGGCGGCCAAGGGTGGCCGACCCAAGGCAGCTGTGCAGGAAAAGGGTGGCGCCCGCAGGCACCATCGGCGAAAGAGGCCGCGACCAGTAGGCCGCGACTGGAGGGTGATGCACGACCCATGCCGCGCCGCGTTTGTGAAACTGTTCGGCCAAACAGCTGACCATTAAATGCGGTAGGGCAGCGCCCCACCGGCTGGTGAACGACCCCGCAAGCGCGGGGCCAGCAGGACGCAATGATCCTCTTACGAGCAAACCGAGCCGGCGTGGTCCGACCAAGTAGGTCAGACCTCCCCAGCGGGCCGAACCCGCCAATGAACCGAGTCGGACCCACGACCAGGTGGGCCGAACCCGCCAGCCGGCCGGGCTAGACCCGCAGCCTGGCGGGCCAACACGGGTGGACCGATCCCTACCTAGTGGGCCAGGTCAACCGCAACCAGGGCCCGTGAACTGAACCGGGCTAGACCCAGTGAACCCGACCAACCCTTAATGGGCCGGACCTGGGCGGGGTCAGGTAAACCCCGAGATCCGTTGCGTCGAGCCGGTCTGACCGAGTCGGACCAGGCCTAGACCCTACCGGTCCCCGAATAAATAAACACCCGTAACTTACAAACTGGGTGTCCGATTGACACGCCTTTAGTGGCATTGGGACCCCTTTTGGGAAGCAATCCCTTTTGGCATATTCTGGTGGGCTTGATCAAGCTGGGCCAGACTAAGGTGTTATCACCCCTATTTCATGGAAAGTGATGTAACTAACAGAACGAGCGTCCGATTGACTTGTCGTCTATGGAATAAGGACCCTTGTGACAAGGCAGTCCTTTGGAGATACTCTAAGTGAGTTTTTATGGAGTTTGACATGAGACCTGAGTTGGATCAGACTTGAATCCAACCAGACCCTTTTTACAAAAGTGCCCATATCTCACATACCGGACGTTCAATCAATACGTCGTCTATCACGTTGGGACCCCTATGATAGGGAGGTCCCTTGGGTATGATTTTTGTGGGACTTCGTACCGGTTGAAATATGACCGATGGCTTGAGGAACGGTTCTCCCAGAACCAAGCTGGCTATGAGCAAGAATCTATTGGCTGGATGTAACATGAAGAAAGAACATCGATCCTATGTGGGTCAACATCTATCAATCCTGTGTGGGTCAGCGCTTAGCGATCCTGTGTGGGTTAGTATCTATCGATCCCATGTGGGTCAGCAATAGAGTCTCTCGACAAAATAATGTGATCTAGATCTACGAATAATCATCTGTACTTCTGTACTTAAGTTATATACCTGGTGTGAGATAAGTCCTTACCTTTGTGGTACCTTTACCTTCGTGGTGTTACCTTTTTGGTACTTTTACCTTCCTGGTGTTACCTTTGTGGTGTTACCTTTGTGGTACTTTTACCTTTGCGGTGTTACCTTCGTGGTGTTACCTTTGTGGCACGTTTACCTTCATGGTGTTACCTTTGTGGTAATTTTACCTTTGTGGTGTTGCCTTTGTGGTGTTACCTTTGTGGTACTCTTCCCTTGTGGATCAATTGTGAAAATGGATTAAAGGTTGGAGCCTTGTGTTTCCTCATGTATGAGACAAGTATATTTTGATAACTTAGGTATATGTATGGACATATACCTAAGTAGAGTTAATGACTGCTTCATACTTTGTGATTGAGGTCTTGCTTTGTGGTTATTCCTTTGTGGAACTCTGGAAGACCTTCAGGGGTTGCGGGGTCCCTACTGAGTATTGTTATACTCACCCTTGCACGGGCTTCACCCGAACCTTGTTGTGTCTTGTGCAGATGACAAGCAGCTGGGCTGAGATTTGAGGGAGCCGGGACTAGGTAGTACATGGAGGAGACGGGCTGACATGGAGTACTGTGGAGATGATCTATACCTACCCTTTAGGTAGGATCCTCAGTGGACGATTCAGAAGCTATTTTCTATTTTTAGTTTTACTTGTACTTTTTATTTTGGCTTGTATTCCAACCCCCTTTACTTTTAGTACACTTTTTACTAGAGAAGTTTACTTCATGGTTACTTCTTGTTGTGTTCTTGGATTGTGTGTTTGTATAGGTTTAAAGGCAATGCCTCCCCGTTATAGGGATATAACTTTTGGGTTCTAGTCACCAACCCCTGGCCTATGGAAGGTGGGCTTGGGGTAGTCACGACATGGGCCCTGGGGGGACGGATCGTGACAATGGTGACTCATTATTGGTTGATGATAATGATCATATCTCATACAAGGAAGCAACAGAGATCTTAGAAGCTACAAGATGACAAGAATCCATGAATTCTGAGATGGATCCCATGTATCAACACTAATTTTGGGTTTTGATCGATCCACCATTTGGTGTAAAACCTATTGGTTATAAATGGGTATTCAAGAGAAAGATGGACATGGAAGGTAAAGTGAATACCTATAAAGAATGACTAGTGTCTAACGGGTTTAGACAATGCCAAGGCATTGACTATAAATGAACATTTTATCCAGTTTCCATGTTTAAATACATCAAAATTTTGTTTGATATAGTATCTTACCATGTCAATGAGATTTGGAAAATGGATGTCGAAACCACATTCCTTAACATTAACCTTCAATAAGATGTATATATGACACAACCTGAAGGGTTTGTGACTCTAGGAAATGATAGAAAGTTATGCAAGTTGCATAGATCTATTTATATATTAAATAAAGCATACTGATCATGAAATATTTGATTCAATGAAGCTATACATGAATTTGGTTTCATTAAAAATGAATGTGATCTATGTGTTTACAAGCAATTTAGTGGGAGTATTGTTTTCATAATAGTATATTTTGATGATATATTACTAATTGGATATGATATACCAACCATAAAATAGGTTAAGGGATGGTTGAACAAGTGCTTATCTATGAAGGACTTAGGTGAAACAACCTATATTCTAGGGATCAAGATCATACATGATAGATCCAAGAGGCTGCTCAGACCAAGTCAAAGTAATACATTGACCAGATACTGATGAGTTTTAGTATAGAACAATCCAAGAGAGGATTGGTTCCAGTGTCACATGGTATACATTTTTCCAAGAAGATGTGTCTTCAGACATAATAGGAAAGAGAGAGAATGAGTAAGATCCCATAAACTTATATGATATGATCTATCATGTATGTCATGTTATGTATGAGATTTTATGTTTCTTATGCTTTGAGAATGGTAGATAAATATCAAGAATATCCAGGTTAACAACATTAGACTACTGTCAAGACTGTCCTTAAGTATCTGAGGTGAACTAAGGATATGTTCCTAGTGTATGGAGGATCTAAAAAGCTAGTCATCGGTGGTTATACAAGTGACCGCTTTCAGATCGACTATAATGATAAAAATTCAAAGTTTGGATATATCTTTTGTCTCAACGGTGGAGCAATGAGATAAAAGAGTTCAAAGTAGTCAGTTGTCACTGATTCTACTGTGGAGTCTGAGTATATTGTAGATTCTAATGCATACAAGGAAGCAATATGGATTTGAAACTTTTTCTAAGATCTTGATGTGTTGCCTAGAAATAAAGAACCCATCACAACTAACTGCGACAACACTGCAGTGGTGGCTATCTCCAAGGAGTCAAGGTCACACCAAAGGATAAAGAACACACTTCAGAAGTTTCATCTATTGAGTTATTTTTATCAATGAGGTGAAGTTGCAGTGAGTAGAGTATCCATAGAGTAAAACATGGCACAACCATTAAAAAATTATTTATCTCAATATAAGTATGAGTATCATGTGAGAGTTAGTGGAATGAAATTCATTTTTAGTTGGCTCTAGTACAAGTGGGAGTATGTCGGAGTTGGTGACTTAGAACCAACTTTTTTAGTACTTGATTACATGTTTTTATTAATTAAATAATTTTTCTAATCTCATCTTGGTTATTCTTCTGCATGATATTTGTATGTGATAATGTCCTTAGAATATATGTCACTCTGAAAGGTTATAGCAGTTCCCCACTATGATGAGAACCTAGAGGCTCCAAGAAATTATTCTTGAATCTTATTCTATGACTGGATGATATTATCTGATGGGAAACAAACTATACAAGATATTAGGAGTAGGAGTCTCATAATACATTGAGACAACTTCTCATGGTGTTTTCTCTTGGTAATCACTAGGATAAGAGGTTATGAGAAGAGTCCCATCAATAGGAAATCCACATTTCCATGTGTCATTGGATGTTCCTATATGTGAATGTGTATATTGATCCTTATACTTTAAGATTATCATTAATGAATATCATGATTTACGTACTTTGATGTATTGATAAAAATCATGATGATATATGTTCGCAGCGAAGTAGGATATGTTAGGTGTGTCACGAGTGATATAACATTAATAGATGATATGAGAAAGGATTTATCCCTTTTGTCTTATAATGGAAGTTGGTATCTCAAGCCATTTGATGGAATAGAACTGCCTACATAAATACATGGGCATGGTGTTTGGTGGACGAGTTCATTTATGGAAATTCAAAGAAAGAGAAATCAGGTATATAGGTTGATGGAACATGTGTGTAACCTACTTGGTTAGAGATACCATGATAAAAGGATTATATTACATGATAAATGTTCATAGGAGGTTGGATGTCTTTGCGATGTTAACTTTTTTCTCTATGGATGCCTTTACATATTGATAGATGCTAACCTTGGACTTTAAGAGGTTATGCATAATGCCATTGAGAAAGAGGGCTAGAGGGTCATACACTAAATGTATCTGCAATCTCAGTTAAATTTAAGTAATGAATATAATAAGTAAGAATAAATAATATTTATTTAGATTTGTTCGATCTCCATAATTTAATAGAAAGTTATTCGAAAAAATAAATTGAGTTAAATAATAGATAATAAATATTATTTTGTAAGTTTGAAAAATATAATATTTATTATATTTATCATAGAAATAATGCAGTGTCATTTATTTAATTAAAAAGTCATTATTTGAGGACCGATAAATGTTGACGAGGGAAAACGAACCGAGTTTAATAGTCCAATTAGAAATACTTGATATTTATTTATATTCTTAATATGTTTCACATGTAAAGAAATTAATAATAATATTATTAATATCAATAGACATGTGGTCAATTAATAATATTAAAAATGGTTAAGGGCTTGTGTGCAATTTTCCATCCCTAAACCCGCCTTAATAAATATCTAATTATATCTAAATATATCATTTTCTGAAAGTGACTTTTTGGGTGTGCACAACAGATTAGAGATATATATCTAGAAATATACCTATAGATATATCTAGAGAGATATATCTTAAAATATATATAGAGATATATCTAGATATGTATATCAATAAAGATATCTAGAGATATATCTAGAGATACATCTAGAGTTCTATAAATAACTCTCTCTTACTCCTATCTCACATCTTCGAGTGATCACCAAGAGTTATCCCTCTTTGAGAATAAAATTGTTGCAGTCAATCATGAACAACACAAGCGATCATGATCGTCCATGATAACACCCGTCGATTCAATGACATTGATCAGAGACTGTGGTGCACATGTGAATCACCTCTAGAGGCATTATTTCCTTGAATCTTGTAGCGCAATGATGATGTGATGAAATCTATTCCACCACATCATCAATGAAGAGAGAATTACAAGCTGAGGTAATTCTATATATTCTTATAAATTAATTATGAATTACATGCGAAGATTATCTCCTTATAGTTCTAACATATTAATGTAGTCTATTAATATATTGTTTTCACTGGACATGATCTTATGATCATGTAAAACAATGATTACACGTGATTTTAGACTGAAATATGAGTTGGTCATACCTTCAAAGGACGATTCCGCTGCATCAGGAACCTGTAGATTTTATAGTATGGAAATGAGGTAAGATTTTGTGCATATAGTGATACACCCTTGAGAACTCCTATTTCATTGTTTTCCCTTAAAAAAACTCCAAATTTTTCCAATATTAATTATAAGAAAAAGTAAACAACACACCTACCATGAGTGATTTTGGTGATTTATTTTTTATTATTGAACTTAAAGGGTTCTTTGAAGATCTTGAGGGGGTCCCTTATTCTACCCCTAATCCTGAATGTATTGAAACCGCTAAGGAAGGGGAATTTTCTAATTATTCCTTTTTTTATTGTGATATTCTATTGAGAATTTATTTTTTGTTAAGTGGTGTTTCCAAGGGTTTCTTTCAGCTGCTAAAGGAATTCCATTTTCTTTTGGATGTATAGTTTCCCATAGGGCTTAATTTACTATTAAAAATTCATAGGCAACATACATGTGGTGTCTCCTACTTCTGATAACACATCCTCATAGTGAATATGATTTATTATCTAGGAATGTCTGACTGAAGACTATAAATTTTTCACTGCATGAGAGATGACCCATGGTTCAATAAATTTATATTTTTTCATTTCCTTCCCTTTTAATAAAATCCATCATCCCATCTTTGTAAAATTCCAACCCTACTTCTACCTAGTCCCTTCTCCAATTCAAATTCAGTCATCTATGTCTTGAGCTTACACTACCACACCCTCTCATCATAATATGATTTTATCTTAAATAGTTGAGTCTAATGCTAGTTTGTTTTATTATTTTTAATTATTTATTATAGATACTCAATGGGGCTTGAAGTGTGTTACAAGTGAGTGATTTTTTAGCTGAGTATTAAGGAACAACACCACTGATAGGGGGGTATTTTCTTTAATCCTAACTTGAAATTTTAATTATTTGATCTTCTTATATACTTCCTTGTTAGTGGCACTAAGTAGTAGAGTTAGTGAATTTATGTTTTAAAAGATTCACTCTTCCCTCATGCTATAAGTTAAGTGTGTGTGTGTGTACGAGGGGGGGGGGGGGGGGTTGAGTGTATTTAGTTTTATGTTGAATATGATACTAATATACAGAGATCTTTTCTTGTATCTATCTACTTTATTGAAAATTATTATGAATTATACCTTGTCGAGAAACCTATTTTTTTAAGCATGCTAAAATATGTCCTGAAAGTGCCAAAAGTTATGGAAAACATGTTGTTTTAAATCCTTGTAATCCCTTTCTCATGACTATGAACTACTAATTTGTAAAATATTCTTGAACTAAACTATCAAAATGCATTTTCCACCTTGAGATTCAATATAGTGAAAAATTATGAGTTTTAAGTGTGGGGGAGGGGTCTATTTTGTTCTAAACTATTTATCATTGTTAAACACATAAAAAAATACCCCTAATTTTTTTTCAAAATTATTTTTTATTGATATTATTTTACCATATTGAGTGGGTGATTTTTTTTTTGAAAATTGAAGGTTGGTTTTCCACTTTGAGGAGGTTAATTTCTATTTCTCCATGGATTTAATTAGGCACATCATTTTATTACCCTCTTAAAATAATTTTCTTTTAGTAAAAAATTGGGAGTATTTATTATAATCATCACTGGATTTTAACTTCTTGATTCGATTTAAACTCATAAGTATGCATCTAGATGGACTAAGAAATGAAAATACTATTCCAAGATGAACCTTTTTCTTTACTCTTTTAACTAATCAAGGGGTTAATTAATCATCCTTTTAATTATTATACTTACCCATCAAGATTTAAATTTAAGGGACCTCTAATAGTTTCATAGCTAGTTTTCATGGCACATAACCTCTACTTTGGGGTGGCATGACATTCCATCCATAGAGTGAGAACTTGAACTCCGGAAACACTAAAATCTTCTCGATCCTTCCTCATGGAATGACCTTCCTTATATGATATGAGCATCCCATTGTCATAATTATTGAAATATTCTTCACTCTCTTTCATGGAATGGACGATCATATCATGGTATGAACTCTCTTTCTAGTTGAATCGAACAAATATCTATTCAACATTCATGGCATGAATTCTATATTTTTTTATATAGCATAGAAACACCAAATTTCACAATGGGAAATGAAAATATTATAAAAAAAATCCTTCATGACATAGACTCTAAATTCATGGAATGTGTGAACCAAATGAAACTCATCCCCATGGAATGACTATACTATTGTGGTGTGATATTCCCTTTTCATGCTATATCCAGAATCAACTCTAGATTATTTAAACTATTTTCAACACTCTTATGACCTTTGCCAACCCAAAACTATCACAGTATCCCAACCGAAGTCACTCCCCACCATTGTTCATCACCATCACCCATGCTTCACGCTGATAACGCACTCCATTGACGTCCATGGACACCAATCATTCTGACGAAGCAAACTGATCAACCATCACCCCCATCAAACACCTCATTCAAGGTCAACACCTATACATTGTAAAGCCACCAAATAAACACCCATATGTGGGATTACGAAGAATGAAACCTCTGGTGTGATGCAGTACAGAAGGTACATAGACCACTCATATTGTACCTTGAATGAAATAACCAAATATAATAATATATACAATGAGTGAGGAATTTGAACCTCCTTAGTTTGAGGAGATTGGTTAAACTATAAGGTTTAACATATGCCTCTCCAACACATAACTTTACAATGTTTTTGTGAAGATATTCACCACCTGATTTTGAGATCTAATAAATTATAGTTCAATAATGTTGTTCTCCACCTTCTATTATATTAAATGACACAAAATTTCAATATGTTTTCATGTGAGAGTATGGTATTGAATTCTTAGTGAACTCAATAGATCATTTGTTATCACACTAAGTCATCATTGACCATTGCACCACTTCACCAATGCCTTCTAACTACTATTTCATCCATATAATTTGTGTACATTATTTGGTGGATGAGATATAATCTTCCACTACCATGATCAATGAGGAACAATCTTATTTCATACTTAACCATCCAACACAATATTTACCAATATAAAATTCTCCACAACATGATCATTTTTTATCCCCAATGTCACCATATCAATCTATAACATCCCGTTACTAGATTTCAGGTATCTTTTATCCCTTTTATTTGATCACCTTTTGTTGGGTGTTGTTTTAGGTCTCTTTTTTAGAGTTTTTGGAAAAATTATTTGGGTTTTACAGGGGATAAAATATGGATGAGTAGTGTTGCAGTGTAGATAGAATAATTGTAGCATGGATGATCTGGCTACATTTCAGGGCATTTAGATGCCTCTTACAATCCTAGCATGGCTACGACATAGTGGGTCGACTGTGGTGTAGAGCCTCGATATAGAGGATTTTGATGCCACTGCCATTTTGGGAACAACTGTGGCATTGATGGATGACTGCAACATGGAGAGTTTTTGAGCTCCTACCATATCGGGCATAACTGTAGCGTGAAGGATAGCTACAATTCAAGAGGATTTTGGAGTGACTCTACCATTTTGAGGGTAGATGCGGTGTGGTGTATGGGATTCTCCATAGCCTTACCCTAGGTAAATAGGATCTGGGTGAGGTATGCACTATGGTCTAACATGTTTTAGCACTTCTATGTCATAGTCATGGGGGTCTACAACATGGTCTTGTATTTTATAGACTTAAAAATCCTGAGACCATATTTTATTATTCCAGCTTCATCCATTTTGACTCTATTAAACCCCTGTGGATTTTGGAGGCTCTCAAGAGAAGGTTTTTCCCCTTCAACCCATTTCCTCTCATATTTAAGTGTCGGTGGATGTGATTGATCTCCCATCGGTAAGTGTATCTCTCCTTGAATTGGAATCCCTTTCTTATATCTTCTCTCTTTTTTCTGAGAGTGGTGAATCCTCATGTTGTTGATGGATTGGATCTTTATTTTGATGGATTGTTATTTTAGGGATTCCTCTTTGATCTTCACTTCATTATATTCTCTATTAGTGGTTCCTTTTTTGGGAAATTGATTGTTTGATAGATCTTGTGATTAAAGGTAAGTAGTTTTGTTAGTATTTTCCCTACAACTGAAACCTTGATTGATTACTTGAATTGAAATGTATTTTCAACAATTTTCAAAACCTTGAATTGTGATTATTTTGATGATTGATTTCAAAGTCATGGGATTTGTGAATTAAATTATATTTTCAAAGAATTTGTAAATATGTTGTGATTTGGAGAAATGATAAATTGAAATGATTTGATATTGATTCCTAAGAAAAATTAATTTAAATGAAATTTTATTTTGAAAGGCATGATTTGATGAAAACATATTATTTGGTTTTGAAATTAAAAAGGAACATCAAAAATTGAATTTGTAAATTTAAATTGTGAATTATTATTTGAATAGAAATGATTTCCCTTGATTTATTTATTTATTGAAAGAACATATGATCTTGAGTAGTTAGTGGGTGATTAGAACAATCACACCAGGACTTTGATTCCCTAGCAACAGATTGATGATGAAGACTCCAACTAAACCAATTTTAGCTTGATTTTCCCTAGATGGAGTGTTGATTGATTATCCCAATGACCCAAGCCTTAGGAACATGTGCAAACACACACACTTTGAGCCGTAATGATTAACTGTGTAGTGCAAGTATCTTATATCCAGGAACTAACAAACCTTAGGGTTTATAAACATGTTTCTTGGTTTTGATTTAATTATTACATTCCAGGGATTTTATAACTATTTTATCCATTCTCTTGATTTATGAAAATTTTCATTTAAGATTTTTTATGATAAATCTTCCATATACTTGATTTGAAAGCATGTCTTGACTAAAATTATGAAACCAATTTTCCATATTTATTCTTTATTTAAAATGAAGCATAAATGGTTTATTTTTAATGGACCTGCTTATAGAATACTTAGTGAGATAATACTAGTCTATTTTTACTCACACCCTACCATTTCCTTCAAGCGTTTGTAGATATTGTTATGCCATGTACATGAAGAGTGAAAGCACCACTTAGAGGTTAAAGATGCATTTGATTCATGGGACTTTGGGTGATGGTGGTGACTGGTGGAGCTGTGATCCACTCCTTCCATGGATTTGCGATATCTCTACTTAATAATGATGTGTATTTTCTTTTGAATGATGTATTACTTTGGTATTTATGTATTCTTGATTATGGTACTATTCTCCTTGAGGTGTGTTTGGAATACTGACTATGTTTTGGTATACCATCTACTATTCTATCTTGATTCATTGTACTTGTAGAAAAACCATTCCTTTTGACTTCTTGTTGATTCCATGTGCTATTCACCTATGGGGATTGATAACACCCTTCAGGCTATGTCAGAACCAACTCAGGTATCAGTGTACTAGGGCATGTGGGTGGTTTCATGACAAAATGGTATTAGATAAGGTTAAGTGTATTTTCTTATTTTCAGTATACAATTTTGGGATGTCCTAATAGATAGAAGGTGGTATTTTCAGGACTTAAGGGGTAGTTGTGACTGAGTGTCTGACCAACTCTCATCGTAGTGAGCCTTAAGACACCATGGGTGTTTGAGAAAAGTTCTATTGAGGAATAAATTGATCTGATTCTATATTTTTCTCTTAAATTTTATTTGAGTAAGTCAAAATCCCAAAATCTTGAATTCTATTTTGTGTAATTGATATTACTTTATATATTTATTGAGTTGATGATTTTAGTATCTTTACTGATGTTTTCATGTTTCCAGTTGATGTTGTGTAGTACCATGCCCCCAAGAAGTTGTTTGAATAGACCTCATGAGAGAGACGCTAATGAACCATGATAAGAGAACCCTCCAATTGATCAGAACCTCATTGAGATAGTGGTATATGCTGTCTAAGCTTTGGGATAGGTAGACACACCCATTCTTGTTCAGACTTCAGTTGTGGAACCTCAAAGGGATGAATCTATAGATTATGATCACGAGTTTCTTCACTAGAAACTACCAGATTTCCAATAATTAAATGAATCTTATGAGGTAGAGAATTAGTTGAAAAATATTGAGCTATTTTTTTAATTCTTGGAAGCTTTAGAAGTAATAAAGGTAAAATGTGCTACCTTGAAGCTAGAAGATCCTAGTAGAAGGTGGAGGGATTCAATGGTTATGATAAAGGAACATAATGACTTGGAGTGGAAAGAATTTAAAACTATTTTCATAGAGAAATTATATCCATATTTGATGGTTTTAGTAAAGTATATGGAGTTTTTAAGCCTCTAAAAAAAGAAATAGAACCATGAATTAGTATGTAAAATGATTTTATAAACTTTTTCAGTTTTATTCCGAGGTAGTAATAAATGAGAATTTAAAGTCTCAAAGGTTAAATAAGGGTCTTCAATCTGATATTTTATTTTAGATTTTCATGCAAAATATCACTTGATATACTAATGTGCTACATAGAGCATTGATGGCTAAGCTTGACCTGACTAGTAACTCAGGGATGACGGGAGTCTCTCTCACTCTGAATTAAAGTTCTATTAGTTATTTTAAAGGAAAGAGAAAGAATTATGAGTATTCTAGTTGTTCTTGATAGTAATCATCATCTAAAACTTATATAGTGTCTGATGGAGTCCCGTTGAGTTAATTTTAGTGTGTAAAGGTTGAAAATTTAAAGTGGGTTTGCATTGAGGAAACAAAGATTTTTAGTTCATGTGGTTGTTCAGGCCACATTCAAGAGTTATATCATGCATTTTATTCTCTATATAGTAGAAAAATATCATCATCACCTAAAGATACTATGTTAAAATCACATGCTTCAATAACTAAGGATTTCTAACCATATGCATCCAGAATAAAGATACTTCATGCAGTGGAAGAGTCTCTAGAGGAAGCTGGCACAGGTCTAACAATAGTGATGTAGGTTTCGGGTGTAGCAGAAATGCGTTGGTGGGTTTGTCTAACTTTAATTTTAGCGTTAACGACGATCAATCCGAGATCCATCACGATGTAAAATGCTGGATCTTTGAAATAGAACAAAGAACGAAAAACAAAAGAGGGAGTCCCAGAACCATAGAGATAGGATCATCATATGTTGGTTGTAATTAATTTAATTAATTGACAAGAATTACCTTGATAGAATTCTTTCCTCATTGATGTCTCCGGTCACGATCATGTGATCCGTTGTTGCGTCGTAGAATCCAAGTGTAGGATTCCTCTAGCGGTGATCCACACGTGTGCTACGTATCTCTAGACGTCGCTGAAGAGATCTTTGGGTGCTAGCGCGGAAGAACCTTCGCTTTCGATATCCGCCTTCGATCGCCTTGATCTGATGTATGAGGATCTCTCTCGGTCTTGAGAGCGTTCTTGGAGGAAGTAGTTCTTTCGACCTTGAAAGAATTATCTAGAATTTTTGTGCACAATGATTGGGGAAAAGTATTCGGGTTGTGAGGATATTTATAATCGGGTTTGAGATTATAGAGTTATGACAATAAATAAACACGTTATGTATTTTATTTATTTCATTAACTCTCATTGAAAACTCCCATGTTGAATGATTAATTCCTTGACATGTTCCCACAATGATTATAATAAATATCATTTAATAAAATGATATTATTTCCTCAAAATCCCAAATGGAAAAACTACACGGTGTGTAATCATTAATACACGGGGTGTACTCGTTTTCCATGAAAACTACACAGTGTGTATATTCAATATACACAGTCTGTACTTTTATTTTCCATTTTTATTCATTTCCTCCACCACATTTATTAGACCTTGAGTAATGGCTATTTATTTTTTAAATAAATGTAACTGCATTACTCACTAATAAATATATATTATTTCCCCTACAATATATTCTCTCGAATAACTAGTGTAGAAATAAATGCGATCAGACATCCTTAAATAGTCATTAACTGGTTAAATTAATATTTAACTAAGATATATGGACATACTTAGTGTGTGACTCTCTAGGCCTCTTTCTCATTGGCATTAGGTGGTCTTGCCTAAAGTCCAAGATTACTGTCTAGAAATGGGTGAAGTCACCCAAGAGAAAGAGGTTAACACTGCATTGACGTGTCACCTCATATGAACGCTTACCGTGTAATATAATACCTTTATCACGATATCTCAAATCAAGTGGGTTGCATGCTAGTGCCATCAACCCATGTTCTCGATTATTCCTTCTTTGACTTTCCAGAATTGAACTTTCCCATTCCTTACCATGGAAATGGATTTACTTAGGCTATATCAATTCTATCAAATGGCCTAAGAAATCTACTTCTGTTATGGAACAGAAGGGAAAAATCCTATCTCGCATTATCTATTAATGCAGTATTACTCGTGATGCACCCAACGTATCCTACCTCGCTGAGAATAGTGTGTCATCACAGTTTTCTTCAATACATCTAAGTGTGTGAGTTTTAATGCCCATTAATAATAATATTAAAGTCTAAGGACCAATACACACGTCCACAGATAGGAACATCCAATGACACTGTGAAATGTGGATTTTCAACTAGCGGGTCTCCTTCTCATAATATCCTCCTGGATATTACCAAGGGCTCACACCATGAGAAGGTGCCTCAAAGTTTTATGAGTCCTCACCCCTAATGGCCTGTATTATTTTTATCCCTCAAATAACATCATCCGGCCATAGAAAATATATTAAAAAATAGTGTTATGGCACTTCTGGGTTCTCATCATAGAAGGGATCCGCTATGACCCTTTAATGAAACAAATATCCTTGGGACATTATCACATGCATTGTCATGCAGAAGAACAATCAATATGTGATAAGATGTTTATTTAATGAATAAAATACAAAGTAGTTGGTTCTAGGCCACCAACTCCAACAGACTCCCACTTGGACTAGAGCCAACTGCTAAAAACTTTTAACCCGCTAGCTCGCACATGATATTTATGCTTCTTCTGAGATAGGACTTTAGTCATGGGGTCCTCCACGTTCTCTTATGTGGACACTCTACTCACTTTAAATTCACCCCTTTGATAGAAATCCCTCAAGAGGTGATACTACCAGAGTATGTGCTTTGTCCGTTGATGTGACCTTGGTTCTTTTGCAAGAGCCAACGCTGCAGTATTATCACAATACAATGTAATGGGATCTTTACTGCTAGGCACCACATCAAGCTCCTGGAAAAAGTTCCAAATCCAAATGTCTTCCTTGGATGCATCAGAATCTGATATATATTCGGACTCCGCTGTAGAATCGGCGACAACTGGCTTCTTTGAACTCTTCCAGCTCACAGCTCCTCCATTGAGACAGAAAATATATCCAGATTGTGACTTCAGATCACTCTAATCTATCTGAAAACCAGCATCAACATACCCTCTGATGACAAACTCCTCATCTCCTCCATACACCAGGAACATATCCTTAGTTATTCTCAGATACTTAAGGATAATGTTAACAACAGTCCAATGTTTTTCTCCTGGATCTGTTTGATATCTGCCTACCATGCTCAGTGTATAGGCAACATCAAGCCTGGTACATAATATTACATACATGATGGATCCTATATCCAAAGTGTATGAGATATTACTCATTATATATTTCCCTTGTTGTGTCTGAGGACACATTTTCTTAGAAAGATATAGGCCATGTGACACTGGAACCAATCCCCTCTTGGATTGTTCCATACTAAATCTCTTTAGTATCTGGTCAATGTATATACCCTGACTTAGTCCAACCAGCCTCTTGGATCTATCACGAATGATCTTGATCCCTAGAATGTAGAATGCTTCACCCAAGTCCGTCATAGAGAAACACTTGTTCAACCAGTCCTTAACTGAATGCAAGACAGGTACATCATTTCCAATAAGCAATATGTCATCAACATATACTACTGGGATAATGATCGCATTCCCATTAAACCGATTATAAACACATGGCTCACATTCGTTCTTAATGAACCCAAATTCCTTTATGGCTTCATCAAATTGATTGTTCCATGACCTGGATGCTTGCTTTAATCCATAAATGGATTTCTAAAACTTGAAAATCTATTTGGCTTCACCTGGTGTCACAAACCCTTCTAGTTGTGTCATATAGACATCTTCCTGAAGGTTCCCTTTAAGGAATGCTGTTTTGACATCCATTTTCCAAATCTCGTAGTCATGGTAAGCTGCTATGGAAAGTATGATTCTTATGGATTTAAACATGGAAACTAGTGAGAAGGTTTCATCATAGTCAATTCTTTGACGCTATCTGAATCCTTTATCCACTATCCTTGATTTATAGGTGCAAAATTTACCTTCCATTTCCATCTTTCTCTTGAATACCCATTTGTATCCAACATGCTTTACATCAACTGGCCCATCGACCAGAACCCAGACTTGGTTATAATACATGGAATTCATCTCAGATTTCATAGCTTCTATCCATCTTTTAGCTTCTGATCTTTCTACTGCTTTCTTGTAGGAGAGAGGTTCGTCATTGTCCAGAAATAATGATTCACTATCCTCGGTGACTAGGAAACCAAATCCCACTGGTTCCCTTATCTCTCTTGAGCTCCTACATAGTACTTGTGTTTCTGGAACCTCTTCCACGGGGACCTGTGGAGCTTGTTCCTGTACCAACTCCTGTGTATCTTGAGCATCAACTTCGTCGAAGTCAATCTTGATCCCACTATCCTTTTTGAGTATGTGATCCCTCTCCAAAAGGATGGATTGTCTGGTGATAGTCACTTTCTTGTATTGAGGGTTATATAGGTAATATCTTTTCGTTTCCATAGGATATCCTATAAAGATACATCTCGTGCCCCAAGGTGCTAGTTTGTTTCCTGAGAAGGCATTAACAAACACCTTGCATCCCCATACACGTGTATGAGACAAAATGGGTTTCTTTCCATTCCATAGCTCAGAGGGAATTCCATTTTTCGCCTTAGTTGGTACTCGGTTTAATGTGAATGTTGCATTTTGTAATGCATATCCCCAAAGGGATAATGGAAGATCCTCATGACTCATCATCGACCTCACCATGTCCAACAAGGTGCAATTCATCCTTTCACTAACACCATTCCACTGTGGTGTATAAGGAGAAGTGAGTTGAGATATAATCCCAAACTCCTGTAGAAGATCGATGAACTCTTGGTTTAGATATTCCCCTCCTCGATCCAATAAAAGTTTCTTTATCTTCTTACCAAGCTGACTCTCTACGTCATTCTTGAATTCCTTAAATTTCTCTAAGGCCTCTGACTTATACTTCATTAAGTAGACATAGCCATATCTACTCAAATCATCAGTAAAAGTAATGAAGTAAGAATATCTACCTCTAGATTCTACGGGAAATGGTCCAACTGTGTACCAATCCTAGAAGATCTATGGCCCTTTCACCCTGTCCACCAAAATGAGGCTTGGTCATTTTTCCTTGTAAACAAGCGTGACATCTATCAAGTGGTTTTAGATCAGTAGAGTCTAAATAGCCATATTGGCAGAGCTTTGTCAAGCGCTTCTCGTTTACATGATCGAGATGGTGATTCCACAACTGGGTGATGTATGAGTCATGTGAGTTTGTTTCATTATTTATTTCCAACACTTGGTTTTTCATAATTTAATACATACAAACTATTATTTAAATTTTCCATACCATAACATACATTGTTCTTATAAAAGAGACAACCCTTATTTACAAACCTGAAAATAAATCCATCCATATCCAAACAACATATAGAAATTATGTTCTTGGTAACACTAGGCACATAATAATAGTTTTGTAAAACCAAAATCATGCCAGTTGGAAATGAGAGGTGGTAATCAACAATAGCCAACGCAGCCAGCCTTGCACCATTGGCAGCTCTAAGATCCACCTCTCCTTTGGAAATCTTTATAAATCTACTTGTTTCATGAATTTTAATGAAGACGTGAGCCCCAAAAGCTGTATCTAATACCCAATGTGTAGAAATAGAAAGGTTACACTTGATAACAAATTCACCTTTAGCATCCCCACGCTTCTAGGTACAGTTCCTATTCCAGTGGCTTTTCTTGCCATATGCAAAACACACCACCTCCCATTCCTTGCCCTACTTATGGATATTTTTGTTCTTGGAGGGACGAAGCTCGGGGGATTCAGACCGTTTATAAGTCTTTTCCCCCTTTGGCTTGTTCTTCCTTTTCTTATTCACCATAAGAACTGCGGGTTTGTCACGCCCCATGTCCTTATGTACCTGGAGAATTAAGGTCAGAAGTTCCGATAGACTCTTCTCATTGTTTTTCATGTTGTAGTTAACAATAAAGCTAGAGAAGTTCTTGGGAAGTGATGATAGGATGAGATCTGTACGCAACTCATTTGTGAATTTAATCCCTAAAATTTCCAGGCGTTCAATGTAGCTAATAAGCTTGACTACATGAGGCCCAGCTGGCGCAGACTCTCCAAGATTAATTGTAAACAAAGAATTGGAGATCTCATAACTCTCCTGTCTCGCCTTCTCTTGGTAGATATCCTTAAGGTGATACATCATGCTATACGTGGACATGTTTTCATGTCACTTCAAGAGCTCATTGGATATGGCCAATAACATGTAACACTGAAAATCTGTGACATCATCCATGTGTTTCACATAGAGAGATATTTCCTCATCACTAGCCTTTTTTCCATGTGCAACTTGAATAGGCTCTTCCAGAAAATACAATTTTTTTTCATGGTGAAGGATGAAGCGTAAACGCCTTTTCCACTCTTGGAAATTGGTGCCATTGAGAAGGTTTTCCTTCTCGAGTATGGTTCTCAATGATATGTTTGAATTCATTTTCTTTCTGTTTCTACACATTAATATGAGTAAAGGTTTAGTACTTTAATACAAAACTGAGAAAAATAAATAAATTAATACTTATTAGTCTCCCGCTATTTTATTGAAATCCAATAGCCCTCACCATTGACTTCGGAATATTCTGTTTCCTGAATATTCTAGTGGCAACGATCTATATTTCCCTTCGCATTACCCCAACTAGGGTTGGTCAAGAAACATTAAGGGTTTTAGGTAGGCATTTGAAATGCCAATTGTATTAACTCGCAGATCCTTGATCCACTAAGTGGACTCCCCAATCCTGAAATCCTTTTATTTTGTATTTCCTCAACCTTTGCCTCTTGGTCACACCAAGTCCTGCTGTGGCAGTCAACCCTTGATGTGAACCAAGTCAAGTCAACCCAAAACCTTGAATTATAATTCCCCGATAATTGAAATCCCCCCAACTAGGGTTGGTCAAGCACTTTGAACTATGGTTCGATTCTAACCAAGATTATGGAAGGCTATACCGACTTAATATTTCTTTAAGGGATTTTATCCTTATACGTAAATTTCCATTTTATTATCTTTGATTACATGCTTGTTAATATTAAGTGGGATACACTTAAGTGATTAACCATGTCTAAGATAATATTTACGCATAAGCTGGTCTTATTTTAGTTCCATCTTGCATGCTTGTTTAATTCATTAATTGTGTGATCATGACAACACACCGATAATAAATAAACCATGAAACTGACAGAAATAAAATAAATGGTATGATCATGAGATTTTTCTATTGGTTAGTTTGTCTAGTGGTTGATAAACTAACCCAAGACCTAGGGGATAAACACCTTGAACCTTTCGGGTTTGTGTTTACAGCTTTCCACCTGTCCACCTTTGTATCTCCTTGGATTGGTTTCACCTTGGCTCTTAACTTGAACATCCTCCACTAGATTGGGAGCTCCATCCATTAAATATGCATTTATCTCACATGTAGGTGAGGGGTAAAAAGGGGTTTTTACATAAAAGAATCCTTGGGCGCGTAGGCCCTACATATTAATGAGGAGAACACTTGAAGACCAACAAATTTAATTTAAATAAATAAATTAAAAGAAACCATTCACATACAAAGGTCTTAGTCTAGCTCATGATCATCCATGCATGCAACGATTTTACGCATAAATAAAACTAGCATTCAATTCTTTAATCATTCTTGTTTAAGATAAATCACGCTCGAATCAATTAATTATCTTTAATTAATCAATCCTTTTATCTTAAACCCTTTTCTGAATTTCCTTGAGATTCTCATCCATCATAATTTTAAATAAATTAAAATTATCCTTGTACGTAACTTGTACCTTGGAGGCAACCCAGTGAATTCTCATTCACTACATAGATGTTAAATTAAACACACATATATAAAACACCTATCAAGTGTTGTGCCTCAGCTTTACGCTTGCACCATGGTACACGTCTCAAGGGTTTGTATAATTTTATAATAAATTTTAATAAATCTGCATAATTTGGGTGAGTACACAACGTGTAGTTCTGACTATACGATGTGTACTTTTCTTCACTGTCCATCCAAAGTACATGCCCGGGGACATGGCGTGTTGATGTACTTCAGAAATTTTTGGAGTACAAGGCATGTTCAGTTGGACACACGCCGTGTAGTATCCACGTTACACAGTTTCCAGCCAGGAAAACCGTGTATGGGGTATATGGTCTAATCCCAGCCCAAAGGGAATACACGCCGTGTTCAGTGGACCACACAGTGTGTAATTCGAAAACCATGTGCCACCTGTTCGTGGTCAACACACAGTGTCATAATTGACTTAGATAGGATCAAATACATGACCTGATTTGGCAGATCAGTAAATTCATTGAACCTAGACTACACGACGTGTACTTCCGAATACACACCGTGTATTATTGTGTTGTATGGCCAGGAACGTTTGGATACTCCGGATGAGAACCTCTATTTTATTTTAATCAAAAATTAAAAGAAAAGGTTGTTTCTTTATGGTGAAGGAGAAATGATAGAGGAGGAACAGATCTCGAGATTCAGATTTAAATAACGGTTAACTTGAATTGAAACAACTAAATTATTAAATGTGTAAATCACCAATGAAAAACTAAATAATTATAATCAATTATATGACCACTCTGATACCACTTGTAGGTTTCGGGAACAACGGAAGCACGTTGGTGGGTTTTCCCAACTTTAATTTTAGTGTTAACAACGATCAATCTGAGATCTGTCACGGTGTAAAACGCAGGATATTCAGAATAGAACTAAGAAAAAAAACAAAAGAGGGAGTCCTGGAACCATAGAGATAGGATCATCATATGTTGGTTATAATTAATTTAATTAATTAACAAGAATTACCTTGATGGAATTCTTTCTTCGTTGATGTCTCCGGTCACGATCTTGTGATCCGTCATTGCATCATAGAATCCAAGTGTAGGATTCCTCTAGTGGTGATCCACACGCGTGCCATGTATCTCTAGACATCTCTGAAGGGATCTCCGTGTGCTAGCATGGAAGAACCTTCACTTATGATGTCCGCCTTCGATCGCCTTGATCCGATGGAGGAGGATCTCTCTCAGTATTGAGAGCGTTCTTGGAGGAAGTAGTTCTTTCGGCCTTGAAATAATTCTCCAGAATCATTGTGCACAATGATTAGGGAAAAGTTTTGGGGTTGTGAGGATATTTATAATCGGGTTTGAGGTTATAGAGTTATGACAATAAATAAACGCATTACGCATTTTATTTATTTGATTAACTCTCATTAAAAACCCCCATGTCGAATGATTAATTCCTTGACATGTGACCACGCTGATTATAATAAATATCATTTAATAAAAGGATATTATTTCCTCAAAATCCCAAATGGAAAAACTACATAGCATGTAATCATTAATACATGGAGTGTACTCATTTTCCATGAAAACTATATGGCGTGTATATTCAATATACACGACGTGTACTTTTATTTTCCATTTTTCTTCATTTCCTCCACCACATTTATTAGACCTTGAGTAATGGATATTTATTTGTTAAATAAATGTAACTTCATTACTCACTAATAAATATATATTATTTCTCCCACAATATATTATCTCGAATAACTAGTGTCGAAATAAATGTGACCAGACATCCTTAAATAGTCATTAACTTGTTAAATTAATATTTAACTGAGATACATGGACACACTTAGTGTGTGACCCTCTAGGACTCTTTCTCATTGGCATTAGGTGGGTTTTTCCTAAAGTCCAAGAATATTGTCTAGAAATGGGTCAAGGCACCTAAGAGAAAGATATTGACACTGCATTGACGTGTCACCCCATATGAACGCTTACCATGTAATATAATCCCTTTATCACGATATCTTGAATCAAGTGGGTTGCATGCTAGTGCCATCAACCCATGTGCTCGATTTTTCCTTCTTTGACTTTCTGGAATTGAACTTGTCCATTCCTTACCATGGCCATGGATTTACTTAGGCTATATCTATTCCATCAAAGAGCCTGAGATATATACTTCCATTATGGAACAAAAGGGACAAATCATTTCTCGTATTATCTATTAATGCAGTATTACTCGTGACGCACCCAACATATTCTACCTCACTGCGAATAGTGTGTCATCATAGTTTTTTTCAATACATCTAAATGCGCGAGTTGTAATTCCCATTAATAATAATCCTAAAGTCTAAGGACCAATACAAACGTCCGCATATAGGAACATCCAATGACACTATGAAATGTGGATTTCCTACTAGAGGGTCTCGTTCTCAAAATATCCTCCTGGATATTACCAAGGGAGCACACCATGAGAAGGTGCCTCAAAGTTTTATGAGTCCTCACCCCTAATGGCCTGTATTATTTGTGTCCCTCAAATAACATCATCCGGCCCTAGAACATATATTCAAGAATAGTGTTATGGAACCTCAGGGTTCTCATCATTGTAGGGATCCGTTATGACCCTTTAATGTAGCAAACATCCTTGGGATATTATCACAGGCATTGTCACGCAGAAGAACAATCAAGATGTGATAAGATGTTTATTTAATGAATAAAGTACAAAGTAGTTGGTTCTAGGCCACAAAACCTAATAGACTCCGAATTGGACTAGAGCCAACTACTAACAAATTTTAACCCGCTAGCTATCACATGATATTCATACTTCTGCTGAGATAGGCCTTTACTCATGGGGTCTACCAAGTTCTCTTCTGTGGACACTCTGTTCACTGAAACTTTACCCCTTTAATAGAAATACCTCAAGAGGTGATACTTTCGGAGTATGTTTCTTTGTCTATTGATGTAACCTTGGTTCTTTTTCAAGAGCCACCACTACAGTATTATCAAAATACAATGTAATGGGATCTTTACTACTAGGCACCACATCAAGCTCCTGGAAAAAGTTCCAAATCCAGATGGATTACTTGGCTGCATCAGAAGTCGCTATATATTTGGACTCCGTTTTAGAATCGGTGACAACTGGCTGCTTTGAACTCTTCTAGCTCACAACTCCTCCATTGAGACAGAAAACATATCTAGATTGTGACTTCAGATCATTCTGATCTGTCTAAAAACCAGCATCTGCATACCCTCTGATGAAAAGCTCCTCATCTCCTCTATACACTAGGAACATATCCTTAGTTCTTCTTAGATACTTAAGGATAGTCTTAACAATAGTCCAATGTTGTTCTCTTGGATCTGATTGATATCTTCCTACCATGCTTAGTGCATAGGCAACATCAAGCCTGGTACATAACATGGCATACATGATGGATCCTATAGCCGAAGTGTATGGGATCTTTCTCATTATATATTTCTATTGTTGTGTCTGAGGACACATTTTCTTAGAAAGATGTAGGCTATATGACACTGGAACCAATCCCCTCTTGGATTGTTACACACTAAATCTATTTAGTATCTGGTCAATGTATGTACCCTGACTTAGTCCAACCAGCCTCTTGGATCTATCACGAATGATCTTGATACCTAGAATGTAGGCTGCTTCACCCAAGTCCTTCATGGAGAAACACTTTTTAAACCAGTCCTTAACTGACTGTAAGACTGGTACATCATTTGTAATAAGCAATATGTCATCAAAATATACTACTAGGATAACGATCGCATTCCCATTAAACCGCTTATAAACACATGGCTCACATTCATTCTTAATGAACCCAAATTCCTTTATGGCTTCATCAAATCGAATGTTCCATGACTTGAATGCTTGATTTAATCCATAAATGGATTTATGCAACTTGAAAATCTATTTGGCTTCACCTGGTGTCACAAACCCTTCAGGTTGTGTCATATAGACATCTTTCTGAAGGTTCCCATTAAGAAATGCTGTTTTGACATCCATTTTCCAAATCTCATAGTCATGGTAAGCTACTATGGCAAGTACGATTCTTATGGATTTAAACATGGAAACTAGCGAGAAGGCTTCATCATAGTCAATTCTTTGATGCTATTTGAATCATTTATCCCCTAGACTTTCTTTATAGGTGATAACTTGACCTTACTTGTCCAACTTTCTCTTGAATACCCATTTTCATCCAACATGCTTTACATCAACTGGCTTATTGACCAGAACCCAGACTTGGTTATGATACATGGAATTCATCTCAGATTTCATAGCTTCTAGACATCTTTCAACTTCTGAGCTTTCTACTTCTTCCTAGTAGAAGATAGGTTCATCATTGTCCAACAATAATGATTCACCATCTTCGATGACTAGGAAACCAAATCCCTATGGTTCTCTTATCTCTCTTGAGCTCCTATGCAGTACTTGTGTTTCTGGAACCTCTTCTATGGGGACCTGTGGAGCTTGTTCCTGTACCAACTCCTGTGTATCTTGAGCATAAACTTCGTCGAAGTCAATTTTGCTCCCACTATCCTTTTTGAGGATGTGCTCCCTATAAAAAAAGAAAGTTTGTCTGGCGAAAATCACTTTCTTGTCTTGAGGGTTATATAGGCAATATCCTTTAGTTTCCTTAGGATATTTTATAAAGATTCATCTCATTCCCCAGGGTGCTATTTTTTTTCCTGAGAAGGCCTTAACAAACGCCTTTCATCCCCATACATGTGTATGAGACAAAATGGGTTTCTTTCCATTCCATAGCTCGGAGGGAATTCCATTTTATTCCTTATTTGGTACTCGGTTTAATGTGTGTTCTATATTTTTTAATGCATATCCCCAAAAGGATAATGTAAGATCTTCATGAATCATCATCGACTTCACCATTTCCAACAAGGTTTGGTTTCTCCTTTCACTAACACCATTACACTGTGGTGTATAAGGAGGAGTGAGATGAGATAGAATCCCAGACTCCCGTATAAGATCGATGAACTCTTGGTTCAAATATTCTCCACCTAGATCTGATCAAAGTTTCTTTATCTTTTTACCAAGATAATTCTCTACTTCATTCTTGAATTCCTTGAATTTCTATAAGGCCTCTGACTTATACCTCATTAAGTAGACATAACCATATCTACTCAAATAATTAGTAAAAGTAATGAAGTAAGAATATCCTCCTCTAGCTTCTACTGGAAATGGTCCACACACATTCGTGTATACCAATCCTAGAAGCTATGTGGCCCTTTCACCCTGTCCACCAAAAGGCGGATTGTTCATTTTTCCTTTTAAATAAACGTGACATCTATCAAGTGTATTCAGCTCAGTAGAGTCTAAATAGCCATCTTGGCAGAGCTTTTTCAAGCGCTTCTCGTTTACATGACCGAGACGGTGATGCCACAACTGGGTGATGTATGAGTCATGTGAGTTTGTTTTGTTATCGATTTCTAACACTTGGTTTTCATAATTTAATACATACAAACCATTATTTAAATGTACCATACCATAACATACACTATTCTTATAAAAGAGACAACCCTTATTTCCAAACTTGAAAATAAATCCATCCATATCCAAACAAGATACATAAATTATGTTCTTGGTAATGCCAGGCACATAATAACAGTTTTGTAAAACCAAAATCATGCCAGTTGGCAATGAGAGGTGGTAATCGCCAATATCCAACGCCGCCGGCCTTGCACCATTGGTAGCTCGAAGATCCACCTCTCCTCTGGAAATCTTTCTAAATCTACTTGGTTCCTGCATTTGACTACAGATGTGAGCTCCACAAGCTGTATCTAATACCCAATGTGTAGAAATATAAAGGTTACACTCGATAATGAATGAATCTTTAGCATCCCAATGCTTCTGGGTGCAGTTCCTCTTCCAGTGGCCTTGCTTGCCACATGCAAAACACACCGTCTCCCATTCCTTGCCCTGCCTAGGGATTTTTTTGTTCTTAGAAGGACGACGCTTGGGGGATTCAGACCGTTTATAAGTCTTTGGCCCCTTTGGCTTGTCCTTCCTTTTCTTATTCACCATAAGGACTACGAGTTTGTCATGCCCCATGTTCTTATCTACATGGAGAATTAAGGTCAGAAGTTCTGATAGACTCTTCTCATTGTTTCTCATGTTGTAGTTAACAATAAATCTAGAGAAGGTCTTGGGCAGTGATGATAGGATGAGATCTGTATGCAACTCATCTGAGAATTTAATCCCTATGATGTCCAGGCGTTCAATGTATCCAATAAGCTTGACTACATGAGGCCCAACTAGTGAAGACTCTCCAAGCTTAGTTGTAAACAAAGCATTGGAGATCTCATACCTCTCCTGTCTTGCCTTCTCTTGGTAGAGATCCTTAAGGTGAGACATCAGGCTATACACATCCATGTTTTCATGTTGCTTAAAGAACTCATTGGACATGGCCGATAACATGAAACACTGGACATCTTTGGCATCATCAATGTGTTTTGTATAGAGAGATATTTCCTCACCACTAGCCTATTTTCTAGGCGCAACTGGAACAAGCTCTTCCAGCACATACAATTTCCTTTCATGGTGAAGGATGACGCGTAAATACCTCTGCCACTCTTGGAAATTGGTGCCAGTGATAAGGTTTTCCTTCGAGAGTATGGTTCACAATGATATGTTTGAAGTCATTTTATTGCTGTTTCTACAAATTAAGATGAGCAGAGGTTTAGTACTTTATTACAAAACTGAGACAAATAAATAAATTAATACTTATTAGTATCCCACTATTTTATCGAAATCCAATATCCCTCACCATTGACTTCAGAATATTCTATTTCCAGAATATTCTAGTGTCTAGGACCCATATTTACCTTAGAATTACCCAAACTAGGGTTTTTCAAGAAACTTTAAGGGTTTTAGGTAGGCATTCTAAATTCCAACTGCATTAACTCGCATCTCCTTGATCCGCTGAGTGGACTCCCCAATCCTGAAATCATTTTATTTTGGATGCCCTCAACCTTTGCCTCTTGGTCACACCAAGTCCTACTGTGGCAGTAAACCCTTGATGTGAACCAAGTCAATTCAACCCAAAACCTTGAATTAGAATTTTCCAATAATTGAAATCACCCCAACTAGGGTTGGTCAAGCACTTTGAACTATGGTTCGATTCTAACCAAGATTATGGAAGGCTATACCGACTTAATATTTCTTTGAGGGATTTTATCCTTATACGTAAATTGAAATTTTATTATCTTTTATTACATTCTTGTTAATATTAAGTGGGATATAATTAAGTGATTAACCATGTTTAAGATAATATTTACGCATAATCCGATCTTATTTTAGTTCCTTCTTGCATGCTTGTCTAATTCATTAATTGTGTGATAGTGACAACACACCCACAAAAAATAAACCATGCAACTGACATAAATAAAATAAATGGTATGATCATGAGATTTTTCTATTGGTTAGTTTATCTAGTGGTTGATAAACTAACCCAATACCTAGAGGATAAACACCTTGAACCTTTCGAGTTCGTGTTTACAACTTTCCACCTGTCCACATTTGTATCTCCTTGGATTGGTTTCATCTTGGATCCTGACTTGAGCTGCCTCCACTAGCTTGGGAGATCCATCCATTACATATGAATTTATCTCACACACAGTTGAGGGGTAAAAAATGGTTTTTACATAAAATAATCCTTGGGTGCGTAGGCCCTACATATTAAGGAGGAGAAGGCTCGCAAGCCAACAAATTTAATTTAAATAAATAAATTAAAATAAACCATTCATATACAAAGGTTTTGGTCTAGCTCATGATCATCCATGCATGCAATGATATTATGCATAAATAAAACTAGCATTCAATTCTTTAATCATTCTTTTTTAAGTTAAATCATGCTTGAATCAATTAATTATCTTTAATTAATCAATCATTTTATCTTAAACCCTTTTCTGAATTTCCTTGAGATTCTCATCCATTATAAATTTAAATAAATTAAAATTATCCCTGTATGTAACTTGTACCTTGGAGGAAACCCAGTGAATTCCCGTTCATTACATAGATGTTAAATTAAACACATATATAAAAAAACCTATCACGTGTTGTGCCTCATCTTTACGCCTGCACCATAGTACATGTCTCAAGGGTTTGTATAATATAATAATAAATTTTAATAAATCTGTGTAATTTGGGTGAGTACATGACGTGTAGTTCTGACTATACGGTGTGTACATTTCTTTACTATCCATCCGAAGTACACGCCCAGGGACATGGCATGTTGATGTACTTCAGAAATGTTTAGAGTACACGGTGTGTTCAGTTGGACACACGCCATGTAGTATCCGCATTACACAGTTTCCAGTTGGGAAAACCGTGTACGGGGTACATGGTCCAATCCTAGCCCAAAGGGACTACATGCCGTGTTCAGTGGACCACACACGTGTAATCCAAAAACTGTGTGCCACCTATTTGTGGTCAACACATAGTGTCATAAATGACTTAGATAGGATCCAAAACATGACCTGATTTGGCGGATCAGTCAATGCATTGAACCTAGACTACACGACATGTACTTCCAAATACACGTTGTGTATTCTCGTGTTGTACGTCCATGAATGTTTGAATCCTCCGAATGATATCCTATATTTTATTTTAATCAAAAATTAAAAGAAAAGGTCATTTCTGTATGGTGAATGAGAAACAATAGAGGAGGAACATATCTCGAGATTGAGATTTAAAGAACGATTAACTTGAATTAAAACAACTAAATTATTAAATGCGTAAATCACCAATGAAAAACTAAATAATTATAATCAATGATATGACCACTCTGATACCACTTATAGGTTTTGGGTGCAGTGGAAGGACATTAATGGGTTTTCCCAAATTTAATTTTAGCATTAAAAACGATCAATTCGAGATCCGTCATGATGTAAAACGCCGGATCTTTGGAATAGAACAAAGAAAGAAAAAAAAGAGGGAGTCCCAGAACCATAGAGATAGGATCATCATATGTTGGTTATAATTAATTTAATTAATTGACAATAATTACCTTGATGGAATTCTTTCTTCGTTTATGTCTCCAGTCATGATCTTGTGATCCATCGTTGCATCGTAGAATCCAAGTGTAGGATTCCTCTAGCGGTGATCCACATGTGTTCCACGTATCTCTAGACGTCTCCGAAGGGATCTCCGGGTGCTAGCGTGGAATAACCTTTTCTTGTGATGTCCGACTTCGATCGCCTTGATCCGATGGAGGAGGATCTCTCTCGGTCTTGAGAGCGTTCTTGGAGGAATTTGTTCTTTCGGCCTTGAAATAATTCTCTAGAATTGTTTTGCATAATGATTGGGGAAAAGTGTTGGGGTTGTGAGGATATTTATAATCAGGTTTGAGGTTATAGAGTTATGACAATAAATAAACGCGTTACATGTTTTATTTATTTCATTAACTCTCATTGAGAACCCCCATGTCGAATGATTAATTCCTTGACATGTTCCCACGCTGATTATAATAAATATCATTTAATAAAAAGATATTATTTCCTCAAAACCCCGAATGGAAAAACTACACGGAGTGTAATCATTAATACACGGTGTGTACTTGTTTTCCATGAAAACTACACTGCATGTATATTCAATATACACGGCGTGTACTTTTATTTTCCATTTTTATTCATTTCCTCCACCAAATTTATTAGACCTTGAGTAATGGAAATTTATTTTTTAAATAAATGTAACTGCATTACTCGCTAATAAATATATATTATTTCGCCCACAATATTTTTTCTCGAATAACTAGTGTCGAAATAAATGCGATCAGGCATCCTTAAATAGTCATTAACTTGTTAAATTAATATTTTACTGAGATACATGGACACACTTAGTGTGTGACCCTCTAGGCCTCTTTCTCTTTGGCATTTGGCAGGCTTGCCTAAATTCCAAGATTACTATCTAGTAATGGGTCAAGGAACCCAAGATAAAGAGGTTGACGTCACATTGATGTGTCACCTCATACGAATGCTTACCGTGTAATATAATCCCTTTATCACGATATCTCGAATCAAGTGGGTTGCATGCTAGTGCCATCAACCCATGTGCTCGATTATTCCTTCTTTGGCTTTCCGGAATTGAACTTGCCCATTCCTTACCATGGCCATGGATTTACTTAGGCTATATCAATTCCATCAAAGGGCCTGAGATATCTATTTCTGTTATGGAACAGGAGGGACAAATCCTTTCTCACATTATCTATTAATGCAGTTTTACTCATGACGCACCCAACATATCCTACCTCGCTGCGAACAGTGTGTCGTCACAGTTTTCGTAAATACATCTAAGTGCACGAGTTTTAATGCCCATTAATAAGAATCTTAAATTCTAAGGACCAATACACACGTCCATAGATAGGAACATCCAATGAAACTATGAAATGTGGATTTCCTACTGGCGGGTCTCATTCTCATAATATCCTCCTGGATATTACCAAGGGTGCACACCATGAGAGGGTGCCAAAAAATTTTATGAGTCCTCACCCCTAATGACCTGTATTATTTGTGTCCCTCAAATAACATCATCCTTCCATAGAACATATATTCAATAATAGTGTTATGTAACTTCTTAGTTCTCATCATAGCCAGGATCCTCTATGACCCTTTAAAGCAACAACTATCCTTGGGACATTATCACTGGCATTGTCATGCAGAAGAACAATCAAGATGTGATAAGATGTTTATTTAATGAGTAAAGTACAAAATAGTTAGTTCTAGGACACCAACTCCAACAAGTGAGAGGTACCATAACTATAAATTCATCTTTAATAACTATTTTATTTTTTACTAGTACATATCATTTGTTAATATCAACTCATGTTATAGATTTTCTAAAAATTCCCACAAATCTTATTACTTTTATGATGGATATCACTACACCCCTCAGAATTAAGAGAGAGAAGGGTTTCTGATGCCTTTATTTTACTTTTTGTTAATTAGAGATCAAGCTCACCTAGAATTTTATGGTTCTCTAAATGAAACATTTATATGTAATTCTCAATATGGATTGATTGATTACCCATAAATTCTGGACTGACTTACATCTTTAGAGGGTCCCCTTTACTTTCCCTAATGGGGTGTGTCGTGTTTTCCATGGAGAGTAGGACCTAAGATCAAGTAGACCCAGTGTAACACCCCAAGTTTTTCTAAAAATAAATAGAAATTCTTGGAACTTTTTTTTAGTAGATATTTTTAACTAGCCTTTATAACACAACTTTTCCACTTCTATGTTTTGAATTTCAAGAAACTGTCATCTACAATTGTGTTCAGTATGTTATTTGGAGTCTATTGGAACCAAATTTTTTTTTGATGAATAGTAACATACCCTTATGAATAGTAATATTAATAGTAATATGACCCTAATTAATAGTAAATTTTATTACTATTTTATTATATTAAGGATTTAAGATAATAGTATCTAGGTTAATTTTTCATCGTGATATAGAAGTAGTTACAGAATTAGAATTGTTAATTTTTGAATTAAGTATGCTTTTATTTAAAAATTAAATTAATAATATTTAGAAAATTATTTTCAAAAAATGTACTTCATTTTTGAAATCTACACGTCAATAAATGGTTAGGGTGAATTTTGGGAATTTTTCTGAAACAGTTGATTTTTTGGTGAATAGTAAAAAATACAGTTTTTAGTTTCGGTGTGTTAATGACATCATTAATGATATAATAATGATGTAATAAATCTGATCTAATTGTTTATAGTTAAATAATATGTGAGGTGTACCAAGTGGATTATACCATGGGAAAATACCATGGTAAAGCCCATGGTTTTGCAAATACCACTCATGAGGTGTCCCTTGAAAATTATTAAAATAATCCCTCACTTTTCCTATAAATACCAACTCTTCCCTTCATTGAATTCATTAACAATTATCTATAAACTAAGATCTGGAATCCTTACTTTCATAGTAGTCCTCCCAAGGTTTCTTCAATCCCCCAAGGTCCCAACCTTCAAGTTCTAAGGGTTACTCTACAAGGTAAGAAAATTCTCAAGTTCTTTCTTTTTTCCATTCAAGTTCTCTTTTATGTGGTATAACTTTCAAGTTTTCATACCATGTTATTATTTCATTCTTACTCTTGATCTATTCTGTATTATGATTCATTTCTAGATTGGTGACCCTTGTCCCCTCTCTTTTTAATATTTTCTAAAACCATGTTGCGTAGCTGTTAGGCTGTCGAATTTTTGTAAGAGATTTCTCACTTATTATTTTATTTTGAGTTCCTTCCTTATTCTTTCTGCATATCTCCTTACCCAAGAGGCATAAAATATCCAGAAATAATGTATATTCTGGATTATATCATGTTTATGGAAAGTTAATCATCATTATTCTTCTCCTATCCCACTTATTTAAGGAATAAAAACATTGTCCGTGATGTGTCGAATTACCGACATCGTGGAAGATGTGATTTCAATTTCCATTAATTCATTCAAGTATGGTCATGAAACCATTTATATGGTTTAACCAGGTTATAATATTTTTTTTTATGACTCACCATTGGTTCTGGAATTCTTTTGTACTCATGGTTCTAATTTATAAGACAAAACAAGGCTGTTATTATCAAAGAACTACTAAAATGATCTAAACAAACATCATTAATGTTTTAACTTATGAATCATCCTCATATTAAACATAAAAATGATAAATGGTATAACTTATGTTACTGTATATATGTAATTACTACTCCATTCCAATTCTGGAGTTTCACTTCCAAATGACAAGAACGTCCATCATGAACCAATCATAGAAATCATGTAAAGAACTCACCCAAAAACGGTGCAAGGAGAAAAATACTAACAATTAAAGGGGTAAAATGATGTTATTAAATGATCATATAAGATGTTATAAACATGAAAATATTTCTGTAAAATTATAATAACACTCTTTTAACCATTATACAATAAGTTTAAACAAGTTTGAAGTAAGACAAACCTGAGGTAAGTGAATTCTTAACCCGATTTCCATTCTTTGGGTTAAACTTCTACTTCATTATTTATGTGATATTTAAATTGTTTGTATGATGGGTTTTGTTTATATTATTTTTATTATGTGTATTTACAGTATATATAAAAAATCCATCCACTCTATTAAGTCTCTCTTCAATTTTATGATATTTATAAGGGGCTTGTCTTTGAAAATCCTATTTTTAAATTCGGTTTTACGAAATTCCAAAGCAATGTTTTCATGGAGTTATTCATGTTGTATGATTATGTTTTGGTTCTTGGGAATTATTTATGATGAAGTGTGGGACCTATATCTCCCTCCAATTCATTAAGTATGAGTAAGTTGGAGGTTGGCCGTATGGTTACTCCAAGTGTAACTGCGATGGTTACACAAAGTAAGGTAGCCGTGAGGGTTACAAATTATAAGGTAGCCAAGAATGGTTAAAAGATTATGTAAGTAATGCCCCAAGATACCTCTATGATTATATTTATGTTATCATGTTTTTTTTGATCCTGTGTAATCTCATGTTACACGAAGTAAGTATATATGGGTGACAATCATGTCTTTTGAAAATGTTTTCATACGTTATGAGTATTCATGGACTAATGTGCCCTTTACTTATTTTGCATCCTTTACTGAGATTTTGTGCTCATCCCAAGTTTTGAAATGATTTTCACAGGTTAATGGATGTGTAAGAAAAGGAATTAATCCATGTTAAATTTTGAATAATTGTCATGGAGTCTTGTTTTAAGTTTTAATGTTTTATATTTAAAAAAAATGGAAATTGTTTTTATGGTATCCACTCTGTAAAAATGTGTAATGGTATGAATGTATTGTCATAATTATCTAAAGCTATAAACTTGAAATGATCATCAATGTAAAAGGAAGTGTTTTCTTGACTAAATTCACAATTATGTATGTAATAAGGTCGGGTCCTTATAGTTGGTATTAGAGGATGGTTTATATAACTTTAGGGGTTAGGGTGATGTTAATAGAATACCATAAATGATTTTCACTCTATGTTTAATTTGAAATGTTATAGCTTTTAAAGATTACCATGTTGCTTCATCTAAGACATGTTTGTTCAGAATGGCTGTTCACAGAAGGAACAGGGATGCTGAAGAGGAGAGGCACCGACAGAATGACATCCTTCTAGAACTACAGCCCAGAATGGTAGGGATTGGAACTGAGCAGTTTGTGACGGTAATGGCTCAGCTAACACATGCAATAAATGGTGGTGGCATCCATGCAAGAGAACCAATAGAGGTACCACAATATAACATGAAATTAATGGAAAATTTTATGAGACAACATCCTCCTGAATTGAATGGATCTTCTGACTTAGTAGCAGCTGAAGGGTGGATCAAATCCCTTGAAAAGATATTCGATGTTATGAGATGTTCATACAATCAAAAGTTAAGTCTTGAAATTTATCATTTTGAAGGGGAAGCTGATCAGTGGTGGTCAATGGTAAGGAATATCAGGGGTAGAGAGGATTTTTATGCCTTAGAGTGGGATGAATTTAAAAGTCTTTTCCTAGAAAAATATTTTCCTAAGGTGGTGAGACTTAGAATGGAGAAGCAATTCCTTGAATTGAAACAGAAGGAGGAATATTCAGTGGCTCTGTATAAAGTGAACTTCACTCGACTGGTGAGGTATGCTCCAAATCTTATTCTTGATCTTAATAGAAAAATCAACTGCTTTTACTCAGGATTGAAGCCAAGGTATCGAAGGGCGTTGGCCTCCCGTGAATTCAAAAGTTATGAGAAACTTGTCCGATGTGCTGAGAGGGTAGAGATGGAGTTTGCTGATGATCACGTGCATTTTGGAAACAAAGAGAAGATGAGGTCCAGTTAGAAAGAAATGTTTAAGAATCAACCAAAGAAATCTGATGGTAAGAAAATCCAATTTCTAGTTTGTGAAAAGTGTGGTAAGAAGCACCCTGGGGAATGTCTTAGCAAATCTGGGAAGTGTTTTAAATGTGGAAAGTTTAGACATATGGCCTGAGATTGTAACGAAAATGATCCAAAGACTAATCCTGATAAGTAGACTATAAAGTGTTTTAAATGTGGTGCAATGGGTCATTATGAAAATGTCTTCCCAAAGAGAGATCCGAATGATGAAAAGAAGCCAGACTACAAGCAGAAAGGTGTAGTGAGATCCTTTGTGACCACGTCAGCAGATGTCGGGCCATCCAATAAAGTTGTATCAGGTACTTTGTTTGTTCACTAAATTTTTTCTAAAGTTTTGTTTGATACGGGGTCTACACATTCCTTTATCTCTAAGAAATTTTCTGGTAAATTGGAAATATCACCTCAACAAATGAGACCCGAACTTGTTGTTAAAACACCAGGGGGAAATGTTATAGAAAAGATGAATTATAATAATCTTTCTATTGTGGTATGTGGAAAGACTTTACCTGCAAAACTTTTTATTTTAACCCTAGTTGAGTTTGATGTTATTGTGGGAATGGATTTTATTTCTGATTATCATGCTAAGATTGACTGTAGAGCTAAAGAAGTTTTTTTTCAGAAAGAGTTTCAGTTTTTATACAAGAATGAACCCATACAATTGATAACATATCAAGAAGCTGAGAAACTATTGAAAGATGGAAATAAAAGTTATCTTACTCATATTGTTGAAAACAAGGGAACTATTCAAATTAATGATGTGCCAGTGGTAAATGAATACCTTGATGTTTTTCCTAATGAGTTACACGGTGTCATACCTGATCGAGAAGTTGAATTCACAATTGACTTAGTTTCTTATGTTAAGAAAATTTCAAAACCCCCATATCGTATGGCTCTAATAGAACTTCTTGAATTGAAAAATCAGTTGCAAGATTTTCTTGACAAAGGATTCATTCGTCCTAGCACTTCATCAAGGGGAGCTCTTGTTTTGTTTGTTAAAAAGAAAGATGGTTCCATGAGACTTTGCATTGATTATAGAACTTTGAATAACATCACTGTTAAAAACAAGTATCCTTTTCCTCATATTGATGACTTGTTTGATCAGCTCTAGGGAGCTCTATACTTTTCCAAGATTGACTTGAGATCCGGATACCATCAGCTGAAGGTGAAGGCAGATGACATCCCGAAAACAACCTTTTGTACTAGATATGGGCATTATGAATTTGTTGTTATGCTTTTTGGATTAATTAATGAACCTACTATATTCATTAATCTTATAAATAGAGTATTTCATGAGTTATTGGATAAGTTTTTGGTTGTATTTATTGATGAAATTTTGGTATTTTCTAAAAATAAAGAGGAGCATGAAAAACATATAAGGGTTGTTTTACAAACATTAAAAGAAAAGAAACTGTATGGAAAATTCATCAAGTGTGATTTTTGGTTGCAACAAATTTATTTTATTGGGAACATTGTAAATAAATATGGAATAATAGTTGATCCTTTAAAAAAAAGTAGTTGATGAATGGCCAAGACCCACAAATGTTACAGAGATTCGTATTTTTCTGGGCTTAGCAAGTTATTACTGATGGTTTGTTAAGAAATTTTCATGGTTATCTAGCCTGATAACCAAGTTAACATGGAAAGGGGTTAAATTTTTTTAGATAGAGGAATGTGATGTTTGTTTTTAGAAACTGAAGAAGAGATTGGTGAATGCTCCAGTTTTGGACTTACCTTCCCGAAATGGTGAGTTTATCATCTATAGTGATGCTTATTTGAAGGGAATTGGTTGTGGTTTGATGCAGAATGATCAGTTAATTGCCTATTTTTTGAGACAACTTAAACCTACTGAGCTAAATTATCCCACACATGATTTGGAATTGGTAGCTGTGGTTTTTTCTTTGAAAATTTGGAGGTATCATCTATATGGAACCAAATGCCAAATATATATTGAACATAAAAGTCTAAAGTATATATTCACTCAGAAGGAATTAAACATGAGGCAGAGAAGATGGCTAGAACTGATAAAGGATTATGATTGCACGATCAATTACCATCCTAGAAAAGCAAACAAAGTGGAGGATAACTTGAGTCCGAAATATCATGCATCATTAACCATGTTACATTTGGAACATGATACCTTTATTAATTATTTGATGAATTTTGGATTATAAGTTGTTGGTGTAGGGAATACATATGTTTTTTTTCAGGTTTCAGTGCAGTCTTTGTTGACAGACAGAATTAAGCGTGCACAGAAGGACGACTGCTACAGAAAAAGGTAGATTTGGTTAAAATGGGAAAGTTTCCAGAATTTAACCTTGATAAAGATTGTGTTTTAATATTTGGAAAAAGGTTGTGTGTGACCCGTGATTCTCAATTAAATAAATATTTGTTGTGTGAAGCTCATAGTTCTTCATTTTCTATTCATCCTGGCAGTACTAAGATGTACAGAGACATTCAAGAGTATTATTGGTGGGATGGAATGAAAAAAGATATTGCTGATTTTACCATGAAATGCTTAACATGTCAACAGGTTAAAGCAGAGTGGCAGTTACCAAAGGGGATGCTTCAGCCTTTTCCAGTGCTAGAGTGGAAATGGGAGAATGTATCCATGGACTTTGTGGTGGGACTACCAAAGACTTATCGAGGTAACAATGCGATTTGGAATATTGTTGATCGGCTAACAAAGTCTGCACATTTTCTTTCTATTCAAGATACAATGAATTTGGATCAGCTTTCTCAATTGTACCTCAAAGAGATTTTCAGGTTACATGGAGTTCCTCTTTCCATTGTATCTGACCGAGATCCCAGGTTCACTTCTAAAATTTGGAAGGGACTTCAGAAGTCATTGGGCACAAAGTTAAATTTCAGTACAACTTTTCACCCTCAATCAGATGGGCAGTCAGAATGAACGATTCAAACTTTGGAGGATATGCTTCGAGCTTGTTCAATGGAATATCAGGGAAGTTGGGATCAACATCTTTCTTTAGTTGAGTTTTCTTATAATAATAGTTTTCATTCTAGTATTCAGATGACACCTTTTGAGGCCTTGTATGGGAAGCAGTGTTGGACTCCAGCGTTTTGGGATGAAGTAAGTGAAAGATAGTTGATGGGTCCAGAATTAGTTGAGGAAGTGGCTGAGAAAGTGAGGATGATCCAGAAGCACATGAGGATAGCTCAGAGCAGGCAGAAAAGTTATGCAGATAACAGAAGGAAAGACTTCTCTTTTGAGGTAGGTGACCATGTTTTCCTTAAAGTCTCTCCTTGGAAAAGTGTGATTCATTTTGGTAAGAAAGGGAAGATATGTCCACGATTCATTGGTCCTTTTGAAATATTGGAGAAAGTTGGAACAGTTGCATACCGCATAGCTTTGCCTCAGAGTTTGTTTCAGGTACACAATATTTTTCATGTTTCGATGTTGAGAAAGTATGTGCCAGATTCATCACATGTCTTGAGCCTAGAAGCAGTTCAGCTGGAAGAGAACCTTTCTTATGAAGAGAAACTAGTTCAGATTCTTGATTGAAGGGAACAGGTATTGTGGAATAAGGTAATCCACCAGGTAAACATTTTGTGGAGAAACCACATGGTTGAAGAAGCAACATGGGAGTCTAAAAATGCTACGAGGGAAAAATACCCTCAATTGTTTAATAAGTAAATAAAATTGTGAGGACGCAATTTCCAGAAGGTGGGGATAATGTAACACCGCAAGTTTTTCTAAAAATAAATAGAAATTCATAGAACTTTGTTTTTAGTAGATATTTTTAACTAGGCTTTAAAACATAACTTTTCCACTTCTATGTTTTTAATTTCAAGAAACTGCCATCTACAATTGTGTTCAGTATGTTATTTGGAGTCTATTGGAACCAACTTGTTTTTTTGGTGAATAGTAACATACCCTTATGAATAGTAATATGAATAGTAATATGACCCTAATGAATATTAAATTTTATTATTATTTTATTTTATTAAGTCTTTAAGATAATAACATCTAGGTTAATTTTTCATTGTGATATAGAAGTAGTTACAGAATTAGAATTGTTAATTTTTTTAATTAAGTATGATTTTATTTAAAAATTAAATTAATAATATTTAGAAAATTATTTTAAAAAAATGTACTTCATTTTTGAAATCTACACATCGATAAATGGTTAGGGTGAATTTTGGGAATTTTTCTGAAACAATTGATTTTTTGGTGAATAGTAAAAAAATACAGTTTTTAGTTTCGGTATGTTAATGACATCATTAATGATATAATAATTATTTCATAAATCTGGTTGACTTTTTTATAGTTAAATAATATGTGAGGTGTCCCAAGTGGCTTATACCATGGGAAAGTACCATGGGAAAGCCCATGGTTTTGCAAATACCACTCATAAGGTGTCCCTTGAAAATTATTAAAATAATCCCTCACTTTTCCTATAAATACCAACTCTTCCCTTCATTGAATTCATTAACAATTCTCCCTCAACTAATTTCTGGCCTCCTTAACTTCATATTAGTCCTCCCAATGTTTCCTCAATCCCCCAATGTCCCAACCTTCAAGTTCTAAGGGTTACTCTACAAGGTAAGAAAATTCTCAATTTCTTTCTTCTTCCATTCAAGTTCTCTTTTATGTGGTATAACTTTCAAGTTTCCATACCATGTTCTTATTTAATTATTATTCTTGATATATTCTGTATTATGATTCATTTATGGATGGGTGACCCTTGTTCCCTATCTTTTTAATATTTTCTAAAACCATGTTGTGTAGCCGTTAGGCTGCCGAATTTTTGTAAGAGATTTCTCACTTATTATTTTATTTTGAGTTCCTTCCGTATTCTTTCTTCATATATACTTACCCAAGAGGCATGAAATATAAATAAATAATGTATATTATGGATTATATCATGTTTATGGAAAATTCATCATCATTATTCTTCTCATCTCTCACTTATTTAAGGAATAAAATCATTGTCCGTGATGTGTCGAATTACCGACATCGTGGACGATGTGATTTCAATTTCCATTAATTCATTCAAGTCTGGTCATGAAACCATTTATATGGTTGAAACATGTTATAATATATTTTTTATGACTCTCCATTGGTTCTGTAATTATTTTTTACCCATGGTTCTAATTTATAAGACAAAACAAGGTTGTTATTATCAAAGAACCACTAAAATGATCTAAACAAACATCATTAATGTTTTAACTTATGAATCATCCTCATATTAAACATCAAAATGATAAATGGTATAATTTATGTTACTAGATATATGTAATTACTACTCCATTCTAATTCTGTAGTTTCATTTCCAAATGACAAGAACGTCCATCACGAATCAATCATAGAGATCATGTAAAGAACTCACCCAAAAACAGTGCAAGGAGAAAAATACTAACAATTAAAGGGGTGAAATGATGTTATTAAATGATAATACAAGATGTTATAAACATGAAAATATTTATGTAAAATTATAATAACAATATTTTAACCATTATACAGGAAGTTTAAACAATTTGGAAGTAATACAAACCCGAGGTAAGAGAATTCTTAACCCGATTTCCATTCTTTAGGTTAACCTTATACTTCATTATTTATGTGATATTTAAATTGTTTGTGTGATGTGTTTTGTTTATACTATGTTTTATTATGTATATTTACAGTATATATACAAAATCCATCCACTCTATTAAGTTTCTCTTCAATTTTATGATATTTATAAGGGGTTTGTCTTTAAAAATCCTCTTTTTAAATTCGGTTTTACGAAATTTCAAAGCAATGTTTTCATGGAGTTATTAATGTTGTATGATTATGTTTTGGTTCTTGGGAATTATTTATGATGAAGGGTGGGACCTATATCTCCCTCAAATTAATTGTGTATGAGTAAGTTGAAGGTTGGTCGTATGGTTACTCCAAGTGTAACTGCGATGGTTACACAAAGTAAGGTAGCCGTGAGGGTTACAAATTATAAGGTAGCCAAGAATGGTTACAAGATTATGTAAGTAATGCCCCAAGATACCTCTATGATTATATTTATGCTCTCATGTTTTTTGTGGATCATGTGTAATCTCATGTTACACGAATTAAGTATATATGGGTGACAAGAATGTCTTTTGAAAATGTTTTCATACGTTATGAGTATTCATGGAATAATGTGATCTTTCCTTCGTTTTCATCCCTTACTGAGCTTTTGTGCTCATCCCAAGTTTTTAAATTATTTTTCAAATGTTAATGGATGTGTAAGATAAGGAATGAATCCATGTTAAATGTTTAATAATTGTCAAGGAGTCTTGTTTTAAGTTTTAATGTTTTATATTTTTAAAAAAAATAGAAACTGTTTTTATGGTATCCACTCTGTAATAATGTGTAATGGTATGAATGTATTGTCCTAATTCTCTAAAGCTCTAAACTTGAAAATATCCTCAATGTAAAAGGAAGTGTTTTCTTGACTAAATTCAAGATTATGTATGTAATAAGTCCATATCTTTATACCCAGACCGCCTTTTTTGGAGTTGGTTAGGGTGATATATGTGTTTTCTTTTGATATAAATTGATAATATTTGAGTGGTGATCTTCTTCCTATGGTTGTTCAGTTTCTTGATGCATTTCCCTTTGAATTTTATGATTTTCCACTGATAAGGGAAATAGATTCTTCTATTTACGTGGTACCGAGTACCCAACCCATCTCTATTCCTTCTAAACATATGGAATCAAATAAACTAAAAGAGATAAAAACCCATCTGAATGATTTGTTTGATAAAGTCTTTATACTCCTGAGTGTTTCACCTTGGGTGGTGCCAGTTATTTTTTCAAATAAAGTTGATGGGACACTTTATCTTTTTTTTGATTACTAAAAACTCAATCAATTTACAGTAAACAACAACTATCCATTACCTCATATATATGATTTTTTTTGACCACATAAAAGGGGTGAATTGGTTCTTGAAGATTAATCTTCGATCTGGTTATCACTAATTGAGAATCAAAGAATCTATCATCTCAAAAACTGCCTTCAAGAGTATGTATATCCATTACAAGTACCTTGGTATGCCTTTTTTTATAATCAATTCACCTGTAGTTTTTATGGTGATGATTAATAAGGTATTCCATGAGTATCTAAATTCATTTATGGTGGCATTTTTCTATGAAATATTGGTTTAGTCTAAGTCTAAGGAGGACCATGGGAATCATCTGAGAGTAGTTCTAGAAATTTTAATAGATCATTAACTTTATTATATGATATCAAAATATAATTTATGTATTTAGGAAGTGATGTTCTTAGGACATTTTCTTTCAGAACATGGAATTTCAGTCGATCATAAAAAGAAGCAGGCTGTTATGATGTGGGAACAACTGCGCAATTTTTTTAAGATTCAAATATTGTTGGGATTAACAACATATTATTGCTAATTTTTTAATGATTTCTGAAAGTTGAATTCTCCAATAACCACTCTCACTTATAAATGAGTAAAGTTCTTATAGAATTTTAAATTTTATACTTATTTTTATGAGTTTAAATTTATTATGACTTCTGCACTAGTATTGACTATTCCAGAGGCTGGGTAGGGCTATGTGGCTTTTTGTGACACATCGGGTTCAGGTTTGGTATGTGTTCTCATATAGAGTGATCACATGGTGTTATGTGGTTCCCAAAAGATCACGATACACGATAAGAAATATCCTACAAATGATCTTGAACTCAAAGCTATGATGTAAGCTCTTAATAGTTGGAGGCATTAACTTTTCAGAGAAAGGTTTTGAATTTATTAAAATCACAAGAGTATAAGTTATATCTTCTTGTAAAAATATTTTAATCTTTAATAGAGGCATTTGGTGGAGTACCTATAATATTTTTATTTGTACATTGCCTATGCCAATATAAAGGGAAATTCCATTACTGATTCCTTAAGTAGTATGTTTCTGACTCAGGTCCTGAAAGAATCATCAAAATAGTGAAATTTTATGTATCTATTTACTTTCATACAGTTAGGAATTCCGGAGGATGAGATTGAGGTTGTGTTGAAAAGTTTCTGGTTAACCTCCTCTCTTCTTGAGATGATTCTTCAGGAGGAGTATCTTGATTATAAATTACATGGCTTTAGGGACTCTATTTATAGTAGGGAGACCATTGGTGAGTGGTTGTTCTCTTATGAGGGTATCCTATGCCTTCATATAAGATTTATGATGAGTAATTTACCTAATTGTTAGTGGGTATTGCAACATATAACCAAAAATATGTTTTATGATATAAAACATCGATCCCAGTGTCTAGTAATGAGATGGGAAATCACTAACTTTGTTTCTTATTATTATATTTACTAATAGGTCAAGGATGAGTACCAAAAGCCTTTAAATTTTCTTCATCCCCTTCCAGTATCTAATTGTAAGTGAGATGTTATTTCTATGGATTTTGTGGTTGGGTTTCCTTATACCCCTCAAGATAATATTACAATATTGGTAGGGGTCAATCAACTCACTTTATACCCATCCATGATAGAACCAAAGTTATGGACTTGGGAAGATTCTATGTGCAAGAGATTATTATATTTCATGGAGTTCCATATGTTATAGTTCTTGAGGGGGACCCATTGTTCACTTATCATTTTTGGAGAGGCCTCTAGGAGGAAATGGGAAATCATGTCAGTTTGAGCATGATGTATCATCCATAGATGGATGTTTAGATAGAATGATCTATAAAGATCTTGAAAGAAATGCATCGTACTTAAGTTATCGACTTTTATGGAGTATGGGATAGTCATTTGGGATTGGTTTAGTTTTCCTATAACAATAGTTACCAATCATCTATTTGTATGGAACCCTTTGGGGCCTTGTATGGTCGATCGTATAAATCTCTATTATGTTGGTAAAAGGTTGGTGGAGCATCCTTGGTTAGGCCTAGTTTTTTTCAAGAGACAATGGAAAATATTCATTTGATTAATTATATAATGGAGATGGAATAGATATATTATAAATCCTATAATAATTTTTATAGAACCCCTTTGAAGTTTTTGGTTGGTAACTAGGTGTTTTTGAGAGTTTCACCTTGGTCTGGCCACCAAAAACTTGTAAAATAGAAAAATATTGCACTAAGATATGTGTGACTATTTGATATTGTTGAGAATATTTCCAAGGGGGATTTCTATATGGATTTTCCACCTTAGTTTACATTGATTCATTATGTGTTTCACATATTATACCTTTGAAATCATATCTTTGAACCATATCATGTTTTGAGATAGAATGACCTTGACATTGAACCTGACTTATCTGTGATTAAGAATCCAGTTTAGAAATTTGATTGTGAGACAAAGTTTCTTCATTGTAATTTCATAACTTTGGTTCAAGTTCTATGGAATCATAGTTCTGATTCACATGAGATGTGAGAGTGTGAGAAACTAATGAGAGATAAATGACCTCATCTCTTTGACATGGAGTCTTCTTTATAGGATTTATGGAGGTAGAAAGCATTTATGGAGGGGAGATTATAACACATCATTTCCATATTTTAGGTATCTTTTATCCCTCATATTTAATCAACTTTTTGGGTGTTATTCCATGTTTCTTTTTAGGGTTTTTGTAAAAACTTTTGGGTTTTATAGGGGATTAACCATGGATGAGTGGTGATTTAGTGTGGAGAGAATGGTAGGGAATGGATGATATGGATGTGGTGTAGGGAATTTTGATGCCTATATCAGTTCAATAATGGCTACAGTTTAGGGTGTTAGCTACAACATGGAGCCCTAGGATAGAGGATTTTGACGCCACTTCTATTTTGGGCACAACTGTGGCAAGGACAGATGGTTGTGGCATGGAGAGTTTTGGAGCCCCTACTATATTGGGCATTGCTACAGTGTGAATGAGAATTGTGTGTAGGAGGAGATTGGGGTGACTCTTCTATTTTGAGGGTAGCTATGATGTGGTGGATGGGATGTTTCGTAGCCTTACCTCAGGTAAATAGGATATGAGGGAGTTCTGCATCATGAATCAAGGAGCTAGTTGAACCAGGGGAAACTATGGCGTAGTCTCATTCACTGCACCATGGTATAACCATTTTTATCACTTTTGTACCATGGTAATGGGAGGATGTGGTGTGGTATTTTATTTTCTAGACTTAAAAATCACAAGACCATGTGTTATTATTCCAACTTCCTCTCTTTTAACTCTATTTGACCCCTATGGAATTTGGAGGTGCTCAAAAGAGGATTTTGGATCCTTTAACTCATTTCCTCTTAGATTGAAGTGCTAGTGGATGTGATTGATCTCTCTCAAGTAAGTGCATATTTATTTTAATTAAAATCCATATATTTTCTCTTCTCTCCATTTTCTATGAGTGGTGAATCCTAATGTTTTTAATGTATTTGATCCTTATTTTGATGGATTATTATTCAAGGGATTCCTCTTTGATTGTCCTTGCCTCTGATTCTATGTTGCAAGTTCCCATTTCAGGTGATTGATTATTTTATTGATCTTATGATTAAAGTTAGGTGGTCCTATAATGATTTTCATACAATTGAAACATTGATTTCTTACTTGAAATTAAATGTATTTTTAATTGTTTTCTAAACCTTGAATTGTAATGATTTTGATGATAGATTTCAAAGGCATGAAATTTTAGAATTAAAACACAATTTCAATGTCTTTGGAAATTTGATTTCTAAAGTCATGATTTATATAGGTTCTGGGTGTAGTGGAAGTGTGCAATGGGTCATTCCCAACTTTTCTTTTTGTCATGATCGATGATACATATGAGATTTAAACAATGATAAACATTGTGATCTATGGAATTGAATCAAATAATATAGATAAGGGATAGAACACCAGAACCTTAGATAAGATCATCACATGTTATTTATAATCAATTTAATTTAATTAAAGAATTACCTTGTTAGAATTCATTCTTCGTTGATGTATCTGACAACAGATCTATGTTGTACCATCATTGCATTGTAGGAATCAAGAGAAGATTACCTTTAGTGGTGATCCACACGTGTTCTAAAAATCTTTTAACATCACCATAAGAATCTTTGGGTGCTAGCACAGAAGATCCTATCACTTGCGTTGTCCGCCTTTGATCATCACGAGAACTGCTAACAAAGATTTATCCTCGATCTCTCTTTACATGAGAGTGGGAGGTGGAGGAAGATAGCTCTTTTATCTTGATAGTATTCTTGTATAAGGGATATCTCTTCGTCTTGAGAGGATTATCAAAATCCATTGTGCACTACCAAAAAAAAATCTCTCTTAGAAAATAATATAATCTGGTTTATATACCTCTAGGGTTAAAATAAAATAACTACACAAGAGGCCTTTATTATTTATTTAATCCCTACATAACCCCATGTCAAATAATAATAATAATAATAATAATAATAATAATAATAATAAAAATAAAAATAATATTTCTGTACATGTGATTTACTTAATAATTAAATAAAATATTATTTAATTAAATAATATTCAATATTTATTATTTCTCACCAGACCATTAAACTTAGTCTGTCATTCCTCCACAATATTTATCGATCATTGAATAATGATTTGAGATGGTAGGTGAGTATGATATACTCTATAATACCAAATGTATGATCGAATTTATAACCATGAGATGCTCAAATACAAGAGGGGGGGGGGGTGAATTGTATACTTTAAAAATCCCTAAGGAAATTTTGCATAACAAAAATTCACAACACCTCTAAATTCTAATAACTTGCTTGATTCTGGAAAAGTGATTCCGGAAATGAAACTTAACAAAAGTTTACACCAACTAAGATTCTACCTTAAAGTGTATAGAATCCTATAAAATAAGAGTACAAGTATAAGGAATTATATAAAAGTTATACTTTACTTTACAACTAAAATACACAGCGGAAAACAAAGTAGTAACACTACAAGTAACAAGTAGAAACTCTTTTAACCCAAAGAGGAGGGTATCCAACAACTCTGGATAAGAGGTCCCTTGATTTATACTTTCAAGAAAGTTTTTCTTACCCAAACCCAGGTAAGACCTCAATCCAAAGATCGGTATCTGTCTTGCTATCCCTGCAAGCCCTCAATTTGTAAGGAAATCGGCACATCTGACTTCACAACCCGAAGTATCTGATTTTAAGGAAATCGAACCTCTACACTAAGAAAATATGCATGAATTCTGAGAGTTTGTAAGATCCTCTCTCTCTAGATATCACTTCAACAACATGTAAGCACCATTGTCAAAGTTCATCTCAAAAGTCATGAGCTCTTTCAAATGAGCTCCTATTTATAGGAACAACTTCAACGGTCAACTCCCTCCTCCAACGATCATATCTTTCCTTGAATTTCGAAGGGACCTATACACGTGTCACTCAAACAACGGTTAGTGAGTAACTGAAAGCACAACATCATTTTATAATTAAAAAATTGTAGGCATAACTAAATTCTGATATTCAGAATGTTAGTAAATGAAATTTCGGAGTCTAACCAAAAATTGAATTCAGAGTCTACAATACAAGAATATTTGGATTCTATTTTGTAGAAATTCAGAACCTGAATTCTATAGAATTCCGGATTCTAAATTTCAAGGAAATTCGGAATCTGGATTGACAAGAATTTGGAACCTGAACTTACAAGTTTCGGAGTCTAAGTTCATGAGAATTCGGAGTCATAACTCATAAGAATTCAGAGTCTATATTCAGAGAACTAGGAGTCATAATTCAGAGAAGTTCATAACCAGAATTCGTTATCAGAATTCATAGTCAAACTTTACAAAAGTTCGTAATCAGAATTCAGAGTCGAACTTCATGAGAGTTTGTATCCAGAATTCGGAGTTGAACTTCATGAGAGTTAGTAATAGTAATTCAGAGTATAACTTCATAAAAGTTTGTAACAGGAATTTGGATCCTAAAACAGAATGCTTCATATATAATTATTATACAATTCCGAGGTTTTAGACATGACACTGAATTTTATACTTAGACAGGATAAAGAATGAATTAAAACATGGTAAGGATAAATTTCCTTGGGAAATGAAGTTTTTCCTTATAGAAGAAAACACAAGGTAAAACTAGATTTTCCTTGAATTATGGTGTTTGTGATTTTCAAAACAAGAAAGAATGATAAAGTCATAAGGATACCTTATTGACTTAACAATCTCTCCCAAGTATGAAGGAATGGAAAAGTCATAAGGAAAACCTTATTGACTCAAAAATCTCCCCCTTTTTAGAAAGCACAAACATCCTTACGAAAAATAATATAAGGACTTAGCAAAACTTTTCTTGACTTAGAAAAATAAAACTTATCTCCATTTTCACATTGAAAAATATGAATACGACTAACTCCCCCTTAGGCTCTGGAACACTAAGGATCGTATTCTAAATTTCCGGAATGGGATTTTCATTATCTTCGGTATGGAAATCTTCGTAATGAGAACTCCCCCTTAGATAAACTCCCCCTTTATTAGAGATATATCTTCTTATACTTAGGATTATTTTTCCTTCTCCCCCTTTGTGATTTTCAAAAAGAGTTTGAGGGAATGTAAAAAAAATATGGTACCTGAAATATTAGTGTAGACATCCAAACAAACCAAGTAACCATAATTCCATTACGATTGGAAGAATTAGTACAAGGAAAAAATACAACAAAAGATCGGATTTGGGTCTATTTTGTTTCTTTTTTCCTTGGGAATCAGCTTCTTCACGATTGCCTTCATATTTTTCAGCTCTTTGTGATCCTATTATGATTGCTTTTCTAGGGTTGTGATTCTATCCTCTTGAGCCTTCAGGACCTCTGCCTGAGCCTTCATCAAGTCATCTTGCTTCACAAGATTTTCTTCCATATTGATCCGGAGATCCCTCTCTGTTTTCCAACTTTGGACAATATAACTCAACTTCCCATTCAGATCTTTGACATCCTTAATATGGGAATTTTGTTCAAGATTTAGCTTTTCCTGAAAGCTGTTTGTAAGATTCTTGATTTTTGTGTCTTCGGTATCAAAAGCTTCCTTAACATATTATTAAATTGATCAAGCTCTTCCAAATCTACAGTGATTTTCTTCGACCAGCTGGTCATCTTCTTACAATATTTTCTGTGGGCTTCATATTTGATAAGGAAATTATTGTGATCAGCCTCAATCTTTACGCACCTATCCATGACCATGGATACAAAATCTGACTTCTGATTCATGCTAGGCTGGAGCATCTGGCATCTAGAATCAATTACTGGAAAGATCAGAATGGTATCCACCAGCTTCTTCAGGGACTGAACAACAAAATCATGTCTTAAGGCTGATGACTCAGACATTTTTCTTGGAGATAGTTATTCCTCTAGCTATATCAGCTTCCTCTTAGAGGATCCTCCAGCTTTCTTCTTTCTCAAAATATCTTTGGTTGGAGTATCAACAACCACTTGTTTACCCTTACTGATTTTTGGAATAACTTCTTCATTAGGAGATTCATGCTCACTCCCAGACAACTGTACACTTTTATCTTCATTAACGTTTTATTTCTCAAATCCAGACTCAATGTCTTCTGGATGAATAAAGTGATGATTAAAACTCTATTATTCAGACAACTTGTTTACTTCCTCTTCTTCACCCTTCTCATCAGCTCTCGGAGTAGCAAGTTTTGAAGATCCAGCTTGAGAAATCCAGATTGACAATTTCTCGGAATAAATTTCCTTTTCATGAAATTCTTTAACTTACTTAATCACATCATTAGATCCACCACTAGTCTCATCTTGTTAAACTTCTTCTGCAACATCCTTCTCATCCACAATCTTATCTTATGGTTTTTACTGAGTCATAAACCTCTTACACGGAGTCTCAGGTAATGGTTCAACTAAAAAGGTTTTTGGTACAAGAATTTGTTCGGATCCTACTTCAGTATCCTTTAAAAGAGATTGCACAATCTCTGACTCTAGCATCTTGTTCTTGAGCTTCTTTTCTTTGGATTTATTCTCAAGTTCTTTAGCAGCTTTTTCTTTCAGAACTTTGGCTTCTTCAGGGTCCAAGACAAACTGTGGCTCCCCTTCTTTACTTTTTTTCTTATTCTCTCTCCATTTGGAAACAACTTCATCTGGGTAGGCTTTTTTGCTTCTTGGGTTTAGGAGGTGCGGATTTAACTTCTTTGTCCTTAGGGGTTTCATCTTCAGATACTACTTCTTTCAACTTTCTTTTCTTCCCAGCCTTCTTTGAAGGTTCATCTTCTTCTGTAGTTTTCAGAATGGATTCTGCCTCATCCTCAGGTAGATCATAAAATTATCCTATCTTCTTGGAGAAACCAACCTTTATTCTCTTGGGGGTGTCATCAATGATCAATATTACTTTGCAATTCCTTGGCTTGGAACTGTAAGGGATCTTGAAATATTCAAGACACCAAACAACGAGCTTGGAGAGAAGGAAATGATACATAATAATCTAAGCTCTCAGATTCCCATTCTTGATGTTCTAAATTGTAATGAGAATATTCCTCATGAGATTGATTTTCCTTAGATTTACCAAAAAATCTAAGATGTACATATCACTTTTCTTCAGGGTGTCCTTGTCACCCTTTCTCAGTACGATAAAACCTTGAACCCATAACTGTAGGATCCGATTGTTGGTAGATAGATGGGCAATCTTTGCTGTCTTTACATTAGTAAGTCCAAGGCATTCCATATCCTTCACCTTGAAGAAACTTCCTTGAACATCCGACAGCTTTTGGGAGAAAAATTAGGCTTCTCCTTCATATGACAGCCCCACCAAGCTAGCAGCCTTGGTGTAAGAGAGTTTATATGTCTTTACATAACTCTTGAAGGAAAATTTTTCTCTACCTTCTTCCTTAAAGAAACAAGCTAACTCATAAAAATATATGAGGAGATCCAGATAAACAAGATCTTGAGCCCCTAGATTCGAAATGGATACACTCTTTCATCCATTAATCTTGATATTCTTTGAATTAATAGAATCAAATTTCTTGAAGAAGTTTGGATGCACCAACCTCTCCCTATATATCTGCCACTCTGCAATCGGCTTGACAGTAGACATATCTTGAGAAGGAGATTCTGCAGACATTCAGACTTGAGCACTTATGAAGAATTCAGAACGGCCTTTTTTAGAGGGACAGAGCTTCGATACACACAAGATTTGAAAACCAATGTGGGATAACCATCAGGGGTCCCCTTTATATAGGCATTGAAGTGACGGTTCATCTTCCCATTTCAATACAATGGTTGAGAATTCTTCTGATATGATCTGACGGTTAAAATAAAATCCGCAAGGAAAATTTGGTAGGATCCGATCTTTTGAGGGTTTTAAATAAAAAACAGTCAGATTTAAAGAAACTAGAATTCGAGGAATTTTAAAAGCAATAGAAACTCACATCAAGTAAAAGGTAATTACGAAAAAACTCAAGAAAGAATCATACCTTTCGGATTTCTAGGAATATTATTCGTACTGAGGAATATTCTTCTTGAAGAACTTTGGATTCCAAAAAAAAATTGAATACAAAAAAGAAACTTTACTACGAAAATTTTCAAATCTGAAAATTTCCATTATGAAAATTTCACGTCCAAAGATTTTCATTACGAAAATTTCAGTTCCGATGATTTTCATTACGAAAACTTCAGGTCCGAGAATTTTCATTCTGGAAGATTTTTTTTGAAAAACTATAATACAAAAAACTTGAATTTTTTTTTATAAAAAATATGAGAAACTTCATTACGAAAAATATGAAAGACTTCATTATGAAAAATATGAAATAATTCATTACGAAAAAATAATTTTAAAAATTCATTGATTTTTTTTTGAAAACTTCATAAACAGATGTACCCCCCCTATGAAAAGGAGTTTATTATTGGAAGAATATTGGTTCAACAGAAAGTTAATGAGGAATATTACCTTATGGTTATCATTCCTAAATTTTGTTTAATGTATTTAAATCTATCGGAGGGTAAATATTTTGTGAAAATATCAGCAAGTTGATCTTACGTTCTGATAAATTGAAGAATGATATCTCCTTTTTGTGTGTGATCCATAAGAAAGTGATGCCTAATATCTATTTTCTTTGCACGAGAGTGATGTGTAGAATTTTTACTAAGGGAAATAGAGCTTGTATTATCACACAAAATTTGTGTTTTGGTAAAACTCATACCATAGTTTGTGAGTGTGTGTTGCATCCACAACACTTGAGCACAACAACTTCCAGCTGCTACATATTCAGCTTCAGCAGTGGAGAGTGCTACTAAGCATTGCTTCTTGCATGACCAAGAAAATAATGAATCTCCTAAGAAATGACAGGTTCCATATGTACTCTTTCTATCCATTCTATATCCACTAAAGTTATCATCCAAAAATATTTTCAAAAAAAAATCATTTACAGAAGTATAAAATATTCCTAAATCCATGGTTCCCTTTAAGTAGAAAAAAATTATTTTCACTGCCTTTAAATGAGATTCCTTAGGATTGGATTGATATTTTGCACATAGGCATACTGAAAACATTAAGTCTGGATGACTAGCTATTAAGTAATGTAGACTTCCTATCATACCTCTAAAAGATGTTTGATCTACTGGTTTCCCAGCTTCATCAAGATCAAGTGTGTTTGAGGTACCAATGTGAGTACTTATACTTTTAGTGTTTTCATATCCATACTTTTTAAGAAGATATTTAATATACTTATGTTGGGATATATAGATTCCTTCTGGTTTTTGAGAAATTTGAAAACAAAGGAAAAATGTTAAATCACCCATCATACTCATTTCAAACTCAAATTTCATTAGATCTGCAAAGGAATTAGTTAAAGATTGCTGAGTTGAACCAAATATAATGTCATCAACATACATTTGAATAATCAAAACCTTTTTCTTATCTTTCTTTATAAAAAGGGTTGAATCTTCATTTCCCTTAACATAGTTATTTTAAAGCAAAAATCCTGTAAGTCTTTCATACCAAGCCTGAGGGGCTTGTTTAAGGCCATAAAAAGCTTTGGTAAGTTTAAAAACATGATCAGGATGTTTTGTATCTTCAAAACCAGGAGGTTGTTCAACAAAAACTTCCTCTTGAACATAAACATTAAGGAAAGCACATTTCACATCCATTTGATAAAGTTTGAAATTGAAGAATGCTGCAAAGGCAAGTAAAATACGAATAGATTCAAGTCTAGCTACTGGAGCATAAGTTTCTTCATAGTCTATTCCTTCTTGTTGATTATAGCCTTTAACAACTAATGTAGCTTTATTTCTAACAATGATTCCATTTTCATAACACTTATTTCTAAAGACCCATTTTACTCCAATAACAGAAGTTTCCTTAGGTCTTTCAACCAAGGTCCAGAATTTATTCCTTTCGAATTCATTTAGTACATCTTGCATGGATTTTATCCAATCATCATCACCTAAAGCTTTATCAGTGCTTTTCGGTTCTAATTGGGAAAATAATACTAGATGTTATACTTCACTTCTTAAGGAACTTCTAGTCCTTACAGGTTGATTCACATCACCAATGATACTATCACTGGGATGATTCTTTAGAAACAACTGATTTGGGTTTTGTGAAACCCGTTCATCAACATAGGGTAGGAAATCTTCTGGGGTAAATGTTTCAGAAGTATCTTCTTGAAAATTTTCCTTATGAGAAGGATCTTCTATCATAGGTTGATAAACTATTTTTGAAAACACATATTAGGATGTAGGTTGTGGTTGTTTAAAAACAAAAGGATCAATTTCATCAAATTTAACATGTATTGTCTCTTCAATAGTACATGTGTTTTTATTGAAAACTCTATATGCCTTAGAAGTTGTGGAGTAGCCTAAGAAAATTCCTTCATCATATTTTAGTGCAAATTTATGTAGATTATCTTTAGTATTCAGAATGAATACCTTGCAACCAAAAACCTTAAAGTAGGAAAGTCTAAGTTTTCTACCATTCCATAACTCATAAGGAGTTTTATTAAGAAAATGTCTAATCAAAACTCGATTTATAGTATAACAAGCAGTACTTAAAACTTCAGTACCGAAATGTTTGGCTATAGAATACTCACTCAACATGGTTCTAGTTATCTCTTGAATAATTCTATTTCTTATTTCAAAAACACCATTCTGTTGAGGTGTTCTGGGTGCTGAGAAGTTATGAGTAATGCCTTTTCTACTACAAAAAGTTTCAAAATTAGAATTTTGAAATTCTCCTCCATGATCACTATGAATAGTTTTCAATGGAAGGCCTTTCTCATTTTTAACTTGGGCTCTAAAACTTTTGAAATAAGAAAAATCTTCAGACTTCTTTGCTAGAAAATAGACCCATGTAAATCTAGTGTAATCATAAACCAAGAAAAATACACAGTACTTGCCTCTAATACTTCCAGTTTGTGTTAAAACAAAAAGATCCATATGCACTAGCTGTAATGCATCAGTAGTTGAGATTTCACCGAATAATTTAAAACTTGATTTATGTTGCTTTCCATATTGACAAGGATCACAGACTTTTGAAGAATCAAACCTAAGCTCCGGTAGATCCTTATCTAGTCCTTTATTAGAAAGTTTGCATAAGCTCCTAAGGTTACAGTGTCCTAACCTTCTATGACATAACCAAAAATGATCCTCCATTGCACTAATGCAAGGTAGATCTTGGCTCCTGAGGTCTTCTAGGTTTAGTGTGTAAACATTCTATTGCCTATTGGCAGAAAGAATAAATTCTTCCTTGGAATTGTGTACTAGACACTTGTCATTCCTAAAATTCACAAGATAACCTTCATCACATAACTGACTTATGCTAATGAGGTTGTGCTTAATACCTTTAACAAATAAAACATTTGAAATCAAAGTTTTTCCAAGAAGAATGATATTACCTATACCAATAATTTCTTCCTGATCATTATCTCCAAAATTTACTTTTCCTCCTTTTTTCTTGATAATATTTTAAAAATATTTTCTGTTACAAGTCATATTCCTGGAACATCTACTATCCATGTACCACGTATTTCTGTTGGTACCTTCCCTATTTTTCTGAAAACAAAAGAGTTTGACTTTCAGAATCCAAACTTTCTTGGATCCAGAATTTTTAGACAACAAAATTTTGGGTACCCACATTTGTTTAGAAAAATAAGCTGTATGAAACCCAAGAGATTGAACTTTATTCAAATATAAATTTTTCTTCCAATGCCCACCACTTTAAAATTTAGTGAAAAAAGGGGCTCTAGAAGGAACAAAATAATTGTTTTTGAAAACCGGTTTTTGGTGAGTATAACCTACTCTAGTAGTGTTTCCTTGAGGTTTAATTTGAGAATACATCTTGTCAAAATTTTCCTTCCCTGAGGTAAAGTTTTCACGAATCTTCTTAAGAGAAAATATTATAGATTTCATTCTGATGACTAAATTTCTATCCTCAGGACTAATTTTCTTAGAGTTAGATTTTTCCTCAAAAACTTTTATCTCTAAAATAGCATTCTTAAGATCTTTAAAAAGTTCTTCCTTAACAAAATTTTCTTTCTCAAGGTATTTAGAAAGTTTTTCTAAAAACTCTTCTTTATCTCTAAGATCTCTAGAAAGATCTGAAATCTCTTTTATAATAATTTATTCCCTAGTATTTTCCTAGTCTAATTTATTAGAAATTTTACAATTTCTCACTTCAAGTAACTTAGAAAATCTAGAAACTTATTCATATGAAGGTATTTCTTCATTTTCTGAGGATGAAGTATCTTCATTAGAAGTACTATTTTTGGAATAATAGTTCTTATCAAGAGATAAATTTGTTAAAGCCTCTGAAGAGCGTACCTTGTCCATAAGACATGTATTGGGGAAAGAAGTAGTAGTAATTAATCCCATATTCTTCTGTGCTGATGAATCATATTCATAAGATTCTCTTTTTGAAGAGTGTCCACAGCTAACACTCTAAGTATCATTAGCTTTAAGGCTTTTCTTGTGCTTTGATCGATAGAATTTCTTCTTGTTCCTTTCTGAATTCCTTTACTTCTTTTACTTCTTTTTCAACAAAGGACAATCAGGTCTGATATGACCTATTATTCTATATTCATAACATGTAACTTATCCATCTTTCTTATCTCTATAGTCTTTCTTCTTGTACTTATTCTGATGGTTCTTTTGAGCTACAATCTTGTTCATTATCCGAGCAAGATTAGCTAATTCATTCTCATACTTTTCTGTGTCACTAGATTCTGACTGAATAATGACTTTCTTTTTCTTTTATCTAGTTACTCTTTCTGGGGTCTTGGATTTCATATTTTTAGAAGTGGTTGTGAAATTAACTCCTCCATTCCCATTTTTCTTCTTAACATTTTGAGAATCTATCTTCATTCAGGTTTCATGCTGAAGAAGAGTTCCAAACAACTCATCTAAGGAAATTTGAGTGACCTTCTTGTTCTCATCAATAGTTATCCTCTTGGACTCCCATTCATTTGACATGATATCTATGATCTTTTCTACAAGTTCCTCATCATCCAAACCTTTTTATCCCATAGATTTTAAGCTATTCACGATAGTTATAAACCTTTGCTGTACTTTGCTTATAGGTTCTCCATAAGGAAAGTTAAAGCTATGGTATTCAGCTCTCAAAATAGCTCTTCTTGTCTCTATGACTTTAGAAGTACAAAAATGCATAACTTAAAGTTTCTTCCAGATACTTTTTGAAGCTTCACATGATGATATTTGACTATAGATATTCTTAGTCATGGAACATAACAAAGTATTTCTGACTCTGAAGTTTGATTGATATTCTGATTTCTCCTGATTTGTAAAGGTTCTCAATTCCTTATCTAGAATCTTATAATCTCCAGTCAGCATTAGATTGTTATCAACTCCAGTATTGATAAAGAAAGTCTTCATACTATCTCTCTAGTACTCATAATCATTTCCATCGAAAACAGGAGGTCTGGTAGGATTTAGATTATCAATAGAACCAACATTTAAACTTGCCATCCTTAAGATAATCTTTGGCACACAAACTTGTTAGTAGAATGAGTTTGTAAATAAGAGAAAATATCCTAAGCAAGGAACTAGATATTTTATCTCTAAGAAAGAATGAATCCGAACTTTATGAGTCCAAAAATATGAATCCGAAAAAATTGTGAATCCGGAAATTCAATTCCAAAAGTTTCTTTCTGAATCTAATCGTGAGATTAATTTAGGGGTAACCAATCCTATAATACTAATTGTGAGATGGTATGTGAGTATGATATACTCTATAATACCAAATGTAGGATCAAATGTGTAACCATGAGATGCTCAAATAAAAGAGGGGGGGGGGGGGTAATTGTATACTTTAAAAATCCCTAAGGAAATTTTTCATAACAAAAATTCACAACACCTCTAAGTTCTAATAACTTGTTTGATTCTGGAAATGAAACTTAAAAAAAAGTTGACACCAACTAAGATTCTACCTTAAAGCATATAGAATCTTATAAAATCAAAGTACAAGTATAAGGAAGTATATGAAAGTTATACTTTACTTTACAACTAAAATACACAACGGAAAACAAAGTAGTAACACTACAAGTAACAAGTAGAAACTCTTTTAACCCAAAGAGGAGGGTATCCAACAACCCTAGATAAGAGGTCCCTTGATTTATACTTTCAAGAAATTCTATCTAACCCAAACCCAGGTAATCCCTAAATCTAAAGATCAGTATCTGTCTTGGTATCCCTGCAAGCCCTCGATTTGTAAGGAAATCGAAACCTCTGACTTCACAACCAAAGTCTCCAATTTTAAGGAAATCAAACCTCCGCACTAAGAAAATCTACATGAAGTAAAGTTTGGAAAAGTTGTTCAAAATTTCTGCACGAAGACTGAGAGTTTATAAGAGCCTCTATCTCTATAAATCACTTCAACAGCATGTCAGCACCGTTGTCAAAGTTCATCTCAAAAGTCGTGAGCTCTTTCAAATGAGCTCCTATTTATAGGCACAGATTCAACGGTCGGATCCCTCCTCCAATGATCATATTTTTCCTTGAATTTTGGAGGGACCTGTACACATGTCACTCAAAAAACGGTTAGTGAGTAACTGAAAGCATGACATCGTTTTATAACTAAAAAAGTGTAAGCATAACTAAATTCTGATATTCGGAATGTAAGTAAATGAAATTTCAGAGTCTAAACAAAAATTGAATTCAGAGTCTACAATACAAGGATATTTGGATTCTGTTTTTTAGGAATTCAGAACCTGAATTCTATAGAATTCTAGAGTCTAAATTTCAAGGAAATTTGGAATCTGGATTCACAAGAATTTGGAACCTGAACTTACAAGGTTCGGAGTTGGAGTTCATGAGAATTCGGAGTCAGAACTCATAAGAGTTCGGAGTCTATATTCAGAGAACTTAGAGTCAGAACTCAGAGAAGTTCATAACCAGAATTTGTAATCAGAATTCATAGTTGAACTTTACATAAGTTCGTAATCAGAATTAGGAGTCGAACTTCATGAGAGTTCGTATCCAGAATTCAGAGTTGAACTTCATGAGAGTTCGTTACAGGAATTTGGAGTAGATCTTCATAAAAGTTCATAACAAGAATTCAGATCCTAAAACAGAATGCTTCATATCTAAGTATTATATGATTCTGAGGTTTTAGACATGACACTGAATTTTATACTTAGACAGGATAAGGAATGAAGTAAAACATGGTAAGGATAAATTTCCTTGGGAAAGAAAATTTTTCCTTATAGAAGCAAACATAGGGTAAAATGAGATTTTCCTTGAAATAAGGTGTTTGTGATTTTCAAAACAAGAAGGAATGGTAAATTCATAAGGATACCTTATTAACTTGACAATCTCCCCCAAGTATGAAGGAATGGAAAATTCACAAGGAAAACCTTATTGAATCAACAAATGACTATTTATTTATTAAATCAACGTCAATACATTATTCAACAATAAATAAATAAATATTATATTCACTAGATAGAAAATAAATATTTATTAAATATTATGCACACATTATAATCTCTCGAATAACTGGTGACAGAATATATGTGATCAATTAAACATGAATAATTATTAAACCACATGCGGGAATAATATTTATTCATATTGCTAAATAATAAATAATAATAATATTATTTAATTGAGATTTTGGATACACTAAGTGTGTGACCATCTTGGCCTCTTTCTCAGTGGCATTAGGCAAAACAGCCTAAAGTCCAAGGTTAACGTCTAACAACATGCCACGACACCCATAGATAATGAAGTTAATGCCGCAATGACATAATACCTCATACAGACACTTACTGTGTAATATAATCCCTTTATCATGATATCTCTAATAAAGCAAGTTGTATGCCGGTTTTATCAACCTATGTTCTCAATGTCTCTTTCTTTGACTTTCCATAAAACAAAATTGCCTATAAAACACCATGGCTACAGATTTATTTAGCCTATATCATTTGCATCAAAGGGCCTGAGATATCAAATTCTATTAAAGAACAGAAGATATAAATCCTTTCTCACATTATTAATTAATAAAATATTACTCATGATGTTCCAAACATATCCTACCTTACTGAGAACATCCATCATCATAGTTTTTTTCAATACATCAAAGTACGCAACCCATAAGGCTCATTAATAACAATCATAAAGTCTAAGGACCAATACACACATCCGTAGATAGGAAAATCGAATGACACATATAAATGTGGATTTCCTATTAGCATGTATTGTTATCATAATATCCTACATTGGATATTACCAAGGGATAAGGGTGTAATTCTAGCCTAGTAGCTCGAACCCTGATTGGCCCAACCCAAAATCCCGAGCAGCCCCACCCAGTGAAGCCTGAGTCGGGCCGGGCTGAGCTCGGGTTGATGGTTTGTCGGGTCAGACATCGACCTACAAAATTAGGCCCACAAGCCATCCCATAAGAGCCCGACCCCCAAGCCTGTATAAATCTTGGCCTATAAAAGCCTAACGACTCTATAAAAAAATAGGGAAACTACTAGTAGGGAGACTCGAACCCCTACCACAAGTCTCCAAGGCTGCGCCTGATTAAAAATCACCAGACTATATATATATATATATAAACAAAGCTATTAATAATATATATATATATAAATGATTTAATAATATATATATATATATATAATAACTCATTATATATTAACAAAAAAAATAACACACTCACCTAATGATGTTTTCGCACGTCCCCCCATCCTTATTAATTTTTTAAGCATGTTGCAACTTGTATATATTATATAAATTATATATAATATATATACATATATAAATCTATTTATATTTTTTTAACACATGCGGTGCACCCCCCAACTCCTAGTTATTTTTGTACAACTTTCACATATTATATATACATTCACATATAAAAATCTATTTATAAAAAAAACTAACACACCCACCCACTGATACACACCCCTCGTTATTTTTCTTCTTACAACTTATATATATATATATAAAGAAAGTAATTAATATTATATACATACATATATATATCAATGATTTAACATAATATATATATATATATATAATAACTCATTATATATTAAAAAAAATTACACAATCACCCAATGATATTCGCACACCCCCCAACTTCATTATTTTTTTTAAGTATGCTGAAACTTGCATATATTACATATATTATATACACCATATATACATTTATAAAGTTATCTAGAAAAAAAATTATCCCACCCACTACTGCGCATACCTAACCCCTAGTTAATTTTTTTACAACTTTCACATATTATTTATATATATATATATATATATATATATATATATATCTATTTAAAAAAAATTAACACACCCACCCACTGATGCACACCTCACATTAATTTTATTTTTACAACTTATATATATAAACAAATCTATTAATAATATATATATATATCAATGATTTAACATTATATATATATATATATAATAACTCATTACATATTAAGAAAAAAATAACACACTCACTTAGTGATATTCGCACCCCCAACCTCATTAATTTTTTTAAGTGTGTTGTAACTTAAATATATTATATATACTATATATACATATATAAATCTATTTAGAAAAAAAATTAATCCACTCACTGCTGCATACCCTCCAACCCCTAGTTATTTTTTTACAACTTGCACATATTATATATATATATATATATATTCACATATATAAATCTATTTAGAAAAAAAATTAACACACCCACTCACAAAATGCACACCCCTCATTAATTTTATTTTTACAACTTGCACATATTATTATGAATGTTATTTATTACGATGATTGATATTTATTTAGACTTAACAGTCACTATAGATTTTGTTTTTTTAATCAAACATTTTAAAATAAATTATTTCAAATTTAATTATTTTTTGAATTGGTATGTATTATATTTTTTTAAATTAATTAAAATATTATAATTATAATAGACATGTGACATTGTTGTTGGAGGTTCTTTTGAAACACATGATGTGATCAATTTAAAACATGTCAAATAATCAAGAATTAAAAGAAAGCAGTTTCAACTATAAAATGGAAATGAAAAAATAAAAATAAAATAAACATATTTATTAAAAATGTTAAAGCTTTAAAAAATAAATTTTAAAAAATAAATTTAAAATAAATATGTTTTAAAAAAATATGTTTAAAAAATCATTTTAAAAAATCATATAATTTTTTTAAAAAAGATTTTAAAAAGTTTTAAAAACATTTTAAAATAAATGTTTTAAAATAAATGTTTTAAAAGAAACATTTTAGAATACATTTTTTTTAAAATGTTTTAAAAAATGCTTAAAAAACATTTTTAAATTAACGTTTTAAAAGAAACATTTTTAAAACAAGTTTTAAAAAAAGTTTTAAAAAAATGTTTAAAAAAATGTTTTAAAACAAACATTTCAAAATATTTTTTAAAACAAACGTTTTATAAAAATTCTAAAAGAAACTTTAAAAAAGGTTAAAAAAACATAAAAAATGTTTTAACTTGTTTTATATTTTATTTTAAAAATAAAAAATCCCACAAGGGCCAGCCTGAAAAGCCCAGACCTGCCCGATGGTCTGGGCCGGCCCGAGGTTGTGCTCGGGCTACCTCATGGGGTATTTTGGGCTGGCCCAACCTGACCCGAATAGTGGTTCATGGCCCAGTTCTTTTGAGGGAAGGCCCGACCCAGCCCGACCCGTTCCAAACTAGGTCATGCCGGTCCGAGCCGAAATTACACCATTACCAAGGGCGTACACTATGAGAAGGCTCCTCAAATTCCTATGAGTCTCCACACCTGATAGCATGTATCATTTGTGTCCCTCAAATGATATCATCTTGCTATGGAACATATATTTAAGAATATAGTCGTAGCACTTCTAAGTTCTCATCATAGTGTGAAACTACTATGAACTTTTAGTGGGACATTAAATCTTAGGAAACTATCACATACTATGTTACAAAAAAGAACAATCATGATGTGATAAAAAGTTTATTAATATTCAAAAATATGAATATAATTTATCATAAAGTACATAGAAGTTGGTTCTAGAGAACCAACTGCAATAGACCCTCACTTACACTAAATCCAACTACTAACAAACTTCAGTCTGCTAGCTCTCACATGACACTCATGCTTTTAATAGGACAAGCCTTTAGTCAAGGGGTTAACCACATTCTCTTTCGTTTGTACTCTTGTTACTACAAATTCACCCCTTTGATAAAAATACCTCAAGAGGTGATACTTCTAGAGTTTATTCTTTGTTCGTTGGTGTGACCTTATCTTTTTTGAAAGAGCCACTGTTGTATTATTTTCACAATACAATGTGATGGGGTCTTTACATATAGGTACCAAATCAAGCTCCTAGAAGTTTTTTTGTATCCAAATAGCTTCCTTGGCTGCATCAGAAGCCTCTATAAACTCAAACTCCACTATAGAATTAACGACAAATGGATTCTTTGAACTCTTCCATCTCACAGCTCCTCCATTGAGATAGAAAACATATCTGGACTGTGAATTCAGATCATTCATATCTGTCTAAAAACTAGAATCAGTATAACCCTTGATGACTAACTCCTCGTCTCCTCCATACACTAGGAATATATTCTTAGTTCTTCTCAGATACTTAAGGATAAACTTAACAACATACCAATGTTGTTCTCCTATATATTCTTGATATCTTTCTACCATTATCAATGCATATAAAACATCAAGTCCATTACATAACATGGTATACATTATTGATCCTATCACTAAACCATATGGGATCTTACTCATTCTCTATTTATCCTATTGTGTCTGAGGGAACATTTTCTTATAAAGATGTAAACAATGTGACAATGGAATAAATCCCATCTTGGATTTTTCTATACTAAATATATTTAATATCTGGTCAACATATGTTCTTTGAATTAGTTTAATAATCCTCTTGGTTCTATCAAGAATGATCTTGATCCCTAGAATATAGGCTACTTCACCTAATTCCTTTATGGAGAAACACTTGTTTAACAAGTCCTTAACATACTATAAGACTGGTAAGTCATTTCCAATAAGTAACATGTCATCAACATATACTACTAGGATAATGACTTAATTTACACTAAACCTCTTGTAAACATATGGAAAACATCCATTATTAATGAAACCAAATTATTTTATAGCTTCATTGAATCAAATGTTCCATGACTTTTATGATTTCTTCAATCCATAAATGGATCTCTAAAACTTTAAAATCCTTTTTTCCATCACCTAGAGTCAAAAACCCTTCTGGTTGTGTCATATAGACATCTTCCTGAAGGTTCCCATTAAGAAATGCAGTTTTGAATCCATCTTACAAATCTCATAGTCAAGGTAAGCTGCTATAGTAAGTAGAATTCTGATGGATTTAAACATGAAAACTGGTGAAAAGGTTTCATTATAGTCAATTACTTGATTTTATTTAAAAAATTTAGACATTAGCCTTTCTTTATAGGTATTTAGTTTACCTTCCACATCCAATTTTATCTTGAATACCCATTTTCACCCAACGAGGTTTACATCAACTGGTGCATCGACTAGAATCCAAATTTTTTTATGATACATGGAATCCATTTTAGAATTCATGGATTATTACCATCTTTCATCTTCTGAGCTATCTACTTACTCTTTATAAGAGAGAGGTTCATTATTTTCAATCGATAATTAGTCACCATCTTCAGTGACTAGAAAACCATACCTATATGGTTCTCTTACCTATCTTGTTCTTATACACAATACTTTTATTTTAAGAACTACCTCTTCCATTGGGACCTGTGGAACCCGTTCCTATACTGACTCCTGTGTATCTTGAGCATCAACTTCATCAAAGTCAATCTTACTCCCAATATCTTTTTCGAGGACGTGGTCCCTCTCAAGAAAGATGACTTGTCTAGTGACAATCACTTTCTTGACTGAGGGGTTATATAGGTAGTATCCCTTTGTTTCTTTGGGATACCCTATAAAGATACAATTTTTTCCCTAGGGTGCTAGTTTGTTTCCTAATAAGGCCTTAATAAATGACTCTGAACCCCATACATGTGTATGAAACATAACAAGTTTATTTCCACTCCATAACTTGAAGGTAATTCCATTTTCTTCTTTATTTAGTACTCAGTTTTATGTGTATTCCGTAGTTTGTAATGCATATCCTCAAAAGGATAATGAATGATCTTCATGAATCATTATCGAACTTACCATTTCTAAAAAGGTATGATTCCTCCTTTCACTAAAACCATTCCACTATGGTGTATAAGGTGGAGTGAGTTGATATATAATCCCAAAATCTCGTAAGAAGTCAAAAGATCTTGTTTAAAATATTCACCACCTTGATCTGATTGAAGCTTCTTTATCTTCTTACCAAGTTTATTATATACTTCATTCTTGAATTCCTTTAATTTATCAAAGGCCTCAAACTTATACCTCATTAACTATACATAACCATATCTACTCAAGTCATCAGTAAGAGTTATGAAGTAATAATATCCACCTCTAGATTCTACTAGAATTGGTCCACACACATAAATGTGTACACATTCTAGAATCTCTATGGCCCTTTCACCCTATCCACCAAATGGTGGTTTGATAATTTTTCCTTATAAAAAAGCATGACATATTTCAAGTGGTTTTATCTCAATAGAGTCTAAGTAACCATCTTGATAGAACTTTGTCAATCACTTCTCATTTACATGACCAAGATGGTGATTCCATAGCTGGGTGTTATATTAGCCATGTGTACATGATTAATTATAAATTGCCAATACTTGATTTTCATAATTTAATATATAAAGACCATTATTTAAATGTGTCATTCCATAACATAAATTTTCTTTATAAAATAAACAACATTTATTTCCAAACATGAAAATTAATCTATTTGCATCTAGGAATGATACTGAAATTATGTTCTTGGTAATCGCAGGTACATAATAAAAATATTTTAAAACCAAAATCATTCCCATTAGAAATGAAAGGTAGTAGTCACCAATGTCTAGAGAAGTTATCCTCACACCATTGGCAGCTCGAAAATCCACCTCTCATCTAGAAATCTATCAGAATCTACTTGGTTTCTACATTTGGATACATATTTGAGTTCCAAAAGCTGTATATAATACTCTATGTGTAGATATTAAAATATTACACTCCATAATTAACACAAATTTGTCTTACCATTGGTTTTGGTTGCAGTTCCTCTTCCAGTGACCTAGCTTTCCACATGTAAAACATACCACATCCTTTTCCTTTCCCTACCTCTATATCTTCCTCTTCTTGGAAGGATGGTGCTATGAAGCTCTATACTTATTATGAGTCTTGGGACCCTATGCCTTGTTCTTCCTTTTCTTATTCACTATAAGGACCATGGGTTTATCAAGACCCATGTCCTTATCCACTTAGAGAATTAAAGTAAGAAGTTATGAAAGAATCTTCTCATTATTTCTCATATTTTAATTAATAATAAAACTAGAGGCAGGTCATGGGTTGTGATGAAAGTATTAGATCTGTATGAAACTCATCTGAGAATTTAATCCCTAAGATGTCTATGCATTCAATATAGCCAATAATATTGAATACATGAGGGCCAACTAATAAAAAATATCAAAGCTTAGTTGTAAACAAAGCATTAGAGATCTCACACCTCACTTGTCTCGCCTACTCTTAATAGAGATTCTGAAGGTGAGACATCATTCTATACACATCCATGTAATCATGTTGCTTCAAAAGATCATTGGACATGGATGATAGAATGAAACATTAAACATATGTTGAATCATTCAAAGGTTCCTCATATAGTGACAAATCTTCATCACTTGCCTCATTACTAGGCACATTAAGAATATGTTTTTCCAACACATACAATTTTCTTTCATGGCAAAGGACAATGCGTAAGCTCCTTTACCACTCTTAGAAATTTGTGCCAGTGAGAAGGTTATCCTTATCAAGTATGGATCACAATGATATGCTTGAATTAATTTTCATTCTGTTTCTACAAAACAAGATGATTATAATTTTAGTACTTTATCTGATAAAATTTATACAAATAAATAAATATTATATTTATTAATCTCCCACTATTTTATCAAAGACCAATATCCCTCACCATTTTCTTTGAAATATCCTATTTCTTGGACATTCTAGTGTCAAGGATCTATATTCCACTTCTAATTAACCCAAATTTGGTTAGTCAAGCAACTTGAATGGTTTTAGGTAGGCATTCCAAATTCCAATTGCATTAACTCACTATTCCTTAATCTGTTGAGTGGACTCCCTAATCCTAAAATAATTAAATTGGATTTCCTCAACCCTTTCCTATGAGTTAAACCAAGCCCTACTTTGGAAGTAAACCCTTGATGTGAACTAATCTAAGTCAACCCAAAACTTCAAGTTATAATTCTACGATAATTGGAAGCACCCCAACTTTGGCTGGTCAAACACTTTGAACTATGGTTTAATTTCAACTGAAGTAGTGGAAGACTATACCGACTTAATATATATAACTGAGATATTTTATACTTTTATGCATAAACTTCCAATTATTATCTTTATCATATTCTTGTTAATATTAAGTGGATTTAGTTAAGTGATTAACCATGTCTTAGATAACATTTATTCATAAGCTAATTTATTTTAGTTCTATCTTGAATTCTCGTTAATTTCATTAATTCATGTGACTATGATAAAAAATCCATAATGAAATAACCATGAAACTTGATAGAAATAAAATAATAAAGTGGTATAATCATGATATTTTACTAATGGTTATTTTATCTAGTGGTTGATAAACTAACCGTTGACCTAGGGGAAAAACAACTTGAACCAATTAAGGTTCATGTTACATATTTCCACCTGTCCACCAATGTATCTCTCTTGGATTGGTTTCTCCTCATCTCCAAACTTGAACTTCCTCCACTATATTGGGATATCCTTTCATTACATATTCTTTTACTCATACGCAAGTGAGGGAAACAAGGGGTTTACATAAAAGAAACCATGGGTACATAGAACCTTACACTATAAGAGGAGAGAAGGAATGAATGAAAATAATTTAATTTAATAATAAACTAAATAAAACCAATATCATATAAAGGTTTGGTCTATTCTCATGATCATACACATGTATTCATTGAATTACACATTTAATAAAAATATCATTCAATTCTTAATCATTCTTATTTAAGATAAATCATGCTCGAATTAATTAATTATCTTATTTAATTAATCAATTCATTTATCTTAATTATCTTCCAAATTTTCTTGAGATTCTCATCCATCATAATTTTAAACAAATTAAATAAATTTATTTAAAATTAACTCTGTACATAAATGTACCTTATAAGAAACATGATGAATACCCATCCGAATCTACCCAACATGTATTATACTCATATACTGTTTACTCTTGTGACATATTGCATGCATGAATTATCATGTACTTTCATGTCATGTACTATTAACTTAATGATTACATGAATTACATGACTTTTCATTCACGTGTTATGATTCAATAAACGTAGAGTAAAAACTGTACTATGAATTATACATGACATGGAGATCTGAATATTACACAGCTATTAATTAAACACACACACACATATATATTAAAACCTATCACATGGAGTGTCCAATCAAATTAATGACCACACAAAATCACATGTCGATAAGGTTTACACATTATAATAAATAAATTTTAAATATGTATAATTAGGTATAAATACACTACATGTACATATGAGCTAAACGGCATATACACCTCTCACATTATATTCAAGCCACGCGCCTAGGGACTCAGCGTGTAAACCAAGCCTCATAAAATTGGACTACATGGCATGTATAAGCGACTACATGGCATTTGGTCTCTGAGTTACATGGTCACCAGTCAGGTAGTCCATGTATGGTACTACACGACTCGTCTATGACTCATAGGGACTACATGCCATGTACATGAGCTACACAACATGTACTCTGGTTGACCATACACTAGGTTGGCCTGGTCAACATATAGAGTAAGAAATAAATTCACCACATGTCATCAATGCACACAGGTTAAATTAATTTTTTAATTAATTTTTGGTGCATTGAACACAAGTATATGACGTGAAACTCCAGTTACACAACATGTACTCCTATGGTATCCGACCAGAATCCTCATCACCTCTGGATGAGTTATTTGATTTCATTTTATTCGTAAAATTAATCATATTGATTAGATCAACAAGAAATGAAAGAGTAATAAGAAGATATTTCAATTCAGATTAAAATAACAATTAAACTTGAATTGAAAACTAAATGAAAAAATGCATAAATCAATCAATGATATTTAAAGAATTATAAATAATTATTTAACCACTCAATACCTCTTATAGGTTTCGGGCATAGTGGAAGCATTATGGTCCCACAACCCATAGGTCTTAGGATTGAAACCTGGTTCTAATACCAGTTATAGGTTCCAGGGGCAGCAGAAGGGTGTGATGGGTTGTGTCAAACTTTGATTTTTTTTGTCATGATCGATGATCAATCAGATATTTACACAACGATAAACTTCATAATCTACAAAATTGAATAAAAGAATATAGACAAGGGATATAATGTGAGAACTAAAGAGAGGATCATTACATATTATTTATAATCAATTTAATTTCATTTAAGAATTACCTTGTTGTAATTATTTCATTTTTATGGAATTTAAAATATATCTTTGTTTTACCATCATTGCATTGTAGGAATCAACAGTAGATTCTCTCTAGCGGTGATCCATAGGTGTTACAAAAGAACTCTAAACATTGTCGTAGGAATATTTGCGTGTGATAAAACACATTTTTATTGAATATTTTATTGATAATAAATGGTATAATTTCCTCACATTGTGCTAAATGTTTTCATTTATGAAATATTTGGGATTAGATCATTCATTTGAAAATTTGATGAAAATTCTAGTTTTACCCTTTAAAATTCACTGTAGCATTTAGAAGATAAATATTTTGATATGTATTATTTTAATTTAAAATTTTCTAAATATGTTCCTAACTTAATGGGATAAAACTTTAATTTAGGACATTAGATCTAAATCATGCATTTGGTTGGTGAAAATGGTCCATGAAGTCAAAGTTAGGCTGGACTCGCCAGATTGGACATGGGTTCTATATTTGAGCCATAACTTCTTCATACGTGCTTGGATTAAGCCCAAATTTTTATAGGAGATCTAGGACTCATTTTCTCACAGAGTATTCACATGCTTTGGTAGTCAAATGGGCGGTGAAAGTTGTATTAAAATATTTTTCTGAGATTCCTCATTCACACTTGAAACCACTTTGAACCTAGCCTCCCCACCACTCTATAAATTGGTTTTTTTCTCATTTGGAGGGGTTGGTACGTTCATTAGGAAGTTTATGGAAGAGTAGAAGTGGTTTCACTTCAATTATCCAAGCAATTCAATAAGGTTATATTTTAAAGCAAGGATCCCTTCGTCAAAGACTTCTTATTCTTCCCCATGTTTTAATGTTTGTGTTTTCATAATATACTTCTTAGTTATACTTTTATTTCTTCTCTTTTATTATGTTTTTTTTTCAGATTTATTCTTCTATTAATATTATTATTTGGTCTGGAATTAAAGAGTATAAACAATATTGGGTTATACCCTTTCTAAACTCTTGCGAAAGAAAAACGTTTCTACGATGACTACACCACCCATGGAAGAGTAGTTATTTTTAGTAACCGATATACCTCTAACCTCATTTATTAATTTATTTTGAATAAATGAGCTACTTTAATTAACTTAATATGATATATTAATTGATTTTTAAATTTAAATTAAACTAATCAATCAATTGAACAATTGACACAAAAACAAGCGAGGTCGAGATTTGTGTAAATTGTGAGAGTACGATCGTAATCGGTAATACAAGACCATAAGGGATAAATTTGTAGAGTTAAAATATAATACCTAAAATAAATTAATAATAATTTCTATAGTAGATATGTTCTCTAATTAACCACTGAACATAAGCTATATTTAGAACATCAATCAAAGTAGGGTGCTATGATTGCATGTTCTGAAGCTAGCCTATGGTTTAAGTAATTTCATCTTTGTGGTTAAGTTAACTTTCGTAGGGTTCGAGGGTTAAAGAATTAAGGGATTATAATTAAGTGGATTTTAATTTAAATTATAATGATAAATAATTATGTGATGAGGTAGAGTTAGACCAATTACTCCTTTTATAATATTTTCTAAAAAAACATCTTCTTATTGTGTCATTTTAATCAAAAATCATTTCAAAAACAAAAACAAAAAAATACAATCTTCTTCTAGATTTATAAAAAAAACCCCTTTTAATTAGTTTTCTTATTTACTTTTATTTTATTTTCAAAATACCTTTAATATGTTATTAAATTTACTTCCTCCTTTGAGAGACGACCTTGGTCTGCCACTATGCTGCACCTAAGTACTCTACAATCACATATCATTTGAAAGCGACCATGACATCGCCTTTCAAATTGGTGCCATTTCCGAGGAGGAAAGTAATTATTTCAACCAATTATAGGTATTTTTTTTTAAATTTTATTATCTTATTCTCTTCTTTATTCCTTCTTTACCCAATCTGAATTTTTTCTTCTTCTTTTATTTTCTTCTTTTTCTTTTTTGGAACATCAACTCAAAAATTCTCTTTTTTATTTTAATATGGTCTACTTTAATTATTTTTATTTTTATTCTATTTATGACATGAAATAATCTTGAGGATATTTTATATATTGACCCTGAGATTGAACGTAGCCTTTGGGATCGAATCAGGCATTCTCAGTCTACGGGAAGTTTCAACATTCAACCAGTTGGAGAATTCCTCCACTCCCAGAACATTGAAATTGGAAGAAATTAAAATACAAACATAAAACAAGAACCAATGTATTAAAGTAATGGAAATGAACTTAATAGAACCATTCTATAATTGGTTGCACCTGATATTAACTATCAACCAAATTCTATTGCATACCCAAATCTCGAATCAAACTTTGAACTGAAATCTGGGTTAATTCACCTTCTTCCAAAGTTTCATGGATTATCTGGTGAGGATCCAAAAAAAACCTTAAATAATTTAATGTGTTTTTCTCAACCCTTAAACCAATAAATGTATCCAAAGATCAAATCAAACTAAGACCATTCCCATTTTCACTTGATGGAGCTGTGAAATATTGGATGTATTATTTACAACCTGAAGATTTAACATGTTGGAATGATTTGAAGTGTCTTTTCTTGCAGAGATTTTTTCTAGCATTAAGGACCAATTCCATTGAAATGATATATCGGGGATCAAGCAAGCACAAGGGGAGTCAATGTATGAGTCCTGTGAGTGATTCAAGAAGTTGTGTGAAAGCAACCCGCATCACCAAATCAGTGAGAAAATTATCATCCAGTACTTATATGAAGGACTCAAACCTATGGAGAGAATCATGGTGGATTCCATGGATAGAGGAGCATTGGTGGACAAGACACTAGTAGCTGTACGTGCATTGATTGACAAGATGTCCCAAAACTCCCAATAATTTGGAGATCGGGGTACACCACATGTCAGGGGAGTACATCAGGTAAGTCCTTCCTCTCTTGAAAATCATTTTATTGATACTAAGTTGGAAGAATTAACCACTATGGTGAGGCAAATTTATTTGGCACAAAACACATCCCAACCCCCTCCTTCAAGGCCTTGTGGCATTTTCACTGAGACAAGCCACCCAACTGGCTGTTTCTCCCAATTAAAAGAAACAAAAGATTGTGCAGTAGTGTTTCCTAGGAGACCATATCCACAGAAGAAACAAATACATACCCAAAATAACTTTTATTACTTTGTACTATCATACAACCAAGGGTGGAAGGATCAATATGACATGAGGTATGCATCTGGACAGCAACAAATTCCCCCCTTTCAACAAAACTTCCAGCAGCATCCACCTTACCAATAGGGTTTCCAACAACCCCAAAGGAGATTTGAAGGTCAAGCATCAACAAGTCAACAAAAAAGGAATTATCAACAAAATGTAGATTATAATACTGGTGATCTTTTGAAACAAATTGTTCTTAATTAATAGAATGAGCTAAAGATTCAAGGTTCAGAGTTGAGGGAGTTAAAGACACGGATGAGCCAAATTGCCACCACCCTCCATGAAATAGTAAGTAAGAACTCTAGAAATCTTCCTTACCAAACTACTCCAAATCATAAGGGGAATGTTAGTTTCATCACATTTAGAAGTGGGAAGCAAACAACTGATACATCTGCACCCACCATTCCAACAAGATTCACCTCAACTCCAGAGAAACTCCATTCAAGACCAGCTGAAGAGAAACCAAATGAGAAAGATAAAGGTAAGAAAAAGATTGATGGTGTTCCTCCTAAACCCCTTAACTTTCCAAATAGGGTTGTACAAACCAAAAATATGGATGAATAGGTGATTCAAAAAGAATTTTTGGACACATTCAAGCATGTGGAGATCAATATCCCTTAACCTGAAGCCATTAAAAAAATCCCAAGGTATAAGAAATTCTTAAAAGAACTTTTCACCAATTGAAGAGGGCTCAAGGGAAATGAGAGGATCAATCTTGGAAGGAATGTGTCAGCACTAATTACACCAACTCTATAAATGCCAACAAAGTGTAAGGATACAAGGACATTCACCATCCCATGAACCATATGAGAGTTTCACTTTTATGATGCTCTTTGTGATTTGGGAGCTTCCATAAATGTGATACCTCACTCTGTATTCTCTTATTTATAGGTTGGCGAGTTGAATCCAACAAGAGTAGTAGTGCAGTTGGAAAATAGAGCTAAAACATATCCATTGGGATTCCTTGAGGATGTACTTGTTAGAGTAAGAGACATGATCTTTCCAGAAGATTTCTACGCTCTTAACATGGAGGGTGATCAGGTAAGTTCTCATGCTCCCATTATATTAGGTAGACACTTCCTCAAAACTGTAAAAACCATCATAAATGTCAATGAGGGTACACTTTCCATGGAATTTGGAGATGAAGTTATGATATTTAATGTTATGGACTCCATGAAGTACCCCTCAGAGGACCATTCTGCATTTGTTATCTCCCATTTTGAACCACCAAATAAAAACTCCATGGAATTTGATTGTCCTATGCTTAGGGAGATTATGAGTATTGGTTCTAGTTTAATGTCTAAGAGTAATTCCACACCTATTTATAATGCACAATAATATCTTATATTTGATTTTGAAATGGATTCATATTATGATTTTGATCATGTGAACTCTGATTATGACATGGATGTTGAGTATGATGATTAATTTTATGCTTTATTCTTTGATTTTGATGATGTATATTCTGATACTGATGTTCATTGTGCACATATTTCAGTTCCTTTAATTTCTCCATCCATACATCACCCCCTACATTGGAACTCAAGCCATTGCCACCAAATCTCAAATACTCATACTTATTTAGTGATGAGTAATTACCTATTATCATTGCTAATAATCTACCTTTTGAACATGAAGAAAAACTTTGGAATATTTTGATGGAGAACATTAAGGAAATTGGGTGGAACTTGGCTGACATATCAGGTATTATCCCCTCCATTTACATGCATAGGATTATTTTGGAGGATGGGGCTAAACCAGTTAGGCATACACAAAGGAGACTCAATCCAACACTTTTGGAGGTTATTAAAAAAGATGTTGAAAAATTTCTCAAGGTAGGTATAATCTATCCCATTTCAGATTCCCACTAGGTGATTCCTATTCAGGTTGTGCCTAAGAAAAGTGGTGTTACAGTTGTTAAAAATGAGAAAGATGAGTTAGTTCCAATGAAGGCTCAAAATAGTTGGCATGTGTGTATTGATTATAGGAAACTAAATCAATCCACTCACAAAGACCATTTCCCCCTCCCATTTACTGATTAGATGCTTGAGAGACTAGATGGGAAAACACACTATATTTTCTTGGATAAAATTTCTGGATATTTTCAGGTTCCTATTGCTCTAGAGGATCAGGAGAAGACAATATTAACTTGTCCATTCGGTGTGTTTTCCTACTGAAGGATGCCATTTGGACTTTGCAATGCCCCAAGTACCTTCCAGAGATGCATGGTGAGTATTTTTTCTAATTTTATTGAGACCTGTATGGAGGTATTCATGGATGTTTTTACAGTGTATGGATCTTCATTTGATAAATGTCTAAATAGTTTGGGAAAGGTTTTGAATCATTGTATTGAGAAGAATATGGTCTTTAACTTTTAAAAGTGTCATTTTATGGTAGAGCATGGAATTGTCTTAGGGCATGTAGTGTCAAAATATGGGATAAAGGTTGATAGATCTAAGGTAGATATTATTTCATCCCTACCCTATCCTTTATTTGTGCGTGATGTTAGATATTTTCTAGGGAATACAGGATTTTATCAGCACTTTATCAAATATTTTAGTAAGATTGCTCTTCCTATGTCACGATCACTTCAAAAGGATTCTGATTTTGTGTTTAATGTTTCTTGCAGGAATTCATTTTATGAGCTAAAACAACATCTGACCACTCCACCTATCATACAGACTCCATAGTTGGATCTTCCTTTTGAGTTTATGTGTGATGCCTCCAACTTCGTGGTTGGAACTGTCTTATCTCATAGGGTGGAGGGACGTTCACATGTAATTGCCTATGCTTCAAGGACATTGGATTTAGTCCAATAAAATTACACAACAACGGAAAAAGAGTTTCTTGCTATCATATTTTCTTTAGATAAATTCTGTTCATATTTATTGGGCTCTAAAGTAGTTGTTTTTTTGACCATGCAGCTCTGAGGTACTTCTTGAAGAAGCTAGGTGCAAAGTCCAGGCTTATCCAATGGATGCTCCTTCTTTAGGAATTTGATATTGAGATAAAGGACAAGAAGGGGTCAGAAAACCTAGTGGCAGACCACATGAGTAGGCTTACTCACACACTAGAGGATGACACCTTGGACCAGGTTACACTTCAGGACACTTTCCCCAATTAGTATCATTATTCCATCTTATGTACACATCCATGGTATGCCAATTTAGTTAACTACCTTGTTTCCTATAAAATCCATATAAATTTAAAGAAACATCAAGTCCAAAAGTTAAAGAGCGAGTCTAGATTTTATGTGTGGGATGATCCCTACTTATGGCACATGTGTAGTGAACAAGTTATTAGGAGGTGTGTTCTTGATCATGAGTTTGAGCCTGTTCTACAATTCTATCATACACTTTCTTGTGGTGGACACTTTGGACCCCAACAGACAGTTAGAAAAGTTTTAGACTCTGTATCATATTGGCCTAGCTTATTCCATGATGCTCATGTGTTTTGTAATCATGCTCACATTGCCAAAACATGGGAAACATTTCTAGAAGACATGAGATTCCTCAACAACCCATATTATTCTGTGAGATTTTTGATGTGTGGGACATTGATTTTATGTTTCCTTTTCTAAGTTCTTTTGGTTTCATGTACATTTTGGTTTCTGTTGATTATGTGAGTAAATGGGTGGAGGCTAAGGCCACCAGGACTGATGATTCTCATGCTGTATTAGACTTTGTCAAAGCACAAATTTTTTTGTAGGTTTGGAGTACCGAATTCCCTCATCAGTGACCAAGAGACACACTTTTTCAATCAAAATTTGGCTTCCCTCTTTCAAAAGTATGGGGTGAAACACCAAAAATCAACACCATACCATCCCCAAACAAATGGACAATATGAGGTTTCAAATTGTGAGTTGAAACAAATTTTGGAGAAATCCATACAACCAAATAAGAAGGATTGGAGAAAGTTCTTGGATGATGCATTGTGGACTTATAGGATAGCATACAAGACCCCCATTGGTATGTACCGATTTCAGATTGTTTTTTGGAAATCATTTCATCTCTCTGTGGAAGTCGAACATCGAGCTTATTGGGCTATAAGGAAATGCAACATGGATTTGGCCCAACCTGGAATCCAAATGAAGCTGCATATTCAAGATCTTGAGGAGATTCGATTGTCTCCATATGAGAACTCAAGTATATACAAGGAAAGATCAAAAATATCTCATGAAAAAATGATCCAATAAAGGGAGTTTCATGTTGGAAATAAAGTTCTTCTCTATAGCTCACGACTAAAGCTGATGCCTGGTAAGTTGCGTTCCATATGGTTAGGGACTTATGTTGTGACTGATGTTTTTTCTTATAGTGCAATGGAGATCAAATAAGAGGACACATGAAGGAGCTTTACAGTCAATGGGAAACATTTTAAGAAATAAATTGAGGGACTTCCTACTGATGCAGTGGATTTCATCACACTGCATGACCCCATCATCACCTGAGTATATCAGGATGTTCCTAACCCTTTCACTTTTATATTATTTTTCCGATTTAAAATTATTCATTTCACATGAATATATAATCTCATGGGTTAACGTTGATTACAATTCAATATTTTAAGTGTGGGGGAGGGAACCTTTTAGTTTAGTAATTTCAATTGTTTTCCTGTTTTTCAATGATTAAAAAAAAACAAAAAAAATGCGTGTTTTTCAAATTTTGTGTGTTTATTTTTCAAATTTTTGCGTGTTTTTGAAACTTTTGAGCTGAAATTATTCTCATCACCATTCTGAAATCCATATCAACAAGTGAAACAATTTATCCCATGAAACTAAGCTTAAATTAATTTTGAAAATAACTTTGTTTCAAGTTCAAATCTTTAGTAAATTCATGAAAATTACTCTGAATTTTGAATCCCATGCCACATGTCACTATCTTAATATTTGAAATCACTTTCCTTTAAGGCTTCCGAACCATTATTTTCATATTATTTACATTTACCTCACTTTTTGAGAGAACCAAACCATGCTTGATTTAACCAGAATTTGATTTATTCCTATAAAAACTTGAGGGTTTGAGGTACTTATGTTTTAAATGATTGATGCATTTTTTTGGTATTAAAGCCCCTATTTCATAAGAATCCTTTTTTTTATAATGACCTATCTTGAACATTTAATCCTCATAGCCCTTAGAAGCCATGAAAAACCAGTTAGGTTAGCCACATTACAAACCAATTTTCCTTATCCAACCAACTCTTGAAGTGAAATTGTATAATCTAGTTGAACTTAAGTGTGGGGGAAGCTGTCTTGTGTTGTGATACCACATTTTTTGATGCTTTGGGTGAAAAATTAAATTATAAATAGATGTGTTTGCCTATGAAAAAAATCATTCTGTTGAAAGATGTTCCTTTTCTGGAGATTTCATGATAAGTAAAGATTTGCCTTTCTAGAGATTCCAAAAAAGAAAGAAAATTGTGCCTATCTGGATCTTTCACGGAAAACTATTTTGGAGAAGATTGAAATTTTTGTCGCTTAAATGATGAATGGTGTAAACTTTACATGAAATTTCATGATGATAGAGCTGAATTGATGATAATGGGATTGAGGAGGAGACCATATTTAAGTGAAAATTATATTAATGCAATTTTTCTTCAAAAAGAGTCAAGCCCTCCTCATTCATCCTCATAATTTTTCACATCTAAATCCTACTAACCAAAAGCCACAAAACAACCCTAAAAAGTCTTCATGATAAACATATTTACTTGACTCACATCTAGTGGTGATGTAGAAATTTATCAAGCCTATGGTGACCCTTGTATGAGTTTGGATGAGAAATACATTGCTGATAAGTTGACATTTGTGTGATAAGAGAAAATTCAAGTGAGGTAAGTGTTTTGTGTTCATGGGAGGATAAATGAAGTGGAAATATATTGAATGATATAAATAGAGAACTTTAATTAATGGTTTTTTTGAGTCATGATTTCTTTTTTTTATTGGTATGGAATTTTTGGATATCAAGGGTATGTAATTTAAAATTTGTTTTGATTTGGTATTGATATTTACTTATCACAATTTTTTGGAATACATGATATGAGGTTTTTCCCAGAAGTGAAAAATGGTAAGTGTGGGGGAGTTGATAAAAAACATTTTTATTGAATATTTTACTGATAATAAATTATATAATTTCCTCATATTGTGGTAAATGTTTTCATTTATGAAATATTTGGGATTAGATCATTCATTTGAAAATTTGATGAAAATTTCAATTTTTCTCTTTAAAATTCACTGTAGTGTTTAGAACATAAATATTTTGATATGTATTATTTGAATTTAATTTTTTAAATATTTTCCTGACTTAATGGGATAAAAATTTCATTTAGGACATTGGAGCTAAATAATCCATTTGTTTGGTGAAAATGGGCCATGAATTCAATGTTGGGGTGGACTTGCCAGATTAGACATGGGTTCTTTATTTGGGCCATAACTTCTTAATTAGTTCTTGTATTAGGACCAAATATTTAGAGGATCTCTAGAACTAATTTTCTCACAAATAATATTTCTGGAGGGATAGATTATTCATGCTTTTTGGTGGTCAAATGGGCAGTTCAAGTTGGCTTAAAATATTTGGCCGAGATTCCCCAGTCACACTTGAAACCACTTTGAACCTAGCCTCCCCACCACTATATAAATTGGTTTTTTATCATTTTAAGGGGTTGGGACGTTTATTAAGAAGTTTAAGTTAGATGATAAGTGGTTTCACTCCAATTATATAAGAAATTAAATAAGGGTATCTCTTGAAGAAAGGATCCCTTCGTCGAAGCCTTCTTCTTCTTCCTCATATTGTAATGTTTGTGTTTTCATAATATACATCTTAGTTCCACTTTTATTTATTATATTTTCTTTTGTTTTGTTCAAATTTATTCTTCTCTTAATCTTCATATTTGGGATGAAATTAAAGATTATAAACAAGTTTGGGTTATATCCTTTCTAAACTCTTGTGAAAGAAAAACGTTTCTACGATGACTACACCGCCCATGGAAGAGTAGTTATTTTTAGTAATCGAACTACCTCTAACCTCATTATTCATTTATTTTTAATAAATGAGATAATTTAATTCACTTAATATGATATATTAATTGATTTTTAAATTTAAATTAAACTAATCAAGCAATTGAACAATTGAGACAAAAACAAGCAAGGTTAAGATTTGTATAAATTGTGAGAGTGTGATCGTAATCGGTAATAAAAGACTATAAGGGATAAATTTTTAGAGTTAAAATATAATCCCTAAAGTGAATTAATAATCCTTTCCAGAGTGGATATGTTCTCTAATTAACCACTTACCATAAGCTAGATTTAAAACATCAATCAAAGAAGGGCGCTACAATTGCATATTCTGAAGCCAACCTAGGGTTTAAGTAATTTCATCTTTGTGGTTAAGTTAACTTCCATAGGGTTAGAGGGTTAATGAATTTGGGGATTATAATTAAGTGGTTGTTAATTTAAATGATAATGATAAATAATTAAGTGAATAGGTAGAGTTAGATCTATTACTCCTTTTAAAATATTTTATAAAAAAACATCTTCTTGTTGTGTCATTTTAATCGAACTTCATTTTAAAAATAAAAACAAAAAAATAAAATCTTCTTCCAGAAAACTTCTTCTAGATTTATAAATAATAAAAAACCCCATACTTTTAATTAGTGTTCTTATTTACTTTTATTTTCTTCTCAAAATACCTTTAATATGTTGTTAAATTTACTTCCTTCTTTGAGATATGACCTTGGTCAGCCACTCTGCTGTACCTAAGTACTCAACAATCACATATCATTTGAAAGAACCCACGACAATGCCTTTCAGGGTGCTAGCATGATAGATCATATCGCTTGCGTTGCCCAATTTTGATTTCCTTGAGAACCACTTCCAAATCATTCTCCTTGATATCTCTTAAGTTGAGAGTGGGAAGTGGAGGAAGATTGCTCTCCATTATTGGGAGTGTTCTTGGATATAAGATATTTCTAGGGATTTATAGGATTCTCTAAATCCTTTTCACACAAACAAACAAAAAATTTGGCTCTCTTAGAAAATAATATAATTGGGTTTATATAATGCTAGGGTTAAAATAAAATAATTTCACAAGTACACTTTATTATTTATTTAATCCCTACACAACCCATGATAAATAATAATAATAATAATAATAATATTATTTATCTACATGTGCTTAACTTTCAAATTGAATTAAATATTATTTAGTCAAGTAATATTTAATATTTATTATTTCTCACTAGGCTATTAAAATCGGTCTTCCATTCCTCCATAATATTTATTGGGCCTTGAATAATGACTATTTAGTTATTAAATAAATATCACTGCATTATTCACCAATAAATAAATAATTATTATATTCACTAAATAGAAAATAAATATTTAATAAATATTTTTTACACATTATATTCTCTCCAATAACTAGTGACAGAATATATGCGATCAATTAAACATGAATAATTATTAAACCATGCACAAGAATAATATTTATTCAACTTTTTAAAAAATAAATAATAATATTATTATTTAACTGAGATTTTGGATACACTTAGTGTGTGACCCTCTTGGCCACTTTCTCAGTGGCATTAGGCGAATCAGCCTAAATTCCAAGGTTAGCATCTAGAAACATTCCAAGACACCCATAGAGAAAGATGTTAATGCCACAACTACATAATACCTGAGACAGATGATTACTCTGTAATATAATCCATTCATCATGATATCTCTAATTAAGTTGGTTGCACGCTGGTTCCATAAACCTATGTGCTCAATGTATCTTTCTTTGACTTCCCAAAAAATGAACTTGACTATATAACACCATGTCCATGGATTTATTTAGGCTATATCATTTCCATCAAAGGACCTGAGATGTCAACTTCTGTTAAATAATAGAATGGATAAATCCTTTCTTACATTATTCATTAATGTAATATTACTCATGATGCACCTAATGTATCCTAACTCATTGTGAATATATTTAATCATGGTTTTCATCAATACATACAAGTAAATGACTCATAATACTCATTAATAATAATTGTAAAGTATAAGGATCAATACACACATTTTCAGATAGGAATATCCAATGACACATATAAATGTGTATTTTCTATCGGTGAGTCTTGTTCTCATAATATCCTACATTGAATATTACCAAGGGCGTACACCATGAGAAGGTTCCTCAAAGTTCTATGAGTCTCCACCCATGATATCCTATATCATTTGTGTCCCTCAAATGATATCATTTGGATATAGAACATATATTTAATAATAGTTTCGTAGCACTTATGGGTTCTCATCATAGTGGGAAACTGCTATGAACTTTTAGTGAGACATCAAATCTTAGGAAATTATCACATACTATATTACATAGAAGAACAATCATGATGTGATAAGGAGTTTATTAATATTAAAAACTATTAATACAAGTTATCATAAAGTATATAGAATTTGGTTCTAGGGAACCAAATCCATCAATTTTATGAAAACCTATGATTTGGTTTTGAAATTGAAAAGGCATGTTGAAACTTGAAATTGATCATTTGAACTGTGAATGATGATTTGAATTGAAATGATTTCCCTTTATTTATTGATTGATTGAAAGTACATGTTAAAATGATTAGATAATAGATGATTAGGAAAATCACACTAGAACTATGAATTCCAAATAATGGATTGATGATGAAAACTCTAATCAAACCATGATCGACATTATTTTCCTTATATGGGGAATTGATTGATTATCCTAGTGATTTGAGCCTTAGTAAAATGTGCACACACACTTTGAGTCAGGATGATTGAATGATTAGTGTGAGGATACTATAGCCAGGAAATAATGAAACTCATGTCTTATAAACACATTGCTTGTTTTTATTTGATTATTACATGCCAATGATTTAAGAATTGTTTTATTCATGTATTTGATTTATGAAAATGTCCATTTAAGCCTATTTTTGATAAATCTTACAACCACTTTATTTGAAATCATGTTTTTGACTGAAATTATAAAACTAATTTTTCATGCCTAATATTTATTTAAATTGAAGCATAAATGGTTTATTTGTATTGTAACTACTTTTGGAATACTTGGTGAGATCCTACTGGGATATTATTGCTCACACCCTACCTTTTCCTTCAGGTGTTTATAGATCTTGTTATGATAGGTCTAGTAAAATGGAAATCACCACTTAGAGGTGGAACATGTGTTTAATTCATGAAGCCTTGGGTGACGGTGGTGACCGATGGGGCTATGATCCACTCATTTCATAGATTTGCGAGATATCAACTTGATTATGGTGTGTAGTTTTTATTTTATGATGCATTACTTTAGGATTTATGTATGCTTGGTTGTGGTAATTTTCCTTTTGATTAGTGTTTGGAGTACCAACCATGTTTTGATATACCTTTCGATGTTCTATCTTGATTCTTTGTACTTGTGAAAAAATTATTACCTTTGACTTCTTATTAATGCTAGGTTCTTGTAACCAACCCGTGGGGATCATAAATTCCCTTTGAGATTTTTCAGAATCAACTTAGGCATCAATGTACCAAGGTATTTGGGTTGGTTTATGACACAATCAACATTTGAATAAAATAAAAAATTCATTTTTTCTCTATTTAAAAAAAATAAATGTTCCCTAACTATACCTCATAATTCTCATCAGTGCTTGAATATGATGATTCTTATGAAAACATTGGAAATATGCTACCAATCAAAAATCATAAAATATTTATGTGAATTTTTTTGATAATATGGTGTAAGATCCTAATAATTTTTCATTATAATGTTGAGTTTACTCCCTCTTTATCCAATTGCTTTGCTTATTTAGTTCCAATATCTATCATAGTTGAAATTGTCTTATAATCATTCATCTTAAATTTCTTCAACACTTACCTTCCATATTTCACTTGTGAGATGAATATCTTCTATTTATCATCATAAACATAAAATACAATAAAATATATCAATTTACCAATCAAGGACATATCAATTTTGGAACTCATATATTGAGAAAATATATCAACTGATTTCTACTAATCACATCTAAAGAAGATGAGATCAATATAAACCATCACAACAAACTATTAATCTTCTAATATTTTTATATAGAGGATGTGGTTAACCACTCCTCTCTTGAAATAAAAGTTTCTCAAGAATGCATCTATCCAGGAATTCTAGGAATGAGGTGATTTATTCTATCTATACAATGTATTTTTTTAATCTTCACACTTTTTAACATCATATCCTTTAATAAATCCAATCAACTTCTTTATTTACACTTCTATATTTAGGATTCCATTAAAAAATGTTTTATCCACATCTATAGGATATATTTTGAATTTTATTTGATTGAACACTACTAAGTAGAGTCTAATAGGCTCTATTAATTCCACTAGTGCAAATTTCACTTCAATATTAATGTCTTCAACCTGATTATATCCCTTAAATACTATCCTTGCATTATTCTAGATTACTTACTCATTTTCATTTGGCTTGTTCTTAAAGACCCACTTTGTACCTATTACATTATGATGTTTTGATCTATCCACAAGCTCCCATGTTTATTTTTTATCAATATAATCTAATTCATTGTTCATTGATTTCACTGATGATTCCCCCTTTTCCTCATATTCCAATGAAGAAGGTTCTTTCTTAGATAATAAAGTATTATGATCCATTTTATTCATCACATGAGTCACCGTTGAAGAATATTTTTCTCCAATAATACTAATCAGATCAACTTAGACCCTTTTCCATATTGTTTGGGTCACATGTTAACTAACCTATTCACTTTGTTCCTATTTAGATTCAATCTCATAATAATTATCATTATGATCATTTTAAGATTATCCCAAATATGTATATGTTTTTTACAATCTTAATATAATTATTCATAGATAGAAATTACATGATTTTATTTTGCTTAATTGTAACATACTTTTATATCACTACTCTGAAATATCATGTTTATCCTTTAATTGCAACACTTATAATCCCTACACTTTGTTGAGTATTCTATGAAAATACCTTCATCTATAGCATCACCATATTTTCCTTTATTTACTTATTTATTTTAGATAAAGAAATTTCCTCAAAAAACCCCATAGATTCTTTATAAAGGGTTTAATTATATACCATATTTCATGTGGTGTTTTCTATATGTTTAGAATAAAGAATACTATATTCTGAGAATAGAAACCCACTATAAATTCTTCATTCTAGCAGTGAAGTTAGATTCCACTATTCATCGATAAAATATTTTCTATGTTATTGAACATGTGATTTATACTTCTCACAACCCCATTATATCAGGGAGTCCTCAATGAAGATACTTCATGTTTAACATAATTTTTTCAAGGTAATTTTTAAATTCAATGGATTTTCACTCGATTCCATTATTAAATCTCATAATTATCATATTTCTTATAGTTTCATCTTCTCATCTTCTTTGGAATTGTTTTGTGCAATCCATAACTTCTTTATTGATCATATAAACATGAAACATGCGATTATGCAATAATAATTAACATATAAGATGACACACCACACACCTTAGGTTTTTTACCTACTAATTGGAACACACACATTATTGTGAACCAAATTCAGAAAACCAAATTCTCTCTTCTTCTTTGAAGGATATGGATTACAAGACATCTTTAATTATATAAAAGATTAAAAAATATTTTCCAAACCTCACTTCTTGTTATGAATCTGCATTATATCCCTGAATTTTGATAAGTTCTCAATAATTTTTTGATTGACATGTCCTTTATTATAATTTAAAAATCTATTTTATTCTTAAACTATTATAAGACATGTATTTTCTTTTCTATTTTCCTGATATAGATTACTATATTCCTTTAAACCTCATATAAGATAATTCCCAGTCTTGAATTTTATGATACAATTTTTTTTACTAAATTTGACTTAAAATATAAGTCATTGAGCTAAAAAACACTCAATAAATTGTCACAAAGACTATTAAAATAATTTATATTCATATTCTTATTTTCTTCACTATCCGACATTTCATTTCAAATGCCTATATTATTTAATTCTGTATAATTTATAAAACATGTTTTTTATCAAAAATTCCCCTATTATTCTTTAATAGATCCATATTACCAATAATTTGAGATAAAAAACCACAGTACAATATTCATGTGTTACCATTCATTGATTATTTCAAGTAAATTTCTATGGAATTCATCAATTTATTCTTCTTCATTACCATCAAAAAAATTCTCAAATGACTATTTTTTTGGTCTCTTCTCATTATCTTAAACATAAAAAATCCAATCAAATTATTCTAATTTAAAAGGATATTACATTTTATTCAATGGATTTTAATTTGATTTACCAACATCTTTTATCATTTTTAATCCATAATAATATGTTCCTCTTTTCTTCATTCTATTTATACTTTACTGAAATCCAATAGCCTATCATCTTAAATAAATTTTAGCCTCATAAAAATATTACATTATACATCCATGATGACCATGAAACTAATAGGTCATTAAAGGAAATATCTTATTGTTGTCATCTCTCCTCATATCTCTATCTTTAGTATAACTTCTTTATTATTGATATGTTTTTTTATGGTTGAGATCATTATCCATTATTTTTCTTCGGTGTTCTCATCATATTTATAGACATTTTATTTGATGTTTCACAATCACAACAAATACAAGTTTTACTCACACAATTTTTTCTTTTAGTACTCATCATTTAATCAATTATTTTTCATAAATATTCGCTATTTTTCAAAAACTATCATGAGAATTTATTAAACCAACAATTCTTCTTTGAGAAACATTTTTTAACATCTAATTCAATATTATTTATCAAGGATACAACTTCCTCTTTAGGTGTTTCAATATTATTTATCTAGGTTTTTTCATCAATCATGAATTTTTAATTTCAAGATTATTTATTTTTCATATGACTCTTCTCAAAAAATTCTAATAAATTTTCAAGACAATAAATCTGAAATTTAAGTTAATAAAAATAACTTATTGATTCCATTATAAAATAACTAATTTTTCCATTATTTTTTATCTATAAATAATTCACTTCAAGATCTACTTCCAATTATACTTAGAGGAAGTAAGACCATGTATTTTTTAGGTACATCCCTTTTTAAACATTGGTAATCTTATTGAAGTATAGTTGTTTTTGGTTTAAGACTTTTTGTTGAGACTTGGGTAAAGATAGTTTTCCCCTAAGAGTTTCTATTATAAGAGGCTGTGAGGTCAGGTCATAGATCAAATATATAGGGTAAATCATAGATTTATGGTGTAAATTACTCAGGATATCCGACCCCCCGTATAACGTTTTGTCATATAAGTTTGTTGAGGAAGGTCGTAAAACACAGATTTATGCCATAAAAAGGGATTTTACATCATAAGATCAATTTTATGTAGTTTTATTTCTAAGGTAATGGGTTTTGTGGTGTGTACATGGATCATGGGGTTTGTGACAAAAATATCTTATTTACACTGCAAAAGTTTCATACCCAACTTTAAATTACAGCGTTTGTCATGAGTTTTTATAATATAGATATACTCTCATTAGAGACATTTTTATTGGTAATGAACAATAATTATCTTTAATCCAGAGGATTTATCTCATTAGATCATCGTATTCCAGATCATGAGATTGAAGTTAAGCCTAGGTCTTTTTTCTCCTTTCTCGTCTTGTCTATTTTTCCATGTAGTAAACACTAGTTGTGATTAATGTTTTAGAAATATCCTTTGTCTTCAATGAATTGAAGGAAGGAGTCTAAATTTACCTTGTACATTGGGAATTTCTAGCATTTACTCTTCTATTGATGTGGATTTTCTAAAACATATCCCTATTGTATGTTTCAAATATCAATAGTATATGCAATATGTGAGATCATGCCAAAACACCATGTGAGTGACCTGAATAATTAAATAATTATTTATTTTATGATTAATCCTATGATTAGACCTTATATTAGATTTGGTCAGGTCTATATTCATCGATATCGAGACTCACATGCACATGATGGGTGTTCCACCATGACTTTATTGAGACTTGGACAGATTAGACTAGATCCTTGAGATGTTATGGGAACATGATTAATTTTTATATTAACAATATTAATTGGAATAACATGACATTTATAGTGATTTATTTAAATATAATCACCTAGAATAAATTACTTAAATGATGTGTAATTGTATTGACATGTTTACTTGATGAGTTTTGACTATTATAGCATGAAATTGACCTTGAAATTGAAATGATAATTTTTTTAAAAGGTTGAGGGACATGACCCCTTTATTTAACAAAAAAATAAGGATCCCATTTTGAGAAATGGGTTAAGATGAAACCCTTACAATACATAGAGGCATAAATGCCTTTAAGAAACATGACCCAAAAGTTTGACATGGTTCTGAATGATTAAAGGTAATAAAATATCAAATCAATAATTTGTAAAAGTATCAACCCCCCACCAGAAAATGAACCTGAGGAATCTATTAATGATGATGTGTCACCCCTGGCAAGAAGTTGTGTCATGATGGTCAACACAACATGGTAGATCACCCCTCCAACTCACATAAAAATGAGAGAGGAGGACCATATGATAGGTTCCAAAACAGCTGCATCTCTTTCGATACTCCCACCCAACAAAATAGTAAGGAACCAATACAATTTCAACCTGATTCAACACAAAACTAGACAAAAAAATCTATGCAAGAATTAAATGGTAGGGTACCCATATTTCTATCTAGGAAGAGGACAAATAGCTGATGATGTGTGTTATCACACCTATCCCTTATTTGGGGTCTCCCACCTAATGAAACCTATAAAAATCCACACCACACCAAATGAAACAAGAAAAGAACCAATGCTTGAAAAGACATCATCATCCCAACCAACAAACTATCCCAAAAAATAGTGCAGAATCCATCAGAAATAAGGGAAAAAGAAACAACTCTACAATTGAAACTATAATAGATGACTCCCAGATACCTCCAAAACTTCATCGTCAATATTTTTTGAATTATAAACCGATCTACACCTAATGTAAACTAAGAAAAAAAACTGAATTTGTACCAAATAAATCCTCAAATTGAAAAACCTAAGATATCCCCAAGCCTTGGATCCCACATGATCTTGAACTAACCTCATCGACCAATCATACACCTCCCTAGAGATCAAAATGTAGAAACAAATAATGAGGTTGTCTGGATCTAGATGAAACTAGTTCTAAAAATTGGGAGGCCACAAAACCAACATCATCACAACCTACCATCATCGAAAAATTAGAGGATAGGAGGCCTGAAGCAGAATGAGAAGCGAGGGAGGATAACCCGGATGATGATGAATGAGTATTACTATATGGAAGAGTGAACTAGAATATTTTATAGCGATTCTCCAAGTTACATAGTTGATACATCCTCTAAGGTATCACCGAATAAGATCGAACCACCATGCCTAACCAATGCAAGGGAGTTGAGACAAAGACAGTCTTCCATAGAGGATGGAGAAGGAAACCCTAGAGTAGTGGGTTCACACTACCGGGTGAATGTGGCTCAATCTCTGCTCAATGTAACTTCTTTTTGAAATGAAAAATGAAACAAATTTTAATATAATAATGTTGATAATTAAGATCCCAAAATTGTGTATTTTAAAAAGGATAAATAAATGGTAATCAGGGTAATTGACCTTTATGGATTATGATGACCTATTTTTTGTGCTTAATGTACATTTATGATGAATTGATTATATATAGGACTTGTTCCCAGTTATGTTTAAATGATTATATATAGGGATTTTTCCCAATCATGATAAAATGATCATATATAGGGCTTGTGCTCAGTTATACTGAAATTATTATATATAGGGCATGCATCAGGTTATGTTGAAATTCTTATATATAGGTCATGTTCTCAGTTATGTTAAAATGACTATATAAGGAATATTTTCAATTATGCTAAAATACTTATATATAGGGCTTGTACTTGGTTATGTTTTAATTATTATATATAGGTATTGTTCCGAGTGATGTTGAAATTATTATATAAAGGGTTTTTTCTAGTTCCCCTATATTGGTTAATCAGTACTTCTTTTGTGTACTAAACCCTGTAAGGGTTATGGATATGAATGGAGTAGTTCCGAAACATGAAAAGAGTTTTCCAACATGGTGCCAAAGTATGTTTGGATGATCCTAGCTATCTACCCAAATCTTAAGGGTCAACATGTTTATTTTATTCATAGTATTAATCTATTAAATCAATAACTTGTTTATTACTTTATTATATGAATTATATTCCTTAGAATGGTTTTGTTTATACATGGTTGTGTTGAAATACTGATTTGTAATAACACCCTAGATTATTCCCCATTTTTTCCTAGATATATTTCAAAGATTCTTGTTTGGACAAGGGAAAAAGATCATGTTGTTGATTTTGCATACTAGATGGGGTGGATCTTGGAGTAGAGTCCAACATGGGGTTTGGGACCGGGGCCTTTGGTATTTTATGGAGCCTATTAGCCTTTTATTTTTATTAATTTAAACACTACATTTTGTTTAATTTTGGTCTAAAATTACTTGTTTTATAATTATTTGGATTATTTGATTCATCTCCTCATTCTTCCATTGTTATTTATTGATCATTTATATTGAACTACCATTTTTCCATTACTCTGATTATTATTTTATTTATTTCTATTACTCTATAACAAATGTTATAGTATCCACACTATATTATTTACACCATTGATACTATTTGGTAGCCTCTGACTCATAGGGAGGCATGCCCGACGTCACATAGCCTACCCAACCCAATCATGTGAGGGAGCACCGGGTCAGAGAAATTACAAAGTGGTATCAAATGTACAAGTTTATGATTTATTGCCTTATTATTTAGTAAAGGTATAAGGGAGACTCGGATGTTTCAATGCTTGTAAATGAGCTCATTCATGGTATTAAATAACCCATGCATGAGGGAAAATCAAATTGGGATTGGTGTTCATGTTTTTCACTTATTATAGTTGATGTTATTTCTCCTTGGGTGATTCACTTGTTATGTGATGTTACTATTTATTGAGATCTTTACTCATGGACTAGTAAAATACATGGAGACTATGAATGCATCATATTAGGCATGTAGGGATACATGTTGACATGGATTTCTCATGATATGTACAAAATTATTGTATGTGACATATTTTTATGTATAAACTATGAAATGAGAAACCTATTACACCTGGTAAAGAGAACTTGTTACATTATTCCAATTCACATGTTAATCCTAGTGAATATAAAACTTAGGACAATGGTTATCTATTGATTTTACCATGTTGATATTGATATTGATGTGTAAACAATGTTCTGAGGTGTTCATTAAACCTTTATAGATAAAATGCCTCCTCATCATCTTCAAATTAAGAATCAGGAGAGTGGAAATCAGAACGTTCCCAATATAGCTAAGCCAGAACTTCCTATAGATCTAGAGAATAAGATGGATTATCAGCTTCATAATATCTTCTTAAGGGTCATACGATCCCTAGAGAGGTATCCTTTTTTCAACCGTACCTTTGATGTCTGAGCTAATGATAGAGTTATAGTTACAACATCTACCTATGTTTACTTGGGAGGGAGTCCCCCAGGTAGCTATGTTATGGATTGATTAATTCTATAATACCTTAAAACACCTCGATACACCCACTAATATGATGGTTCATCTTGCAACATACATGCTTCGAGGACCATCCAAGCATTGGTGGGACATTTAGGAGCAGTTTTGGCAGTAAGAGGAGTTGTCCTGGATGATATTTGTGGTGAATTTTTTGAGACACTTTTATCCAGATATGTTGAGGGATGATAAGGATCATGATTTAATTCATCTAACATAGGATGGAAATTCAATGATGGACTATTCTAGATATTTCTCCAACTTGAAGTGTTTTTCTCTATCCTTGGAATTATATGAGGTCACCATGGAGAAGCATTTCTAAGATGGGATTTACTACGAGATCAGGTCACAGGTGAACATATTTAACCTAAGTATAATTATAGACATGATTAATCAAGACATCATCACAAAAGGGAGTCTAAGAGAGGCCCTAAGTTGTGGTTAAATAGTTTCAGTTGGGTAATTTGGGAGCTCTTCTTCGGGCAGTAAGAAACACCGCTATGAAAGATATCAATAGGGTATTAGTGGGAAGAGAATCTTGGGAAGTGGGGAATTATTTCAAAATCATGGAATGCTGTAGTTTTATCAATGTGGAAATTTGGGAAAATAATTTCCTCAATGTCCTTATTTCATAGTGGAGTTTCATTCTTACGTAAATATGAGACATCTTCCAAAGTTTTTTAGGAACTTGCAGTAGCAGAACAATGGATGGGGATCAAGACAGAAACCAAATTATGGAAAGGAATCAGCTACCCCTTAGAAGATAGGTAGATGGAGTTACACTAAGTGTTTTGGATGAGGCAGGGGATATGGTACACCAGGGCAGGATAGGTAGTACTATCCAGAGGGAACAACATAGTGGATTCATATCGAAGCCCATGATAAAGGGGTGAGTTAGTTGCATGCTATAAAGTATACTCTAACTAGCTTGAATACCCGAACATCTACCATCATAGGTACAATTCCTATATCATTTACCTTATTTTACACTTTCTTTGATAAAATATAATCACATTACTTTATATATATCAGTTTTAAAAATGGATTGTGATTGGTTATGGATGATTGGATGGTGTTATGACCATTGAAATGCCGTTGAGAGTGTGATCATAGAACATCAAATATTTAATAGAATGTTCACTTGAAATTGGTGGCTACCATTTTATTTAGTATTTTTTATACCGGAAATGGAAGGATTCAATTTGATTCTTAGTATGGACTATATAATTTTGTATCAATATCAAATCGACTATTATCAGAGAAGAGTTACTTTTCTATCTTCATAAGGGGGAAACTATTCTCACCTGGGTGAGTGGGATATTCATGACGGTCATGTAAGATCAATTTATTGTTGATTAGATTATATCATGACTTGGATAATAGGATTCACACTGGATTATGGTTGACACACCTATCATAGGGTAGTAAAAAGTTACAATTTATAATTACTAATGTAAAATAATCGATAAACATGGTCATATCACTTAAGGAGATTCATATTCTATTCAAATGATAATTATAATTCACCTAAAACTATTTATTTTTTGATTTTGATTATTTTTTAAAATAATAAATATTAAATGAAAGGGAAGACTGAAAATCTAAACTAAAATTCAATAAAATAAAAAATTAGGGATATAATAGAAAGTACTTGGATTTATGGTTTGGTTTTAGGTTACTATATCATTCAAGTTGGTTATTTAAATTTAGTTTGATAATCTAATTATGAAATATCACTCTTGAATTACTATCCTATTATTTATATATTGTAAAGAATTGAATTCCTAGAAAAACTAGATTCCACACCCTCCTATAATTAAGGTTGATGAAAGACCTCAAATGAGAGTGTGGCACCTTTCATAACGTGGCTCCATCGTATTCCATTTCATCTATTGAACATATCAACTCTATCCTGTGAAGATATTGTGTTCAATGAAAGGAAGGGAAATGATTTAGATAAAATAATAGAGGAGGGTTTGAGATCTGTGTCATGGTGGACAATATCCACACCCATACACTTCAATTTTACTCATCAAAAACATAAATAAAATATTGGAATTTAATAACAGAACTTAAGAAACACCTATACTCCCATGAGGGAAATCCTCAGGTTAGCCACTCATTTTTGAGAGAAAGTGGTCACGGTGGAAGAATTTGAGAAGAAGATAATGGGGGGGGGGGATAGAGAGACAGTGGAATAGAACAAAGGAATTACTTTTTATTGAAATAACGAATTAAGTTATATAAAATAACCTAAATTATTGAAGAAAAAGAAAAGAAAAGAAAATATAGAAAATCATCAGCAGCCTGGTGGAATCCTACGATTTGATCGATTATTTTTGTGGAAACCACACCCTTATATTTATAGAGGGAAGAATCCAATATTCTTCTTCATTCACATCTCACATATCCTTAATATCTCTCAGTCAAAATATATCTATTTTAATTATCCATGTTAAATATTTGAATATATTGGGTATTTATAAATTTCAGTGTAGAATACCTGCATGAAAATTTTACTTACAAAATAGAATAATATTCCTCCAATATTCCCATATATTCACCTATAAGTAACCTAATTTATAGTTACCCTATATTTTCCACATGAATTTATCATATTTATGATTCAACAAATTTCTATTTTAATTATAGTGAATTACTATATATTAACTAGTTCTTGACGTATCCATTATTAACTAGTTTCACATTTCTAAATTCTTCATCACTCACGTATCCATTTTGGGTGTATCTTATTCACAAATCCAAACTCCCTAGATTCCATGTAGCTAAATCCATGCCTAGTTTATGTAGTTGTTTTCCTCCATTGGCCACATAGCCATTTTTCAGGATTATACACATATAAATTTTCTATATATAGGTTGTGTGTGATGTAGCTGATTCTTCCCACTATTTTCATGTATCTGATTCTTACTATCTCTTTAGCATGATTTAAGCATAATGTTTTTAGAAATAATGTATCTTTTCTCATTTAAAACATCCATCCTTCATAGTAGCCGGATATAGATCATACTCATCATTCATGGATTTTTTTATTAAAAAATTAGCTTTAGAGAGTTATATATAGGTTATTGAAGGGATACATAGTGGTTTGGGGCCTTAGTAGTGGAAGATCAGATCAAGCCCAAGGTTATTCAGTGGTGGAAATGGAATTCTTTAGTAGTTGAAGATGGTGGACGTCAATGTAGAGAGGTAGTGAGTTGTGTCCGAGTGGTGGTGGTATAGAGACAAGGTAGGACATGATCATTTTATTTAAAATATGAACAATACTCACATGTAGGCCATCCCACATCGAACTTGAGCATGTCTGATCACTTCCTTATTTTACAAGGCTTGATATCCACCACTCAGACACCTGCTGCGGGGATGGTCCCCCATATACACACACTCACACATGTAAAATGGATCGTTACAAGCCATATGGGATTATGGGATTATTCTTAGACTATGCACATTCATTAACTGACCCGATACATCTTTTTCCACATGATAAATCCCTCTCTCTGGGCTCTCTAGGCTAGTTGGCCCTTCTTAGGGCTAGCTAAGTGGCGGGAAGCCTATGAGTTTGAGGGATATCTTTTGATGGCCCAATTTTTTTACAACTATAACATAAAAATACTTATTAAAATCTAATCATAAATTCACAAGTTAAATTATAATTTTCTAAAATAAACATTTTTATCTATTTTGATACATATCAATTTCTTAATTATTAATTCTAACATTTTAACAAACCATTGAATTATATGGTAATACTCATTAACATCCATTCAAAATTGTTAATAAATGTTGAATTTTTTTCATGAAAATATGAGTTCATAAAATACCCCCACACTTGAACTATGCTTTTCCTCAAGCAATACATCTCAATATTTAATTAAAGAGGAACACTATGTTACCAATATTTAAAATTCAAAGCAATAAAATTTAACAATTTTCAATGGTAAACTAAAATTTCAAATTCCACATAATATATCAATTTAAAATATCATTTTTCAAAAGATCAATAAATGCAAGTATTTTACTTTCTTAATTTTAAAAATGGTGGAACTTATCCTTCCTTTAATTCAAGATTCTAAATTACTTATTATTAAACATGCTAACTCCTTATCTACCTCACTTTTTAAGTCTTTTCTCTTGTAAATCATGATAAAAATTCAAGTAGAGTTATGCTCATATCACGATTACATGCTTCTTATCCATAGGATTTCAAATAAACTAATTTCTCTACTTTGTAAGGATAAAAAGAACTTGAAATCAAGAGGAATTTTCAATCAAGGTTTTAATGAATCTGAGACTTAATGTTGGTAGGAATTGATGTGAAAAACATTAATTCTCAAAGAGGATTTTAACTCTAAAGTATAAAGTATGATATAAAAAGTAAAAGATCAATGTAATTATCCCCTTTAAAATAACATCACCCACTTACCAAGATCAATGTAAGTTCATGACATATAAAATCATATTGAATAATTTTCTCTATGAATTTTCATATATATTTTTTCATCATCATTATTATTATTTTAGAACTACATTTTCATATTTTTTTACTTTTTTGAAATACATTATTGTATTAAAACTTGCATACACCATCTAACCACATATGATAAAAATCATAGGTGCAGTAGTTGTGTTTTTTGATTTTCCCAAGTCACAATCCATTCTTTTTTTAAAATTTTCAAGAAGGTAAAATAATAAAAGTATAATGGATGAATCTTAAACCTTTATCAATTACAAAAATATCACCCCAAACGTTTTACTTACAATGTTTTACATCCTTTAACCATGAATTCCCTCACCCAACACTTAAAATTTAAAATATCACGAAAAATCTAAGATGAGGGCAGGAATAGTTAAAAATGGATTGAAATATGGCTCATTACTAATAAGGTTATTCATGGTCTCTATGGTATAATCAATGATTAATGTATAAGGTTGTCTAAAGGATAAGGAATTATCAATAAATATTCCTCAATCATTTTAAATGTGTTTTTTATAGTCATAGATTTTAAAATTTACAATGCAAGTTATAGTAGGTTGAATTACCCTATATCACTCAAGAAAAATGATCAAGGTAATATAGAAATTATTTGGTATATAAATCCTATATGGTAATGTATATAAAATTTAGGAAAATCATTGATGCAATTACTAATAATAATAAACCAGTCTTCATGAATTGCAAAAATTCAAAGTGTAAAAAATTGTAAGAAAATTTCATTTAGATGAATCATCCAATTCCCTCAAATCACTTTTCATAAAATTAATATCCATTATTCACTATAATAATTCAATTATCCATATTACTCATTCAATTCCATAATTAATTAAAACTAAAACATGGAATCGTAGGATTCATAAGAAACTCATGTCTCCAAGATAAGTCAATTAAAGAAAAAATTATAATTTGGGTATGAAATTTACAATTTTAACATAGCTGTTATAATTTTCAATTCAATATATATTTTTAGAAATATACAAGGAGTTTAAAGGATAAAGAATGTAAGGATAAACTCCAGTTTCTCATATATCTTCCCCTTGTTATTTTTGGGGTTTTCTTATTCCATCATAGTCCTATAAAAGTAAATCAATCAATTAAAACACATAGATCATGTTAAATTAAGCTAAAAAAGATAAGGGGATTAGGGATGCTTCCTAAAATAATACTAATAATGAAGTTTAAATCCACTAGAAATAATGTAAAGAGATAAGTATTGGTTTAACCCACAAGTGGGCCCTAGATTTTTACTGCCTTAAAAGGGTTGTACCAACTGTTATCTTTAGCCAGTTGGTGGGTTGAGATTCTTAGATTTAAACCACCACATGTGGATTTTCCCTGCTTGTACTTATTATTTTTTGGTAATGAGTACATGGATATATTACAAAAACTCCACCTAATTAACAATAATGTATATCTTACATGGTGGGGGTAGGATAAAGTATGGATCATCCTCCTTCTTGGTTGATACTTGTGCAACCTTATCTTTCTTTTCTAGTTCTTTCTCAATATGGGATTCACAAATTTTATGATTAAAGGGAGAGAAGGTAATTATACTTGTAAAATATTTAAACATGAATTATCAATATGAAAATTATCCCTTTAAATGTGAGAAGCCACTGTATTGGGTTCCTCAATCTCAACTACTTGGATTTTATCAAGTAATTCCTATAATTCATGTTCAATTAGTGCTAGAAGCTCCATGTTTTACTTAGAAGGTTCATATTGGTTTTCTTCATCTTCCTCCAAAACAAAACATGGATTAAAAAAATAATTAATTTCAAAATAGTAAGAGGTGTTACTCATTTTAGATTGAATAAAATAAAATGAAATATAGTTTAAAATAAGATCTTCTCTATATTTATGTTTGACTTTAATCCCCTCTTCAGCGGTAAGTGCCTCCTGAAGTTGGATTTCAGTGGATGGAGGCAGGTAATTAGGATGATCCATATTTTCTTCAAATACAACCACATGAGTGTTGTATTCCTCTTCTAATTCTAGAGAGATATGAAATGGTTTTGGCGCTTATACATTATAATTAATGAGAAGATCATGTTGTACCTCATAATCATTCCTAAAGTTATCTAGATCTTTCTAATCTTCTATACATATCTTAGCAGGCGAGTCATTATCATCATGAATCCACTATATATTTTCATGGTTATATTTTATTTGGATCTTTAAATGGTTGGTCTATTCATAGTTTTAATGTATGGCCTCAAATTATTGGATTTCCTTAGAAATAATAGAAAATACTAAGGGTTTTCCTCCAGTTCAGGTTTGGGATGCTCCAAGGATGCATAAAAATATATAGTTATCCAATCTATTTTTCTTTCCAAGTTTTATATTGCATCTCCAATCCATTGCAACTAGTATTTGCTTTCAAACACTTATTCTTGATATTGCACTTTTAGGGAGTTCTTTAGAATGTTTGGGAGGAATAATGGAAGTCTCTTCTTGTGTCTTGGTTATCCCTCGATGAAATTTCATGAAATACTCTGGAAATTTAGTTAATTATCTATCCAATAATTAAACTAATGATTGTTCGAGGGTATATTTAAGATCATGGATGATCTAATTTAATACTTCATCTACAAAGATTTTACTTCTGGCTCCCCTAATATGTCTAATAAAATGAGAAACACTATATTTAATAGACCAGTGTGAGTCTATTGGTTCTTGTACATGTGAGTAGTTAGTATATGTAGAATAATAGTAGTTTGGGTACATCCTAGAGAAATAAATTTTTAGGTTTTTAAATAAAAAAATAAAAATATTTACAATGTGTGAAAATAGAAAAATTAAATAAAAAACTGATTGGCCCCTCAACAAAAACTCAATATTTTGACACACTTATCATAGGGCGGTACAAAATATATTATTTATAATTTCCTAGTGAAAAAAATGGTTGACCGGGGTCGTATTAGTTGAGGAGCTTCATGGTATATTCACTTACTAATTCTAATTCACTTAAAACTATTTGTTTTTGGGTTTTTATTATTTTCAAAAATAATTAAAATTAAATGAAAGTAAATAATTCAAATCTAAACTAACATGCAATGCAAAGAAGAATGAGGGTTAGGAGATAAAGTACTTGTATTTAAGGTTTCATTTTATGTTCCTTCATTATTCATGTTAGTTGTTTAAATTTAGTTTAATAATACAAATATGAAATTTCACTCTTGAATTACTATCCTATTATTTATTGATTGTGAAACCTTTAATGATGAAGAAAACTATATTCCACTTACTCCCATAATTAATGTTAATGAAACACCTCAATCAAGAGTGTGAAACCTTCTAAACCATGAATCCATCATATGTTGTTTCATCTATTAAATGGATCAAATACATATTGTGAAGATCTTTTGTTTAATGGAATGAAGGTAAAATATTTGGATAAAGTAATAAATATGAGTTTGAGATTGGTGTCATAGTGAAAAATTTCTACAACTGCACAATTAAATTTTATTCACCACAAACATAAATAAAACATTAGAATTGAAGAACAAAATTTAGGAAACACTTATCCTCCCATGAGACCAAGCCTTGGGTTAGTCACTCATTTTCGAGTGCAAGAGGTCATGGTGAAAGAATGTGAGAAGAAGAGAATGATAGAGAGAGAGAGATACACACACATAGTGGAAGAAAATAGAGGAATTAACTATTGTTAAAATAATGAATGAAGTTACATAAAATAAAATAAATTATTGAAAATAAAATAAAATAAAATAAAATAGAGAAAATCATCAGCAACCTAGTGAGATCCTTTGAACCAGTTGATTCTTTTTATGGTAGCAACATCCTTATATTTATAAAAGGAGGAATCCCCTCTTCTTCTTCATTCAAATCTCCTATATCTTCAATATCTCTTGGTAAAAATTTATCTATTTTAATTTTCCATGTTAAATATGAGAATATATTAGGTTTTTCAAAATTTCAGCATAGAATACCTATGTGGAAAATTTACTTACATCATAACATAATATTCCTCCAATATTCCCTTATATTTCCCTTTTGGTAACCTAATTTATAGTTGTTTATATTTTTTTCATTTGAATTTCCCATATTTATGATTTAGTGAATTTCTATTTTAATTACAACATATTCCCATATCTTAATCAGTGTTTGATGTAGCCATTCATTCCTATTTTCACATAGCCAAATCCTTCATCCATCACATAGCCGTTTTGGGTATATCTTATTCATGTAGCTAAACTCCCCAAATGTCACATAGACGAATCCATGCCTGGTTTATATAGTCATTTTCCTCCACTGTCCATGCTTCCATTTTTCATGATTCTCTATGTAGTTGTTTTTAGATACAGGTAGAGTGTGATGTAGTTAATGTTTCCCACTATTTTCACACAGTCGATTCATGTGATATCCTTGGTACAATTTCAGTTCAATGATGGTAGAAGAGGTGTATCATTTCTCCTTCAACCCATATGGTGTTCACAGTTTCCAGATAAAGATCACCCTTATCATGCATGGGTTCTATTTTCTTAAAAAATGAGATTTATTAAGGTCTCCCTAGGTTCTAGAAGAGATCTATAATGGTTTGGGGCCTTAGAAATGGATGATAAGAATGATCCCAAGATTATCCCATGGTGGAAATGGTGTTCTCCTACAATTTTATATTGAGGAAATTGATGTCAAGTAGAGGTGAGGCATGTTTTAGTGGTGGTGGTGCGGTGCTGAGACAAGATGAGATTGTTTGATTTAAAATATTAATATTTCCTACATGTTGGCTATCCCACAACAAAATTGAACACATCTGAGTGCTTCCTTATATTACAAGGTGCAACATCCACCACTCAGACACCTGATGTGAGGATGATCTCTTGAATACAAACCCACCTACGTATAATGTCCTGTGCCAACTCATACAAGGCTATGAGATTAACCCTACACTATGCACAAGCACTACGTAGCTCGACACTTCATCGCATGAGAAGAACCTCCCCATAGGATCCCTAGGTTGGATGACACTTCCTAGGGCTAGATAAGTAGATATAATCCTATGGGTTTGAGGGTTAGATTTTTATGTCCTAGTTTTTTTACACCTATAACATCAAAAAACATAGTAAAAAATCAACATAATTCATAAGTAAAATTCTAATTTTCTAAAAACAACACTTTTATCCATTTTAATTCATATTAATTCCTTAATTGTTAATTCCAACATTTTAATAAACCATTGAATTATATGGGAATATTCATTAACATCCATTCAAAATTGTTAATAAATGTTCAAATATTTATATGAAAATATGAGTTCATTAATGGTGGAATGAAATAAGACACTTTTACTCTAGTGGTAGACCATTTGAGGATGAATTTCTAGAAGAATTATCTAGCTTACTGACTAAGTGGGAGATTGAGTTAATTATTGAGTTGGTGTTGGGAGTAGATCTAGTTTTTATTCCACTTTATAGAATGAAAACAGTTTATCTTCACATGTTAAAATTTCACTTAGAATATCTAGAACCAAAATGATTCATATAGCCTAGTATTTCTCTATGGTGATGTCCTATAATTTTCATTAAGAAAGATTTTGGAACTTTTAACTTATGTGTAAATTATAGGAGATTGAACTAGATGACAGTCAAGAACTGGTAACCCCATACATGCTTTGATGATATCTTAGATCAATTGGGAGGGTCCATAATTTTCTCTAATATAGACTTGAGTTTAGGGTAGCACCAATTGAGGGTGATACCATCAGACATACACTTTGATGATTTTAGGAAAAGTTATAACATATATGAAATTGTGGTGATAATGTTCGGTTTGATGAATGCACCAGTGGTATTCATGGACTTAATGAATTGGATCTTTCATCATTTTTTTGGATCTATTTATGATAGTTTTTTTCAATTATATCTTAGTGAACTACTAGTCTATAGAGTATACTAACCTCAACACTAACCTCAACACTGATTCTCACATTTCCTTTTCTAGGTAAGGAGTATACCGTGTTCTATAATGCATCTAAAGTCAGACTTTGATCAGTCCTGATGTAGGAGGATCATGTGGTTTCTTATGGATCAAAACAACTGAGACTACATTATAAGAATTACCCTAATCATGATCTATATTTAGTTACAATGGTATATTCCCAAATATGTTGGTGTAACTATCTATAGGTGAGAGGATTATAGTGTATATGGACCACAAGAGCCTCAAGTACATATTTTTATAGTGATACCTGAACCTTTGGAAGAGGAGGTGGGTTGAGTATCTGTAGTCTTTCAACTTAAAGTTGTCTTACACACCTGTAAAACATAATGTAATTGTTAATTATTTATGCTATAAAACATAGATAGAGTCGGTTTGGGAGTCATGGAATGAGTGGTAGATGGTGGTTCTCTTTGTAGGAATTCATATCGATGTTGAAGAGTCCCAGGGATAGGCAGCTCTGAATTAGACATTGATTATACCCATGTACCTTGATCAGATCAAGAAAAAGTAGATATCTGATATAGAGGGATTATCTATGAGGAACAACTTATATTGTGGGGATCCACCATCCAGATGGTCTCTTGGTAGCAAAAATTTTATTATTTTTTGAGTTCGAGTATGGGTTCTTAAGGGTTTGTGCGAGGATCTGATGAGAAAGTTTTTTTCTTCTAAATGGGAGGTGTATCCAAGTCTAAAAAATATGTATCATGATATATTTAGGAAATAATGGAGTCTAGGGATACAAAGGGAGATATCATTCTTCATGGAAAGATGTTTCACCTATTATTTGGTGAAGATTGAGTATTAGAGGCTTGTTGGGTTGTTGCAGCTTATGCCTATTTTGGAATAGAAATAGGATTATGTAACTATATATTTCATGATTGGATAACCCATGACACCCTAAAAGAACAATGTATTATGGGAGATCACAAATCTACTGATGAAGGTATTATACTTTTTTCCTATCAGGGAGACCTTCATTATTTATAATCTAGGTTTTCTTTATGTGTGAGAGATATTTCAACTACATGGTGTTCCAAGGAGTATTGTTTTTGATAAAGATCCTCATTTCACATCTTGGTTTTGGAAATGAATTCAGATTTGTTTGGGATTATAGGTTCTTCTCAATATATCCTATCATTCTCAGACTGATGAATAATATGTGAGAATGATTTAGGTTATGAAGGATATGTTGTGAAATTGTGTTTTGTATTTTTTTGGTTCTTTGGAGAAACATACGGTGATTATAAATTTCATGTATAATAAAAAATTTCAAGCATCGATCAAAATGGATCATTTTGAGGCTTCGAATATAATGCTATGGAGTTAGAATCTTTGTTGGTTTGATGTAGGTGAGTTAGTAATTCTTGGACTTAGTCTCATATAGGAGATGACTGAGAAAGTTCAGTTGACCAAGATGTGGTTGGTGACCACATAGAGTCAATATAAATCTTACACTGGCCATTAGAGACAACCTTTGGAGTTTGAGGTTGGTCATCATGTTTTCCTTCGGGTATCACTTAGGCTCGGGAAACACTGTATTAAGAAATAGGGAAAGGTTAGTCTTTTAAATATTGTGTAAAGGTTCAGTCTAGTGGAATACTATTTTACCCTTCCATAGTTCTAAAGTTCCATTCATGATGTGTTTCATGTGTCTCATATTTAGAGATATCATCTCGACACTTCTCACAAGATGGACATGGATGATGTCGAGTTGGATGTTGATGTGTCCTTTTAGGAGAATATGATTCATATTGTGGACTATAGTGAGAATAATATCCTAGGGAATACCATAGCCTTAGTGAGAGTATAGTGGAAGCATGGGCATATGGAAGAGGAGACTTATGTAAGGGAGTCTAATATGTAATCACAATGAAAAAACTTGTTCACTGATACCCTATAGTGATTCTTAGAGAAGATCATTTATGAGTTGTTATTTGGTGCGTAGGTTGAAGACCCCATATTTTTCTAGTTACACCCCCTTTTAATCATTGGTAATCCTCCTGAAGTCTAGTTATTTTTGGTTTAATCCTTGTTATTAAGCCCTGTGTAAGGCTGGTTTTTGGTTGCAAAGTTGCTTCTATAGGAGTCTATGATGTCTTGCTAAAAACTGATTTTATGGAATAAATAATAGATATGGGACATAAATTTCTTAGCTGAGGTGAACCCCCACAAAACCTTTTAAACTATATTTTTTTCAAGGCAGGCCATAAAACATGGATTTATAACTACTACAAAACTAGCCTTTAACAACGTTAGAAATGACCTTTATTAGCGCTAAAAAAGCACCGACTACACGAGTGAGGTTAAAATCCTAGATCTTTTATTAGCGCTTTTAAAAGCACTGATAAATGTGGCATTTATAATCCTTTTTAAAAGCACTGATAAAGGGCCATACTGTAGTGTGCTGTAACAGTATACTACAACACTACTATAGTGTGCTATAACAATACACAATAGAACTAAAAACACACCAGATATCAACAAAAACAAGTCCCAATATAGGATTTAAATGCAATGAAATTTAAAACACAAACACAATAAAAAAACTATATTATAGACATTTTAAACATTGGTTCATACAATTACATAAATAAAAATTATTACATACATTCAAAAACATAAATGTTCCTTTTAATCCTCACCCGACTCATGCTATTATATAACAAACCACCCATGATAGAGAAAAATAACACACCTGTATAAGAAAAAAATTCTTATGTTAGTAATAATATAAAGAAATAAATTAATAGAAAGTTTTAATTTTACTAAAATTGATGTCAATTTTAAATAAAAAATGTACTTGGAGTCATACCAATCACACCGTTCATCAGGTTGAGATACATATGATTTATACACATAAAAAATGACTTATAAATCATTGTCCTAAATTATTTAATCATTTTGTATGTTTTTTCTCCATTTTGAGTAGGTCAGTTGGACTTTTTACTACAATTGATGTCAATTTTAAATAAAAACATGCACTTGGAGTCATATAGGTCACACCATTCATTATATTGAGGTGCGTTTGATTCATTCATGTCTTAAATCACTCATGTATCCTTTTACTAAAGTATTAAAACAATATGAATGTGTTTTTTTTGGTTTTGAGTAGGTCAATTTTTTTTAATAAAATTGATGTCAATTTTAAATAAAGACACACATAGAGTCATACCGGTCACACCATGCATCAGATTGAGGTGAAGATGATTCCTACATGTTACAAATAACTTATGAATTTTTCCCCTAAAGTATCAAAACAATATAAATTTGTTTCATTAGTTTTGAGTACATCACTTTTATTCCTTAATAAAATGTCATTTTAAACTTAAAACGCACACTTCGACTCATACAGATCACATCGTGTATTGGTTTGACATGATACTGATTCCTACAAATCAAAAATAATTTATGAATTGATTCAATTAATTATCAAGTAAATCCGAGTGTGTTTGATCAGTTTTCAATGAGTGAAATTTTTTAAAGTCAAATGTTGATTTTAAACTCATAATAGACAAATTGAGTCAATTGCCTTTTTAAATAAAATTAATATCAATTTAAAATAGAAAGAAGTACTTGGAGTTATACCGATCACATCGTGTGTTAGATTGAGGTGGGTCTTATTCCTACATTTCCCAAAGACTTAAAAAAATCATAACTATCAATTTTACCGATTTCATTAACTTTATTTTTCGAACTGCCAATACTGCATGAGAAGATTTGAACAAACCACATAAACTCAAATAAAATAATCCACTTATTTAATAAAACAATTATTATATGAGTAATACTAAAAAGAAATAAATTAAACATACATATGAAATGATAAATTAATTCGATGGAAAATAATTTTACTATGAAAACATCAATATCACCTTTGTAATTGAGTAGAGGTAGTGTCATTTATCTTCTAGAAAATTCAGTGGATGTAACTTGAAAGAAAGTGAAAAATGCACCACTGTAGGGGTGAAAATGTTTTAAGGGAGAAGAAACATCAAAGTTGGACAGATCACCCCAACTCGAACCAAATAATCAACATGTATAAGAAAACAATTATTATGTGAGTAATGATAAAAATAAATAAATTAAACATAAATATGAAACAATACATTAATTATATGGAAAATTATTTTACTGTTCAAACATCAATATTACCTTTATATTTGAGCAGATGCATCATTTTTTCTATTCCTGCAAAGGTAGTGGAGGTAACTTGAAAGAAAGTGATAAATGCACCAATATAGGGGTGAAAAGGTTTTAAAGGAGAAGAAGAATAAAAGTTGGACAGATCACCCCAACTCAAAAAAAAAATAATCCACCCGTATAAGAAAAAATTTATTATGTGAGTAATACTAAAAGGAAATAAATTAAACATAAATACGAAACAGATAATGATTTTACTGTGCAAACATCAAGATTAACTCTGTAATTGAGCAAAGTCAACATCATTTATCTTCCTTAAAGTAAGTGGAGGTAACTTAAAATAAAGTGATAAATACACCCCTTCATGGGTGAAAAGGTTTTAAGGGAGAAGAAGCATGAAAGTTGGACAAATCAGCCCAAATTGAAAAAAATAATCCACCTATATAAGAAAACATTTATTATGTGAGTAATACTAAAAAGAAATAAATTAAACATAAATAGGAAAAAATACATTAATTCTATGGATAATGATTTTACTATTCAAACATCAATATTACCTATGTAATTAAGCAGATGTAGCATTGTTTCTCTTCCTGTAAAGACAGTGGAGGTAAATTGAAAGAAAGTGATAAATGCACCAATGCCTGGGTGAGAAGGTTTTAAGGGAGAAGAAGCATGAAATTTAGACATATCAACCCAACTTAAACAAAATAATCCACCCGTATAAAAAAATTTATTATGTGAGTAATACTAAAAAGACAGAAGTTAAACATAAATATAAAACAATATATTCATTCTATGGACAATGATTTTACTGTAAAAACATCAAGATTAACTCTATGATTTATGCAGAGACAATGTTTTTTCTCTTCCTAAAAAGGCACCAAACGTGGATAGAAATATTCTAAAATAAAAAAACTTTGTAAGGAATAATGAAAATTAAATCAATGTTTAGAAAAAATAAATAGCAACATTACCTTTACATCTTTACAAAGGGTTTACTTTATTATATTTTGTTCTTCCATCATGTGCATATGAAATTTCTACATGAGTAGTCAAACGTTTAATTTAGATTATGTTAATGTAGTATAGAACATATAATATTATGAGAAAAAACATAATATATTAAAAAAAACTTTTACCTTCTCATTGGACCCTCTTTATTTTTTAAAGATTTCAAGGATTTGTTTCCTCTATTGAGAATCCAAATATTCTCTTTATGGTCCCCTCTAATGTACAAGACATTGTATACATTAGGACCCATATGAACCGATTATGATGTCCCAATGAAAGGTTCATCCTCAATTGAATTTTCATCTGAATCAAAATTTTCTTTAGTTTCTAGTAAGACAATCGACCAATTCTTGTTTGTTGGATCAGAGACATAAAATACTTGCACTGCTTGTGATGCCATTATGATCGACTCATCGTTCCTCCCCTCTACACTAAAATTCACCTTCACAAATCCCATTTCATCAACTTTCACTCCATTGATATTTTCAACCCATTTGCAATGAAAAAATAACAGTTAAAATGTTGTATAATCCAACTTGTATATATGTTTGATAATGACAAAATATGACATATTTTCTAAAATTAGATTCCTATCCTTGGAACTAGATATGTGCATCACATCAGACACAATCATAACACCACTATTTTGTATCATACTTAAGTCATCATGTTCTTTTGTATAGAACTTATAACCATTGATTACAAAACTAGTGTAAGATATAACATTTGCATTCGGTCCTCTGGCTAGCCATTGAAGTCGTTCGACAATTGAATTCAAATTTTCATATAAATCCTTATAAATTTGATCTCTAAACCATCATATAAAATGTTGATTATGTGTATTTGATATCCATACTTCATCCCTTGATGAATTAAAACCTCTAAGAATTTCTTTGCAGGATTCAATTTATGGATCAACATCTTCACTATTATGTAATATATAAATATGTGATTGCTCTTGCTCTGTCAAGGTAATTTTAACAACATCTCTTCTACAAATACCTTCACCCATAAGGTGTTCAATATAAAGAGAATTTGGGAGACCGATGATTTCAACATCTGATAGGTAATCGGTACATAATTCAATAGATTCTTCAACAATATGTCATTATGCAATATGACCTTGTAGAAAACTTCAATTCTTTACATACCCTTTCAAAATATTTATACACCATTAAATGGGATACATCCATCTATAATGGATAGAACCACATATTTGAACCTCTTTGACCAAGTTAAACATTAGGTGGACCATTATATCAAAGAATTATAGTGGAAAGAACATCTCTAATTCACATAATATGACTGCATTCTCCATATTCATGATGGAAAAATTTTCCAGGTCTACAACTTTACGACATATGGATTTGAAAAAGAAGAAGATTCTAGTTAATGTATGTCATAGATTTTGAGGAAAAATGCAATGGAAAGAAACAGACATTAAATTTTGCATCAAAACATGATAGTCTTGTGATTTTACTCCTTGTAAAATCAAATTAGTCATTAATACGACATTCTTGATATTTGATGAATACCCCTATGGAACTTTTACACTAGTAAAGAAAAGGAAAAATTGAAATTTTTTCTATTTGAATAGATTGTAAGATTTTGGAGGAAGAAAAGTCCACATTTTACCATTCACCGGTGACAACTCTTCCTTTATACCCATTTCAATCAAGTCCAACCTTGCCTTGATTCCATATTTCATTTTTCTAGGAACATTTAGTAATGTGCCAATAACACTATCAAATACATTTTTTTCTACATGAATGACATCAAGAAAATGTCAAACATATAAACTATACCAATATGGTAATTCAAAGAAAATTTATCTCTTCCACCAACCTGATTTTGTAAGAATTTTCGAAAATGGTTTACCTAAAACAGTGTTAATATTTTTACTTTCTTGTATAGTTGATCGCCCATTGCTAGAGATGGTGTTGTACCTTATTCAATATTATCATCAAATTCTATAGCCCAGTATCAATATTTATGTCATCGAGGTAAAAATTTATTATTTCATAAAAACACAGTCTTCGAGGAATGTTTCAATCGAACTGAGTATGTGCATTTTTCAAAAATGGGACACCCAAACATTACTTTAATGTTATATCCTCATAAATTCCTATAAGTGGGGAAGTCATTTATCATTTCATACAACATGTAACTAAATTTAAATTCTTCACTTCTATGATCATCATACATTGTAATACCTATACCCCACATCAATTTTAGATCTTCTATCAATGGATCCAAATAGACATCAATATCATTACCGAGTTTCTTTGGTATAGATATAAGTAGACACAAGATAATATATTTTGACATCCTTCATAACAATGGAGGTGAGTTATAATTTACCAAAATGATGGGACATGTACTATGAGTACTACTCTTTACACCAAAATGATTTATTCCGTCTGTTGATAATGCAAGATGAAAGTTTCTTGGCTCATCTCCATGTTCAGGAAACTCATAATCAATTTTATTCCACTAAGGAGAATCTTATAGATGACACAGGTTCTCATATTTAATTATTGTAGCTACATTCCATATTAATTACCTCACTATTTCTTGACATCCATATAGTCTTCTAAACCATGGAATTATAGGAAAGTACCATACAGATTTCAAATGACTTGATTCTTGTATCGATCTACACTACACTTAGGGAATTTTATGAGTGATTCCTGGTCCTTGCGAAACAATATGAAATCATTTGTAAAAGAATGAGTTTTTTCAGAGATAATTCCCATTTAACATAATATTCATTTAGCATCATATGTTCAGTATGGTAGTTTATGTTCTTCTGGTAGAATATCTTTCTGAAGACTATGTAGATCTGTAAAGCTGGTGTCACTCAATCTGCTGCCAGCTTTCAAATTATATAACTTAAATAAAGTTGAAAATGCTATTTATTTATTATAACGGATATAATATGTTTTCTTAAAACATATATTTAACTCCTCAAACAAATTTTTACAATCAAAAAGGTTATATTTAATTTCCATTTTCATTTCTTCCATGTGATATTCATTATCTTTTACAAAGGTATTCGTATCAAATGATTCATAAATCGTAGTATCATCATAATCGATGTCCACATTTGTTTTTTCCCTGTGTTTAGTCCAACATTTATAGATTTGATCTATTCTATGACAAATCAAATTTTCTTCCAACTCTTCTAGACTAATTTTTCATGAATAAAAACAACGTAAACATAGAAAAAATATTTTAGAAGGGTCGTCTGCATGCTCTCTTGAAAACTTGATGAACTCTTTAACTCCATATTCATATTCGTTTGTCAAATGATTAGCATGCATCCATTTTAAGTTCATATCCATCTTATTAGGTTCATAAAAGATTAATTTTATACAATATATAAATAAATACACATAAGATATTCATTATCAAAAGTGAAATTTATAGACAATTATAATAATGTAAAATCAACATTTTATTATTTCAAAAAATTTCAATATGTTGAAGAAAATGGGTAATTGAATTTTATAAAATAATTTCTACACATAAAATATCTCTTAAATCCCCTAAAAAATGAAAATATAATATAGAAAATTAAGGAGTAATAAGAAACTAAAATATGGAAAACAAGAATAATAATCTCTCATTTAATCAACTAGAAGATATAAAACTATATTGGAACAAGTGATGTATAAATCTAAGGAATTATTGCATTTAAAATTAATGGTATATAAATATTTAAAAACATATCAAGACTCTTGGGATGCCATATCACCACACTAACCCATCCCATGAAAATTTAAGGTACTCCAAATAGATGTAAAATTAGCATTTACTAATGGATTACTTGAATAGAAAGTTTACGTCAAAAAAACAGATAGTTTTTTCATTCTTTAATATGAGAATATTGTTTTTAAATTGAAAAATGTGATGTATGGATTGAAACAATAACTATGAGCTTGGTATTGAAGGTTAGATGAATTATTAAAGAAACTTTAATTTAAAAAATAAGAAACTAATCATAATAATTACATAAAAAATAATTTAATGGATAGATTTAAAGTGTTTATCAATGTAGATGGAATAATATTTAGAGGTCCAAGAGATTAATGATGATAATATTTTTCTACATTAACAATGACCAATGTTTAAATGTTAATGATTAGTGAGTTTACATTTTCCTTAGTTTATAGGTGACTCATGGAATTCATGGGATATTTATTTCCCAATCCATGTATGTGAGGGAAATGTTTTATAGATTTCAAAAGTAAGATTGAAAACCCCTATTGACACCCATTTAAAATTGAATAAATTTTTTAAATGTTGTGGATGGAATGCTAACCTATATCATGGAGTGTGGGATATTTGTTATATACCATCTTTCTTGACAGTAGAAAGGTTTGACATATTATTTTTTTACATCTCATATAACAAGGTGTCAAAGTGATTCTATGGAAATCCAATTATTATTAGTTAAATAAATACTCAAAAAGGGGGTGAAATTCTGGAAAATTTACATTTTTGAGCAAGAAATTATAATGTATTATAGTGGTATATAGGTAAAAAAAGTGGTATAACTAGAAAGGGAAAATCTCAAAAGGATATTTTTTTTGTAAATTATTGAGATAGGGAGAGTAGGATGATGATGACAAATTATAATGTATTTTGAAAATAGTACATAGCATCAAGGTATAATATTTCATATATTATTATTAAAAGGATTTATAAATAATGGTGGATTAATCTGAAGGGGGAGAAAAATAAAATAGATTTTTTAAGTGTAGAGACATATGAAGTTAGATTATTGATAAAAGGTACAACACATTTAAAAATATATATAGTTTCCAAAACAAACCAAATACAACCATATATCAAAAACCCGATCTGGTCTATGATAGTGTTTGATGGACATTCTCGACCCCCATTGGCCTGGAAACAAGCACCAGAGCATGGAAAACAACATAATGGGAATGATTTGACTCAAAAAATAAATAAAACTAGCAGAAAGAAAAAATAAATAAAAACTGCCATGATGCATCCATACATTGGATTCCCACACCAACCTAGATAAGTAGAAAAAAGAAGATATGAATTAGTATAATATAAAAGAAATATCTAAACTTATCTTCAACTCCCTCACACACAAAATCCCCGGTTTTAATTTCTAAAATTTTACATGTATGAAATACCATTGATAAAATAAAGAATGAAAAATATGTATGATGGATTTGGGCGATCAATTTGGGAAATGTAAACAGAATAAAACAACCAACTAAACTTCATGTGACTCCATGTGTCACCATCGAGTCCCGAAATAATAAACTCTCCATGATTGATCAAGAGTTGAATCAAAATTGGAAAATGAGAAAATTGGAAGGCTTACATCACTAGTATACAATCAACGAACCAAAAATAACGACATCGTTGAAGAAGAAGTTAAAAACAAAACAAAAAATACACAAATAAAATTGGAAGGCCTACCTCACTAGGTTGAAGAAAATCTAAAACCCTCTATGGAAACCCTAAATTCAATCAAATATCAGATGTCAAATGAGATGTTTGAGAGGTTGTCAAGTGGTGTGATTCGAGTTTCGATTCACTGAGGAGGAGCAATGACAGTGGGTGGATTCAACAAAAAGATTCTGATATCACGACGAGTTTGTATATGGTTAGGGTTTTTTAATTAGATTGGGACACTTTTATCATCACTTAGAAATAATCAGTGATAAAGAGTCATTTTATCAGTGCTTATTATTTAAGCACTGATAACATGACTCTTTATCAGTGCTTTTTTAGCACTGATAAAGGTAGGTCTTTATCAATCCTAAAAAAGCACTCAAAAAATAAATCTTTATAAGTGCTAAAATTATAGCACTGATAAATTTTCATTTTATCAGTGCTCTTTTTAGTGTTGATAAAGATTCTTTAATCATCTCTTATTACTTAAGCATTGATAAATGATTTATAATTATAATTATATATATATTTTAAATATTTATATATACTTAATAAGTATATATAAATATAAATATATAAAATATATTCTTTTTTAAATATATTTATTATAAATTTATAATTATTTATTTGTAATTACAGAATTTTTTTTGAAAAATAATATTTTTATCATTATATATATTTATATAATTATACATATACATATACATATAATATATATATTTAAATATACTAAATATATTCATTATTTAAGTAAATTTATTATAAATTTTATAATTATTTAAATATATATAATTATTTATTTATAATTATATAAATACTTTTAAAAAAATATTTATTTATTTATAATTATAAATATATAATTGTATAAATATAGTAAATGTACATTTATGAATATATTTATTTATCAATATTTTTTACAAATATATTTTCAACATTATTAATGAATATGTAATTTTAGGTTCATGCATATATGTTAAAACTGAGTGAAATTGAATAAATTATAAATAAGTACACTTTAACAATATTGGAAAAAGGTATAAGTTTTATGTGTATGAATTGTATATAAAAATGCATTAATTATGTATATGTGAAATCAATATAACACATATTTGATCTATATATGTTAAATTGAAAAATCAAAGGACATTTAATTATATATCGAGTACTATGTGACCCCATGGGTGTAGTCTAGTGGTTACATCTTTGTGGGGTCTCGTGGGAGGTCTTAGGATCGAGTATCCTCGAGTACTTGTAGGTGCAATAGTTCCTTTATTTCTTTGTAATACCCTTCTTGAACTGTCGTAATATGGAGAGTACTATGTAATTAGTCAATATTTTTAATTCATATTAATTTTTAATTATAAACCATTATTCAATAAATATATGACTATTTAATGTAAATCACATAAATATTCTGTAATATATAAATCATATTTATATACATTAATATAAATCTATATATTTAATATATACAATTTAATGACATTAATTATCATAATTTTATAATTAATAAAATGTTTAATATTTAATAATGTATAATCAATTTATTCATTTTTATCAATAATTATTTAATTAATAAAATTTTTAATAAAATTTTTAATAAACTCATTTTTTATTTTTCATTTATTTAATTATTTAATTTTATTTATTTGGACCTTTATCAGGGCTAAAAAATCACTGATGAAAGAAATATTTATCAGCGCTAAAAATAAAGTACTGATAAAGTATACCCTTTATTAGTGCTAAAAACAAAGCGTTGATAAAGGATACCCTTTATCAGTGCTAAAAATAAAGCACTAATAAATGTTCCCTTTATCGGTGCTACAAAAAAGTGCTGATAAAAGGTTAAATTTATCAGTGCTTTCCTTAGAGCTGATAAATATTCCATTTATTAGTGTTTTTCTAGCACTGATAAATACCATCGCTGTTAAATGTGGGTTTCATAGTAGTGTATGCTGTAAAAATGGATTTTACATCATAATATTAGTTTTATTCGATTTTCTTGCCAAGGAAATGAGTTTTGCAGCATGTATGTGGATCATGGGGCTTACGACATAAATACCCTATTTATACCATAAAAGTGTTGTGACCAACTTTGAATTATAGAGATCATCACGAGTTTTTCTAACATATATCTCCTCTAATTATAGAACCTTTGAGTAGTGAGGAATAAGAATTATCTTCAATATAGAGGTTTGATCTCAATGGATCATCATGTTCCGAATCGTGAGATTAAAGGTAAGCCTTGGTCATTCTTCTCCTTTCTCATATAGTATATTTTTCCACATGTAGAACCCTATTTGTGATGCATGTGTTGGTAGTATCATCCATCTTTGATGAAGGGAAGGAAGAAATAGTTTGACATTACCACAAACATTAAGAATTATTAGCGTCTACTCTGCTCTTGAGGTGGGTGGTCTAAAAAATTTCCCTATTGTCAATTTCAAATATCAATAATTTGTGAAATATGTGCGATCGTGCCATAACACCATGCATGCAACCCGAATAATTGAATAATTCCTTTTTTTATGATTAAACCTATGACTATACCTTATATTGGATTCCGTTGTTTCCATTGGTGTCAAGATCAAGACTCATGGCCACACGATGGGTGTGCCACAAAAACTTTGTTGAGACTTGTTCAGATTAGACATAGAGCCTTGAAATGTTATTAGAACTTGATTAATTTTTGAATTAAAAATATGAATCAGATTAACATTATATTTTTAGTGATTTCTTGAAATAGAATCACCTGGACTAAATTGGTTAAATGATGTGTAATTGGCTTGGAATGTTTACTTGATGAGTTGTAACTATTCTGGACTACTATTGACCTTGGAATTTAAATGATAAATGAAACGAATTTTAATATAATAATGTTCATAATTTATATCCCAACCTTGTGTATTATAAATGGGCTAGATAAATAGTAACCAATAGAATCATCCTTTATGGATTATGATGACCTGTTCATTTTGTTTAATGTGCAGTCATGCTGAAATGATTATATGTAGAGATTACAACAAGTTATGATGAAATGATTATATATAGGGATTATACAAAATTATGCTAAAATGATTATATATTGGGCCTACACTTAGTTATTCTGAAATTTTTATATATAGGGAATGTTCCAGGTTATGATAAAATGTTTATATATAGGTATTACACTTGATTATGCTGAAATGATTATATATAGAGCCTACAACTGATTATTATAAAATGATAATATATAGGGATTGTTCCCAGTTATTCTGTAAATATTATATATAGGGATTACACTGGATGATGCAGAAATGCTTCTATTAATGTTTTTTACTAGATCTCTAAAATTAGTTCACTTATACTTATTTTGTGTACTAAACCCTATGATGGTTATGGCTATGGATGGAATGGTTCCCAAACAAGCATAGAGTTATCCGGCATAGTGAACATGAAGGTTTGGCTAACCCTCGGTGTCAACTAAGAGATTGAGGGTTAGAAGGTTTATTTTATTGATAATATATATATTTTTAAAATTAATACTATGTTTATCACTTTATTACATACAGTATATTCTTAACACTATTTTTTTGGACATGGAAGTGTCGAATTAATGAGTTGTACACACACCCTGGATTGGATACAATTTTTTACCCAGATAAATTTCATAAATGTAGGTTAGGACAAGGTCAAAGGACCCTGTTATTGATTGTGCTTGTTGGATGGGCTAGAGTTTGGAGATGGGACCGACATTGGGTTCATGAATAGGTCCTTTTGTGTATTTTCTGAAGTATTCTAGTCTTTTATTTGTATAAATTTCATCACAAATTTTAGTTACATTTCAATTTGAAATTATATGGTTAAATATTTTTTGGACTATTTGATTCATCTTCTATATGTTGATCATTTAAATTATTTCTACTATTTTTTCCTACTCTAATTATTATTTATGCTGTTCTTATTATTCTATACCATAAGGTATAATATCCCAACTATATTATTTACACCCTTTCTACTAGTCATAAGCCTATGAAATAAAGGGAGGTGTTCTTGTGGTCACTTAGCCAACCCATATCTGTCACGTGAGGGATCACTAGGTTGGGGATGTTACAGAGTATAATGTATCCCTCTAGTTTATCATTATCTTCTTTAACTAAAATGTTTTATTTTTTCACCATTTCTATCATATCATATTCTACATCTGAGATAAACAGAATCTATATAATTTCCAATGGATCTTCCTTAACACATTTCTCTTATTTTATAATCGACACCTATATTTGAAACTACTTACCACTTGAATTTACAGAATTGAAATTTCTTCCCTTGGAAACATATTATTCATTTTTTTGAGAATTCATACTCACTCTACTATTCAATAAATTTCTTGAGATATCTAGTGGTGATGTACCCAACCTTTATAGATTAGAAAAAATATTTAGGTATCTTTAATTCAAACATTTTTACCTCATTAAATATTTCTTACACTAAAGGATAATAATTCATCACTAACATCACCACAAAATTCATTCTATTGAAATTTATCTTTATAAAGTTCTTTTAATTCAATTTATTTATATTATTATACTAAATATCTCTCCAGATTCACCCACATATCATATTCAACAACCATTCCTTGAAAGTCATAAAGATATAACTCTTTAAGGTTCATTTATTAAATCATTGACACCATTGGATTATACATTTATTGAAACAATCTGATAATTTTATTTATAATATTTGAGTCCTTGACCACATATTTGAGTTTACATACTACACCATCAACATTAGTACAATCCATTGAAATTTTTACTTGGATTCATTTTATGATAATTATATATATTTTTCAAAACATAAAAATTTTCTTTTTTGACTTCTTTATCTTATTTATTAATGTTATAAAGTTTATCCTAAACTTTTTTTCTATGGGAAAATTTTATAAATTTAAATATATTTTATTAGATAGAGCTCCCTTCGAGAAATTTTAAGCCTTAGAGTTATCATTAAACAATTTATTATCTTTTAAAATAATAAATCCATTAGTGGAATATCTAACCTAAATTACTTGATGTGATACTAAGTACACATCCATCCCAAGTGATCATATATGTGATCTGATCATATTTTTACAAATTTGACTGTTGCACTCAGAAATTAAGGGCACTCCTTTATAATTCGCAATATTCTCTATGATATAATCTTTACCTCAATATATTTATGAAATAAATAGTGGCTCTGATACTACTTATTATATCATGTAGTCTCACTATAAACCCTAAGAGGGAGGATTAACATGTCTTTAAATTTCCACTTTACATTATGTTAACTAGATATTATCTTTTTATTGGTAAAGACACATTGAATAAATTTTATATGGGAAATTAAATGAAAAACAATAAAGATCATGGAAACATGAATCTACTTGGTTAATCCATAAAATCCCATATCCAAGGAGTACATATCAACAATGTAATGATGTACTAACTAACCACCACTAAACTAGTACATGATTCTAAGATTTAAGAGGATCTCATTACTTTTACAAGATCTTTTCCCTCTTCCTATCATGAACACACTGATTTGAATAGAGATAAAAAATATGTAATATAAATTCATGCCCAACTCAAATGATTTATATCAATAAATAAACATTAAACAACAAGCGTGGTTTCAATGATAATGTATATTTTTTAAATTCATGATATTTAATGGTATGAAAAACAAATCTTTATTTCAAGAATAATTTTCAATGCAATTTAGTCACGAACAATTATCTACTCAAATATATATATTCAATTTTACTATGTTATTTCATATCTTTAATATTCTACACTTTTATTACATGGGAGTTATAATTCCATTGAGCAAAGAAGGACCCCCTATAACAAAGAGTGTTTGAATTTAAAATTTTAAATTCAAACAACTAAAAATATCCAACATCATTTAATTATAATATAGACCTTGGATAATCTTCCTTCAAATCTCTAACATTTAATTTGAATAATTTTTTATTATTTTCTCAAATAACTATCCATCCATCAAAATAAAGACACATAATCACCTCTATTTAAATTTTTTTGAAATAATAAATCATGACCTGACTAGATACTTTGCAATTTCATAGGTTTATTTATCTTGTATTGTATTTAAATGTATATAAAGTTTCTAGTACAAACTAATCCTTCATGGTGTAAAATTTATTTTAAGTAGTATGACACTATGATCTTAAACATTGATGGACCTAAATAATTTTCATGTTTGGAAATCACGAAACATAGGATATAATCAGCGTAGTGTGACATTCCTTCAATGATGTGATACGTTAAACTATAGAATCACTAAAATATGCATGATCCTTCCTCAATATATGAACTTCATTACATGGAATGAGAATAAAATCTCCAAAATCATTAAAATCCACTTTATTCTCTTTCATTACACAACTAACCGCATTACTACATGACTTCTCTTTCCAGAATTAATGATATAATCATCCATGAATATTTCATAATGTGACTTCTATGTCATGATGTATAACATATAAATAAAAAATTTATTAATGGATAAGAATAAACTTATACAAACATCTTTTAAAGTGTGATCTATAAACTCATGGGGTGAATAAACCTCATGAAACTCATCCTCATTGTGTGGCCACAATGCTGTGATGCGATCTTTACTTTTACTACTACTTCTAGAATTAACATAATATTCTTAAAACTCATTCAAAATAATTTTAAATAACTTCTAATTTACAAATAATCCAATATTACAAAATATTACTAAAATAGTAATCATTGGGATAATTTTAGTGACATAAGAAGAAAGTGACTAGAATTCATTGATAAAACTTTCAAAAGTAATATGAAAATGAATCTATCTAAATAAAAAAGGTATTCATATTTGGTATCCTAAAATATAAAAAATTTAAACATATGACTATGATGTAATTTTTACTTATGATTTTGATAATTTGTATCAAATCATCATAATTTAATTGATAGTGCACCATAATTAATGAATGAATAATAAGATTTAATTTTTTGGGTCATAAACCATGAATAATATTGAATCTACTAATAATTATAAGTTAGTGAATTAGTGAATTTGGTAAAACAAAACATCTCCATGTGTCTTCACCTTGGAATTATCCCATATTAAACAAATGTCAATGGTTATTTTTTTTTCAAATTAACAATTATAATGAGATAAGTGTCAAAGATATTTTTTTGGATATGATTTTTTAAATAGAATTGTTTTTATTTGACATGTATTAATTCACCCCCACTCCCGGATTATAAATCCTATAAGTTCATAAAGACAAAATTATTCATATTTAATTATTTTCACAATGATAATTTTGATAAAAGGATCCAAAAATCTCAATAAAATTCATTAAATCTAGTCTATAAATGTGATAAATTATTTTATTGATCTAGATAAAGAATATAGATAAATAAAAAAATAGGACCCCAAAGATTTTATTTCCTACCATCAAAGTACATATACGTACACACTAAAAAGTGGTTGGAAGAATTTATAGTTTTATTTACTAAGATAGCTAATATTGATGTTGTAATAATCCAAAAAATATTTATCTTATTACTTATGTGATATTTTTCATGGAATTGTAATTAGATTGTGGATTAGTCTGGATCCATAATATACCCTATAGATTATGTTTCTTCCAAATGTTTGGAAATATGTTCTTTGGGTGATATATAACAATTACATGAATTGGATGCCATAATTATTCCAATATAAAATAATATCAAAGTGAAACTACCCTATTTATTCACATTATATATCTTATTTTTTTTATATTTTTAATAGACATATTACTATTCTAATGATCACTTAAAAAATTAACGGTAAAATTAATAACCATGTCTACAATTAATTAAATTCTTATGTTTACACTCCATGTTATTAATAGTGTAGCTATAAGTATATGTTAGTATACCCTAAATCTTGAATATTTGAATAAGGAAATTATAATTTTTGGATTAACATATTATTTCATTTATGGAAACATATTAGATTTCTTTCAAACTAAATTTATTTTTTTTTTATATTTTATATTACTTAAAATTAATTAATTCATTTATATATATACCTAGAATGGTTTATTATAATTAGATAAATTATATAATTTTTATTCCTTTTTATCACATTACTAAAATAAAATAAGAGAAATGGAAATTCACAATGACATAAATAACATATAAATTAAAGTATTCTATATTCTGAGGAGAAAATAATGTTTTGATATGGATTATTTAAGAAAATAAGAAAAAATATTTTAAAGAGTCTTATTAAATTAATTTTTCCCTTAATTTCACTGATAAATTATTTTATTTTAAAAATTTATCTTGTAAATGTATTAAAGATAATATAATAAGAAAAATTTAAAATAAAAATTCAAAAATACAACTTTTTTGATGATACTCATATATATTTTCGTTATTTTGAGATAGGTTATAAAATTATGAAATATATTTAATATTTTATAAAATAAATTTAATATATTGAGAATAAAAATAATAAGGTAACTAAAATTCAAGCATGTGACCTCATTAAAACATATATATGTTATGATTTTTTTGTGAAAATATAAAAAAGGTAAGATCTAGTAATAGATGTGAATATACATCTTAATAAGTGGATGTATATTTATAGAATAATGGAATTAAGCCTCAAGTGTTTGAATCTAGAGAACCTAAGAAAAATAATGTAGTAGAATTGAGTAATATTCTAGTCATTTAATAAAATAGTTTTTGTTATCCACAGGTGTTCATTGAATATTTTTTAAGGAATTTTCCCAAATATCTATATATCTATCAAAAAGATCACATTTGAGCCCTTAAGTAAATGACACACCTTATGAAATATGGGTTTTAAATTTTTTTTTAATATAACCCAAAATTATGGGGATCATATGATATATCATACACAATGAAGGTTCCCAATTACTATGTCATTTTATAAATAATGAAGGAATGATCTTAAATTACTTACTAAGAATATAGAATGCATATACTATAATATTTTTTTAATAAAGTTTCATTAAATTACTGATGTGAATTTTGTGTAAAATAAAATAATTGAATCATTATATAGTAATATATTTAATAAAAAAACATGAAAAGAGTATCCAATAAATGTTCATCCTATTAGGTCCTAAAAGACTTCAATTGAACCTAAAAATTAAATATCATGTATTTATTTCATTTTATAAAATATATCTATATAAAAATAACAAAAATTAAAATAAATTTTGATTATTTTAAATTAAAATAGGTTAAATAATAGTAGTTTTGAAAAAATATCACCTCTTGTACCACTTACTCCTTACATCAACTGTAGTTTCCATTAAATATAATAAAAAGTTTAAAATTGATTTTAGTAGGGATATCTGAATATAATTATAAACTCTTGGGAAATACCCTCAATTATAATAAAAAATATTAAATTAAATTTCAAACATCAAAATACCAAACATTTATGTGATCATTATACATACATAATGGATTAAATGAAAAAATTATAATATAATATTTATTTTGTAACATAATAAAAAAATTAATAAAAAATTTAAAAATATATTAATGAGCAAAAAATTCTTGATTTGTAGTATTGATTTTATAGTGTACTACTTTATCAATATTTATAATTCATGGGAGATAAATATGTTATTATAAGAATAGCTTCAAAGGGGAAAATAAAAAAATTTTAATTAAGGTTTATAAAGGGATAAAATGAGTTTGAATATTTTATAATGAGTGCAGTGATTTAATTTTTTTGTTTCTATTATAAGGATTTATAAGAAAATTCTTGATATAGTATATAAGGATTGACAATTTCATAGAGTTATAAATGCTTCCATACTAGTAAACTGACTATTAAGAATTCACATCATTAGTTGAGTATGACATCATTATCCACTTTCTATCAATATGATTTTAGTTTTAAAATATTATTTATAAAAATTTCCATTTATTTATATATTTTATTTCAAAACCTAATACTTTTGTCATTATTTAATAATTTAAGATAATGTTTTATCCTCTTATAAGTTTTTGACCACTTGAGTTAGAATTTTTTGGATTAATTTTAGAATGAATAATATTTTATTTCATTATCAATGTAATTACGAGTCTATAAAAAATAAAATAACATGTTTAATAAATGGTTTTATGATTTATTTTTAAAATTTTTACTATGATAATGGTATTATTAGTTCTTTATATGAAGGTCCATAAAAATCATATTTGTCCAAGGCCTATAATTCATTGTTATAATTAATAAAAAATCATATTTTTTATGAGATTAATGTGTTTTATTATTTTGGTTGATAATATTTATTTGAATGTATTTTCTAATGGACATGAATCAAGAATAAATCAATTAAATACCTCAAAAATGTTTATAACTTGGAGTAAAGTATTTACTTAAATTATATTGTGTATTTGGATGAGTTTCTATCAAGATGGTCATGGGTAACCATTTAGTAGGAATTAAACTACTTTATAGTAAAATTAATTAAATATTTCACAACCCAAATATTATAAGATACCACCTAGGTGGGTACGATATCGAGCATGACTGTGGAAGCTCAACTCCAATAGGTCATAGGCTGGGGACTAGAATAAAAGGTATGAATACATAGAATATGAGAGAAATTCCCCTCAAGGAACATAATTAAAGACTATAATATAAATGAAAAATAAAAACACATGAAAAAATGAATCCATTATCAACTAATATCATAAAAGATATATGATGCATAAATTCCATATAAAATAACAAAAATACATGATTATTGAAACTATGGATAAAATAAACAACACATCCCTTAACTATAATAATTCTCTAGAGACCAGTATACAAAATTCATATATATATAAAATCCTAAATACCATTCTCTGGCTATCAACCTTGGTAATTGAGGCAACAATGCTCGAAAATTACATTAAAAAATATTCAAAACATATATATTATTATAAGGATGGATATATTAAAATACTTAGTAATAAATGACAAAAGTAAAAACCTATCAAGAGATATTATGTATTCATAGCAATAAAATAGTGAAAACTTTAATTACATCATTTGATCAAAAATCAATATACATCAAAATACATGGGTAAAAAATCATCCTATAAGTTTATGCTTAACACTAAATATGATATAGTTATAAAAACCCTCCCCTCTCAATAAAAAAATACTATAAAAAAACGTAAGATCAATATTTATAAATAGGTTTCACACTGATAAAAAAATATTAAGGCCCCCCATAAACCACTCCCACAAACATCATCAGCATAGTCCTCATGCCTCATACTATAAATGAAATAAAAATTGTAAGAAAATCCTCATAACTAAATAAACCACATAAGTGTGTCTTATAGAAACATAATCTCATGAATCAGTGTTACTCCCAATGGAATTACATATTGTGATCCCACATCATGGAATCAAATATGGTACTCACACATCACTACATATCATATTGTACTACAAAACCATGAAATATATATATATATAATAGACCAAGTTTACTGGATGGTCATCAGAAAAGAATAAATACATTGTGTGTATTTTTTGTAACCTAAGAAAACTACCCTAAGTTGGGGGTTTTGTAGTGATCGATAAACTCATAACATGAGGTAATCATAAATTTGAGTAACTAGTCACCTATTTCAAATAATTATAAATCTATTACATCATTGGTACTCTTACTAGATTTCCTTTTGTGACAACCTATCCTTGGTGGAGATGAGTGTGACCTTTGAGGTCTAACTCCAATAGGACATGGGTTTGTGACCATCATCAAGGGTATTTTTCCATCCAATGAGATAAATTTCAGTCATAAAAACCCTAGTAAACAAATAAACCACAAAAAAACTCCTTAAATAAAAAAGAAGGATTTATAGTTCCCATACATAACCCATATAAACATGATAATGAATAAAAAGTAGAAACCAATATAAGAAAAACCCCTAGACTCCCCTCTATCTTCTCAAACAACAACATCCTCAATATCAATCTCTTTATCCTATAAAATAGATCAGGAAAACTATAGAGGGGTGAGAACATGGGAGTATTGAGTAGGATAATCTCTCTAAGAAATTCTGTAACCATGTTAAATAATAGTTTTAGGATAAAAATATTTGAAACATAGAAGAAAGATGGGAGTGTGGATAAATCTTATGAGTAAAGTAATACCCCATAAATAAATTACAATAACTACATCACTTGTCATCATTCATCAGTCATCATAATCAATTGTCACATCAAAAAATTATTTTATGCCATTCTATCTAAATATCATATCATAGTAAGTAGTAAAATCATTAAATCCCCACTCCCAATCTTTTTTAATCATCCTATCATCATCACATCATCACAAGAGGCATTCCTCACTCTCAAACTATGTTAATAATTTCGTTATCAACACACCCTTCACACCAATCATCCCATCAAATCCACATCATCTTTACATTCTACACCATGTGAAACCCATCATATCCACGTCATCATCATAAATTTCACCCCATGTAACCAATCCGATCAACATCACCATCACATACTATGCACAAATTCATCTCCAACATGAATCATCATATAATATCAACCCATTAAAACCCATATATAACATAACTTTAAGCCATTACTACATGAGTAAATGTGTAAATGTTAAGAACAATAAATTATATCCTATAATAGGTACATGAGTCATAACTATGAGCCAATATAATGAATACATAAGTATCAAACAAAAACACACAACCATGAAAATAAAAAATTGATAAAATCAATTAATCAAACACATAGAGACATGAATATATATATATATATATAAAAGTACATGAACATCAAAAAAATATGAAGTGTTAATAATGCAATAAAAAATGATATATTCACACCATTCAATGATTAAATAACCCCCCAGTTGAGTTTTTTTCTCATCCATATTTTAAAAGCTACTAGGTTCCAATTAATTCTTTAGTCACTTGTACTGAATATTACTACCATGGCCTTGTTAATTATTATATTCCATTAATTATCGATTTTACTACCTTAATAAATTATCTAGTTAATTATATTGGACCACTAGGTAAAAACCAAAGCATAAAACCCCTCACATAATATCCCAATGGAAATGATAACTATATTAGAGATAACCATATGAATCTTTCATTATTATCAACCAAACACTGAAATCTATCCTAAATGAAAATATAAAAATAATACCAAAAACTCAATATTATATGTGGTACTTCCATATCTTATGGCCCCAAAATCAATTATCTACGACCCTTACTTGTATTAACAATATTATGTCCAAATTACCTCCTTATTTTACTCATCCTTAAGTAAATTTCTATTCCATTAATTTAAATTACATATTTATATTCATTTTTACCATAAATATTCTATCTTATTTCTTACTTAAAATTCCATCATTTCATAATTAACATAGGTAGTAGCACATGAAAATTTTACACTACATATTATAATCAATTATGGGTAGAAACCTTTAAACAAAGATCTATCCAATAATATCAATTCTTTCCTATTGTTCATTACCATTCTAGATTCTTGAATGCCATTATATTATTACAAAAATATCTTCATTTAGTCACTCGCATTTGTATTAACATTTAAAGTGTTCATATCAACACAAAACAACTGTAAACAGAGGCATGGTTCAACATAATATCAATAATCATGTCAAAAGTGCATGTATAAAGAATGGAAATAACACATCAATGAAGCATACATAATTATTATATATTATCATTTTCATCCTAGATTCCCTTCCTCATTCCATTCCAAAATATATCTCAATTACCAAGTGAAATCATATAAAATAGGCAATATATTCTCAATATATAATCAACACATGAAAATAAAGGGAGTCATATTAAAGTTTCATTCCTTATACCCTTCAAAATTTTCTATTTCAATTTATTTACAGAAAATTCTATTTTACATGGATAATTATATATTTCATTAGATGAAAATAAATTCCATTGAATTTTCACAACTGAAGGAAATACTAGTAATCATTCTAAGAGACTATTTAGGGGAGTAAGAATAAGTAGAATAGTGGGACATAAATTTAATATATATTATAGAAATAAAATTATAGATAATAATTTAAAGATAATTTCTCACAGACTAAACAATGATATGATAGAAGAGTACAATTGAGAAATGAATCATGTAAAGTAAAAGTCCTCCCCATTGACAAAATCATCCCCACCGAACCCAAGGAGAGAGTATAAACTCACATTATATTTTTATGTTTGGGTCATGGTGGAGTAAAAATTGTTAGATAATTTAATAAATATTAGATTAAGGGTATAATGGGTGAAATATACTCAATATAATGATGATATATCCCTTTACACATTTAAAAGTGGAAAGCCTAGAAAATGAATGATGATAATTCTTATGAATCAGTACTAGGGGATAAAAATCATAATATTTTAAGGCTCAACATGACTTAGAGGATTATAAAATATATTAACCATATAATATTTAATAAGATAATAGAATAGATAGTAATCCAATACCTTAATGATCTGGATTATTCTCCATCAGAAGCATTATAGTTGAGCAATACTGGATGTTTCCACTAACTAGCCATGATAAATTGTATAGGTATTGGGGAGACTGACATGTTCACACACAATGGAATTGATAAGGCTGGGGATTGGAATAATTTATATGTTATCAGATTACTCCTAACTCACCTATGTTCATGTATTTATCTAATGGTAGCAAGAAGAAAATGAGAGAGGGAGAGGCATATTTCACAAATAAAAACAAACAGATGAAAAATAGGCCACACTAACACCCAATGGTTCTCATTTAATCTCATAAATTCCCACAAAAAATGATAAAAACATGGTAAGGTATGGTGTATAGTAAATTTAAAAATACAAAATGCATGGAAAATATATATCTTTCTTGGAAATGTTCGCCACTACTGAAAAATCCAACTCTCTATTAAATCCCATTCAATTACCCTCCTAACATCATTACAGTAATTTAAGGACATGTGATCTTAATTATTTCCATGATATGTCATTTAAAATATATGAAAATAATTTAAATCTCTCTTGTATAAAGATTAAGATAAGGTGAATATTATTATATAACTAAAAAACCAGTTTCCCCTAATTTAAATTTAAGGGTCAAAATCTATGAAACCCTTCCTTTTTTATTGTCCCAGGGCATGGCGGTGTTTGTAAAGAGTTTGGAGGTGTTTTTAAGTAAATGTTAGAATTTTGGATATTCATAGGGTCCCCATATCATGGTGGTGGGAGGGACATTGGTTTTTTTCCTTAGGTACTTAGTGGTTTATTATGGGGCTGGTTGTGTGGTGATGAGATAAATAACAACATGAAAAATGGAATGGTTGGCCATATTATTGAGTGTGGAACTTTGATGGTCTCCCAATGAGATTCTGAAAGTTTAGAATCACTTAGTGGAAGGTTTGGTTCTAGGTGTGGTGTTTTGGAAGACCACATATGTAACATGGGAAGCTGGATATCACCATGCCATGGTCCTGGGCATAGTGAGAAGAAAATAGCCAAGCACTTGGAACTATGTTGTAGTGGTTGGTCATGGTGGGAGTAAGAGGATCCAAAACGCCTTATACCACACCATGGATGAGGTTATGGTGACTACCATTTTTTAAACATGAAAAAGGGGGTAAATTACCATAATATATTTATATCTCATTTGAAAAAGGAAGACTATAATATATCTGGTTTTCTTAAGTACATGATGAGGCTATTTTAGATTCATATATAAATAGAGAGACCAACCACCAGTACTAGAATTTTTAATTTTGGAGGTGGGAGACCTATAGCACCCGCCATTTGGTGGCTGCTAATGCTATCAACAGCGACCACCAAATGGCGGTCGCTGCACAGAATACCTAATTTTACCCCTTTTCCCCTCCCAACCCCCCCCCAATTACCCTCCCCGACCCCGTCCCCCGTCCCTGCGACCCCGACGACCATCCCCGACCCCAATGACCCCGCCCCTGGCGAACCCACCCCCGACGACCCCGCCCCCGGCGACCCCTCCCCCAGCGACCCCACCCCCGGCGACCCCACCCCCGGTGACCCCACCCCCGGGGACCCCACCCCCGGCCACCCCGACCCCTGGTGACCCCTGCGACCCCGACTCCTGGTGATCCCCTGCTAGCCCCAACGACCCCTGGCTACCCCCGACGACCTGACCCCTGGCGACCCCAACCCCCAGCGACCCCCGATGACCCCGACCCCGCGCTGCACCACCCGCAACCCCGACGACCCCCTGCGCCACCCGCAACCCCTTGCTGCGCCACCCACAACCCCGTGCTGCGCCACCCGCGACCCCGAAAGCCTGCGCTGCACCTTCAGATATTCTTTCCCTAACCCCGCGCTGTGCCACCCGTGACCCCGACAGCCTGCGCTGCACCTTCGGACAGTCCTGCCCCCTTCGTCCCCTCTTGGCCCCGCTGCATCCCTCTGGTGAGTCCTCACATCCTACCTCCATCGGACCCTTCCGGTTCGCCGTGCCCCACCGTGTATAACCCTCCCATGCTTCTTCCAGTGGTTCCGCCACTTTAGATTCCAGTTGTCGAACCCCTGTCGTCAAGTCGTTGCACCGTCATGAATCCGCAATCGAGTCGCACCCCATTACCCGCAGTCGAGTCCTCTGCAGGTAATGTTTTTTATCCTTCAAATTTATCTTTTAAGTCATCGGTTTTTAAAATAGTTATAAGTGAAAATTGTAATTATATCCCCAGTTATTGTTTGTAAAAATATTTATAAGTTGTATATGTATAAAAATTGCTTGATTTAACTATAATTTCTTTTAATTTAGGCATTTCACAGGGTGGTCACAGTGGTTCACCTGATTTTGTTGGTATGTATGTTTTTAATTTTTTAAATTAATTGATTGTAATGTTCTGTGTATATTTCCCTAACTGTTTCTAATCATTAATTTACATTGTAATTGAATTATGAATTTATGTTTATCAGGATCTAGTGCGTCTTCCAGCAGACGCAGGGGTCCTGGTAGAGGGGTTCGATCCTGGAACTTTGGAGCCCAATTGGATGTGTTATTTGATGTCACATTTCATCCAGTCAGAGAAGGTGGTACTGTATTGAGTCGTCAGTTTGGGAATATGATATGAGACTCACACAGATTTCCTCTAACGACTCATTAATGGAGTTCTTTCCCCCAGGATAAGATGGAAATATTATGGAGGGAGGTTCAGGTAAATTCATTGTTTAATTTTTCATGATATTGTTATTATTATTGTCCCATCGATTGACAATTTTTTTAAACAGGATAATTTTTCATCTTGTCCAGATGAGTTTCGAGCTGTATGTATGTCCAAATGATGAAAATTATGGAAGGATTACAAGTCAAGGGTGAAGAGAGATCACTGGACACCTTGCGGGTGTGCCCAACATTCTACAGCGAGTCCCTCCGGGCATTCTTCCCGAGCAGTGGCAGGATTTGGTTGCGTTTTGGTCGAGTGAGGCGGCGATGGTAAGATTTATTACTTTTAATCTATAAAGGACTAATTTTTCAAATGTATATTAATTAAATATATTGAATGTAGACCGAGTCTGCTCGTCATTCACATAATTGGGCGATGCAGGGCACACCTTCTAGACTTGGCACTCGACATGTGTCACAGCTCAAACATGATGTAAGTTTAAAATTCACAATTCATTCATATTTTAAAAATGTTTTAGTATAACATGGTGAACCCCTTTATTATAGTTACACCAACACGGTGAGCCGATCGATCGGATGTCCATATGGGTGAGGACTCATAGGGCACGTGATCCCGATGTTGCCGGTGTTATAGTAAGAAAATTATTTACTAATAAATGTATTTTTATTTTATATAAATTATTCATATTTGTTCATTGATTTATTATATGCTACAAACTCAGTTTGACGCTCAGTTAGCAGAGTTGCCAGAGGAGCAACGTCGTAGTACTGTGCATAGAGATGAAATATTTCACCGTGTCATGGGGCGTGACGGTCATGGTTATTCTTTGACTTATGGCGGTGGTGTCCCACGACATGAAGTTGTTAGAGAAGATGCGATGGGTGCATGCAGAGATTCAGGGATGCGTACACAGACTGAGATAGATGCTGCCATGCAGGATATGAAGTGCAATATGAATGCGCAGTTTCAGTAGTTGCGTGCGGAGTATGAGGAGAGGTTTTCACGGATGTCATCATGTATCGATGAAATGACGACGCAACAAGTGACGCCACAGGTAAACATTAAAACAAACCATACTTAGATTGAATTTTATTGATATGTTTAAGATACATAACATTGATATATATTGTAGGCTCCAAATACAGCTGGTGGACGTCGCAGTGATATTGGTGATCCAGATGAGGATGAACCCCATGCATGAGGTAATTTCATTTGTGTTGATGAATTATCTAGTATTTGTGGATGACATCTTTGTGCACTCCAAAACTGACTTGATCATATACATATCTTGACATCATCTAGATTACACTTATTGAGCATCGACTATACGCCAAACTATATATATGTCACTTTTGTATTGATTAGGTATAGTTAATGGGTCAAATAATCTTAGAGGAAGGTGTTTCAGTGAATGGAGAGAAAGTCCAAGCATTTGTTTCTTGGGAGAATACCAAGAACTCTTTTGATATCTGTATCTTTCTAGGGTTCCTAGGATTCAATTTAATTATTATTCTGGATGTATACGAGGAGATGACACGTCAATTGGACGTGCGGTTTGCGCGCAACGGCTCAATATGCGCTTTTTAAGTGTTGAGCGAGCTTCCAAAACGCGCGTGGGGTGGTCTAAACCGACTGAATGACGTCGGATTGGCCAGAAATTGAACGAAAAAAATGGTTGAGTGAATTTTGAAGTGGTCGGGTAGACGGCACGCCAATCAGAGGTGTCGTGTGCCCGCGGTAACCAAGAACGCACTTCTGGTGCCATAAACGGCCAAAACGGGCCTCAAACTGTCAAATTAAGAGCGTACGACATCAGATTGACCTGAAATAATAGGGGGAAAACTGTAATTATTATTCTTGATGTGTATGAGGAGATGACATGTCAATCGGACGTGCGGTTTGCGTGCAACAGCTCAATATGCGCTTTTTAAGTGTTGGGCGCGCTTCCGAAACACGCGTGGTGTGGTCCAAACTGGACGAATGATGTTGGATTGGTCTGAAATCGGACGGAAATAATAGGTAAGCAAATTGTGAAGTGGTCGGGCAAAGAGCATGCCAATTGGAGGTGATGTGTGCCCGCGGTGACCGAGAACGCACTTCTGGTGCCATAAACGGCCAAAACAGGCCTCAAACTGTCAAATTCAGAGCGTTTGACATCGGATTGACCTAAAATCATAGGGGGAACACTTTAATTATTATTATTGACATGTACGAGGAGAAAACATGTCAATCAGACGTGCGGTTTGCGTGCAACGGCTCAATATGCGCTTTTTAAGTGTTGGGCGCGCTTCCGAAACGTGCGTGGTGTGGTCCAAACCGGCCGAACGATGTCAGATTGACCTGAAATCAGAAGAAAACAATGGGTGAGTGAATTTTTAAGTGGTCGGGCAGACAGAACGCCAATCGGAGGTGTCGTGTGCCCACAGTGACCGAGAACGCACTTCTGGTGCCATAAACGGCCAAAACGGGCCTCAAACTGTCAAATTCAGAGCGTACAACATCATATTGACCTGAAATAATAAGGGGAACACTTTAGTTATTATTATTGACGTGTAAGAAGAGACGGAACGTCAATCAGACGTGCATTTTGTGCGCAACGGCTCAATATGCGCTTTTTAAGTGTTGGGCGCGCTTCCGAAACGCGCGTGGGGTAGTCCAAACCGGCCGAACGGCATCGGATTGGCCTGAAATAGGAAGAAAACAATTAGTGAGTGAATTGTGAAGTGGTAGGGTAGACGACACGCCAATCAGAGGTGCCGTGTGCTCGTGCTGACCGAGAACGCACTTCTGGTGCCATAAACGGCCAAAACGGGCCTCAAACTGTCAAATTCAGAGCGTACAACATCATATTGACTTGAAATCATAGGGGAACACTGTAATTATTATTCTTGACATGTAATAGGAGACGGAACGTCAATTGGACGTGCGGTTTGCACGCAACGGCTCAATATGCGCTTTTTAAGTGTTGGACGCGCTTCCGAAAGGCGCGTGGGGTGGTCCAAACCAGCCGAACGACGTCAGATTGGCCTGAAATCGGACGACAACAACGAGTGAGTGAATTTTGAAGTGGTCGAGTAGACAGAACGCCAATCGGAGGTTCCGTGTGCCCGCGCTGACTGAGAACGCAATTCTGGTGCCATAAACGGCAAAACGGGACTCAAACTCACAAATTCAGAGCGTACGACCTCAGATTGACCTGAAATCACAAGGGGAACATTTTAGTTATTATTCTTGACGTGTACGAGGAGACGACACGTCAATCGTATGTGCGGTTTGCGTGCAATGGCTTAATATGCACTTTTTAAGTGTTGGGCGCGCTTGTGAAACGCGAGTGGGGTGGTCCAAACCGGCCGAACGACGTCGGATTGGCATGAAATCAGATGAAAACAACGAGTGAGTGAATTTTGAAGTGGTCGAGCAGACGTAACGCCAATCGGAGGTGCCGTGTGCCCGTTCTGACCGAGAACGCAATTCTGGTGCCATAAACGGCCAAAACGGGCCTAAAACTATCAAATTCAGAGCGTATGACATCGGATTGACCTGAAATAAATGAGGAACACTGTAGTTATTATTCTTGATGTGTATGAGGAGACGGAATGTCAATAGGATGTGCGGTTTGTGCGCAACGGCTCAATATGCGCTTTTTAAGTGTTCAGTGCGCTTCCAAAATGCGCGTGGGGTGGTCCAAATCAGCCGAACGACTTCGGATTGGCCTGAAATCGGACGACAACAATGGGTGAGTGAATTGTGAAGTGGTCGGGCAAATGGCACGCCAATTGGAGGTGCCGTGTGCCCGTGGTGGCCGAGAACGCAAATCTGGTGCCATAAACGACCAAAACGGGCCTCAAACTGTCAAATTCAGAGCATACGACATCGGATTGACCTGAAATCATAGGGGGGAACACTTTATTTATTATTCTTTACGTGTTTTAGGAGACAAAACGTTAATTGGACATGCGGTTTGCGTACAACAGCTCAATATGTGCTTTTTTAAGTGTTGGGCGCGCTTCGGAAACACGCGTGGGGTGGTCCAAACCGGAAAAACAACGTCAGATTGGCCTGAAATTGGACGAAAACAACAGGTGAGTGAATTTTGAAGTGGTCGGGCAGACAGCATGCCAATCAGAGGTGCCGTGTGCCCGCGCTGACCGAGAACGCAATTCTGGTGCCATAAACGGCTGAAACGGGCTTGAAACTGTCAAATTCAGAGCATACGACATCATATTGACCTGAAATAATTGTAGGAACACTGTAGTTATTATTCTTGACATGTAAGAGGAGACAAAACATCAATTGGACGTGTGTTTTGCACGTAACGGCTCAATATGCGCTTTTTAAGTGTTGGGCGCGCTTCCAAAACGCGTGTGGGGTGTTCCAAACCGGCCGAACGACGTCATATTGGCCTGAAATCGGATGACAACAACGAGTGAGTGAATTGTGAAGTGTTCGGGCAGACGAAACACCAATCGGAGGTGTCGTGTGCCTGTGCTGACCGAGAACGCACTTTTGGTGCCATAAACGACCAATACGGGCCTCAAACTGTCAAATTCAGAGCGTACGACATCGGATTGACCTGAAATCATAGGGGGAACACTATAGTTATTATTATTGATGTGTAAAAGGAGACAGAACATCAATCAGACGCGAGGTTTGCGCACAACGGCTCAATATGCGCTTTTTAAGTGTTGGGCGCGCTTCCGAAACGCACGTGGGGTGGTCCAAACTGGCCGAACGACGTCAGATTGGCATGAAATCGGACGAAAACAATGGGTGAGTTAATTATGAAGTGTTTAAGCAGAAGGAATGCCAATCAGAGGTGCCATGTGCCCGCGCTGACCGAGAACGCACTTCTGGTGCCATAAACGACCAAAACGGGCCTTAAACTGTCAAATTCAGAGAGTACGACATCGGATTGAACTGAAATCACAGGGGAACACTGTAGTTATTATTCTTGACGTGTAGAAGGATACAGCATGTCAATCGGACGTGTGGTTTGTGCGCAACATCTCAATATGCACTTTTTAAGTGTTGGACGCGCTTCCGAAAGGCGCGTGGGGTGGTCCAAACCGGCTGAACGACATCTAATTGGCCTGAAATCAGACAACAACAACAACGGGTGAGTGAATTTTGAAGTGGTCGGGTATATGGCATGCCATTCGGAGGTGCCGTGTGCCCGTACTGACCAAGAACACACTTCTGGTGCCATAAACGGCCAAAACGGGCCTCAAACTATCAAATTGAGAGCGTACGACATCGGATTGACCTGAAATCATAGGGGGAACACTTTATTTATTATTCTTGACGTGTAAGAGGATACGGAACATCAATCGGACGTGTGGTTTTCACGCAACAGCTCAATATGCGCTTTTTAAGTGTTGGACGCGCTTCCGAAAGGCACGTGGGGTGGTCCAAACCGGCCGAACGATGTCAGATTGGCCTAAAATCGGACGACAAAGACGGATGAGTTAATTGTGAATTGGTTGGGCAGACGACACACCAATCGGAGGTGCCGTGTGCCCGCGCTGACCGAGAACGCACTTCTGGTGCCATAAACGGCCAAAACGGGCCTCAAACTGTCAAATTCAGAGCGTACGACATCAGATTGACCTAAAATCCTAGGGGAACACTTTAGTTATTATTATTGATGTGTATGAGTAGACGACATGTCAATCGGATGCGAGGTTTGTGCGCAACGACTCAATATGCGCTTTTTAAGTGTTAGACGTGCTTCCGAAAGGCGCGTGGGGTGGTCCAAACCGGCTGAACGACGTCGGATTGGCCTGAAATCGGATGAAAACAATGGGTGAGTGAATTGTGAAGTGGTAGGGTAGACGACATGCCAATCAGAGGTTCCGTGTTCCCACGCTGACCGAGAACGAACTTCTGGTGCCATAAACGGCCAAAACGGGCCTCAAACTGTCAAATTCAGAGCGTACGACATCAGATTGACCTGAAATCATAGGGGGAACACTATAATTAGAACCATATAATTAATGATTTTTTATTTTTAAAATGATAATAGAAATTATGTATATATTTTGAAAATCGTATACTTTCGATCTGTTATGGTAAGTTTGAATTGAAATATGTTAATTTGTTTCAATTATTTGTTTATAGGTTTTATTTGGTACTAATTTTATTATCAAAATTTGATATGCAGTTATATTTGATGAGTGTTGTGGAGCATGGAAGATGACAATGAGATTTATGTGGTATTCATAGTATTTTTGATATTTTTTTTTAAAAAAATTAAAAGCTAAAGCGGCCGCCATTTGGCGGCCACTGTAGCGTGTGTTCGGTTCAGCTAGAGCGGCCGCCAAACGACGGATGCTATTGGTCAGACCTATAGAAACCGCCAAATAGTGGCCGCTGTTGGTCATACCTGCTGGCCTTCAGCGTCCGCCAAATGGCGGTCGCTGATAGCAATAGCGACGGACCAAAAGCGGCCTCCATTTGGCGGACGCTAGGTGGCCAATATTGACCTTTAGCGATGACTTTTGGCAGCCGCTAAAAGTCATATTTGTATTAGTGGACCCTTGTTTAATTTTCCATTATTATCCTCTAAGAATTATCCAAATCTAGAGCCCATTTATGTACTTTAACATTCTCACTTGAGGTTTTCAACATCTTGGATTTTGGAAGATTGAGTACGCTTGATTCATGGTACCTTATTATATCCTTTTCTCTTTTTTTAGATGTTTATTATGGAGAATCCCAATATTTTGGGATGAGTTATGATCATGGTTTAGTGATGGGATACTATGGATATATTCTAGTGGTGTTCCCTTAAATCTTGGGGAAGTTTGATCCCTTGATTATTCTTCCCTAAGTGTGGTTCTCATTGAATCACCTATCGAGGCAGTGGATCATATTTTAATCCTTTTATTTGTATTTTTGTAAATTTCATGATTTTTTATTTCATTAGGTGAATAGTATGGGTTTATATAATCATATAATTAATTGAATTATTTGATATTGAAATATATGTGAGTTTTCATATGTTTTTTTTATTATTTTATGATATCACTTACGAGTTTATCATTTTTCATTTTTATTGTTGAAATCATGGGTGTTTGGAGACTTGTTTATGCTATGGATGATGTGTTTTGTGAAACCTATTTTATTGATTTCATTAACCCTCCATGATTAAAATAATAAAGAACTAATATTTGTCTAATGAACTAGTTACCCATGAAACTATAGAGTTATGTGAGAATATCCATGAAGGTAATGAATCAACATGATGGAAGAACTTAATATGAATATGATGTTGTAATGTTGTTAAAGATAATTTGATACTATAATGGGTAATATTTTTTATACATTTTCCATGTGTTTTTTGTAGAGATATTGTGGGAAATATTCTTTTTATGGTGGTGACTAGGTTTAGATACAAAATTTATTGGGCAACAGAGCTATTAGAATATGATACGATGGGGGATATTATACAATGGTTGTGATTTGAGTATTTTGTGGTGTTATGGTTGGATTATAGTTATTTCTATGCATAAAATGTGATGATGGTTGGTGTGAAGTTAATGGGATATTTATGTGGGGTATTAATGTATATTCACAGTAGTGATGGAATATAGTATTAAAAATTAATTTGAAATGATGAAACTAAAATATCATGGGATGGAAATTAAATATGTATGGAAAGAAATAAATATGTGACAATTTATTTAATGAATGAAATAGTTAATGATTTTTTGGAATTGAATGGAAAGTGTTGGCTATATTATTTTTACTTAAATATGAAATTAGATAAATAAATAAATGTTGGTTAGTAACTAGTAGATCTAGAATTAGTTTAATATTTACAAGGAAGATGAAATGTGGATTATGTGTGGCCTATTGTGTGGATTGTATAATTAGTGGTGGAAAGGTTTGATGATAGGGTTTGGGAGTTGTGGTGGTGTTATGGGATGAACTAGTGGTGTTGGATGTGAACCCATAGGTTGGGTATTGTATACTATATATCTATCTTTTATTTTTATGTTATTTATATACTCACATAACTAGAGTTTTATAACCATAACAATGACCAAATGTTTTCATTTCTAGGTGTTTTCCCAAATATCTAGGTTAGTGGTGAAATGGATGGATGGATACCCCCTGTTCCCCTCTCTTACCTTGGTAGTTGTGATGATGAGAGATAGTGTTGGAAATTCTATGTGATAATGAGAATATTATATGTGGTGAGGGTCATTAATGTTAGGAGGATGGAATGAGGTTTATTTCCTTCACATTCATGATAACCTAATTCTCTGGATATGTGGTTGTGAGATGATGAAGATTATAATATGGAAGTTACATGAGAGATGAGAATGATGAAATTTATGCCAGCACCAGATACTAGGCCCTACAGAAGGTTGGGTTAGGTAGGGATGTGTCCTTAACCACATAATATATGGATGAATATGTGATGAGACCACATATAAGGAATGATATCACATGATTTTGGATGTTGGGGCATGAGAATAGCCTATTAGTGAGGAAGTGGTAATGGGGTTCCTTCTCTTAAATTATTTCAATGCTATATTATTATTCTTGGATGTGCTATTTTGTGAGAGTGTGATGGATAGGTTGTGAATATATAGTTTACCTACCTAGATTCTTGTTGGTTCTTATAGAGACCCATAATTTTCATACATAAATACTATATCTTATTGATATAATATTCATTACATATCAATTCAATACATTCCATAACATTAAAGGTTTATTATCTTTGGAAAATTAGATACATAAACAACTAGTACATAAAATTTATATATCATTTCCATTAAGTACTTAACAAATAGAACCCTTATTAGATGTATCATACTTAAAACATTTCTTCACAACCTAAGGAAAGGAAACATAAGAAAATGTGATCTTAGATGCTCAGTAAGTGTAAACATAAGATATATCAATTAGTGATCATAAATGAGAATAATATATATATATAGGGTATGAGAACATCGTCAAAATTTACAATAATCACACCAAATCAATAAAATATATTTAATCATGAATTATTCCATAAGGTTTTGTCAATAAAATGATATAATACTTAAGATTCTGGAATCATAAATCTTGATTCATGAGAACATAACATAATAATAAGGAATAAGTTTTTGGAATACACATAAGAATAAATAATAATTTCCTTAATCAAGGATCACTTCCAAGGCTATCATAGTGGATTGGGTTCACTCCCCATTACAAAATATACTTAGTCATGATTCACTCCCAAGAATATCATATTGGTCAATGTACCTTATAGAACTGAGTTCACTCCCTATTCAAGTCTTTATTATCTCATGATATATCCATATTTACCCAATTTATTGGAGGGATATATAATTTTGGGCCCACCCATCACATAATGAAAACCATACATATGTGTACTACAAGATCATAAAACATTCATCCTATAATTATATCATAACCCATGTAAAGGATACTAGTTTCATAAAAATTTATTCTTCATAATCATAAACCATCCAGAGAAAGAATAACTATTTTAATGTTAGATCATACCCCTTGTAAATCATAATAAACATCAAAAGATATTTTTATAGATACAATTTCTTTTAAAAGATAACTTGGACATTTCTTTAATAATATACCCTTTTCATTTTGAAATCACTTATTTAAAATATAAAATTTTTAAAAATATTAATGAAAATAATTTATTTAAAAATATGCATGTAAACATATAAAGTGATATTCAATTAAAACAACATCCATGATATCAGGGAAATCCATTCATGTGGTTTATGTTAAAACAAAAATTCATTTCACATTTTTGGTAAAATTCAAAAGCACCTCATTCAGAAAATTACAAGAAGATTCCTTTTTAAAATTTTATATAAAATAAAATATGGATAAAAATTAATTTAATAAATCATTGGAGAATAGTAAAAAAATTCGTGAAAACACTTTAAATAAAAATATGGACATGTAAGAAAATATTCCTGATCGAAGAGAGAAATGAAGTTGGTTTTCCTTAAAAATATTCTTTTGGTCTTTTGAATACATAAAGAGAGAAAAATGAAATGAAAATATATAATCTATATAAATTAATATATAATAATAAAATAAATAATATATGGGAGAGATATATCATATAATTTCATCATAAAAAAATTTAATCATAAGCAATCCTGATAAAAAATTAGATTATGACACAAAACCCTCACCTAAAGTATATCTTGCTTTGTAATCACTATAATCCACTATATAATAATTTTAAAATTGTTATACTACCATACCATAATAATAATCATATCTATAATACCATACATTTTTTACTTATAACATATTATCACCTACTCATTAACAACATTTTATCATCATCATCATTTTGGGTGTTAACTGCTTTATTTTTCATGTATGTTTTGGTTCAACAGTTATGATACTTGAAATTTTATCATGGTTACTTAATATATATAGTTTATATCATGATAAAAGAATAATACATACTCATTATATAAATATTTATAACAATTCATATAAATAAGTAAAAAAAATGAATTACATCACTACGTGGAGATGGTAGTCCATACGTACGCAAAAGTGATGTTTCAATTTTTTGATGGATGAAAAGAAAGAAAGGTAAGTAATAATTAACATTTTAAAAAACATTATTATATAAAAAATATCATATATATATATACACATTAAATATAACATAATAACCAACCATGAAATATGGTGGTGGAAAATTAATTGTATTATTACATGGAGGTGGTAGTCCACATGTACGCACGAGCGATACTTTCAAATCCCATTTGATAAATAAGAGGTGGTAATTTTTTATTACATAATAATAATAACATATTAGTATATTTATGATACTTTATAAATCATGTTTTAATAGATACAACAATTTTAGATGAAGTAGAAGAAAAAAAATTGAAATATATTTGTTAAGATTTATACCACTTCTTTGAAAGTCCTCTTTTTTCTTACAACTTAATCCTTAAATTATTGGTATTAGTAGAATAAAATAAGTTATAAGATGAAATGAAGGATTTATGAATTATTTTGATCATGTATTGGCCAATATATAAGGCTCAAATGGTGTGAATAGGGTAGGAGAATAGGTTCCCTTTTAAAAGTGAGGGGAGGGACACACATGTAATTTATTAAAATATTTCAATTATATAAGGTCACTTTAATGGGAACGTGGATTCAAATGGAAATATATTCAAAAATATTATAATATAAGGATGATATATATTCAAATATATATACATCTTTATTTTTATTGGATGAATAAAGAATGGTGAGCTATGTGTTTCTTCTAATAGATATTTCTTAAAGTCTAGTATTGAAAAGACACATAATCATATTCTAAACCTTATTATTTGATCATAATCAAGGTTAAACATAGGAACATTTTTCATATTCTTTTGTAGATCCAAATTTTTCTTACATTCCAATTTAATCATTATATGGATCAATGGTTGAACATTCATTTGAGAATGCTAAGATTTTCCCCCTTCCTTTAAGATTTCACGGTCTATCCTTTCAAGGCCATATTTTGTTTATTTTTGGATAATCCCATTTGAATGGATGAGGGGGAACCTTACACTACCCATAGTCCCAGATGCATATGATGTCATACATTAACCTTTAAGGCCCATGATAATGACAACATAATAGAGACCCATCCAACATATATATATATATACACACACACCACACTAGCCAAGGTCGCACAATAATCAATGCCCCGTGTAGAGCACATTGCCTGGTCCCGATGGAACAAGCCATACTATCTCATAAATATTGGATCTCTTGTTATAATTATAATATATAATTTATCATGATCCTTAAAATTTAAACCATGAACCACCTTGTTCACTTTCTCAGGGTGGTAATATATTGAGAAGTCATAACCTTTAATCAATTCCAACCATCTTCTCTGGTGCATATTTAACTCTTTCCGGTTGAATATATACTCTAATGTTTTATAATAATTATATATTGAAAATATTTATCTATAAATATAATAACTCAAAATATTTATTTCAAATATTACCACTACTATCTCTAAATAATAAGTTGAGTAATTTTACTCACAAACCTTCAATTAGCATAAGGCATAAACTATCACCATATCATTCAGTATCAGTACAATGCTATCCCCTTATTCAATACATTATTTTAAATCAAAAACCCTTATTGAATACATGTTAGTGTGAGAATAGGTTCACTAACTGACCTTTTCTTCAGTTATTTTAAATTATCTTTACATTCATTAGTCTAAAGGAAATTAACTCCCTTCTAAGTTAACTTGGTTAATATACTTTATATCCATGATAAATACTTAAAAAATCACCAATAATATCCATCCAATCTAAGAAAACTATGGATTTAAGTTATAGTGGTTAGTCTGGGCCAATTTTAACTAACTTTAGTCTTTAATGGATCCACCGATATACCCTTGATTGAGATTAAATGACCAAAAAATGAAACTTCATGTAGCCAAAATTCACACTTGGTAAATTTTTTCTTGAAACTTTTTATTTCTTAGGCTCTTAAGTAAAATCCTCAAGTAATATTCATACTCTTACTTTATATTGAAATATATAAGAATATAATCTATAAAGACTACCAAAAACTAGTCAAGGTAATCTCTAAAGACTCTATTAATTAAATCCATAAAGATAATAGGGTAATTACTAAGACCAAATAACATCACTATAATTTCCTAGTGTTCATACCTCAAATAGAAGGTTGTATTAGGCATTTATTCACTTTTTACCCATAATAGAGAGTATATGAATCAATAATCAATCTTGAAAAAATTATTAAGATCCTCATAATTGATCCAACAAATCATCAATATGAGGTAAAGGATAATTATTCTTAATCACGATCTTGTTAATTTTTTGATAATAAATATAGAGTTGCATTGATCTATTTTTCTTCTGAATATAAAGAACATTTTCACCCCTAGGTGACACACTTGACCAAATTAATCCCTTATCAAGATTATACTGGAGTTAATTATTCAATTCCTAAAACTCAATCAATTCTATTCTATATAGATTATTTGATATAGGTTTAACATTAGGTATGAGTTATATTGAAAAACTAAACTTCATGATTCAGAGGAGGATTAGGCTTATATTTTGGGAAGACATTAAGAAACTATCATAAAATAGGTAGATATTTTATATTTAGTTTCTACTGAACCATCTAAGACAAACAACCCCTTTAATATAAATCAATAACCATAAAATGAATATAATTTCCATTGGAAGTTCACATTTATCCTCGCACTGATATAAAATCATAGGTTGGTTTGGAATATCAAATATTACTTCCCTTCCTCTAAAATTAATATGGTATTTATATAAATATATCCAATCCATTCCCAAAATCACATAAAATTCAACTATAGGGATAATAAAATGATTTATATGGATCACATTCCCATAAACTTCAATCAGCAAGGAATAATAGACCATAGATATGATCATCATACCATTCGAATTTTATGCTACTAATTAAACATATATTCATTAAGGTGGTAATTTTATAACCATTGAAACTTCTTCAAATATAAAAAATCATGTAGAACCATAATCAAATAAGATATTATCTATTTTAGAGTGGATAAAAAGTGTACCTTTCACCACTTCCTTATAGTATTCCACTTCGATAGTAGTGATCACATGATATTTCTATTTATCTTTGAGATTAAGAGGTTGTTGAAATCAATCTTTGTTATTAACATTTATATTCAAGCACTGGATATCATAATGTCTATACTATTTTAATTTTAAACATTGGAGTGTGGGCGATGCATTTTTTTTGGGATTAAGATGTTTCTCTCCAATTTCATAATTATCAAAATCATTCCCATTACTTAATCATTAAATTAACAGATGTCCTTATTTACCATGATTAAAACATTTACTAATCCTATTAAGGAAATTTATTATATGTTTCTTTCCACACTTTTAGAATAAATAAAAACTCATTTTCTTCACTCCATGGTCTTTATTATTATAATTTTATTTTAATTCCATATTTATTTTCTTATGAAAAACATGAGATTGATGGGTGAATCCAATCTCAATTTCCACCTTGTTAATGCATAAAAAATTTCATCATATCTAATGAAGTATCTTATGGATAATTCCCTTCAGAGAATTGGTTTTAATCCAATGAATAATTGATCAATTTTACTTTACTATTTAATTATAATATTATAAGGGAACCCCTAAAGTCTTGTAAAATTTGTATTGTAGGTATTAATGGATTCATCATCCTTGTACTTAAGCTCAAGTAATTTCTTCTCTATATTTATATGAAGAATATAGGGAAATTAATTATTAAAAAAATAAGTTTCTAAACTCATCCCACTCTATGGAGTCAATTTATTCCCATTGCATTATATTCTTCATAAGATCCCACCATTGATATTATTCACCTTTTAAATGATACAAAAATAAGATAAAATTTTCATTTTATAAGCACTAGAGAATGGAAAATATACTTCCAGTGGTAATGATCCATTTCTCATTAATTAAGGGATCGAAAAACCCACTAAAATAAAGTGGATGACAAACATTGATTATTTGGAATCTCAACATTATTTATGGCTTGAAATTTTTTCATAATCATTATAACAAGTTTTTTTTATTCTAGCTCCCATAACATTAGATTTCTCATGGGAAAAATAATTTCATTGTCCATCACATTCAACATTAACATAGTTCCTTATGGTTATAACCATTGAAAAGAATGAAAAAACATAGTATGAGAAATAATAAACATAGTGTGAAATAATATAATCACGAAAATAATTTATAGGATGTATAAATCATGAAACCTTTTCAATTTATGGAAGCTTAGGTTTAACCATGTCCATCCAAAATTATTATCTATTAAAATCATTTGTAATATATTAGAAAGAAAATGTGAATCAACTCAAGCATATCCCCCAGGAGTTTCAACCTATATTTTTAGTTATAACCCATTCACTATGCACTAGAATAATGGATGATATATACTCAAAAAACTATTTTTTGGGGTTATTAACCCTAGATGTATCTATGCCAAAACCATGTACACTTTTTATATACAGGAAGGGTTATATTACTAGAAAAAACTCCTTTGTTTACCATAACTTAGGATGTTCACTTATATTAAGTCTTATACTAAGGAATTTAACAAATGTTTCTACATCCTAGTCTCCAAATGTAACTAAACCTTATTCTGATACCAAATATAGTGACCCATACTTCTCATACATAAACACAACATCTTATTAGTGGAATATTTATCACATATCAATACAATACATGATATAACTATAAAGTTTTAATGTCTTTGTAAATTTGGATTTATATACAACTGGTACATAAAATATCTACATTATTTTCCATTAAGTACTTCACAAATAACACCCTTCTTAGACATATCATACTTAAAACCATTATTTATAACCCAGGGAAAGGGAAAAAAGAAATAGGGATCTCAGATGACCAGTAATGGTAAACATAAGATATATTAATCAATGGTTATAAGTGATCATTATAAAAGAATAAGTGTATAAGAACATGATCAAAACTTACAATAATCACACCCAATTGGTCAAATAGATTTAATCATATATCATGGAATAAGTATTTTCAATCAAATTAAATAAGATATAATAGTGTGTAATCATCAATGATGAATCATGATAATTTAACATAAAAATAAGCAATATATTTTTGGAATATACATAAGCATAGAAAATCATTTCCTTAGTTAAGGTTCACTATGAAAACTATCACAGTGGATTGGGAATATTTTCCATTCCATCATTTTTTGTCATGGTTCACTCATAAGACTATCTTATTGGAAAAAGTCACTTAAAAAAATTGGTTCACTCCCCTAAGAGTCTTTATTATCTAACAAGATATCCATATTTACCTAATTAATAGTAGGGCTATATAATTTTGGGCCCACCTTTCACATAATGAAAACCATACATATGTGTGCTGAAAGATTATAAAGCATTCAACATTTAATGATATAATAACCAATGGAAAGGATATGATTTTCATAAAAAAATAATCTTCATAATAAAAAACCATCTAGAGGAAGAATAAAGATGGTAAAATTGGATAATATCCATAGTAAATCATAAGAACCATCAAATGATGTTTTTATATATGAAAATACCTTTAAAACACCACTATAATACTTCTTGAGGAAAATAACATTTTCATTTTGAAATTGCTTATTTGAAATATAAATTTTTTAAAAATATCAAGGAAAAAATTTTATTTTAAAATAAATAAGGAAAATTAAAAAGGAAACTTCAAATAAAAAAGTGTTCATGATGTTTTTGAAATCTGTTCATGCGGTGTACGTTAAAACAAAAAATCTTTTCACATTTTAGGTAAAAATGAAAAGTACCTCATTTGAAAAATGGAAAGAAGATTCCTTTAAATTTTTTTATATTAAGTAAAACATTGGTAAAAATTAATTTAATAAATAATTTAAGAATAATAAGTATTTTCTTGAAAACATTTTAATGAAAAATATTGACATGGAAGAAAATATTCCCAACTGAAGAGAGAAATGAAGTCGATTTTCCTTAAAAAAATTCTTTATGTATTTTGAGAACATAAAAAGAGTAAAATGAAAAGAAAATATGTAATCTCTATAAATAAACATTTTAGAGTAATATAAATAATATTTGGGAGAGATATATCATATAATTTTATCATCATAAAATGTAATCATAAGAAATCATGATAAAAATGTGATTGTAACATAAAACCATTGACTCAAGCCCATCTTTCTTAGTAATCAATCTAAGATCCAATATAATAAAATTAAATTTATTATAAATCTATTGAAAAACCATAACAATACCTATAATACCATACATGGTTTACTTATAACACTTTATCACCATTCATTAATAACCTTTCATTATCATCATCATTTTGGGTGTTAATTGCTTCGTTTTTCATGTATATTTTGGTTTAGCAGTTATGGTCCATGCAGTTTTATCATAGTTAATTAATATATAGAGTATTAATAATGATATAAAAAATCATATTTATTCATTATATAAATATTTATAACCATTATTATAAAATAGTTATAAAGAAATAATTACATCACTACATGGAGACGGTAGTTTGTATGTACGCATGAGTGTTGTTTCCATTTTTCAATGGATTGAATGATAGAAAGGTAAATAATAATTAAAATTTAAAAAAAACATTATTATATCATATATATAATACATATACATTAAATATTACATAATAACCAAAAATGAAATATGTTTGTGGAAATGAATTGTATTGCTATATGGAGCTAGTAATCCAGACATACACATGAGTGATACTTTCATCTCCCATTTGATTGAGAAGAGGTGGTAAATGGTTATGAAATCATAATAATAACATCTTAGTATATTTATAAAAACAAATTCATCAATTTTTTGTGGATATTAATTTTTTTATGAAGTATAATAAGAAATAAAATTGAAATAGCTAGGTTAAGATTTATACCTCTTCTTTTAAATACCTCATTTTTCATACACCTTATGCCTTGAAGGATTGGTATTAGGAGAATAAAATAAGATGTAGGGTTAAGGGAATGAACCTTGGAAGGATATTTTTGGTATTTTATAAGGTATAATGTTAAAATATCATGAATAATGGATGATAATAAGTTTCCTTTAAAAGTGAGTGGAGGGACACATATAGAATTTCCCAAAAGATATCCATGTAATATGGTCACTTTCATGGGAATTTGGCTCAAAATGGAAAATTATTATAAATTATTATAATAAAAGGTTTAAATTCAATTAAAAAATAAAAATAAGGAAAGTTTTAGTGGTAATCATACCCTTATCTATTGGTTTAACCCCCGGTAAGCTCGTTTTAACCTTAACTATGATAAAATAATTTTACTATTTTTACCATTAATTATGAAAAAAAATTAAGTTAAATATATTAAATTATATTAATTATTATTATTAAATACATTTAAATAATTTTAATACATTTAATTTCCATAAGTGGAAGAATTTAATTTTACATCAGTACACAAACCGCAATGAAAACCCATTTTAGAAAAATTTACCTTTAAGAATAAAACTTAATATAATTCCATTAATTTAACTATAAAAAATAAATTTAATGTTAAATATATTATTTAGTATATAAATATAAATTTTATTAAAACCATTAACCAATTTATATGAATTTAATTTTTTAATAAAAAATGAATTACATGAAAAAAAAACAGTTTTTATAAAAATGTGTTTTTAAGACCAAAAATGAACTTATACCAAAATAAAGTAAAATAATGATTCATATGTAATTAATTATATTATTTATAATTAAATTAAATTTATGTTACTTTAATATAAAATTAAAATCATAACGTTAATTTTACTTTAAAATAAATGATTGTTTTTAAAAAATTTGGCATTTTTTCACTATTCACTAAAAATAATTGTTTTAAAAGAATAAAAAAAGTTCACCTTAAGATAATTTTGAAATTATGATTTTTAAAATGATATTAATTTAATTAAATAATATTTCTAAAAAAATTATAAATTAATTACAATGCATGTGTGTGAAAAATCTAATAAAAGACCATTTTGAAAAAATATATTTTTGAAGCATAAAATAAGATTATAAAAAATTATGTATCTATTTATTATAACTTAATAAATAAATTTGAATTATTTAAAATATTTTTCCATAATGTAGTTATTACTATTCATACCATACAATTTAATGTCTAGTTTATAAAGTATTACTTTATTACGGTTTAATTAGACTCATGGTTACGTGTAAGTAAAACTATTAAATACTTCATGTTTATTTAAAAGGAAATACATATAAAATATTGGGGTTCTACAATTCATATATTAGTTTACTGGTCCATTAGTGTGAAATTTTCACATATACATGAGATACCATGGCTATGATTCTACTGAGTATATATGTTATGATCACACTATGTATATATAAACCATTTTTAGGTTTCTAGGTGGAATTTGAGGACTCAGATAGACACAACTAGCTTGAGAGTTAGAGTAGTCATAGATTGGTTTCCATATGATTGTCTTTTAAACTTTTTTTGGAGAGTTTATTTGTATTCATTTGACATTGTTCATGCATAATGGTATTTTTACTATCCATTTTTTTACGTTGGTGTTTTTTATTGGTTGATATATTATTTCTTGATCTTATTTTTCTATTGAGGGTAATTACTCCAATAAGTGTGACATTTTATATACCCTCGATTCTAGCCGAAAACCCATGACCTATTGGAGGCAGGAATCAGTGGTCGTTATCTCTCTTCCTTTATCGATGACCCTAAAGGTGTAACTTTTGGGGTGTGGTTCATGATAGCGTGGTATCAAAGTTTGGTTGATAGATAAGATGGTCCTTGGAGTTAGGAACTCATGAAGAATTCATGGGTTATTAGGGAAACAATATTAATAGAGCATGGTGTATGACATAATCAAGGGATACCAGCTAGGAAATAGAATTTTAGGGACCCTCACGACCTGATTCATGGACTCTAAGATCAGTGAATGGCTAAGTGAAGTGAAAACACTTTTAGGGTAGAGACTTAGGTGAGGTACATGCATCATGATTGTTTGTGCTTATTATTAAACTAGGCAGTCTTTAAAAGTTAATATGATTTAAATTAAATAAAACTTTAAATTCCATGCCAACATGATTAGGAATACCCTTTTGTTATTAGTAATGAATCTTTTTCATCATTCATGTATAGTTAAGGTAGTAGAGGTTTAATAGGATGATCTAGTTTATTGATGAAGGGTCGATCAAACAGAGGAGGATGAGACACAGCTCAAGTCCTTGCTTGATTTTAAGCTGTAGTGTTTAGTGATGTATGAGGGGGATATATATTATCTAGAGACAAAGTATTGGCTGGAGGATATTAAAATCTACTTTGGTCTAATTTTAGATCGAGTTGAGTTCTAGGTTTTGTTGGTGGTTAGTCATATAAAAGGGGATGCACATCAGTGGTGGGAGCTGCATCTCAGTAATTGTCATGAGGAACATGTTTCGTGGGATGACTTATAAATGGATTTTTTTAGTGTTCTTATCATCAATGATAAAGAGAGTAAAGATACAAGAGTTTCTCTCCCTTATACAAGGGAGCCTTAGGATGTGAGATCTCAGGATTAAGTTTAAGTACCCTTTTCATTTCACTCTCAACCTTTTTTCCAGTTGAGGAATCTAGATCATGGTGTCTAGAGGTGGTGCTATGACTCGTGATTAGATATACAATCACATAATTTATGCTTCCTACATTATTTATGGTAAAAAAGAAAGTGTGGGTGATCGATTTGATACACTCTCAGGGAGGAGAGTTCGGAGAGGGTGGCTAGTAGGGTGTCTCAAGTAATGGATCTTCAGGTAGCGGATGATGGATTTCAGGGTAGTTAAAGTTTCAATCAGTAGGGATCTAATTATATTAACACGTTTCATGATTCTTATAATATAGTGTCTCTCGAGAATCTACTAGGGGAATCACATTGGTGTGATATGTTTTTTTTGGGTTGAGTTCATCATTAGGATCAATTATTGAATTGTAAGAAATGTTAGTTTGGTTTGGATACTTAAGACCCATTTCAATGGTAGTAGTTGTTACCTATGTGGCAGTATTATTAGTAGGGGACACTATCTTTTGTTCCGCAACTAGGACATCAATAATACTCTTATTTGATGAGAGATATAGCTAGTAGGGGACAAAATCATGAAATACCTCTCCTTTATTGACCTAGAATAGATCACAACTATAAATGATGTTAGTAGTTATGAAAAGGATCTAGATAGAGGTAGGTGCATATTATGAAGGTTCTAATGGTAGAGGGTACAAATGTTCTTTATGGTAGTAATGATATATTTTCCACCTTAGTTTCTAGCTTATTTGATTGTGGAGAATCACACTCCTTAATTTCTCCTATTTTGGTATGTGTGTTAGGTATAGAGGTATAGATGCTTCCAGTGAACCTAATGTTATCCATGCCATTTGGAGGTCATACTTACTTGTTTGATGTGTGCTGAGAATGTCAGATTATGATGGGGAGATTATGATGGGGAGAATGTTAGTTGGTGGGGGAATTCTTATTATTTCATATGAAACTATACAATGTTATCTATGGCATGGGAGTCTAGTGAGTGGAACTATAAAATTAGAAACAAGAGATTAGGACCTCATTTGTCTCAAATTGTGGAGTTTTCCATGTAATCCTAGGTTGTGGATGTACTAAGGTCGTTGAGGAGGTCTTGGATGTCTTCCTATATTAGGTTTCTACACTACCCCCTTAGTGTAACATCAAGTTTTAAATAGAGTTATAGTTGGGTGAATCTTTAATTTTTATGGATTCTTATTGTATGATACCCATGTAGTTATAAAATTTTAGGCTCCAAGTGGTTGATCTTATATAGAAGGTTTTCATCCAACCTAATGTGTCCCCTTAGGGTGATCTGATGTTGTTCACTAAGAAGGTAGATGTTAGTTTGAGGATGTGTATAGACTACCGTAGGTTAAATCTGGTTCTAGTCATGAACTGTTATCCTATTTCAAGTATAGATAATATATTTGACTAGTTAAAGGGATATAGATAGTTTTTGATGACCAACCTATAGTCTGGATGACATTAGATGAAGGTAAAGTTTGGGGATATTCCATAGTCTGCCTTAAGATATAGGTATATCCCCTTAGATCTCTTTTTATATCATTAAATGTCACGAATTCACCATTAGTTTTCATTATCTATGTGTTTTGTGATTTATTATAATAATTCTTATTTGTGTTTATTGATATCATACTTATCTACTTGAGATCCGGGGAGGAGCATGTTGATCATATTAGAGTTTCATTGCTGGTTATTTGACACCACCAACTATATAAAAAGCTATCCAAGTGAAATTTTTTGATGCAACAAGTGTATTCTCATAAGAAATTGGTGTCACAGTAGGGTGTTTCTATAGACCTATCAAATATAGACTCATTTTTTTCTTATGCGTCACTAAAGAGTGTGGTAGAGGTTAATTTTTTTCCCTTTGGCTATTATAAGAGGTTGGTGTTCAATTTATCTCAGATTGTATCCTCATTACCCACTTTTACTAGGAATTATGTGACATCTATCTGGATAGATTAATGTTAGGTAGATTTTAACTACCTAAAATAGAAGTTTCTTAGTGCTCTAATTATTCAGTTTCTTAGGGAAGGGTTGAAGATTGGGGTCTTTTGTGACACTTATTTTCTGGGATTGGGATTCATATTAATGCAAAAAATGTGGTGATATCTTTTGAGAAAAATAAAGCGTTTCCCCATGAGAATAACTATGCCACCCTTTATTTTGATCTTGTAGTAGTGGTATTTGCACTAAATTTGTTGTAGAAATACCTCATTAGTGAGCATTTTTTGGTTTTCCTAGACCATAAGATATTGATGTATATTTTCTTTTAGTGGGATTAAAATTTATGAAAGTAGAGGTGAATGGATTTTCTATAGAATTAATATTTTTCTATCTTATATATTCTATAAAAGGGGAACATTGTGGACAATGTTATGAGTAGAAATTTATGAGGGGATGTCATTAGATAGTCCATTTATGCTTAGAAAGGGATGGAAGACCATTTACAAATGAATCTCAATGAAGAGGTGGTAAATGAGAAAGGATGTATTTATTTTATGAATACAGAATCATACTTGATATATAAAGTGGGGTAGTCTCAATGGGGGTATATATTGGTGTAAGTGATGAAAGACTACATCGATCATGGTGACGCTCTAGAGGGGTGGTTAGAGGATATTCATAACCAAATAATATTTTAGGGGAGGATGTTTGTTTCATTAATGATGCATGAGATATTCCTCCATGATAATCTCATGATGAATGATACCCTAGTGTGTGATCAAGATGTATCATAGATTCATGAGTTATCTTTGATGGATTTGGATGAAGTAGTTAGTGGAGGAGTTTTTGGAATAGTGTCCAGTTTGTTAGTTGGTGAAAGCCGAGTATCATGTTTCTTGAATTTTGCTGCAACCCTTGGATGTACCCTAGTGAAATATAGAGGGAATATTTTTGTATTTATTCACCATGTTACCCTTGTCCCATGGTGGATATGATGCTATTTGGGTGACTATATACTGACTAATAAGGTCATCTCATTTTTTGTTGATAAAAGAGTCGAGTGTTGTGGATTCTATTATGAGGCTATATGTATAAAAAGTTGTAAAAATTCATGGGGCGTCAAGGACCATAATTTCTAATGTAGATCCTCATTTTACCTCATGAGTCTGGAAGATATTATAACATGAATTTCACTCCTAGTTTCTCCTTATCAATTCTTTCCACCCAAAAATGGATGAGGAGATAGAATGAACCATCCAAAGTCTAGAGGATATGTTGTGGTCTTACACCTTGGATTCACATGGTTCATAGGTAAATCAATTACCCTTGTTTGAGTTTTCCTATAATAATATCTATCACTAATCCATTGGTATGGCACCATTTTAGGTGTTGTATGGATGACCATGTCATTATCCATTATGATGGACCGAGGATGGATAGTCAGTAGATCTTGGTCTTGATGTGGTAGAGAGCATTATAGAGAAGATACTGATGGTTTAATAGTGAATAAAGGCAAAATAGGACCATCAAAAGGCCCATGATGATCATATATCAGGTACCTTATATTTTTAGTATGTAAACCATTTTTTAGGGTTTAACTTCATCGGGAGTACCATAGGTTTTTTGATGGAGTAATATTTCCCCCAATTTGTAGATACTTTTAAAGTGTTGGAGAAAATAGTAAAGGTGGTGTATCATTTGGAACTCCCACCATAGATACATAGGATCCATGATGTCTTCCATGTAATTAATCTTGGTCAGTATCTTCACAATGACTCATATATCATTGAATGGGGGGAGATTCATATTGAGCACAACACAAAATTCTTGGAGCAATGAGTTGAGGTCTAAGAATATAGATAAAAGGTAATATATGGGTGAAATATTCATTTGGTTTTATATTTTATAGGTATTGTGTATTAGAGGAGAGTGCCTAGGAATGTGATACATAGATGTGTGCTTAGTGTCATGATTTTTTTAATTGTGTTATGTTTTGTTTTACTTGGGTTAGGTAATTCTTGGTTTGTTACTGGTTTATGAAATGTGATTTTTTTTCCTTTTGATGAATGTTCATTATTGATGGTTGTGTTTGGTCCATAATGATATCCTTGAGAGGATTCACATGGGATGGTTTTTAGGACCTTTCCATTTATCCACTTCTTTTTTAGGTTTTGTTTTGATTCATGAGGATGATAATCATATTTAATGGTATCTCATGTGAGGGCCTGGATATTTTAAACCCTTCCATTAAAATTTCCAAGGGGTTGATGGTGTTGGGGGTTATTTTAGTGGTGTTATGGAGGCTAGGGGATAGTTCAGGCCATTCATAGGGTCACCAAGCTATGTTGGTGGGCATGATGTTGGTCTTTTTTGTCCTTGGATACTTAGAGGTTGGCCATGTATGAAAAAAATTTCCAGGTTGGATGTATTGTTGGGCGTGGTGCATAGAAGGTCTCCCTGTGTGACATGATAAATTTTGAAGTTCTCATTAGATGATGTAGTGTTTTGGAGTACCACTTATGTAACAAGGGGAGCTGGAGCTTACCATGCTATTGTTCTGGGTGTAGTGAGGAGAAAAAAAATCACTTGGAATTATGCCATAGTGTCTAGATGTGGCGGGAATTAGAGGATACAACATTCCTTAGAACACACCATGGTTTAGGTCATGGTAATGGTCAATAAAATTTTATAAGCATGTGAAAAAGGGGGAAATGGCTGTGGGAGATTTAGATATCCTTTTACTAAGGGAGAGAATGATTTAGTGGGCCATCTCCATGTATTTTTAAGGCTATAATATATTCCTATAAAAATAGAGCGCCTAAAATCCCTTAGTTTAGTTTCCCTTCCTCCCCTCTAATATTTTTCCTACTCTAAAACCCATTTTCTCCATTTGATTATCAATTTTAAGGGTTTAAACTACATTGATTATGGAGGATAAAAAAAACATGATTTAAGGTACCTTTTTTAATCATTCCCCCTTTTATTCAGACATTCATTATGGAGAGAACCTTTATTTTGGGATGATTTCTAAGTATGGTTGGGAAATGGGATGTTGTGGATAGATTTTGGTAGGTTTCTATTTGAGCTTTCTGAAGTTTGATCCCTTGATTCTTACATTGTGACTGTGGTTCTCCTTTAATATCAAATAGATATATGGGATCCTTTTTCACTCATTATTTTATGAGAATATCTTAAAATTACAATGATTTTTTCTCCCTTAGAGTGGATAATATAGGTTTACATCATAAAATAATTAATTATATTAATCTACAATTAAAGGGGATGAATTTTTTGTTGTTTAATTGTTTTATGATATTACTTATGAGGTATCCTTGTTCATTATTTTTATTAAAAATCATGTCTATTAAGAGACTTGTTTATGCTGCGGTGGATGTGATTTTTGAACCTTATTGTGTTGATTTCTTTAACTCACCATGCATAAAAGGCTAAATAGCTTATATATGGATAATGAACCAGTTTACCATAATATTATATAATTATGTGAGAATATACATCAAATTAATGAATTAATGTGATGAAATACCTTAATATGAATATGAAATTATAATGTTGTGAAATATGATTTGATGCTATAAGGGAAATCATGCTTGCTTAATTTTCTGTTTGTGTGGAGATCTTGTGGGAAATAGTTCAATAATGGTGGGGATCAAGTTTAAATACAATTTTTTTGGAAAGTGATGGAATAATTAGTTGGTATGGGATGTGATGAGGGATGTTATGTAAGGGTTGTGATGTGAGGATGTTTTGGTGATATGTTTGGGTTTTGGTGATTTCTTAGAATGTGATGTGATGATGGATAGTGCAATGTGAATGATTTTCTTGTGTGGTGTGTTGACATAGATTCCTGGTAGAAATGTAATGAAGTGTTAATAATGAACTTGAAATTATGAAATTAGAATATTTTGGGTTATAATTTAAATAGGTGTGTATTAAAGTAAATTAGTGATAATTTTCTTAATAAAATAAAATTTTAATGATTTTTTGGAATTAAATGGGAAGTGATGGTTAGAGTGGTTTTTCATAAATATGAAATTGTATTAATAAGTATAAGTTGTTTGGTAACTAGTAAATATTAAAAATGGTTATCTTGAAAAAGTAAGATCAAATATTTCTTATTTTTAGCTTGTTGTGTGGTTTATTTCATTATTGTTGGAAGTATTTGAAGGCAGAGTTAATGAGTTATTGTGGTGGTATTGTGGGATGTTCTAGTGGAGTTGGATGTGAATAAATACATTGGGTATTGTGTGATATATATCTATATTATATTTTATTTTTACCATATACATGATCTACTGACGTTTTATAACCTTACCGACACTAGAATGATTTGGGTTCTGGGTTTTTTCTCAACATCTATATTGGTGGGGAAATAGATGGCTAGTTATCCCAACTCGTTTGCTCTTCCTTCGATAGTTGTGATGATGATGAATGGTTTTGGAGATTCCTAGTGATGATAAGTAGATAATATATGGTGGGTTCAGGCACGCTAGGGGTATAGATTTAGGTTTATTTATTTCAATTTTATGATTACCTATTACACTGGATATGTGGTTGTGTGATGATGTGAATGATAATGAGGTAGTCGTATGAGATATGTGCATGATGTCATTTTTTCAAGCATGGTATTTTAGTCCCTTTTAGTAGGATGAGATAAGTATGGATTCTCCTTGACCCACATTAGAGATAGATGGATATGCGATGTGATTACATGGAAATAATGGTTACATAGGATATTTGACATTGGGGAGTGAGAGAAAAAATAACGTGGAAGTGGTTATGAGGTTCCTTTTCTTGTATTGTTTACGTGCTATATTTTCATACTTGGAAGAATTATTTGGTGAGAGTTCCATGGAAAGGTTTGGAATGGATAGTTGACCTTTAAATGAGGTTTTTCGTTCTGATGTTTGTTCATCAGAGCATCAGTATGATATTTTTTATATATACAAAAGATACCTTTGGTAAGAACCTATTGAGTATACATGTTATGCTCACCCAACAGATAAATAAACTATTTATAGGAGGACTTTGGGGACCGATTTGACCACTACTATCTTGTCTATTTTATTTTTCATTGAGTTTATACCATTGGGTTATCTTTTGGTACTTTTATTGGAGACATTATTTTATTTATTTGACATTATTTATGCATTGTGGGATTGTTGATATCTTATTTTTCATTTTATATGATAGTGTTTTGTGTTGGTTGATATCCTATCTCTTGAAAATAATTTTCTATTAAGGGTAATTCCTCCAATATATGTGACTTTCTACATAATCTCAATTTTAGTCACCAACCTAGGGCTTAATGAACGTAGAAATCTGGGGTTATTAAATATCTTCATTCATTGTTGGTCTAGGAGGGGTACCTTTGGAGGGGGAGAGTCATGACATTAAATTAAGAAATCATTATTTTAACCTTTAAACACATTTTATGTTGAATGAGTTTAAAATATGACTATTCATTAATGTTTTATGATTAAAAATGGGATTTTAAATCATAAAATATGATTAAAAATTGATTTCCAATTAAAATCCCCATATTAAATAATAAAAAAAGTTGTAGAATAAATCTGGAAAAGACGATATTTTTGTCTAAAAATGGATACCATTACGCAACATTAAAGGCACTAAATAATAGTAATTTATATTAAATTTATAAAAGGTTTTATGTAGAGTTGGATATATTTAAAGATAGTTTGGTTTACCATTACATAGAAAATGAGTTCTTTATAAAGGTCATATTGAATACCTTTACAAATAAGAGTTCGCACAAGGTTCATTTGTTATGTCTTAATGTAGAAAAGGATCAGTGTAAGGGTTATTCTATATTTACCCCTAACTAGTGTGGGAAATATGGTCTTGTATCATGGTACTATGTATTTACCCTTATAAAACACTAGAAATAGGAAACTACATAAGGTTACTTTAGTTTTACCTTTACATAGTTGATTTTCCTCACATAAGGGTTATTCAAATTAATTTTATTACAAAAGAAACATGTTTAAGGGTAAACATAATTACCATTATGTATATAGGGGGTCTCATGAAAGGGTTAATGGTTACATAATGGTATTGTACAAAACAAGGAATGGAATGACCCAACCCCAGAAGCTTGAAGCCAGTGCATTATTTTAAGACATTTTCACGATTACAAGGAATCAAATCCCAAAGGACCAATCAGTTTAGTAACCTTGAAAAAAAGATTACATACATGAAACATAAATTACAATTCAAAACATTGTATACAACATAGATAATTCTTTGAGAAAACCATTATTATCCTAGCTTAACCCTGTATATAAATCATTATATACTTCTTGGAATCTTGGTAAAATAAAACATAAGAAATGGGTGAGCTCAGATGCTCAGTAAGGTTAAACAATACATTATAAGCTTTCATAAATTACCATAAACATTAAGTCAAGTATAAAACTAAAAAACAAGACTTTTAAACATAAAATTGAATATAATATGGAAATAATAAATCAAAAAATTCCATTTAACCATTCACATGGATATTATACTAGTTAAATAATCACATGTAATATCAATAACTAATCTCATAATGAGGAAATGCATAATGTCAGGCATCATAACCATACCGTCAAGGCCTCATTCCAAGACCATATATAACCATACCATTAAGGCCTAGTTCCAATACATTAGTTTGTCTCATGATAACTATCGATGTATCATAGAGCTATAACGGGCCCCTACCATCACTTACTAATTAAAATTCATTCCTTATTTGAAAAGGGTGAAACATAATATAAACATTCATATTAAAACTATCATAAAAAATGTTAATACATTAAAAATAAACCATGAATGGTATAAAAATAGAACGTCTACACTCAAATATATCATAAAACATTTAATAAAATATGGAAGATTTTTTCATAATAAATCAACCTCAATTAGTCATAAAATACAACAAAGGATGTTGACATAGATGAAAATAATCTTATAAAATCATCAAATTCTTTGAGATAAATATCCATTTTTTACATTGAATTAATTTAATAGTCGGACATTTATAAAAGAAAACATTTCTTTTAACAAATAACCTTTTATTCTTGTAAGTTAATATTCAAAACGTTAGAGTGTCATGATGGAAGAAATAGAAACTCGCATTGTGTAAGTTAAAAAACATTCTTTCCTTAATTTGTTAAAAAGTTCATAAAGTACCTTGTTTGGAAAATAAAGAAAATATATTTTTTAAAATGTGTTACAAAAAGTCAAACATGGGTATAAAAATGAATTTATACAATTTTTGATAATATTTTGAAATATATTTTAAGAAACCTAGACATGGATGATAAATGTATCCCAATAGATACTAACATATAAACAACCTAGAATATTAATGAGATTGTGAAATTAAACCTTTCTAATTTATAATCAGTCGAATTTTATGACTCATAAAATTTAGAAATTTATATTCATATCATAACCTTCATAATAAGAATCATAAAAAAATTCATGGGAAACGTAAACACAACTCAAAATAAATAGGTGGTGTATAAGGCATATGTCCCAAAGAAAAGAAATTGAGACAAAATAATCCATCACCTTGTAATTTCCTTTAGTCAAGGGTGATTTAACCTCATGTATAATGGTTACATTATGTAATTAAATTATACCAGAACCAAATAAATATTTATGATATCATATATGATCCTCTTATATCACATTATTAATAATATTTTAGTATTACCATTGTTTTGGGTGTTAACTAGTTAGTTTTCCCATTCCTATTTTTTCTTGTAAGTCATGTTTGTTATGAATATGATGTATTTGATTCATATAAATAATTATATTATGTTCATAATAATTATTTTTACTCATCATATAATTTTTTAATCATTTAATGGTTAACGTTGGTAATGAATCTCACCACGTCGTGGAGACGATAGACCGTATGTACACACTAACGATGATATAATTCCGTTGATGGTTAAATAGTATGGAATTGGATGGTATATTAATTATAAATAATAATTATATTGTTATATTAATTATTTATATCCATTATAATCATCATTATACCCATCCAAATAAAGTTGTGTTGAATAATAAATTACACCATGACGTGAAGACGACAAGTCGTACATACGCATGGATGGTGATATTGTTACTCATAGGATGGATAAAAGGATAAATGTGGTTGTTAAATAATCATAATAACATCTCAAAATATATATTATACTGGAGTTATTAATTTAGTATGGAAACAAGATAGAAAGAGTAAGTAGAAGAAGAAAATAAATTGAATTTAATTGGTAAAACAATTACCACTTCTTCGAGTGTCTCCTTTTGATTTTAATAAAAGGACTCCACTTTCTACCCAAATTATGGCCTCTAGGATTAAGTAAATTAAGTTTGTAGGAGAAGTGGGTAGGGTTATGTCGAGCCAAAGGGCTTTAGAGGTGTGATTAAAAGAGAAGGAGAGGTGCCATTTTATAAGTGAGATGAGATGAACTTTAGGAAACTCTCAAAGTATTAAATTAATATAAATTAACTTTCAATTCCAAATGGAAATTCTCCTCAGACCTTCTTTTATCGATGATTTGCTTACGGGGTTTCTGGATTTCGGATTTGGCCTTTGGAAGCGAAATTTATGATGATACAAGTGTGTTTTTTGATGAAGCAGAGTTCTTTTTGATGAACCAGAAGATCCTGTGGTTTAGGGTAGAGTATTTTATGGGGAAAATTCTCAGACTCGAATGGAGGATGTATACAGTTTGGGTTGAATCATTTTTTGGATCATGTTTTGAATTTCTGTGATGTTTCAGTGTTACTGGTGTGGTGCGACGGTTCTGAAGATGGCAGTGTCAATGTTGATGAGTTGCAGTGATGATGAGGATGGCGTCCTGTGGCATCGATTCCGGTAAGGCACAGGGATGAAGGAGTGCTTCTGGATTTCGAATTTTGAGATTTGAATGTGGAAATCTGGGTGGGTTGTTTTGAAGGTTGAATGTCGATTTTTGGGATGCTTTGTTTTTTGAATCTGGAACTTTGTATGGTTCCCACTTGCCCATAAAGTGGATATTTAGAAAATTAAAAAAAATGATTTGGCCATCTAGAAAATTCTTGGATAAACTTAATTAATTCAAATTATATTTATTATAACATTTTTAAAACCATTTATTTGATATTTATATTAATAAAATAATTTATACATCACTATTATGTCATCATTTATTGTAAAATATTTAATCTATGAAAATTATAAATAAATTAATATGATGTATTTAATTATTTTTTATTTTTTAGAGACTATTTATAATTGAATTTATCTCCTGGTTATCTCTATATTAAAATTCTTATACTTACAAGAAATGAGAGTGTGACATTTTGTCACAATCATTGATTTTAATAATATTCATATCATATTCATGGAAAAGTGTCCATTAAATGATTCCATTTAGAAACATAGGTGATAATGGTTTAATTTAGTCATCAAATATAATTTTTACAGATGTTAGGGTAATTTTATAATATTATTTTTACCTTTAATTACCTGATTTACCCTTAATTGTGGCAATACAAAAATTACTAAAGTTACTATTTATAATATCTAAAAAAATAAAAGTAACCTATTAACATAATTTGAACCCAATTATTCTAAATATATAATATAATTTTTAAAAATTTAAAAGATACAAGTTTCAGTAATTAATTTAAAATTAATCCTTATTGAAAAAATGATAAAACATGTTTTTTTAAAAGTTAAAACCATCAAAAGATTGACATGTGCTAATGTCAAATTTCAATGTAAAATTACTTAAATTGAACAAAATTGGATTAAATTATAAAAATATAATCTAATTATACTTTAAAAAAATCATAATTTACAATTTAACACTATAAATTATTTCAATTGAAAAAGTTGTTTTTTATTAAAATTTACTATTTTCACTATTCATCAAAACATGAAACTTATCAGAAAAATAACAAAAAATGAACCAAAGTAAATTTGATATTATTATTTCAAATAAGAAGTTTATTTTTTCAAATTGAATATATAAATGTCTCAAATATTTAATTTAAAATGAGTTCACCATTAAAAGGTGGTGAAACTACAAATTTTAAAAAATACTTCTTTTATTCAAAAAATTGAATTTTTTTCTTATATCATGTCTTAAAAATACTTAATATGAATGTTAAAATTATATGTAATATATAAAAATCAATTTTTTAATACTATTCATAACCTCTAATTTTACGGCTAGGTTATATATTATATTTAATAATAATATTTTATTAATATAATGTTGTTCGGTAAAACTGAGCCCTGTGTGTAATGCAAGACAACTCATTGTTGTGTGCAACATAAGCTTAATATGGTGTTGTTTAAAAATAAAGAAAGAAAATAATTTAAATTTTTTCATAAATAGAAAATATTTTAAAGTCTCTATGTGTTACGAGGATGCTACATAAGGGTTAGTAGGATTTATATAATTACATAAGGATAACTTCAAATTCATTCTTCTCAAGTAAAAGATACTTATATGATTTTCAAAAATTAATTTTAAAACCTAAAAATAACTATTTAATTTAAAGTTAATATAAATATTATTTAAACCTTCCTTTGCCTCTAAAAATATCAGAAAACATCTTTAGACACACACAAATCCTAAGATATTATAAAGGAAGAGTCTAAGGAAAAATTAATCCCTAACATTTTATACCTCTAAAGAATCTCTCATCCACAATAATTAAAATAAAACTAAAAAATAAAAACACAAATAAAAATGGCTATGTGTAGATACCTCTCAAACAAGTTCCAAACAATTAATGAAAAACTAAAACACCTCAAAAGAAGACTGATTTAAACATTAACCACAACTTGTTTAAAAAAATAATTTATATTTATTAATTTTTTTAAAATGAAACTAGGAAATTTTAATAAGAAATTAAATTTTTAATTTTTATAGAAATCCATGATCAATCCTTTTTTATTTTAAATACATACCTTAAGTTCAGTCTTAATATATATATATATATATATATATATATATATATATATATTCACTTAGAATGTGTTAGGTATTATTTAAAACCACTAATCATTAGAAATATCCTATTTATAATATGCAAAAATTATTTCTAGTAGAAAAAAACATTCATAATCAGTGAACAACCTTTATCCTTTAAATTTTTAAATCATTCAATTACTGCTTACCAATTTTAAAAATGAAAAAATTTCTATATGAAATTGTAAAATCACTATAGACATCATTCTTTGAAACAAAATATGAATTGACATTCAATTTTTTATGCGTTTTATAAGAAATTAGTAGGAGAATGGACCAATAACACACTTCACTCCCAGTTAATCTCCACCAAATACAAATATACTCACCATCTCTAAGATATCCCAACTGATGATGCTCTATAATTAATTAAATATAGCTTGATATTATACATGGTATATGATTTTTCACATAATCCATATCAGAGTAACCATGTTATGTCATCCACCATTTCCAATCTATTTATAAGGCAATAAATAAAGTTAGAAAATGTCTCATAAATTATTTCAATCAACCCCATTCAAGTGTCTAATAAAGAATCAACACAAGGGATTTATAATCCTACCACCAATTATAATCAATAATAAATAATAGGACTTATATTATGAAATCCATGATTTAAACTGTCATGGGATGGCCACCCCATCCACCAAATTCAATTTCTGTAATCTCATTATTTAATTTAGGATTTCAATTCATTAGAATATATTATGAGTCGATTTTATAAATAACACAACCATTTAAATAGTGTCTATAACAGTAATGATTATCAATTTGACATGAAAATTGTAGTATTTTATTAGTTCAAGCAATACAACAAAAATTGGAAGGAAAAAAATAATAAACATAAGCTATAAAACACGAAACAAGAAGCTATAAAACTAAATAATAAAGTCTATCATGAAATCCATTAATAGTTAAAAACCATATCCTTCTTCCATCCTAAGCCAAATATATTCCTCATCACATTACACGCCAACCATACCTCCCCACTATCAACCATATCAAATACTTTTAAGGATAAAAAATCTATAATTCTTGATTTTATAGAGCATTATATTAGTATAATACATCCATAACAACAAAATCATTCTAGGGAATTTAAGAATATAGTTCATTAGTGTGGAATTACATAATTTAACTTTAATCTTCAATATTAAAATTTCATGGGAGGTGTACATGTAATTTTAATTTTTAAATGCTTTCATAATTATTACACATATTTTACACCATAATATAAACATCATATCAATTAATTCATTGAAACTTTAGTATGATTTTCAATTCATCCCTTATTTTTTAGATATTTCCACTTCATGATTTATACTCAATCAATAATAAAATGATAAATCATGAAAAACATTAAAATCATGTATAATACAATCATGTAGTGAATTTAAGTCATGTTGTAACTTATAAATCTTATCATGATCAACATGGAATAACCAAAATAAACATGTAAAATAATTTAACATGCTTTCATAACAATATGATTATCATATTTAGCAATAATATTCATGTTATCCAAACTAAATAGTTTATGTATATCACATTTATATTTAATTATAACCCCTTATTATTTTCCCCATTTTAAATACAATATACACTATCAATGATTCATAACCTTTTATTAAGTTACTCATGATAGGTAAAAATAATTTAAAACTCTTGCATGATATTTAAGTAGGAAATCCCATGCCTACATATTGAATTCAATTCCAGAAAAATTCTACATTAAAAATTTATCTTAACAAATTATATAAAATTCCATTTTAAGAAATGAAATTTTTTTAAGCATGTTGTTAAACAACTCCTTCCCAAAATATATTAAAGTAATAAATAGTTCATTTTCTCATGATTAAATGAGATATTTTTCAGAATAATTTTAATGGAAAAACAATCCTTTAGAAATAATTCATTATTTATAGAAATACATAAGAATATACTTTTAAAATAAACTTTTTAAATTATTAAATGCTTGTAGGATTTCCTAGTCACATTCAATAATATTCCATGATTTAATATTGGTATGAAATATACAAATTTTAGACATGCCTTTCCAGAATTAATATCATATTATCACACCATGGTATGGATTTAACACATAACTTTTAATTTCTAACATGATCTTATGTGATTATTATTTGACATGAATCTATCTTGAAAGAAATTTGTCATGTCATATTATAAAATAGAAATAAAAAACTCACAATTTCATGAGTTTTAGGATAACATGTTTATGTAAAATAGATCAATATATTAGAATTTAATTTAACATAATTATTAAGGGTGAATATTATCAATATTGGTTAGTATAATTAAACATATAATGAATAATAAAAAACAAAAATTAAAACTTAAATGCAACCCATGACAATGATATATGCACCCCTCCTAAAATTTCTACCATGCAATCAGTGCATTTTCACCTAAACATTCTTATTTGGCTATCATGACCCATCAATCAGATGAAAAAGGTCCATAATACATACATCCTAGATAGTATCCATGAATTTACAAGATCTCATATAGTCCATTAGGATCCCTAAGTGCATGTGTACTAGTGAGTTCCTCACATTCACCACTAATTAAGGTTAAGTGAAACTCTTTCCTATGAATACATACAAGCCTCACTTATGACTAACTACAAACTCCATCTTATCACTCAAATAAATATTTGATACCAATTTTACATGACCAATATTTAGTGGATATGAGTGTGAACCCTACATCCCCCCTACAATAGGCCCTAGGTAGGTGAATAATACCAAGGGTATTTTATTCTCAAATTGGAGGAGTTTCCTTCACAAAAACATAAGAAAATAAAACATAAATAGAAAATAGGCTCATTAAGTAAAATTTATCGGTTTAAAATCCCCATAAAAAAACTATATTAATATAAAAATGAATTCAATTCACCAAAAAATGGATTAATAACCCCAAAAATCCACCCTAGCTACTTGAATAGTAACACCCTCAATATCCATTGGTTTATCCAACAAAACAGCTCATGAAAAATATAGAGGGGTGATTAATTTTTATAATCATATATATATGAAATTCCATATCTATGTAAAATAAAAGAGACTGATTACACATGAGTCAAAAATATATGAAGGATAAGAGTGTGAATAAAAGTAATGGATAATGTAAAACTCAACTAAAAAATTAAGAGAACTACATAATTTTACATCATTTATCATTCATCATAATCAATCATAAGATAAAAAATATTTTATTCCATTCCATACAAATATCATATCCTAGAAAGAAGGGAAAACTAAAAATCCCCACTCTAAACTTGTTCCAATCATCCCATCACCATAACATCAACAGAATAGGAAAGCCCCACTCTCATTATATATCAATCATTCAATTATCATCATATCTTTCACTATATACAACCTATCATATTCAAATAATTATTACATTATACACACCATGAATCCCATCATATCTATATCATAATCACAACCTTCACCTCATCAAGCCCATTATATAAGTATCATCATCACATCATGCACATCACACCATCACCTCTAAAACTTATTCTATATCTTGAGCCATTATATCCCAAACGTGACAAAATATTGGATCCGTCACAGCATGAGGAATTTTTTTTTCATGTTATAAAAAATATATTATAACCTTTAATAGGTTAATGAGTCATAATCACAACCCATTAAAACCCATTTATAGAGTCTCAAAAAATAATAGGCATCCATAAAGATAAACAAAAATTATAAATGAAATAAATAAAACACACATAAACATGAATATATATATATATATATATTAGTATATGAAAAAAACAATACACAATATGAAGTGTTAATAATTCTGTAACAAATGAAATAGTCATGCCATACCATGATGAAATAATTTCTCCCAGCTGGGTTCTTTTCTTATCCATATTTTACAAGCTACTAGATTCTTATTAATTATTTAGTCACTGTTACCTAATTTTATTATTATGTTCATTTTAATTATTATATTCTATTAATTATAAAATTTATTACTTTATTTAATGATCAATTTAATTATACTGAACCTCTAGGGTACAACCTAAACTTACAACCATTACATAATCTCCCCAAGGAAATGATAACTATCTCAGATGTAACTAGAGTGAACTATAATTCTAATCAACCCAACACAAAAATCATTATTAAATAGAAATATTAATGAAAATACCATAATAATATTCTTCTAACTGGTTCTTTCTTCTCTTATATCCCCAAAATTATTTCTCTATAATCCTTACCCATGTTAACAATATTATTCCCAACATACCTCCTCATTTTACTCATCATTAAGGCACTTTATATTCCTTTAATTTAAATTAAAGATTTATATTTATTGTTACCATCACTATTTTTTCTCATTTATTACTTACAATTACATCATTTATTTTTTTTATCATAGGTTGAATAAAAAGAAAACACGACACTGAATATTATAATAAATTTAGCGAAATGACCTTTAAAGAAAGGTTTAGATGTTCATATTCATTCTTTCCCATTATTCATTACCAATCTAAATTATGGAATTCCTTTATATTATTACCACAATATTTCTATTTAGGATTTCCTATTAAAAAAAATTTAAATAAATCATATCAACAAAAAAAAAATATATAAATTAAAATCTCCACATAATATCAATAATCCTTGTGTTAGTTTATGTAAAAACAATGGAAATAACACATCAGTGAAGCATACCTTGTTCCTCCATACTATTATTTTTATTATAGATTTATTTCAACATTCCATTCCTTAATATTTCTCAATTTTCATGGGAAATGATATAAAATAATAAATATATTATAAACATATAATCAATACATGGAAATAAAGGTTTTCATATTTGACTCTATTACCCCTACCCTTCCTAGTTTTGTCTTTCCATTAATTTCTAAACATTTTAATTTTAAATTTATAATTATATATTTCATTAGAATAAAATAAATTCCCTTTAATTCACATGATATAAATACATGATGGTATTCATTAAAAGAAACAATTTTTGAGAGAAAGAATAAGTAGAACAATTAGAAATAAATTAAATATACATTTCAGAAATAAATTTAAGTAAGAGCACTTAAAAACCCATTCCTATAGAAAAAAAGGTTTTGAGAGTAGAGTAATATATAAAAAGGAATCATATAAATTGAATCCACCCTAAACAAAATCATCACCCCCTTGGATGAAGAGAGAGAGTATAAACCAATATTGAATTTTGAGGTTTGGGTCAAGGTAGATAAATAAATTATTGGAGAATTAAAGAAATCTTAGATTTAGGGTATAATTGGTGACTTATAGTCAATATAATGATTTCCTCTCACTTCATTAATTTTTAGGTAGCTAATAAAGAAATTGAATGACTATTATAATAATTATATGATATTAGGGAAAAAATCGAAGGATTTTAAGGATCAATGAGCTTTAAAGAGTTTCACAATATATCATAATCATAATATTCTAGAAGATAAGAGAAAATATAGAAACACCCTACTCAATTAACTAAGTTTCTTTTAATGGTAAAATATATCAATGAGCATTAATGGATGCTTTCACCAACCTACTATGATGAACTATAGAGGTATAAGGGCATAATAAGATGTTCAAATAAACTAAAACTAATGATCTTTAGGCATAAAATAATTTTTAAGTGATCAAATTTCTTCATTATCATATCTATTCATGCAATGTTTTAATGTAAGTAAGAGGAAAATCATATAGGGAGAGAGGTAGTTCACATACAAGAATAAATAAAATAATATAAGGTCTCACAACCACCTTATATTTCCCTTTTTAAACTTATAAATTCCCATCTAATATCAATATAAACAAGGTAAGATGTGGTTTATATTGAATATAAAAATAAAAAGTCAATGGATATTATTTATCTCTTCTATAAAGATTCTTTCATCTAAAATAGAAGTAAAATATCTATTTAATCCCATTTAATTACCATATGAATATCATTAAAAACAAGGAAAACATGGAAACTTAATTCATGCCAATATGTGTCCTTTAAAATACTCTAAAATCATTTAAATCTCCCTTAAAAAAATCTAGAGAGAAGGGTAATGCTATACCATAACTGAATAATTAATTTCCCATAGTTTAAATTTATAAATACAACATTTAATTTCTAAACACATTTTGTGTTGAAGGAGGTTAAAATGTAATTAGTAATTATTATTTTATGATTAAAAATGATATTTTCAATCATAGAATATGATTATAGTCTAATTTCAATTTAAAATTTAGTTATTAAATCATAAAAAATAAGTTAAAAAATAAATATAGAAGAAGATTGAAATTTATATACAAAAATGGATACCATTATGAAGAAGGAAAGGCTTTGTGTTATTATAATTTAGATTAACTTTATGCAAGAAAATTTTTCTAAAGAGGTTTCACTATTTAAAGGTATTTTGGTTAACCATTACGCAACAAATGAGTTTATTCATAAAGGTAATACTTAATAACTTTATATAGAGGAGTTCGCAAAAGGATCATTTTTTATACCATTATGTAACAAAGGATCTGTGTATCAGTATGTTGACTTTTACCTTTATGTAAGACATGAAAGATGATCTCATGTAAGGATACTTAAGATTTACCCTCATACAACAATATAAATATAAACATGTGTAAGGGAACTTCAGTTTTAACATTATGTAGTATAATTTCCTCATGTAAGGGTAATTAATATTACCTTTATGCTAAGAGAAACATTCATAAGGGTAAAAAAAATTACTGTTATGCAGGGAGAGGGTCTGACTAAGGGTAATTTATAATTAAATGGGATACATAAGGGTAATTTCTAGAAAAATTAATATACCCAAGTGTTTGTAGGATTTTTGAGAATTTGATAAGGTTAAATTATAATTCCATCTTTATGAGTACATGTTACTTTTATGATTTTCAAAAAATTATATTTATATAAATAAATAAATTATTTAGTTTAAGATTCATCAATATTTGATATAAAACTTATGAATCCTCTAAAAATAAAGAAAAATACCCTTATAAATGAATGAATCCTGATAAATTATAAAGGAAGGTTTAATGGAAAATATGGGCCCTTTCACCTATAGTATTCACACTTCATGAAATATTATATAATTATTATACGTAGAGTGTGATTGATTCCTTAATGATACTCCATAGTAATCAAGTATAGTACTCAAGTATAACTAAATCATGACAACTTATAAAAGATGATCCATATATATATATATATATATTGTTTATTTATAAATAAATATTTTATTTATTTATAAAACAACCCGAGATCGAAAAGGTTTAGAGTTTTAGAGGTTCTGGATACATTGGAGAATTCTTATTAAACAACCTATACAATAGAAGACCAAAACTATTCTTTATAAGGGCCAAAAACCTTAGTGGGACCTCAACCACTATATCGCTTCTACACATCATTAAACCTTGTGAAAAAAGGTTTTGAAAACATAGGTTGAGCAATAAATAGATTAGTAAGGGGTTAAATTTTTTTTATAGGAAACCAAAAGAGTGTTTAAATTCAAAATAAAAATTAAATCATGTTATAAAGTTTGTTAATTCAAACTTAAGAAAACATGAATACATTTAAAAAATAATTATTTTAGTGAAAAAGGATTTCAATATATATATATATATATATATATATATAACATCTAAAAAATCAACTTCATTTATTTATAACATTTTATCATATTCACTTGGAAACTTATAATCATTCGTAATTAATTCTCAAAGGAACCTTGAATCATGGCATGGATTCTCAGTTCACTCCTGAGACATGGTGTATATAATCCCATGATGGATTAGGTCCACTCCCTAATCCCATAATGTGATTAAGATAAACCTTCAGCACACTCTAATGTTCTTAGGATAAACCTCCTGTGCCCTATAATGTGTTTAGGATAAACCTCTGGTGCACCATACATGACATCTCATGAGATTAACACATTACCCAATGCATTGGAGTACTATCAAGTCACACCCTTCATATGATTGGACAAAATTCCCATAAGTGTTTGGGTTCACTCCCCATCCACTGGCTTCATAACTTCTAGGTGTGACACTTTGGAAAAAAAAAATCATAATATATATATATATATATTCTGAGAACCAAGAAATTTCTTTTTAAACCATGAGTTTTGAAATACATTTCATAAAAAGAAAATTCTTGATGATACGTGTGTCATAATAAAAGTGGTTTCTCATTAAAAATAAATAATTATACTTTCATGTTTATGTATGTAATAGTTTTACATAAAAATACACATATATTCATCTATTTACATAGATAAAACATGATTTAATACTCATTCATATATATATCGATTAAAAATAATAACACTTTTTTATAAAATAAAGTATACACATACATTCATATATTTACATATATAAACATCAAAATTAATAAATATATATATATACATGTATTAAGTATTTTTTTTCATATGAAGTGATATATATATATATATATATATATATTATACATCCACTTTTTTTGAAAGAAAAACATTAATTTGAAAGTTTGATAACCTCACTTTCACTCATAGGGGCCTAATTAAAATTCAGGTAACATTAGATTAATTTTATTAGAGAGAGATCCATGGGAATATGTGATTTTAAACATACCATGATATATATATATATACACACACACACTTTTAAAACATTATTATTAAAATAATACTTTTGAAAATCTAATAAAATCACTCGTATTTATAGAAGTCCAATGGAAGTAATTTAATTATTGAAAATAAATTTAAGAAAAATAAGTCCCAAGAACCAGAGTAATTTAATTATTTAATACGTAAGATGAACCTTTAAGGTAGAACATAAAAGGGTCATATTTATATCTCTAAAGCAATCAAAATACTCTTATAAACACGCCGTTGATAGATTAAAATAAGTTTAAATACAAAGATATCAAATTTATATATAGTTTAAAAATTTTAATCATAGATTTAAAAAAATTCCTCTTTCAATCACAATGACATAGTAAAAATTATTTAAACAATTATCAAGTAAACATTAGTAATTTACTGAAAACAATTTACCATAAAATATCAAAAAATGTATAAATCGCTTAAACCGTTTGAGAATATTTTTTACAAAATAAACACTTCGTTTCACATAAATAGATTTGAAATAAATCAACTTCATTGAAAAAAATTATAAAGATATAAATACATTAAAAATGAATAGTTTTATTACTATAAAAAATGATTTGAACAATCAAGTAATACTGCAAAGCGATTAAAACTAATTGGCATAAAATACATGAATTACATAAAACACCTGAACATATTTCACAAAATAAAATCTCTTAACATGTAGATGATTCCACTACTTCACAAAAAAAAAATAATTTCATAGCAAGGAGGGTTAAATAATACTGATAAATTTGGGGAAAATTTGAAAATACAAGAACATTTTTATAAAAATTGAATCCCCATACTTCTGAAGTGTAGAAGACTGCTTCTAATCCAGTTTATCATAGCTGTCATAACAAAAAAACAACAACAGATGTCCTTCAAGGCTAAATGGACAGGTTTTCAAGAGTCTCATCCCTTATCCCCAATTCAACATCAGATACACTTAAATACATAGATAGAGGATACCCTAAAAAGTATGCCAAACCAAATCAGTGTAAATGGTGAGATTATCTCCCTAACATGAAAACCCCACATTTCTTTAAAATAAAACCCAAATTTGAATAGATATGGAACGTAAACAGGAATCCCAAATTAAAAATGATAATCTAAAAGTTTGTCAGTTTCCAGAAATACGACTCACCATTGCCAAGAGGGATTCGAGGGTGGATGATTCCAGGAGGAAGATGACAATTGAAGGCATCACAGATCTCTAGAAAGGGTTATAGGTTGGCTTTCAGTAGGGTGTGGGTTGGTTTCATCCGCACAAAACCACAACCGAGTGACAGGATTCCCAAACAGGTATTTCCGAATGTCAAATGAGTCATTAGGGAAACATTAACTTATTTCCTATACACGTTTTTAGGCCACCACTCCAACTTGGTAAGGCGACGACTTGGGATTCCATCGGTGCCACGAAGAGTAAGTAGATGAGGGTAAGGGGTGTGTTGGGTTCGATTAGCCTCAAGACGGATTCCCTCTTTTCATATTTTAACAATTTTATTATATTATAACTATTTTATCTTATAATTATTATTTCACATATATATTTATTTATATCTCTATCTATTATTGATACCCATATATATATAAGTACTCAAATTCTAATAATTTTCCACCTAAATGAAAGTAAAAGTAAACTTATAATTATATTTTTTTTATCAAAACAATATTATTAATTTATTTATTATGTAATTAAACATTTCTTAAAATATCATTTTATTATGATTATTAATTTATTTAATTTTCAAAATTATTTAGGTCATATATTATCTTATTTTTAAGAAAGTTTCTTAACGTAAATAAATTAAATAAATTAAATAAATTATGCTTTATATAAACATTTTTGTATTCTTAAAAAATGTAAAAAAAGTTTATAATGTTTTCATTAAAGATAATAATAAATTTTAATGTTTTAAAACTATATTTATTATTTGAATTAAAAACATAATTTTTTAAAAAATTATTTAATTTAACAAATATCAACATAAATATTTATATTTAAATTAAATGTTTAATGATATTACAAATCCCTTTAATATATATAGATGTTCTTAAATAAAATCTTATTAATGTTAATTAATCACTATATAAATACACAAACACACACACGAAATAAAATATATATATATATATATATAAGTGTAACATTTATTTTTAGTTTATTTTATTATCATTTTATTTTAAAAGTAATCCGTAGACTATATGCAATGGTAATTTTATATACAAATACATAACCTTAACAACCATTTTATTTTAACCAAACTCATAAAACTTTTAGATTCATTTTCCTGCAAAGATGATGCATATTTTTTACATTCTTCTATGCTCTTACTCTTATTCTCTTCATTGGGTTTCTACTCATAGAAGATTCTAAAGGTATGGGCTATGACATCGTAGTTATTATGTTTATTATAATTTGTCCTTTTTTGTTAATAATGATAATTATATGTTTAATATTATCGTCTTTTTAGTTTAAGGAAATGTTTCTTGTACTGTTTTTAATGTATTGCTTTAATAAAAAAGAGGTTTATTTTGTTCAATATTTATTTATTCCATTTTACTAAGTGTCAAATTCATATAATAGTTATTGGGGGGTTACATTCTACCCCCTAAAAAAATTGTGTCCTTTCAATTTGATTACATATTACATATAAAAAAGAGAAACACTAAAATTTAAACAGGGCCTCAGGTTTTCTTACCTCCCATCATTAATCATTCCCCCAATTCTCATTTTCACATTGATCATAGAGAGTGAGGGTCCACTTAGTGCCAAAATACCTCAATGCATTTTCAATTTCTTCCACTTCCTTAGTATAGACACAGTCTGTACAACTTGGATCATATTGTTGGAAAATATGATTCACTTTTTAAAAATAATTGTTTCTAACATATATTTCCAAAACATCGACATGGACCGAGTTTTTAAAAAATATCCTAACAGAGTTGGCATTGAAATTTTTGAAATGTGGTTCCTAAAAAATATTTCCTATGTTTCCAAAAAGACTGGAATCCAAGAATAAATATATACATGCTTCTTGTAGATCTCCCTCCTCAACAAAAATTCTAAAATCAAATAGTTCATCATACTCTCTAGAAAATGTGAAATATTTGAATATGCAATGGAAATACCTCCCCTAGAGATAAATATGGGAGATTTGGAAGATTAGGATTTATTCATAGCTGATCCATGATCCTCGATGATTCTACGATATAGAGGAGGTGTTTGATATGTCGTAAAGTGTCTTATAGGAAAGTTGGACATTTGAAAAGGTTTCGGTGCTATGAGAGCTTGACCTCCCCATAATTATTACAAGTATGTCCTCAGGAAGGGACAATAATGTTGTGTGAGGTTATTCCTATTCCATCTCAAAACTATCCTTTATCCTGCCGATGAAACATAGAAAAATTTAAGTTACCCCTTAGACATGACAAGCATGTGATATTAAATGACTCTAAGTCTAAAAATTTATTACTCCTTAATGAAAAGGACTTATAAAAATCTATGAAATTTATCTAAAGGTTCAAAGGGTTTCTCCATGTCCGAACCTATAAAGTTATCTATACCTCAGATCTGATACCAATTATGATGACCTATAAAAGATGATCCATATATATATATATAATGTATTTATTTATAACACAACCTGAGATCTCAAAGGTTTAGAGTTTTAGAGAGTCTAGCTACATTGGATAATTCTCATTACACAACCTATAAAAGAAAAGACAAAAAATATTCTTTATAAGGGTTAAACACCTTAATGCGACCTTGACCAATATATCAATTCTACACATCCTTAAACCCCATGAAAATAGATTTTTAAAATATAGTGTGAGTGAAAAATAGCTTAGTCAGGGATAAAAAAAAACAATAGGAAACCAAAATAGTTTTGTAATTCAAAATAAAAAGTAAAACATGTTATAAATTTCTTTAATGAAAACTTAAGAAAACATGAATAGTTTTAAAAATAATTATTATAGGGAAAAATGATTTCAATTTTTATTTATATGACATCTCAAAAATAAACTTCATTCATTCATAAAATGTTAGCATATTCACTAGGAAACTTATAAGAATTCATAATTAATTCTCAAAGGAACCTTGGATAATGGCATGGATTCTTGGTTCACTCATAAGACATGGTGGACATAGTCCCATGATGGATTAGGTTCACTCCCCAATCCCATAATGTGTTTTGGATAAACCTATTGAACACCATAATGTGATTAGGAAAAACCTCTCTTGCACCATAATATGCTTAGGATAAACCTCCCGTGAACTATACATGACATCTCATGAGATTAACACATTACCCAATGCATTGTAACTCTATTAGGGAACACCCATAATATGATTAGATTGAAGTCCCACAAGGGTTTGGGTTCACTCCCCATACCCTACCTTCATAACTTCCAGGTGTGATGTTTTTGAATTAAAAAAATATAACTTATATATATATATATTTCATTCTGAGAACCATGAAATTTTTTAAACCATGAGTTTTGAAATCCATTTCATAAAAAAACTTTATTGATCATACGTGTGTCATGATAAAAGTGGATTTTCATTAAAAATACATAATTATACTTTCATGTATATGTATGTAATAGTTTAACATAAAATATAAACATATATTCATTCATTTACATAGATAAAAAATGATTACATACTCATGCATATATATATATATATATATATATATTGATTAAAAATAATAACACTTTTACATAAAATGGAGTATACACATACATTCATATATTTATATATATAAGCATCAAATTTAATATATATATATATATATACATTTATTAAATAAATATGTTTCATATGAAATGATATATATATATATATATATTGTACATCCACTTGTTTTGAAATCAAAACATTAATTTGAAAGTTAGATAACCTCGCTTGCACTCATAGGGGCATAATTAAAATTCAAGTAACATTAAATTAATTTTATTAGAGGGAGATGCATGGGAAGATATGATTTTAAACATTCCCTGATATATTTATATATATATATATATATGTAAATTTAATATATTATTATTAAAATAATATTTTAGAAAATATAGTAACATTGCTCATATTTATATAAGTACAATTGAAGTTATTTAATTATTCAAAATAATTTTAAGAAAAATAAGTCTCATGAACCAAAACAGTTTAAATATTAAAAAGTTAACATAAATCTTTAAGGTAGAACATAAAAAGGGTCTTATTTCCATCTCAAAAACATTCAAAATACTATTATAAATACACTTTTTATAGATTAAAATAAGTTTGAATACAAAGATATCAAATTTATATATAGTTTAAAAAATTTAATCATATATTTAAAAAAATTCATCTTGCTGTCATAATTAAATAGTAAAAAATTATTTAAACAGTTATGAAGTAAACATTAGTAATTGACAGAAAAAAATTAGCATAAAATATAAAAAAAACACATAAATCACTTGAACCATTTGAGCAGATGTTTTATAAAATAAACACTTCATTTCAAATAAATAGATTTTAAATAAATCAACTTCATAGTAAAAAGTTCAAAATAGATGAATTCATTAAAAATTAAAAGTTTTATTGTTATAAAAAATTATTTGAACAATAATTTAATACTGCAAAGTGATTAAAACCAATTGGAATAATATACATGAATTGCATAAAACACTTGAACATATTTCACAAAATAAAATCTCTTACCATGCAGATGATTCCACCACTTTGCAATAGAGAAAAGAATTGAAAATCAAAGAAGGTTAAATATTACTAATAAATTTCGGATCAATTCTAAAATGAAAGTAAAATTTTATAAAAAAATAATCCCCTTTCTTTTGAAGTACAATAGACTGTTTCTAACCCATTTTCTCACAACAATTAGAACAAAAAAAACCAATAGATGTACTTCAAGGGTAAACATGCAGGTTTTCAAGAGTCTCCTCCCTTCACCCTAATTCAACATCACATACACTTATATACACTGATAAAAGATACCCCAAAAAGTATTCTAAACTAGAGTAGTGTCAATGGTGGGATTCTATCCCCGACATTTAAACCCCACATTTCTTTAAAATAAAACCCTAATTTGAAAAAACAGGGAACTTAAACTAGAAGCATAGATTAAAAATGATAACTAAAATGTTTATCAGTTTCCAGAAACCTAACTCACCATCACCGATAGGGATTCGAGGGTGGATGATTATAAGAGAAAGATGATAGTAGAAGGCATCACAGATCACTGGCAATGTTTTCAAGTCAACCGTCAGTAGGGTGTGGATTGATTTCATCTGCACACTACCATCATTGAGTGATGGGATTCCTAAACAGGTCTTGCTGAATATTAGATGAGTCATCAGGGAAACACTAGTTTCTTTTCCGTAAATTTTCACTGGACACCACTACAACTAAGAAAGATAATGGTTGGGGATTCTGTTAGTGCTATGAATAGAAAGGATATAGGCGGGAAGGGGTGCGCCGGGTTCGACCCCCCGTCAAAACAGATTCCCTCTTTTCATATTTTAACAATTTTATAATATTATAATTATTTTATCTTATAATTATTATTTCTCATATATATTTATTTTTATCTCTATCTAACTGAATGAATATTACTTTTTATTAATGGGGAAAGGGACCAGACAACTGATTCACAAGCCCCTCAATGGGGCTGAAAATGGTGGAGACCTAGGGAATCTCCTTGAATGGATGCCTTAAAATCAGCAGGTAGAGAACTTAGATTATCATATAAATTAAATTCTTCCTTTTAACTTCCCCCACGCGCCACAGATTCTACTGAAAAGTTCGAATCCCTACAATTGTGATGAATAAGTTACCCTTTCTTGGACTCCATGGTGCATCTGCGAATTATATAGACCAGTTCCCAAGGCACCACATGACGCCCCTAGATAGGTCTCACCAGAACCTCTGAATCTGATTCAACCTCATCCACCACAAGTCCAAAACCCCTAAAAACCATCATCCTTGATAGGAGAGCTCGTGGCTCCACACCCAAGGATCTTCTGTGACCATAATAGGCATTGATCCCCAACAACACTGATCCCCTAGAGTCCCAAAGGACCCCGCCACCCCTCATCACCCCGTTCATGAAGGAGCCATTCATGTTTAGTTTCATCACACCGAGAGGAGATTCCCATACCATAAAATGTACTCTTACACTTTTCATCATGCATGGTTTTTTGAGGAGGTTGCACACCGTATCAGACCATTGGAACCCCTTTAATAACAAAACCAATTCGGAAACGAGCAACCTTAATCGCATCTCTAGAAAGAGTAGTGACTGACTGAAGCTAAGCCTAGCTTGATTGTGAGTCTCCCAGATGATCCACTTAAATGAAAGTAAAAATAAACTTATTATTATATTCTTTATCAAAAAAATATTATTCATTTATTTATTATGTAATTATGCATTTCTTCCAATATATTTTTATTATGATTATTAATTTATTTAATTTTCAAAATTATATAGGTCATATATTATCTTTTTTTAATTAAGTCGATTAATGTAAATAAATTAAATAAATTATATTTTATATAAACATTTGTGTATTATTATAAAATGTAAAAAATAGTTTATAAGGTTTTCATTAAAGATAATAATAAATCTCAATGTTTTAAAATTATATTTTATTATTTGAATTAGAAACATAATTTAATTTCATAAATATCAACAAAAATATGTTGATTTAAATTAAATGTTTATTGAGATTACAAATCCTATGAATATATATAGATGTGTTTAAATAAACTATTTTTAATGTTAATTAATCACTACATAAATACACAAGTGCACACACACAACACACACACACACACATATTTATATATATAAGTGTAATAATTATTTTTAGTTTCTTTTATTGTCATTTTAATTTAAAATTACTCCAATGGCTATATGAAACAATCATTTTATGTATAAATATATAACCTTAAAAAATATTTTATTTTAGCCAAACTCATCAAATTTGTAGATTAATTTTCCTTCAAAGACGATGATTATTTTTACCTTACTCTATGCTCTTACCCTTATTCTCTTTATTGGTTTTCTACTCATAGAAGATCCCAAAGGCACAAGATATGACATCATAATTATTATGTTTATTATAAGTTGTCCTTTTTTATTAATGATGATAATTATAGGTTTAATATTACCATATTCTTAGTCTGAGGAAATGTTTATTATACTATTTTTAATGTATTACTTTAATAAACAAGAAGTTTCTTTTGTTAAAGATTTATTTATTGTATTTTACTGAGTGAAAAATTCATATAAGAGTTACTAGGGCGTTATATAAATGAATAATCATACATAACAGCCAAGAATGGATGTATGATAATAATAAAATAAATTTATTCATTCTATTTATTTTCACTTGCATTTATGTAGGAAATCCTTCTATATAGATTACATGTTATGAACAATTTTGGGTTAAGCTACCATGTCACCCTGACTAGTCTGCAATAAGGCCATATGTGAATTCTCGATCACTATGGGAGTAAAACTAGTTCATGGAAATAAAAATTTGCACTAATTAAAATGATATTTATTATAATAATGTAAACATTACATTATCAACCTATAACCTAAATCAATTAAGCATAACCACATATCTAAACATAAAAATAGTTAAACTATAATACAATATACAACATAAGATTTTAGGAAAACAATGATAGGAATTTGTTGAGTATTTATTAATGAAATGGATCCATAAATTATACCTGATTAAGGTCCCAAGAAAATTAAATTTCACTTATCTTAATGTTCTAAAGGAATCATCACTACATTCCACCTCTATCCCACCAAAACTGGAATTCTAAGTCAATCTGTTATATCTTAGTAGAACCTTTACTAAACCTATAGTGTATGAAATGTGTGAGAAAATATTTCCAAGTGGGTATCCTTACCATGCACAATATATAACCTTTCAATATAATCCCATTTCATACTAGATTGAAATAAAATTATGGAAGTAAGTTTTTCATTTATGTTTAAATAATTTGAAATCAACCCTCATTTAAAACCATTTTTTCCTAGTCACAAAGGTTGATCATTTGAACATAAATCATATTTAAAAGATTTTTATAAAATGTTAAGGAATTTATTATTAAGAAAACACCACAATAAATTTATTTATAAATACCCATGTTTCAGGGAAGGAATAAAATAATACTTAAAAAAACATTCTCATTTCAAATGTAACTAATTTTTATATGTAAAATGAATCTTGTGTTAGTTTTTATAAAAAATATACGATCATAAAAATATAGAATGGAGAGAAACTCCAAATGAAATAAGAACACACATAATTAAAATTATAAACAAACTAAATATAACATTAATGATAAATATTAAACTATCATGGGAATAACAAATCACAATCCTCATTGGATTACCTAGGAGGTATAGAGATAATATATGAAAACCCCCAAATTTAAACCATCGAACTAGAACCTAATGTAATTAAACAACAAAAACACAACTAGATTCACCGTACTTGTCCTGAACAATAGGAAAAAACCCCTATGTAGATAATAGTCATAACATAGGTTTACTAGAAGAGTATAATCATAATCTTGTGTGGTACATATACCTCAATTTAACAAGTAACAACAAAATGATTCCTAGGGAATATAAATATATGTGAGAAATTTATAAGTATAAAACATAATAATATAGAATAATATACAGTAATAAAAACTCAACCTCACATCTAATCACCCTCTATAATGTATCTCCTTAATAAGAATAACCATATATAGACACTATCATCTATTTGGGATTACTCCATCTATAATATAAAACATAAATATTACTTTAAACTTTACAAATTCTATATGAAGGGTCTCACTTCAATTTTATACAATTATCAAGTTTTGTGAAATTATATCCTTGAAACCTATTTTTTTTGAAATATATTAACATAATCAAATATCACAACTTAAAACTCATCCAAAATCTATTTCTCCATTGAAAAAAAACTACTCATTTATAAAATTTTAATATAAAATACTTTATAAAATATCTAAACGTGGAATTTATTTTTGATAAAACTTAATAAAACATGATGTGATTTTTTTTAAATATCATAATTTTGATTTAAAAAAAATAAACACTTATTTATTCATAGAAAATTTGGTTGGAATTTTTCAAACACTTGAATTATTTTTATGAAAACTAGTTTAAAGAATTAAAATATGGTAAATACCATTTATATCAATTAAGATAAGAGAGAGAGGAAAGATCAATTGATAATTAATCATTATATATATATATAAATGAATATTTTGGACATTCAAAACATGGATTAAAAATAAGTAAGCACTCATGGATTTAACTTTAAATAAATATGCATGAAAAAACCCATAGTGTTATTCCACTAAAAAGAAGGAAGTGAAATTTTTAAAAGGCCACTAAAAAAACCCAAATCAAAAAACCCTAAATAAATTTTATTTTCACCATACCCTAGGTCTCCATAAAAAACATGGAGCATGAAATAAAGTCAAAAATGAAAAAAAAAGAAGATAGGAGGGGGTTTATATGTATTTTTAATGAACAATTTTTACCAATGGAGGGTGAAATCCATAAGGAATAGTAAAGTGGAAGAGAGGAACGAGGTGTGTAGTTTTTGGAGCCTTAGGGGATGAACATGGAAAAAAAGATAATAAAAAGAAATTAAATTGAGTATAGGAACATTCTAAAATCACAAACTTTTTAACCCTAGATAGTTCGCATGGGTTTTCAGCATGATTTAGGAAATAATTCACTAATCATGCGATATTTAATGGATTCAAGCTATGCACCCCAAATGTATGATTTATATAGTTAATAATAACCATGTTCAAACCATGAAATAGAAATTGGAAAATAACCCTTTGTATAATTAAGTTTCATAGTTTTTCTTAGCCATACACCAACCATGCTCAATTGCTAAAGTAGAAATCTTACACATATGATTAAACCATACCTTTTTTACTAATCATTCATTAAATATATGATGAACATAAAACACATAAGTTTCCCAATGTTTTTAAAATATCAAACAAAAACTTCTCTAATTTCAAAAATATAAATAATTAAATAGAATAATAAGAAAAATTGATATTGAGGTGCATCAATTCTCCACACAATATCACTTTATATATCTAGATTGTGTTAATATAAATTTTTGATCAAATAGTAAATGTAGTTAAAATCCACCATTTAAAACATTAATATGGACACTAAAGGATCAAATGATACATTTTGAAGAGAGATATACTATATAGACTTTCTATAGTCCTCAAGAAAACCACTAGAGATTTAAATGATGATTATAAATTTTATTATGGATATGAATGACCAGTGTAAAATACTACAATATTGTAGACCTTATGACCTGTTAATTTGCAATTATTCTAGTGGTGGATGTGTATAGGGGGATTCTCGAAGAGTTTAGAGGGAAAATATGGGATATGGAGTTGAGATCTCAACTCAGAGGGGTCCTGATGTGTGGATCCTTAGTTGTTCTATAAAAGAGAGGAAAAAACGGTGTGGAGAGGAAAACAATGACATAGAGTCTTGAGAGGAGGTTTTTTTATGCCACTTCCAAAATCAGTATAGCTGTGGTGTGGAGACTTAGGCTTCTTCATGGAGGAGAGTAGTTGCAGCGTGTAGAGGCTGGCTGTGGTGTAGTGTCTTAGGGTTGAGTTTTCATCAATTCTTCCATTTTTGGTATGGATAAGCCATATAGCAGGGCTACGAAGTAGGAATTTCTTAGAAAGTGGGTTCGGAAGCGTGGTGGTTTCCACTACATCATGGTATTATTCCTTTTTTTATCATATCCAAAACATATATATTATCACAATTCTCAAAAATGACTTTGACCGGCTGGGTCGTGGAATGGACCTCCCCTTTGTGTCATAATCCTTTTATTTTTATAAGTTCCATAGTGTGGTGGTCAATGTAGTGCTATGGACTTATGTTTTGTAGACTTCTTATAAAACCCAAAATTCCCTCAAATCCCCTCATTATCCTAACTTTCTTCTCAGTTCTTTGGCAACCCAATTTTTCTTACCAAGGAGGTATTTCAGTACCTTTTCAGTTTCTTTCAACCCTAGCCTTGTGAGATTAATATTTTCTGATTTTAGGTGAGTTCCCCTCCTTTATTCTCCCTATTTTATTCTAGTTCTCCATCCATATAAGGATACTATTAGGAGAAACCTATGGTTTTTGTGTTTTTTGGTAAGGTAATAGTGTGGTTTATTGTGTTTATGGCGATCAAGTAATTATCCTTTATTGAGGTGCTTGGTCGTGGTCTCCTTCTCATTCTAAAATTGTGAAGCAATTAAAAAATATTCATTTGAGGTAGGGTATCCTTTATTTATCATCTAATTGTTCACACAATAGGGGTTATTATCTTTTTATCTTTTAGGAATATATTATGTAGTGACCTAATAATGATTAAGAATTATTTTAAATGAAATTGAAGTGGAAGGGGAAATAAATCACTTGTTTTATTTATTTTAACATTATTGATATTGTGATCATATAGTATTGATTTCTTGCTAAAAATAATGAACATTGGGGGATTTATTTTTTCTATTGTTGTTGTGACTATGGAACCCTTATTGTGTGTTTATTTTTTTTATCACCTTTAATAAAAGTGGCTAACCACTTATATCCAGAAAATAAATTGGTTTCGCATAGAAACTCTAGTTTGTGTGAGAATGCCCTTGAAGAGTAAAGTGGGATGTAATAAAATCCCCTAGATAAATCTAAAATAAGTTGTATGGAAGTGATGTGTGGTTGTGTTTTGTTGAGGTGATGTGTGGTTGTGTTGTGTGGTGATGATTTGTGGTTTTGATATGTGAGGAGAATGTGATGGTAAGAATATTTGATGTGGTAGTTGTGATGATAAGTACTGGTGATGTGAAATGGTTATAGCGTGGGTATGGTTAGAATGAGGATGGTGTTTTTTTTGTTTTTATAATGTGTTGTGATAGTTTCCTAGTAGAAATGGAATCAAATTGAACTTGGTGAAATGAAATGGAATAGGTCGAAATGGTTAATAAATGCTTGAAATAGTATGGTAAGTGTGGTTAAAACTAGTGGATGTTTAAATGTGAAATAAATGGATTGGTAAATTGAAATGGTTTGGTAATGGGAGATCTAGAAAATCTATTAACTTGAAATAAGGGTGGAATATTGCTTGTGTCTTGTGGCTTTTTGTGTGTTGTTTTATTCATTTAGAGGTGGAAGCTAAAGTGGCATAGATTGTTATGATTCTTAGTGATGTTATGAGTTGGGATGGTACTCTTATTGTGAATCTATAGGTTGGGATGATTTCTATACACACCCACCTGCATTGAGCACTATACCAACAACTAATTTTTTAAGGGTGTTTTTTAAAACATCCTAATGGTGAATATGGATCAATGGTTTCCCACTATTCCCCACTATATCTTCTAGGATATATTGTTATTCATGGTCTATGATGGGAAAAAGCCAAAAGTACACCATTGTGATGTTTAATGATATGACTTATGGTGGGAGTCATGTATGGTAGGAGGAGGGAACGAGGTTGATTTCCTTCATATTCACAATACCTTACTATTATGGTTATGATAGTGGTGAGATGCAATGTGATGGCCTAGGTATCTTTGGTAAAGATGTGTTGTGATAGACTAGGTTTCTTCAGGTGAGATGTGTTGTGATGCCCTAGGTGTGTATGGGTAGGATGCTATATATAATATATGGGAGCACCAGGATGTACGACATTGGGGTGTGAGAGAGTAATTCAATGGGAAAGCAGGAAAAGGTACCTTTATTTCGATATTCTTTTTTTTTATGTCACTATACTTGTATGAGTTATTTGGTGATCACGCCATGGCGAGGTTGGGATTGGTTAATTGACCTCTTTAGGTACTATTGGTTTATCTATTTGATCATTGGTGCATTAATATTCTCTTTTCACATGTGCACGAGAGAATTTGGGTATAATTCTACTAAGTATGCTTTTATTCTTTGCCTACATATATTCAAACTATTTTTAGGTTTCCAAGAGTACTTTATAGATTGTTCTAGACATTTATAACTCAGATTTTGGATGTGCTTTTGAGTCGCAACTATAATACTTTTCCTTTGAGAATTTATTTAGAGATTATTAGTATTTGTTTATATTATTTATGCATTGTATAATGGTTTTGGTTAATTCATTTTATATTTATATGATGTATTTGATTGATTATTTATATCCTATCTCTTGATCTTATATTGTTATAGAGGGTAATTCCTTACAAATGTGATATTTTTATAGCCTTAGTGCTAGTCGCCAACCTGGGGCCTACCAGAGGTGGGACTCAGGGGTCATTATCCTTATTACTTACTTATAATCCTAGAAGAAGTACCTTTAGAGGTAGGGGATCATGATTGTGTGACATCAAAGAGTTTGGTTGATGGATAGTATGGAGTTCAGAGTTGGGAACATTGAGGATTGCATGGGCTGGTAAAGCAACAACGTCTGTTGATCTTAGAGCAAGACATAGTCCATGGAATTCTGACTAGGACATGGAATTTTAGGGCCCAAATTGATTTGATGTAAGAAATATAAGCCTACCAAATTACTAAGTGAGGTGAAACCACTTGTAGGGTAGATACCTATGAGAGGTACATGCATCATGATTGCTTGTTTTCTTATTTTTAATTTGGTCTTCTTGGAAATTTGAAATGAATTAAATGGATCTTAATGAAATACCATAATAATATAATTAAGAATTTTTTTTATCTTTCATATATACCTACTAGTCATTATACACATGTGGTTTAGATATTTGTGGTTAAACTGGTTGATCTGGTTGATTATTGAATTATTAACCCGATGAAGGAGGGTAATGTTTGGTAGCGGGACTCATGTGACTTCCAACGGTAGAGTTCAGGGAAGTACGAGGGAAATGTTTATGACCTAGATATAGAGATATTGTTAGAGGATCTTGAGATATACTTCAATTTTTTTTGAGTCTTGATAGAGTATTGGGATCTTTTGAAATTTAGTCAGATGCATACAGATTCACATCAATGGTGGATGTTGTATCTTGGTGAGTGAAAGGAGGAAAATGTTTCCTGGGTCAACTTTAAAATGAGTTCCAAGAGGATTTCCTCTCATCAACCATGAAGTTAGTAAATCAGTAGGATTTGATATCTATTCAATAGGGGAGCATGTATGTGTGGTATATTGGGATCATGTTCAAGGATCTTTTGTGTTTTCCCTATATCTTTTTCTCAATGTAGAGTCCCAAGAATAACATCTTGAGGAGGCACTGTATCCTTATATCTAGTATGTAGTTAGTCTATTTACACTACCAACATATATTAAGGTTTATAATAAGGTATAGGGGATCAAGAATATGCACTAATGTATAGGTTTACCATAATAAAGAAACTATTAGGGTTCCTCGAGGAGAAGATTTGTTAGTGGAAGGTCTTGTGTGTTTGGGACTTTGAGGTTTTGATTAGTAGGGATTCAACCTCATAAGATTACCTTATAGACTTCTAGGGCCATTGGTTTTCATTATATTACTAGGGGCCTTAGTCTAGTTTTCTTTTTCTATGGGGGTCATGGACATTGTTATAATAAATTCTCTATTGTTATCAAAGTTAGTATGGTGGAGGGGTCTGATTTAGCATCAGCCTAAAAAATAACTTCTAGTGAGGCCATTTTAGGAGAATAATTATGATCCATCGAGAGAATATGGGGTAATAAAAGGTTGAACTTAGGATGAAACTTATCTTTAGGTACCTCAACCTATGTGTTGTTGTAGGGGTGGAAGTTAGTAGAGAGGTAGAGAAGCTAGTCGCGATAAGTTGCAAGTAGTGGGGATGGTATTTCCAGAGGGACCATAGATCATTAAAGGTATTATAAATTTGTTATCTACCTTTTTTGTGCCTTGTATAATTAAGAAGATTCAAAATTCTTTGTTTCACACACTCTATTCCATTATTTGGGACAATACATAGAGGGGAATCTTATTACCTTGTGTTGACTAAGCCAATTCCAGGCCACACCATCTTGTTTGATATGTGTAGGGGCTGTAGACTGATTATGAGGACACATTAGTTGTGTGGGGATATTTTATTACTATCAATTAAATCATATAATGAAATTATTATCATTGACTAGTTTTATTCTATGAATACTATTTTTGACTTCTTTTGGAGGAGATACGTGTTCTCGGATATAGATGGTCAACATTCCATTTTTGTTGGCGACCAGGGATGTCAAGTGGGAATTAGACATGTGGATCCCATTCTTTATTATTTGCTTATGTTGAATATTAAATCAATATAATCTAGGATGGAGGAGGCTCCCATGGTTATCAGGGAGTTTTTGAATTTTTTTCCCAAGGATATTGTGGCACTACCCCATCAATGAGATATTGAGTTCAAGATAGAATTATAGCTCAATTATTCTATAATTTTGATAGATAATTATTGGATAAAACCTTTTGACTTGTGGGATTTAAGGATTCAGAAATATTATCTAATGTATAAAGTTTTCATCTAGACCTTTGTGTCACCGTTGGGTGCTCTAGTATTGTTCTCCAAGAAGTAAGATGGTATTCTGAGGCTATGTATAGACTATAGGAGGTTTAATCAGGTGATAATCAAGAATATATACCCTATTCTAAGGATTGATAACATCTTATACTAATTAAAGGGACATATTTGGTTTATTAATATTTTTGGTATAGATATGACCATTTGGGGGTGAAGGATGATGATATCCCAAACACTACCTTCAGAGGTAGGCATGAGCACTTTGAATTCATGGTCATGTCATTTGGTGTCATGGACACACCAACCATGTTCATGGGACTTATAAACTCCATGTTATAGGATTTTATAAACCATTTTTTAGTTGTACTCATTTATGATATATTGATATATTCATATTCATAGGAGGAGCATCCGATCATCATAGGGATGTCCTTAATGTTCGTTTATGCCACAAGTTCTATGGAATATTTTCAAAGTCTATGTTTTAGACACTAAGAGTAAATTTTATTAGGCACATGGTGTATCATCAAGGTGTGGATATATACCCATAAAAGACCAAGGTATTTGTTTCTTGTGAATCACCTGAGAATGTGGTAGAGGTTAGAAGTTTCCTTGGTCTTATAAGATATCATCATAGATTTGAGTCTAATTTCTCTTGTGTTGTAGTCCTTCTGGAAGATTTGACTTGGAAACACCAGGCCATCTCTAGACTAATTAGTGGAAAGAATCATTTGACTACCTGAAGGAGAAATTTGTTAGTACTTCAGTGCTCTAGTTTTCAGAAGGGGTGATGTTGGAGGTGTTTTTCAACACATACCTTATGGAAATAGGATGAATATTGATGTAGAAGAAGGATTTTATCTCTTATGGGTCAAGGATGTTACATCCCCATGATCTCAACTATGCCCCTCATGATCTAGATCTAGAAGTAGTTGTGTTTGTGCTGAAGCTTTAGTGACATTACCTCATTGGAGAGTGCTTTATGATCTTTATGGATCAGAAGAGACTGGGGTATATCTTTTCTCAACATGATATGAATCTGTAGAAATAGTGGTGTATGGAGTTTACTTAGGAATATAAATTTTAGATCTAGTAAACTACATGAAAATGGAATTTCATGGCTTAAACATTGAGAAGGTATTCATGGAAGGTTGTTGTTTGTGAGTCTGGAATGATTGAAGGGCGATGGAGGAGCTAGAATCCCTACACTTAGATGCAAGGGTGGTTGATGATGGAAGTTTCTTATTTTAGATGAATGTATAGTCTTCTCTGATATAGTAGGTATGTGATTCTTAATGGGGAGACTCATTGGAAGAGGTGCTGCATGATTGTGTATTTTATAGTGATGCTCCATAGGGGTGGTCTAAGTATGGTATAAACTAGATTTTGTTTCAAGGGAATCTATTTGATCTAGTAGTGATACAAAATGGAGTCCTTTATGAGATTCATAGATCACCGTTGTTAGTACTAATAGGAGTGTCTAAGATGTACCATGTATTGGGATGCATTTTTGGTTTCTCCAGATGAAACGAGTGGTGATAGAGTTTTTGTATTAGTTTTTAGTTTTCCTATAGGTGAAGGTAGAGAAACGCGCTTCTGGTAGTCTGTATATACCTTGGATATTTCAAAGTATAAATGAGATAAAATATTGATGGAACTCATAATAGGGACACTTTAAGCTCAAGGATGTTGTTATTATATCTAGGTAATTGTGGATCAGCTGAAAAAATCACTACCTTCCTTGTAATCAAGGAGTCATGCACTGTGGATGTTTTGACAAGGAGGTATGTGGATGATGTTGTGTGGATACATGGAGTTTTAAAGTCCATTGTCATGGATTGGGAGTCTTGCTTTACCTCATGAGTATGGATATGATTATAACATGATTTTGGCACTCATTTTTGCCTTAACACAACTTTCCACCCCTCATATGGATAGGAAGAAAGATCATACTATCCAGACATTAGAGGATATGTTATGGCTGTAAATATTGGACTTTGGTGGATCATGGGAAAATAATTTTCATTTGGTTGAGTTTTCTTATAACAATATATACCATTAATTCATCTACATGGACTCATTTAAGGATTTATATGATATTTTATACCATTCTACAATGTGAAGGACTAAGGTTAGGGATTTGTTAGTTCTTAGTATTGATGTGGTTTAGAGAAAGACAGATAAAGTTTAAGTTATTTGTGAGAGGATGGAAGTAGTGTAGAACTGGAAAAAGTATTCTGTTGATCACATGATAAGGCCCTTAGAGTTCAAGGTTTGGGATCATGAGTTCTTAATTGTTTCTCCTCGACATGGGAAATAGAGGTTTGAAAGTGGGATTAATCTCTCACCCAATTTTGTTAGGCCCTTTAAGGTGTTCGGGTGTGTTGGTTAGGTGGATTATTAGTTGGAACTCTCATCATGAATGGAATATATTCATGAAATCTTCCAAATCTCTCATCTCTTTTAGTATCTTTACGATGAATCTCATGTCATTGACTGAAGATATTTGGATATTGAGGATGATGTGATGTTTATGAATCAACTAGTAAGGATCTAGGATTTTCAAGATAAGGTTCTATGTGGAAAAACCATTCCTTTGGTTTATGTGTTGTGGAGTAATAGTGTCTTTGAGGAGATTACTTAGGAGTGTGATACACAAATGCTTTCCCAGTACCCAAAGTTTTTTTGAGTTTTTTCGTATTTTTATTTTATTTCTTGGTGTAATGTTTTAAACTTAATATTTTATGATATGTTATTTTATTTGATTATATATTGTGATTAAATATTCTAGAATATGAATATGAGATAACCTAATTCATAATCAAGATGTGTTATACTATGACATGTATTAAAACTATGTGGGTGAGTTATTTCTACCTAAATAAGATAATATATTGATATGGAGGATGGAATTCCTTGATTTTTGTGCTCGGGGAAATGTTGTGTGTTGGTTGTGGTAATAGCTGGTTTTTATTTTTTGAGGTTGGAATTGTGATGTGGATAATTGTGTGAGATAGGTAGCTTGAGGTTGGTGTGAATTGGTGGCGGTGTTTCAGTTGCGATGATATATCTATGAAGGTATCTCATGGGGTGGTAGTTTAGATCTCTTTCCCTTTTGTTTGGGTTTGTATATGATTCTTGAGGGCGAGAATAGATTAAGAGGTATGTGATGTAACAATCCATACCTTCTGACCCATTACATTATGGGGATTTTAGTGGTGGAGGTATCCAGGGGGAGTCTCGAATAGTTTAGATGGAAAAAGTGGGAGATAGAGCTGAAATATAAACTTAGAGGGGTCCTACATCCTAGATGCTTAACTATGCCATAGAATAGATGAAACTATATCATAGAGAGGCTTGTTGTGGCATAAAAGATCAGGAGAATGTTTTTGATGATACTTCCAAAATTGGCATAACTATGACATGGAGGCTTAGGTTGCACCACAGAGGAGAGAATTTGTGGTGTGGAGAGGGAAAATGTAGTGTAGTTTCCTGGGGTAGAGTTTTCATTGGTTTTGTAATTTTTGGCATAGATGCACCATCGAGAGGCTGGTTGTGGCATAAAGGATCAGGAGAATGTTTTTGATGATACTTCCAAAATTGGCATAACTATGACATGGAGGCTTAGGTTGCACCACAAAGGAGAGAATTTGTGGTGTGGAGAGGGAAAATGTAGTGTAGTTTCCTAGGGTAGAGTTTTCATTGGTTTTGTATTTTTTGGCATAGATGCACCATAGAGGAGGGATGCAACATAGGTTTTTTTTGGAAAGTGGGTTCTACGATGTGGTGGTTTCCACTGTGTTGTTGTCTTCTTTCTATTTTATCGAATTTGTGGTTTGATGATAGCCACAATTCTCAAACACGAATTTGACTAACCCGATTGTGGAATTGTTGTCCCCTTTATTCCATAATGCATTCATTTTTTAGTAGTTTTGTGGTGTGGTGGTGAGTGTTATGTCATGGTCTTTTGTTTTATAGACCACCTATAAAACCATAAATTCCCCCTCATAATCTTAACTTTATTCTTAGTTCTTGGGTGATACAAGTGCATCCCATGAAGGAATTTTATCCCCATTTTAGTGTCTTTCAACCCTGACCTTGGGAGATTATTTTTTTCTGGTTTTTGGTGAGTTCCCCTATTATTTTCACTCTAATTTATTATAGTTATTCATCCATATAAGGATATTTTCAGGAGAAACCTATGGTTTTGGTGTTGTTTTGTAAAGGGAATTGTGTGGTTTGTTATGTTTATGGTGATGAAGGTGTTCTCTTTTTTAGTTTCTTGGTGGTGGTATCCCTTTCATTCTATCCTTTTTAAGTGGTTCAAAAAGTTTCATTTGAGGTAGGGGATACTTCTTTTCTCATCTAGTTATACCATGTGGAAGGGGTTATACTCCTTTTATCTTTTGGGAAGATAGTATCCACTGGCCTAATAAAGAAACATTATTGGTTTAATTGAAATTGAAGAGGAAGAGGAAAGAAATCATATGTTTTACTATTTTTGATATTATGGATATTATGGTCGTACGAGATTCATGCCTTTCAAAATCTGTTAGGGGATTTAGTTGTACTATGGTTATTATGACTATGAAACCCTTATTTCATGGTTTTTTGTTATAACATTTAATGAAAGTGGATAATCACTTATATCTGGATAATAAATTGGTTACACATGGAAACTCCGGTTTGTGTGAGAATTCCCTTAAAGATTAAAGTGGAATTTGATGAAATCCCCTTGATAAACCTGAAATAAGTTGCATGGTAGTGATGCGTGGTTATGTTTTTAGTGGTGATGTGTGGTTGTTTTGTGGTGAAATGATGTGTGGTTGTGATTTATGGAAAAATTTAATGGTAAGTGGTTGTGATGTGGTGATTATGATGAGAAGTGATGGCGATGTAAAATGGTGGCAGTGCGTGTCTTGTTGGAATGAGGTGGATGGTTTGTTGTGTTGTGGTGTGTTTTGATAGTTTTCTGATAGTAACAGAATCAAATTTAAAATGGTGAATTGAAATGGCATGGGTTGAAATAGTTAATTAGTGCTTTAAATACTATGGGAAGTGTGGTTAAATGTGGTGGATGTTTAAATGTGAAATAAATGGATTTATTAATTGAAATGGGTTGGTAATGGGAAATATGAAAAATTTCTTAACTTAAAATAATGGCGGAATGTGGATTCTATATTGTGGATTTTTTGTGCGGTATTATTAATTTTTAGGTGGCAACTAAATTGGTAGAGTTTATGAGTCTTCATGTTGATGCTATGAGTTAGCACGATACTCTTAATTTGAACCCATAGTTTGGGATTGTGTGTTGTGATACACACACACACATTGTATTTTTATTATGATTTCTACATGAATACTGTTGTGTTCCTATTGTGGGGTTATCAACAAAAAAATTAATGAACCCAAGAAAAATGTAGTATGTGGGACTTAGGTTGTCTCTAGAGATGACAATGTCATGGGTGAGTTGAAATCTTATTTTAGTGGGTTCAATTTTTTGGAAATATGTGGGTGAAATTGGTTGGTTTTATTATCAATTTAAATACTAGTGGTATCATCTAGGAACATTCCCCCATTCTTATACTAAATCATTATTCAATTGGTCGTAATTATCCCTCTTATCAATTGAAATATCATTGATTACTTTTATTAGGATATTTTGGTTCAGATAGAGAAATAAAATGATCATCTTATTCTCTACCCATTACTAGCCTAGTGATTGAATACCTTCATTCACCCTTGAATAATCCCACTATTTTCTATTGCATGTAGTGAATTAAATCCAAGTGTATTGTGTGTGAAATTCCAATAATAATAAGAAGAAATTAAAATCTAAATTCATAAGAAAACTCTTCTAATTTAAACCACTAATATCCACAAAGGATTTGGTTTAAACATTGAATGATTAGAATTCATCAATAAGGTGAAAAGGTGGGATCCTCCTTGGATTGACCACAAATAGTCTAGTGTTCCATAATTGTGTTTTTAAAAATTTAAAATGAAACTAAAATGAGAGTCCTATATAGTAGTCAGTGAGTGAAGTCTCCTCCCTATAAGCTAGTCCCCCTCCTCTACTTTTAATATAATGATGCTTGGCCATTCGAGCGTGCTTCCCTCCATACGAGTGGCAAAAAATTATTCAAGAAATTTATTAATGTCCTCTATATTCAAAATGGAGTAGGTTTACTTTATTTTGGATGATCGACATGTTTCCAAAATATAGGGTCTAGATTAATTTTGTGTACCATCAGTGCTCCTCCCACGATCAAGTTCAGTTTCATTTTTATGGTGGAGTGTTTTAGTGATTTTAAGAATAGTAGATGTATTTATTTTGGTCATTGGAAAATTATGGAAAAAATGGGATTGATCTTCATTTTATGGGCCTATTTATTTACTTGTCACAATCAATTATAAATTTTAAACACAAAACATAATAACTTATCAACATCTATAACCTAGATGTTCTATCACCAAGGTTTGAATGCCATCTGTCTCTTATAATTGGTGATAAATTTCTCAGTAGGATGGATTTTAATGTATATTTATTACCTTAGGCTTGAATCTTATATCTATGGCTGGTTATATTTAATGGAATAGGTAAATTATCAAAATATTTGGATACTATGGACTTATAGTTTGATGCCACTCCCATATTTTCTTCATCTTATCAAGGGATCTTGGTCCTTTGTCTTATGGTTCTAGTATCATAAGGAAGAAATATCCTTTGAAACTGAGTGGAATTTCAAAAATTCCTCATATGTGGTAGAGTTAAGGAAACTTCACTTATGGTTCCTTAGGATAGATCTCACACTCAGTTAATATAGATATTGAATTGGATAAGTATATAGTCGTGACTCTCCTAGCAAGGTGGATTCTCCCCATCATTGGCCCAAAATTGTGGGTGGCACTAAAAGGTGGGGAAAATAAAATAGGTGGAATAATGCCTTTTTTTTATGGTGGTGTAATATAAGTGGTGGAGGTAAGATTTGTAATAGATCCCAGCCTCGATATTGTCTTCTAACTTTAGTCAATATGGATATAGTTCTTTAGGGGAATTTGATGGTAGATTCAGATATAGAGGAATAGTAAGTAGAGGCGGGAAATGCCAATGGTAAAAATGAATATCATGAAGGAAATGGTAATTTTTCTAACCATGATATGTGGTTTAAAAGATGAGGATCACATTAGGTTTTCCTACTATGAGAGTGGTTGCACGGTAAGTTAATGAAGTGACCATGAACATTGGTCCTAGTCAGATGAAGGCATGACCAATTCTTATTCATGGTAGGTAGTGGAAGTGACCATGTATGGTATCCATAACTACCATGTCATGGTGTGTTATTAATTATAGGGATAGTTCAATGTTAGTTTCCAAGGTCAGTTTAGTGACTATGGATGACACATTCACTTTGAGCCTCTGTAAATTTTTAACCTGCATAACAAAAAGATTCACATTTTTTCTTAGTACAATATTTTTCTATAATTAAAATTCACTCTAATAATTCAATAAGATTCAATAATCTTATAATGTATGGATTAAAAAGTTATAGAAAAAGATTATTATATCAATAAACATCATATTTAAATCCAATTTTTAATAAAGTTCCAATTTCTGATAGTAAAAAAATCACCATTTACCTAATACTTTTTTTAATTAGTGGGGGTTATTACAAAGAAAACAAGATGAAAAAAATATAAATTTGGGCTCACATAACTTCCTCAAACTTGAATTGTTTTAATACTAGGAAATATTGTTTTTGAATTTCAATTTATTCAAAAACGAAAAAGAAAAATTAAGTCTTCCTACCTATATCTAAATTTACCATCTAGAGAAGAAGTAAACAAAGACTTATCCATTATGAAAATTATCAAGCCTCATATGTAAATCAAACAACTACCTCATTTTAATTTAGTAAAAATTTCATGTCTATAAGTGGAATGAATTATATTTAAGTGGAATCAAAGTTTTAACAAAAAACATCTTTCATTTCCCCTCTTTTATAAGTTTACTCAAACCAAAGTTTGCTTTTCCAATTTTTTAGTACAACTCAATTGAATGTTTTATAAGTAAATTTCATCCTTCATGGGTTTAATATTCAATATATATAAATGAATCAATTTTTAACTTAGACACTTTTTCTATTTTTTTGAATTTTGATTTTTGATTTTTAAAATTTTTTCCCCGCCATGTATGTTTATACAAATATTAAGAATCAATTATTAAAATTTATAAAGGGATACTCACACAAATTATGTAACTATCTCAGAATTTATTCTGGGTTCCCAATATACCATTTTAATTCTAAGTTTAAAGTAAATATATAATTTTAATGGGATTTGGTTCCCTAAGGTATTGTTTCTTACAGAGGTAAAGTTGAAATATATTAAGTTCAAAATTCTAGAGAATTTATGTTATAAAATTTATTTAAAAAACATTTTCACTCACACTTAATTTACTAGTTCTAAAAACAAAATTCCATAAAAATAGTGATCAATTTCACCCAAAAATAATTTAAGTTTCATAACTTCATAACTAATGAATTATTCAACTATAGAATAGTATTTTTAAACTAGGTAGGACATCAATGAAGTTCAAGAAATAAAAATACAAAACAATACAAAAGGAGAAATGTATAAAACTAAATTTAGAGATTTGTTTTATTAATTTATAGATTCCAAGAATTAAACTAATAATAATTTAAAAACTACTATAACAGTTTTACCTCCTCCCCCACACTTGGTTCAAACAAAACTCCAGTTAAATTCTAATATGCATTTTTAGAGAAAAATAATTAAAAATAAAATAATCATTTAGATCAATACAAGGGAAATATACAACTTGGAAGTGATCTATTTATCAATGGTATGGAGAAGTCTAGACTCCTCCATAGGTTATTTCCAAAAATCCTCTAGGAACTTCTTTATTTTTTGTCCGTTTACCTTAAATGGCTATTTTGAACCATCTCCTTCAATTTAAAATACACCAAAAATCAAAGGTATTGGTTATTTTGTATGGTACAATCCATTTGTAATGAAACTTACAAGGTAAGAGATTCATCCTTGAGGAAAACAATAGTACTTTTTATCCAACTTGGAATTTTATTTTCTGGATAAATTTTTCATGAATATATTTATTTTTCTCATTGCACAATAGTAAGTTTTAATATTATTCTCTTATCAGACCCTCAATATCCATCATATATATATTCCTCTATTCTCCATCCTTTCCAAACTCTAGGTTCACTCTTTTGACAACCCAGTAGGATTTTTTATATAGCTGAATAGGAAAGTGGTAGTGTTTATTATAAAAAATACTATAAGGTGACATATATAATTGGGTTTTGTAGGAATTAATATATTCCCTAGACATGTCTTCTAATTTCATACTTCAGTCCTTGTGGTTGGGCTACACTATCTTCTGCAAAATTATTTTTAATTCTCTATTAGACACCTCAGCCAGTCCATCTGTCTGTGGGTGTTAGGAAATAAAGATTTTAGGGTTCACTCCATATTTATTTATAAGGGACTCTATGTATTTGTTATATAAGTGGTTTACTTGGGAACTGATTATAGCTTGAGGTATTCCAAACATATAAAAAATGTTTAATTTTAAGAATTATATCACAATTTTTGAATTGTCAAATCGAGTGTATTTTTCCTTAATAAAATTAGAAACATAGTCTTCAACAAATAATATATAGTAAAATCCAAATGAAATGTGGAATGAGCCTATAAATTCAATTCACCAAGCATTGAATATCTCAAATAAAAATAAAGGTTTTCGGAGAATCCCATTCGTTTTGGAAATTCCACCAATAAATTGACATTTCATACATATTTTACAAAAATCAGGATATTTTTTAAAAACTAAGGGCTAAAATAATTTAGATTTAATTTTTTTATAGAAATTCTTTGAGGTCTAAAATAGCCTCCACATGGAACTGTATTTCAAAAATATAGTATATAGTTCACTTCCTCTTCAAGGATGCACCTTCTTATTACTTGGTCATTGAAATTTTTTCTTATATAAGGATCCTTCAAGACATAATATGTTGATTCATATTTCATTTTAGTAGTTTTACATTTTTTTTAAAAAAAGGGTACCATTTCTATGACTAAAGTTCACTATGTCATTGTACTAGGGAATTTGAGTGAGGTTTTATAGTTTCTCACTCGGTAATGAATCATTTATATTGCTATTGGGGCTTGGTTCTACCTTGGAAGTGTAAGGCATACTACTCATATGGTAAGATAACTCATTTTAATATCCCTTATTATCCTTAATATCTAGGTAAAACTCCTATAGTAGAAGTATTCATCTCACTAGTCTAGGATTTTCATTGACTTTATTGATCTAATATCTCAATGTTGCATGATCTAAATAAAAATTTACTTTACTTCCTAAAAGATAAGATTTTTTTTCTAAATCCATGATAATAGATAAAAAATATTCTCTATTGTCATATAGTTAATATCTTGGAAGTATCACAAAAAATATTAAAGGGATGACTCTAGTTGGGTGGATAGATTATGGGGGCAGTCATAAATCAATATTTCAATCTATCAAAGGTTTTCCTACATGAATCATAAAAAAACCATCTTCTATATTGAGTAGATTATTTAAGGAAAACAAAATTTTCTAAAGTCCCTAATAAACCTTATATAAAATCCAACATGGTCTAGAAATGATCTTATGAATATAAAAATGGTAGGGTAAGGAATAGTGGAAATAAAATCAATCTTATATTTATATACTTCAATCCCAGATTTAGATATTAAATGGCCCGAAAAATTCCCTTTTTTTAACCATAAAACGAAACTTTTCAAAATTTAAAAACAATTTTTCCTCAATACATATTTTAAAAACATTTTAAAGACTCTTCAAGTTTCTTTGAAAACAAGTCCCATACATAGTGATGTTGTCAAGGAATACCTCTAGGTTGTTTTCAATATTCTATGAGAAAATACTTACCATACAGTGATGAAAGGTACATAGAACATTACAAAGATCGAAAGGCATATTTCAGTAGGAAAACGTACAAAAGGGACACATGAAAATGGTCTTTTCTTGGTCATAGGGAGCTTTTGGAACCTAAAAATACTCATAAAATATGTTAAGGAAACAATAATAGACCTCCCTAGTGATTCTCTCCAAGATTTAGTCCACAAAAGGGTATGGGGGAAGTGGTCATTTCTAGTCACATAGTTAAATATCCTATAATATTTGAAAACTCTCCATCTGTTATGAATCCTTTTCAGCACTAACTCATTATTCTAATTTTTCACAATACTATAACCAATTTATTTGGGAAAATTTGTCTAGGACTTAAAAATTGGGAATTAGAGATGGGATAGATTATTCCAGCTACTAGTTTTCTTTGTACCTCTTTTTTTACTACTTCCAAAAGGATTGGGTTAATCCTACTTTAGGGATGTATCACTAGTTTGGATTCATATTATAGAAAAATACTTTGCATTTAGGTGGTTGGTATAATCCCAATGATATACCCTAATGTCTATACAATTTCTCTAGTATTATTTTTCAGAATTTTCAGAAGTTTTTGTTCTTGAATAGGTTCTAAATTATTTGAGATTATGACTGGTAGTTTCCCATTTTCTTTTAAAAATTCATATTTTATGTTTTATGGCAGAAATTTTAATTCTAACCTAGGTGGTTTTCTAGATATGTTTCAAGAACAGTGTAATTCATGTGGTAATTCTACACATGCAAGGATGAATTATTAGTATCAGATTTTAGTAACTCATCAAAATATTTTTCATCAATTTCTTCAAAATTTTCAACACTAAAAAATGACTCCAGATTAAATTAATTTTCAAAAATGGATTTAAAAATTAGTTTGGGTGTTTATAAATATTCTTCTAATTTGATTATATAATCTAACATGTCAATTTATACCCTATAATAACAAGGTAGTTCAAAGTGTTTTAATGTAATAACAGAATGCTCTTGATGTGGGTGTTTCAATGAATCAAGGATGTTGAAATATATTTTTTCCACACCAAAGTTCATGGAATTGGTGACTTCATTGAAATTTATGATGGTTTTATAAGTATTTAGGTATGGTCTAACTAGAATAGTTTGAGAGTGATCTTTACCTTTTCCTTATTCCATGTTGAGAATAGAGAAGTTAACAGGGAATGGGTAATATTGTACACTAACCAAGACATATTCATGGACACCTACTGGGTAGGTAGTTCCACGACTGGTTTATTCCATAACCACATGGGTGGATTTTAGTTCTCCTTTCTAGAGATAATAATAAATAGAATAAGGAATCACATTAATTTAATATTCTAAATTAGACAAAGCATTGGATAAAATTTAGCTTACCAATTGTACGATGAATAGAAATAGTACCCAAATATTGGAATTTATGGGGGGTTTGAGGGGTAACAAGGGCATAAAAATTCTTACTTAACCTTAACTATTTAATTACTTTAAGTATCCTTTTACTAGTTCACATTTATTTAATGAATTTTTCATACCCTAGAATATGATGAATGACTTTTAACAGGGGATAATGATCTCCATTTTCTTAAATACTTATAACATCTTTTGGTGTAGTGAATCAACCATGGTATTCTTGGGTTCTTGTATCCTTGTAGGGAAAGTTGGTCGGAGTTGTTGTGGGTCATATATTTCTTATTTCCCTTTTCATTTCCTTGATGGTGTTTTTATTTCCTCCTCCCCAGGTTCTTTTTCTAGGGAAGATTATCCAGATTCATATTGTTGTTCACTTTTAGCTTCAATTACTAGGGGCGTAGCTTCTTTTTTTATATATATTTCCCACTAATTCATGTAATATCACTAATTTTTTTTAAGTTTAATATTTTTTTGAGTAGAAATATTACATGAGAATTTATTTCCCATATTATTGAGGGTGTTCATGAGTTGGAAAAACTATCCATTCAATTATTTCAATTCTGATCCCTAAGTGGAAGGAGTGGTCTGTTGACTATTTTGAGATTATATTATCTATCTTAGAATTTCCTTAATGTAAGTATCTTCTAGTTTTATTTTTTATTAACTTGTAAATTGGTGGAAATTATATCTCTAGAATATATGAGGTTGAAAGGGATATTGAGAAAACTTTTAGAATGCTTGTGTGAATGGTGGAATTTGTTGCTATTGGATCCTAGTTCTAAATTGATTGGTAGAGAGGTTCCCAAATACTTTGTTTCCACTTGGTTGTTTTTTGAATTTCTTATAGAACATTTTATCATAAATTTTAGTCCCTTTAACATAAGGTTATCTATAAGTGAAATGCGCATGGGAATAACATAGTTGGAAGAACCCTGGGGGTGTGGTGGGTGATGATTCTTATACTTTTTTCATATCTATCCATCTCACAAGATAAGTTAGTTCTTATATTTTATTTTATAATAAATGTGAGTTGGAACTTTTTAACTCATATATGCATCTTGTTGGATTTATCATACCAAATTTCTTGGAATTTTGGATATTCTCTCAATCATTTCTCTAACTTCAACTTATGAATTGTCAATTATTTATACTCCTAAAGAATCATCAAGTAGGCTCCAGTTATTCTCCATCAAACCTTGGTAGAAAAACACTAAGAAGTGATGTTCTTCATACAACAACTTTGGGAAGGATTTGGTTAGTTTCTTGAATCTCTCCCAGAACTCATAGATAACTTCTCTAGTTTATTATTTGATTCCATATATTTCCTTTTAAAGTTGACAAATCCTTGGAGCATGGAAGAATTTATGGAGGTAATTTGTATCTCATACCATTAGGTTAATTCTATTGGATATATATTTTATAGATCCACTCCTTGTATTCCCCTTTAAGTGAGAAGGGGAAATCCTTCTAGTTAATTTGAGCTTCATTGAATCCTCTAGTTCTAAATCCATTGAAATTTTCTTTGAATTATCTCAAGTTATTATTATAGTATTCAAAAAATAACCCATGAAACTTAGACAGTATCCCAATAATTCCAATTTTGTGTTTATAGTCATATTCATTCAAGTATAATTTTTGGTTATTAATATTGAAATTGGGTGCATACATTTCTCTCAAAGTCATATTAACTCAAGAAATATTATCTTCCATTTTTTTACTTCTTATTATTGATTTAGTGGAAGAATAATTTTAAGAGGGAAACTTAACAAATGGATTGGTAAAAAACTCTATTTCCTCCTAATATATGATTTTTATAATTCTGAGTCTCACCAATACAGTTCTCTTAACCTCTAGATAAAAACCAATGAGGTTGGTATAAATTGATCTGGTCATTTGAAAACATTTTTAAACAAAATTAAAATAGAAAACTATCCTCCTCTAAATGGTGTTGGGTTTTTTATGTTCCTATAATGAGGAAATATGAAAAATTAATAAATGAACCCAAGAAAAATTTAGTACAATGGGACTCAATTTGTCTCTAAAGAAGTCAATTTTGTGGGTGATTTGAAGTCTTGTTTTAGTTTTTTCAAATTTTTAGAAATATGTTGGTGCAATTGGTTAGTTTTAATATAAATTTTAAAATTAATGGTCCTACCTTGGAAAATTCCATCAGTATTTTATTGAATAATTATTCAATTGGACTCAATTTTTCCTCTTATGAATTTAAATCCCATTGATTACTTTTATCAGGCTATTTTGGTTTAGATAGAGAAATAGAATGATCACTGTATTCCCTACAATTTCTTTGCCCGGTGATTGGATACCTCCATTCACCCTTGAATTCTCTCACTACTTATTATCACATGGAATTAATTAAATCCAAGTTTCTTGTTTGTGAAATACCAATAATAATCATAATAAATTAAAATCTAAAACTAGAAGAATCCTATAATAATTTGAACCATTAAGATACATAGAGGAGTTGGTATAAACATTAAATGATAAGAATTCATCAATAGGGGGGAAAGGGAATGATTATAATTAGACTGAATACAAATGTTTTAGTGTTCCATCATTAGAGTTTTACAAATGGGTAATGAAACTTCAATGGGAGTCAAAAACATCAGTGAGTGAGTGTGGTCTCCTCCCCATGAGATAGTATTCCTCCTCTCCTTTTTAGAGAAGAATAATTGGCCATCAAAGAATGCTTCCCTCCATGTGAGTAGAACAATTTTTTTTATAAAATTTAGCAATTTTCTCTATATTCAATATGGAGTAGGTTTACTTTATACTATATGATCAAAATATGCCCAGAATTATGGGTCTGGATGACTTTTTTAAGGCATCAGTGCTTCTCCCCCGATTAAGTTCATTTTTCTTTTTACAGTGGAGTGTTCTGATGCTTAACATTATGCTCTATGTCGTTATTTTATCATATTAAAACCATAGAAAAAAATTTATTGGGATTTATTACATTGGATTATTATTTAATTGAGCCAATAAATTATCATTTTTAACTGCAATACATCATACCCTTTTAGTGTCTGCAACCTGGATGTTCCATCATCGACAAGAGAATACCAACAATATCTTGTTAGTGGTGTTGTATTTATCAGTAGGATGGATATATATATATATATATATATATATATATATATATATATATCTTATCACAGGCTGAAATATTTCATCTATGGGTGGTTATATTTAATGGATTAAAGATCTTCTCAAAATCTTCAAATATTACAGACTTCTAGTTAGACATCGTTCCCTTGTTTTCTTCAACTTCTTATGTGATCTTGTTCATCCATTATATGATTTTGGTGTTGATAGGTAGATATCTTCTTCATAACTTATTGGAATGTAAAAACTTCTTCATAAAAAGCGAAGACAGGTTAACTTTACTTGTGGCTCATTAGGATGGATCTCACACTCAGTCAATGTAGAGGTTGGATTGGATCGGTGTACAACTGTGACTCTACTAGAAAGGTTTCTTCACCCCATTGTTATCCCAAAATCATGGGTGGAACCTAAAGGTGGTGAAACTCGAGTAGGAAAAATAATAATTTTTCTCATAGTGGTGGAAGATAAGTGGTGTTGGTGATATTTTGAGTGGATCCCAACCTGTAGATCATCTTTAAGCTTTAATCAATAGGGATCTTGTTCTTCAGGGGAAGTGGTTGATTGAAATCAATTTATGGCCGCATGGCAGCTTGACCAGTAGAGGAACGATAAGAATAGGTAATAAATTCTCATGTAAAGCATACCTAACATGAAGGACATGGTTAGTTTTCTAATTGTGAGATGTCATTTAAAATAGGGGGATCACAGTAGGTATTCCTACCACGAGAGTGGTTACACGATAAGGTAATGAAGTGATCATGAGCAGTTCTCATTATTAGTTAAAGCAATTGTCAGTTCTTCTTCATAGTTAGTAGTGGAAGTTACCATGGATGGTAGCCATACTTATTGTGTCATGGTAAGTTCTTAATATTGGGAGGTAGCACACAGTCAGTTCCCATATCCAGTGTAGTGATCGTGGATGGAACAATCACTAATGGCCTTCATAACTTTTCAACTTGTAAAATAAAAAAATTCGCATTTTTTACTTAGTGTAGTATTTTTAAACAATTAAAATTCAGTCTAATTGTTCGATAAGAGTCAATTACCTTCAAAATTATGGATTCACAATTTTTATCAAAGATAAATATACCAATAAACACCATATTTCAAGCTAATTCCCATCAAAGTTCCAATTTCAAATAGTTGGTAAAAATAACCATTTACTTAGTATTTGTTTCATTGATGGGGATTATTCCAAATAAAAGTAGAAAATAAAATTTTTAAAATTTGGCTCACATCACACACCACCTACATCAATCACGTTACACTGACAACCAAACGTTTTGGGGGTGTTTTTTCCAACATCTCGATGGTGATAATTAATGGTTTGATACCCACTATTCCTCACTCTATCTTCTATATTATGTTGTTATGCATGAGTTGTGATGGATAGAAGTCAAAAGTGCACTGTGGTGATTTTTTTTGAGATGGATTTTTGTGGGCATCATTCATGGTAGTAGGAGTCTGTGAGGTTTATGTAGTTCATGTTCAAGATGCCTTACTATTATGATTATGGTAGTGGTGAGATGTGTTGTGATGTCTTGGGTGTTTTTAGGTGAGATGTTTTGTGATGGACCATGTGTCTTTGGGTGAGATGTTTTGTGATAGATTAGGTGACTTCCAGGGAGATGTGTTGTGATGGCCTATGTGTATATGGGAATGATTCTATACAGAAAATATGAAAGTTCCATAACATATGACCTTGGGGTGTAAGAGTGTAAAATTAGTGGGAAAGTGGTTCAGGGTACCTTTTAATCGATAATATTTTTATTATATTATTATACTTGGATGTGTTATTTAGTGATCATTACATGGTGTGGATAGTCTTGGTTAGTTTACTTGTTTAAGTGTTTTTGATTCTGCTATTTGATCAATGGTGCATTAGTATTCTCTTTTCACATTTCCATGAGAGACTTGGGTATGATCTTACTGAATATACTTGTATGATCACCCTATGAATATAAAAACTATTTTTCAGGTTTATAGAAGGATTTCATGGACCATACTTAATATTGTAGCTTAGACTTTGGATGTAACACCCTAAGATTCCACATTACACTTCTCTTTGAATAATACAATAACTTGAGATGTATGCAACTTCAAGTTCTAACACACCATGACCAATGAAACTATCCGTTATGAATAGTAATACCCACTTTTTGAAATTTTATAATTTTTTTTTCAAAATGGAATTCATTTTTGGATTCAGAATATCAAAATTAGCTTAGGGTGAATTTTTGGTATTTTCCTGAAAACTTTCAATTTTTGATGAATAGTGAAAAACACTACGTTATTATTTAAAAGCTTAATTTTTATTTAAATAATTAGTTATTTTATATAAATTTATATTAGTTGAAAATAGATATATAATACCTATATATGTTCAATGTAATTCATTAGACTCATTTTATAATAATATTAGATATATAAAATCTTATTGAACTTTTTACCGTCTTTTACCCTCCTTCTTGGCGCATTTAAAAATTTTCATAAAATGTAATTTTATTGCTTATGTAAATTGAATTTCAAAAATATGAGAGACATGATTGAAATCAGTAAGTAAAATTTGGTTCAATAAGATGAAAATATTTTTTTGGTGAATAATAACTTTTGAGTTTTATTTACCACGGTTAAAAGTAAATAGGGTAATTAAAAGTAAAAAATGATGTTATAATTACCATAACACATGTAATAATTCTATGGGATAAGTTTATTTCGACCAAAATAAATCTTAGGAATAAAATATGATCCTTTTGGTCTATTTGGATTAGATTATGACATTTATTATTTTTTTAAAGAAGAGTTAAAAGTGTTAAATTCAATGTTTAATAACTAAACCATTTTTAATATAGGGTTAAAGATAAGATAAATTATAATATAAATATTCATTAGAAAACTAAAACTATTTCATAAAATATGGTATTTTATTTATAATTTTTAGAAATTAAATAATTTAATTTATTTATGACACAATGATGATGCAATAATTACCTTATTAATGAAAGATCGAAATAATTGATTTCATAAATATCCAAATAAATATAAATTTAGACTTTTGATGAATTTGAAAAATTTTATAGGTTAATATGACATGTTAGGGTTTATTAAATGATTTTTTTTCTAATTAATCAAGTTGTTAGGACTTTAACAAAAATCAATTACTAAATAGTGTCAAAATTGACATAAATGAGTTTTTTAAAAAAAAATACTATATCATTAATTGATATTATATTCCTAAAAATATAAGGTTCATTCAAAGGACTTAGATAAAGTTATATATATTAATAATGAACCACTTGGGGTTCTCTTGGATTTTTATAGTAATTTTATTAACCATTTATTATAATAATACAAGAATACATGGTAAAAGTTAAACTATTTAACTAAGAGTTAAATCTAAAAGATAAGGTTAATATGGTGACCTAAACCTGTGTAAAATATATTGGTTGAGAGGTTTTCAACCTAGAACTACCTTATCCTCTAAATTAATCCTTTTTAATCCATTATAAAAGTGAATATGATTATATAATAAAATAATATTTCAAGGTTTTCCTAAAGTGACCCTCACCTCTCTTATAAAAGGGTACTTCCCCTTCTCTTAAAATCACAACTCCAAATCCATTTGTCTCGGCCAAAACCTACCCAAATATCCTCTCAACTTCCCTCACTTCAACATAGAATACTTACTTTTATCAAAAAGACAACCTAAGGATCCCTTTTGATCAAATCAAAAGGAAGAACCTGAAGAAGAGGTAATAATTTCATCATCTCTTTCTAAGTTCTTTTCTACTTCCACTTCCTCTTTATTTTTTGTTTCCATACCAAAATAATAACTCAAGTACCTTCTACTTACTGTTATGTTATTATATATATGTTACAACCATATTCATTATTCTATCCATTCTTTGAATGACAAAGTCACCATACATGCGTACGTACGACTTACCATATCCACATTGTGGTGTAGTTTGTTATTCAACACATCATTATTTGGATGGGTATAATAATGAGTATAATTGATGTAAATATTAAATATAACATTTTAATGATTCTTTATATATGATATATCATCTAATTACATACTATTCCACCATCAATAGAATCGTATTGTCGCTCGTGCATACATACGGATATCGGTCTCCACGAACGCGATGAGATTCATTCAGCATCGTAACCATTCAAGAATAAATTTCATTTTATGATTAAAAAATATTTTTTAAGAACTTAATATAATTTTGGATATGAGTCAAATTCATCCTATTCATAACAAACATGACTTATGTGGGAAAACAAATCAGTTAACACCCAAAACGATGATACTACTGAAATATTATTAACAAAGCAATATTAGAAGATCATATATGATATAATATTTATGTATGTGGTTCTTTTATAATTTAATAATAATGATTTAACTATTATATAGGAGGTTAACGTACCCTAGAACAAGGAAAAGTACAAGGTTAGGGTTAATTTTACAATCTCTTTATTTATCCGATTTTGTTTATATGCATGTATCTACTGGGAATTTTTTATCATCCACATCCATGTTTCCTAAAAATGTATTTCAAAACATTTTTAATATTACCTATAATATGGGTTAAAGTCATTTATACCATTGTTTTAATTTTTATAATTTTTTTTGAAATGAATCTTTTTTTCGGTTTCCAAAATAAGGTACTTTACGACCTTTTTGAAGAATTAAGGTAAGAATGTTTTTTAACTTATATGGTGGGTGGAACTATTTTCTATTTATAACACCTTATAAGATTCCCTTACAATATTATAAGAATATTTTTAAAATAAATATTTTCTTCTATAATTATGTGACTAAATGATTTCAAAATATAAAGAGATATTTATCTCAAATAGTTTTGATTTCATCTATGTCAACATCCTTTGATAAATTTTACACTTGTTTGAAGTTTATTTATTACGATACAAATATTCCAAATTGTATTGAAGGTTTTGTGATAGGTTTGAATGTGGATGTGTTATTTTTATACCATTCATGGTTTATGGTTAAAGTATTAACATTTTGTATGTTAGTTTTAATGCAGATGTTTATGTTATGTTTCAACCTTTTCATATGAGGAATGAATTGGACTTAGTAAGTGATGGGTGGAGCCCGCTATAGCTCTTTGATGCATCAGTAGGTCTAATGAGACAAACTAGTGTCTTGGAACAAGGCCTTGAAAAAATCTTATTTGTAGTCTTGGCATGAGGCCTTGACTATGTGGTTATGATGTCCGACATTATGCATTCCATCATTATGAAATTGGATATTGATATTGCATATGATTATTTGAATAGTAGAATATACATATTAATATGTAAATGGAATTATTTTATTAATATTTTCCATATTATTCTGAATTTTAAGTTTAAAAGGCTTTTGTTTTAGTCTTATACACAGTCTTAAATGTTTATTCTTATTTATGAAATTTTTCGCTATATTGTTATCCTTACTAAGCATCTGAGATAATCCCTTTCTATGTTTTATTTTTTCCCAGGTTGTGAAGAAGTATTTTATGGCTGGCCTGTAGGGATAGGCAAAGGGATATAAGTGTGTTCAATGGGGACAACATTTTGTTGTTGTTTTATTTCATGATGTAATGTAAAACTTATGTATGCATCTAGTACTTCCAAGGCTACTAAACTAATTGGTCTTTCAAGACTTGATCTCTTGTGATCATGAAAATGTTATGTAATAATGCACCGACTCTGGGTAACTAGGGTCAGGGCATTACAGTTGGTATTAGAGGAAGTTTAGTACAAACCTTGGAAGTTAGATTTAGAAAAACTCTGATTAGAGAACTTTACCCTAAGATAGAATTTGAAGATTAATATCTAAGAACTTAATAGAATTTTGGTAATGTAGAGATTTTGTGAGTTTTCCAAGAAATACATTCCTTTCTAGATTCGAGCAGGTAGTGGTAGCTTTGGAACATATGTACCTAGGAGTGAAAACTCTAACAAGGAGTTTTAGGCTTCACTCAGGGTATCTTGGTACACGACAACGGGCCTTGCTGCACTCTTGGTTATGACACACCCGAGGGATATGCTTAGGATAATTCACATTTTATTTATAAACCATTATGAAGGATTTATGAGTATATACCTGCTCAAATCAAACATTTTTATGATTATGGATTATATTCATAAACTGTTCAATTTATGTCAAGTGTTTTACAAGTTTGGAATTATGTATTGTGATTCCTAAAATAATCTAATGTGTGCCATTGTTTAGAAATGGTGACTTGTGGAAGGAATAGAAACCGTATCAATATACGTAATCCATGTAGGTATTTACCTCATACTCAAGATAATTATAGTGGAGCTAGTGATGCAACTGGTGCTGATCAACTTATCACCATACTGGGACAACTCACTCAGGTTATGAATAATAACCTTACCTGTATGGAGCACCCTGATCCACAATGTGGAGGATAAATGTTATAACACTTCATGAGGAAATAACCACCAACATTCAATGGGACTACAAATCCATTTGTATCTGAGAAATGGATAAGTTCCTTAGAGAAAATATTTCATGTTTTGGGGAGTAGCGAAAGAAAAAAAGTTGTCATGGTTGTTTATCACCTCACGAGAGATGCAGATCAATGGTGGTCATTAATTCAAAACACAAAGTAAGATGAATAAGTATCAAATATGGAATGGAGAGAGTTTAAAGATCTTTTCTTAGAAAAATACTTTCCTCGTGACCATCGAGCTGATATGGAAAGGAAATTTATAAGTCTGATCAAAAGGAGGATGAGAATGTCGTAAAGTATGAGGATAAATTTACAAGGTTAGTAAGGCATGCAACAGATTATATACATAACCCAAAGATTAAGATTGATTGACTCTTTTATCGATTAAAACCATTTTTCTGTCGAGCATTAGTATCACAATCCTTATCATCATATGAAGATACTTTCTCATGTGCTATCAAGAAAGAAAAATAATTCTCTAAGTCGTATGAATTTAAATTAAAGCAAGAGAAGAAGAGATCTGTTGAAAAATCTATAAATGGAAATAATGAGAAGAAGGGAAAAGTTGAATTTCCACCCTGTAGTAAATGTCGGAATAAACACCCCGGTACTTTCCTGAAGGGAATGGGAGTCTGTTACAAGTGTGGTGAAAAAGGTCACCAAGCTCATGATTGCAAGGAAAATAAAGAGGTTGTCAATGTTTAATGTTACAATTGTAGAGAAATGGTGAATTATGCGAATTAATGTCCTAATAACCAAGGAAACCTACCTCAGAAAAGGACAAGGGAGAAAGTCCATGCTTATGCGATCACTACTACTGAGGTTGAAGCTCTAAATGATGTGGTGGAAGGTAATTTAATTATTTCCCCAAATTTAGACAATGCTTTATATTATTCTAGATCATCGCATTGTTTCATATCTTCTAAGTTTTCTAAAAAAATTAGATATTTCCAATTTGATTTAAAAAGGAATTTGTTAGTCAAAACTCCAAAAGGAAGTATCATTACAATAAATTTTTGTGAATCAGTTCTCATTAGGGCATATAAATGTTCTTTATCTACTGATCTCATCGCCATAACCATGGCTTAATTTGACATAATCCTCGGTATGGATTGGATTTCAGAACATGATGCGAAAATTTATTGTAAGAAGAAGGAGGTTACAATTTTAGATGATGATAAAGAGTACCTTATCTTTAGAGAAGAAACATCACCACCGGATTCTTATATAGATCCACCCCCAGTATCTCAACTAAATTCAATTATTGGGGAGGAATAGAATGAAATAAGTATGGATGAGGAAAGGAATGTTCAGATAGAGTATGTACCTATTGTGAAAGAATATGCTGATGTGTTTCCAGAGGATTTACCTGGACATCCTTCAGAATGAGAAATTGAATTTTCCATTGATTTAATTTCTGGTTCAAGGCCCATATCAAAGACCCCTTATAGAATGACCACTATGGAATTAGTGGAACTAAAGAAACAACTAGAGGAATTTAGTAATAAAGGATTTATTCACCCTAGTTTTTCTCCATGGGGATCTCCTATTCTTTTTGTTAATAAGAAAGATGGATCTATGAGGTTGTGCATTTACTATAGGGAGATCAATGCTATAACAATAAATAACAAGTATCCCCTAACTCACATTGATGATTTATTTGATCAACTTCATGGAGATCAATATTTTTCAAAGATTTACCTTTGATATGGATATCATTAGTTGTGTGTGAAGAAGGAAGACATTCCGAAAATAACATTTCAAACTAGGTACGGGCATTACGAGTTTATGGTAAATCCTTTTGGAATGACTAATGCACCCTATTTTTTCATGGATCTAATGAATAAAGTTTTCAAGGAATATGTCGATGAATTTTTGTGGTATTTATTGATGATATATTGTTTTACTCTAAAAGTTATGAATATCATGAAAATCAATTGCGCACTATTCTGAAAACCCTCATAAGAAATTAATTATATGGGAAGTTTAGCATGTGTGAATTCTGGATTCAGGAAATTTCTTTTCTTGGACATATTGTCTCTAAGGATGGAATCTCTATTGATCCTTCTAAGACATGATCAATACAATAATGGCCAGTACCAACGAGTATAACTAAGGTACACAGTTTTATTGGTTTAGTAGTTTATTATCAACGTTTCGTCCAAAATTTTTCCCGATTGGGTAACCCATTAACCAATCTCACACGTAAAGGGGTTAAATTTGTTTGGACAAAAGAGTGTGAATAATGTTTTGAAGAACTGCATAGAATATTAGTTAATGCTCCTATCTTGAATCTACCATCGGGGAATGATGGGTTTGTTATTTATAGTGATGCTTCAAAGAAAGGACTTGGTTGTGTCTTTATGAATAATGATAAATCTATTTCCCATGCATCATGGCAGCTAAAAATTCAGGAAAAAAACAATCTTACTCATGATCTTGAGTTAGCAGCTATAATCTTTGCTTTGAAGATATGAAGAAACTATCTCTATGGTGAAAAATGTGATATATATACCGATCACAAGAGTTTGAAGTATATTTTATCACAGAAAGAACTAAACATGAGGAAAAGATGATGGCTTGAACTGCTCAAAGATTATGATTGAACTATACACTACCACCCAGGGAAGGAAAATAAGGTGGCATATGCTTTGAGTAGAAAGGATCATGGAGTTCTGAACAAGATGAGAGTTTAAAGGGATCCTATGTACATGGATCTAGTAAAAATGGATATAGAAATAATCAAGGAGGGTGAAACATCAATAATTTTTCAAATGGTTTCCAATACATATTTACAAGAAATAAAAAATGCTCTCAGATTGATGATGAGGAGTTTTAAAAGAAAATTAAAGCTACGAATGATGGGAGATTAATTGACTTCCTATATGAAGATGGAATTTTGAAAATTGGGGAGAGACTTTGTGTTCTTGACATACCTGATCTAAAAAGGGAATTGTTAAATGATGCTCATAGCTCCAATTTCTCTATACACCCTAGTATCACTAAGATGTATAGAGATTTGAAGTAACATTTTTGGTGGGACAATATGAGGAGGGAGATTTATGATTATGTGTCAAGATGTATGGTTTATCAACAGGTGAAGGCTAGAAGATGACATCCTAGAGGAGTCATGAATCCTATTCTAATACCTGAGTGTAAATGGGATAATATTACGATGGACTTTGTCATGGGGACACCAAAGAATTCTAGAAGGAATGATGTAATATGGGTCATTGTTGATCATATTACCAATTCAGAAAATTTTATTGCTATAAGAGAAGATTTAACACTTGAACATTTAGAAAGACTATATATAAATGAAGTTTTAAGACTTCATGGGGTACCCCTATCAATTGTTTCTGATTGTGATCCCTGTTTTACATCAAGATTTGGGAAAGGTATTCAGAAGGCCCTGAATACTAAACTTCATTTGAGCACTGCCTACCACCCTCAAACTGATAGACAATCAGAACTGACTATTCAAACCTTAGAAGACATGTTGAGATATTTATCACTTGACTTTCAAGGTATGTGGGATCATTATTTACCTCTGGTAGATTTTTCCTATAACAATATCTTCTATTCAAGTATTTAGATGGCACCATATTAAGCATTATATGGAAAGAGATTTCACACACCAACTTGTTGGGATGATGTTGGTGAATGAAACCTTGTAGGCTACTAACTTGTTCAGGAAACAAAGGAAAAGGTGAAGGTTATCCAAACCCACATCAAAGCAGCTCAAAGTAGGAAAAAGAGCTATGCCGATAACTGAAATGATGATTTGAAATTTCAAGTTGGAGATTATGTTTTCTTGAAGGTATCTCCATGGAAGGGTGTTATATGTTTTGGTAATAGGGGTAAATTAAGTCCCAGGTATATCAGACCTTTCGAAATTCTTGAAACAATTGGAGTTGTAGATTATCGTTTGGAAATTCCGCTAAGTCTCTCAAAAGTTCATGATGTTCCACGTATCACTGTTAATAAAATACATGCCTGACCCAATGCATTTACTCACCTATGAAGAAATAGAACTGGAACCCGATCTGTCTTATTTTGAAGAGCCTCTCAATATTCTTGATACTATAGAACAAGTGCTTAGATACCGAATGACTCATTTTGTGAATGTTTTATGGAGAAACAATAAGATGGAAGAGCAATGTGGGAACCCAAGGAACTTATGACGAATAACCACCCAAATCTTTTTATGTAGTTGTATTATATAAATTTTGTGGATGAAATTATTTGAAGGAGGGAAGAATGTAACACCCCAAGCTTCCACGGTACGCTTCTCTTTGAATAATACAATAGCTTGTGTTGTACGCAAATTCAAGTTCTAACACACCACGATCAATCAAACTAGCCATTATGAATAGTAATACCTAATTTTTAAAATTTTTAAAATTTTATTTTTCTAAATGGACTTTATTTTTGTATTTAGAATATCAAAACTGGCTTAGGGTGAATTTTTGGTATTTTTCTGAAAACTTTCAAATTTTGATTAATAGTGAAAAACACTATGTTATTGTTTAAAAACTAAATTTTTATTTAAATGATTAGTTATTTTATTTAAATTTATATTAGGTAAAAATATATACATAATACCTATATATGTTCAATGTAATTCATTTGTCATTTTATAATAATATTAGATATATAAAATTTTATTGAACTTTTTACCGTCTTTTACCAACCTTTTAGGCGCATTTGCAAATTTTCATAAAACATAATTTTACCACTTCTGTAAATTGAATTTAAAAAATCCTAGAGAAACGGTTGACATTAGTAAGTAAAATGTGGTTCAATAAGATGAAAATAATTTTTTGTGAATAATAACTTTTGACTTTTATTTACCATGGTTAAAAGTAAATAGGGTAATTAAAGTTAAAAAATGATATTATAATTACCCTATAACATGTCCTAATTATATTGGATAAGTGTATTTCGAAAAAAATCAACCTTAGGAATAAAATATGATCCTTTTGGTCCACTTGTATTAGATTAGGGCATTAATTGTTATTTTATTTAAAGAAGGGTTAAAAGTGTTAAATTCAAAGTTTAATAACTAAACTATTTTTAATACAGAGTTACATATAAGATAAATTAGACTATAAATATTCATTATAAATATAAAATGATTTCCTACATAATTGTATTTTATTTATAATTTTTAGACATTAAATAATTTAATTTATTTATGACACAATGATGATAAATTAATTACCTTATTAACGAAAGATTAAAATAATTGATTTTATAAATATCCAAATAAATGTAAATTGAGACTTTTGATGAATTACACAAATTTTATAGGCTAATATTACATGTTAGGTTTGATTAAATGATTTTTTAAGTAATCAAGTTGTTAGGAATTTAACAAAAATCAATTACTAAATAGTGTCAAAATTGACACAAATGAGTTTTTAAAACAAATACTATATCATTAATTGATGTTATATTCCTAAAAATATAAGGTTTACCCAAAGGACTTAGATAAAGTTATATATATTAATAATTAACAACTTGGCGTTCTCTTGGATTTTTATAGTAATTTTATTAAACATTTATTATAATAATACAAGAATACATGGTAAAATCTATACTATTTAACTAAGAGTTAAATCTAAAAGATAAGGTTAATATAGTGACCTTAACCTATATAAAACATATTAGTTGAGAGGTTTTAGACATATCCCCACATTATCCTTGAAATAAATTCTTTTTGATCCATTATAAACTGAATATTATTGTATAATAAAATAATATTACAAGGTTTTCCTAAAGTGACCCTCACCTCTCTTACAAAATTGTATTTCCCCTTCTCTCAAAATCACACCTCCAAATCCATTTGTCTCGGCCAACCCCTGCCCAAATATCCTCCCAACTACCCTCATTTCATCCTAGAATCCTTAATTTGATCAGAAAGCTATCATATGGATTCCTTTTGATCAAATCAAAAGGAAGAACCTGAAAAAGAGGTAATAATTTCATCACCTATTTCTAAGTTCTTTTCTTTTACACTTCCTATTTCTATGTTGGTTCCATAACAAAATAAAAACTCTAGTACCTTCTACATGCTGTGATGTTATTATAGATATGGTACAACCATATTCATTATTCTATCCATCCTATGAATGAAAAATTCATCATACGTGCGTACGTATGACTTACCATCTCCACGTCGTGGTGTAGTTTGTTACTCAACACATCATTATTTGGATGGGTATAATAATGAATATAATTGATGTAAATAATAAATATAACATGTTAAATATTATTTATATATGATAAACCATCATATGGATCCCTTTTTATCAGAAGCCTTACTTTGATCAGAAATTCATCCTATGGATCCCTTTTGATCAAATCAAAAGGAAGCACCTGAAGAAGAGGTAATAATTTCATCACCTCTTTATAAGTTCTTTTCTTCATCCAATTCCTATTTCTTTGTTGGTTCCATAACAAAATACTAACTCTAGTACCTTCTACATACTGTGATGTTATTATAGATATGGTACAACCATATTCATTATTCTATCCATCCTATGAATGACAAAGTCATCATACGTGCGTACGTATGACTTATCGTCTCCACGTCATGGTGTAGTTTTTTTCTCAACACATAATTAATTGGATGAGTATAATAATGAGTATAATTGATGTAAATAATAAATATAACATGTTAAATATTATTTATATATGATATACCATCCAATTATATACTATTCCACCATCAATAGAATGGTATTTTTGCTCGTGCGTACGTACAGATTACCGTCTCCACGAATGCGGTGAGATTCATTCCCCATCATAACCATTAAAGAATAAATTTCATTTTAAGATTAAAAAATAATGTTTAAGAACTTAATATATTTTTTTGTATGAATCAAATACATCCTATCCATAACAAACGTGAATTATGTAACAAAACATATAAAGGAGAACGAATCAGTCGACACCCAAAATGATGATACTACTGAAATATTATTAACAAGGAAATATTAGAAGATCATATATGATATCATATTTATGTATGTGGTTCTTGTATAATTTAATAACAATGATTTAACTATTATACAAGAGTTTAATATACCCTCGACCATGGAAAAGTACCAGGTAAGGGTTGATTTTACAATCTCTTTATTTATCCGAGGTTGTTTATACATAAGTATCTACTAGGACTTCTTTATCATCCTCATCCGTGTTTCTTAAAAATTTATTTCAAAGCTTTTTTAATATTTCCTATAATATGGGTTAAGGTCATTTATACCTTTTTTTTTACTTTTTATAAAATGATTTGAAAGGAATCTTTTCATCATTTTACAAACAAGGTACTTTATGACCTTTTTGATGAATTAAGGTAAGAATTTTTTTTAACTTATACGGCAGGTGCGATTATTTTACGCCGTTAAAACACCTCCCTTACAAGATTATAAGAATATTTTCAAAAAAAAAATCTTCTATAATTATGTGACTTTTAAATGATTTCAAAATAAAAATATATATTTCTATCAAATAGTTTTGATTTCATCTATGTCAACATCATTTGATAGATTTCACACTTGTTTGAAGTTGATTTATTATGATAAAAATCTTCCAAATTATATTGAAAGTTTTGTGATATGCTTGAAAATGGATGTGTTATTTTTATACCATTCATGGTTTATGGTTAAAGTATTAAAATTTCATATGCTAGTTTTAATACGAATGTTTATGTTATGTTTCAACCTTTTCATATGAGGAATGCATTGGACTTAGTATGTGACGGGTGGAGCCTGCTATAGCTCTTTAATGAATCGGTAGGTCTCATGAGACAAACTAGTGTCTTGGCACAAGGACTTTACAAAATATTATTTGCAGTCTTGGCACAAGGCATTGACTATGTGGTTATGATGTCTGATATTATGAATTCCATGATTATAAAATTGGATATTGATATTGCATGTGATTATTCGACTAGTAGAATATCTATGTGAAAAATTAAATGACATTATTTGATTTATTTTTTCCATATTATGCTGAAGTTTAAGTTTAAAAGTATTTTGGTTTAGTCTTATACATTGACTTAAATGTTTATGCTTATTTATGAAATTTTATGCTATATTTTTATCTTTATGAGAATCTGAGCTCACCCCTTTCTATGTTTTATTTTTTCAAAGGATGTGAATAAGTATTTTATGGTTGACCTCCAGGGATAGGATAAGGGATATAAGTGTGTTCAAAGGGGACAAAATTTTGTTGTTGTTTTATTTCATGATGTAATTTAAAACTTATGTATGTATCTAGTACTTCCAAGGATACTAAAATAATCGGTCTTTCGAGACTTGATCTCTTGTGATCATGCCAATGTTATGTAATAATGCACCGACTCTAGGTAACTAGGGTCAGAGCATTACATTGGAGCTACTGTTGAGTTTCTACTAGATGAATTTTCCTTTGAGTATTTATATTGAGATTCATTGTATTTTTTTACATTATTCATGCATCATGGGATGGTTTTGGTTATTTTATTTTATATTTAATTAAAAGAGTTGATTGATCATTGATACCATATCTCCCAATCTTATATTGTTATAGAGGGAAATGCCTTCCATATGTGATATTTTTATACACTCAATGCTAGTTTCCAACCCGTGGCCTACTCGAGGTATGAATCAATGATCATTATCCATCTTCCTTCATTACTAACCTTAGAGGTAGTGGATCATGATAAATATGTATTATACTATCTCATATATGGGTAAAAATAATATAGAAAATATTATAATAACTAAGATGATTGAATATAATGAGATTATTTTCTATTTAAGGGGTGGGGGTGGGGTGGGGGCTAGAGAATTAATAATTGTAAATGAAAATCTCACAAGGACACCTTATGTAAGATCCCTACCTTTTATGAAGTCATCTCGGGCACATTTTGCAGGTATTTTTGAGGTTTTTAATTTAATTTTCTTTGGAGTTGGGGCTTGGGGTGTGTTTGGGTGAGTTTTTAAGAAAAATTAATAGATAGAGGGTTGTTAACTATTTGCACAGGGTTTGAAAAAACATCTTCCCCATCCCAAGTAACCATGAAAACTTGGATAGAGAGGTCCACATGGTTGGAACACAACTTACCCTAACCGTGATCACTATCCTAAGAAACCATGCGTGCAAATTTTAATTATTCAAAAATTAGTTTTTAAATAACCAGAACCCCCAAAACCCCTCTATTTTGACTTAGAATTAGGCTTGACAAATTCTGGGTGATTCCAGATCCTTCGGGTGGTATTCTAAGGCAATTATAACACCATTATTTGATATCTAAAGCCTGGATTGAAGATCTTCTCTCTTCCCGATAAGTGGATTTCATCCTGTTGCTTCTTCTGTTATTTCCTCTATCTTTCTTTGATCATTTCCTAGAAGATTTCTATTTTTTCCCTAGATCTAAACCTATCTGTTGAGATCTAGATCTATGATTTTGGATCTAGATCTAGAGTTGTAATATCTTGATACTTTTGATCTTAATTTTTGGGTATATGGATTTAGATCTGGATCTTGATCAACGTCGTTGTGACGCTTGGATTTTGGGGATTTCTATTGGGCTAACATCCATAAAAAAACCAAGGTAGGTGGTCTAAATAGAACTTCCATAGTCATGGATTTGATATGTGTATGTTAGACTGTTTAATTTCTAACTCCCTTTGATAATTTATTTCTTACATTGGAGTACTTAGGAATGTGGAGTTGACTTGTGGTTACCTTGGTGATTTAATTTATGATTTAATCTTGCAATTAAGGGTCTACCCAAATAGATAATTGATTTTAGGAATTAATTATGAGATGATGTTGGTTATGTGAGATAATTAACAGTGAATTAAATATGTGCAATGATGTTGATTAAAATAATTAATTGTGAGATTAGTTATGAAAAGATGAGAATTGGGCTGGATAATTAATCGTGAAGAACTAATTATGGAATAAGATTTGTGTCGATTGATTAATTAATTGATGAATTAATTAATGTCTCATGTACTTAGTTAATCATTGGGTAAACTAATGGATTTTGATATACTTAACTAATTGTGGGATTAGTAAGGGAATTATGTGGTTAATTCATATGAATTAATGAATGATTTAAATGATTTATAATGGGGGTTCTAGACATGATGTTCTAGAATGATTTAGAAGTTGAGACTTGGACATGGCGTTCCTCCCCAATAGTTATCCAAGAATGTGATGTGGGGTGTCAAACATGGAGATATACACCGAATGAGATTTTGGGTGCTTGACATGGTGTTCAACACCAAATAAGATTTGGGGTTCTTGACATGGAGTTCAACACCAAATGAATGAAAATAATGAATTATGATTTAAATGGGAGACATGTATTGAAACCAGGTCTAATATGATAATTAAATAATAAATGAAAATGTGATAACTACTTAATTATGCACTGTATTTATTGGTTTATATAGTTTCCTATATTCTCCTTTGACTGGCCTTTTTTAGACACTATTGGTGCTAGAATACTAATTTGTTCTCACACCCTACTCGGGATTCCTAACCGGAACCTGAGTAGACTTTGTTGTTGTAGGACAGGATAAGGGAAAGGCCATGGGATAGGTTTCTATTTGAGAATAGCACATGGGTGAGGGAACAAGACATGGTTCAAGAACTACTTTGGAGTCATTTTTCCTTTACTTTTGTTTGTATTTTAGACACTTGACACTTGCATTGTCATAGCATGTTTTCCCATTTTATTTGAGTATTGTATTTCTTATTTTGACTATCATATGGCCTGGTATTATTATGGTTATTTATATGCATCCACACTTGTTTATTATTGTTTGCTTCCATTGGTGTATTATTCTGATAAAAGAGGGTATAGTCTCTCCATGACTGACTTACCAGACCCTCACTACTAGTTGGCACCCTCTAGTGTATGAGGAGGAGTGCTTGAGGTCATGTGACCAACCGTCTCAGGGAACTGTTTAGTGGCACCCGAGTTGGGACGTTAGAAAGTGGTATAAAAGGAGTTTTATTTTCTTTATTTCTCTATTATATTACTATTTTGGGAAAGATAGATATGATACTAGGAAAATTTGAGGCTCGGTAATGAGCTCATTCATGGGAGTTTCAAACCCATGTACGGGGGGAAAATCTGGGTACACAGGATGGGATTTTTGTGATTGTTGTTTGTTGTTACAGTTGGATATTATTTCACCTTGGGTGATGCTCTTGTGGTGTGGTGTGATATTTGTTTTGAAAATTGTTGAATTTTGATTTGTGGACTAAAGAGGAATGAGATTTGAGTTTGCATGCATCATTCTAAGCACTCAGGGTTTTTGTGACATGCTTCATTCTAGGAACTCATGGGAAAACAAGTTATGGGTAAGTTGTTGAACCTGAGTTTTTTACCATGTAGTGAGATTGAAATAATGATGAAAAATGAGAATAAATGGGTGTCTAATGAGAAACCTGAATAATGAGATGGGTTTGATTAATTAATTGATTAATTAATTAATTTGAGAAAATGTGATTTATTAATGGTTTAATTAATTAATAAGAATGTATGTACCCTTGTTTTCTGGGACTTAAGAATAGGATGGTTAAGGGTAAGAATAAAGCATCAGTGTTGACCATGTGTCCAGAAATGGGGAAGTATATATTGAAACTTATTGTGTATCTTTCTCCTCATACGTAAATGTTATAAGGTTCCATTATGAGACCTAATATGTGTGTTTGTTTTTGTATAGTTACGCCTCCATGATTCTTGTTGAGAGGGATACTGAGGGGTATAGCCCAGAACAAACTTACAGATAGGGAACTTGAGGCACCATTAATGCCAATTGAGGAGGAAGGGGAGTAGTTCTGAATAAATTTTCTCATTTCATGAAATTCTTGGAGAGAGACCCAGGGTGGGTTTTGAAAAGCATGTTTGAGTTGACCAGGGAGTTTCAGCTACAACACCCTCCCAATTTCACTGGATAGGGTGGAACTGAGGGATCTAAAATTTGTATTGAATCCATAGAGACGATACTTGACCATTTGGAGACTCCAACTGAGAGGAGGGTCAAGTTGGATACTTATATGCTATGGGGGTCAGCGAAGTGCTGATGGGACATTCCGGTATGATCTGGACAGACTGATGATATGTTATGGAAGGAATTTCTAGATAAGTTCTTGGAGAACTTATATCCAGAGACATTTAGATAAGAGAAGGATTTAGAATTTATGAATCTGACCCAAGGAAGAATGTCCATAATGTATTATGATTAACGTTTCACAGATTTACAACATTTTGTTCTAGATTTGGCGGTAGATGAGGATTCTTCGATAAAACGATTTCAGGATCGAATTAGGTGGGAAATTAAGTCCTAGGTGAATATATTTAGGCTAAGAAATTTCTCTTAAGTGGTGAATTTGGCTCTCATTTTAGAGGGGAACCTGAAGGAGGATTCTAGTACTAGATAGGTAGCCGTCACTAGATGATCAGGGAGTGTTCCTTCTGAGAGTAGGAAGTTCCATTATGAGATCCTTAGTCAGGACAATGGAAATCAAGGTGGACAGACAGGAATAATAGTTTCACTAGACCTTACTCATGTTATTTGTGAACAATGAATCATGCCTAGAGACTATCACACCCATTGTCATCGAACACCAGTGGAGTTCTGGTTTTGTGGCAAGATGGGGAACCTATTGATGTTCTGCAGGAAGAAACGATGTGTTGGCACTGACAGAGTAGCTTCATAGAGTCAGAGTGTGGGAAGGGGGTCTTATAAACCATATAGGTCTAGTAGATGGATTTCTACTAGAAGAGGTGGTAGAGGTAGTGGACATGGGGAATCAGGGTATGAGCGCCCGTATCAGCAAAGTGGTGTTACTCAGGGGAGTTGGACAGTGCCACAAGGAAGAGTGGCATGACATTTATATGTAGTGAAACCTACACTTTTATAGAGAGAGACTGGTCCATCGATAATGAGATATACTATTCTAGTAGCTTCAACTTTAGCTAGTTCTTTGTTTGATACCGGTGCCTCTCATTCCTTTATATCTACAAATATTGTTAATGGTTTGATCTTGGAGGCAGAGTCTGTAAGCGGGGTGATGAATATCAATACACTGTTGGGAATGCGGTCTTGAGATATCTATTTATGTTAGGGATGTTCACTAAAGATTAGAGAGTATCGTTTTCTTTGGGATATATATGTCCTTAATATAACGAGCTTTGACCTGATTATGGGTATGGACTGGTTAGTCGCAAACCGATCTCACATCGACTTTTACCATATGCGAGTGACCTTTGTGTATCTTAAGGGTGACCATTATGTTCATCAGGGAGAATTGGATATCCATGCTATATGAACTAGGCCAATTACTCAGCAAATGGTGGAGCTCACAACCCAAGTTTCTAGTCTTTTGTTAGATGATGGGGGCGTTAGGCAAGACATCCTTACACCAATTGTAGAATAATTCCAAGATGTCTTTTCGAAATACTTCTCAGTGTTTCCACCTAAAAGATATGTGGAATTCACTATTTAGATCATGTTAGGGGATAAGTCAGTGTCTATTCTACATTACATAATGGCACCGACTAAGCTTCAAGAGCTCAAAACGTAGTTGGAGGATAAATGGTTTATTCATCCAAGTACGTATCTTTGGGGATCACTTGTCTTTCTTTCAAAGAAGGCCAATGAGGGTTTATGATTGTGTTTATATTACCATAAGTTGACTAAAATGACCTCGAAGAACCGATATTCCATGTATCAATGATTTGTTTGACAAGCTGAAGGGGTCTTGTGTATTATAAAAGATCACTACTACAACCTGGCCCTTTATCAGTGCTAAAAACCGGCATTAACAGCGCTAGAAAAGCACTGTTAATGTCGGCGTAGATAAAGGGGGGGTCCCCTTTATCAGCGCTCCGAGAAGCGCTGATATAGGGGACCTTTATCAGTGCTAACAAAAGCGCTGATAAAGGACCGCCTTTATGAGCGCTTCTCTTAGCGCTGATAAAGGTTCTCTATATCAGCGCTTCTCGGAGCACTGATAAAGGACCCCTTTATCAGTGCTTCTTTTAGCGCTGATAAAGGTCTCCTATATCGGCGCTTGATGGAGCGCTGATAAAGGGTTCCTTTATCAGCGCTCCTCTAGCGTTGTTAAAGGTGTCCTTTATTATCACTAAAAAAGCGCTGATAAAGGCCCCATCGCATGCACCTACAAAACAGTACCTGCACACCTGCACACCAGAATACCTGCACAAAGTAGCACATGCACACCTACACACCATAGCACCCGCACCCAATATTTTGACCGACAAAGGTATATACATTTACTTAACATCATGAATACAAAAAAACGCATTGCTATATACATTTCAAACATTGTTTTACATGGTTACAATTACAATTATTCAACAACAGTTATAAAAATTCATGTTTCATCCTTTGATATCCATGATCCGCTCTCGACGATATTTGTTGCCGAACAAAGCATCCGAACTCAAGGAAAAAAATTCACCTATATAAGAAAACAAATATTATGTTAGTAATGCAATAATGAAATAAATTAAAACAGTAATATGATAGAATACATTAATATGGAAATGTGAAACTAAAATATGAAATTTTAAACTCAAAAGTTTTCATTTTCATAACAATGAAAGGGAATAATGTAAAATCAATATGATTTTGATTGATTTATCTCATTTAATAAATACTGATTCTTTATCTAATCAAAAGATTTACTGGTCACACCGTGCATCGGTCGGATTGAGGTGCGGTGGATTCGTACACGTCACAAATGACTCGTGGATCGTTGTCCTAAAGTATCAAAACAATCCGAACGCATTTGCTCGGTTTGGCGTATGTCATTGGTGTTGTTTTCCAAAGTTTATCTCAATTTGAAACTGATATCAGACACTTTTAGCCATACCGGTCACTCCGTGCGTCAGATTGAGGTGTGGTCGATTTGTACACATCACAAATGACTCGTGGATCATTGTCCTAAAGTATCAAAATAATCTGAACGAGTTTGCTCGGTTTTCCATATGTCATTGGTGTTGTTTTCCAAAGTTTATCTCAATTTGAAACTGATATCAGACACTTTTATCCATACCGGTCACGCCGTGCGTCGGATTGAGGTGCGGTCAATTCGTACACATCACAAATGACTCGTTGATCATTGTATTAAAGTATCAAAACAATCCGAACACGTTTGATCGGTTTGCCGTATGTCATCGGTGTTGTTTTCCAAAGTTTATCTCAATTTGAAACTGATATCAGACACTTTTAGCCATACCGGTCACGCCGTGTGTCGGATTGAGGTTCGGTCGATTCTTACACATCAAAAATGACTCGTGGATCATTTTCCTAAAGTATAAAAACAATCCGAACGCGTTTGCTCGGTTTGGCGTATGTCATTGGTGTTGTTTTCCAAAATTTATCTCAATTTGAAACTGATATCAGACACTTTTAGCCATACCGGTCACACCGTGCGTCGGATTGAGGTGCCGTCGATTCGTACACATCACAAACGACTCGTGGATCGTTTTCCTAAAGTATAAAAACAATCCGAACGCATTTTCTCAGTTTTCCATATGTCATTGGTGCTTTTTTCCAAAGTTTATCTCAATTTGAAACTGATATCAGACACTTTTGGCCATACCGGTCACGTCGTGCGTCAGATTGAGGTGCGGTCGATTCGTACACGTCAAAAATGACTTGTGGATCGTTTTTCTAAAGTATCAAAACAATACGAACGCGTTTTCTCGGTTTACAGTATGTTATTGGTGTTGTTTTCCAAATTTTATCTCAATTTGAAATTGATATCAGACACTTTTAGCCATACCGGTCACGTCGTGCGTCGGATTAAAGTGAGGTCAATTCGTACACGTCACAAATGACTCGTGGATCATTTTCGTAAAGTATCAAAACAATCCGAACGTGTTTTCTCGGTTTGGAGTATGTCATTGGTGTTGTTTTCCAGAGTTTATCTCAATTTGAAACTGATATCAGACACTTTTAGCCATACCGGTCACACCGTGCGTCGGATTGAGGTGAGGTCGATTCGTACACGTCACAAATGAATCGTGGATAGTTTTCCTAAAGTATCAAAACAATCCGAACGCATTTTCTCAGTTTGGAGTATGTCATTAGTGTTGTTTTCTAAATTTTATCTCAATTTGAAACTGATATCATACAATTTTATCCATACCGGTCACACCGTGCGTCAGATTGAGGTGCGGCCAATTCATACACATCACAAATGACTCTTGGATCATTGTCCTAAAGTATCAAAACAATCTGAACGTGTTTTCTCGGTTTGGAGTATGTCATTGGTGTTGTTTTCCAAAATTTATCTCAATTTGAAACTGATATCAGACACTTTTAGCCATACCGGTCACACCGTGTGTCGGATTGAGGTGCGGTCGATTTTTACATGTCACAAATGACTCGTGGATCGTTTTACTAAAGTATCAAAACAATACGAATGCATTTTCTCGGTTTTCCGTATGTTATTGGTGTTGTTTTCCAAAGTTTATCTCAATTTGAAACTGATATCAGACACTTTTAGCCATACCAGTCACACCGTGCATCGGATTGAGGTGTGATTGATTTGTACACGTCAAAAATGACTCGTGGATCGTTTTCCTAAAGTATAAAAACAATCTGAACGTGTTTGCTCGGTTTGGAGTATGTCATTGGTGTTGTTTTCCAAAGTTTATCTCAATTTGAAATTGTTATCAGACACTTTTAGCCATACCGGTCACACCGTGCGTCGGATTGAGGTGCAGTCGATTCATACACGTCAAAAATGACTCATGGATCGTTTTCCTAAAGTATCAAAACAATCCGAACGCGTTTGCTTGGTTTTCCATATGTCATTGGTGTTGTTTTCCAAAGTTTATCTCAATTTGAAACTGATATCAGACACTTTTAGCCATACCGGTCACACCGTGCGTTGGATTGAGGTGCGGTCAATTCGTACACGTCAAAAATGACTCGTGGATCGTTGTCCTAAAGTATCAAAACAATCCGAACACGTTTGCTCAGTTTTTCGTATGTTATTGGTGTTGTTTTCCAAAGTTTATCTCAATTTGAAACTGATAGCAGACACTTTTAGCCATACCGGTCACACCGTGCGTCGGATTGAGGTTTGGTCAATTTTTACACGTCACAAATGACTCGTGGATCTTTTTCCTAAAGTATCAAAACAATCTGAACGCGTTTTCTCGGTTTTCCGTATGTCATTGGTGTTTTTTTCCAATGTTTATCTCAATTTGAAATTGATATCAGACACTTTTATCCATACCGGTCACACCGTGCGTTGGATTGAGGTGCGGTCGATTCGTACACGTCACAAATGACTCGTGGATAGTTGTACTAAAGTATCAAAATAATCCGAACGCATTTTCTCGGTTTGCTGTATGTCATTGGTGTTGTTTTCCAAAGTTTATGTCATTTTCAAACTAAGTAGTAGGAATTCACTAATCTAAGGATATGAATCATAAGAAAAGGATATCATAGATTCTCAATAAGTGTAAACGGAGATATCAATGACCATATAAAGATAACATAAGTATTAGGAATTCACCTTTATTGTCCTATTTGTTTACATTCGTCCATCAGGTATGATGCCCATTCATTTCTAAAGACATTTATATCATCTTCTGAATAGGAGTTTTTGAGAAAGTCATATTAGTACTGAAAAAATATAAATACACAAAGGATTAATAATTATTTTAAATAAATTAGTAATTATTTTCAAAAATACCTCTTCAGGGATGCTAGTTTTTCCATGAAATACGATCTCTTTCATAAATTTACAAACATAATAACCGCAGTCCTTGTCATTTGTTTGTTTCGGACACTGCAGAAACATCGAGAAAAATAAGTAATTTGTTTTGATATGTATTTGGATAGTGAAATATAATTATATATACCCAGATACTTCTCCATTTGTATATCTTTTGGGCATTGTCGTCCTTACGCCCTGGATTCATTCCGGACTTTTGACGATATTCATACACCGCCCTATCATAACAAAATCCTCATTAAAAGATAATATAAATTATATAACTAGATATTTAGTTCTAAAATGTTGGATCTAGTGTATTAAAAATTGACAATCGCCATCATCTGTGGTCAGTTAGTTGGATATCCATGCAGTGAATCCAAAAAATAAATCTTTGGAGTATCCAAATTGACTGCAATTAGCATCCAATGTTCCCTAAAAACACAAAAAGAAATAAGTACTGATAGAAATGAAAATATAATTGATATGATTAAAATGTAGAGTTTTACCCTTGCATCGTTGGTATTAAAAAGAGCCTGTCAGTCATAATTCTTCTTTGAAATGTTCTGAGCAGATTTGACATCAATTCAGCCTGAAAATTAGAATCTATTTCTATTCGTTGTGTAGAAATGGTGTGAGGACTAACGAGTCCAAATTTGTATTCATGGGAAAATCCCTTCAATTGTTTTTCATATATACGCCTGTGAAAAATATGAGATGTATTTATCCATAATTATCAAAGTATATCAGCTTCTGTAAAATCAAATCATGAAAACATACCGCATGTATACATTTATAACTGAGGCGCCTAGCCAGTCGTATGTGATGATCTCAGAAACAGCGTCTACACTAACAAAATCTATTGTTTCCTCTCCATACATATATTTTTCACGAACAATTGTTTGACTCTTTCCGTCTTTCATTTTCGTATCCACATGAGCTTGCAATGATATTAAATGTGGATATAGAACGGGCGGGGTGAACGCGCTCTCAGTAGATCGTTTTGATCGGTTGGTTGATCCAATGTTGGAGCCGCTCTTTTGTTTTAGCTTCTCCATTTTATCCTTCTGTAATAACATTCATCAGTTCAGCCATTTTCTAATTTAATGTTAAAGGTTCTACTTGAAAAATGAACTGGAAATGAATACCTCCTGCTCGACATGTTTTTTTACAAGATTCGACGGCCATGCAACGAATGTTCCAACAGCTTTTTCCGCCGTATGAATGTCGTCATCTTCATTTGGCACAGGTAGCTCGGCGCTCGGATCATGAGATACGTTAATCAACACTTTGACATGACCGGTTGGAAGTGGTCTGGAGTGTAGCATGTCATTCTGCATATTGAACACCGTAGCCCTCGCTACAAGGCGATGGGTGGGAGTTGACAGATATAAATCACAGTCATTTTCACCCTGCAGAATATCATTACATGAAAGGTATCAGTGTCTATGTGATTAAAATATCACAAAAACGAATATTATAACATAGATTACCTCGGTTAAGTCAGTTCTTTGAGGGGAATGGCTCGCCTTAAAGCTGGTGAGGGGTGGATCTTCTTGCGGGGGTTGTTCTTGAGTTGTTTGTTCTCTTCGCCTCTCCTCCATCAAACTCATTAGCATCTTTCCCTGAGTTTGGATTAGTTCTTCAAGGGTAGCTACTTTATCTCTCATTACATGCAATTCTTTAGTTTTTTCATCCTCTTGTTTTTTTTCAGAAAATATGTCCGGGGTGAAACCCTAAAACCCACACCTCTGACGCGGCCATACTATTCTAGATGTTTCAAGGCCATTGAAAGTATGTCTGCATCCGATGCGGGTGTTGTTGATTCCTGTGACTATGTCAAATAGAAAATATGAAAAAATAAGTAAGCATCGTTATGTAATAGTTATTTAAAGAAAAACAGGTTTATATTATGTCATACTTACACATAAGCAGGGAAGTCATTTATCGTCCCATACAACATGAATCTCAAAGTGAAATCTTCCTTTCTGTAAGCATCATACAATGTAACACCTGAATCCCACAATAATTTCAAATCTTCGATCAATGGAGCTAAATAAACATCAATATCATTACCTGGTTGTTTTGGTTCTGATATAAGCATAGATAACATGATGTATTTTCGTTTCATGCATAACCACGGTGGTAAGTTATAATTTATCAACATAACCGGCCATGTACTATGACTGTTGCTTTGAAAACCAAAAGGATTCACTCCATTTGTAGATAACGCAAGACGAAGGTTTCTCGACTCGTTTCCAAATTCAGGATACTCATGATTGATTCTCTTCCACTGAGGAGAGTCTGCCGGGTGACGTAGTATCCCATCTTTAATTCTTATATCTGCATGCCATGTTAATTGTTCTACAGTCTCATCACTTCAATATAGGCGTCTAAACCTTGGAAGTATTGGAAAGTACCATACAACTTTAGTAGGACTAGATTAATCTTTCTTTTATCGAGAAGCACCACACTTTGGGAATTCTTTAAGTGATTTGTGGTCCTTGTGAAACAGTATACATTCATTCGGGCAGGCGTGTATTCTTTCAAAGATCATACCCATAGAGCGTAGCATTCGTTTGGCATCGTATGTTCGGCTCGAGAGCTCATTGTCTTCTGGGAGCATGTCATTCAAGAGGGCAAGTAGTTTCGTAAAACTATCATCACTCCACCCGTTATCTGCTTTCAAATTATACAGCTTCAGTATGGCTGACAATGCTGTATATTTAGTGCAACCAGCATATAATGGCGTCTTTGCACAACTTTTTAACTTCTCAAACAATTTTGGGCAATCACGAAGTTCATCTTTGAAGGCCCTTATCATTTTCTCAATACGATCTTCATCATCATTCACATCTGTAATCACATCCTCCATACGGTCATCTTCATTGTTCATGTTTGTAATCATATCAGATGATCCATAAAATGTAGTGTCACCCCAGTCACTACTTACATTTGTTGTTTCCCCGTGTTTATTCCAACATGTATAACTTTGATCTATTCTGTGATAGATCAAGTGTACTTCCAACTCATCTGGACTAATTTGTTTTGAATAACTACAACGTAAACATAGACAAAGGATTTGAGAAGAGTCACATGCATGATCTTTTGCAAACTTGATAAATTCTTTCATGCCTTCTTCATACTCTTTTGTCAACCGATTGGAATTCATCCATTCTTTATTTATATTCATCCTATTTGAAATCCATAGGATGAGTATATAGGTTAGAGGAGAAATGACTTCTCGAACCTTTTCTGGATAACCTAGAACTCCTTCCAAGGAAATAATGTGACCATGAAACAATACTTCTTAAACAAAATATGAGGAATTTATAATATTGTAATAAAGACAAAGCTCTCTAAAAACACCCAAAACAACCTCCATATTATCGGAGTACTCCTCCTATATATTGTAATACACCAAGAAGTATTCTAAAAAAACGAAAATGGAGGTGTCTAGAAAGATATTAAAGATCTAGTTCATCAGTTCCATGAAATAGATAGAGCATTGGTGATCCCAAATGGAATTCATAAATACTTTAAATTTCCATATCAACTTTAAAAATCTATCTTTTGAGCATCCTCTTCCCAAACCCTCAACTGTTGGTACCCTGATCTCTATCAAATTTTTCAAAAACCAATAGAACCTTATAAGATGGTCAAAAAAATCATCAATTATAGGCAATATGTAATTATTCATTACTGTCACCTGGCTATGACTACGGTAGACTATTAAAATTAATAGGCTATGATATGACTTAATTGAAAACAAAATTGGAAAATCCCATAGTGACATGATCATATAGATAGAACCATTTCCCTAAAGATCTTCTAGCTGATCTTTTAGCTCCTCTAAATCGGCCAGAGCCTTATGATGTGATGGAATGGAAAATGGGATCTTCCTGTGAAGAAAATAGATAGAAAATGCAAACACTCATTGGGGAGGTTATCCCATGAAGTCCTCTAGAAATGATTTTGTGTACTTTTCCATGACCACTGGAATTTCACATGAAGAAAACTTCTCAATAACCCCAAGGAAAACCTTGGAAAAATGACATGATATGAACCATAAAATAGAAGCAACTTGTCATACCCTCCATGGTTATAGATCACAATCTTCATAAAAGACATGGAATCTCCTGTTAAGAGTAATTAACTGAACCCAATGGTGATAATAGTCATCTAGTGCACTAAATCTAATAAAAAAATCCAAGACGATAATGAGGTCGGAAAAGACCAGGTCCAAAACATGGAATTCCGAAATGTCCTCCATGCCAAGTACCACAACACAACTCTCAAAGAACATGAAACCATGTCCATTTTTCCTACCCAAAAGGGTTAGGCAATACATGAAATAATTCATAAAATCTTCCTTCATAACCAAGTAATAAAAAAATATGTGAAATTAATGACTAGGATTCACCATTTTGAAATGAAACCAATACTATAGAAGAATTAAAAAAAATTAACCTCGAATTGTGGTTGGCCAAGATTATGAGTCCTCATGAATGACCTCTACTTCATTTATTTTTTCTGGATTAGACTTGTCTATGTATTATTTCCTTATTAAGAATCCCCCTTTCTTTTAGGATGTGATCCTCCACCATTTGAAGCCTCTTATTTTAAATAAGAGCCCTTAAAAAAGTGGAGCCTACACCACCCATTAATGGAACACCATTGAGACCAATATTTCAATTAAAATATGCCTCTCACATCAATACCTTGGGAAACACCTAAAAATAGGTTGGTAGACTTAGAACAATAAGAATAAATCTGATATATTTCCTCAAACCCATCTCAAAATTAATAGCCATAAGATAATCGTTCGTGGGGAGATAAAGAGATAAATGAACCAAATCAAAACACCAAAATATAAGAATAACTAAATAAATCTAATGAAGTAGTGGAAAATCATAAAAGCAACACATAGTCAGGATCAAAACATAACCACAATCCCAAACCACCCATGGAAAATGAAGATTCAACACAAATAATAGTTAGAAAAACACTTACCCATTCCAAACATAATTAATTCATGAAAATTCAATTTGAATCACCTTAAGGAGGAGGACCCGGTGGTGGAGGAGAAGGAGGTGTCGACAGCGGAGGCACCAGAGGCAGCGCAGAGGCAGCGCGGAGGCAAGACGGAGGCAGCGGAGGCAGCGGAGGAGGAGGAGGAGGAGGAGGAGGAGGAGGCCGCGGTGGAGGAGGAGGCAGCAGAGTAGGCAGAGGAGGAGGAGGCGCCGGTGGAGGAGGTGGAGGATGAGGCCGCAGACTAGGAGGAGGAGGAGGAAGCGCCAGTGGAGGAGGAGGAGGACGAGGCCGCGGTGGAGGAGGAGGAGGAGGAGGAGGCAGCGGCCGGAGGAGGAGGAGGCAGCGACTGGAGGAGGAGGAGGAGGAGGAGGAGGAGGAGGAGAAGGAGGAGGCGGCGGCCGCGGCGGAGGAGGAGGCGGCTGAGGAGGAGGCGGCGGCGGCAGCGGTGCAGAGGAGGGCTTCCGCGAGAGCTTGACCGGGTGCAGGGAGGAGGAAGAGGACCCGCGGGTTTTTAACAAATCCGCGTGAGCCTTTATCAGTGCTAGTAAAAAGCGCTGATAAAGGGTGTATTTATCAGCGCTAAAATGAAAAGCTCTGATAAATACAACCTTTATCAGCGCTTTTTTAGCGATGATAAATAAGCCCTTTATCAGCGCTAAAAAAAGCGCTGATAAAGGGTACACCTTTATCAGCGCTTGTTTTAGCACTGATAAAGTGGACCTTTATCAGCGCTTGTTTTAGCACTGATAAAGTGGACCTTTATCAGCGCTTTTGTTAGCGCTGATAAAGGCCTGACCCTTTATCCGCGCTTTACTATTAGCGCTGATAAAGGTAGGCGCATGCCTTGCCCAGTTTTGTGGTAGTGGATCGATCTGAGATCAGGGTATCATCGATGTTTATGGACTTGATGAACATGATCTTTCATCAGTACCTAGATTAGTTTGTGGTGGTGTTTTCTGAAGACATATTGGTGTACTCTAATACTCATGAATTTCATGCCCAACATCTTGATATTATCCTAAGGAAACTGAGAGATCACTTCTTATACACCAAGCTATATAAGTATGAGTTTTGGATTGATAAGTTACACTTTTTGGGGAACATCGTCTCGAAAGAAGGTGTGGCAGTGGACCCAGAGAAAGTTTAGTTAGTGGTTTCTTGGGAGCATCCCAATTTTTTTTTGATATCTGAATATTTTTGGGATTAACTGGATATTACAGGAAGTTCATCCAGGACTTTTCTTGATTGGAATCACTGCTTTGGGGTTTGAAAAATAAAGGGATGAAGTTTGAGTGTATAGAAACATGTGAGAAATCTTTCTAGGAGTTGAATAAGTGCTTTCTATAGTGTAACACCCCGAGCTTCCATGATACGCCTCTCTTTCAATAATGCAATAGCTTACATTGTACGCAAGTTCGAGATTCTAACACACCACAACCAATCAAAGTAGCCGTTATGAATAGTAATACCTAATTTTTGAAATTTTATAAATTTTATCTTGCCAAATGGACGTCATTTTTGGATTCGGAATATCAAAATTATCCTATGTTGAATTTTTGGTATTTTTCTAGGAACTTCCAATTTTTTATGAATAGTGAAAAATACTTAAAAACAACTTTTTCAATAAAAATAATTTATAGTGATAAATTATACTATTGAGTGGTTTTAAAGTATAATTTGAATATATTTTTACCATTATATCCAATGGTGGTCATTAGAATTAATTTCACTTTGAAATTGGACATAAACAATTGTCAATCTTTTGATATATATTGTTTCTAAAAAACACGCTATTTGTTGTGACAGTGGGAATTAATTATGAAATTAATTAATGAAACTTATATGTTTGGAATTTTTTAAAATAGACATCATTTTTGAATTTGGAATATCAATTATAGCCTAGGGTGAAATTTTGTCACTGTTTTGAAAAACTTCAATTTTTGATGAATAGTGAAACCATTAAGTGGTAGTTAAAAAACTGATTTTTCGTTTACATGAAACATTACCACTTCTGTGTTTTAATTTTCAAAAATCCTACATACATGGTTGTCATTAGGAATTAAAATGTGGTTCAATGGGATTAAAATAATTTTTTTGGTGAATACTAACTTTTAAGTTTAATTAATCGCGATTAAAGGAAATTAGTGAAATTTAAGGTAAAAATGACATTATAAAAATATGAAAATACCTTTACACTTGTCCTACCTCTATTGGATGTGTCATGGACGACCAAGAAAATCCATGGGTTAACTTGGGGACCCCATGGAGCCAATTTGGTAGGAAAATGACATAGGTAACTTTAATTTAATGTTAAAATAAAAATGTCAACAACATAAGTTTTTTTACTAAAACAATTTTTAAATGGGGTTATACAAGTCATATTTTTTACTATAAATATTCATTAGAAAGATAAAAATATTTCATACATCATGATAATTTTTTTATAATTTTTAGACATTAAATAAATTAAATTATTTATGACACCATGATGATGCAGCGATTACCTCATTAATTAACGATTTTAATAAAATGGAAGGATAATGTAAAATATAAGAATTACACTTGTCCAAAGCCTATTGGATGAGAATATTTCGAACCCTAATCACCTTATCCTAGAATTATAAAAGTTTGGGACCTTAGAATCCGAAAATCATTGTATAATAAAGTAACATTTCATTACTTTCCAAGAGTGCCCCTCCTCTCCACTTATAAAAGGCCCCCACCACTACCACCTTACTCACACTATCAAAGCCTTTTGTCTCAGACAAAATCTACCCAAATACTCTCACAAATTACCTCCCTTACTCCTAGAAGCCTCACTTTGGGCATAATTCTTCCTAAGGAAGCCTTTGGCTCAAATCAAAAGAGTTACCCGATTTTAAGGTAATGTCTTCTCTTATGTTATTTTGTTTTATTTTGCCTATCCAACCCCATAAAATCTTTTTATTAATTTATTTTGAAACAAAAACAGTATCCTCAATATACTAGGATGATTTTATAAGAATTATTCGAGCTACACTTACACACACCTACATCTAATGGTTAAAGAACATACTGTTTCTGTGGATGGAGAATTTCTGCCTCACGAAACGATGATTGTTCAACACTCATATAACACCTTCAAAGGTGGCCATTAAGATGTCACTCTATTTATATATGATATATAATATGTTTATTTTATTCTTAATCTTCTGTATTTTCATTTATGGCATACCTTTATGGTTTCCATTATGGGTAAACGCGATATTTTCATTTTAGGAAGTGCGGACTACCGCCCCCTCAAAGTGATTTGAATCGTTAATGCCATATATGGGACGTATAAAGGATGGATTAAATGGTATTATACATTATATTATACTGGAATTATAGTATACCTTTATATAATTATAATTTCATTCCATTAAATATGAAATATAAATGAAAGTAGCGTTCATGCGTACGTACGGCTTACCGTCTCCATGAACGGTGCATTTCATTTCTTACCTCTAAATGTTATGTAATATTATAAATGAATGTATATACTAGATATATATGATATATATGATATCTAAATCATGAATATAATTCTTGATATAATGGATATTCTACCACATAAACAACTTGTAATTATGAGAAGTTTAATTTTGACTCAAGTACCAAAGATCGACAAAACGACCGTTATTAACTTAAATAATTACATAATGTTCATAACATGGTAATAAGTGATATAAAAGGAATAAAAGACTTGAAAAAGGTTCTTAATCAATTATAAATTAACTCTAGTTTATTATTCATGAGGTTAAAGAACGGTCGAGTCAAGACAAGATGCAAGGTAAGAGAACTTCTTAACCCAATTTCCATTCTTTGGGTTAATCTCCTAGTTTCAAATTATGTCATGATATTATTATGTAATATCTTGTATTTGTACTTTATTTATGTGTACTTATAGTGAATACACATAATAGATCTACTTTATTTTGAAAAAATGATCTTTGTAAGGGTCTTCGTCTCAATCTCCTTTGATTGAGGCATATTTTGTTTTATACACAACTTTCTTTTATACGGTGTATAAACCCCTTTGAATTTTACATTTATTCAAAAGGAATATTTTTATATGAATTGTTTTACTAAACAACAAAAATGAATGTTTTTATTGTCGTACATATGCGGCGACAATGACTTCTCCGCCGTCGTGACCATTATTTGAGTTTCGGCTTCCTCAACAAGCCTAAACATTTTTTAAAAATGAAAAATAAATATCAAGTTTTCATTTTCTTTTATTTTGGTATTGAAAATGGTTTTGAAAGTGTTTTTATTATATCAATGTGTTGTATTGATATCTTGTGATTGAAATGTGGAAATGTTATGTTTCCTTTATGCATCATTTATGTGACACAATTATGTTATGGTTTATGATATGTATAAACCTGTTCATATGAGGAATGCATTGGACTTAATAAGTGACGGGTGGAGCCCGCTACAGCTCCTCGATGCATCAATAGGTCTCATGAGACAAACTAGTGTCTTGGTACGAGGCCTTGACAAAATCTTATTGTAGACTTGGCACGAGGCCTTGGCTACGTGGTTATGATAGTCTGGAATTATGAATTCCATCATTATGAAAGTGGTTATTGATATTGCATGTAATTATTTGACCAGTAGAATATCCATGTGAATAAGTAAATGGCATTATTTCACTTTAATTTTTCCATATTATGCTAAAGTTCAAGTTTAAAAGGCTTTTATTTTAGTTATACATTGCCTTAAATGTTTATGTTTATTTATGAAAGCTTCCGGTATATTGTTATCCTTACTGAGAATCTGAGCTCACCCCTTTCAATGTTTTAATTTTTCCAGGATGTGAAGAAGTATATTATGAATGACATGCAGGGATAATATAAGGGGATATGAAGAGAAGATGTTGTAGTTTTGTTTTACTTTATGATGTAATGTAATACTTATGAATGTATCTAGTGTTTCCAAGGCTACTAAACTAATCGGTCTTTCGAGACTTGATCTTTTGTGATCATGCCAATGTTACGCAATAATGCACCGACTCTGGGTAGCTGGGGTCAGGGCGTTACAGTTGGTATCAGAGGCAGTTTAGTACAAACTTTGGAAGCTAGATTTAGATAAACTCTGATTAGATCACATATCTCAATGATAGACTTTGAGGATTAGTATAGAAGAACTTCCTAAAATTTTGGTATTATAGAGATTTTGTGAGTTTTCCAAGCAATACATCCCTGTCTGGATATGAGAAGGTAGAGGTGGATCTGGCACAGATGTACCTAGGGGTAAAACCCGAAAACACCACTTTGAGCTAGACTCGAATGGGAACTAGTGCACGACAACGGGCCCTGCTGCACTCTTGGTTACGACACTCCCGGGGGATATGCTTAGGATAATTCTCGTTTTCTTTACAAACCACTATGAAGGGTTATGAGTATATACTTCCTCAAAGAAAACATTTTTATGATTATGGATTATATCCATAAATAGTTCAATTTATGTTAAGTATTTTATAAGTATGGAATTATGTATTTTGATTCATAAACTAATCTAGTTTATGCCATTGTTTAGAAATGGTGCCTAGTGGAAGGAATGTAAACCGTATCAATGCACGCACTCCGTGTAGGGATTTCCCTCCTGCTCAAGATAATTATTATGGAGCTGGAGATACAACTGGTGCTGATCAACTTATTACCATACTGGGACAACTCACTCAGGTTATGAATAATAACCTTACTCGTATGGAGCACCCTGATCTGCAACGTGGAGGATCAATGTTAGACCACTTCATGAGGCAACAACTGCCAAAATTTAATGGGGGTACAAATCCATTATTAGCTGAGCAATGGATAAACTCCTTAGAGAAAATATTCCACGCCTTGGGGAGTAGCGAAAGGGAGAAGGTTGTCATGGTAGTTTACCGCCTCACTGGAGATGCCAATCAATGGTGGTCGCTGATTCAAAACACAAAGGAAGATGAAGAAGTATCAAATATGGAATGGAGAGAGTTCAAAGATATTTTCTTAGAAAAATACTTTCCTCGTGACCATCGAGCAGATATGGAAAGGCAATTTCTGAGTCTGAGACAAAAGGAGGATGAGAATGTCGCAAAGTATGAGGACAACTTTAAAAGGTTAGCGAGGTATGCTGCAGATTATATATGTAACCCAAGAAGTAAGATTGATCATTTCTTTGACGGGTTAAAACCATTTCTCCGTCGATCTTTAGTATCACAATCTTTGTCAACATACGAAGATATAGTCTCGTGTGCTATCAAGACAGAAAAGGAATTCTCTAAATCTTATGATAATAAAGTAAAGCAAGAGAAGAAGAGAACGGTGGAACAAGAGACAGATAAAGGGAAAAAGGGAAAGAAGGATTTTCCATTATGCGATAATTTTGGGAAGAATCACCCTCGTACTTGCCTTAAAGGAATGAGAGTTTGTTATAAATGTGGAGAAAAAGGTCACCAGGATCGTGATTGCAAGGGAAAGAAAGAGGCTATCAATGTTGAGTGCTATAATTGTAGGGAAATGGGGAATTATGCAAATGAATGTCCTAAGCGTTAGGTAAACATACCTCAGAAAAGGCCAAGGGATCAAGGACAATCTTATGTTGTTACTACAGTTGAAGCGGAATAATTAATGTATTGGTGCTTTTGGACTCAAGGATTATATTCTAGTTATAAGAATAATGTGATATATATAAGGATTGTACTGCAGTACTTGATGTTTTCATTAAGGTTTTAATATGATGAAGGTAATCATATTTTTGTATGTGACAATAAGAGAAACTTTACATTGTTTGAGGAATCTGATGATACAATTGATTTTGGAATTTAGAGACCTTTTAGAGAGAGTCTAGATAGAGGTATTTTGGATAAATATAATGGTTGGAATAGATTAAGTTGAACTTGGAATAGTATTGTTTAAGGTTAAAACATTTTTGAAGATTATTTTTGGAATATTATAATACTATATTTTTAGGAAAAGGAAAACCTGTAGGGTGGGGCATAACCCGTCGCGTCGGACAAAGCTACAGGAATCGAACCCACAACCATAGTGCAGCAGGCCTTTATTACCTACCACTGGCCTACAGGAAGTCCCTGGTTATTACAAAAAGTTTTCCTAATCTAAATGATATGTGTTAATATTTGGAACCTTATACAATTATGATAAATATAATATTTTCGAGTTCTATTACCTTTTAGAGTGAAAGATGGGTTTGTGGTAAAAATATATTAAAGAATGAAAGTCTACATGACCAGTATGTATATTCCCTTACGTTCTTAGTAAATCTCCTAAATAAATTCCTCAACTTTATAAAAGGTAACTTAAAACAAAAAACATTTCCGGTTAACTTTTCCAACTGGGGATTCAATGACCGTTTAACCAATCACAAGTTTGTGATTTTCTTATGGTTAACTTTCTCCTAATCCAGTTTTCTACAACTCTCCATCAGACCTTGATGGTTTGTTTTTCTTCCATATCCATATTTTCATAGAATCCTAGTATGGGCTATCTCGGGTGACCTTTGTACTTATCTTTCTTTCTTTTAAAGTTATATTTTTATTAACCTTATTTCCGATGTGGGTTTTCCACAAAGGTATTTTCTATTTTCAACCTTTTATTTTCAAATAAAAATTTCAAATTGCGAGGATGCAATTTGTTGAAGGAGGGGAGAATGTAACACCCCGAGCTTCCATGATATGCCTCTCTTTCAATAATGCAATAGCTTACATTGTATGCAAGTTTGAGATTCTAACACACCATAACCAATCAAAGTAGCCGTTATGAATAGTAATACCTAATTTTTGAAATTTTATAAATTTTATCTTGCCAAATGGACTTCGTTTTTGGATTCGGAATATCGAAATTAGCCTATGTTGAATTTTTGGTATTTTTCTAAGAACTTCCAATTTTTTATGAATAGTGAAAAATAATTAAAAACAACTTTTTTAATAAAAATAATTTATAGTGATAAATAATACTATTGAGTGGTTTTAAATTATAATTGGAATATATTTTTACCATTATATACAATGGTGGTCATTAGAATTAATTTCACTTTGAAATTGGACATAAACAATTGTCAATCTTTTGATATATATTGTTTCTAAAAAACACGATATTTGTTGTGATTGTGGGAATTAATTATGAAATTAATTAATGCAACTTATATGTTTGGAATTTTGTAAAATAGACATAATTTTTGAAATCGGAATATCAATTATAGCTTAGGGTGAAATTTTGGCATTGTTTTGAAAAACTTCAATTTTTGATGAATAGTGAAACCACTAAGTGGTAGTTAAAAAACTGATTTTTCATTTAAATGAAACATTACCACTTCTGTGTTTTGATTTTTAAAAATCCTACATACATGGTTTTCATTAGGAATTAAAATTTGGTTCAATAGGATTAAAATAATTTTTTGGTGAATAGTAACTTTTAAGTTTAATTAATCGCGATTAAAGGAAATTAGTGAAATTTAAGGTAAAAATGTTATTATAAAAATATGAAAATACCTTTACACTTGTCCTACCCCTATTGTATGTGTCATGGCCGACCAAGAAAATCCATGGGTCAACTTGGGGACCCCATGGAGCCACTTTGGTAGGAAAATGGCATAGATAACTTTTATTTAATGTTAAAATAAAAATGTCACAAACATAAGTTGTTTTACTAAAACAATTTTTAAATGGGGTTATACAAGTCATATTTTTGACTATAAATATTAATTAGAAATTTAAAAAAATTTCCTACATCATGATATTTTTTTTATAATTTTTAGACATTAAATAAATTAAATTATTTATGACACCATGATGATGCAGTGATTACCTCATTAATTAACGATTTTAATAAAATGGAAGGATAATGTAAAATCTAAGCATTAAACTTGTACAAAGCCTATTTTATGAGAATATTTCTAACCCTTATCACCTTATCCTAGAATTATATAAGTGTGGGACCTTTAGAATCCGAAAATCATTGTATAATAAAGTAACATTTCATTACTTTCCAAGAGTGCCCCTCCTCTCCACTTATAAAAGGCCCCCAACACTACCACCTTACTCACACTATCAAAGCCTTTTGGCTCGACCAAAATCTGCCCAAATACTCTCCCAAATTCCCTCACCTACTCCTATAAGCCTCACTTTGGGCAGAATTCTTCCCAAGGAAGCCTTTGGCTCAAATCAAAAGAGTTACCCGATTTTAAGGTAATGTCTTCTCTTATGTTATTTTGTTTTATTTTGCCTATCCAACCCCCTAAAATATTTTTATTCATTTCTTTTGTAACATAAAAGTATCCTCAATATACTAGTATTTTGTTATAAGAGGTATTCGAGCTACAATTACACACACCTACATCTAATGGTTAAATAACATACTGTTTCTGTGGATGGCGAATTTCTGCCTCACGAAACGATGATTGTTCAACACTTATATAACACCTTAAAAGGTGGCCATTAAGATGTAACTGTATTTATATATGATATATAATATGTTTATGTTATTATTAAGCTTTTGTATTTTTCATTTAAGGCATACCTTTATGGTTTCCATTATGGGTAAATGCGATATTTTCATTTTAGGAAGTGCGGACTACCGCCCCCTCAAAGTGATTTGAATCGTTAATGCCATATGTGGGATGTATAAAGGATGGAGTAAATGGTATTATACATTATATTATACTGGAATTATAGTATTCCTTTATATAATTATAATTTCATTCCATTAAATATTGAATATAAATGAAAGTAGCGTTCATGCGTACGTATGGCTTACCATCTCCATGAACGGTGTATTTCATTTCTTACCTCTAAATGTTATGTAATATTATAAATGAATGTATATACTGGATATATATGATATATATGATATCTAAATCCTGAATATAATTCTGGATATAATGGATATTCTACCACATAAACAACTTGTAATTATGAGAAGTTTTTTTTTGACTCAAGTACCAAAGATCGACAAAACGACCGTTATTATCTTAAATAATTACATAATGTTCATAACATGGTAATAAGTGATATAAAAGGAATAAAAAACTTGAAAAAGGTTCTTAATAAATTATAAATTACCTCTAGTTTATTATTTAGGAGGTTAAAGAACGGTCGAGTCAAGACAGGACGCAAGGTAAGGGAACTTCTTAACCCAATTTCCATTCTTTGGGTTAATCTCCTACTTTCAAATTATGTCATGATATTATTATGTCCTATCTTGTATTTGTACTTTATTTATGTGTAATTATAGTGAATACACATAATATATCTACTTTATTTTAAAAAAATGATCTTTGTAAGGGTCTTCGTCTCAATCTCCTTTCATTGAGGAATATTTTGTTTTATACACAACTTTCTTTTATACGGTGCGTAAAACCCATTGAATTTTAAATTTATTCAAAAGGAATATTTTTGTACGAAGTGTTTTACTAAATGAAAAAAAGAAATGTTTTTCTTGTCATACGTATGCGGCGACAATTACTTCTCCACTGCCGTGACCATTATTTGAGTTTCGGCTTCCTCTACAAGCCTTAACATTTTTTAAAAATGAAAAATAAATATCAAGTTTTAATTTTCTTTTATTTTGGTAATGAAAATGGTTTTAAAAATGTTTTTATTATATCAATGTGTTGTATTGATATCTTGTGATTGAAATGTGGAAATGTTATGTTTCCTTTATGCATATTTTATGTGATACAATTATGTTATGGTTTATGATATGTTTAAACCTGTTCATATGAGGAATGCATTGGACTTAATAAGTGAAGGGTGGAGCCCGCTACAGCTCCTCGATGCATCGGTAGGTCTCATGAGACAAACTAGTGTCTTGGCACGAGGACTTGAAAAAATCTTATTGTAGACTTGGCACGAGGCCTTGGCTACGTGGTTATGATAGTCTGACATTATGCATTCCATCATTATGAAAGTGGTTATTGATATTGCATGTGATTATTTGACCAGTAGAATATCCATGTGAATAAGTAAATGACATTATTTCACTTTAATTTTTCCATATTATGCTAAAGTTGAAGTTTAAAAGGCTTTTGTTTTAGTTATACATTTCCTTAAATGTTTATGTTTATTTATGAAAGCTTCCGCTATATTGTTATCCTTACTGAGCATCTGAGCTCACCCCTTTCACTGTTTTAATTTTTCCAGGATGTGAAGAAGTATATTATGAATGACATGCAGGGATAATATAAGCGGATATGAAGAGAAGATGTTGTAGTTTTGTTTTACTTTATGATGTAATGTAAGACTTATGAATGTATCTAGTGTTTCCAAGGCTACTACACTAATAGGTATTTCGAGATTTGATCTTTTGTGATCATGCCAATGTTACACAATAATGCACCGACTCTGGGTAGCTGGGGTCTGGGCATTACACATTGGCACCAATTTTGATCTTACCTAAGTTATATGAAAAGTAAATAGTGTATTTTGATGCTTCTAGGATCGGACTCGAAGATGTGTTGATGCAAGGGGATCGATTTATTTCTTATGGGTCTCAGTAGTTGAGGAAAGATGAACAAAATTACCCCACACAAGACCTCAAGTTGGTAATGTTGGTTTAAGCTCTTAAGTGTTGGAGACTCTATATTCTAGGTGAAAAATTTACAGTTTTTATGGATCAAAAAATCTTGAAGTATATATTTTCACAATGCGAATTGAATCTTCGGCAGTGAAGTTGGGTAGAGTATATGAAGTCCTTTGATTTTGAACAGGAATATACACCCGAAAATGGGAATAACATGGATAATGTCTTTAGTTGGAAAGATCAAACTCAGTTGGTACATGAGTCGAGTTAAGAGTGGAAGATGATGTCTTTTCTAGCTAAAATGCATGTGGTGGTTTAAGAGAATTAGGAGAGGAAGACTCTGGTTTCAGTAGCAGTGGAGTCTACACTCTTGAGATAGATCAGGGACAAGAAGTATGAGGATCTAGAGTGTCTAGAATTAAGGTAAAGCCTTAAATATGGGGAGGATCCTTCATAATGGTTGATAGATAAGGATGAGGTCATCTATGTGAAAAATCAGGTTGTTGTGCCTACGAGTATGCAAGAGGAACTCGTGCAAGAATTTAACGCCTCAAAGTGGGCGGTACATCCTAGGGTGAAAAAAATGTACCATAACCTACAATGACAATTTTGGTGGACATGCATGAAAGAAGAGATATTAGGGTTAGTAACAAGATGTTTTACCTATCAGCAACTAAAGGTAGGGAATCAATGACCTAGAGGTTTATTACATCAATTTACTATTCCAGAATGAAAGTGGGAAGACATAACTATGGATTTTTTGTTAGGTCATATAAGGTCACTTAAGAAGAATGATTTTATTTGCGTCATCATGGATCGACTGACAAAGATAGTACATTTCTTTCCTATTAGGGAAACCTTCACTGTAGAACAGTTTGGAGAACTGTATATTCAAGAGATAGTTCGTTTGCATGGGGTTCCACATACTATAGTTTTAGACCGTGATTCACGCTTTTGGTAGGGATTACAGAAGGAACTTAGTACACAAGTTTTGTTAAGTACGACTTTCCACCCACAGATAGATGGGCAGTCAGAGTGTACCATATAGGTGTTAGAGGATATAATGTGGGCATGTGTACTTGACTTTGGTGGTTCTTTGGAGAAGCACTTGGATTATTGGAGTTCTCCTATAAAAATAGTTATCAGGCAACTATACAGATGGTACCATATGAGAAACCTTATGGTATACCTTGTAGATCACCACTATGCTAGATAGAGGTGGGTGAGTCAGAGCTGTTGGGACTGTGTCTCCTGCTGGAGAAGTTAGAGCTGGTGCATTTGATTCGAAAACATATGGCTATAGATTAGAGTAGGCTGAATTCATATGATGATAGATGGACATGAACCCAGGAGTTTACAGAGGGTGATCATGTATTCCTTCAGGTATCACCTAGATTGGGTCACCGCAGGATATAGAGGTAGGGTAAGTTGGCACCCAAGTTTGTAGGACCATTTGAGGTAGTAGAGAAAACCAGTCATGTGGCGTACTAATTGGATCTTCCATATAATTTCAGCGCAATGCATTATTTTTTCCATCTGTCACAACTACGACAATATCGCCCCTACCCATATCATGCGATATATGTGTATGAGGCTAACCTCGAGATAGATTTGTCATTTGAGGAGCATTCAATATGTGTACTATATCGTAGTGAGAAAGTGTTGTAGGGAAATACTATGCTGATAGTTAGTTTGTTATGGTAACATGGAAGTGTTCAAGAGGGAACATGGGAACGGGAAGCAGACATGAGGGCTCAATGGCCCAATCTTTATAGGTCAAAATCTTATTTATGTTTGGGAGTACAGATCGAGGATGATCTGTTATAAGGTGGGGAGACTGTAAGATCCTGACCTTTTCTAGAGTCATCTCAGGCACTTTTTGCAGATACTTTTGAGGTTTTTAAGTACCTTTTCTTTGAAGTTGGGGCTTGGGGTGTGTTTGGGTGAGTTTTTATGAAAAATTAATTGCCAGAGGGCTATGCATGGTTTGTGCAAGAATTGAAAAACCATGCTCCTTGACCCAGGTAATTGTGAAAACATGGATAGAGTGGTCTTCACAGTTGGTACATGGTTTACCCTAACCGTGCGACCCTACACAGGAAACCATGCACGTAGGTTTTAATCATTTGAAAATTTGTTTTTAAATCACTCAAATTCCCTAAACCACTATATTTCAACCTAGTCTCGGGCTTGAGAAATTATAGGTGATCTCAGAGCCTTATGAAGGGATTCCAAGGCAATTTGAACACCGTTCTTCGAGATCTAAACCCCATATTAAAGATCTTATCTCTTCCTGGTAAGTGGATTTCATCCCGATGCTTCTCCCATTATTTAATATATTTTTATTTGATCATTTCATGGATGATTTCCACTATTTCCATATATCTGTACCTTAGTGTTGAGATCTAGATCTAGGATTGAAGATCTATATCTAGAGTTTCAATTTCTTGATACTTTTGATCTTAATTTTTAGGTTTGGGGATTTAGATCTGGATCTTGATCGACGTAGTTGTGCCACTCTGATTTTGGGGATTTCTGTTGGGCTAACATCCATTAAAAAACTCAGGTAGGTGGTCTAAATATAACTCCCATAGTCTTGTATTTGATATGTGTATGTGACATTGTTGAATTTATAGCTTCCCTTTATAATTGATTTCCTAAATTGGAGTAATTAGGAATGTGGATTTGACTTGTGGTTGCCTTGGTGATTTAATTTCTGATTTAATCTTGGAACTAAGGGACTTCCCAAATAGATAATTGATTTGGGGGATTAATTATGAGATGATTTTGTTTATGTGATATAATTAATGGTGAATAAATTATGTTCCATGATGTTGATTAAGATAATTAATTGTGATATTAATTATGAAATATTGAGAATTGGGCTAGATAATTAATCATAAAGAATCAATTATAGTTTAATATTTGTGTTGATTGATTAATTAATTGATGAATTAATTAATGGTTCATGTACTTAGTACTTTTTTGGGTTTAATAGTGGATTTTGATATGCTTAACTAATCATTGGATTAGTAATGAAATGATGTGGTTAATTCTTATGAATTAATGAATTATTTAAATGATTGAGAATGTGGGTGATATACATGAAGTTCTAAACCGATTTAAAGGTAGGGACTTGGAAATGGTGTTCCTCCACAATTGTTATCCAATATTGTGATGTGGGGTTTTAGACATGGCAATATACACTGAATGAGATTTGGGGTGATTGAAATGGCGTTCAACACCAAATGAGATTTGGTGTTCTTGACATGTAGTTCAATACCAAATGAATTACAGTAATGAATTGTGATTTAAATGGGAGACATATATTCAAACTAGGTATAATATAATGATTAAATAATAAATAAAAATGTGATAACTATTTAATTATGAACTGTATTTATTTCTTTATAGAATTTCATACACTGTCTTTTGACTGTAATTGTTTTAGATAGCATTGGTGGTGGCCTACAGAGTCGTACTCACACCCTAATCAGGCCGCCTGATCAGCACCTGAACATACATTTTTGTTGTAGGATAGGATATGGGAAAGGCCCTGGGATAAGTTTATATTTGGGAATGGATCATGGGTGAGGGAACCATATGTGGTTCAAGACAGGCTTTGGATTTGTTGTGTCTTCACTTTTGGTTGCATTGTAGACACTTGACACTTGCATTGTCATGCCATGTTTGTCTCTTTTAGTTGAGTATTGTATTTCTTGTTTTGACTATCATGTAACATGGTATTGTTCTGGTTATTTGTATGATTCTACACTTTTTTATTGTTGTTTTCTTATTTTGGGGTCTTATTCTGATAAAATAGTGTATAGTCTCCCCTTGACTGACTCACCATACCCTCACTGCTAGTCGACACCCTTTAGTGAATGGGGAGGCGTGCTGAGGGCATGTAACCAAATGGCTTAGGGAACCATTTATTTGAACCTAGATTGGGACGTTACACCTTATCAGGTTAATAAGAAAACAAACCATGGTATTTCCCTACCATAAAAGAGAAATTATATATAGTGGCATCACCATCATATTAAAAATTATTTTAATACACTGGATATCAATATTAATTATCTACTCTGAAAAATCCCACAAAAGATAAAATAATCAAAAAAGATTCACCAACCAGGTTCCTTTATCACTCAAGTGAGATATCACCAATAAAAATTTATGAAAGCAAGTTATTTTAGATGATTCCTTGAAAATCCCCTTTGACCATTCACCAATGCTATAATAATGAACAACCAACAATTAATAGTCTAAAAATTCTATTTACAACAATGATTATCATTTTAAATCAAATATAACTTACATAAGATTATATAAAAATGATAAAAAAACAAAAATTATGTAAAGAATTTATTATATTAGCATCAGGTTTAACAACATGAATTTTTGGTTCTTCCAAAGCAATATATCTAGATTTTCCTTTCATATGTGTTTCCCCTCCACAAAACCTTTGTAGATATATTAGATAAAAATATATATAGTGTGTTTTTAGAGAATCCTAACATGATGTATTCTTATAACATGACCTACCATACTAATTAAATATAAAGGAATTTTGATTAGAAGTATCTAATGAAATGAAACTATTATGATCTATTGATACGACCACCAATACATCCAAACATAGTTTTTATTCTATTTACACTATTAGAGTTCCCAAAATCATCTCTAGTTATAGTGGAAATATCAACCACTTCAAGAATTACTTCTATAACCATATAAACATTGACTTCCCGATTTAAAACCTCTATATAAGAGGTTAGGAAAAATTAGATCACTATAAAATGAAAATAATAATGAATAAATATAATAAAACACTAAGGTTTCAGAGACTCATATAATACTCCCTTAGTAATGTATGATATAATATCATTGAGTTGATTAGAAAACTCTAAAAGACCAATCCTTGAGGAAATACAATTCAATTTCCCTTTTAACTTTTCATCACTCTAGAAAATACTTTTCTATAAAAAACCTTTCAAATATTCCCCCAGATAATCATAATATTTATTAGTCTAGATAGTCTAATTCTACCACATATAGCTCAGAACTTGAAGCATAAACATATAAAACATGATCTTAAAAGGATCATAGAGTTTGAGAATGCTGAAAATTCTCTAAATATACCCTAAACATTCTTCCTCATCATTTAAATCTTACTGACCATGGAATACCGGAAGAATAAATTTTTTAAAACGATTATGTCAAATCTTAAGGTTGATCTTGGTTAGTAAGAACACTATACTCTAGAACTAAAGTATGAATGATAATTATTTCACTTATACATTGATCAACTTGAGTGTTCACTTACTGATAAATTCCCATAGCTCACTCTTTATGTTCTATATAGACTTGGTAGGGGTGTACTCTAAAATAATTATAAATGTTAAAAATAAGAGGAATCATAGTTCAATACTATATAAATCCAAATCTAAAAAATGAATTAATTTCAAAGAACTAATAAAAACCCACTTACAAACTAATAGTACACTAAATTAAATTATAAAATTTTAGAACATATGAAAACCATCAAATTGGTTTTAAGAAATAACATTAATTAATATTTCAGTATTTTAATAACACATTCAGAAATTGTTCTTGATATCCAAATATTTATTCAATTTTTTTTCAAAAAATATTTTCAAAATAGATCACCATAAATGTCTTATAACGCCTTATAATACTATAAAGCATTAAAAATTAATATTTGATTGTATTTTCAACCAGAATCCATTAACAAGGTGATAGTAATTTTTTAAAACCCTATAATGACATCCAAAAATATTTTACACAACCCCACTTACATTAATTTTCAATATTTATAAAAAAACCTCACTTTAGATTGAATCCATTTGATTACACACCTTTACAATTTTAGTACTTAACCTCTTAATAGAGGGAACAAAATAATTAATCAATAATTAATAAGTTCAAAAAATGATAAATAACATCAATACTATATAGAAAACATTACAATTCATCTTAAATAAACATTGGTAATGAATACAAATTTTTTAGAATCATTAATAATTAAACTATAAAAATTTATAAAATTATCAATTATGTATAGTTTCAACACATGGTCTGGAAAACTATTCCAAAAAAAGTAATTCTTAATAGAATATTCCTAGAATAGGATGCATGATCTAAATATAGATTTCCAAACCATGGACAGTAATAATTAAACATTGAGTTTATTTTTTATTATAATTCCAAATCATGGTATTTGTATATATAAATTATGAAACATAAATATAAAAAAAATTAAGAACTAAAAACTAAAAATCATGGCTGAAATCAATAATAAGACTCATATTCAAGACTAAATGGTTCCCAAATTCCCCTAGTAAGTCAAGGTTTAATATGAAAATTATTGTCCAGATATATAATCATACATACATCTCAATAATTGATATTCCCATCTCTTATGAAACATGACTTCCTATATACAAACTGGGATCTAACATCATTATTTCATGAACCAATGTTGGTTTACTTTCCACACAACCCAATATATTCTATGATAATATCCTATATACTTTCTCAAATTCAATGTTCTAGAAACTAGTGTATATAAATCAAAACATACACCAATAGGAATTTTTTTCTTCATAAAAAAATAATTAACAAGAACCGAATCCTAGAGTTTCTGTAAGACTACCTTGTAAGTCATAGGGTAAAACCAATAAAATAACTTATTTTAATTATATTTTTTTAAAAAAATTAAGGAAAAATAATGAAAAAATTACATCATCAATCCTTAAATAAATACTAATAATCATATCCAAACATTGAGACATCATAATTGTAAACCATTAATATAAGATCTAACATATGATATAATTGAAACAAGAAGAGTAATGTGAAGAGGATTAATACATGGTAATACCCCATCATGCTTAAATATACACAACCCCAAGAATAAGACCACTACACTAATATCCACATGCTAGGTGAATCATCATTAATTAATTCCTCAAACCTTCCTAATCCAGAATCCAATGTCTATAAACTATATCTAAGAGGAACTTGTACTTATCCTATATTGTATGTCAGGTGTGACCAAATAATGACTAATATATTTCTTTCTTACACACCATGTATAAAATTTAGAAGTAAATCTAGTTTATTCTAGTCTTAAATACAACTTTGAATGTATGATTTTCATTCAAGATTTATGTAGGTAACATAGGTTGTAAATTTTAACATAGGTTATACAATAGATACATAAATCATACTTAAAATAATTTTAAAAAAATAAATGGCATTAGATGTGATTAAAATAACTTAAAACCTTACATTAAATTTACCCAAGTTTAAGGCATGATGAAAATAATAACATCTTTAATAAACATTTAAAATTTAATAAAGAAATCATGAGTGAGAAGTATTTATGATTTTAAGAAAAACAATTGTCATATGCGTAAGTTTAGTAAAAAAACAATTAATGACAAAAAAACCCATTTCATTTTAAAAAATAACATAATTTTTAAAAGAAAAAAACATTTTGTTATGTTTTTATAAAAACTATACCAACATTAAAAAACATAAAGAGAAAAAACAAATACAATAAGAAATAAAAAATAAACATAATAAAAATATTATTAACGATAAAAATTCATTTATTATTGGGATAAAGAGTTGAAATCATCATGTTAACACCAAGGATATCTAGATACAATTAGGAAAAACCCCAAAATTTAATTATTCATTTTTTCTCCTGATGTGATTTAATTCACTAGAGACTCATCTTTACCCTACCTTACTTGAATGAGAGAAAAAATCACCTATGTAGAGCATCTTATTATCTTGGGGTCACTTTCTATAGCATAATAATATATTCTTAAATTATTTATACCTAGATTTTAACCTAGCTACACATGTAATCTCATGAAATATAAATTTATGTGAGAAATCAATATGCATTACATATGATAATATGAAAATAATAATAAAGAACCTTCACCTTTTATCACCCATAATAAAAAAACCCTTTGTTAGGAGTAACTATATCAACACCATATTCTGTAACTAGGATGAATGAATCTATCTTACATCACATAAATATCATTTTAAATTTTATTCAAAAAACATGAAGGTCATGAAATTAATGGTATAAAATAATAAAATCATATGAATGTATATCCATGAAACATAATCTCTTGTATTTTTTTTAAAATTCACGAGTTACAACATTTTCAAATCCATCTAAAAAAACTTTCTCTATTGGGGAACAAAACAACTCAAGTATCACATACTAATAGAAAATACAATAGAAAGTATCCAAATATATTATTATCTTTTGATAAACCAAATTAAAATATGATGTTATTCCTTTATAAATTATAACAAAGTATATTATAAAAAATAAACCCTTATTTAATAATAAAAACATAACATATCATTTAATTAGACATTTAGTGAGAATTTTTTTCATGAAAACTAGTTTAAAGCATTGGATTTTGGGAAACACTAGTTATTACAAATGAAAACAAAGGGATAATAAAGAATTAATGACTCAAAATAATTATATATACATACATTGACCATTAAAACATTCAAAATATGGATTAAAAATATTCTATTACAAATTTATTTATATTTATTGGAATATACATAGAGTGGAATACCTAAAATCAATGATTCCTCTGGTAACGATGTTATTCTACCATATAGATGTCAAATGAACCCCTTATAAGGACATTGTAAACCCTAAATGAAGGAATCCTTAAAATAAATTTAAAAAACACCAAACCCTATGTCACTATAAACATCATTGGGAAGGAAACAAAGTGGAAAAAATATATTAAAGAATAGAAGAAAAGGTTTATAGGTGTTTACCTTGAAGAATAATAAAAATAGAGGAATAATTCCATAAGTAAATCCAAGGACAGAAGACGAATATTGGAGGGGATGACTAGATACATAGGGGTAAAATATAGAAAATTATACCCTAGAAAGTATGTAAATCAAGGAGGGGATCCTTTATAATTTAAATATATTTTTTTAAAACTAAACAAATTTCTTGGTTTTGCTACATGGTTTGGGAAACTGTGTGTCAACTGTGCAGAAGATTCTAAATTGGTACTGTGAAACCTTTATGGTTAGGATATATAGATACTTACTCAATTAGAAAACTATAGTATATCCACTAAAATTATACCCTAAATAATATTAAGTTGTTTGGTTACTCTTTACTATTCACTAACTGTTCACCATCTCATAATTATAAATATCACATGTAGGATTAAACCACATGGTTTTTACAATGTTCTAATTGTGTTATGAATTTGTGTCACTTATAATTATTATTATTTTTAAATGTAAAACAAAAGCTTCTCAATTTTCATGAAATTAAATAATTTAATAAAATCATAAGGAAAATTAACACCAGGGTATGAAATTTCATCTATTTGAAAATTTTAATACGCAACTATAAAGGATTTTAGATCAATCAAACTTCTACATGTAATAAAATAGAGGTAATTTTTCCATCAACCATCATGCTAATCATATCATCATAATTATTTATATAATCATCTATGCGGTTGTTAATATTATAATCACCATAATAATCATAAGTCATTATACACATTATTTTCATCATTATATTTAACAACAAGATATCATTGTATTCATCATTTATTTAAAAATTCCCAATTATAGAGAATACCACTTTATTTATATATGATAATCCTCCAATCAACAAAAGATTGAAAATTTTATTCCCCTTTTCAATCATTCCACCACTACCATGTACCATACAATAAGATTTTTATCATACTCATTGTAATTATCCTTAATTCATCATTATCGTTATCACCGTGTTAAGTCTCACAATATGAAATACATTATATTAATATTTTGAGATCATTGTTTCATTAATGATGATTCAAGACTTATTATTCACTAATACTTAATTTTCTCATCATTATAGGTTAATCCATGGAAAATTATTCATACTCATTGTTGAATCTATTCTTATACTCACAACCTTTTATCATGTAATAAAAAGACAAATTCATAGTATGATAACCAGAAACACCATTATAACCTTGTTTCATATAATATTACTAATCCTCAATGATCTTTATACTCATTTTTTTATGTTTTTAGGTCCCTATAGTAGTTACTCATGCAACATAGTTATCAAATCTTCATAGGATCACCCACAAAAACATCCAAATACAAAATATTATTTTAAAATTTCATCAACCTTGGTTCTCTGAATTGATAAATGGATTGTTCCATAATGTTGTACACATAAATAATCCAATCAGGGAGCTAAAATTTTAACTTCTTTGAGACACCATTAAACCTTACAAATGAAAATTTAGAATTCATATAACTACCCTCATGAAAGAAGAATTATTTGGAAAAAATATCTATTTTGATTTATATGAGAAATTAACTAATTTATACTTTTCAAATATCTTATTTGAAAGACATAAATAAATTTTCCTATCATTTTTTAATAATTATAAATTTAATATTTGTCAATTACATTAACCATCATTTTTACATAAAAAAGTAAATTTAAAACTATATAAAATTCCATTATTTCATTTTCAATTGTACATAAAAGGAAACTCATAGAAATATATATGTGGATAATAATAAATTTTTTAATATTATATTAAAATTATTATAATAAATTTAATATGTTTATTATATGTTTGTGTGTGTGTTACTTTTTAGAATTTGATAAGGGTGTAAGTTAGCCTATGCATTCCCCCTTTTTATTGTTTATTATTACTATTTATTTAAATTTATTTATTTTCTATTAAGGGTTATATCCTTCCTCAATTCTATCCTTATCCAAGTGTAGAAATGATCACATCCTTAGTATCCTTGCATAGGTCTGTTTGATCGTATTACATGAGAACACACTAAATAGTCTTAATCATCCCAATTTATGTCACCATAGTCTCTCCCTACCACCTAAATATACTAAATCTCCCTACCTTGATTCACATGATTTGTCATAGCCTTATGCTATCCAGAATAATTACCCATGTATCCACCCTTGGATCAATCTATTATAGTATTTTATTTCCTGTCATTAGACAATAGATAACTATAAACCATCAAGTTTTGATGGATCACCATCTTTCTACCATGTGTAGACTATCATTCAAAAACCAACCAATATTATTTGATTAAGCTATTCATAGATCATCATGGGTGTTTGGGTGAACCATCACTACATCAAGGTGGTGGGGGTTTTTATAATCCAAGATTTATTCTCTCTAGTAATTTTAGGGTCTATTTATGGTTATAATTCTAACTTTTAGTGGAAAAATATTGTGAAATCATTTACATTTTATTTTCCTCTAAAGGTTGTCTAGAAAATATCAACCGAACCCTCTAATTATGAGAGGAAAATTGTTCTTTATTGTTGGAAAATCTTAGGATAAAATTATAGTTTTCGAGATGAAATGTTTTTATATGAATTTACATATTTATTAATTTAATACACTTTTAATAAAATAAATCTACTAGATCAATAAATTTTAATCAAGAAATGATAATAAATAAAATTTTATGAATGTGTTAGATATTAATAGAAATGTTTTAAGATGATTCATTTTTTTTGTAGTGAAAAAAGACTCAAGAGTGGGTTTGAATTGTGTCTTATAAAATATTTCACCAAATTAAAACTTCCCTATTCAAGTTTTATTATATTTTCCCCCTTTCTTTTAAATAGACATTTAGTTCAAATTAAATGAAATAAATAGGACACATGAGTTTTTTATTACGGTAGAGTGTTAAAAAGAACTTTAAAATTTCCTTTCCACCAACACCCAATTAAAGTTTATTTTTGTTATATAATGAATCAGTTTTTTCATGCAAGGATTTGGAATATTTCTAGGAATATTATCAAAGGTAGGCACTGAGATGGTGTGAGATTCTGATCCTAGTGATATCGGTATTGATATAAAAAAGACATTAAATATATTAATATCACACGTGCATAGTTTTCCTGAAATAATAGACTAAATTTAAAATAGATTCTTATATAAAAAATTTGACGATAGTTGATTATGGAGTGTGGAGTTTACTATAGGAATAATCTAATGTTGGTCAGCACCATAAATCTGACTGAGACATCCATTGACGATGCATTTAATTAAAATAAATAATTAAATATATTTATTTTATTTTAGATGACCTAACCCAATTCTCTATATAAGCATGTCATTATGAAATTTCTCTAGGTTTTTCCACATAACTCTTAGTAGATTAGAGGAGAGAGTTATTCATTAGTAGATCAAGATCAAACGATGATGGGTGATCAGATTTAGGTGGATCGAGAGGTAGAAAATGCAGCGGGTCTTCTATATTGATAGAAAATGAATTCTTCACCAATGATTGATTCTAAATCGCGGTAGGTGTCATCAGTTGTGGTTTAATACCTTTTGATTAAAAGATGAAATATTGTCTTAGATCTGTGATTAGTCATTCTTTTCATGGGCTTAAGATCTAAATTAAATTTTTTAATTAAATATATTCTTGTTATGCCATGTTATCACCACTAAGCCCACACATTTCAGTCATTAGTTTGAATCACATCATCCAATGATGTTTTCTCCCTTATTATTACTAATTTATTCCCTATATTCTTTACCTTTTCATCATTGGACCATGTAGCCATAGTTCAACAAGCTAGGATAGATTCAAGTGTGATCAAACCCCTAGATTCATGATAGTGATGTGAATGACATAAGGCTTATAAATTTTGGGTTAGATCATAGTGGTTTCATTGCTGTGGGTAATGAATTAAAGTTTTATAACCCCAAACGACTACAGTTTGTGTGAAGTGATCTCGAATAGTGATTGGATTATGATTTAGTACCATTAGAGGCCAAGAATTGATGACTGAAGATGACCCTCACCGATTTTATGTGGTTATTATGTGAAAGAAATGGCATAAAGGAAGATCTATAGAATCATGTGAAATATGTAGAATTCTACGAAAGACATGACTATACACCGTGTAGTGTATAAAAACACATGTTGTGAACTTCCTTTTTAGTGACAGATAAAGTTTTCAATTGAGTTATGGGTCACATGTCGTGTAGTTTCACCCACACACTATGCAACTCCACCCTGACAGCCAGGGTGGGTTCTAGCTACACATGCCCATGACCTCATGTGAGAAGACTTTCCATGAACTCTGGGGGAACATGAGCATTCCCAAAGGTACACAGTCATGGCCCGGTACCCGGGTGTAGCTGTGTATACATCCAAGTACATGACCATGTACAAAAGTACAACCCAAAGTACAATGTCACATATAGCTGTACATAAGAAGGCTCAAAGTGGTTTAGACACAGTTTACCACATGGACCTGCTATGTAGTATAACATGGTTTCCTAATCCATGTCCATAGGAGAAAATGACCAGGTGATGTGTCGTGTGGACCCCGTTATACTCCATGTACTTCTCCCAGTAACTTATTATTCTCACGTATCTTTCATTAGAACTAAGATTTTAGCCTGTGAGTAGTCTATACTATGTTTTTTTACACATAGAACATGATGAAAACATTCATAGTGTATTTTTAGGTATTATTTTAATTTTTATGAGCATGATTCTTCTTTATGTAATGGTTGATCGGTGGAAGTGATTGGGTAGGATCATCAGAGTGTTACAATGGTCAAAACTCCCCTAGCGGACTAGGGTGTAGGTCCCCCATATTATTTACATAGGAAGAGTTATAACTCTCTATACTATATAGGGTGTGGTTCCTCTATCTATAGGGGTGGAAATCCCCCATACCAAAGCTCTAGCGGGGAGCGAGTTCTCCATGGGAGTTGTCCCTCCCTCGGCTATAGAGCATGGTAGTGAGGATAAGGCCCCTCTACACATATTATGGTGAGGTTATATGATATGCATGGATTAGAGTTATGGATCCCGCAATTTTAGTGCATAGTAGTGAGATGTGGGCCTATCCACATGATTTCTTATGTGGTTGTGCACGATTTTGGTCATCCTAGATGGACCTTTGGAGTTGCGGGAAGACTCATATTTATTAGATAGGTTGTGAAGATGGATATACTCTTTCTCTCTCATTTTGGTTTCTTATTAAGAATATTTGGGTTATTATTATGGTTATTGTCTCAGTTTTTATTAACATTCCTTTTTGGGTTAAAATGACATCTATCATATCTTTATTTTACCCCATCTTCATTTTTAATGCGTCATACTAGGTATGTATATACTCACCCCTAAATGGGTTTTTCTCACATGTGTTTTTTCTTATGAATATGATGGAATAATTGGCAGTGAATTTGTAAGATCTTATAGATACTTGGGTGAATTGACTATATATGGTGGTCGAGACTTAGAGATATGGATCTGGACTCTCTCCTATTTTTTATTTATTCTAGTTGTTATCAGGTTCATCCTTTATTTATAGTTGGTCATGTATTTTTCTCATTTCTTCTATGATTTGGTTTATACTGTGGTACTATATTTTATTCCTTAGAGTTTATTACATGCATGGTTTTATATAGATTTTATAGTATTTATTCTATTCCTATACACTTTTTTATGGAGATGGTTGGGTGCGTGCATAAAAGAACTTTAGGAAAAGGCCCCCCATTTTATATTTTTCTATCTCAGTACTTGTCGCCATCCCCTAGAATATCAGAGGTGATCTTAGGGTTGTGGTATCTCAACCTCTTGCTGGAAAGGTGGGATCTGATGGGTCAAGTCATTACAGTGTGGTTTCATAGGTGGTTCATCATGAGGTCAGTGTTGGAGTTGGACCCATGGGGGCGGGGAATGGTTTGGGATTAGGGAAACAATGTAAAAGTTTCTCAATTCACTACTACAAACACGTCCTTTATCAGCGCTGATAAAGCCAGCATAGATAAAGGGGGGGGGGGGTCCCCTTTATCAGCGCTCCGAAAAGCGCTGATATAGGACCCCATTATCAGCACTAAAAAAAGCGCTGATAAAAGTACCCCTTTATCAGCGCTTTTTTTTAGCGCTGATAAAGGGGTCCTATATCAGCGCTTCCTTTATCAGTGCTTTCATTTTAGCGCTGATAAAAGTTAAAAAAATTAAAAAAATGTAAAAAAAATTAAAAAAAATTAAAAAAATTAAAAAATACTGCCAATCGGGGGGGGGGGGGGGGGCTTTTATAGCGCTTGAACCCCCCCTTTTACAGCGCTTTTCGGCCCCTATACAACACCCCACGCACCCCACACACCCCCCTCCACCCTTTAACAGCGCTTGCTCCAATATTCCCCATGCGCGCGCACCCCTGCCTCCACCAGGATTTGAACTCGAGACCTCCCCCCTGCGCGCTTAAGCCCTTACCACTACTCTATTTTGATTTGCTTTCCAATTCATGATATCTATCTCTATATATATTTATATATTTATTTATATTTATTCGTATAGTAATATATATTTATATTAATATATATATATAGTTATATTATAATATATAGTTATATAGTTATATTATAATATATATAGTAATATTAATATATATATAGTGGTATTAATATATATCTATATCTATATATATATATTTAGTTATATTTTTTCGTATAGTAATATATATTTATATTAATATATATATATAGTTATATTAACATATATATAGTTATATTAACATATATATAGTTATATTAACATATATATAGTTATATGAATATATATTTATATAGTTATATTAATATATATATAGTGATATTAATATATATATTTATGGTGATATTAATATATATATTTATAGTAATACTAATATATATATGTAGTAATATTAATATATATATAGTTATTAGATTAATATATATATAGTTAGATTAATATATATATATAGGTATATAAATATTCATATATTGGTATTTTAAATAAAATGGATATTAGTTATTATGTAGATAAAGCTAATATATTTTATATGTAAATATTTTTAATTATTTATTTAAAAACATTAATTTTTAGGTGCGAATATATAAAAAATATGTACATATAGTTATATATTTGATTATAAATAGCAGTTCATTATAAAAAAGGATGAAATTTCAAAGAAATAATATCAATATGAATGTAATACCTTGGAATAATTTTAGTCCCCGCCAAGAAAAGCTAATAATACCCCCTTAAACGAGTTTAAAAATCTACAAAATGTTAAAAAATCTGGGTACCCCGACAAAAAACTCAGTTTTGGAGGCCTTCTGGGCCTCTTTTGGCCTCGAAAAACGCTTGACGAGGGTCCCCCCGGGTCACAGCGACGTATAGCTCGTCGCAGGCTTCGATTTGATATGTGGTAGAGCTCAAACGGACACCCGGATCAAAAGTTATGGTCGTTTGAAGTTTGAGTTGCGTTTTCAACATATTTTGGATCTTTTTTTAATTTTTTTAAATTTTTTAGTCCTCAAATTGTTATTAAATGACTATTACTCCATAATGATTATAAAAATATTAATTGAAAATATTTTTTTTAATTTTTTAAGAAGTCATTTTCACTAAATATCTTATATATTAAGTATAATAAGTGTAAATGTACATTTATACTTATCTAAAATATATTTAAAAATTATATATTATTTTTCTATAACAATATAACTATATTTATATATTAATATATTTCTAATTTTTTTTTGAAGCCGACCCTTTATCAGCGCTAAAATAGCACTGATAAAGGCCCTCATTTATCAGCGCTACTAAGCAAGCGCTGATAAAGGGGGGCCCTTTATCAGCGCTAACAAAAGCGCTGATAAAGGGGGGCACTGCGAAAAACTATTTTTGTGGCAGTGATTATAGCTTTTGGGACAAGTAAACCGATGTTGGTGCAGTGACTGATGTATCCATTCACGAGAAATCTAACTACCCACTTGTTTACTCAGCATACTAAGAAAATGGTTGTGGGGAAACAATGGTTCACATATCATATCGTATTTGATATTTTTAATTTAATGTCCTACTTGAGTCAGCTCTCTAGATATGATCATCTAATCTTGGTACATCTTGTCAACTTTTGGGATGTATCTTTGAAAATAGATAGCTATAATACAGATTCAAGGTAGTGATGATGACTAGTTGAGTGAGAAAACCTCAATTCAGGTTCATCATGACAATAAAAACATTACCAAATATCCAGTTTAGGTGTCGATTCATGAGGTAGTTACACCAGGAAAGGGGTGAGTAGTGATTCCACTCATCAAGCATAGAGGGGACTCATGTAAAATGGGTTAACTTGATATTTCATTCTAGATACAGTATATATACATCCCATCTAATCAAGATGAATATACACATGTATTGATCTTCCTTCAATAGTTTTAGGATTATGGACCACCCATAATTTATGGTGAGACAAACCCTCAGGTGTAAAATGTTTGGTTGGAGTATGTTGTTCAATTTCTATGTTTTATGTAGAAATAACTAGTTTTAATTGTTAATTTTATGACTGGACTCTTCCTTAGGGTATCTAGGAGTTTTTGGGGTTTGGTTACCTAGGCGTATAATGAGAAGTCTCTCTCTTAAGAATATTTTGAATGCCTGTTTCATATAAATTTGTATCCCTCTATCATAATCCTAGTACAAGAATTATAACTTCTTGAGTAGGATAAGGATATAGAGATCTATTTATGAAGGAATTTTTGTAATTATATAGTTGGTAGTGGTCATCATGGATCTATATCATCAACAATATACAACAGGTGACAGTTAACAAGGACTGGGTGTAGGAGACTTCCTCATGCCAAGGCTCAGTCATGTGGGAACTACAGTGCAGTGGGAGTGTAGTAGACTTGGTCTACCTGATGGTTTATCATATAGTAATTTTCATATAATATATTTATGACACAATATAGTATCATGATTTACATCATCGTGCATGGTATTTCTCAAACCATTACACTATGGTTGGAAGGAAGATAATTAGGGCTTCCAATCTAGGTACTTTGGATATAGTAGGAAGTATGATCTATATTCCTAATAACTTTTATTCTTTAATACTTCTCTTTCATTACCACTTCCATGTGATTTTTTTTATCCTCATTTTTGTTTTATGTGATGTGTCTCTAAGAATGCAAGGAAGAGGGATGCTTCCCCCACTAAGACGCTTCCTTATGTCACGATCCAAAACTGTGTGGGAGAGGTAGTTCCACCCAAAGTAGATAGAATCAAGGTGTAAAAAATGAGATTATTCAACTTGTGTGTTTGAGGAAATTTTTATGTTCTTGTTGTCAAAGAAGGCCCTTTTTAAGAGTAAATATGGTCAATGGGAAAGATAGTTTTGAGAATTATGGGCTTGTGACCACAATAATCCAGATGTGATTGAGGTATGACCGATGTCTTATATACTTCAGTTGTAGTTTTGGTTTGTAGTTTTAAGAAACATTACATGGATGTAGATTCTATCTAAGGCCCAGTGATACCAATGGATCATTTTTTCTTGACCATTCTATTTGGAGGATCCTATGATAGGATCGATGATCACACACTTTTACAGTGTGACATGGCCTCGAGAGGAGATGGAGCCCTAGGTAGAATATTTCTATAGTGCTAGAGAGAGCATATGGTGTATGCCTTGGTATGGACTTGTTTCTACTATTAATTACCTAATTACTTTTACTAGTTAGGGTTATATTGTACCCAAGGTGGTGGTATGCAATTTTTCATTATCTAGTGAGGAGGGATCTTAGGAAGAATAAAATGAGGTCATGTATAGAAAAATAAAACCAATTTTACTAATTGTCTGGTATAACCCTTGGAATAGAATATTATATGAGATTCTAGTTTCCTATGATGGTGGAAGAGTATGTGGTCTTTCTTCCATAGGATATTCTAGGTTTAACTTCCCATTAAGAGTTTTTTCTACATGTACTTTCATCAGGGGATAATTGATATTTATGCTAGAATATTGAATAAACCCATGTAGTTGTGGGAGATGGTGGTGTGGTTAGAGGATTATGTAGATTAGAGGATTGTTAAAACTAGTGCACCCACATGGGAAACCCAATGTTTCTTTCTTAAGAGGTAAATGAGAGATTGAGTTTAGGTTTGGATTGAAATCAATTGAATCAGGTGACGGTCAGGAAGGAATATCCACCCCTGAGAATCAACGACTTCTTCAACCAATGGTTTGAGGAGAATTGGTTCTTGGAGTTTGACCTTAGGATAGTTTATCACCAGTGCTAGATTCTTGAGGATTTCATACTGAAGGTGTATTTTTAAATCCTCTATGGTTTCATTGAGTTCTTATTGATACTCATTGGTATGTTAAACACCCCATTAGAGTTTATGAGACTTATAAAATAGATCCTTCACATTTTTTGGATCAGTTAATGATATTATTTTCCATTAGAATCCATGTGTACTCAGTGTTAGAGGTGGATCACAAAATACACTTGAGGATGGTTCATAATATGCTCTGAGTGTACCATATTTATGGATAGTTACCATAGTTTTATCTCTAGATTCTAAAGGTCCACTTATAGAGATATGTATTATCAAAAATTGGAGTTGCACTGGACCCATTAATGGTTGAAGAAGTGCTAGCTTGAGAGCCACCAAAAGGCATTTCCCTGGTAAAAGTTGCTCATGTTGATGTTTTCTATCCACTTTGTTTGAGAGTGGAAATGAAGTAGTCTACCTATTTTTAGTTTTCCCATGAGGGTAAGAAAGGTGAAACATATCTCCAGTCAATAGTTTTCACCCATCCACTTCTTCAGTGATTCAAGGAGTCAGAAATTTGGGATTTCTATTATGAAGATCTTGCATGACCTGATATCCACTAGAATTGTTCTTCAGGGATTTCCTAAATGTGGGTAATATGTTATCCTTGTTTTAGGATGTATGATAATACTAGTCATGCTATGAGAATAAATGATGAGGAGGTTTCTTTCCTTTAGTAGTATACTTATTATAGGTTTATTTGTAACAAGATCATTTGGAATCAGGATTTTTGACCAAAGATATTGTATAATCTTACTAAGATAAACTCTTGTTGTCTTACCTATCGATATGTGAAGGTCAAGGTTCTTAGATAGATGCGGTGATGGGATGGTATCTTGGTTTTTATGATGGGGAATTCTATGACCCGCGAGATTCCATGATGCTATCTGAGTAATCATAGATTGACTTTCCAAGTCTTCCCACTTCCCAACCATCTGAGAGCATAACTTAGTGGAGAGTTTGGGATGCCTGTACATGGATGAGGTAGTTTAGATTCATTGAATTACCTCTATGATAATTTTATATTTTTATTCTTGCATTACCTCATGATTATTTAGAGTATTTAGGAGGCATTTATGACTCATTTTCACTCATGGATGATGTTTTTAACCCAGATAGGTGTCTAGGTTAAGCGAACCATTGTGTTTTTGTTTATCATGCTTCTATTTTCATGTTAGTGAAAGTGATATTTGTGAAGGTTGTAGTTTATCCAGGAGAGGATGAATAATTCTCAAAAATTCTATGAGTCCCTTGAGAACCGATGATGGTGGCCTTTGGTGTTTGATGAAGAGATCTTCTGTTTGGAGAGCTATCATATTTTCAAGGATAATAGGGATTTGGAAAGGATGGTGGTATATCTTTAAGGATCCTAGAACCTTCTTCAAGTTACTGTATCGAGTTAGTGAGGTGGTGTGCCACATGAACCTATAATTATAGTTATACTGGGTGCTTGGTGTTTTCTACGTATCACAGCTGAGGAGACACGTGAAAAACTCATTTCATGATGTTAACCAGGATTAACTAGGCGTTGAGAGAGGATTTTAGTTTTTAAGGTACATGGAGATTTTTGGGAACTAATAATATAAGACCCTTCATGAGAAAGTGTTTCCCTTGGGCGTAAGTTTGTGAAAACACATAAGCTATATAGAGAGCTCATTGGAATAGGAAACCCAGTTGAGCACTCAGTATCCTCACTGGAGAGTAGGTTTTCACTTTTTTTTGATGAAAATCCTTGAATGTTGGGAGGGTGTAATGGCTTATATTTTTCTATGTAATACTTTGAAATATTTCTAGAAATATTTTGAAATCTAGGAACTGAGACGACATGCGATTTTTTTGGCTAGTGGGCCCAATATTGATATTATAAAAATAATAAATATATTTATTTCATGTATGTATAGTTTACTAGAAATAGTGAAAAAAATCCCAAATGGAGTCTCATATTGGAAATCTAAGAACATGGCTGATTATGAAATGTGGGGTTTACCCTAGTTACTACCTATGGTTGGTCGATTCTGGACGTCCAGTTGAAGTATTTTTTGGTGATACATTTAATTAAAATAATTAATTAAATTTATTTATTTTATTTTAGATGACTTAACCTAATTCCCTCTAAATTTATGTCATTATCACATTTCACCAGGGTTATATACATTACCTTGGGTGGTTTATAGGAGATAATTCTTTGTTGGAAGATCAATTTTGGAGGAAGACGAGTGATCAGATTGAGGTGGATTGAGAGGAAGAAAATGTAGTGGGTATTCTATATTGATGGTGAATGCATTCTTCACCAATGATCAATCCTAAATTGAGGTAAGGATCATCAATTATGGTTTCTTTCCTTTTTATTAAAATATTAAATCATGGATTTGATCTACTTATTTGATATGTGATTATTCATCATTCGCATTTGCCCAGTATCTTAATTAAATTGTGTAATTCAATTTATATTTGTTATAAAATGTTATAAACCATGCTACAACACATATCATTAATTGGTTATAATCTCATCAATCAAGGATGGTTTCACCCTATTTCTTCTTATTTTCTCCCTGATATTATTTGTGTTCTTCATAATTGGCCCACATGGCCATGGTGTCACTTTCTAGGATGAATTCGAGTGAAATTGAACCCATGGATTCTTGATGTCGATGTAAATGATGGAAATATTATCTACTTAGTGTAATACCATGGTAGTTTCATAGTTTCGGGTGACATATTTAGGTTTTGGAACCCCGAATAATGATGGTTCATATAATGAGATCCTGATGAGTGATTAGATTCCAATTTTTTTCCATCATAGGCTGGGAATTTATGATCAAAGATAACACCCACTGATTTTAGGTGTTCAAAAAGCATATGAAGTAGTGGTGAAAGAATATATAGATAACTATGTGAATAATATATAATTATATGAATAATTTGATTGCATACCATATAGTGTTAAAGAATACACATAGTGTATTTATTTTTTCACGTCAGATTCGGTTTTCAGTCGAGCTACGGATCACATGTAGTGTGGCCTGGCCCACATGCTCTGTAACCCTACCCATCCACCTAGGCCATGTTCCTATTGCACATGACCGGGACCCCATGTGGGAAGAAATTTCATGTACACTAGGAGTACATAAGCACACCCAGGGGTACATGTGCATGGACCTATACCTAGGCATGTTCGAGTACATGGCTATATACATGGGCACAACCTAAAGTACACAGAAACAACCAGTTATACATGGTAATTCCCCAAGTGGTTGATGCACTCCATGTGAAACTTGTACATTCCATGTAGTATGGCATGGATTCCCAATCCATTTACAAAGGAGAACATCACTAGATGATGAGGCAGGGTCACATACTGTGTGGACCCCCTTACATGTCATGTACTTCTCCTAGTAACTTCTCCCTCTCATATATCCTTCTTTAGGACTCAATTTTTTTTCTCAGATTAGTCGATCCTTAGTTTTTCCACATATAATGAGATGGTTTCCCCTATAGCGGATTTTGAAGTTTGATGAAAAGTGTTCTGAGAATGATGCATCTTTAAGCGATGCTTGACCGATGATAGTGATTGTATATGATCATAAGAGTGTTAATAGGGTTAGATCTTTCCTAGAAAACCAGGGAATGTGGACCCCATATTATTTACACATGCAAAGTCAAAAATCCCCTATACTATAGAGGTTGTGGGTCCTCTATCTATAGGATTGGAACTCCCCCATCTGCAATCTTCGGTGGAGAGTGGGTACTTTATGAGAGTTGTGGATTTCTCGACTGTGGAGAAAAATAATAAGGAGCATAACCCTCCAAACATATTCTGGAATGTTTACATGGGATTCATGGATCAAATTTGTGTCTCCCTTGGCTATGGATCATAGTGGAGAGGTGCATTCCCCTACAGATGATTTCTTATGTTTTTGCGCATAATGTTGGGCATCATAAATGGACCTTTGAAGCCACAGGCAGACTCAACATTCGATGTTGGGTTGTGAAGATGGAGATCCACTTTATCACTTGTTTGGGTTTCTTATTGATCATATATGAGTTATTATCATTGTTTTTGTCTCAATTTATAATTAGAATGGATTCATTGGGTTGATCTAACGTCTATCACATCTTTATTTTACTTCCTCTTTGGGTTTTGGGGAGTCCTAATGGGTAGGTATATACTCACCCATTGATGGGTTTTCCAAAAATTTTCATGTATTATAAAGATAACAGATAGATAAATAGTGACTTTGGAAGATATTAGGGATACTTGGATTCATTGACTACGTACGGTGGTCGGGACTTGAAGATTATGAGCCGAGATCTCTCTCAGTTTTCATTTATTCCAGTTATTGTTTGGTTGGGACATAATTTATGGTTTGGTGTGTATTTTTCCCCATTCTTGTATACTTTTATTTATACTATGGTACAATATTTTATTATCTAGATTTTATTCCATGCATGGTCTTCTATAGAAGTTACAATCTTTGTTATATTTCTATACACTGTTTCATGGAGATGGTTGGGTGTACTTGTAGAGGTATTTTATGAAAAGACATCCCATTTTATATTATTCATTTTTGATGCTTGTTGATAGCCCCTAACCTATTAGAGGTAGGCTTGGGGTTTTGGAGGATTAACCTTCCATCGACCAGGAATACCCTGGTGGTTCAGGTTGTTACATTTGTATTCATATCCTTATCCTAAGGATCCCATAGCTGAGTTAAAGTAGTTGAAACATTATAAAATGTTCCAAGATGTTTTATCAGGATCTCCCATTTATGGGTTTTAAAAGGACTTACAATTATTTTCTTAGGTATCTCACAACTAACTATAAGAAATTTAAAGTTAGTCTCCCACACATAGTAAAATAAATTTGTCCATACAAATTAAATAGAAAATATATATAATGATAAATAAAGTTTACTACATAGATTTATAATATTTAGTAACTAAAAATTATGAATCATCATTAATAAAATATGTGAGTTTTGAAAATGAAGTTGTAAAATAGTCATTAAAAAAAATTCAATATACCATTAGAGTAGTAAGATTCATTATTTTTCTTTTAATCACTTTCTCATATTTCTTGTTCTCTTTATTTAAGGTGTAAAAGAAATGTATAATTATAGCAATTAGATAATAATAAATATATTTATAATTATCACACTACTCATTTTCTGGTTGTACTTTCTATCAAACAATTCAGAATATATATATATATATATATATATAATAATGGTAATTATCTTGAACATTGTGGAATTATTTTATTTTATAATAAAATCAAAAAAAAAACAAGTCAATTTAACAACTAATTTTATCTTTAGAACCCGAAACTCCCACAATTAAGTTGTTCTATGAGTTTCCCTTGAAAATTTGATTTCATATATCTATAATGAAATTTATTTAATAAAATTAATTAGGTTAATAACTATCCATAAATATAATCTCATAATTTTAAAATCTTCATAAATATTCTATAATTAAAATCATGTAAATATCTAGAAAATATTAATAAAAATCATACTATTGAATAATGAATTACTTTAGAGTTGGATAATATTATTTAATAATGAACATAACAAAAGGATATTTAAAATATGAAAAAAATTTAAATATACTCTCAATTATTCCATTAAATCATTAATTTAAATAACCATGAAAATATATCCTTTAATTTCCCATTGAAAATATCATGATTAATCTTTATTGAAATCTCACTTAAAAAAACATTAAATCACAATTTTAGTTTAAGATACTTAAAATATCAATTTAAATATTATCTAGGTTCAGTGTAAAGGAGAATACCCATTCTATATAGAATATTTCAATTTTAATAATTTAGCTTCATATGTAAAGGCAATTCATTCTTATTAAGTAAATGTCAACACTACTCTAAGTTTTCAATAGTTATCATACTGAAGGATTTTATTTCTTTTATAAAACAAATGTATAAGATAAATATAATGTTTATGATATTTCTTTTGATACATACTATATTTATTTATATGTAATATATCAATTTTCTTAAATTTCCAACATGTAAGATATTTATTCAACATCCACTCTATATGTATTGTTTTATATTCAGAAAAATTTATGAATATATGGTCTTCTTCTAGTTGTTTCATTATATGTATAGAAAATTATTCAATATATAAGATTCTAATATTAATTTGAAAGGTCACTTCCTTTTAAAAATGAATAAGATATTATATTAGAAAAATATTAATGTATAATAAATATGAATTGTAACAACCATGAAAAGATATGTATGAAATATATTTTCATACGTATGGTATACCACATGAAACATTTATTCAACATAAAAATGATAATCCAATAATATAAATTCTAGAATAAAAATAATAATAAGAACTAATTATAAAAATATATAATAAAAAATATTCGGAGGGGATAATAATTCAAAAAGAATGTAAATCAAAGTGAGATGGAATATATAATTATCAAAATCTATAAATCATTGTGAAAAAAATCACTAAATATTTTACCCCTTTTTGATAATTAAAAAAATCAAACACACTCCCCCTATTTTTTGATGCTAAAAAGTTAGTAAAATTAATATAAGATCATGTAAAATGAAAATAATAGAACATAAAATATGAAATTGGGACACAAAAATTATAAATAGATACTTATCTCCCTTTTATAAACATTAAAGTACAATAAACACATGCATTCAATAGTCATGAATAAAGGGTATTAACATGGTTAATTAGTAAATAACACCAATTAAAGGGATATCATAGTAAATATCAAATAATATTAAAGAATAGATAAATGGTGAGTCTTAATGAAAAAAGTTACTATTTAAAAACTCATGGATGAAAAAATATTTCTTAAGAAATATTTAAATAGTAACATATAAACCCCATAAGTTGAAATTTCTTTTTTGAAAATATATGGTAGTGAATTATTTACATGTGCAATCCTCCCATATAAAATAATTATCTTCATGGAAGAAAAGTACATGTTACAAATATTTGATGAATTTATTTCAAATTTTTAAATATTTAGATAAGTTTCTAATATTTTTTCTCTTGCTAGTAACATAAAATAGCTAATACATGATAAAAATTAAAGACAAATACCCTTTTAAATTAAACATTTTTAATAAAAATAGACATATTTGATATACTATTGGAATTAAATAAATGATATTAAATGAATTAAATATAAATTGATCAACACATTTCATGTATTTTATATTTCCAAAATATAGTACATGACAAAAATATAATGGAATAATTTAAGATAACATTCCAATGTACGAAACAATAATTAAGATAAACAAGATTAGAGGTAAATGAATAAAAAATATATGAAATCCTCTCCCATGTATTAAATAGTCATATATATATTTCAATCAATAAAACAAGTATAAAGTTGGAAAAGGTATAGTGATTTCCATGAAAAAAATATCTCCATTTACATGTATACAACCCATTGTTAAAATAATAAAATATTCAAATCACGCCGTAGAAGAAATCATAATAATGATAGAAGCTAAAGAAACTCCCCCTGTAAGGATTTAATAATTTTCTCAATAAACACCCTCTAGATAAGGAAATTAAGGAAAATGATCCATAAAAAATTCAAAATAATGTATATTATTGATGAGAACTGGTTATGGATTTCAACCATATCCAACACCCATAATAATTTCTTTATAACTGTCTTAAAAAATAACACGACTTACACAAATCATTGATTTGGAATAAAAATTTATGATGTCTACATTCATGTGGTTTGAGTATCCATTATCTTTATAAACTTTTTTTTTAATATTTTTTGTTTATTCTCTCTAAAAAATATCAAACATGTTTTTGTACATATATTCTTTTGGGTATGAAAATGTCCATAATAAGTAATTTTGGTAAAGAAATCCTCTTGTTTTAAGAAGGAATTATATAATTAATGTTATATATATCATTTTAAATGTAATCATGTTGAACACCGTTAATTTGAGGAAAATTAAAGAATCAATTAATTTAATAATTTTCAACAACACCATAATGAAAACAAGTAATAACAATCATGGTTTTTCATTATGAACCAAGAAAAAATAATTACTACAAAGTGTTGGATTTTCATTATTGCTTCTAGTTCCATTTTTACCTTTATTTCCTTTAATGTTAATTTTTTTTGCAAATGAAATCTCCCCCTTTAGTAAATATACTATGGTCTAATTTTAGAGAATTAATTTTAGCTAATAAATCATCAATTCTACTATCACACAAGGCACACAATAATTCATCACTTTGAAGTTTTTATATTTATTATAAATAATGTTTAGATAAATCATTATTTTTAATAAGAATAAAATCATATTATTTTAAAATATATTCATGTTATTTCTTTATAGTCTCGTATTTATTTAGAAAAATGAAAAAATATCTCTTAAGATCATTAAAATAATAATTTTATGAATTAAGAGTAGGAGAGAGAAATTTTTCTCATATTCATTCAAAGATAAAATCCCCATTTACTTTTGGTAGAAATTATTAGTATTAGAGTTAGAGTGATATTAATCAGTGGAAACACAAGAATCAATCAATAGAGTATTATTATCTCATTTTCCCCTTTCTTATTATAATATGTTTTTCTTGATTTCTTTTTATGTTAGAGTTGAGGTAAGATAGGTATGATGTAACCATATTTCTTGCATTAATATCATATGAACTATATTGGGTTTCTATAATCCTTCATGATTTTTTAAAGAATATGTTTCTTCTATTATATAACCTATTTAGTCCTCTATAAATTTTTCATTTCTATTAATTGAATCCAAACTATTTATTCTTCACAAGATGTGTCAGAACCTTTTCTTTATCCTTTTCCTCATCCTTTAAAGTAGAAACTTGATGTGAAGGATTGTATTTCATCACTAACTTAGGATCATAAACTTAATAATTATTCTCAAATTCATATATTATGTATTTTCCAATAAAAAATTATTTTAAGATAATTTATTGTTGTGGAATATCTAATTATAATAGAGATTAAACAGTATTTGTTATATAGAGCTCTAAAATATTTTAATGATTGATCTAATTCCAAAAGAGTATTTCCCAAATCCATAACATCATTCACAATATTAATGATTCTTATATTCATTTTATTAAGACTTTATTAATCAAACATAATGAAAATATAAAGCATCATGAAACATCAAACATTATCTTTGAAGTATTGTTCCATAATTTTCTTACATTTCCTATTCCTTCATAATAAAAAATGATAGTTTCTAACATATAATAATATTTATAAAATTAATAAACTCTCTTGAAATCTTTTAGAACTAAACTATATATTATAATATTCATTAATTTCAATTTTATATCATAATAAACCTCGTTCTCAAAACTCCATAACTAATGATCACTAGTAGGAATTTTGTATAGTTCAACCACCTTCATATAAAATTTCAAACCAAGATTATTAAAATAGATAATCATCATAGATTTACAGTAACCATAATTTTAACCACTAAAAAAATAAATCTAATTATTGAAATAATATCTATCATATCATACATTATAATATTACTATATCTCATTTGATCTATTTATCTTGAGTTTTTTAGAGTTGGAAGGATTTAATCTCATTGAAGAGTATGATTTATTTCTATGTTTTGGTATCAAGAAAACTGGAAATCTATCTTCAATATTATTTTAACCATTTTAGAGAAATTAGGTTTCCATTTATATAAACAATTGTTATCCTAATTCTATATCAAATAATGACTCATAATGGGAGTGAATTGAGTCCTTTCAAATATTTCCTAAATTAAAACATTCATCTTGATGTTGGCATGAATGTTTCCTTTAAGTTTGAAATATATTTTTATTTGAAATTAAAAGTAAAAAAACATAGTTGGGAATATAAGGTTTTTATAGTGGTTTGGAGTTAAAACCAACTTAACTTAGACCACTCCACTAACACCCATTGTAGGCATGATGATTTTTACTCTAGGTTTTTTCCTTGGGGATATCAAGGTTGAGTATATATAGCTGAAACATAGTGAAAATTTCAAGGTATTTTATAGGTCCCTCCCTTATAAAGTATCTATATGGACTCCATATCCTTTTCCTAGAGATCTCATATCCTAGTACAAGAAGATGTAACTTAGTATCAAATTAAAAAGGAACTAATCGATAGAATAAGTCTACCTCATTGGAACCGATGCCACTTATTCTCATCCTGACATAATAAACATACATGAATGGAATTGTGAATGATAATTAGATTAGTATGTTCCATCTATTTATTATAAAACTCAAAAAAAATACCATGAGCTTGGATTGAAATGAAACACAAAATTAAATTGAAATAAATGAAAAACCTATGTTTTAAGAAGAAATATGGAGACAGAATTATAATATGTTCTATATTCTAAGAGAATTAAATATATATGCATTATGTGTAAATTAGTTAATTAAATTAAATTTAATTATGTAATAAAATATTGATGAAAATTCATGGTGTTTTGAATAACATTAAAGCTTCACACTATGGAAAGTACAACAACCTTATGTCTAAGGTGTGGATATATTTTTAGAATCTTTTTCCTTTTTAATTAATATTTTTTCCTCAAAACTGATAAATGTGAACAAGTCCCAATAAATATTTAATTATGATATTATTACATTCATCATAATTCAAAACTATTTTAATTTATAAAAATTCCAACCATTGGATAAACACCATATTCAAATATCAATACAAAAATTACAAAATGGTTAATGGGTATTTTATTATTTTGAAATTTTATTTATTCCCTTGATTATAAAAAGACTAAAATTACCTTATGAAAATCCATATATCCAAAATATATTTTTTGGTCATTTACAATATATATATATATATATATATATTCTAAACATTTTATCCACTAATACCCTAACTCATCCTCATAACCTCTCCCCATTAAAGTTATGATTTCTAAAAAATCACATTGATTAATACTCCATCAAAGACATTTATTTAGTAAGACCAAAGTGATAATGAAAAAAATAAATATTAAGAAAATATACATCTTTAAATTATGCTTTCTATAATTTAATAATATAATTAACAAATGACTATAAAATGGTAAAATATTAAATTAACTAAATTAATTAATAAAGATATCCTAAACAAATAATTTCATCTAGAATAATAAGGAACACATATAAATTAGGGTTTACAGTTGTGGTGGAGCCTTAATGGTAAACCCCAAAAATCCTACATGTAAAAAGACATGGGTTAGAATCTTGGAATTCCCTTGGGTAATTTATGAAGTAGGAGGTGATACAGGCATGATACATGTTGGTAGTGACATAGGCATGATGCAGGAATGATGATTCATGCATGACATTGCACTAGGCCTTCAGGCCATATTCATGTACAACTTGGTATTGGGATGATAGGCTATGTAATTGGTATCCCTTTACCCAGATAGAAAGAGGCCTTTTCCTTCATAATAAAAAATAGGCTTCATCCCCAACTTAAAAAAACATATAAATTAGGGTACTATTACCTGATATAAGAGTTACACTCATAGGATCTATCTAATATACCTTTATTAATACATTTTAATACAATAAAGAAATCATGCAACCATTATATCATTTTTGGGTTATGGGATGACACTATCCCATTTCAGTACAATCAGAACCAGTTATGGAACATATAGGGGTCCATATACCCCCAAACCAATTTAACCTTCTCTATATCATCCTCCTAATCCATGGGGTAAAATCAATATCACATTATGTTTTGAAAATTATAAACACCCCACATGACCTTATTATAAAAATCTAAGAAATATTACTTATAAAACAACATCTATGTAATAGTAAAAGACATATCATAATTATATTTTTGTTGATTTACCACTAATTAAAATTCTAAATGTTCATGAAAATGGGTTAGCATCACATTTTTTAACATTAAATCATCATTAAAAATTCTAATCCTTTCTAGAGAAAAGTTACAAATACCCATTTTAAGAAATAATGGAAAAAATTAATAGGATAGTCGACAATGTACTATATATTACCAATCTTAATATGGGGAAGGTTTGGATAATACACTAATCCCATAGGAAAATAATAAATTATTCATAAATAGTTACTTTGACTATTTTATTACTATTTCATTACCTTATCATAATGCACAACTCATTTCATGGTTTATCTTTCAGGAAAGTACAATAATATTTAACATCAATAAATCTAAAAATTAATTTATATTTTTTTAAAATCCATAACACCATCTCTATATCATATATTAAATGTTTTAATAGTTTAATGTACTATCAAAAAGAAAAATTAAATTCATCAAAAATCATTTATTATTGTTTCATTCCCTGAATTCACTATAAAAAATACAACATAATTAGTTATCCACATTGTTTCCAGGGATTCCCCATCTCAAAATTCAATATATAACCCATTCCAAGATAGAAAAACATTTAATTTCTATATTATTATTTTATATTCTATCAATTACTTTCTATACTATTCTATTACAACTATGCCTTATCATAAAAGCTTTATTGAATTTAATTTCCTAGGTATTTCCTGTCGTAAAACCCTATACAATATTTATATAGAAATGTCATGGATGAATCCCCCATAAGGCACTATTTCTATAACTATTTATGATTTTTTAATGTTGAGAATGTGTCTATTTTAGATATTCATGATTATGAGTGGAATATAAACTATGTAAATAATTTTAATTCTTATCCTACAGATATTAGGGGGTGTTTTATTATGATTTATTTATATTGAATGTACTACTATTTCATTCTGATTATAAGAATGATAATGTTATAGGTGATGTATTGGAAAATTTATCTAAAATTTATTAAGTTAATTGGAAAAAATATTATATGCTTTCCATAAATCAATAATTTAGGGTACCGTTACTTGTTAATAAAAGCAGTAATCCAAATATTTATATTAGTTCATATATTATGCATTATTGATTGAGTTTTATAGGTTTTTTGTACTTATTATTCATCATTTCACTATGATTTTTTAAGGTTTATGTATTTAAATATTTTTTGAAGGACTCTTTTATAGAATTATAGTTTTCTTTTCAAGATTAATATTTGTAATTCTTAGAGTAGTAATTCTTTTGTCTTTCTTGTTTATTTTTTCTCATATTTATTTCTAAACAAATGTTTTTTTATTTTTGTGGGTTTTATTTTTTAGTGTATTTATATAGTGTTTTAATTCCTTATGTTTCTTTTTAGTTATACTTTATTTTTATTATTTATTTTATTTTTTGTTTTTTATTGATATATTTATAGGGTTAGGGGAGGTTACTGGGGTCATTGTTATGAAGTTTTCATTTATGATTTTATTTGTTGTTAAATTATAAAAATAGTATAGGTGATCAATCAGTGAATAAGGTGCTATTAGGTGAATCACAGGGTAGTATATGGGTTATGAAAGGAATATTGGAATACAAAATATCACTTTATCCTTGTATATTAAATGCATTATAGAATTTATGAAAGGATGAATAAGAGGTGTTTTATTAATCCCTAATTTATGTTATAACTATCAAATACAAGGGAGTTTCCAAGATAACCAAATTTAGAAAATAGATATTTTTTGGATTTATAATGATTTATATTATTTTCTTTTTAAATTTTTAGTGGGTTTATAATTAATTCCTTAACTATTATTTTATGAAAAAATAATATTATTTTATAAAATCTAATGAGAGTAATTTTGGTAAAGAGGACAAGAGGAAAATATCATCAATGATTATGATTTTTTGGGGGTTTGATGGGTACAATAATATAACTTTACATTGTTAGATTCTAGTGGATTTGGATCTATTATTTAAAAATAATTTTATTTAATAATTTTATGTCATATAACCTTGGTTTATAAAACCTATTCTAGGTCATTCATATTATCTAGTGGTATTTCATAGTCATATGGTTCTTCTTATTTGATAAAAGGTCACTACCACTGCATTTATCCAATAATATTTAAGATGATTCAAACACCTATGAAATGGAATTGGTTTATGGAAGGAAGGAATATTTAAGAAGGATTCTATAATCCTAAAGGTTATATCATTGTGTACAAAACACAAAATAAATGTTAAGAGATATGATATGCACTTATCTAACTTTTCCTAAACCAGGGGTCCATCGAGCATGGATTAGATTTTTCTAAGGATATATAATGGGTCTTACAAGATTTTTTTCTTTTTCATTTACACTTTAATTTTACCTAAAACCCAAATACTGGAATTATTATAAAGAGAGGCTTGACTTTTACTCAAACTACCCTTTATAGGTCTTTCTCCTAACAAGTTTTATGACATTTTCACCTATAGTTTATGATCTTGTGATGTGAACTGATAAGGGATAGAGTTTAAGGTCATACATATTTGACATAAATGTGTTAACTTTAAGGTTATACATATTTAAATAGTGTGAATATATTTTAACGACATGATTCTCAAACCTAGTGGATAAGAATAACAACCTGCATTGGGGTCGATGGCTAAGAATGTCCCAACACATTTTGAACATGGAGTGTTGATGCTATAAATTGAAACTTGATGTTCTTAGATCAGTAGCAGTGATGTAGAAAAGGTATATAAGGAATGACCATGAATCATATTTCAAATATGGGTTCCATTATGATGTTGTGAAAGAATATATGAATAATAGGACTTTCCCCTTTAGGATGAAAACACCAATAGTTAAAAATCCACACCAAGAGCATGTATGTAGAGTTATATGAATGGAATAGTATGTATAGTCAAGAAAATGTATCCTTTAGTGTAAAAATTTCAAATTATTAATAGCCAAGGAATGGTTTTTTGGTAATCCAACACAATCAAATCATCAAGTGTGGTTCAGGAAAAATAATGTTCAGGTTGGGTAGTGAATGCATTTTAGACTTAGAATTTTCATAATTGGGATGATATGGTTCCCTTAGAATGGGTGTAAGTGTATGAGGACTTGTGATTGGGTCTTAAACATGGGGTCAGGCATGTATCCCGAGATAGTAGGAATAAATTCATACACATTCCTTCTACAATTGGGGAGGATCTAGATATTAGGATATATTACTAAGAAAGGGGAATTTAATATTGTTGTTTGAAGATCCACCATGTATCGGGAACCCCTATATGGATCTGTCTCTTATGTAGGGAAATTGGAACTTTTATGGGAGGACAATCTGAGCAGTTAAGCCATGCGGGATGGACTATATGTCACAAATATTAACGTTATATGAAAATGAATCATAGGTCATGAATTTTGATATCATGTGATAAGGAAATGTATGTAGTTATCCAAAAATAGGGGAATTTTATCATAACATAGTTTTGTGAATATATAACTACATGTTTGAGGCGTTTTTCTTCAATTGGTATAAAGAACATAAAAACTTTGTTCAGACACTAAGTGAGACACAAAATCCCCAAGGAAAAAGATGATATGGGTTGAGATTTTAGTGATTTTTGTGGATGGTCCTTAGATAAAGGATCTGGGCATCACTACATATCCTACAAAAGTATGAATCAATCCATATATAGTTCTTGTGATATCTTATTTTTAGAGATTTTTGGTAAGGATTCCATATGAACAAAGAGTAATTGAACACTGGGATATGGGCATTTTTATTTCCTTCTTTATTAGTGAATGTTTGAAAATGAATCTTTACTAAAATTATTATGTAGATCAGAATCATACATAGAAGTGAAATAATTTTTTTTGATGTAATTTGTGGGTGGGACATATATATAAATGATCTTGGTATCACTATGCATCCAATAAGAGTAGGAATCAATCCCAAAATAGTTCTTATTTTACATTCCCTATGTAGATCAATCTCATTCATAGAAGGTATGAAGAAACCCAAGTAAAACATGACTCAAATAATATAATAATATCATGTTTAAAATAATACATCTCACAATATTTTCAAAAACCAAGGAACAAAATCTTTAGTGTCTTGGAAATTAGTTTCATAAAAATATTATTTTATAAAACTTGTAGACATTTTCCATAATTATGATACTCTAGACTTTTTCATATAAATATCACATGATGTAATCATCTTTATAACCTAGGGATTAGAAACATAATAAATGGGTGATATTAGAAGCTCGTTAAGGGTAAATCATAACATCACATGAAGGAAAACATAAGGAAGACATAAATATCACAATAAAAGATCAAAGACCTTATATAATAACCATAAAACATATTATAGAAGCATAAGATCATAAAAATATCATTTAAGAATAATAAATGATATAACTTGGCTCAAAACACATTTCTATAGTCATACAACATGTGAGAATGACATAAAAGTATATAATACTCTAAAAATAATACATAATCTTGAAAAAATAGCATTTAATGGAAATTAAATGAATCAAAAAAATTTAGAATAACTTGATGTACATATATTAAGTGTGTAATAACTTGATAAAAATGTTAAAAATGTGGCACAAACATAATAATAGTAAACCCCATGTGAGAAAACCCATTATGTCCACACCTATATAAATAAAATCATTATATCCATGCTTTAAAATGGGAGAAAACCCATAAAGACCATGAATGTGTGAAAAAACTCAATATGTACACACCTAAATATCTCATGAGATATAATATTATACCAATTAATTGGTGGTAAATAAAGGAACCCACCCACCAACATCCATACATACGTGTTTTGTTTAAAAATAATAATCATCATAACTTAAATAACCCATAGAAAAAGAATGGTTTTTTAGAAATATCACATAACATGAACTTAATAAATCATAATATATCAAAATAAAATCTCAATTTAAAAAATGAATCATATAATAACAATAAGTACAAGGTGATACAAACTTCACTTCATGAAGGATAATCCTTGGATGGACAATATATGCGAAAATAAAAAAGTTTTCACAAAAACTTTTAAAACATTGAAATGAAAATTAAATTCAAAAAACATTTTATTCAAAGGGAAAGTGAATAATTTTGAAAACCTAAATGGTTCCAAATTAAAGAAAATTTAAAATAAATAATGTTTTTTAAATAAAAGAAGTGGAAATACTTGTAAATCTAGTACTTTAAAAATAATATTTAATAAAGGAGACTTGAAAAGGACATAAAGTCTTAAAAAACGGGGAAGAGAAAAAATATTTTCAAAACTTTTACTTTTAAATTAATATTTAATAATTTAATCTTTAAAAATATATAAATTTATCAAAATAAAATGTCTATTGGATGATAAAAAAATTTATTTCGAAATAAGGAAAACCCCACTTGATCATTTTGAAATAAAATTATTGAAAACACACATTCTTAAAAAGGATAAAGAAAAGTTTTATTTAAAATTAAATAAAGGGAATTAAAAGATAATTTGAGGTAAAAATATTATTTTTCCACTAGATATATGAGAAAATTGGTGGGATGTAAAAATAAGGACATGGAAGAAAAATACATTAAATATAATGGGAATTATTCTCAATAACAATGAATTTTAACAAAACATTAAAATCATCGAGGAAAAAGGATTTGGTGTGAAAATTATTTCCCTATATAATAATATGTAAATACATTATAAAATCATCATATATTATAATATATAAGACATGAAAGATAACAAGAAAAGATGAGTGATTATGACCCAAGGAATGAAATTGAGTTACAAAAACTCCTTACTACCTTTGTATGTTTTGAATAAAAACACCATGAGAGGTATAAATTTAAATAGAACATTGAATATCTTGAAATATAATATAATATTGATAAAAAATTAAATTATTGAAATATTTACACCACTAAAAAGGAAACATGGTGTATAGATTAAACATGCCTCAAGGGATTCAAATTTGAGATAAAGAAACTCTTACCTTGTTTTCCTGCTTAGTCTAATAAACTCTAACCTTGATTAAAAACATATATTAATATAGTATTTCATAACAATATTAATAATTAAAACTATATATAATTTTCATTTATAATCATTACATATTTATAATAATTATATTTTTCATATTTTCCCACATTAGATGTTAATAATTTTGATCATTTGTAATAGTTTCGTAGGAGTGAATTAAATGTTCATTATTATTAAAAAATTTATCATTAATGTTAATATAATGTATGAATTATAATAATTTATTTATTATAAATTTCCTTTTATGATTACTTTATTCTTTATTCTAGAAGATGAAATTGATAATGAACATTTTTTCTGATGATTTTCAACCTACGAAGGGTGTTTTCTTAATTAATGAATTAAATATAGATGTATCCTTTAAAAAAACAAAAAATAATAATTATTTAAATATTTATATTATATTATACAATTAATTAATCTTTTATAATCATGTATGGATTAATTTTATAACATTTTTCAAGTAGGTGGTCAGACTGACCCAAACTTGAACACTCTTTTACTTGATTTGTGAATGTGGTTAAAGAGGTGTTTATTTTGACATAATATCATTATAAAAGAATAATAATGATATTATTTTTATTTTTTATGATTTTGAACAAAATTTTAATATGTTTGGATAAATAAATGAAAAATATAAGATAATGAGAAAATGATTCTTTATAGAGGGGGTAGTCTACCCAATGCATAATTAGAGTTTCCATTACTCAACGAATGAGAGGGGTGAATTTGGATAGTAAGTGATCGTTTTATAATCAAAAATAAATTATATATATCATATTTTTTCACTAATACCATCATTAATACTACACATGAGGGTCGGTGAAGAAAAAACAAAAGTGTTGCTTTGTCGAGGTGGTAATACACACACACACACTAATGACAGTTCATGTTTTTATTGGAAGATGGAAGTGAATACATAATGGTTAAACCATTTTTATACTAACAAATCATCACAATAATTATGTTGATTATATTATTATTTTTTGGTTATGGGCAGTTTATAAAGGAATGAACAAGAATGAAACATTATGAAAGATGTGATACCTACGTGGAGACCTTGAACTTACTATTAATAAAGGCCTTATATTTGAGGTACATAGGATAATTTTTGGTGAACAGGGGTATTATATAATGTAAATGAATTAATTTATATGATATTTGGATATATTTTTAGGTAAATTTAATAATAGTATTTGATTATTGAAAGGGTGGAAGTGATCCCCCTTTAATAAGTAAAGAAGATGGATTTTTCCCTCAAAAAGAATGGTAAGAGGTAAGAATGGAAAGGAATGAATGATAGGTGTGCCAGATCATCATGCAGTTTCCATACATGGTCAGTCTAGACCTACAGGGGAATCTCAATCTGAAATCAACGAGGAGTGTCCTATGGTACAAACAATTTGGGCTATACAGGGTGTGGTTTTGGAGGATTTTTGCAAGCAGCCTCAGTTCATGGGGTGTGGCTTATTATAGCCGAGTCAATGCGATACTATTGGCTGGATGTCGCTGAATGGGGAGGCTATTTTGGGTATGGAGGTTAATCTTTTTTGTGGAATTGGTGATATGACTAGAAGGACAACTCAAATAGTGAATGTGGGAGGGGGTCTGGACCCGATTTCTACCTGAGTTTCATTGCGCAATAGGTTTGAAGGCCTTCCATAGGATGATTTGAATTCTGAACCCACTACCCTAGGTGAGGGATTTGGGGCCAGAGTGCAGTCTACCAAAGGGATTGAACATGATCATCCATCGTAGGAGGATTAATGCCCAAGGAGTAATAGGGGTTCTGAAAATAGTAAGGGGAAGAAGGACTACTCTGCATTACCTCCTCCTTTAGAGACTCTCTTTGCAAAGAAGATGAAGGTCAAGAAGATGGAAAAGGAGTATAGGAACCTTCAGAGGCTAGGGGAACATGGTGATGGAGACTTGGTGCTCCTTTTAAGTTTTGAATAAGCAGTGACAGAGAAGGTCTTGATTATCAATACAACTGAGGAGGAGGAATCTAGGATGATGGGGAGGTTGCTTGAGGTGTCCCTTAATGAGGAAAAATTTTCATGGATTGACAGACATGAATCAATTCTGGTAGGGGGTTTTAATAAAGGGGTAATTAGTATTGAGAAGTACATTCAGACATGGGATCAACTTGCTTCCGAGTTTGATAAGAGGATATTGGAGGTTACTGACTTACATGTTTCATCTTTATCCTGGAAATTTTTTAGGTAGAAGGACTTGGGTAATACTAACTTTTTTTCTTAAAGACTCTGGTCAAGTTTGTGGTTTTCACTAGTTTCTTTGAGAGGATTTTTGTGAGAAATTTGAAATCCTCTGGTTTTTTTCTTACTGGTTGTCTTTGTTTGGATTTTTGTTCTTTTTACCAGCTCTTACTTGGACCTGCACCGGATGGGGATCATAGCGCGAAGTCTTCATCGATGGAGTCCTTTTGGATTGGGATACTAGAGAGGGTATGACTACGCCATCGGTACAGTGCCCATGCACATTGCACGGTACTGCTTGACGAAGGGTCCTGTGTTGGTGAAGTCTTGCTACCATGACTCAATTGTTGGGGTGGGGTAGGTCCGGGTGTTTACTTTGTTTTTTTTCTTTATCTTCTTGTGCTATTTTGATATTTCTTAGTCCATTTGTGTGGTTTCTCACTTTCTTCCTCAAAAGTGATTTGGTAATAAAAAAGTAGTTTTCAGTCAGTCATAAAAAGGTCATTTTAAACATTAAGTGTTCTAAATCTTATTTAAAATTTATCACTAATTAAATGATTATTAATTTATTTTTATATATATTTAAAATAATATTATAGTTTTAATTTCAAATTTATTCATTAAATTGTTTTAAAAAATACCCAATATTTTGAAAAGTATTATTCTTTGAAAATTATCATTTTACCAGTGTAACTAATTTTTACCCAATAAATTAATATTTTTGCCTAAAAATAAAGTGGAGAAGATTAGATAATTTATATAAACTAATTTTAAATTTATAATCCATTTCATTTGATTCATTTGTTTAAAACTAATTTTAAAATATTAATTTATTTAAATTTTTTGAGAAAATATTACTTATGTTCTAAAATATTAAATATAGGTTTAGAATTCAAACAAAATACTGTAAAATATATAATGTTACTTAAAATAAATATATTTGGTTAAGTAAAGTGTTTTTAATGTTTTAGGTTATGCTTATATCCATGTGATGTTACAAAAGCCACCATATTTTTAGAAAATATATTTCACACTATTCAACTAAAATGGATTAATTTATAAAAATTAAAAAAAAAATCATATTTACCTAATATGAAAATGATAAATCCAAAAATGATGTTATTTTTTTTCCAAATTCACATCCTAAAATTAATAAATTTAACTTTAAAATACAATAATAAAATATCAAGAAAACAAATATTTTTATGATGAATCATTATTTGGTGTATTAATTATTCTTACAATTTTTTTGATGATCATAATTATATAAAACTTGGAAAAATATAAATTTTATAAAATACATTTTAAGAATAAATGGTGATTTTACTAGTTTCTTATTTGTACTAATTGATTTTGTTGTTTAAAGTGAATCTTATTTGTTTTATTCATATATATATATATCAAAATTATACTACCAATATTTATACCTACTAATTCTATAACTATCTTATGACCGTGTATATTGGTTTTCTTTTTAGTGTCGTGTTTAGATAAAACCATATAATAAGGTATTTATTTAAGGATAAAAACATAGGTCATTACATTCTACCCCCTTAAATAAATTATGTCCTCAAAATTTAATTACCATCTACTTAAATGGAATAACTAGAGGTAAAAAATAGATTTAACTGCATAAATATATTTTCAATAATAGATATGATCCAAAATATCTTAGGTAATACTAGAATAAACTTATTTTCCTTAACCATTTCAAGGAAATTTATCACATAACTAAGTATTAAGGATTAGGTGAAGGATTATATTTTCATATTTGATAATTCATAGATGGAATTGCACTTGTATATGGTCATAATTTATTTAGAATTAATCATTTAAATTTTATAGAAATTAATGTGGAGTCAAAGTGAATATTGACATTATATTTGGAAAATAGAATCAAATTTATTTCATATAAGAGGATATTATAATTTTTATAAATTTTATTTCCAAAAATATAATAATCATACCACTAAATGGTTTCCTTAAAATAAAAAAACATTATGGGTGGAGACTTGATGATATTATAAAATATTATAAATATAATATGGTTGATAAAACTATAATACATCCACTAATTCAGGGTGGAGGGTATGTTAATCATAATTTCCACTATCCCATTCCATGATAGTCATTGCATTGATTATTTCATACTCCCTAGGTCTAGGAGGTTGTGTATTCCTACCATTCTCAGCAAACCTTGGATTAGGGAATTGAATTGGATAATGTTTGAGTTCTCTGCCCATTAAACATTGAATTATTCATGGTTCCCTTGGATGAGTTCCATTTTCTTTCCATATATTATCTAAAATATTTATTTTTCCTTGACAGTTTGATGCTTGATGTAATCCTTGAACATAAGTAAAGAATCTATCTGTCTCATTGATGCAATTTACTTGATGATTCTTCCCAAATTTTTGACACATAGGTGGTTGGATATCCTTTATTTCATCATCTTGATTTTCTTAATTTTCACAAGCCTTCATCCTTTTCTTCTTTAGTGCACTCTGGATTTCAAAATTTTTTATATTGTTAATCATGTTTCATGATATTTATTTTGTTATAATAACTAAATATTTTAGTATATCTCCCATTACAATTTTTTGATTGTTGAGGTAATCATCAAAATTTCCTTCACACCCAATGTTAAATTGATTTTTTATGGTTCCGACCATCAATAAAACCAAAAAGGGTTTATATGAGTGAAAATTTTAACAATATGGGGAAATTATATTAGTAATAAAATTAATTCTACCTTAAAAGGTATTTTGATTTTACATTATTATGTTGGCCTATAGTTCCTTTATTTTAGAATATATCATTTTTAGTTTTACCTCAATTACTTTAAGTTTGGTTATCTTATGTTTCTAAACTCAATACATAAAACTAAATTGGAAATAAATCCTTAATAGTGTTTCATAATCATAACATTATCAACCAATTAACACCCATTGGGAGTTACCAACTAGGTGTGCAGTATTAATCCCACTCATTGTGCATCGTTTTAGTGACTGAGTTTATGCACAACAAACCCTTTTAAGGGTGATTACCTTTATGTTAACTTGTTCTAAAACCACATCCACATGTAGTATGCATATTGGGATTTATTTCTTGTTAAGAAAATATACTCAAGAATTTATAAATATTTTAGGAGATCATCCAATAATTATAATCATCATTATAGTTTTCACTAAGGTTCTCTAAACTAATCCCTAAAATAACCAAACTAATATACAAAAATAACTAAACTAATCTTTAAAATAACTAAACACTACCACTAATACCAACTAAATAAACCTAGGATAAACATGAATCTAATAATACAATAATCTCATGTTTTAAATAATACATCTCACAACAGTTGCACAAACCAAGTAGATAAAGGTTTAGTGTCTTGAAAATTAGTTACATAAAAATATTATTTTATAATAGTTTCAAAAAAAATTCAATAATTATACTCCTTGAAAACCTATACTATACATATAACATGGTGTAATAATATTCATAACTTAGAGACTCAATACATAAGAAAGTGGTGAGCTCAGAAATTCAGTAAGGGTAAATCAAAACATACCATGATGAAAAACGTGATGAAGGCATGCATATCATAATAAAATATCAAAGTCCTTATATGATAATAATAAAAAATATTAGAGTAAAAAAATATCATAAAAATATCATTAAAAATCATAAAGGAAATGAAATACCTCAAAACACATCTCTATAGTTATATAACATGTCTGCATGATATAAAAGTGTAGAATGCACTAAAGATAATACATAATCATGAAAACATGGAATTTAATTGAAATTAAATGTGTTTATAAAATTTATAATCACTTTATTAAAAAATTGGAAGTATGTCATAACTTGTTAAAAAAGTTAAAAAAGTGGCACAACCATTACCACATGAAACATTGTCTGAGAAACCCCATTATTCCCATGCCTAAGTGAACAAACTCATTATGTCTATGCCTTAAAATATGAGAAAACCCATCATGACCATGACTATGTGAACAAATTAATTATGTCCATTCCTAGTATCTAATGGTATATAAGTTTATATCAATGCAATAAATGATGATATAGGACCCCACCCATCATAGTTCATATATATGTGTTACACTTAAAAACAATCATTATCATAACTTAAATAAAATATGAAAAAAATGGGTTTCTTAGACATATAAAATAAAATCAACTTATAAAATCATAGGATATCAAAATAAAATATAATTTTATAAAAGGAATCATATTTTAACAACATATATATAATGATTGAAATATCACTTTAGGAATGATAAACCTCAATAGGTGAAAATATATGAAAATATAAAAGTTTTCACAAAATATTTTAAAACATTTAAGGGAAAATTAAATTAATTTCTATTGAAGGGTAATCGAAAAAATTTCAAAACCATAATACAAATATTTCCAATTGAAACATCCTTGAAAATACTTAAAGGTTATTAAAAGGAGAAGTTAAATACATTTAAATATAGTAATTTTAAAACAATATTTGATAGAATAGACTTAAAAGACGTAATGTATTAAAAAAGGAAAGTGAAAAAATTGAAAACTTTTAATTTTAAATGAATAATTATTAATTTAACCTAGAAAAATTCAAAAAAAGTTATCAAAATAAAATGTGGAGTAGATGATAAAACTTTTTATTTTTAAAGGATGGAAAAACCTATTGATCATTTATAAATTACCTTGTTAAAAACCCATATTGTTAAAATTCATAAAGAAACCATAAATTTAAAGTAAAATAAATGTAATAAAAGTATAATTTGAGATAAAAACTGTTTTAGTTTCCATTAGGGAAAGTATAGATTTTTGGGAATTAAAAATATGAACATTTAAGAAAAAAATCCACTAAAAGTAATGGGAGTTATTCTTATAAAAAATGATTTTAAAGAATCATTATAATCATTGAGGAAGAATCATTTTTTCTGAGAATAATTCCTATTACTGTTAGTGGATTTTATTCTTAAATTTTCATATTTTTACTTCCCAAAAAATAATGCTCAATAGGTTTTTCCAAGGAGGAGAATTAAGTCACAAAAACCCCTTAAATCCTCTATAAAATTTTAATCAAAACCCCATGGGTGGTAAAACCTTAAAAATAAAATTTAATATCATGAAATATAATACAATACTGATAAAAAATGACATTTTGAAAATATATACACCATTGAAAAGTAAACATGATGTATAGGTTAAACATGTCTTAAGGGATTCAAATTTGAGACATAGAAACCCTTACTATATTTTCCCAATTAGCTAAATGAACTCAAATATCATATAAAAAACATAACTATATTAATATACCATTTTATAACCATATTAATTCCTAAATATTTTTATAATTTTCATTTATAATCATTATCATTATGTCTATTAATTAGTTTTTTCCTATTTTCTAACATCTGGTGTTTATAATTTTAACCATTTAATGTAGTTTTGTAGGAGTGGTGTCAGTGTTAATTATTCTTAAAAAGGTGATCATTAATGTTATTGTGATGTATAAATTAATATTATTATGTAGTTTTTATTTACTATGAGTACATAATGTGTATCCTAGAAGATGAAATAAAAAATGAGTATTTTTTTCCCAGTGATTCTCAACCTACGAAGGGTGTTTTATCAATTATCGAGTTAAATATTGATGTATCCTTTATAGAACATAAAAAATATAAAAAATATATTTATATTATATTACAAATTTAATTATGTTTATATAAACATCCATGACATAATTTCATATCATTGTTCAGGTAGGTGGTCAAACCGACCCAAACGTGACCAAGATTTAACTCGATTAATGCGTGTGGTTAATAAGGTGTTAATTTTGACATAATATCATTATAGTATAAGAATATTGAAATTATTTTAATGTTTTTATGTTTTTTAATAATTTTTTAATATGTTTTTATAAATAAAAAACTATAATAAAAATGATAAAATGATTCATTGTGGAGGCGGTAGTCCGCACAACGCCAGATTAGTGTTTCCGTTACTAAATGAATGAAATGGGTGAAGGTAGATAGTAATAGACCACATAAGAATAATAAATACATTATATAAATCATATTTATCCATAAACACCATCATTAATACCATTCATGATGGATGGTGTTAAAAAACCAAAAGCATCACTTCATGGAGGCGGTAATCCGCACACATACACTAATAAAGATTCCAATTTTTCTTAGTAAAAAGAAATGAATAAATATGGGTTATACCATTATTAAAATAAAAAATAAAAAAAAGAATATTTTGATATTATTAAACAATGTTTATGGTTAGTTTAGAAATAAAAATATAATAAAGAAATGTTAAGAATGATTTAATACCTCTATTGAGACCTTGAACTTACTTCGGAAGAAGGCCTTATATTTCATGTAATTAGGATAATATGTTGTGAAAAAGGAAATTAGGGAATGCAAATGAATTCAAGGATAATATATTTTGTTAGGGTTTAAAGGAAAATTTAAAATATTATTGTAGTGTTTAAAGGGTGGAAGTGATCCATCTTTTATAAGTGAGGAAGTGGAACTTTTCCATGAAAAATAATGGTAAGTAAGGGTTAATGATGGAAATGTGAGTTAGATGAGGTAATGTTAGTGAGAAATGTATATAATAATTTTAAACATAACAAAATATTTCTAAAATTTATAAAGTTCAAGTTAATTTAGGAAAATTTGCGCCACTTTATATTAGTCATTTGAACACTTATTACTCTTAATTAAATGTTAATCATGTCAATTATTATATTAATAAAAATATAATTATACTATTATTACCAAATTTAGATGTGATTAATCATTATTAGATATCAATTTAACCTAATTTAATTTCTAAATATTATAAAATTATCTTTTAAATCAAAGCATATAAAGTATTGAAATACTGTTTTTGTAAAAAAAGTCATTATAATCTTTACACGTTCTTAATTTTATTTAACATTAATTAACAATAAAATGAGTGTTAATTATATATATATATATATTTATATATTTAAACATAATATATGGTTTTAATTTAAAATTTATTCATTTAATTGTTTTTAAACAAATACACAATATTTAGAAAAGTATTATTCTTTGAAGATTATTGTTTTACTAGTGTTACTATTATTTACCTAAGTTAACGTAATAATTTTTCTAAAAAAAGTGAAAATTATTATATAATTTGGACTCACAAATTTTAAATTTAATTTTTTTTCATTTGATTCTATTATTAAAAACTAATTTTAAAATAATAATGTTTTTAAAACAATTTTTGATAAAATGTTAATTATGTTCGAAAATATAAAATATAGGTTTGTAATTACTACATGATACTTTAAAATATATAATGTTACTTTAAATGTATATATTTGGTCAATAAAAGGGTTTTATATGTTTTATGTTATTCTTACATCTAGGTGATGTTTCAAAATACATGATATTTTAAAAAACTGTATTTTTCACTATTCACCTAAAAATATATTATTTTATAAAAATTAAAAAAATTAATATTCATTTAATATATCCATGATAAATCCAAAAATTTTGATATTTTTCTCAAATTTACATCCTAAAATTTATAAATTCAACTTTAAAATGGAATAATAAAATATCATAATTTTTTTACAGGGAATCATGTTTTTGTATATTAACTTTTCTTATGAAAGTAGTCCTAATAATAAATATATCAAATCTGAAAAAATATCCATTTTATAAAATAATTTAATTATAAAAATATATTTTATTAGATTCTTAGTTTTACTAATTGAGTTTGATGTTTAAGTCAAATTTTATTTTATTTTATTATTCTATATTTTATATACATTTCATAATTTTTATCATTATTTATACCAAAAAATTATACAGGTACCTTATAATGGTCTACATAGGTTTATTTTTTTGGGTTTTTTCATGGAGAAAACCTTAAAACACAATATTTATTTAAAAAGAAAAAGTAGAGTTGTTACATGGGAACAATTTTAGCATAGGTTTACTGGTGAAAAAATCTACGATGAATACTCTTATGTAGATTTAACTCATACATAGGATAAGTGTCATTAAACCGTGGGTGTATATGTAAATTATCTTATATGTAGGCAGGGACATTTTATCAATCCATATATAGTTTTTGTGTGGATTCTTCTTGCATAGATCAGAATCGTGCATAGGGAAAGAAAACTAGGCTTCACCTCAGTTTCATGCCACTGGTAAGACAAAATATTAGTGGAGAGGCTCAAATATTGAGGTGAAAGAGGGAAATTTCTTTGTTTAAATTTGTGTTTGGGCCTATGATATGACATCCATGTGTCACTATGTATCCTTTTATAGCATGAATCAAGCCCTGCATAGTTCATTAGATAAATTCCCCACATAGATTGAGCTCATATTCCTAAAAGGGGATTTTTTGTCATAGGTTTATTGAACTATATAGTCAAGTTCATACAACATAAAAAACCCATTAAATCCCCAATAAATTAAGAAAGAAACATTTTGTAGATCTGATTCATACAAAGTTAGTTGGAATTTTTTTTAATTAATGGTTGATCCTAGGATATGAATCCTTGTGTCACTATGTATCTTATAGTAATAATAATCAAGTCACATGTAGTTTTTATATTCATACCCTCTATGAAGATCAAAATCTTTCATTGGGTGAGGGAAATTTATGTTCCCATATGTGGACTAGTTGTGTTTTGAGAATCCCTATACTAATCTGGCTCTTATATAAGGGAAATTACTCGAAAAGTGTGATTTTATAAGTATTTAATGTCATGAATGATTGTACTAACTATCCCACACACTTTGATATGTTTCTAATAAGAGTAATAAACCATTATATATAAGATCACATGATAAATTATTGATATGAGAAACATGATCCCATTGGAAGGTTATTTGTACAACACTAAAACATGTGGTAAGAAAATTTCTAGCACACACCATGGGATTTGAAATTTTATGGAAGAGAAATTATTATATAGTTTAATGTCATATAACCAAGATACATGTACTATATATTTTAAATTAATTCTGCATGGATGTTATTGTGCAGTTTAACACCATGCGATTAGGATGTTATGTTGTACGGTTTAAAGTCTTGAGGCTAGGACTAGTTTTATGTAGTTTATCATCACGTCATAGGGACAAAATCTTAGTGGTTTAAAGTCTTGAAGAATGGAATACCACTATATAGTTTAATTTCTTATATATTCGGCTTGTGCCTCACAATTTATCATTATGGGATAGGGAAAAATTTTAATCGATGTTGAAAATATATGAAGTAAATCTTGAGAAACCCTGCATTCATGTGAGGTATGATGTATTCACCATCCATTATGACCAAGGAATAATATCTAATAGGGTAAATCTTTTATATAACATAATATCCCTCCTACTCTGGTTTGAGAATTTTTTATTTCTTCCTTATTATCATTGGATCTATGAGAACAAATACTAGCTCTCCCTAGAGGAATTAATGGAAATAAACATTCTTATTAAAAGCTTATGTGAATCAGTTTTGATATACTTACAAGTTGTGAAGAGTGAACAAACTTTTCTCATAGAGTCATTCAAAATCTTCCATTAAAATCATAGAATGTTCATCTTTATATGCCTAGTTTTCAATAATAATGATAAGTAAGGACAACTCGACCTCAATGGGTAGTACTGCCTCTAGACCATATTCAAGATAATATCAGGTTGCTTGTGTAGAAGTGAAGGTTTGGGTGTGGTGGGCCCATAAATAATTAAAGAGTCTTTAAATCCATAAATTATTTTATTCATGCACTATCTACAAGATTTTATTAGATAGATTCTTATTTAAGGCCTCTGTATATCTATTTTCTACTACGTGGTAGTGCGATGCATGGTTAAATTAAATTCTATATTGTCAATGAACCCTTTTAAACTCAAAAGAGAATAAATTAGTGTCATTATATATCAATATCATGTGATTGAAACTAAATTTGGTAACAATATTTGTCTTTACAATGTTTATGATAGCCTTTACCCCAACTTCTTTATGGGATATAGCCTCAACCACTTAGAGAAGAAGCCAATGGTAGTAAGGATATATTTAAACTACTTTGATGAAACAAAGGGGCATATACCCACGAAATATATTCTATATATGGAAAATATAAAAGACTATTTATTTTTATGTAATAATTATGGGGTTTTATGGATGAAATTGAAATATATATAGAGAGCATGAAATTTCTTGGTGAATTCCACACAATCCTGGGTCATTGATAGCCAATAGTATCTAAGTCACCTGATCTGATAAAAGATCTTGGCCCCTTATTAGTGATAACCTTAAGCGCCTTCAAGTAATTATAACATAAAAATGTGGGTTTATCTTCCTTAAATTCATATGAGTATTACTCCATCAAATATTCATTTATAGAGTGATTTCTGAACATTGGGGATATTATAAAGGATAATATTGATGGCCCCCCAGTAAAAATGTTACCTTTTGACTATATCCAATGAAATAATTCCATTTTGGTGGTAGTCTAATATGGGGGACATATATCTTATATAGGAATCATATAGTTAGGATATTGGATCACCTTATCCAAGAGTGGTGTCTATCTCATTGACCTCCTCCGCATCACCATAAAAAACTAGTGACACCACACTATGATGTGAAATGTAAATGACTATATCATACCAGTATGGATCTATAAAAGTTATTAATATATTAACCAATGATTATGAATGTGAATTTTTGGAATGCATAACATGAAACAATATTAGTTTAGAGGATAATTATTCCTTCAACCCTTATATAAAATTGAGAAATGGGATTAATTCATCTTTATTAATGACATATTCATCAATAAGTTTTTTTAATTAATAGCTCTAAATCTCCCTTAGAATTTATTAAAAAAACTGGTACTTGTAGATTTAATTACAAATCTAAAATATGATCCTAGAATTTTACATTGTTATTAGTGAAACCTTATACCAATAGTAATGAGACAAATAGTATTTCCATTATTGGAGAGATACAGACAATTCCCAAGTTGATTCCATTGAATTTTAGGTTTTCCATCATTCTTTATATTAGTATTCTAGAAGAACCATCAATAAATATATCTTATTTATAGGGTGTTTCATGAATTGGTAATACCTATTCGTTAGGAAATTCTATATCCACTAGCATTCTTTATGCGTTGGGATGTTCCATGAGAAATTATCCCAATGCTTTTCCTTTGAATACCTTACGTGGTATGAAATAGACATCAAATTGCCATAGGATAACCACCCTCCTTTAAAAAAATCTAGTTAGCATTAAAATAGTGAGGATATATTTTTCTGGGTAAATATAAGAGAATAAATAAACCTCATGATATTTTAAGTAGTTTGTCAAATTTTAAACCATGAATATGAATACAAGATAATTTTTCCCAATGTTAGAATATTTGGTCTCTGTGTTTATCATTGTTATGCTTAGATATTAGAGAATATTTTATTTATTATTATCATTATTTAGTGATAAAATAGAATTAATTGATTTCCCCAAATATTATACATAAAAATAAGTGTATTTTCTTTGATAATCGACATTAATATCAGTGGGATTGAGAGATACTACTTGATATTTTTTAATGCTTCTGAACAATATTCATCCCACCAATAAGGGAATCCCTTCTACATGATATTTTTAAAGATTACATGCTTTCATTCAAGGTTTTTTATGAATAATTTGATATAGGCGAGACATCCTTGAATCCCTATCAACTCATTGAGATTTTGAGGAGGTATCATATTAAGGACAACAATTGTATTCATAGGTTAAGCTTTGATGATGTGATGGAATACCATGAAGCTAATAAATTTTCACAATGTCCCCCCAAAGGTGGATTTTAGGGGATTCATTTTTAGATTGTGTTGACACAGTTTGTTGAAAACTATATCAAGGTCAATAATATGATCACAATGTTATTGAGACTTGACCACCAAAAATTGATGTATCACTCCATGGTTTCACATATAAAGGTATTGAAGAGTCAGTGCATGGAATGTTGATATATGGAACCAGTGTTCTTTAAGAAAAATGTATTACTCTATAGAAATATAATCCTTGGGTGACCTTGAAATTATTTTATTCCTCATATTCAAGGGTTATCGATATCTATTTATTTACAAAATACATATCCATGAAGGAGAAGGATTGGGAACTAGCATTTCATTGATCAGAAGTTCAATGATCAGAACTATGAAATCATATTTCTAGAAATGTAAGTTGATATACTTAAAGTCAATAAAAAATATAATTTTAATATTTATATTCTAAATGGTGTCACTTTTGGTGATTAATTTTGAGTACCAAACCTCCATAATGAAGTATGACTGGATGATATGGTCAACATCGGCTTCAACCATAACATCATGAGTGGAATACATTATCCAGGCTGCTTGTTTATATCCATGACAATCTTCAAGTATTCAAAACTAATGGGTGTTCACATAAAGATAAATTCCAAAAAAAAATGTTTATTTATAGGTGAATATATCTTTATGCTTCTTCAGGAAAGAGATGTATATCTATTTTTCTTTAGAAGGCATGGTGGAACTAAAAAAAGTAGGCTGTAGATCTTTCTTTGTATATAGATTTTTATATATGAGTTTATCAATGGTGGTAGAGATGACTTCCTTAAATTCTTGATGGTAATACCTAATATCTTCTTCCTATTCTTCCTCTAATTCATTTTTAATGGAAGTTAGTTGTTAAGGTATACTTTAAAATTGGTAAAAAAATATGAGGGGATTTTAATCCTGTATGAATTAGGGTGAGGCATATCTTGTCTCTGAAATTTTTGATGTGTGAGTATTATCATTAGGAATATATTTTATATGATCTCCTTCTTCTTTTCTATCACTTGGGGAATTTTTGGTGTTGATATCCTACGATTAAGGGAATAATATAGGGGAATTGTTAATTTATTTCAATGATGATGGGGTTTTTTCTGATCCAAATGGTGATGAAAGGATTTTTTTCAGGTTCTAAAGATAAATAAAAGGTATTTCCATCCCGAACATTATCATATTGGTGAGGATAATGTTATTTATTCATACAACTACACTCTACTAATGCCACTAATTTTATGAAGACTAACATAGATGTTTCTAAACATGGAGTTATTACCACATGTTAGTTGATGGGAAATATGTAATCTTTAACAAGTTTATAAGATGGTATAGTTTGGAATATCTCTAAATCATTAATATAAGGGATTCATATGACATAACTTATAGTAAGTTTTTTACCTTCTCTATAGTAGAATCTTGAATCTATGTTTGATATTCATGGGAATCAAAAGGTGTACCATCACCATGTTGCACTCCATATTTTCCAATAATAGTGTACTTAAGATAGTGGTGATATGATCAAAAAACTATTTCATGAGAATGAGGCCATGATATTCCAAACAAAAAATTATAATTTGTGTCCTCATTAACGTACTTAAAAATAAAATCAATGATAAGGTCCCAAAACTAGGCCATTAGAATGATTCAACCAAGAGAGTTTTTTCTTGAATTTTTTATACCCTTGAATTTTCAATGTTGAGGGTGATAAATAAAATTTTATATGGACTTTTATTTAGATCATGCATACCAGGATGAGATTGATTCTAGATCTATTTTCAATTAATGCTTGATAACCATCAACATCAAACAAATTGTTGGAAATATACAAGGGATTGAAATTTCCCTGTATAGAAGTCTCCATATCTTACAATGTGAAAGAGATAACCACATTCCATTCAATAAATTCTATATTATCATGGTATAATTTTTTGGTAGTGACCTCATCTATAAACTTCTACGGGATTGGAATAGCCTCAACATGTTCTTCCTGAATCTCTTTTGAAAGATTAAAGACTTAAAGAATTGAAATATTATCCATAACAATATCAAGTTACTTTAGGATTTCATAGTTCTAGGCCAGAGGTCTACACTTCTTAGCATGAGGCTACTCCTTGGTCTGAGGATTAAGATTTGAGGATTCTTATACTGGTAGTTGTCTTCCCTGATAATAAAATAAAGGAATTTTTGTTATCTATTGATTTGGTTGAGTTAACCTTTCCATAGTTTAATATTTAATTAACAAGTTATGGCCTTCTAGTTGATCCTCCAATATGATTCTAAATTAATGAGACTTAGATGTTTCAGGAGTGGTTTGGTTCTTCTAATGATCACACTAGAGAGACTATCTTTGGGCCTCTAAAGTATATATGTCTTTAACAAGGATGTGACCCAAATGTCAAAATCTATATCGAACTTGTTTCCCTCAACTCCATTAGTCTTGATAGTCTCTTCCTCCCTCCCTCTAACTAGGAGAGGGGAAATTAGGTCCATATACACCTTCTTAATTAGAAAAGGTGATCAATGAGTGGATTACAATGATAGATATGTATAAACATTCTTCATTTGATGAATATTTTATTTAATGGGATGATTCCTTGTGAACCATTTGGTGGGGCGGTACCCATCCTCCTAATACTAGGGGAATAAAGTCTATGAAGCTTTGAACTATCTTGGGAATAAATATGATTTTGTAATTTTGTGCCTTAATATTTTTACTCCTATTACACTAGTTCTTATAAGAATAACTTTTAGAGAGTTATATTTCCAAATAAGTTGACTCCGTCATTATAGAGGAGGATGAGGTCACATCGGGTTGATTCAGTTGTGCCCTGAGGATGGAATGTTATTAATTTCTAGTATTTATAGTCATATAATCATAAAAATTTCATAAAATATTGTTTTAAATTTCTATAATTCCCAATTTTATTTTTTCAAGGTGGAAGAAATATGAGCCACTTGTGCTAGTGCATTTTCTAACTTGAAATGCCTAGAATATACCATTTTTTGGATGATGTCAATAAATACAAAGCTCTATTGGATGGTATATACTAATAGTCAATGGAAGGGGAAATAATTTAGGACATCACTAAGGCCAAATTGACCATGATTAATAGGATCTAGTGTTTTTGGTATATTTTTCATTATAGTAATGATAAAGTAATCGAGGACTAGTTAATTTTAGAAATAATAATATTTATTATTTTGATCTTTATACAGTGAAAGCATCTGCTCTTTTTATCCTTCACAATGAGGATGTTAATTTTTTTTCATTTCAAAGGCGGTAATACATGATATTTCATGGGTTTGGGTGCTAGATATTGTACTAGAACTGGCTAAAGAATAAAATTTGTCATTTCTGATTTACCAACTTTTGGTGTTGGTTGAAGCTTGGATTTAGTTTTCTAAATGGAATCTTCCAACCTCTATGAAACTAAAGAAATATCATGGAATCCACATGGACATTTTACTAGATTTTTATGTGTTTTTAAATTATCATATAAAATCTGAATATAGATTCTTATAAAATATTCTCGAGTAAATTTTAATTTCAAGGAGTAGGTCAAACCCTTTTCTCCTAGAAATAAAGTACGAAACACTCTCATTATCTTGTTATTTGTAGTTCAATATATTGAAAACTATTATCTTTCTCAATGTAGATAAAAATTAGTATAGGAATTTTTTATGGAGGTATTCTTATCCTGTTATGGATCTGATAGGAAAATTACTATACCAGATAAATGTTGGACCATCCAGAGACCACAAAAAATAGGAGCTTATTTACCTCTTACTACTCGAGGGTTCCCATCATGGGACCACATTGGGATATGAAGTGCATAAGATACTATTCAGAATCCAAATTGGCATTGAAAATTGTAAATGTGGGATTCCTAATGTTGGGTAAAGGATTATTCATATCCAACCATTCAGGGTATATCTTTCTTTTTTGTTGAAATAGTGTGCAACATCCTTGTATGGACTCCATTTTAGCTTCCATAGATTCAATGGATTAAAAAAGATCTGATATAATGGTTGGTTAGCTAGATACTTGAGTAGAGGTAGTGGGTATAGCTGGATATGGTCAGCTTGCCTATGTATGTTACTAAAAACTGTTATAGTCAACCTATAATATCTCACTTAACATGGTTTTGGATACCACCCTAGTAGAGGAAACATATGATATTCTCCAGTCGTTGAGTCCAGATATACTGACTGTTTTAACATTGAACTAGTTATATTGATAGACTCTACCAATATGAGAAGATATGCCTTTCTGTACTAAGGAAGATTTTATAATAGATAAATTCTAGCATATTATTGGTGGTTATAATCAAAAGGAATATTTCCCATGATTAATTCAGTATTGATTAACTTTAAATACTTTATCTCTGCTTTATATTAAACAACTTTCTCTTCAATGTTAGGAGGTTCAAAATCTTCATTTAATTGATTGTATGTAACCCCACCATTCCCCTTTTCTTTGGTTAAATCAGAACAAATAGGTGGAAATGAAGTATCTAGGGGAGCCCCAAAAATTTAGGTCTCTATTTCTTAATAAGTACACAAACCTTCGTCCAATGATTCAATATGAGTCCTGTTTTAGATAGAAATTTATTATTCTTGTCATATCTATCATCATCATGTTCTGGGTCATTAGTGAGATTGATGTTGATTAAATTCATTGATGCATGAAATGTAGTTGAAATCATTCCCACAATAGAAGGATAAGTGGATTTATTTCCTTCTAAATATCCATCAAGAGGAAATCATAATATTCCTCATCCTTTCCTTTCTCATAATAGTTCTTCAACTTATATCCCTTTTAAGGCCTTTCCTTATCCTTCCAATAATCCTATGGGACTAGATTTTGAAGTGTAATCCTACGAGAGTCTCCAGAAAACCTTATCAAGAATGTACCCAAAGAAGAGATACCCCCCAAAAAAAGAAACTATGAAGGTATCTCCTATGATCTATCTCCTAGCCTAAAGAAGAATAATTTCTATTAGGTAGAATGAGACTATAATAAAATTTCTTTAGAACTATGTGGTAGATTTTATTTGGTTTTACCTCCATAAAATCTTAAACCTAATAAAGATATGATGATATCATGATTCTTTGGATGATTTTTACCTCTTAGTTCATCATTTTTTGGATTTGGACATATTGGGACCCTTATAAATAGGCTAATAGGAATGTGTTGAGCCCGAGTAAAAAACATGGTCTGAAGGGATAACATTGAATGATATCACTAGTGGCGAGCTCTGCTGACTGAGGTGTGGAGTGAAATGAAACTCTTTATACTAACCCCATACTCCAATATGAACATTAGATGGAGAATCATAAATAAATTATCATCGAGTCCTTAAATCATTAAAGTATTCTCTTTCAAGATCTCCAAACTACTTGCCTAATTTTAGAAATTATACCATGAAAGGGTAGCCCAGTTAATTTTACATTGGATCTCTCATATCATATTTATGTGATTTTTAGTTTCCATATATGTGATGGGTTTCACTTATAGATAACAATGATTCATTAACAGATTCAAATGAATATGATGTATATATTCCTCTATCAATGCCTTCAGAATGTCATATTCAGAAGTAGATCTGGGAAGAACATCACTGATATTTTATCTTTGGTTAGTTATTTCTTCATTATCATAGAATCATCTTCATATTCTATGAAATAATCATCTATATAATCGAACCATAATGGTAATTTTCTATCATCCTTATTGACGAGTGTGTGATTAGTCAGATTCTTATCTACTGTATTGAAAGAAAGTGACCTAGAGGTGGACTGGATAACAAATTCTACCATAGGATATCTTCCAGATGAGAAAATATATCCCTCGTTATATATAAGGTGCTTTGTGTAATTGAACTCAACCTCTCGAGTGACTCATAATATGAAGGATTTATCTATATTTCTTTTGTAAGTGAATGACCTTATTATTGATGTGAAATCTCACTATGGGGAGGATCTTTATAGTGAATTACATTATAGGGAGGGATACCATCATAACTCAATGTATGGTCTCAGTGATGATTTCTATAACATATTCCCTAAGGATTACCCTTAGGATGGATAGAAGAAAGGGGGAATTTTAAGCTTTTTATATTTTGGACTTGAGGAGGTTTTTTGAAACACACATAATAAAAAGATTTCTAATGATTTATCTTGATATCACTATAGGGTGGATCCTTATGGTAATCACTTTGGGGAAGACCTCTAGAGATGTTGGTATAAATATTTTGGGGAGGAACTTGATAAATGAAATTGATTCCTCTACTTGATGATGAGCCTATAGGATATTCATTTCTTATTGAAATATATTATAAGTCCCCAAAACACTAAAATTTAGTTAGACATGAATATGGGATTGCTCTTAAACATTAGGTTTCCCTTGGTGGGTCATTTTATCTATTCGGTGGTCAGAGTTGTTTTTTTGTGAATAATAACCTTAATATATAGGAATATTATTAGGTGACACATGTTTCATCATAAAACTAAATTAATGGTATTCTTTATAACAATAAATAATACATGTATTCTTCTTGGTTTCTATAAAGACATGTTGATGAAATTTCATTCATTTAAGGGGTACAAGATTGCGTGTATCATCTTGAGTGAATTACAGAATATATTAGAAAGACCTTGAAGATTTGGTATTAGTACCTAACTATCCTAAAGTTCCCATTTAAATGGGTTATTGATCGCTAGGTTAAACGATAATGTGTGCTTGATCTTGTTGTTCATTCATTTTTGGGATGTGTCGGTGATCCTATTGAATTGGAACATAAATGTGTATCTTCCCCTGAGTATCTCCTTGAGTATTAAAAGGAGTTTTTATACTAGAAAGGGCAGGAATATGCATCTTCCCCCTTTTATATTTTGACATCCATAAATTACCTTCTTATATTGCCACTACTTGGATTTACTTATAGTTTTTTATAATGCAAGTAGGGATTTAGTTTTTCCCATCAATTGTTTTATAAAATTTATTAATGAGATTATCTTTTATGAACTACTATAAATCAGGGATTTAATATTTCTATTTAATTGGTTTTATCAGTGCTTAAATTTTTTTTATATTGCGAGCAATGTTAAAAGGGGGTTTTTAACAGTGCTAAAAATAGAAATGATTTTTTAGTGCTGTTTAATGGATCCTTTAACAATGTTTTTTAGTGGTGTTAAAGGATGCCTTTAATAGTTTTTTTTATCACTGTTAAAGGTTGGATTTTAACAGCGCTAAAAAAATCACGGTTAAAAAATATGAAAGAAAATTATTTTTTCAAGCACCCCTGAAACCCACCTTTCTCATCACTTACATCCCCCTTTCTTAGTGACTTCCACTACTCATCCACCACCACACACCGTAACCCCCTTCCTTAGCATTGGAAGGCTACCCCAAATTCATGTGCATGCCTGGATTTGATCCCTGGATCTCCATTATGCGACTGAAGCTCTTTACCACTATGCCATGCATGTTTTGTTGTATATTTAACCACTTTTCTATTTATTTATATATATTTTGAATTTTTTGATATATATATACACAAAAACTTATATTTATTTAAATATATTATATATTACTATTCATTTATATATATTATAATATATATATATATATATATTAATTAATACACACTCATATGTATATATAAAAATGATATATACATATTATTTCATTTTTATAGGGTAAAAAATGGATAATTTTATACTTTAAATAAAATTAATAATAAATATTTATTATATATATATATATAAATAAATTTTTATGTAAATATGTTGATATATGTATTTATACAAGTGGTTTATTATAAGTAAATATAAAAAATATGAATATATTTAATTATAAATAAAACTACATTGTAAAAAATGATAAAATTTCAAAATCATAATATCAATATAAATGTAAGCCCTATGAATAAATTTCGTCCCCACTGAAAACGAGTAACAATTCCCCCTAAAATGAGGCTGAAATTCCATCGAATGTTAAAAAATTGGGGTACCACAACAAAAAACTCAATCTTGGAGGCCTTCAAGACCTATTTTGATCTCAAAAAAACATTGAATTGGGTCCCCCAATCAACAATGTGTAGAGATAGTTGAAATATTTGATTTTGATATGTGGTAGAGCCCAAATGGACACCCAGACCAAAAGTTATATTTTATATTTTGAGTTACGTTTTCAACTTATTTTAGATCTTTTATTAAGTTTTTTGTTTTTTTTATTTTCAAATTGTTACTAAATGAATATTAATATATAATAATTAGAAAATTATTAAATAAAAATGTTTTTTAATTATTTTATAATTTATATCACTAAATAAATTATATATTAAGTGTAAATGTTTATTTAGCCTTATCTAAAACATATTTTAAAAATATATATTATATTTATATCAATATAAATATATTTATATATTAATAATATTTTTAATTATTTTTTTTTGAAATTTACCCTTTGTCAACGCTTGTAAAAAAGCATTGACAGGGGGGTCTTTATTAGTGCTTATAAATTTTTTTGATAAAGATCCCCTTTTATTAGCACTTTTTTACAAGCTCTAATAAAGGTCCCCCTTTATCAAAACTATTTTACTTGAACTAATAAAGGGGGGATTTTATCAACTCTATTTTTGCACTGTTAAAGACCCCCTTTATCAATGCGTTTTCTAGCACTAATAAAGGGGGTATTTAACAGGGATTTTAGCTGGCACTAGTAAATCCCTAACATTGGATAAAACTGATTTTTTAGTAGTGAGGAATAGTAATATGTGTCCATTCCTTAGTGGGGGAGAGAATATGTGTCTACTTCTGTCCTCTAGCTATTGGTGGGATATACCGATATGCTTGATGTGTTATTGTGGGGATGTGTGTCAGACCCCTAGTTATTACCAAGATATGCTTGTAGGTTTATTTTGATTCTTCTAAAGTATGTCAGCATACTTGATGACCATAAATATAAATATGGGCTAGCTTATCTGTTTCGGCCAATATATTTTGGTGGGATTATTTAGGGGAAATTAGGATATGGTCCCACTCCCTATGATTGGAAGCTCACCATACCTGATGTGATCTCTGAAATTCTTAAGTATGGGTGATTAGATTAGGGATATCCTGGGTTGTGTAATTAGTATGCTACTAAGGGGTCAATGTTATATAGTGTTAATGTCAGTAGTTGACAAGATCCCTCCTAGGCGATGGAACGAGGGTGAAGTTTTAGTTGACCTCCTGATTGGTCTCTCCAAGACATGGGAGTTTTTTTTTGATATTCTATGAGGATATAATCCAAAAGTGGTTTGATATAGCAATAGGTTCCACCTATTTTCTTCCACCACCCATTACTGGGTAGATAGATAATGGGGATTCATTCCATAGAGGGATTCATGCATGAACTCCAATATTACGATATTGATGTTTAGGTCTTACTCTCTCACCAAAACATTCATTACTTATTTCTGAATACATTGTATCTGTGAAAAAATATTCTCATTTTATGAGTATCTAGTATAAGCCATATCTGAGGTATATGTTTGCTACTGAGGTGATGTCATTAGTTTGGATTGAAGGGAGTTTTAAGTTGGTCAAAAAAATAATAAGAAGAATAGATAATATATCCCATAAATACAACATAAAAAGTACTAAACATGTTTGGACAATCAATTTTATAGTTAAAGGCTACACATTGGGCTCATTTTTTCAGCATAAAAATGTCCTGATGTCCGGTTGTGAAAGGATAGCATAGTTGAATGATTCACATGAAGTTAACCATTTTTATTTCAGTCAGTTTATAATGGGAATGTGTTCATGAAATAAAAAATATCCAAAAAATACTACATATATAATTATTTTGTATAAAAATAGGTATAAACCTATTTTATAATGGAATTTGGTCACTGGTTGGTTTTTCGAGCAATGCTTTAGAATACACATTGGTCGAGAGAGTGGGTGTTCAAGATCATCCCAAGTTTTTTAGTTGATTCCTGCCTACTCTTAGACTCTCTTATATATTAAAGATATATTTTTTGTAAATCCATCCCATATCATAATGCAAAATAGTTTACCCTATGTTAGAAGTTGGTCATTATCATGTATCTATGTGAACATCCATATGTACCAGAGGTTATCCATCAACATGAACATCTATATGTATTAGAGGTTCTTTATCTTGTTTCATTATTACTTAGTTCTTAATTTTTAGTGGCTATGGTCTAAAGCCACAAAGTTGAATATTCTATAGTTTATTTCCATATGGGAAAGTCATAGATGTACATGGTGTTTAGATTAAACCTATAGAAATGTATTTCTACATATCCTTATAAAATGAATCAATGTTCACATGGTTTGGTACCAATTAATGGGATACATTGTACCTTTTGTGGTTGTGTAAAAAGGATCAATCCTTTTAGTTTAATGTCATGCGATAATAATTTTTAATTTAAAGGTGATGAGAAATAGTTGGTGTGGGACTTATGTATGAGTGGACCTTTCTATTTAACCTTGAAGAGAATATGGCACAATGAGATTATGTTGATCTCACAAAGAATATAACCATGTGAAGATGTGTTTCATTAGGAATATGGATCGATGAGGGTAATATGATAATATTTGGAGGGAATATAGACTTCTAAGTGGGGGATTGAATTCATTCTTAATTTCATTGAGAATATAATCCAATGCGAGGAGTCCCCATAGAATATGTCCCTATAGAAAGGAATGTCTCAGTTTTAAAGAATATAACAAGGCGAGGGAAGGATGTAGATGATTTCATGAGGATTATGGCCCCATGAGGATGGATGGTGTTGGGTTTGAGCCTCAGGGAGGCATTTGATATATCTCATCGAAATAATAATAAAATCACTTGTTGTTCGAGATGTATTGTTTAAGTATATATGGTAGGACTGTACCATGAAATTTAACATCATGTGGTAAATATGTTGTCATGAAGTTTTATTTCATGCGACTAGGACATTGTTGTGTAGTTTTTCAACATGAGAAGAAGATGTTTTTTTGTAGTTTTACTACATCTAACTATGATGTTTGTGTCATGATGGGTGAAAAAACATAATATTGAGTGGGGCTTAGGCATATGGGACTACCTTGATGCATCTCACTAATAAATCATTGGATTGAGATTTTTAATTATGGAAGTATTCCTTGGGAATTACACCTTGAGAGAAGGCCCAATTTGAGTCATTCTAATTATTATAATGGCATAATTAAATCAGATCTCTAATCCCATTTATGTCATGATTGGTGTGAGAAAGAGATAATAGAAGATTGGTTACATTATCTGAGAGGTTTAGATTCATATCGGGCTTACACCTAAAGAGTATTCCCATAAGAGATGTGATTGAGTATTGCACCTAAGGAGGAGTCCAATTGTGAATATTCCTATCTCAATGATGGTATATTCAATAGGAATCATCTTAGGTCATGGATTTGGAGGGTGATTTTATCCTCCCATATTCCTACCTACTAGTAGGTAAAGGTGGGATAAAGAGGTAGGAGTATAATATAAGAAATACTAGTTACTTAATATAAAAGGGATTCCCTCAATATCATGTATCATTTAGTGGAGGAAAAACCACCATTGATTCAGTAGATACCTCACTAGTGCCTCCTCGATAGGGGACCCCATTATCAAGGGAATCCACGATTGTGATTCTGGAAATGGATCTACCTATCTAGGATGACAACCAATAGCCTTTTTTTAATAAGGGAATCCAAGATCAAAGGGGTGAAGAGTGTTGTGCATGCCCTAATCCTATAGATTTAGTGGTCTTAGTGGAGGTCGGTATTTATCCTTCTCGGTGTTTTGGCATTGGGGAAATGAATCCAAAAATGTCTTATATATTATTGAAATGTCCTGAGTAGATAGGAACATATAGTTTATCTTGGATGACCCATTGTTTAGGGGGAAATATATTACATAGATATAGGAGCCCGCATAATGTGCCTAAAAAAGGTAATAATGTCACATGTGACCAATTGAGGGCATTATCATGCAACTATGTGAGGTGGTCGTCATAAAACTATGTCAGATAATAATTATTCGACCTCATGATCTAGTTATCACGTGAATACCTGACATATTTGATTTCCACACATAAACGATCCTTGTATTATGAAACTGTGTGAGGACCATGTAGATGAGGTCACATAGACATCTGGTATGATAATTTTTCATGTGGATTTCTCTTATAGGAATATACCATGTAGATATCTCTTAGGGTATTTGGTGTTCTTTAGAGTTATTTTGGGATTTGGATTGACTAGAAAAGTTTCCTAATAAGGGAGATATCAAATCTCCCTTTCTACTTCAAAATTTTTCCATCTTGTTTTGTCACTGTCCTATGCCTCAAAGTGTAAATTAAGGTATTTATAGGAAACTAGGGGCCCGGGGCAAGGTACCTATTAAATTATCATCATAATACACATGAATCGCATGAGGATTTTTCATAAGATAGTGTCATTATGTGGCTGCGAGAGATTACCATCTATGATCTATATAAGGGGATGGTCTCATGCAGTTGTGGGATCTATCTATCACCTAACTTATGTGGCCCAAGTGATCCTTCCATGAAAGATCCATGTTTCTCATGGGAGACTCCTTTCATTTCCTGATGACTTCAAGAATGATTTGAGGGTATTTTCAAGAACCACCTTTATCCTTAATTTGTGTTTGTTATAAATCACCAATGGATCAAACATCAACAATATATATATATATATATATGTAATTAAATTTATAAATAAATATTAATATATAAATATGTATATATGGATACATATAAAAATAAATATATATAAATTTGTTTCTATTTATATATTTATATATTTCCCATTACATACATTCATTAAAACATACATACAAACATATATATATATATATATTAAAAATAAACTAATAACTAATAATATTATTACATAATAGTAATATTAATTATTAAAATTGTAATTCATAATAAATAATTATTAATTATTAAATACAAATCATATAATGTTTTTTATTTAATATTAAATTTAAAAATAACTATTATTATTTACTCTTTAAAACACAACGATAATTAATCATATGTATAATTGTAAAAAATTATATACATTCAGTAAGAAGTGATTCATTATTAATTATTAATTAGTAATTATTAATTATATATTAGTAACATTATTTTTTTTCATTTATATATTTATATATACTTATATTTCATTATAATATTACTTATATATAATATATATATATATATAATAGTATTAATAATTACTAGTTATATATGTACGTATGTGTGTATGCATGCATTCATGAATGTACAAACACATACACATTTATAATTAGAAATAAATAGTAATAAAAATATATTAACAATAATGTGTGTGTGTGTGGAAGTATGAATGGTATATAAACTATGGGTTTGGGGGTTATTGGTTTGGTTGTTGACTCACAAATTGGAGGTTGATAGTTCAATTCATTTCCATGAAATAATAGCTGGATTTTTATAGGTTGGTTTCTCTATGAGAGGGTTTTTTCAAGGGTGTGTTGGGATGAGTTTGGTTTGAGTCAGAATGAGTCTAGTTTTAATTAAAAAAATATTTTTTAAATTTTATAAAAATATTAAAATTAAACCTCCCATAATGAATTAGAAATATTTTAAACTACCACTAACTGATTCAATTTGGTTCTTAAAATCATCTCAAAATGAAACCCAACATAGGTAAACATTGTGATTTTTGGAAACCACCAATAAACACACACAAAAACCATTACTAAACTACATTTCTAGTGTAGAAAATTTTTAAATACACCCCAATCAAAAACCATTTATCTATAAAAACAATCTATCTATTTTAGAAAAAAAGTCATAAACGGCTTTTTACAAATCCTTTATTTTAAAAATACATGTCTAATTCAAAATATGGCTAACGTTACACACCTTTAATCTAAAAAAACTAAAACCCATTTAGTGTTATCACATTAAAACAAAAATATATAAAAAAAATATTTTATTGGGTTTATTTTATAAATAAAAAACATGATTTTACTCCATCAAAGAAACTTTGAAAAAAAGACAAATGATATAAAATAAATACATCAAATACAAAAAGTAATGAAACACAATAATTAATAAAATGAATTTAAAAACACTTTCCTTTTATTTTTCCCTTGAAAAAAGTCATGTAAAATTGGATACATAACATATTTGGTGAATTTTAAATTTACATAAGTTTTTTTTTCACTTTATAGAATCTTATACAAGTAATAAAAAATTTAATCAAATAATCATCCATTGTAAGTAGTATATCTACATACAAGACATTCAAAAAGTAATAACCCACAAAAAACAATATAAAAATATGTTTAAACATGTCAATAAAATTAATCCTCTAAAAAATATTTGGATTATCAAAATATTAAACAATATCTCCAAACACTTCTTTCATTACCACTTCCAAAACCTTTTTTATCATTAGTATTTGAAAATAAAATAACATAAATCCTTCTATTTCAAATCCAATTACAAAATATTTAGTTCATTATGAAAAGATTATAATAAAGTATAAGTCATATCATTCTTACCATAAAATTCTCTAAAATGTCATTTATAAATCTCTCATTTACATTTAAAATCTTAGAAATCTCATTCATTTTCATTTAATTCATTTTATTCATGAATTAGAAAATATACTTATTTATAAAAGAGTAATTTTAATATTTTAAAAACAATGGTCATGAATCACTTTACATATCACTATATACATGTATCTCTCAAATAGTCATACAATCATCACACATACCGTACATGAAGAATAAAAATTGACACCAAAATATATCTTAAAATATTATAATCAATTAGAATACGATCAAAAACCATATGAGAAAGCCCCAAATTATTCAAAAATTATTTAAATAAATTTAAAATAATTCATGATGCATGAAACTAAAAATAATGTTTCTCATCATGATTAATAATTCTCAAGACATATCACTATGATAAAGTCAAAAAAAATACAACCCATTAAAGGGTTGGTAGACCAACTTGATTTGGGACATCCCATGGTAACTTTTTTTCCCACTATAAATGGATTGGTCAAGTCCATTTATGGATTACTTATAAAGTTATGATGATCTAACTACCACATATAACCTAAATTCCTTCTCATTCTCTGATATAATTTTATAAAATTCTTTCTTGGATACCTCACCATCAAACCCAAATTTTTATGTCACAAAGCCCAAAATGCATTCCCAATTTCTATTGGACAATAACTAGTGAAAATGGTGTCAAAAGAATAATGATAATGCTTTTCCCTTAATTAAATAATAATAAATAAATGAAACAGGATAAAGTACATCCCATAAAAAAACTATTAATAAAACTTAATCATTACAACATACATTTACAAATGTAACCAAACCCTACATGACCTAAAAAATTCAAGGAATAAAAAACAAATATTTCTATATGTTTCACATAGATAATAACAGATTCCACCTCCTTTATAGCTCTATTATTGTGATTATGGTCTACTTCTAAAGAACAATAACAACAAATTTTCTAGAATGACATATCAAGATAATACAGAGCTATACACTCACTATAGTGTGCATGTGTGGATTGATCTAAATACCAATACTATTACACTAAATATTATACACATTCCATTTTTTAGAAAATCCATACATTCTAGTTTGAATAAAATATAAGAAAATTCCACGTTTAGTATTTTATAAAATCAAGTAACATGGGTTTTCATTTTATATATTCTTTTAAAAAGTGAACAAGTAAGAATGTAATAAATACAAAACAAGTGAACAAGAATATAAGAGTATATAACATGAAAATAAGTGGAAAATAATTAATATTAATAGTAGTAAAAAATCATAATATATAGATTGCCTATGGGTCAAAGGCAAGGAGTCCGAAGATCTTTATACTATTTAAATCCATAACCACAACCTTGATCGTCATAAATTTAATAATCACATCCAAATCTATATCCATAGGGATATCAATATCTATATACATATTCATAATCAACTATGCATATTATGATATCCCTAATGGAAAACTAAACTAGTAAAAATCTCGTAATGGAACAATTCATAGTCCCATCATGACTAGTCCACCCTGGTTAGAGTCTTATAATGACAAGTTGGGAGAATGATAGGGAGATATACCTTGTAATATACCTTATCACATTTCCTGGGGACCCTCTTAGGTACAAAAAGTTATTTCCCATGAAGTTTTATAAATAACTAGTTGATTTAAAATATACAAATACATTACAAGAAATCACCACTTTATAACATTTAATATTCATTGATAAAAAAAATTTATATGGGTTAATTTTGTATGTAAATGGGGAAAAAATATAAAGAGATAATTTATCTAGAAATATTTCTTACAATATTCCAAACACCACTTTTCCCTTGAAATCATTCATAAAAAATCATCATTTTTATATAGATCATATCAAAACATATCATGAAAATAATTTCTATAATTTACCTTCAAAAACTTGGTCAAAATTTTCAAAAATTGGTGTTTATAGGAATTATCATGAAATTTTATAATTTAAATTGATATTAAAAATCATTGAAAACCCAATCATTATAAAAAGAGTCCATAAATTTGTTCTTTATAAATAAACCATAATATCAATCCTAAATTTAAATTTCATTTTGACACAAATAACCCACATTAACCATTCACTAAACTTTTAATGTGAGAGAAAATCATTGAGCATGTAGTGACTTCAGTTTTGATGGATTTTTCCTTCGAAAATTTCTATGTATATATATGTATTTATCCTCGGAGATGAAATGGAGTTTGAGTATCTCAGGATCCCTAAACTAATATATTAAAAATATTAATATATTTTAATGCACGGGCAAACATCGTTTCAGTTTAAATGTTTTTCATGTCTTTTAGTATCATAAATATGAAATCTGAGATCTTGGTTGATTTCAAAACATGGGGATTACACTGGGCACAACCTAAGATTGGTCAACGTCAAACATTCTGAGGGAGATGACTGTTGGAAGGCGTGCTTAATAAAATAAATAATTTTATTTATTTAGTTTTTATTAAATGACCAAAATCTAAACCTCTATAAATATCATGTTATAAAAAAATTCCAGGGTTAAACACATAACCCTTGGAGGATTTGAGAGGAAGAAAATGGAGTTCTTCATTGTCAGATCATTACTGTATAGTGAATGATGATCCGAATGAGGTGGATCAAGAGGTGAAAAGAACAGCTAATCTTATTCATCACCTGTGAACTCATTCTTCACCCAAAATCAATCCTAAATTTATATAAGGCATTTTATTTTTTGGATTTTCACCCATTTTATTTAATCAAGCATGGGTTAATTTATCTACTTTTATTTTTTAATGTTTTTCAATCTTCACATGAGCCCTGCAGCACTTTTGATATTATTGATCTAGTTTTTTTCTTTTCGCACATATTACAATATATTGGATACCTTTATTTTATGATTGTTGGTTGAGATATCTTATTCTATGATGGATTCACTTTGTTCATGTGCTTCTTCCCCCACAATTCTTCATGCTATTTTTTGTTGTCCCTTGAGGTCTGATTCAACAATGTTAGGGAGGGTTTGATCACGATCAAACCCATGAATTCATGGTGTTCATGCAAATGAAAAATGGGCTAGTGATTGGTGTATGAATTAGGATAGATTGTGGGTTGTAGTTTATGCCATCATGGATTCAGAATCTATAGCGGTGATGACAATGGCAAGATATAATGGATGGATTCGTACATGGTTTGGGTAGCTAAAATCTAGCTACCAGTGATAGATATGGCTCAGAAGACCCCTTCTTTTTAACCCCCAACATGAATCAAGTGGGAAGAAATGGAAATGGTTTTGGTGGTATAAATAATCAAGTTGATATTTCCTAGGTTTCTATGAAAAACCCAACTACACGGTGTGTAGTGTAACAACACATGATTTGTAGTCCCCTGGATACTGAGTCTAGAGTTTCAGGTGGAGATAAAGATCACATGTTGTGTATGACCCCATAGATGTTGTGTGACCCTATGTTGGCACCCCAGTGTGTACACTAGAAGTACACATGAATAGACAAGGATAGGAACATGGGAAATACTAGGAGCACACATGCATGACCAGGTACTCATATATGGATAGGTACATGGGAATGACTCTATGTACATGGGCATGTCCATATATACATGGTCATGGGATAATATACATGAGAATGACTAGGATCACATGGGAAGGCCCTAGGCAGCAAATACATGTCATTAAGTACCACTACATGCCATGTACTACTACATATCCAGGAAATCCATGTGTAGGCGAGGAAATTACCAGATATCAAGGTGAGGTGACGTCCCATGTGACCCAAAGTGTACATCATGTACTTTTCTCAAGATTTTATAGCTCACAAGTCTTCTTTTAGACTTGGATGTTGGCCCATGAGTATCATTTCCCAAGAAGTTTTTCATGTATAATTTGAGTGTAGCCTTTGAAGAATATTTTGAGATACGATGTGAGGTGTTGTTGTTGTGACACTTCTTCAGTCGATGCTTGACAAATAACGTTGATTGGTAAGTGTCATGAGAGAGAGTTAAGGGTTGGTAACCCCCTATCATAAGTGGGTGTGGTTCCCCCATCCTCTCTACATAGGATGAGGGGAACCCCTCTATTGTACCATGGGACAAGTCCTCTATCTATCAAGTGGTACCCCCTGAATCACTAGTTAATAGATCATATATCAATTGATTGGTACCCCAATATCACACTAGGTAGTAGTTAATCTATCAACTGAGTGGTACCCCTGTCACACAAGATCATATGTCCTTAATTTACTAAGTGGTACCCCAAAATCACTCTTAGGCGATGGTCCTCAATCTAACGAGTGGAACCCCTTTTCACTAGGGAGTGGGTCCTTCATATAAAGAGTGTATAACCATATTATACTATGGTGTGGGTCATATATTATAGATTATACCCCCTCAAGATGTGGAATAGTGTAATGAAACTGGTCCTCTTCATGGATTTCTCGAACATTCCCATTAGATGTTGGGCATCGAAGACAGACCTTTGGAGTTGTGGACAAACTCATTATCTTGGGCTAGGTTGTGGATATGAAGATCCAATTTCTCTCTTTTATGGGTTTTTTTGAGAATTTTAATATATATATATATATATTTGGTTTCTATTCCCTATTTATTTGGGTTTATCTGACTTCTATTGTATCTTTCTATTACTCCCTTTTTAGTCTTAGAGGCATCCTATTGAGTGTATATATACTCACCCCTACATGGGATTTTCTCATATATGTCATATATAATACATAGGAAAGGTAGTTCAGAAGTTAAATTGGTGGAGTATAGGGATACTCCGGTGCATTGAATATGGACGGTAGTTATACTTAGTGATTAGGATCCAAGCTCTCTCCGTCTTCCTTTATTCTAGTTATTTTTAGGTTGGGGCTTCTTTTCTGGTTGGGTGTGTACTTTAACTTTAAAATTTTGATAAATTTTTCATACTCTAATGCATTTACTAGAATTTATTACATTCATGGTATTACTCTAAATGTTAAAACAATTTTTATTATTTCAATACACTTTCACATGGAGACAGTTGGGTGCATACTATATGTGCCTTAGGAAAATGACTCCCATTTTAGTTATGCCTACTCAGTGCTTATATTCATCCCTTGTACTATTGGTGGCGGTCTTGGGGTTATCATAACTAACCTTCTGCCATCCAGGTGGGCTCCGGTGGGTTAGGTCAGGACAGAGTGGTATTATAGTAGCTCATTCCTTGGGTTAGTGTTTGGAGTTTTCCCCTTTGCGATGATTGTTTGGGACTGAGGGAAATGGTGTTAGAGTTTCTCAAGTGTGGATTTTAGGATAGGGAACCCAATGTTATAGTGGAGGCCAATGTATCCATACACCAGAACTCATACTACCCACTTTTAGACTTAAAATACCAATACATTGATTTTTGGGAACCTTGGAACATGCATCATATAGGACTGAGTCCTTTGACTCTCCTTCTTTAGTAATATCACCAAATATGTTCTCATCTAACCCTGGTACATCTTGATCAATTTTAGGATGCCTCTATAAAGACATCCAGATAGGTTACCAGTATAGAATCATGATGATGATCCATTGAGTGATGATGCCTCAATTTAGGGACCCTCTCATGAGGTGTTTCCTCTAAGAGGGTAGGGAGTGGTGAACCTATCTGTTAAGTAGAAAAATGTAATATAATGGTTGGAAAATGATGTTTATAGGATTATCACACTCTTTGAGCTCTAGTTTATGAGAACTTTGAGGTTTCATGGTGATCTAGATCCCCAGGTATGGGGAGGATTTTCCCGAGTCAGGGATCCGAGTCTTTAACAGTGTGTGGACCATGACAGATTAGATGGTTTAACTAGTAGCTAGTCTTTTCCATGGATTAGTAGGGTTCTAGTAGATTCTAATGACACAAAACCAGGATGATAAGATGTTATCATGGTTTTATTTCTAGTAGTTGTTTCATAATTATTAATACCCTTCATGATTTTATTCCATGTGGATTGAAGATATTCTTGAGATGAAGCAAGGTTGTATGATAGTTTCTCAATATGTTTTAAGGTTTACATACCTTATGCATTACTCCCCCAACTTGGTGCAAGATGGTTTCTTCAGGGAAAGGAATTTCAAGAAGGTTCTCCCCAGATACATTTGTGCCAGATTAGTGTCCCCATGCATACCTAATTATTCTAGAGTACTTGAGTGGTCAATGGTTACAAAGAGATTCTTGGTGGAGGGATTCTTAGAGGATGTAGTTGGAGGTGGTAACCATAGTTATGAGTCATCTACAATAGATAGAAGACACTATTCATCTGAGTATCAGTGCATTATAAGACACAACGATAGGACTTAATCATGTGGATCTGTGGTGTAGAGTCTACACAGAGGATTTTGTCAGCCATGAGAGGGGTGGTGCTATGATTGTAATAAGAAAGGACACATGTTACTTGATTGCTTGACCCAACATGCTGAAGAGGGTAAGGAATAGTTTATATACCTCCATGAAAAAGGTATCATTGTGATTAGGGATATCCTAGCCATGGTTAGGGTAGCTCATAGGGAGGAAGTGCTAGAAAAAGAGTAGTTAGAGCTCAAAAGAGAGGAACTAATGGTGAATGAAGATTATATGTGAAACTTCAACCACCACCACTAGGTGGCCCATTTTGATTTTAGGGAGCTCACAGTTTGGGATACAAGAAGTTACATTCTATAGAGGGTTATGACTAGGCTATGCATAAAATGGTTTTAGGTATGATATGTGTCTTTTATACTCTTTCCTCGGTACTAGTAGACACATATTTGAGTAATTCCTTAAACACCTTATATCATATGTGATATTTAGATCTCTTGATAGATAATTTATCCTAACAGCTACAACTATAGGTTCTCACATGTCTCAATTCATCGATATTTCTTATATTCCAATAGTGTGAGTTGTTGCTCTGTGGAGAGAGTTTCTTGTGGGACCTCTTGTTCATCACGATGAAACATTGTGATGTCATCTTTGGAATGGACTGGTTGTCCATAGTTTGGGCCTAGATTGAATTTTATTATAGAAGATTTAGATTCCTTTGGACTGATGGGATGAGATAATCCTATTTGGGTGAGAGATACCTCATGGATGAAAAAGTGGGTCTTGCAAGCTATAATCTACAACCCTTCACCCCTCAGTTAGTGAGTTTAACCCTTGGCACATCAGGCTCTTTAGGCATCTATATTTATTTAGTATTAAAGGAATATATGGATGAATTCCATGAGGATATTTTGAGACTTCCTCTAATGAGTAATAATGGATTTTTCATTGAATTTCAACCAAATACCACATAGATATCTTATATGGCCTATAAGATGGCCCCTTCTGAGCTCTATGAAATGAAGGGTGTAGTTAGAGGACCTTTGAGATAAGGGTTTCATCAGACCCAGTGTGTACCCTTGGGAAGCTCCAATTTTGATCATAAAAAAGGTAGATGAGAGCGTAAGTATTTTTTTATATTATCATTTCTTGAACCAAGTAATGATAAAGAACAAGTTCCCCTTTACAAGGATTGATGATCTCTTTGAGTAGTTGAGATGCATGAGTTGGTTCTCGAAGATCAATCTCAGGTATAGATACCACCAGTTAAGGGTTCACGAGGATGATATTATGAAGATTCTATTCGGATGTAACTATAATCACTACGATTTCTTGGTGATTCCTTTTAGTATTTATAATGTCTCCATTGTGTTTCTGCCTCTTATGAATCAGATCTCCTAGCCTCACTTGGATTTATTTGTTTTTGTATTCATTGATGACATACTCATTTACTCTGTATCAGAGGAGGAGCATGAAAATCATTTGAGTATGGTCCTAGATTTACTCTGGGAGAGCTAGCATTATTGTAATTTCTTGAAGTTATAGTTTCGGATCTACGAGGTTCACTTTTTAGGCATTTCATTTCTGATCATTGTTTAATTGTGTACCTAGTGAAGATTTATATAGTTCTTTCTTGGGATCCACCCAAGAGTGTGCCAGATGTGTAGAGATTTATTGTCTTGGAGGGGTATTACAAGAGGTTAATTATGGGATTATCTAAGATTATAGTCCCTTTTAATTTTCTAACATGGACAAGGAAGCCGTTTACTTAGACATAGTATTTTAAAGGAGCCTCTAAGGAGCTGAGGCTGAGGCTAACAAGTGGTCCTATGTTGAGACTATTAGAGGATGACATAGAGTAAAGATTGTTTTTTGATTACTCAAGATTTTTTATTCAATTTCATGTTGATGAAGAGGTGGAAAAAGATCACATATGGGTCAAGGTAGATAAGATCCCATGATCATAACTACATGAATCATGGCCTAGAGTTGTTAGTAGTATTATTCACTCTAAATATGTGGTGATAATATATTCTGGGAGAGTGATTTTTTATACTCAAACCACAAGTTCCTCATGTATATCTTCTATCAGAGATATTTTTACCTAAGATAGCGGCATTGGTTGGATTTCCTAGAGGAATATGACTAAAATATGATACATACTCCTAGGAAGGGTAACATGGTGGCATGTACCCTTAGTAGTAAGTCTTGTTATCACTTGGTTGCGGATGTGTTTATGTAGTTTTCTTCGTTAAAGATGGACCTAATGGAGTATAGAGGTGTAGTTTTTATTTAGTTGATGTTGGTGACTCCTCTATATCTTCATAATGAGAGGGAGGCTAAGTTGGGAGACATCAACTGTGAGGTTCTACATGACCATATATCCTTATAAGATGCACCAAATGGATTTTCTAAAGGATGAGATCATGTTATCATTTTCTATGGATAAATGGTGGTTCTAGTAACATTTCATGAGGAGGTTATGGAGTTTTACACTCCCCCCTTGGATGTACATTATAGTGTGGTGAATATGTACATGTACCTTTAGTGACAGTTTTTTTGGATGACATGTGGTGGATCATAGCCGATTGTTTCTCTCAGTGTATCCCATTATAGTAGGTGAAGGTTGAAGACTAGGTTTCAATTGGTTTGACAAAGCCTCTTGAGATTCCAAAGAGGAAATGGGATGAAATATACATGGAATTTGGTATGGGGATTCCTCAGACAACAAGAGGACACAATTCTATCTGGTTTATTTTTGAACAACTTAAAAGTCTTCACACTTCCTTTACATTTGGAAGTATAGTTTTATGGAGAGTCTGAGGAATTTGTATGTGTGGGAAATTGTCTAACTTCATGGGATAACTTCAATGATTATCTTTAACCATGATTATCAGTTTACATCACAGTTTTAGAGAGGATTATAGTAGGCCATTGGGACCCAGTTGAGGATGATTACAATGCTTCACCCCCATAAATATGGGAAGACAGAGTGGAATATCCAATTGTTGGAGGATATACTGAATTAATACATATTAGTCTTTAGCTGGAGATGGATGGATCACTTAACTTTATTATAGTTTTCTTATAATAAAAACTATCACTCTAATATCATCATTAAGACTTTAAAGAACCTATATAGGATACCCTCCAAGTCACCCATGTGATGTACTAAGATTGGTGAGGTGTCAGTTTTTGGGATAGAGACAGTGCATGAGAAAATAGAGAAGGTTCAAGTTACCCATGAGTGTATGATGATAGCCTAGATTAGTATGAAATATTTCATAGATCGATCTTATAGGCCCATGGAGTTTGAGAAAGGAGACCATGGTTTCTCATGAGTCTCCCCATGATGAAGATTATGGAGAATTACTTAGGGAGGAATGCTATCCTTGAGGTTCACCAAGCCATTTGAGATCTTACAGAGGGTGGGTGAGGTTGCTTACCACTTAGACCAACCCTTGTAGTTGGAATGGGTGCATGTCACCTTCCATGTGTCATAATTGAGGAGGTATGTGTGTGACCGTACACACATTATTAAATAGGGAGAGATAAACATTGAGGATGAATCCACCTTAGTAGTGTACTTGTTGGTTATCAAGGATCAGTAGGAGAGGATCCTGCAAATATGGACCATTTCCTTGGTTTGTGTGTTGTGGCAACATGAGAGAATGTATGAGAGATCCTAGGAGTAGGAGAGTCAGATGTGAACTCAGTAACCCCACCCTTTTTTGTAGTTTTCTCTTCTCTCGGTGAAAATACATAAAGGAGGAGAAAATGTAGATACTCTGGTTTTGATGGATTTTTCATTTGAATATATATATATATTTATATATATGGATTTATCCTTGGAGATGGTTCAATTTTTGAGTTTCTTAGGACCCCAATATTAATGTATTAAAAATATTAATATATGTTAATGCATGCACACACATAGTTTTAGTTTAAATGGTTTCCCATTTTTCAAGAACTCATGGGAAATCTGAGGCCTTAGTTGATTCTAGAACACGATGTTTAACCAATGTGTGAACTAATATTAGTCGAAATCAGAAACACTAAGGGAGGTGACCGTTGGTGGGTGTGTTTAAATAAATAAATATTTTTATTTATTTATTTATTATTAAATGGCCAAAATCTAAACCTCCATAAATAGTCCATTATGAAAAAACTTCTAGGGTTAGCCACATCACCATGAGATAATTTGATAGGGGTAAAATAGAAGTTCTTTATTGGTGTATTGGGATCGGGTAATGAACGATGATCGGATCAAGGAATATCGAGAGGTATCTAATGCAGTGGATCTTATTCATCATTTTAAAATGAATTATACACCAGAAATTGATCAAAAATTGAGGTATGGAACATTATTTTTTAGATTCCTAAAATTTTTATTTAATCAATCATATATTAATTTATCTACGTTGATTTTTGGTATTTTTTAATATTCACATGATCCCTTCCACAATTTTGATATTGTTGATCCAATTTTATTCTTTTTCCACACATGTCATCCCCATGGATACCCCAATTTTGTTATCATTGGTAGATATATCTTGGCCGATGATGGATTCACTTAATTCATGTGTTTCTTCCCCCATTGTTCTTTGTGTTCTTCTTCATTTCCCCTTGAGGTCATGGTTCGAAATTGCGGAGGGGGGGGGGGTCAATTGTGATCGAACCTCCAGATTCATAGTGGTTGAAAAAATGATGTATGATATGGTGATTTTTGGATGTATCTTGGAAGATTTAGGGTTTTTATTTATGACTCCATGGGTTTCAAATCTAGAGTGGGGATGTCAGTGTTCTTGTGTGATGGATAGATCCATGCAGGGTTCGGGTGGCCAAAATATGTTCAATGATAATGGTTCAAGAATAGATATCCCTAGATCTATGACCTCCACTAAAAATAAAGGTCAAAGAATCAATAATGATGGTTTATCGAAGCACATAGAGTTTTCTTGAGTCTTTAAAAAAAACTCAAATACATGCTATGTAGTCCAAGAACACACATCATGTAGTCCCCTAGATGCGATGGATAAGATTTTTAGCAGAGATAAATATCAAAATCCATGTATGACCCCATGCACAAAATGTGACTCTATGAAAGATGCCCAACAAGTACTCTGGGTGTACATAGGCATTGGCATGACTAGGAACACATGCATTACTAGGAGTACACTGTATAGACCAAGTACTCAGACACTGCCTGGTACACAAGCACAAATCCAAGTACATGGGAACAACCAAATATACACAAGCTTGGGATAATGTACATGGGCATGGATATGAGAACATGGGAAGGCCCAGGGTGGTAGAGAAATTCCATGTAGTTGAATTAAGAACATTATAACACTAAATAGATATCCAATCCATTTACAAGTGAGAACAAGGATAGGTATCTAGGTGAGGTCACACATCGTGTGACCCCATGTGTATGCCATACAGTTTTCTTAGGAGTTTCCACCTCACATATCTCCTTATTTTGGACTTAGATGTTGGACCATGAGTATCCTATCCTGAGTGGTTTTCCATATAGAATGTGATGGTATCCTTCAAAGAGGATTTTGAGATACTAAGTGAGGTGTTGCGAGTTTGAAAATTCTTTAGGCATTACTTGAACAATAACAAAGATCATACAGTATCATCATAGAGATGTCATGGTTGGAAATTCCCCAGTCACACCAGGGTTCGGGTCCCCCATACTCTCTATATAGGTTGATTTGCATCGCCTTGTCACACCAGGGCATGATTCCTCTATCTATCGAGTAGTACCCATGTCTGACTAGGGTGTGAGTCCTTTATCTACTGAGTGGTAACCCTATCACACCGGGGAACAAGTACTTTATCTACTAATTGGTACACCCCCATCACACTAAGTAATAGATCCTCTATCTACTAGTGGAACCTCCTATCTCACTTAGTCATGGGTCCTCTAGATAAAGAGTGAAACCCACTATCATATTAGGGAAAATGTCTCTATTGAAGATTGTTCCCCATTGGGTTGTGGAACAGGGGTGAGGTTCAGGTCCACCACATGGATTTTTAGGATATATATGAAATAATATGGCATCAGAGATGGAGATTTTTAGCTTTAGGTAGACTCATTGTCCTGAGCTGGGCTATGGAGATATACATCATCTTTATCTATAATTTTATTTTTTATGAGAATATATATATATAATATATTTTCCCTCTTTATTTGGGTTGATATGACTTCTAATGTATCTTTGTATTTCTCCCTTTTAGGTTTTGGGGTTTTCTGTGGGGTATATATATATACTCACCCCTACATGGTCTTTTATGGCATGTTCCTTGTCTTAGGAAAATGACAGGAAGTTTGAAAATGATATTAGTGGATCTTAGTGATACTTGGGTACATTGTCCACATACAGTGGTTGAACTTGGAGATCAAGATCCAATATCTCTTAGTTTTCTTTTATTTTAGTTTTTTAGGCTAGGACTTCATTTCTGTTTGGGTGTGTATTGTTTCCCTTTATGCTTTGTCTTAATTTGTTATACTCTGATATATTCTCAATAGACTATTTCTTGCATGGTACTAATCTAGATTTTATATATCTTTTTAATATTTATCTTAACTTTTTCATGGATATGGTTGGGTACATGCATATAGGTACATTATTCAATGGCCTCCCATTTCAGTTATGCCTTCTCAGTGATTTTTTCTAGCCCCTGGTCTATTGGAGATGGGCCCTGGTGGGTCAAGTCTTGAGAAAATAGAATTTTATATAAAAAATATGCAGGACCCTCAGTTTCTAGTAAGTTACACTTTAATTATTATTTTAAGTATATAAAGTTTATGGGTTAAGTTTGGAAGATTTGGGAGAACATTAAATGTGTTTTTGGGGGAAAAGAGAAGGTGCACGGGCTGTTAATAGTTTGTCCAAATCGTGTGACAACCTTGGAGAAACTGTGCACTTTGATTTTGGCTTGGGTATTTTTGAGGTTGTGGCTTCAGAACAGTTGGTGCAAAATTATGGAGATCATGCAAGGATACCGTTTGAAGGGCCATCCTTAAGTTAGTGGCTAATAAACAGTTAGCACATGATTTTCCTAACCATGTGACTAAACTGTGTGCAGGGTCAAATTTTGATCCTAAAAAAGTGGATCTAATGTGTTTTTTTCCTTTATGTGTGTTGTTTTCCATACTATGTAACCTAAAAATGGATTTTTTTCTTCCCCAAAGGTCAAGGGAGGTTCTACCATCGATCCGAAGGTTATGTGAAGGCTTCAATTGGCGATTAGAATCCATATTTTCACGGTAACTGTTCATTCTTCTTCATTATTGACGTTTTTCTTAGATCTAATTCACCCCTCTTCTTGGTTTCTTATATATACACCCTTTTTGGGTAGACATAAGGTTTTGGATTTCATATAAGTTTATATTTGGCCTTGGTTGTGACATGGGAAGAGATCTAAGGTTGGTTTGTGAATTTTTATCCCGGTTTCATTGGTGTTCTTTGTCCGTTTATCATTTTTTCCAAAACTCTTGAGGTAGGTGGATTCACTCTCAAATCCTCTTGCTATAATTGATTGGATTAGTTTAAAATTGATTTAATTTCATGAAATTTATTATGAAATAGGTGTAAAAATAATGAGATAAATCCTCTTTGGTGATGATTTATGGTTTTCTATGAAATTATGGAATTGTGGTGATTTATTGTGAAAAGTGATTTAGTTTCTTGATTTTAAAAAGGAAATTTTAAAATATGTACTTACTGGGATTTTGAAATGGATTTTTTGAAAAAAAAAATTCATTAAAAATATTGTTTTATTGAAATAGTTTTGTTCATATTTTTATTAACATTGTTTTGAGCATACTTTGTGTGTTTTCATATTGCATTTACAAGGCTTGGTTGAAATATGACCTTGTGCTCGACGCCAAAGGTGTAATGGAACATGAGAAATAATTTCATTATGAAGGCTTGGTAGACTGACAAGAGACCTCTCATGAGTATGGAACTATCATGATGAAGCATGTATAGTTGGTATTGTGGTTATGTGTAATAAATTGGTTATGCCAAATAGGACTTGTGGAATGGATTTTAAGGAACTATTTGGTTGTTTTTTTTGAAAATAGATCTGGTTGGAAAATAGATTGATATAGAAATTGTTTATATTTGTTTATAAACTATTTTGAGAATTTATTTTATATAAACTATTTAATATAAATTGTAACACCCGAGACTTTTATGTTATATAAATCATCAAAGGAATCTTTTTCTACACACAACACTTACTTGGCTTGCTTTACACGAAATCACGACCTTCCTCGATAGCTTGCGTCGTACGCAATACCGAGTTTCACTAAACAATGATATGCTAATAAAATATTATTAAAACTAGCCGTTATGAATAGTAGTAACCACTCTTTGAAATTTTTTAAATTTTATTTTTCAAAATGGACTTCATTTTTTGATTCTTAATATCGAAATTAGCCTAGGGTGTAATTTTGGTATTTTTCTGAAAACTTTCAATTTTTGATGAATAGTGAAACCACTAAGTGGTAGTTAAAAAAACTGAATTTTTCATAAAACTTAATTTTACCACTTCTGTGAGTGGAATTTCAAAAATAAGAGAGACACGGTTGATGTCAGTAAGTAAAATGTTGTTCAATGAGATGAAAATAATTTTTTGTTGAATAGTAACGTTTTACTTTTTTTTACCACGGTTAAAAGTAAATAGGGTAATTAAGGGTAAAAATGATATTATTATTACCCTAACACATGTACTAATTCTATTGGAAAAGTTTAATTCGAACAAAAACAAACTTAGGAATAAAATATGACCATTTAGGACAACTTGAATTAGATTAGGACATTTATTATTAATTTATTTAAAGAAGGGTTAAAATAGTTAAAATCAAAGTTTAATAAATAAATCATTTTTAATATGGGGTTATATATAAGATAAATTCGACTATAAATATCAATTAGAAATGTAAAAAGATTTCCTACATAATGGTATTTTATTTGTAATTTTTAGACATTAAATAATTTAATTTATTTATGACACAAAGATGATGCAGTAATTAACTTATTAATGCAATATTGACATAATTGATGTTATAGACACCAAAATAAATGTAATTTGACACTTTTTATGAATTACAATAATTTTATAGATTAATATGACATGTTATTATTGATTTAATTAACTTTTTTCGAACAAATAATTCTGTTATGATTTTCACAAAAATTAATTACTAAATAGTGTCAAAATTGACATAAAATAGTTTTTAAAACAAATATTATATTAGTAATTGTTATTTTATTCCTAAAAATCTAAGGTTCAGCAAAATGACTTATATAGGGTTATATATATTAATAATAAACAACTTGGGGTTCGTTTGGCTGCTTATATTAAGTTTATTAACCTTATAGTATAAGAACACAAGAAGTCACGGTAAAAGTAAAATTATTTAACTTAATGTTAAATCTAAATGATAAGGTTAAAGTAGGAACCTAAACTTGTATAAATTCTATTGGATGAAAGAATTTTGACCCATACCCACCTTAGCTTCTAAATAAATCAATTTGGAGCTATTTAAAACCGAACTTGACTTTATAATAAAATAATATTTTTAGTTATTCCAAAGGTGCCCCTATCCTCCCTTATAAAAGGGCACCTCCTCCCTCTCTTTCTCACACCACTTTGAGCCTTCAAGATCGGTCAAAACCTTCCACTTTATCCTCTAAACTTTCCTAGAGACATCCTAGAGGTCCTGTTATTCTTCAAAGACCAATTTTAGTGCCCTAAAAGAAGGTCTCAAAGAAGCACCTTAAAGAAGAGGTAATGTCCGTTACCGATTCTTTCATCTTTATTTCTTCTTCCACTTCTTCTTCTTTAGTTTTTTCATTATGAAGTAATAACATCAGTATCACTCATATAATGATATGTTATTATAAGTATGAAACAATCCTATTTCACCATCTATCCATCCTACGGAAAAAGAAATCACCGCACGTGCGTACGTACGGAATACCGTCTCCACGCTGTGGTGTAATCTATTTTCCACCACCACCTTACTTGGATGGGTATAATGGTGTAAATAATGACTATATATGACTATTATAAAGTGATACTGATTCTGAAATAGTATACATACACTCCAATATAATTCCACGATCATAGGAACGATATCATCACTCGTGCGTACGTACGGAATACCGTCTCCACGATGTGATGCGACTCGTTCTACAGGATCTTCATTTCATAATGATTATATAAATGAATTGAATGAATGAATATGATATATATTACACTAATACCATTTTGTAAATGAGGTATCTATAAACTAAAGAGAAGAATAAGAATTTATTCGACAAAACACGCATAAGAACAAAAAGTTATAAACACCTGAATAACAAGTAACAATGAAATATTACTACTAAGAAGCTAAGAATATGACCATATATGATATCATAAAAATAAGTATGATTCTGGAATAAGTCAATAACATTATTTAAATCATTATATAGGAGGTTCAGACACGTACAAAGCATATCGGACCTAAGATAAGGGAAAATATCACAATCTCACTTTTATCCGAGATTGTTTATACTTTGGTATTTAATGGGGTGTATTTTATCATCCACATGCATGTTTCCTAAATATGTAATATTATTTCCATCCACCAAAAATTTTTTAAATCCAATTTTACCCTTCTGTGAGTGTTTAGTAAAAGATATGAAAGTAATCTTTTGTTATTTTTCGTACGAGGTACTTTTTGACTTTTCCGACAAAAGTACGAGAAGAATGTTTTTTTAACTTATACAGCACGAATGGATTTTTTAAAAATTATTTCCAAGAATCTTACTTTAAAAGTTTTCAAGTTTATTTTTAATCAACTTCTTTTAGTTTAAAATTTTATGACATGTTAAGAAAGGAAAATGTTTTTGAAGTAGAAAGGATATTTTCCTCAAGAATGGAGTTCAAGTGTTTTATCAAAAAAAAATTCCATATAAGATAATATAGGGTTCAATTTCTATCCCTATTATTACATTGATTTGATTATGTTGTGATGGAATTATTTTTATGAATTCCTTTATCTTATATGAATTGTTTTATGATGTCATGTTGTTTAAGAATCCCATTTTTATTACATGGGTTATGAAATGATGTATGATTTACGATTTTGTGGCACACATAAGAATGGTATCATTATGAGATGGGTGGGACCTATATCTCCCTCCAATGCATTGGGTAAAGATTTTATATCTCATGAGATAGACATGGCTGGAACGGTAGGTTATACCGGTTCAGTGAAGCAGGACTGAAACGAGGGTAACTCGGTTCAGAAATGGACTTTTTCCACTAAGATAGTCTTGGAAATGAGTCTTGACTAATAAGAAATGATTCTCTATGATTATGTGTGTATGCCACAAAGTTTCATGTTTTAAGTTATGATTATTGTGATTACATTTCACTGCCATGATTTATCCCATGTTCTGAAATTATGATCTCTTTTGCAGGTTAAGATTTCCAAAAGTTATGTGCTTATGTATATGATGTGATTGATATTTCTTTTGTTTACCCTTACTGAGAATTTGAGCTCACCCTTTTGTATGTTTTCATTCCCCAGGTCAGGACGAAGGTTATTAAGTAAGATATGCCAAAAGGGACTATAGATATGATGAAATAAATGGGAGACAATGTAGATGTTTTATGAACCAGTTGTTTATGTTTCCTAGTTTCTAAAGAAACTATACCTATACGGTCCTTTCGTGGTTTTGTTATATGTTTTAATAAGTATGCTTCAATTTTGAAGTATTAACAATGTATGTAAAGTATGATTCATTATAGTAGGTATCAAAGGAAAGGTATAGTCAACCTTTGGAAACTAGGATGTGAAAGCCTTAGTAAGAACCCTAAGGATAAGTCTAAGCATAGAAAACAATCTTAGTGTTTTAGAAATGACCATGAATAACCTAGGATAATACATTAAGTGTGAAATCTTATTCTTGATTATGTGGCTTTCCTATTATAATTCGTGTTGCTCACACTATTCTTCTTGGTTTTAGTCAATGGCTAGAACCCGAAGGAATTGTGTTAATGCGGAATGTGACAGGCAATGCAATGATTGTCCCCCTGAGCAACCAAACGTTATGGGAGATGGAATGCAAAATCTTGTAGCCATGCTCACACAACTTTCTCAAGCTATGAATCATGCAGGACTTCCAAATGAGCAAAGGAAGGAGCAAAATTCTGTTGAATCCTTCATGAGACAGCGTCCACCTTCTTTCAGTGGGTCTACTGATCCATTAGTTGCTGAACAATGGATTGGTACTACTGAAAAGATATTTTCAGTTCTTCAATGTTCTGAACATGATAAAGTCATCTTATCAGTGTATCATTTGGAAGGTGATGCTGATCAATTGTGAAATCTTATTAAGAATATGAGGCAAAGGGATGAAATTGAGTCCATGGAATGGGATGAGTTCAAGAACTTATTTTTCAATAAGTACTTCCCTCGTATTCTCCAAAAAAAGATGGAGAAAGAGTTTCTTGAACTGAAGCAAAAAGATGATGAATCTGTTGGTACCTATGAAGCAAATTTTACAAGACTTGAAAGGTACGCTTCTGGTATTATTATCCAACCTGAGAGTAAGATCGATCGATTCTTTAGTGGCTTAGAACCAAGTCTTCGAAGGGCGTTATCCATAAGGGACTTCAATAGCTACGAGGAAATCGTTCGATGTGCTCTCAAAGTCGAGATGGAGATTGGAGTAACCCATCAGTCATATGGGTTTGATAAGAAGAGGAAAATGGAATTCAAAGGAAAATCTAAAGAGCACACTAAAAAGAAGATGAGCTTTCCCTTATGCTCAAAGTGTGGAAGGAAACATGGAGGGAGTTGTCTTAAAGGGACAAGTAAATGTTTCAAATGTGGAAAGGAAGGTCATCGGGCATTTGAATGCCGCGATGATGGGAAGAAGATGTCTAATGATGCAAACAAAGGAAGGGATACACAGAATGAACCTACTACACTTCAATGTTTCAAGTGCAAGGAGATGGTACATTATGCCAATAAATGCCCTAATCCAAGGGTTGATGATGATGGTCGACGTTAACAAACTCTTAAGGCTAAAGACAAAGGAAAGTCACATGCAATTTCTATCAGCGATGTGGAGTACGATAATGATGTAGTGAAAGGTACACTTACCATCCACTCTAAAGTAGAAAAATGTTTTATTTGATTCTAGGTCCACCCACTCCTTTATTTCTGAAGAATTTTCTAAGGGTATCACCGTATTACCTCAACAATTAGATGTTGAGTTATCTGTGACAACACCTAATGGAATAACAGTCGCATCAAAAGTTTATAATTCTTCTCCGATCGAAGATTGTGGGAAAGTGCTTCCTGAAAATCTTGTGATCCTTCCTATAGTGGAATTTGATGTGATTCTTGGCATGGATTGGCTTTCTCTACATGGAGATCATATAAATTTCCAAATAAGGGAAGTCACATTTCATATTCTAGATCAATCTATGATCGTCTATCGATGCAAGGATGAACATAAACTTCCAGTGGAAATTTCTTCCATTTTATGGGTATTGATTCCACTAAATGAAGGTTATTTATCTCAGATGGTTGGTGAGAAACTCATGATTAAGAATATGCCCATTGTACGGGAGTTTGATGATGTCTTTCCGGATGAATTACCAGGTCTTCCACCGAATCTTGAAGTTTAGTTTTCAATAGAACTCGTACCGGGTGCTTTGCCTATTTCAAAGACACCTTATAGAATGGCCCCAATTGAGTTGCAGGAATTGAAGAAGCAACTCCAAGAGAATATTGATAAGGGGTTCATACGCCCTAGTGCATCACCTTGGGGAGAACCTGTTCTGTTTGTTAAGAAGAAATATAGATCAATGAGACTCTGCATTGATTATCGAGAACTTAACAAGATCACTATCAAGAAAAAATATACCCTCCCACGCATTGATGACTTATTTGACCAACTACGCGGAGCTCAATACTTTTCCAAGATTGATCTTCGTTCAGGGTATCATCAATTAAGGGTCAAAAGGGAGGATATACCAAAGACGGATTTCCGTACAAGGTATGGACACTATGAATTTATAGTGATGTCATTTGGTCTTACTAATGCCCCTGCTATCTTTATGGATCTGATGAATAAAGTCTTTAGAGACTATCTTGATCAATTTGTGGTAGTCTTTATAGATGATATTCTTGTCTATTCAAAGAGCAAGGAAGAACATGAAGATCACTTGAGAATTATATTGAAGACCCTGAGAAAGGAGAAGCTTTATGCCAAATTTACCAAGTGTGAATTTTGGCTTCAAAAAGTTTCATTTTTGGGTCACATAATCTCAAAAGAGTGGATATTTGTGGATCCAGCAAAAACAGAGGTTATCGAAAGATGGTCGAGACCAACAACAGTAACTGAGATGCAAAGTTTTCTTGGTTTGGATGGATATTATCGATGTTTTGTGAAAGATTTTTCATGATTATCTAATCCACTCACCAAGTTGACTCGGAAAGGAGTTAAGTTTGTTTGGACGGAGGAATGTGAAGAGAATTTCAAGGAGTTGAAAAGAAGGTTATCCAGTGCACCTGTGCCCACACTGCCTTGTAGTGGAGAAAGGTTTGTGATCTACAATGATGCATCCAAGAAGGTATTGGGGTGTGTTATTATGCAAAATGATATGGTGATAGCTTATGCCTCATGATAGTTGAAAATACATGAGCAAAATTACCTAACTCATGATTTGGAGTTAGCTGCGGTAATCTTTGCATTAAAGATTTGGAGGCATTATCTTTATGGAGAAAGGTGTGACATTTATACTGATCATAAAAGTTTAAATTATATTTTCACACAAAAGGAGCTGAATATGCACCAAAGAAGATGGTTGGAGCTGATTAAGGATTATGACTGCTCAATCCATTACCACCCTGGGAAAGCAAACAAGGTGGCAGATGTATTAATTCGACAAGACCATGCAAGTTTATCCATGATGAGGATCACAAAAGATCCAATATTTATGGATTTACAAAGGATGGATCTTGGAATTATAATGAAAGGGGGGAAATCGTATCTTTCTCAAATGAATGTTCAACCATCTATACATGTGAAGATTAAAGAGGAACAGAAAGAAGATGCCGAGTTACAAAAGAAGATGAGAAATGTTCCTGAATTCAACCTTGATTGTGATGGGATAATAAAGTTCAGGAATTGGGTTTGTGTTCCTCCCATCCCCGAATTGAAGAAGGAGCTGCTGGATGAGGCTCATAGTTCTTCATTCTCTATTCATCCTGGAATCACGAAGATGTATAGGGACCTGCAAGAGTACTTCTAGGGGGATGGCATGAAAAGAGATGTTGCTGAATATCACTCTCGATGCTTGGTTTGTCAACAAGTTAAAGCTGAGAGACAGAAGTCTAAGGGGATGTTACAACCATTACCCATACCCGAATGGAAATGGGAAAACATCACTATGGACTTTGTCACAGGACTTCCTAAAACATCCAAAGGCAATAATGCTATCTGGGTCATAGTTGATCGTCTTACAAAGTCTTAACACTTCATTGCTATTAGAGAGGATTTATCTCTGGATCAGCTTGCCAGGATATATGTAAAGGAAGTGGTAAGATTTCATGGAGTACCACTTTCTATTATATCTGATCAGGATCTGAGATTTACCTCGAAGTTCTGGCGAAGTCTTCAGCATACTCTGGATACAGAGTTGAGTTTCAGCACTGCTTATCATCCTCAGACAGACGGTCAGTCTGAGAGAACAATTCAAACACTAGAAGATATGTTGAGAGCTTGCTCTATGGATTTCAAAGGTGGTTGGGAACAACACCTACCTTTGGTGGAATTTTCTTATAATAATATCTTTCACTCCAGTATTCAGATGGCTCCTTATGAAGCTCTCTATGGAAAGAAATGCAGGACTCCAAATTTCTGGGATGAAGTTGGGGAAAGAAAGCTATTAGGACCTGATCTCGTTGATGAAATGGCAGAAAAGGTCAGATCTATTCAACAACACATAAGAGCAGCTCAGAGTCGACAGAAAAGTTATGCCGACAACCGAAGAAAAGACCTAGAGTTTGAAGTGGGTGATAAAGTGTTCTTACGAATAACTCCCTGGAAGAGGGTTATGAGATTTGGAAAGAAGGGGAAGTTGAGCCCTAGATATATCGGTCCTTTCGAAATACTGGATTGTGTTGGGAATGTAGCTTACCGATTGGCGCTTCCACCGAATCTCTCTCAAGTTCATGATGTGTTCCATGTATCTCTCCTGATAAAGTACATACCCGATCCTTCACATGTACTCAGCTCATAAGTTGTACCGCTGGAGCAAGATATTTCTTATGAAGAACAACTGATAGGGATTCTGGATCGTAGCGAAAAAGTCCTACGAAACAAGACCACTCGATTGGTGAAAGTTTTATGGAGGAACCACCAATTATAAGAAGCTACATGGTAACTTGAGGATATGATGAGGGAGAGGTATCCTCATCTGTTTGTTACAAATTGACAAATTTCAAGGGAGAAATTCATTTTAAGGGGGGTAGAATGTAACACCCGAGACTTTTATATTATATAAATCATCAAAGGAATCTTTTTCTACACACAACACTTTCTTGGCTTGCTTTACACGAAATCACGACCTTCCTCGATAGCTTGCATCGTACGCAATACCGAGTTTCACTAAACAATGATATGCTAATAAAATATTATTAAAACTAGCCGTTATGAATAGTAATAACCACTATTTAAAATTTTATAAATTTTATTTTTCAAAATGGACTTCATTTTTGGATTCTTAATATCGAAATTAGCCTAGGGTGAAATTTTGGTATTTTTCTGAAAACTTTCAATTTTTGATGAATAGTGAAACCACTAAGTGGTAGTTAAAAAAACTGAATTTTTCATAAAAATTAATTGTACCGCTTCTGTGAGTGGAATTTCAAAAATCCGAGAGACACGGTTGATGTTAGTAATTAAAATGTGGTTTAATGAGATGAAAATAATTTTTTGGTGAATAGTAACTTTTTACTTTTTTTTACCACGGTTAAAAGTAAATAGGGTAATTAAGGGTAAAAATGATATTATTATTACCCTAACACATGTCCTAATTCTATTGGACAAGTTTAATTCGACCAAAAACAAACTTAGGAATAAAATATGACCATTTAGGCCCACTTGGATTAGATTAGGACATTTATTATTAATTTATTTAAAGAAAGGTTAAAATAGTTAAAATCCAAGTTTAATAAATAAATAATTTTTAATATGGGGTTATACATAAGATAAATTCGACTATAAATATTCATTAGAAATCTAAAAAGATTTCTTACATAATGGTATTTTATTTGTAATTTTTAGACATTAAATAATTTAATTTATTTATGACACAAAGATGATGCAGTAATTAACTTATTAATGAAATATTGACATAATTGATGTTATAAACACCAAAATAAATGTAATTTGACACTTTTTATGAATTCCAATAATTTTATAGATTAATATGACATGTTATAATTGATTTAATTAACTATTTTCGAACAAATCATTCTGTTATGATTTTCAAAAAAATTAATTACTAAATACTGTCAAAATTGACATAAAATAGTTTTTAAAACAAATATTATATTAGTAATTGTTATTTTATTCCTAAAAATCTAAGGTTCGGCCAAATGACTTAGATAATGTTATATATATTAATAATAAACAACTTGGGGTTTGTTTGGCTGCTTATAGTAAGTTTATTAACCTTATAGTATAAGAACACAAGAAGACACGGTAAAAGTAAAATTATTTAACTTAATGTTAAATCTAAATGATAAGGTTAAAGTAGGAACCTAAACTTGTATAAATTCTACTGGATGAGAGTATTTCGACCCATACCCACCTTAGCTTCGAAATAAATCAACTTGGAGCTATTTAAAACCGAACTTGACTTTATAATAAAATAATATTTTTAGTTATTCCAAAGGTGCCCCTCTCCTCCCTTATAAAAGGGCACCTCCCCCCTCTCTTCCTCACACCACTTTGAGCCTTCAAGCTCGGCCAAACCCTGCCACTTTCTCCTCTACACTTCCCTAGAGACATCCTAGAGGTCCTGTTCTTCTTCAAAGACCAATTTTAGTGCCCTAAAAGAAGGTCTCAAAGAAGCACTTCAAAGAAGAGGTAATGTCCGTTACCGATTATTTCCTCTTTATTTCTTCTTCCACTTCTTCTTCTTTAGTTGTTTCATTATGAAGTAATAACATCAGTATCACTCATATATAGATATTTTATTATAAGTATGAAACAACCCTATTTCACCATCTATCCATCCTTTGGAAAAAGAAATCACCGCACGTGCGTACGTACGGAATACCGTCTCCACGCCGTGGTGTAATCTATTTTCCACCACCACCTTACTTGGATGGGTATAATGGTGTAAATAATGACTATATATGACTATTATAAATTGATACTTATTCTGAAATAGTATACATACACTTCAATACAATTCCACGGTCATAGGAACAATATCATCACTCGTGCGTACGTACGGAATACCGTCTCCACGATGTGATGCGACTCGTTCTACATGATCTTCATTTCATAATGATTATATAAATGAATTGAATGAATTAATATGATATATATTACACTAATACCATTCTGTAAATGAGGTATATATAACCTAAAGAGAAGAATAAGAATTTATTTGACAAAACACGCATAAGAGCAAAAAGTTATAAACACCCGAATAACAAGTAGCAATGAAATATTACTACTAAGAAACTAAGAATATGACCATATATGATATAATAAAAATAATTATGATTCTAGAATAAGTCAATAACATTATTTAAATCATTATACAGGAGGTTCGGACACGTATAAAGCATATCGGACCTAAGGTAAGGGAAAATATCACAATCTCACTTTTATCCGAGATTGTTTATACTTTGGTATTTACTGGGGTGTATTTTATCATCCACATCCATGTTTCCTCAATATGTAATATTATTTCCATCCACCTACAATTTTTTTTAAATCCAATTTTACCCTTCTGTGAGTGTTTAGTAAAAGATATGAAAGGAATCTTTTGTCGTTTTTTGTACGAGGTACTTTTTGACTTTTCCGACAAAAGTACGAGAAGAATGTTTTTTTTAACTTATACGGCATGAATGGATTTTTAAAACATTATTTCCAAGAATCTTACTTTAAAAGTTTTCAATTTTATTTTTAATCAACTTCTTTTAGTTTAAAATTTTATGACATGTTAAGAAAGGAAAATGTTTTTGAAGTAGAAAGGATATTTTCCTCAAGAATGGAGTTCAAGTGTTTTATCAAAATTATTTTCCATCTAAGATAATATAGGGTTCAGTTTCTATCCCTATTATTACATTGATTTGATTATGTTGTGATGGAATTATTTTTATGAATTCCTTTATCTTATATGAATTTTTTTATGATGTCATGTTGTTTAAGAATCCCATTTTTATTACATGGGTTATGAAATGATGTATGATTTAATATTTTGTGGCACACATAAGAATGGTATCAATATGAGATGGGTGGGACCTATATCTCCATACAATGCATTGGGTAAAGATTTTATATCTCATGAGATAGAAATGGATGGAATGGTAGGTTATACCGGTTCAGTGAAGCAGGACTGAAACGAGGGTAACTCGGTTCAGAAATGGACTTTGTCCACTAAGATAGTCTTGGCAATGAGTCTTGACTAATAAGAAATGATTCTCTATGATTATGTGTGTATGAGACAAAGTTTCATGTTTTAAGTTATGATTATTGTGATTACATTTCACTGCCATGATTTATCCCATGTTATGAAATTATGATCTCTTTTGCAGGTTAAGATTTCCAAAAGTTATGTGCTTATGTATATTATGTGATTGATATTTATTTTGTTTACCCTTACTGAGTATTTTATCTCACCCTTTTGTATGTTTTCTTTCCCCAGGTCAGGAACAAGGTTATTAAGTAAGATATGCCAAAAGGGACTATAGATATGATGAAATAAATGGGAGAAAATGTAGACGTTTTATGATCCAATTGTTTATGTTTCCCAGTTTCTAAAGACACTATACCTATACGGTCCTTTCATGGTTTTGTTATATGTTGTAATAAGTATGCTTCAATTTTGAAGTATTAACAATGTATGTAAAGTATGGGTCGTTATATAAATGTTGCTAACTCTTCTATCCCAATGGAATGAGTAGTCAAGTAATTGGGGAAAACCTAATGAGTTTTAGTAATCACCCCTTCTTTGGAACTTTGGTTATTTTGTAGATATCATCTACCGAGATATTTGAAAAGGTAAAGTATCACATGTCTTGAGAACTACATCATGGTACTTGGATTTTTGGTGATGTTAGAACATGGAGCTTGTGGAGCATGGAGTTTTGTGGCTATATTAAAGTTTTAATAGTCATATTCCACTATTTACTTTGATGTTGGTTTGACTTCTTTTGTGGTAAACTCTGGTGGGTTTTGATATTAAATAATTTGTTGAGTTGTCATTATTTTTATCATGCATCATATAGTGATTTTTTGGTTTGTTTTTGTTGTTTTTTTTATTCTTAAAGGGTAAATCATCTACCAAATGTATTAAAATACTTCGGCGTTTATTTCTAACCTTTGGAATCTTGGGGATGTCACTTCATGCCTAATAGGATCCTCCCACATTCTCAAGACAATAAGGAGAAGGAGGGATGTTACAAAAGGTATCAGTTTTGTTTGGTCTAAATTTTCATTTTAGATAAATGGTGTCATCTTGTTCCTTTCCTTGTAAAACAAGTCATCATTAGTTTTCATGGTATTAGAGTTGAATTCATTCCAATCAATTCATTTGATTGTGATCTTATAAAGAAGTAGGATTTTAGGGACATGAAATGTAGAGCATAAAAATATGTAGTTAACCTTTTTTATGAGCAACTTCAAGTTACCAGGGATTTGGGTACATAAGTTTTTTTAAGACACTTATAGGCTATTGAAATATCATCTTCCCGGGTTTAGGAAATTAGACAAGCATGACATGCATTATAGGAATGAATTTCCCCAATATTTTATATTTCATTTTGAGTAATGATATATGATTTGATGAATGGTGGTGATTTTTGAAAATTGTTGCATGTTTCTTCAAATGAAAAACTTTGAAGAGATCATAGTTGGTGTATTTAGAAAATGGTTTGATTTTAAAAAGTGAGAAATTGTTTTTCAAAGATAGCTGAACATGTAAAAGGGTTGATTTTTGGAAAGAAATGTTGGTATAGTTGATGTCGTAATATTTGAAATGATAAAATTTCAGTTGGTGGAGAGTGGGACTTATGGAATTTTTTGTCTACATAAAAAATTGCACCCGATAGGCATTATAGAAACAAACTGGAAGAAGTGACGGAGAATGTGGCTACAACTGAGTTGTAGGTGAACCAATAGCTGGTTTAGAGTATCATCCAAGAATTTCAGGCTATGGACATAGGTAATTGGAGGAACGATCCAAGGTAAGTTGATCATTCTGTCCATTTATAGAAAGAGAATCCACCCATTTTCTAGGGCGATTCGGAATCAGAGAAGACAGGGGTGTGGATGAACCAGATGAATCGTATCTTTGATTTCATAGACACACCCATGGATCTAATGGTCAAGTTGGTAACATATATTCTCTAGGACCTTGCACGCCAGGGGTGGGATTGAGATGTGTAGGCTTGAGTAGATTAAGGACTTAATTTGGAGGATTTTGAGGAATTTATCAACAAACAATTCTATCCTCACACTTTCAATATTCAAAGAACGACGAACTTATTAAGCCTAAAGTGGTAAAATATCTCTATCACAGAGTATGCGGCTACTTTTTTTAATTTAGTGTGATTTTCATCCAAATCTATTGTGATTGCAGCCTTGAATGCACACATATTTTAATCAGTGATAATGTAGGATATTCTCTTGAAGATTTCTCTACTCTGTGTCACTGACTATACATAGATAGTCAATAGAGAGACAGTGGGTGAAACGGAAATCATAGAAGCTATGGGAGGGGAAATTATGTTGATACCCATGGGAACTGGTGGGAAGTAAACTTCTAGAAGCAAGGGGAAGAGGGACACCTACTTCTATGGTGGGAGCGGGAATCAGAATCTGATAGCGGGATCTGTGAATCTTCATTGAAGACCCGTGACAAAAGAGGGATGTTTCCAATGTGGTTCCTTCGACCACATGAAGTGATAGTATAAAACACTACCAAGATAATTCCATAATATCAACAAGATGGGGCATATTCAGTGCTATTATTGCAATTATCTAAGGTCGGGTGCTTGAGACTCTTCTTAGGTGTCTAAAGCGTCGTATACTTCGACTGGGAGAAGATAGAAAAATCAATATCATTAGAAGAACAGAGATAGATACGACGATTCTTGGAATACCATGACTCTTCATCAAGGGAAATCTCAGTAGGGAACTAAAGAAAAAAGTGCAGTGAAAAGGTAATTATATAAAGCTGATCAGATGGTTATAGATGATTATGTTAGACCATCTATGGTGAGAGGTATAATTCCTTTGAATTATACCCTTATGTAAGTGTTGTTTAATACTGGTGAATCAAATTAATTCATTTCTTCTCATGTTGTTGATTTCCTAAGTTTTAAACTTGATATTATGCCTTCTGTTAAAAAACTTCAAACTTCTCTTGGTCAACGAGAATATCGATCCTTTCTGTATAGATCATGTTCTATAACTGTTGATGGATCTGAATTGAAATGGGACTTCTTAGTGTTTCAAATATATGTATATGATGTTATCCTAGGTATGGATTGGTTGACAATGTACAAGTATCACATTGAATGTTATAGAAGAATAATTAGTTTCACAACTGAGGATGGCGCTGAGAATATCTTCATATGATAAAGGGTTTTAATGATAGTTGAAAAGGATTCGTTAGAACTAGCAGTGGGAATGATCTCTTACCAATTTTATCAATTTAAGGTAGCTTAGTGATTATCTAAAATTGACCTACAATCAGGATATCACTAATTTCATGTTCGGAAGGAGGATATTCTAAAAACATCATTCAGAAGCAGATATGGACATTATGGATTTATGTTAATGCCTTTCAGTATTATAAATTCACCAAAAGTATTTATGGAATTGATGAATTAGATATTTCAGATATATCTGGATTATTTTGTTGCGGTGTTTGTGGATGACATACTGGTGTTTTCAAGGACAAGGTTTGAGAATGAGAAATACATGGTGACAATGTTGGGAATCTTGAGATATCATCTCTTGTATGAAAAACATTCTATGTTTTATTTTTGGATACAATATGTATGCTTTCTTGGTCATGTAATTTCAAGAAAATGAATTTTAGTGGCTAAAGAGAAGATAAAAGTTGTTAAAACTTGGAAACTGTTGAAGAACATCTTTTAGATACAAAGATTTCTTGGTCTCACTTGTTATTACCGATGTTTTTTGTGACTTTTCAGGGCTATCCTAGTCAATTATAGAAAGGAAAAATAAAAATATTCCATTCCAATGGACCGAGGAATGACAAAAGTATTTCTATGATCCAAAAGTTCATCTTACATCAACACCTATCTTGATATTATTGAAATATGGATAGGGGTATATAGTGTATTGTTATGCTTCATGTTTTGGGTTGAGGTGTTTTCCCATGAAAGGATACTATGTTATTGCTTATAGTTCAAGACATTTGAGAGTGCATGAGAATAATTAACCAACACATGATTTTGAGTTAACTATAGTTATCCATGCTTTCAAGACTTATTGTCATTATCTATTTGGTGAGAAGTTTACTGTGTTCAAAATTTATAAGAGATTGAAACATATTTTCTCACAATGCGGTTTGAATTTGAGAAAAAGTTGTTGGATGGGGTATCACTAGATGTCTGACTTTGACTTGATGTATACATTGGGAAAAGGAAATTCGATGGTTGATACATAAAGTAGAAGGTCATATGATCAGTTGGAAAAAGAAGAATCATACAAGTGGTAGTTGATGTCTGTCCTAGCTGACATGCATGTAGAATGTGAACATTGAGGCAATGTTGAAGTTTTCTTTTTATCTTTGGTAGTTCCTAATTTGATGAAGATGGTAAAGTATGTACAAAAATTTGAAGTTGAATGTGTTAAAATGAGTTCAAAACTCAAAAGTGGAGAGATCATTGAGAGTTAGAGGCTAGATGATAGTTTAGTATTGTGGTTTAGGAATAAAAAAGTTGTATCTATGGATTTTTAGGGAAACTTTCTTCATGCTTACCACTATATTAGATAGGTAGTTCATCTTGGAATACATAAGATGTATAAGGCTTTGAAAGCATAGTTCTAGTGTAATGATATGAAATAGAAGGTAGTATAGTTCTTTTCAAGACACTCAACTTATCAACAAGTTAAGAAAGAACATTAGTGACCAGGAGTTATGTTTCAGTATTTACCAATCCTTGTACAGAAATGGGAGAAAATAGAAATGGATTTTATCACAGGTCTCCCAAGAACATTTTGGAAACATGATTCCATATGAGTGATAGTGGAGCGACTCACCAAGTCATCTCATTTAATCCCTATTCATGCAACTCACACAGTGGAGGATCTGTCCAAAATCTATATCCAATAAGTGTTAAAGAGACATGGAATACTAGTTTCGATAGTTTCAGATAGAGATCTGAGGTTCACATCTTGTTTCTAGAAATCCTTATAGAAATACCTTGGGACTGAGTTGACTATGAGTACGGTGTATAATCCATAGATGGATGTGAAATCAGAAAGGATGGTACAAATGTTGAAAGACATGTTTCGGGCCTATGTAAAGGATTTTGGTGGCTCATGGGAAGATCACATACCATTAGTGGAGTTCTCATATAACAACAACTATCAGGCCTCAATACATATGAATCTTTTTGAATCATTGTATGGCCTCTTTATTGTTCTTCACTTTGTTTGGTAAAAACAGGTGATACTTAATTAGTTGGGATGATCCTTCTCTAGGAAAAAATGGAGAAGATTTAGTTTATCAAGAAATAAATGGAGACAAATTGGTGTCACTATAAATATTACTTAGATCATCATTGAATACTATTTTCATTCAAGGTGAGTGATCATGTGTTGTTAAGGATTTCTCTAAGGCTTGGTTATTGAACTCTTGGGAAGAAGAAAAAGTTATCTCAATAATACATAATCCATTTCGAGATACTGAAATGAGTTAGAGAGGTGGAATATCAGTTGGAATTACCACCACTATCCATTGCGGTGCATAATGTGTTCCATTCATCATAGTTGAAAAAGTATCAACCTGATCCTAACCATGTGATCAGATGGGACCGTGTTGAGTTAGAGATGAGTGCTTTTTTGGTACATATCCCAGTGTGAATTGTGGATAAGCAAGAGAAAGTCTTTCATGAAAAAATAATAATTCTAGTAAAAGTTTTTTGGAAACATAGTCAGATTTATGAATAGACTTGGAAACATGAGAAGGAAATGAAATAGCTATGGTTAGAACTCTTTCAAAACACTGATAGTTTTCTACTTTCTAGGGAAAAAAAGACCAATGATGGGGAGATTGTTTCACCCAATTTTTCTAGTAAGTAACCATTTATTTATGATTTTAAGTATATAATATTTATGGGTGAATTTTGGAAGAGTTAGAGAACTCTAAATGTGTTTTTGGAGAAAAAGGGAAGGTGAACGGTCTGCGCACAGTTTGTCCAAATCGTGCAACAGCCTAGAAGAAATCATGCACTTTGATTATGGATTAGGTATTTTCATGAAGTGGAATCATCATGATTAATAAATAGTTATGGAGACCATGCATAGAGACTGTGTGAAGGGTTATCCTTAAGGCAGTGGCTAATGCACGATTAGCACACGGTTTGCCTAACCATGCGTGTGGTCAAAGTTAGATCCTAAAAAATGGATCTAACATGTTTTTACTTTAAGTGTCTCATTTTACCTCTTATATAAACCTAACATGGTATTTTTCTTCCCAAAGGGTCAGTAAAGGTTCTCCCATTGATCCGGAGGTGATAGGAATGCTTCAATTGGTGATTAGAATCCATTTCTTCACTATAAGTGTTCGTTCTTCTTCGCTCTTGACATTTTTCTTAGATCTACTTACCCCTCTTCTAATTTTTTTAGATATACCCCTATTGTGGGTAGATATAAGGTCTTGGATGCTTAATAAGTTTATATTTAGCCTTTGTTGTGACAAGGGAAGATATTTAAGGTGGGTTCATGAAGTTTTAACCCGTTTTGTTGGTGTTCTTCCTCTGTTTATCATTTTTTCCAAAACCTTCAAGGTAGGTGGCTTCACTCTCAACTCCTATTGCTATAATTTATTGGATTAGTTTCAAATTTATTTAATTTCATGAAATTTATTATTAGATTGGTGTGAAAAATACAATATAAATCCAAATTGGTGATGATTTATGGTTTTCTGTGAAATTGTTGAATATAGTGATTAATTGTGCAAAGTGATTTAGTTTCTTGATTTTAAAATAGAAATTTTTAAATATGTATTTTCTAGGATTTTTAAATATGTATTTTTGTAAAAACGTTTTTTAATAAAAAATATTGTTTTATTGAAATGTTTTTTTTCGCATATTGTTATTAACATGGTTTTTATAATACTTGGTGTGTATGTTCATGTAGCATTTAAAAGGTTTAGTTTAAATATGACCTGATTCTAGGTGAGAAAGGTGTAATGACACATTGGAAATAATTACCTTGTGAAAACATGTTAGATCAATGAGAGACCACTCATGAGTATGGAACTGTCATAATGAAGCATGCATAGTTGATATTGTGGTTATGTGGAATAAATTGGTTATGCCAAATAGAACTTTTGAAACATATTTTAAGGAAATGTTTGGATATTTTTCTTAAAAATATCTCTTTCTAGAAAATTGTTTGATATATAACTTGTTTATATTTTTTTATAAACTATTTTGTAAATTGTTTTATAAAAATTGTTATATATATGTTTCTAACTCTTATATCATAGTGGTGTGAGTAGGAAAGTCATTGGGGGAAAACCTACTAAGTTTTAGTACTCACCCCTACTTTGGAACTTTAGTGTATTTGAATATTTCATCTATTGGGACATGGGAAGTATCACACGTCTTTAGCACTACTTAGTGATACTTGGTTGCTTGGTGATGTTGGAGCATTGATCTTGTGGAACATAGAGTCATGTGGTCATCTTGGAGCTTTATTAGTCACCTTCTATTATTTAATTTGATGTTGGTTTGGATTCTATTGTGGTAAAATGTGGTGGGTTTGGATATAAAATAATTGGTTAAGTTTTCATTCTTTTTATCATGCATCATATAATGGTTTTTTGGTTTGGTTTTATTGGTTTCATTATTTTATTCTTATTGGGTAAGTTGTCCCCCAAATGTATTAAAACACTTCGACATTTATTTCCAGCCTTTGGCATCTTGGGGATGTCTCTTAAGTCATTGTATCATCCCCCCACCTTATCAAGCCAATGAGGATAAGGAGTGATGTTTCAAAATATTTGGAAACCACTTTGTCATAATAATAAATTGGTAAAATTATCCTAGAAACCACTCATAAATCTATCATAAATAATACAGAGGGACATTTCATATGTATAAAATCAATTTATAAAATTCAAGAACCCATAAATCTAGAAAATATAGGGAAAATAAAAGAATATCATACCTAAAATTAGTAAAATATTGAAGCCTTTGATAATTGGAATTATATTAGAGTTAAACAGAAGGTTTGAATCCATTTTGCACAAAAATACCTAAGTAATTCATGGATTTATCTTTTATAAAGAAACCCCCATTTTTAATGAACCCTATGTTAATAAATACATAAGATAGGGTGGATAAGAAGAGGAGTAAGATAAATAATAGTAGAAATGAAGACATAAATAACATCCATTGAAGTTACCTCATGGGAAGAAGATGATAAGTTGAGGAAATTGAGGATATCCCTCTCTTATACATGGTTAATACTTCATGGTAGGGAATAAGGGGAAACCCCTAATTTGTCCAAGTTATTCTAATAATAATAATATATAATAATTATAATAAATGGATTTCATATTTCTAAAATATAGTTCTATTAATGAACCTATAAATATATTTCCATTCCATCACTAATAATAATAAAAACAATAAAAATAATATTTACATGTCAACACCAATCTTATAAAATCATATTCAATTAATATTAATACTAATAGTAGTGGTAGTAATAGTAGTTTAAATTTCCCATGTAGCATCATTTACATACATATATATATATTTCATAGAAAAAGAAAAACTAAATTAATCAAAACATATTTTTTAATCATATGTCAATAATAAATATTCAATAATATAACTATAGTAATTCATAAATTGATTAAAAAAGGTTTTAAAAAGTTAGGATAGGAAAAAAAATTATTTTGGGTCAGAATAAAGTTATACATGGTTATCGTGATTGATTCCAAAAACAATGAACTCTTTTTGAATTTACCACTATCTCAACTTTCTAACAATTCAAGGTTACCATTCACAATGACCATGCACCAACTATACATCAATTAAAAAAAATAAAAAATAAAATAAAAAATGAATTATTTTCATTTGAAAATTATTACTATTATATAATATATTGATTTTTTTGTGTCCCAATAAATGTAAAAAAAACTATGGAAAATGATGCCATATAACATCAATAAATCTCTAAAGTTAATCCTAATAATGCCTTGTATATCATACAATCAAAATAGGTGCAAAGAAAAGATCAAGTATAAGTATCTTAAAATAATACATATATAATTCTATATATAAATTCATGAAAAAACTAATATCATACTTCTCAATGTCCTAGGAATATAATCATAATTATTTTACTCACCAACGCTCAACAACATTGGGTTCTTACACTTTCTTTCCTGAACAAGAGTGAAATTTTCATGTCCAAGAAATATTAATGTTTAAGGTGTGAGAAATATATCTCATTAAGATACCCTTAGATATATCAAACTCTTTTTAGATCCTAACATATGAATATGTTCCCATGAAATGTAATTCAATAAATTTAATATAAAAATATAGAAAATAAACATCACCAAGTTATTTCTAATCCACCTTGACTTTATATAATACTTGCTTCAACAATTTATAGTGGAAATCCAATATCTATTTCAGTGAAGTCATAGTTAAACACATTGGATATTATATTTTTTGGTCAAAAACATATCATAACAAAATCATGGCAAATTCATAGGACAATTTTCTATCAAATTGAATACCCCCAACATGTCCATACACGTGAATCATCTCAGTTTATCTCAAGATAATAGTCAAACTCAAGATTTATCTTTTGTATGTCCAAACAAATTTCTTATATTTTTATCACCAACTCATGACAGTTCCAAACCCATAGAATATTAAAAGCTAAAAAACACAAGTATCATCCAAACAAAAGACTCCACATCACACATCTTACCTCTAAAGATTCTCCCTGCAAAATAATTCACACATTGTCTTTACAAAATAATATAACATACCATAATGAAACAAAATCATCTCAGTCATTCTAATCACACTATAAAATTATAACAAATGAATTTTAACATCACATTTAGTGAAACACTCCTTTAAATGACCATAAAACATTATTTCACAAACAAATACTTATTTCCCCTTGATTTTCCAAAATTTACAGCACCCAAAACAAGTATCCAACAAACATAACCTTGTTTAATATTCTATTCACTTATTAGAATTCTTATCCATCATGTTATCATGTTTTAAACCAAACATACTCATCATCAAAAAAATTAAATCACTTTTACAATATAAAATCATACGTGATTTACTTAATATATATATATATATATAATTATAATTCCTTATTATATTAATAAATAAATCTCTAATTATCAGCCACACTATAATTAAATCCAAGTATCACACAAAATAATCCACATGTAGAAGTAAATAAAAAATCTTAGAAAAGATTGAGATCCCTTTCTAGAGGATAGTTTGATTGTACTGACTAAAAATAAAAGTTAAATTCCTTGAAAATAATTATAAATTCAACAATACACCAAAACTAGAAGGTAAAACTCATACTAAAATAAAACAAAAAAATATATAATTTCCTTTAAAAAATATCCTATAGATCATGTTATACTCTTTGAAATGATCCCAATTCCACTAATAAATAAATATTATGATAAGAAATGATATTTTTAGGAAAAAAATATTTAGATAGATATAGATAAAATTTAAAGAAGAAAACTACCTTGTAGCTGATAAAAAAATAGAGAAATAAGAGATATTGTGCCAGCATTTCCCCTTTTAATTCATTTCAAGTTCATTTTTATTTTTTTAAACTCCCACCCCATCCCCCATACACTTATGCAATACACATACATCTGATATATCCCATAAACACATATGTGGCCTCACTCATGTGACACTCTACACACCCTACTTACTCGATGCACCCCTCACACACATGAAACCATACGGATGTGATGCCCTCAATCATGATAGACATAAATCACCACACTCCCCTTACCCTCATAAAAAACCCCTCACATAAGTTTCATAATAAACACCACATATGCATAAAAAATCCCTAACGTTACTCACCCCTCTCACATTAGTTATACAACACCACAAAATCACTTTACTAACACGACAAACTACATTTTTTAACTCACATAATAATTCACACCCATGGAACTCTCCCCCAAATTTCTCATGAAAACAACCCCCTTCTTAGAACCTCTCACATATTCTACAAACACCACTCAAAACTTCCACTTATTGTTCACTCACTTCACACAACGAAAACATATAAATACATTTACTACATTTATTTTTTTAAATATTATAATTTGTATCATTAAGAAAAAATATATGGAATATAAAATAATAATAATAATAATTATAATTATTATTAATATTATTATAGAAAATGATCTAAAGTATAAACTAGTAATACCAACCCATAGTCGACAAAATTTTTTAAAATGAAAATGGAGAGTACAAGGATTATGCTTAAGGTGCAACGATTTTCACCAACTGCAGAGTTAGATATTAATGATTAAATAAAAAAAATTATAAATTAGAAAAATATTAAAGACAATGAAAATTTCCTTCATTCTCAGATCATATATTTCATATGTGAGAGAGTAGTCCATATTTAATCTATCATCAATTCTAGATGAGACATCCACAATATAGAATCCGAAAAGAATCAGAAAATAATCACTGGGAAGAGAACCATCCTACCTCGTCTTGTATGTTTTGACATCATAGAGATAATATGATAGAACATAATAAGATATGAATCATAGAAATGGTCTTCAAATATAATAAGGTATCACTGGTAAAACCATTATAAGTCCTCAAAAACCATCTACATTGAGAAAAAATCATGTCAAATTGTCCCAAAACACTTTCCCACATTTATAATGATGTTCTTGACAACAACATTAAAATTGTTGATTATATAAATAGAAATCCATACAGTGTCTAAGAAAAAACACCATTAGTAGGTGACATAGCACAAATATTATCCATATGAATTTATTAGCCTGAAATCTAGGAGAAAATGTATACATTTATTTATGGGTAAATTCCATTGTCAAGACTATTCTAGGTGAATACAACACCTACTACTAGACATGAAGACTCTCTATAATCAAATAGAAAAAGGGGATTGAGAATAATTAATCATATAAGAAGGAAACATACATACATAGTTCTAGTTTAAATGGTTCAATAAGTCTATTCATACTAGTTACCACCATTATATAACTACTATTCTAGAAAAAAAGTGGGAAACAAAAAAATAGAGAAATATCACAACTCATAATAAAAATAAACCCACAAATCAAAGTTGAAACTATTCCCATATAATACTGCGGTAATCAAAATTTTGATTCCTAACAATTTTTAATTCAATTTCAAAAAACATTAACTCTATAATTTATAGTGATCCATTCACATTTATATCCCCATATTAACATCTCTTTAAATTTAATAGGTCTTATTCCTCAACTCAGGGATAAATTTCATCCTTAATACCTTCCTTAATCATACAATTTTTTTTCATAATATTACTGATATCTTATACATTTTCTTCATTAGAGGATGAAGTGGGATCCTACACTACTAATGGCTGAGAAATAATTTATTTTTCCCATAAATACATATCATTTAATATCTTGTAATAATTTTTATCTATAACATGAAGTAATCTTTATGATTCCTAGTCCTCCTAGGGAGTGGAGTAATAAAACCATTTGATTCCATCATTGTTTTTTCACCTTTTTTCACTCAATTTAAAATAATATACTTCAATTTGGATGGATTTTTCATGTTCATATTGAGTATCATCAATATAATCACTATAATTATCCTAGTCACATGCTAATTTGGGTGATCAACTCTTAAATTATCAATGGGATCATTCAAATAATGATTTACATTTGCTAGGATTATCACCTTTACAGATTTTTTTATCTATATTCGTATTGACATATTGAGAATTATTAATGGTATCTACAAAAAATGGATAAATTATCATCATTAGAGTGATTTTTCTTTAAGTATGTGGTTCATTTCTCCTTTTCATCAAATATCAATTCCTAATTTTCCTAGGATTTATAAGGACCAACCAGATCATTAGAAAGTTTTTAACCTTTCTCAACCAAAGAAATTTTTTCTCAATATTAGGTATCTCAATAGGTACAGAGTTACTTGAATCCACCTATCCACATGAAATGGATATGTCTCCAAATTTAAAGAAAAAAATACAATATTCTTGGGAGTTTTAATAACTGATATTCTTCCAGAAACCATAATCCCCCGTTTGGATTCAATTCACAAAAGGAAGTAGTTCCAGGAAGTCATTCTCTCTTAAATTCCTATAAATAGGGGGTCTTATTAATTTATATATCACTGATTTAATTTTAAAGGATGTAATGATAATTCAGTCAATTGAAAAGAGCACCATCAGTTTAAATAGGTGCATTAGAATACATTTAAATCCCAACATGACCATAGTAATTGGAGTTTTATTTGAAATTTCACAATATAGGGAATATTTTAAAACATTCATGGAATAAACCAAAAAAACCCCAAGAACAACATGAACGGTAACCATCATCTATGAAGAATCTAATTAGAACATGTTTGAAATCATAGAGACTCAGATTTGTGTAGGAGAATCATATAATTTTTAAAAATCTCCTAATGAATTTGAGAGAAGGTAAATTATTATAAAACTTATGAATAAAAATGAAATAAATATCCAATTTAAGATCTTTAGCATATTTTCAGGAGATAAAAATGGTAGGGAATCCCTTGTTTTGAAATGAGAAAGGAGAAACATAAGGAGAATCATTGGTGGCCTATCAATTGGGACTTCCCACAACAACATTATCTGGTAGGGTTAACATTGAGATTGCCTCTTTGTTCACTTCTCAACGTAGCTCTATCAATGAGTGCATAAATTGTATTTTTATAATAATAATAATAATAATAATAATAATAATTAATAAACATATTTTTATCCATTTTTCACACAAACACACATATATATTCTAGAAAAGTGGGTGACTATGGAATTTGGATATGAAATGCATATTTTTTTATGTTATACACCAATAATGATATTAATGTTTTATAGTCATTTCATTTTTTTCTATTACAACCCAAGATTTTGGATCCTTTAAAAGACATACTATATTATATAACATGTGTCACACACTATACACAAAGTTAAAAAACTATAAACTATTTAGAAAAATTTATTGATAAATCTATAATAAATGTTATGATGGTAAACCATTAATAGTTATTACCTTTAGAAGATAAATAATTAATATGAGTTAATATTGAAATGGTTATTTTTATTAATAGCCACTAACTTATATTATATATTTTATTTTAAAAAGATAAATTTACAAATTTTAGAGTTTAAACTTTAATTAATTTTTGAATTCTTCAGAACCAAATTAGCTTCACGTGAATTTTTTATTTTTTTATAAAATAATCAATTTATAGGTGAATAGTAAAAAAATATGAATTTTATTAATTCCATAACTTTTATGAAATAATTTTTTCAAATTAATAAATAGAATGTTTTGAAACATTTACCTAAAAAATATTATATTTAATTTATAAACTCATGCTCAAAATTTTGAAAATTTATGTAGCATTTTAATGGAAAATGTTTTTCGATAGTTTTTTAAATAAATATATCATGATGAAATAAAGTTTTTGATTTAATTTATTGTTATATAAATAAAATTTTAATGTAAATAATAATTTAAAATCCATTGAAATCAATTAAATTTATAACTCTATCCTAATCATAATTTTTTTTCTTAAAAATATACTTAAAAAACAAGTTTTTACACATTACGTACGCTAATGTTTTGATTAATTTCCCTAAAATTAGAAATATAATTTGATAAAATTATTCTTATAATTTGATACTAATTTTAAAACTATTCAATATAACCAATTTTATTTTAGACATAAACTTTATATTTTTAGGATTAATCCTAATTACCATGATAATTATGAAACCCTTATTTTAAAATTATAATTTTATTAATTTTGATGAATTTATATCAAATAAATTAAATGTAAATCATATAAATAATTAATATAACATAATATATACACACAAAAATAATATATTAACATTTATTTAATCTTTTATCAATTCTAAATAAGAATAAGAATCCATCATGGTTGAGATGTCATTTATATTGAAAAAAGATTTTTTTACACATTATCTGTTTTAATTTAAAAGGTAATTTTATAATATTAAAAAATTTAATTGAAATAAATTTATTTTTAATTTAGTTCTAGGAAAACCAAATTTTTTTATATGGTTTATGTTATATGTTTAATAAAATATAATATCACATTGTTAAAAATTAGTTACCTATTTTAAAAGTAAAAGAGTAAAATTTAAAGACTTAATGCTAAAAACCCTATAACATGCTTAAAAATGTGAGGAAATACCTTTTTACGATTTAATTACCAAAATACAGCACAAAATAAATTATTTTTAAACTTTGGATCTATTTACCTTGTAATTTTTTCATGGAATTATTAATATATAAAGGGTGTTTCCAAAAGTTCCATTTTCCAATCTTATAAAAGGGGATCACTTAAACCCATTAAAATAGAAAAATATCCTTATAATTAATCCATAAAACTATAATATTTTACTCTATATATAATCATGTCCCACAAATATAATCCTATGTTCACTCATAGTTAGCCTAATCCCTTCAATTTCAAGGGGACTTCTAAGGGAAAAATCAATTCCCCAATATAAGTATTATCTCCCTTTTAAGATTTTATTCTTAATAAAAATATTCCAAATATATTATCACAAAAATAATATTATGAATTAATTATAATTGGTATAATCATATGTTTTTTATTAATTACACAACCCTTTTTTGTTCATTTCCATCCACTTAGAAAAATAAAATAACATCATTAGTGTATTATGCAGACTGCCACCTTCACAACGTGATGTCGTTTGTTTTTTATTATTGTATTTCATGGATGGTATTAATGATGGTGATGATAAATAAATATGATATATTTAATATAATTATAATTATGAAATATAAATTTAATATCCACCTTCAACCCTCTTAATTATTGATAAATGGGAACACTAAATGCGTGTACATGAGGACTCCCACCTTTATGATGAAACATTTTTTATTTATCATCTAGATTTTAATAAATTATCTAAACATATTTAAATTTAGATAACCATGATAAATAAATAAAAATAATATCATTATACTTATTATAATATAACATTATGTCAATCAAAACATCTACTTTACCATACCCACCGATCGAGATAAAGCAAGTTCATGTTTTGGACGGTTTAACCACCAACATGAATGATGCATTAAAATATGATCACGGATGACTATGGGAAATAATGTAATGATATTATTATATTTTAATAAGATAATAAAAAATATCATATGGTTAATTTAACATTATATAAGTTACATAACTCATATTCAATATATCATCTTTTATCATTAAAAAATACCAAAATAAGTTGTTATAATTTCGGTATTCACACTATGTATCCAAAACTATTTTTAATGTTTATAAGGTATTTATAAATAAATATAGGTAATATATTAAATGTTCATAAATAATATATTTTTAATTTACATGTTTTGAAATTGTGGGTAATGATATCAACATTATCAAACATGCACAAAGTAGTTAAAGTTATTATCACCTCGTAATCCAAATACACTATAACTAATTAATGTGAACATGATAAATAATTATGAATAAGGATTATAAAAGGGTAATATTTTTGAGTAAGGTTATTAAATATGTTATTAAGTTATCTATTTTTTCACTTGTGATTATAGTTTCATCAATAAAGAAAATAAACAAGGTAGGGGTATCTTTGTCTCAAATTTGAATCCCTTAAGACATGTTTAAGCTACAAAACATGTTTCTTTTTCAATGGTGTGAATAATTACCTATTTTAATTTTTTATAAAGATCCAATTATATTTTATGATATTAAATTTTCTATTTAATTTTATACCTGTCATGGGTTTTTATTCGAATTTTACAATGTTGTAAAGAGTTTTTGTGATTAAATTATTTTCATTGTGTTCTAGAGTTTCATATATGAATATAATATTCAATATTTCTATGATCTTACCCTCTCCATACTTTATTTTTTATTTACTTTTTTTCTCTATTTAAATTAATTATATTTATCAATATATAATTCTTTGATAAAATGTTTACCAACATAAAGGTGTACCATTGGTAAGAATAATTTCCATTCTTACCAGTGGATATTTTCTTCCATGTCCATATTTTTATTCCTGTAAATGTTTTATTATATTATTGTAAATATAATATGGATTATTTTATATTTTTTTATAATTATTTAACCCTTTTAAAAATTAAGATTTAATACTCTTTTAATTATGTGGGTTTCTGATATGGTTTTTTTAAAATGTTCAAAAGGTTCTTCCATCATTTAAAAATAAAAATTTGTAGAATTCACTCCACTTTTTAATTTGATAAACATTGGATATTTTTAAAGGTTATAATATTAAATATTATTTTTAAAATTAAAAATTTTCAAAGTAATTTTACTTCCCCTTTTTTAAAACTTTATATTTTTTCAAGTCTCCATTATTAAAGTTTTTTTTAAAGTAATCATTTTTAAAGTGTTTATCATTTCACCTTTTTGAAAACTTTATGTATTTTTAAGTATATTTTATTAGGAAATATTTATAATAAGGTTCTAAAAAGTCTTAAGTTTACATTTATCAATGAATTATGATATCCTTAAGTGACTTGGTATCTTAAACTCCTTTATTTCAGTTATATAATTTATTATTTTAAATTCATTTTACCTAGAATTTCCCTTCTAAATGATATTCCCTTTTTTAATTTTGGAGAAAAATATTTTTTTTAAATTCCATTTCCATGAAAGTTTTTGTTTTCATTATTCTTAATAATAAGATTTAATTTTTAAAAGTGACTCATAAATACAAAATTTACAATGATCAGTATAAAATATTTTCAAAAATAACTTTTCATGATTTGGATTTCATTATCTTACAAAAATAATCTACCTCCAATGGAGTTATGTTTCATGTTTCACCCTATATTATTTTTTATTATGTGATTAAGTTTGTTATATCAATCCATTTAATTCATTATGTTATTTTTTTGTTTTATAAAACCAATTTTATTTCCATGGGTTATTTATATGATGATTTAGAGATGTCATGAAACCCATTTTCTTTCTATGGGTTATTTTATGATGTGATGATTATATTCAAGTGGCACAAAAATATATGGATTATTATTAGGGTGGGACCTATATCTCCCTCTAATTAATTGGTTAAAGGCTTATATCTCATGATATATAAATGTTATGTGAATGGTTTAGCAAGTTTTTAGGTTCACAAAGGGTGAGTGTGATGGAATTTAGAAGTAATCATAATTTTAAGATTGAACAGGTTTGAGGATATCTAGGTTTATAAATATAATAAATACTATGTTTATGATTTTGAAACATTATTTCCTATGATTAATGGTTCATGTTACATTCTTCAAGTTTTATTTTCTTAGGACATGGAAAAAGTGTTATCATTTGAGATTTTATTCTTATCTTTCATGATTATGGTTAACACTTTTTGTTTTATGTTATTTTAAAGTAGATATTTTTCCTTATCCTTGATTTTACACATTTTTAAGATCTAACCATTATGGACTTTGTTATGTTATCCTTTACCAACTGTTTGAGCTCATACATTCTAATGGTTTCCCTTCCTTGGTATTTAAGGAGGATTATGTCTCATGGAATGTCAAAGAGTGGATTTAGATTATGGAGAAATAATCACAACATTTGAAATAAGTGTTTTCAAGTTTATATTCTCCAAGACACTAAACGTTTAGGACCTTGGGTTATGTGACTATTTTTGATGTAATAATTTAACTGTGTTATCAATATATTATTTATATATGTATATCTTGTTATGTCAATAAGTATCCTTATGACTTTTTCTATTCCTTTATGTTTTGAAAATCACAAACGCATTTCTTAAGGAAAATTATCCTTCTCTAAGAATTATTTTCTTGAGGAAAATTTTCTTTATCTATGAAAAGTTTTATTCCTACTCTTTGTTTCAATGTTTTTTTAATGTCATCTCAAATAGATTCTAACCATTATTTTCTTAAGCCAAAAAAATTGGATCCTTGCCTAACTTATAACCCTATAGTTTCTTAGACTTTGAATTCTCTAAAATTTAGATGCTGAATTCTCTGAAATCTAGATTCCAAATTCTCTAAAATTTAGACTCCAAATTCTCCAAAATTAAGATTATGAATTCTCTGAAATTCAGAATCCAAATTATATGAAATTCAGATTCTGAATTATTTAAAATCCAGACTCCAAATTCTTGGAAATTCAGATTCTGAATTATTTGAAATTCAGAATCCAAATTCTTTGAAATTTAGATTATGAATTCTCTGAAATTCAGACTCTGGATTCTTTGGAATTCAGATTCCGAATTCTCTATAAATCAAAATCCTATTATCATTTTTTTATACTCTATTTCTCACTTATTTAAAGATTTGATTTAATTATTTTCCTACAGTCATTCCATTTCCTTAAAGTATCGTTTCGTTTTATCAAAACATAATAATGTTAATTTTTCTTAAGAATATTTTTGATTCTTACACTTGAAAAATTCTATCATATTTTCTTATAAAAAATGATGTCATGTAATCTGTTTTAAACTAACCATTGGATGAGTGGCACCTGTCTAGGTCCCTCCAAAATTCATGAAAAAATATGACTGTTAGAGGAGGAGATGATCGTTGGGATTTTTACCTATAAATACCCCATTCATTTGAAGACTTTGGGATATCTATAGATTACATGTTCCGATTCTATGAAGTGATCTATAGTGAGAGAAAATCTCATGCTTTGTGTAATTTGTGAACATCTTGTTCATCTATGAACAAATTGTTCAGCCTAGTATGACTCTGATTGTTTTTTTGTACAATGGATGGCTTCTAGAGAGTCAAAGACAGAGGTACCAACTACCTTAAATTTCAAGGGCTTCCGGGGATATGAAGATAGAGGTGCCGACTACCTTAAAGTTCTAGGGCTTTCGAGGATAGAAAGATAGACTCCGATATTCTTATCAAGAGATTAAACTAGTGTGGGTAAGATATACTTTCTTTAAAGTATAAATCATGGGACCTTTATCCAAGGTTGTTTGATACCCTTATCTTTGGGTTAAAAGATTTATAACTTGTTTAGTTTTATTTGTTACAAGTTTTATTTCTACTGTATTTTGTTAAAGAAATAAAGTATAACATTCTTATACTTTCTTATACTTGTATACACTGATAAATAAGATTCTATATTCTTTGTGGTAGAATATTTCCCTAAGATAAACATACTTAAGTTTCTTAAATATAGACATGTTTAAGGTATAATATTTCTCCTTGTAAACATTTTCCAATCATAATGAAATTTTTTTTATACTTCCATTATTCTTTGTTGCCTATTTCTAACCTTTCAGGTATGTTTTTTTTTCTCTATTAATTTTTGGAAATCAGAAAGGGGGAGAAAATAATGATCAAAATAATATTAAGTAAAAATAAGAGAATGCCCTAAGTAAGGGGAATATTAAGTAATGTAAAATTACTCAAAAAGGATATGCTTAAAAAAGAAGAAGTAAATTATCTATGAAAAACAAGAATATGATCCTTAGGGATTTCAAAACCGAAGGGGGGAGTTAGTCGTATTCAAAATGGGTCATAAATAATGGGAGATTAATATTTATTTTAAATTTCTAAAATAAAAAACCTTATTCCTTATATTATTTTTTGAAAGGCTGTTCGTGCTATTTAAAAAGGGGTAGATTTTTAAGTCAATAAGTATCCATATGACTTTGTCCATTATTTTATGTTTTGAAAATCACAAAAACATTTCTATGGAAAATTATCCTTCTCTAAGAATTATTTTCATAAGTAAAATTTTCTATCTCAAAAAAAGTTTTATTTCTACCCTTGGATTCAATGTTCTCTTAATGTCATCTAAAACTATGTCTAACCATTTTTTTCATAAGACAAACATTCAGATCCTTACCTAACTTAAAAACCTATAGTTTATTAGACACCAAATTCATCAGAATTTAGACTCTGAATTCTTTGAAATTCAGACTCCAAATTATTTGAAATTCAGATTCCGAAATCTCAGAAATTCAGATTCCGAATTCACAGAAATTCAGACTACAAATTCTCTGAAATTCATATTCCAAATTCTCTGATATTCATTCTCTGAATTCTCTAAAATTAAGATTTTTAATTATCTAAAATTCAGACTCTGAATTCTATAAAATTCAGACTCTAAATTCTCTAAAGGTCAGATTCCAAATTCTCTAAAATTAAGACTCTAAATTCTTCAGAATTATATTCTAAATTCTATAGAAATCAGATTCCGAATTATCTATAAATCTGAATCTGATTGTAATTTCTTTTTAGACTCCATTTCTCACTTCCTAAATAATCCGATTTAATGTTTTTCCTATATTTATTCGATTTCATTAAATTATCGTTTCATTTTATTAGAACCTAATAATGTTAATTTTTCTTAATAGTATTTTTGTTTCTTACACTTGACATAGTCTCTCATATTTTCTTATACAAAACGATATTGTTTAATATATTTTAAACTAACCATTGGATGAGTGATACTTGTCTAGGTCTCTATGAAATTCAAGGAAAAATATGAATTTTGGGGTAGTATATGACCATTGGTATTTTTTCCTATAAATACCCCATCCATTTGAAGATTTAGGGACATCTAGAGATTACATGTTGTGATGCTGTGAAGTGATTTCTATATAGATAAACTCTTTTTCTTTGTGCGATTTTTGAACATCTTGTTCAATTGTGAACAACTTGTTAATCCTAGTGTGACTTTGATTTTTGTTGTATAAAATCGATGGATTCTAACGATAGGAAGACAGAGGTTCCAACTACCTTAAATCTTGGGGGCTTCCTGGGATAGGAAGACAGAGGTTCCAACTACCGTAAAGTTTGAGGACTTGTGGGGATAGCAAGACAGACTATGATATTCTTATTTAGGGATTACCCTGGTGTGGGTAAGATATAATTTCTTGAAAGTATAAATCAAGGGACATTTATCCAAGGTTGTTGGATACCCTTCTTATTGGGTTAAGAGATTTCCTACTTGTTTACTTGCTTTGTTAAAAGTTTCATTTCCACTGTATTTTGTTAATGAAAGAAATTATAACTTTATTATACTTTCTTAAACTTCTATAATCTAATAAATAATATTTTATATGCTTTATGGTTGAATATTTCCCTAAGATAAACTTACTTAAGTTTCTTAAAGATAATATTGTTTAAGTGTAGTTTCATTATAATTGGACCTAAGACCTTACAATTGTCCCTTTTTTTAAGAACCAAAGAGGGTTTTTGAATTCACCATTTCTAACTTTGTTAAACATAGATTTCCTTTTAGGATTAAAAGGAGATTTTTTTAGAACTAAAATTCACCCCCATCTTGTCATTGATCATCTACATCTATATTTTGATCCTACATAGCTTGGGCCGATTCACTTTCTAACATCCCTCAAAGTATTACTTTTCTTGACTATTTTGGCATTATAGGAAAATAATATGAAATGAGATATTGTTTATTTAATAATACATATCAAAAATAGACCACGATTATGAAATCTATTCATGTATCATGTGGTATGAAGAATAGATAGTATGAAATGAAGGAAGATACATGATAAAAATATATAGAGCCTACATTTGGAGTTTTAAAATGGGTTTTTAAATTTTAATAAGGCCATTATTATCTAAAGGAATAAATCATTGAATAATTTAATAAATACATACATTATAATTCATAATAATATATTTGAGGATGAATGTGATTTTGGGTCATGTTTTGTATAATGTTAGAGTTTTTAATAGAAAATGAATGGGAAAATGAGTAGAAAAAATAATGAGAATGGGAATGGATATAAAATTTAAATTTATAATTTATATGACAGAATTTTTTATTATGAAATATATGTAATAATTTTGAAAGGACCAAACCATCTTCATGTTACTCCCCCAAACCCCATCACAACCCCTTTATCCTCATCACTTTAGTAAATCACACTAATCGATAATAATTACCACCAATATTTGATCATGTACATACATTTTAACCATATCACATTTAGGATATACCATTGAAATATCCCTTCTAAACCAATATAATGACCATAAAATATCATAACAATAGAGACATAGGTGGGGAGCCAAGGAAGCTATAGTAGAAAGTAAGAACAACTGCATGGGTGAGTGTGGTGGTGCAATATAGTGATAATACATGGTAGAGTTGTAATGGGATATGTAATAGGGTTTAGTGTAGTAAGGTGAGGTAGTGAAAAATCATATTTATAACATCTATTCCACATTGAAACCCCTATAAGGAAAGTAGTGAATGCTGGATCCAATAATCCATGGGATGGTGACTAGCACTGGGTATACAAAAGCACACACATGGGAGGCATTTGCCTTATAAAAACTAAAACCATAAAATTAAAACTACTAATAAAACCTATAACATAATAATAAAAAACCCATAATACCATAATTCATGTAAATGTCAAGCAAACTCAAAGGTATCTAAAATTAAATACCAAAATTTAAAAGCTATGGAAGCAACTCAATGAACACCAATAATCACAGTGAGCTAGTATGATCTATATTGATTACCAACTCCCTCCTAGAAACCTATAAAACACACACAAACACACACTAATATATATATATATATATATATATATATACATGAGTGAGAGTACAAGTATACTCAGTAGGATCCTCCCAAAATTATCTTATAAAAATATAGAAGCATGTTAATGCCTCAAAGAATAAATTATTAAACCAACTCATCACCTATACCAAGTAAACTGCCATCCAACCTTACCATGGATCACTCAACCAAAATCACATACTATTATATTAATATAATATAAAAATAATATATATCATAAAGGTACCCTATGACTACTTCCCCACTGATCTAGTCACCCCACACCCCATTGACATATGTCTTTGTGACCCCATACCTTCCATATACGTATTATCACATAGAAAATTCATACCATAACCACATATCTACAACCACATACCACATATCGTGGCCATATATTACCACAAACACTGAAATGTGGAATATCAACATATCACAACTACACATAACTTCCTTATCAAAACAGGGCAATATAAACATAAAGGGCATCAACATTGTTCCCTCCTCCTTCCATGCACACCCACACTATATATACATATCACTACCATATCATAATCACTATATCCTCAATCCATTAAAAACTTTATATCATAAACTCAAGACATCATAGCATATACTATGGTTGTGAGAGAGAGTTGGGAAGGGGGGTATTCTTCCATTCATGTTACCTCTATTGTAGATGTTAATGTAAACTACTGAAACCTAAAACATCATAGTAGTATTAGTATAGTTACCCAAATTTAGTGATTGTGTGTAAGAAATAACATGAAAATAAAATGAATATAATATAACATATAGAAAAACCTGAAGGTTGAATCACTAAAATGTTGAATTATAATCATACAGCTGAAAATCTCACTTTATTACCACCACCACACATTGAAAACAACTACACAATAGTCCCATAAAAATTATTACTTCTAATTTCATCACATCATTAACAAATTATAGATTAAACATGACATGTCGTATTGAATTTGTTATACCATATTACATTTCAATCCATTCATTATTCATTAATTCAGCCATATATACTTTATCCAATTTAAAAAAACCAAAACCACTTCTTAAATTTTACTATAACTTTTCACAAACCACTACATATTAATATTGATTAATTACTATAAATTTTTATATATTTCATCATATCCCAATCTCATTTAAAATTTCATTATTTTATCACCATCCATACTTCAGATAAAATATAGCATAACAACAAAAACCTCTCCCAATACCACCTCATCCACTATAAAAACCTATGCCTAAATCAACCACATCACTCCCACCATGTTCACAGAAACAACCACTTCATTCCCACATCAACCATACCAAGAATTATCATAATGATCAAACATTATCTTCCCAAATTATCCATAATGACCCACTACCAAACCACTCCATGCACAATAAAGATAATAAAAACAATACAATAATAAAAAAAATCAGTAGTGAACCACAAAAATTAATCTACTTTAACCCTAATTCCATATATGTTTAACACTTTTGTTATAAAACACATAAACATATATTTTAAGGTTTCTATTACTCTAATTTGTGACAGTTTTTAAGTGGTTAAGATATTATTTATGGTGGTAAATTATATCAAAATTATAAAAAAAGGTTTTTACAGTAGAACATATGAATCCACAAACAATGATGTGTTAGTAATAACATGAAATCCCATAAAATTCCTATAAATCACATTTCCCCCTTTAATTTCATTTAACTAGTTCATTATTTTTATTAGGTAATTTCCAAGCATTCATCCAAAGAAAACATATGCATGATAATTTCACATTAACACATAATTAAATGAAGAGAGATATCAAATATCATACCTCAATCAAGGATTTAACAAATGATGTACAAGAATGAAGAGAAAATACAATCATGCACCACCAAACTCACAAGGATCCACCATAAAACCTCTTCACATAAAACATCCATTAAAAACTAAACCTATCACCAAAATAACCTAAACTAATAACAAAACCTTCTTTAGAAGGAATAACAAGAATAAATGAATGGGGTAATAGGAACACACCTCAAATTGAAAGATATCAATCCCATCGATCCATAGATAAAAAAACCACCAAAAATAACAAAAGAGCACCCAATATGATCCACATGGTGCCTATGTTTCAAAGGAGATTATTGTAATTGAATATAATTTGAGAGATCACCCAAATTTGTTTTAAAATCAAGGAAAATACAACATCATAGCATGAAAGGATTTAACACACCACAATGGTGGATCAATTTCAAAATCATGGCGCAATACCCCCAAAATATCAAGGAGTCGAACCGTTTAAATTAAACATAACCATGGAAGGTCCATATGAAATTGGGATCTTTATGATGTAATTCTTGAATATATAAGGATCGAATTGTAATCCTAGTCCTTATACATTATTCTTGACCATCCCTAAATAGTCACCATGTTGCAATGGTCACCACCATGATGCAATGATAACAAAAATGGATGAACCAAGGAATTACCTAGCCAAGGCCCTCATGGAAAAATATCTATCACTATAGTGTAATGAAAAATACTTAATATTAAACTAGAATAACCCTATGACACGCCATGTTATAATCCAAAAATTAACCATGTATATAAAAAATCTCAGTGTACAAGAAGCAAAAAAAAATATCATGGTCTTATCCCTACACCACCACACACGTCCTCCTACTGAAATTAAATTAAACACAATGGAACACACCACTAAAAAACCCTCTTCATTATAGAATCGATCATGGTGTCACGACCTGACCCTACCAGTCTCGAGCTGCAACTACCCCAAGAACGCCTCTATAGGCTAGGGGCTGGCGACAAGTGCTGAAGGCGTAACAATCTCAGGGAAGCCTTTGACTAAGTACCTGTACACACACACAATCCACTCAATGCAGAAGTGAAAAGTAAAAATGAAAACCAAAGGAAAAACAACTATAACCCAAACACAGACATGCATCAACCTCTAAATAGAAAAGTAATGTTCTGAAAAGTACTGAAAAGATACTGAACAGAAAAAGGGGAAAAACATCTGCCCAACCCGAAAGGTGCCACAGCCCGACAACATGTATACAAAAGTAAACAGCTGGTGAGTCTCACACCAGAAAGTCCTACTATGACCACTGAACGCAGCCCAAGATCCTGTGTCCTCTACGCTCCTTCGTAGTCTCGATCAACCTGTCTGTCGTCTGCAAGGGCACACCAAGTGTGGGAAAATCCCAAGCATGGGTGAGTATAAAGATAATCAGTAGGATGTCCCGAAAGCTCGAGGGAGCAACAAAGGATGTACTAAAATGGTGAGCAGTAGACAGAATAAGGAACAATGAAAGAGTACAGTAAGTAGAGTGCATCTCAACCGAATAGAATAAAGGGAGTAGACTCATCCAACCAAGAGGATCTAGACATGGAAAGCACGTGGCATACCCCGCGTGTCTTCGCCCCTCCTAGAAGGAGAGTAACTGAACCCAAGGAGTGGGAAAAAAATTAGGGTTTATATATATGTGCTAAACAAGAAACCCGAACATGTGCGTAAGGGGATCTCCATCTCCAAGTTCAACCCAGGATAAGTCTCCAACAGTTATAAGGGTTTCCATCACTGATGCCCAACAGTCTCACACGTCAAAGCTGCCTCATTGCTAAACTGTACCACCAAAAGTCCTGCTCTGGTAATCATAGAGAAAAGACCCTGACTAGACTAATAGAAAGGGTTGAGTCTAAAAGAAGTCGTCGGTTAACCCACTGCCCAACCCAATTGGAGGGTAAACCCCAAAAGGTCGTCAGGTGACCCACTGCCCAGCCCTGCTCAAGGGTAAAGCCTAAAAGGTCGTCGGGTAACCCACTAACCAGCCCTGCTGGAGGGTAGACCCTAAAAGGTCATCGGATAACCCACTGCCCAGCCCCGCTGGAGGGTAAACCCTAAAGTCAATGGGTAACCCACTACCCAGCCTTGATAGAGGGTAATCCCAGATACGCTGGTCAGTAACCCACAACCCAGCCCCACTGGAGGGTAAAACTTGAACTGGTCCGACAACTCCGCACTGCCCGAACCATCTCTGGGTGTTACTAACATAACGACCGTGCATTGGGTCGGAGTGCATCAAAGGAACCTCCAACCAATGCCCTTTCATGTTTCCACATTTAATGAGATCTCTAAAGAGGCTCCGTACACCCAAATAGATTACACTGTTGTAATCCTCACAGAAAAACACGCGAGACAGACTACTAACTCGCTGGTAAAAGACTCCCGACGAAAAAGTTATTCAACACTACTTTATGCCCATACGACGTCTCATGGGGCCCATAACTCGGTCCCAAAAGAGGTTGGGCGAACTACACCATCGCAATGCTCTTGGAAAAACATGCCAAAACGACTACTCATTCGCCCTGAACGAATGTCCAATGAAAGAGTTGTAAAACGCTGCTCACAGCTTAAAAGACGACCCATGGGGCCCATACCTCAACTCCGACCTCAACACCTAAAACCACCCATATTCTACAACTTCTCGACGCCAGGGTTACAACACCACTGACGACGCCTAAAACGGACTCCAGATGTGTTCGCGCCATCCGAAAGAAGAATCCCAGTGAGGTACTTAATGAGCGTGTCGTGCCACCCAGCCCCCATATCGGGAATTTTAAAATCCCCAACACCATTTCAAAAACTTTGTCTCGACCGAAGTATCACGCTGCCATAGACGGAGTGCGAATCCGACACCCGTAGTGAACGATGCGGGTGTTTGAAGACAAGGGGTCTACCCCCCCCCCGCCCACCCCCTTAGGGTTGGACCGGCCCTGTTCGGCTGGTCCACCAGGCCTGGGCCGGCCCAGCTCGCAGTGCCAGCCCAAGAACATTCTGTGCGGCCCGACCGCAGACTCGCGGTCCACCCGCGTCGACCGGCCCTCGTGGCCGGTCGCTGTCCCGCACGGAGAAACACCGAGGGTGGGTCTCGGTATCCCGCATGGGGTCGTGCGCCGTGACCCCCAGTCCACCTGTGTCGACGACCTCCGCCCACCGCCACCGCCTGGAACCTCCGCCGCTTGGGACCACTGCCGCATGAGGACCGCCGCCGCCTGAAGCCCACCACCGCTGTCTGGGAACCTCCGAACCACCTTGCGTCACCGCCGTCACCCACTGGCCCTCCTTAGAACCGCCAGAAACCAAGGGAAATGGCCGGAAAACTTCATGGGGCTACCCTGGACACACCAGGACTCGAAATTTCGATCCGAAAAGAGAGTTGGAAAGATCAGATAGAACCCTACACATATATGGACTTTGTTAGACAATAAAATGGAATTTAGATGTTAAAATTTGAATTCAAGAAAATGCGGAAATAAAATAAGAAAAAGAAAATGCACGATCCTACCTCGCTGGGCGTAGCCCGACGCTTCACCAACGATCCGCTGGAGATGCCACCCCCTTGGAGAGGGAGAGAGAAGCTTGAAGGAGGTTCTCCATTGTTGGGAAGAACTTTCACCAAGGAGTAAAAAACAAGGGGGAGAAGAGGGTGGGGGTGGTGTGTTTAAATAGAAAACTTAAATAAAATTTAATTAAGTTTTAAAACACCCACCAGCAGGCCCGTACCCGAACTCTCGAGGGGGTCAATGTTAAGATTCCCCTAGGGTAAAATCCATGTTTTGAGTGCAACAGTGGTCTCGAAATTTTAATCCGAGCCTCTGTTCAGAAGTTATAATGTTTACACCCGAGGTCGCTAAATTACGAAAACAACCCTTGTGGAGTTTTCCATAGAAGGGCCGCACCCTAAAAAGTTACACCCCTCCTAGGGTAAAAAGCATATTTTAGACCCAACGGTGCCCTCAGTTTTCTCAATCGATCAGTCTTTTAGGAGTTATTTTTTTATTTGGAATGTCCAGTGTGAACAAACTTAAAATTTAATTTCGGCCACACCGGGGCTTGGAATCACACGTCGTCTGAACGCCCTGCTCTGGAATAACATCAAGAAAATTTAAAAGTCTTACAGGCTCAAAACCCGGGTTCTTACACATGGTGTGACACATATTATCATGTCTTGGTCCATATTACAAGATAAAATTTCAACTAAGAACTCCTATACTCCTCTAACATATATCTCTAAATTTCCTCATAACACCCCAATTCTTGGAAAAAATAAAATTAATGGTTTGAGAAGGTTTGGGCCTTTACATTAAATAATTATCAAATGTTATTTGTCTTTAAGAACCAAAAACACACTAAAAAGGGAATAAAAAAACTACAAAATCTAACATCCCATGAGATACCTCTCAAATAGGAATCTCACTATTACTGAAAACAAGAAAAATTCAAATAAAGAAACAACCTCAATAATTCAATCAATATAGAGCCAAACTTCTCAAAATCCCCACAAAAAAACTCAAGATATTGGTAATAAATATATTACTCAAATTACCATGTACACTCCTCTAATCCTTTTTGAATACCCAAGGAATGAAAAAAATTAATGATTCCCCCATGCAACAAGTTCTCTTGAGGATCCTAAATATGAGCTTGTCACTCCAAAAATGTTGTGTCAAACTCAATATCCAAATATCCCCATTTGATGAAATATAATTCATTATGAAGATATCAATAAATCGATGACTCTAAGTAAAATTTTTCGATCATATTCATCTATAGAGAAATCAATAATCGATATATCACCTCATCAATATGATCCAAAACCTCAAAAGGCCCAATAATCAAAGTAGAAATCTTACACTCATGACCAAACCTATATTTCCCATGGTAGGGATAAACCCTCAGAAACATATAATCTAAAACCTAAAACTCCTATAGTCTCCTAATATGATCTTAATAAATCTTTTAATAATCTTTAATTTAATTCATCATCTTAGGAATCAACTACACCTTATTGTACATTCTCTATGCCAAATCTGATCCAAGAATCACCGAATCTTCAAAATCAATATGTCATAATAGAGATCTATAAGGCCACCAATACAATGATTTGAATGAGGCCATGTCAATTGATAAGTGGTAACTATTATTATAGAAAAACTCAGCCAAGGGTAAGTTCCCCACCCATTAACCTCTAAAATTCAATAGACATGAATGTAATATTTCCTCTAATGTCTAAATAGTTCACCCAGTCAAACTTTCAATATAAGGATGATACTTAGTGTTAAGAAAAAATTAAGATATAAAAGAATGTTGAAGACCATTCCACACTCATAAATAAAATTAGGATCATTATCAATGATGATCTACCTTATAACCCCATGAATCAATATAATATCTTCTACTAAATAGAATCAAATCCTCCCAGGTCGTGAGGAAAAGTAATAAAAAATAAACAAATACATCCTCTCACTTCCACTTAGGAATGACCAATGGTTTCTAAAATCCAAAAAGAACATGTCACTCATCCCTCACCTAATAAATGGATAGGCATTGAGACATGAACTTAGCTTTCGATCTCTTTAACCCTAGATATTATAACTAGCACCTTGAAGATTGATACATCTTGGATATACCAAAATATAATACAATAGGAGATATATAAAACTCACATAGAACCATATCATACACTTTTTATGGGACAAAAATAATTCTATAGAAATATACTTGATGTTTATTATCCTCTAACCATCACACAGAAGAATCACTATAGAAAACATGATCATTTCAGGCCTCCACCTCATGATCTCCCAACTTTGATTCCTAAACCTATTACATTAAGGAAAACTGTACTGTAATCTTGTAAAATTTACTTATACTACCATATTTTTTCATATAAATATGAAAATTTTAACACCCCTCCATTACAATCTATACATACCTTGACTTAAGAACAAAACCACTATGATAATTCATACTCACCACATTCTTAAGCATATTACCTTTCCCTACGGTTTAGAAGATCTCATATTCATTGTCTTTCAATAACTATATACATCAATATGGATATAGATTAAAATATCCCTAAGATAATATATACCTTAGTATTTTGTGATTGATGAAGACTAAAAAGTACTCACCAATGAGGCAATGACAAAACATATTCAGAAAAAGCTCAACTTATTAAAAATTAAGATCATCAGGCAGCATATTTAAAATCATGTGGATATAACTACCAAGACCTATAATAGATTACCACTCATTGATACATTATAACACAACCCAATATGAGATGAGATGAATCATAAAAAACCTCAAACATAACCTACACCTCAATGAGATGGAGAACAAGGGCTCAGATCAAATTCACCTTTACGTACCCAAATTCCATTTGACACAGATAAATCTACACAAAGGCATAATATTTCCAGGTCAAGGATATTTAATGATTAAAAACCCAATAGAAATCATAAACATTATTAGGATCCAACCAAATTAAAATCACTTCTATATTCAAAGGATCCTCCATTTATCCTTATTGATACATGACATGACCAATGAAATACACCTCATGTGTCCAAATATTTCACCTGGGAAATTTCACATATAGATAATATCATCAAAAAACCTCTAAAAAACTCAAAAAATCTCAGCATGATCCTATTGTAACATTAAATACATGAAAATGTTGTTGATGAATATTACCGAAAACTAATCCATGAACTCAGGGAAAACTGTGTTTATTAAGCCCATGAAAATGTTTAGGGAATTTTTGACACCAAATGATAGTACAATGAACTTGAAGTGTCTATAACAGCACCTAAAGTAAGTCTAAATCTTACTCTTTCACCCTCAACTAAAAATATCCATACCATGTATTGATCTTTGATAACAAACTAGAACCCTTAAATAGATCAAATAGATTACTATACTTTACAGGGGATAATAATTCTTTATCATCACCTAATTTAACCATAACATGTCTATACATAACCTCATACTACTATCTAAATTCACATAAAACAATATCTGAGTACCATAAGGTGACACACTAGGTCATATATAATCCTTATTCAATAGATCATCAATTTGAATCCATGAATCCCAAAACACATATGGTATTATTTTAGAATAATTCATCAAAATTAAAGTGTCATTGGGATATAAATCTATCCTAAATATGATGACATATTGAGTGGGCAGTTTCATAAAATCTTTAGGAAAAACATTTGGGAACTCCTACACAACTCTTAGTAACTATACTTATTTATCATACATAAACTATAAAATCATCACCACCAATTTATAAGATAAGGTATCCATACACTTGTGACCCATCAGATGATATTTTTTCACCAAAGAACTAACCTTACACAATAAATAAAACCACCATTTTATAGAAGCAATCAATACTTTCATGTAAATAAGATATCAAATCCATTCCAATAATGACATTGTATGGATTTATATATAGTTTTAAGAAATATAAAAATTACTAGTGTTTCATCTTCATTAGAAAAAAACCCAAATAGACCTTAAAATTTTAGATTAACCTCTAACTACCTTAGATAATACCAAGGGAACTAGAAGTATCTCCACTTTTAGTCTCAGAACTCAGAATAATGTTGGTTTAATGAAGGTGTGTGAAGTTACTAAATAAAATAAACCATAAGATATAGTAAAATATAAAAAATGTAACCTCAAATGTTCTTTGGCCTACTAGGAGTGGGGAACACAATAGCATGAAATTGACTATTCCCTACTCCTCTGCCTTGTTGATCCTGGTGATGTCCTCCTACATGATCACACTCATCCCTATGTCCCTATGGATGGGGAACATCACTGGATTGTTCTCTTCAAACTCCATCACCTCTTTTTTATCCATAAACTTACTAAGAATGAATTTTGATGCTGATAGTGTCTCAAAGGAAATTGTTGTTGTGGATGCATAGTAAACTAACCACCTTTCCCATAGTGACCACCAAGGATGGTCGAACACTGAAACCACTAATGGAGAAGATTTACAAAAGAAAAAAAACTAAACTAGAACCCCTAATAGAGGACCAAAAAACTATTTTATCTAGATAAATGAAAATATAAGGGTTGATATGACCACCCCATCAACCAAACCCTTGACTTTATTGAAAATTAAGAATCTCAATCAGCATCCTTTCTCTTCAGAAATTCTAATGAATTCACTATCGAGATTATATGGTATGTTCATGTATATTTTTATCACATTTAACTTTTAAAACACCTCTAAATACATCATTAGTGTAAATAGAGTGACCTAATGTTGGTTCTTAGAGTGAAATTAATCCTAAAAAAATTCATACTCAATCCACCTCATTAGATTCCATATCGGGAGTAAAATAAAGACAATTATTAAACAAAAAACCCAAGATCTCAAACACTCAAACTATAATACTAGTGATAGAGTAATTCAAACTACTTATTTTCCTTTATATTCAAAGAAATGAAATTAGTATGAAACTACTAAAAAATCATCTCATGAGATAAAGAATATTCATGCTCGTCTAAGAACAAAATTCACCACTACCAAGTAACACTCCTCAACAAACTGAGGACCAACAAGATCCACTACTCTTTATATGCATGTATTTGAGAAAAATTTATCTCAAGATCATCTAAATAATATCACATATCTTGATATACATATTCCCATTATTTTTCTCTAATATATGATGTTATAACTCACATGGAATCATTGTCCAAGAATCCTCCTCTAAAAACTGATCAACCTTCCTTGTAATGATCCAAACATAACCATCTTATAATTACATATTTTTTTATAAATATTATAAGAAACTCACATTCCCAAGAACATTAGGTTTTGATATTAAGAGAATTATTACAAATAACCCTTAATAATACATAAAATATCGCCACTTTTTAAATCCAGTAAGAATCAATTTCTTCCATAGGACATGTTATTCCTAGTTGCTTCATATAGAACGAATTATCTAATATTAAATTTTGAATACATAATCATCTCTAATCAACCTTAAACCCTATAAAAATCATAATAAAATATGGGATAAGAACATAAATATTATCATGGTATAAATAATGAAAATAATATGATTAATATATGTAATATATGAAAGATCATAAAAAATAATTTAGATAAAAACATCGAACTCATATAAGATCATGAAATTATATTCAATAATGAAATCATATACATGGATCATGTCAATGGAATAAAAATAGTATAAAAAAACTCGCATGTAATAAAAAAAGTGAATATAATATTCATGAATGTTTCTTGGAATATCATAATCATATCACCCATGATGAAATAACATAATTGAATCATTCAAACATAAATTATATAAAGAATTAAGAAATACCCAATGAATTGGGGGATATATAATATGGGCCCACCTATAATCTTATACAATTCAAAAGAATCATACCATGGGTAAAACACATAAGATATTTAATTTTAGTAAATAAGTATAAGTGTAATGATTTAGATTTTCCCAGTTTTATTTTTAGAAATTTTTTGGGAATATTTAGAGACCAGGTGCTGAGAAGACATGCAATTCTGAGACCCGGTGTGCCAAGAATGGTCCGTTAAAAAATGATAAGTTTTTAAATAGTGTGTGTGAGTAGTTTTCTGTAAAAAGTAGAATAACTCTTAATCAAGTTCCCGAATCAGAAATCTAAAGGCACAATCGAATTCAGGATGACAGTTTTACCCTAGGCATGACTTAAGTTTCATTGGTGCGGGCCTCCATGGAGAAAAACTAAAAATGGCATAATAATAAATAAAATAATTAAATAAAATTATTTTATTTTGTAAATCCTTATATCTCAAAAATGGGGACTCAAATTAAAAATACGATACCATTGTTGAGCTCGTGAGGGCATTCTTTCCTCAGGTAGAGCCTAACATTGGACAATGTGGGCCAACTATTGAAAGTAGTTTTTGAGACATGACTATAAATAAAATAATAAAATAAAGATTATTTTATTTTCAAATCCTTATAACTCAGAAAGGGTAACTCTGATTGGAAATTTGAGGGTACCTTTAAGCTCGTGAGGGTGTTATTTCTTTAGGAAGAGCCTAACCTTGACCGACATGGGTTGAGGATAAAAGTTAATTTTTTGGCGTTTTAAAGAAAAAATAAAATAGTCTTTAGAAACTTTATTTTATCCAAAAAATGTTTTGCTAAAAAAATGTCAAGCCCACTGTTTCATTTCATAAATAAAATATAATAATGATTCTGCAACTCAAGTGCAATAAAAATGCTATTTCATTTCATCAATGAAACAACGTAACGATGCAATGAATCAGCGTAAAAAACGCTAAAACGCATTTCCTCCATTATATTATTTAACAGAGGTACGAGATCATTGGAATGATTTGGTATTTTCTCTGAGGCTCTAGTAGAGTGGCATTGGAAAGAGGCGAACAATGAAGAATAATTAATTGCCAAAATTTCCTTCCTTCTCCTTCGAAGGATCTCATCATCGATGAGAGTTGCGGATTGATAATTTATGAGCGATGGTGAAACAACATTGTTCTTTATTGATGAGTGATATGATTCTAGGTAGGGGACATTTTTTATAATTTTTCCCCCCATTCTTGATTTTTAAATGAAGAATGTGGATCAACCCACAAACAGGTTGACCCAAGACTCGATTGTTCTTGCGTGAGGTTTTGACAGTGGGATGATTTCTAGAGGAAATGAGTTTTTTGTTTTTTTCCATTATCTTGATCCTTCTAAAGGATTGGATTGAGGCAGGAATAAAAAAACGACCAAGGTTTGATTCTCAAGTTTCTCTTTGTGCTTTTATCCCCCATGCTTGTCGTAGGATAAAGAATGGTCGATCATTGCGCAATTGTTTCTTGGTTCAATGATTTGATATCCTGGATCTGGGATAGACACGACACGACATAGGTGCGATGATGATGGTGGTGATCAGATCAAGGTGATGCGGGAGATATCACACATGAATGGATTCATACCAGAAAGGGATTGTGGAATGGTTTTAAACAACTGGTGATGAAGAGCACAACCTGATGACTCTGGAACATCTTCTAAATCAAAGAAAAGACCAATGGATCATATCCAATGGCTCATAGGAATTTATACCGACATGCCGATGCCTTCAACGGAGGCATGCCAGATGGTGGAGGTAGTGTGCTGCGATGGTGGCAGCAGTCACATCTACTCGGCTACCCGTGTGGAGGAGGATGCGACTTCAAGCTGTGGCAGGGTCAACTGGACCCGCAGCTTATGTCACAGGTGGGATTGGTGGTTAGCTGAGCTAGCCATATGGCGCAGAGCGAACGCAGTAGACCGCTATGTCCGAACATCTGAATCGGACTGCATTCGAGTAGGCCAGGATGGATCAACTGGGTTGTCCGGGCGCAGTGGGCTATGTCAGAACCATCCAGTCCGGCCCGAGCCCAATGGGCTGGGTCGACCAGACAGGTCGGATCGAACCCTGCGGACAAGGTCTAGTCTATAGACAGGTTCGGGTTAGTGGACTACTAGGCCAGGTCAGATTGGGCCATTTCGATCAGTTCAGACTAGAACTAGACCCGACCGACCCCTTTTCACTAAAAGTCCCATAACATCCAAACACTGTGTCCAATTGAAAAGCGGTTTGTATCATTGAAACCCTCGCAACAAGAAAATAATTTTGACGTACTCCATGTGAGTTTTTGTGGATGTTTATATATGACTAATGGCTTTAGGAGTAGATTCTCTTGGAATGAAGTGTGCTATAAGAGGGAATCCTATGGTTGGCGTGACGGGAAAGAAGTGATGAGTGGACCTCAGTGGCCCAACATAGGAGAAGATCTCAATGGACTAGAAAACCTCAAAGACGAGCATACCTCAGTGGCCCAGTAGAGGAGTAGACCATAATGGACCAATAGACCTCAGTGAAGAGTGGACCTCAGCAGCTCAACAGATGAGTAGACTGTTGTGGCCTAGCAGAGGAGCAGATCTTAGTGTCCCATCAGACCTCAGTGATGAGAAGACCTCAGTGACCTGACAGACGAGCGAAACTCATTGGCCCAAGAGATGAGTAGACCTAAGTGATCCAGCTATCCCAAGAGATGAGTGGGTCTTAGTGATCCAGTTGGACCAAGAGATGAGCGGGTCTAAGTGATCCAGTTGACCCATGTGAAGAGTGGGTCTAGGTGATCCACCAACCATAAGCACTCATCAGGGATGAGCGCTTCAGTAGTACATGGTCTTAAACATTGTAACTGTTAGTATTTCTTTATTTCATTTATGTTATAACTATGTTAATGGACTCTAGTGAGTCTCTTGATTTCACTTATTAGAGGTTACACTTTATGTACCTTTGTGATAGTCTTCTTGGGTATTGATTTGTGGTTCGGGGTCCCTACTGAGTGTTTATTTACTCACCACTGCACGGTCTTCGCCCGTACGTGTCATGTCTTGTGAAAACAATCAACACTTTGACGGAGTCCTTGGTGGACTGGGGATATGAGGTGCCTAGAGTGACCCGATAGACGATACATGCTTCTGCGACTTCAGATAGCTATTTTGGTACCTACCCTTCAGGAAGGTTTTTCTATGGAGGAGTTCCAGAGACTTATACTTGTACTTTTCTGTTTTAGTTGGGATTGTATTCTATCACTATTTACCTTTAGTTTTCTACTGTTATACCTTGTGTTTGTTTAATTAGTGTATTCTCCTTCAAAAATATATGGCATGGAGTTGTGTGCGTGTGTACAGGTACATAGTCAAATACATAAAATTTATTTTGGACATGCCTACTCAGCGTTAATCACCAGCCCCTGGTATATGGGAGGCAGGCTTGGGGAAGTCACGACATGGGGCAGAGGGAAGGGGTCGTGACAAAGTGGTATCGAAGGAGGTCAGTTATATCTTAAGAAATGAGATTCTATGAGTTTATTTTGGGGAAACAATGTTTAGTGTTTCGAGTTCAGCTTTGAGGACAGGGAATCCGATATTGGTGTGATAGCTGATGTATCCATACACCAAGACCCTGAATTCTATTTTTTGACTTGGTACCTGAAAACACTAGTTTCTGAAAAAACAATGGTAAATGAATCATATAGGAATGGTTTGAGTTTTCTATGTTATTATTGAGTCATCTCACTAGGTATAATCTATCGATCATGGTACATATTATTATGTTTCAAGATGCTTCCACATAGATAGCCAACTAGGATTCCACTGCATGATTACGAGGATGATTTATGGGGTGAGGAGATAGGTACAAGGGTTAGTACTTGAGAAAACACCACCAGGTGGTGTACCATCTATACTACCACATATGGAGTAGCACTTGGTACTCATAATACCAATAGATGAGATGCACAGTCTGAGAACACTTCATGAGTTTTAGCAATAGAGACCCTCAGGTTTTGAGGTGATACTAACTCACAGACGGCTAAGGACTGGATTGAGGTGGTGACCAAGTTTTCCTTCTAGTCAGGACAACAGTAGATCATATGGTGGTCCTAACAGTGAGCCTTTAATGTGGATCAACTGGGTGATGATGTGGTTTAGATTACCCGATTTTATGATGAGGTGAATCTTTCGTGGATAGAGCATGATAAACTTTCTCAGAGAATGGGAAATTTCCATAAAATCTAAGGGCTATGTGTGACCAAGATATTCAACATCTTTGGCAGGATGACATGTCATTAGCTGAGTATTCACAGAGGCGTACCGACCTTTCCAGGTACTCGATGAATACGATACGACCAGTGCTTCAGGGTTAGGACCTCTGAGAGAGGTGTGTTTGGGGACATCCGAGCCAACACTATTCCTTTCTGAATTACTACTTATTCTAGGGTGATATAGAGAAACTTTTTGGTTGAATGTCCTTTGACTGGGCAGATACAACCAGTTGATGTTAGTAGTTCAAAAGAAGAAAGCTAACATTAGTATCAGAGACTTGGACGTGTGAGACATTCCAAGAATAGGTCCCAAGATAGGGGGATCTATATATCAAGGATCATAGGGCGAGTTCAGTCAGCCTAGAATGTGGTAATGATTTTCAAAATATGGAAAGGGACATCTTGATAGAGATTCTCCATCCCGTCATGCTAAAAGTGAAATGGTGGATGGGCCACTGGGGCAGATATAGTGAAAGGAAAATATAAATCTACATGGTGGTATACGTGGTAGATGATCTGGGAGAGCTGCATGTGGTGGTATACATTTATACCTGTTATAACCACCACCCCAATGAGGTCTACACCAGGTTGAGGGAGTTAGATGATAGGGGAAGGGGGTATCTATGTGCGATTAAGGAATATGACCCATGGGATCCATGAATGATTCAAGGTATAGTATTTTTCTACTCTTATCTACCATATTAATACAAACAATTATTAATCATTCCTTCTTATCATGAATCTTGTTCAGGTCCTAGTGTTTCTGGTTGAATTGTTGACTTGACCCTTACGTCGGGAGATACCTATGGGAGGATACTTGATAATAACACTTATGCTGAAGGTATGATATGACCCTTGAGGTGAGAATTTCGGTAGGAACCTCTTGGTGGTAGCGTCGAGGCATTATGACGTTAGTTTGGGTATGGACTGGTCATCCATTGTTCATGCTCAGATTGATTATTTTAGGCAAAAGGATGTGGTATGTATGCATCATTGGAATGGGGTTTTCCTTGGTTGGTGAAAAAGGAAACCCATGCACCATGGGATAAACTCATGCATAAGAGGGTGCAACTGATCACACTTGATTCAGACAGCCTTACCCATGTGGTAGTGGATGTTTTGTGTTTAAAGTTCCCAGTAATAGTGGAAGATTATGGGGACGTCTTTCAAGAAGATGTTTCTAGGATTACCTCCATACAGGGAGATCTAATTCTGCAACATTCTACACCCTTAGATGGCATCGATATCAACATCAGTGTATCAGATGACTTTTTGAGAGATTCATGAGATGAGGGTGTAGGTGGGGGACTTACAGAGAGAGGGATTAGTAAGATCTATTGTTTGAGGTTACGTGTGGATTACCGACACTTCAACCAATTGGATGTGGAGAACGAGTACCCACTACCAAAGGGATAATGAATTCATCGATCAGTTGAAAGGGGAAGCCTTTCGCATGGATGGAAAGGTGCCCGTAGGCTTTTCAGCAGTTATGACAATGTTTTAAGAGCACCCTGATATTGAGTTTTACATAGGAGGGAGTCGAGTACGTAGTATTCCACGATGCATCAGGGAACAGACTTGGTTGTGTCCTGATGCAGAGTCAAGTGGTGATTGCCTATGGTTCACGTCAGTTGAGACCACATGAGCAGAACTACGTGACCCATGATCTTGAGTTGGCAGTGGTAGTCTTCGCATTGAAGATGTGAAGAAAATACCTTATGAGTGAATGGATTAAAATATACTCTATCCTTAAGATTCTCAAGTATATCTTCTCTCAGAATAATTTGAACTTGATATAGAGACAGTGGCTGGGGTTCCTCCAGGACTATGACTTTGAAGTAGTCTACGTTCTTAGTAAGGGGAAAGTGGTCATAGATGCTCTTAGAATGAGATCTAGTTCGTATTTTCTAAACAAGGAAACATAGCAGTTAGACTCGTTACTATTATCTTTCATGGATAGATATTATGCAACTTACCTCTAATCAGTGGTTGTTAGCCCTTCACTCTTAAAGTGAGTTAGGGAGGCACAAATCAATGATAACGACTGTGGGTATTTAAGTGCTTTGTTTTCCACATGGAATACCCTTGATAGATATTTATAAGGTGGGGAGCACATTGTTTCTTTTATAGGATGCATAGTAGTGGTAGTGGACACCAAGAGTGATGAGATGCATCCAGATATGCATGTGGGTGTCAAGGAAGACACTAGAGATGATGGAATATATTGAAGCTAGGATTACCATTTTATATAAAAGGTGAGCACTTGTTTAATCATTTTCATATTTTTTAACACACTATATTGATCCCCTATGATTGTAATGGTTTTCTCTTTTATTTCTTTTGGTGCCAAGAGGGGAGTTATAAAGAATATCGACAGACTTCATGACTGGTTTATCACATATGTCCAGGGGACACAATACCATCTGGGAGATTGTTGAAAAACTCTCCATATCAGTCACTTCTTAGCTTTGTGGTAATGGATTCCCATAGAGAGTTTGGGATACCTCTACGTGTTGGAGATAGTTTGACTCTATAGAGTCCCATAAATGATAGTCTTAGATCGAGGTGCATGCTTTGCATCCGGATTGTGGAGGGATTTTAGGAAGATTTTGGGACTCATCTTTTCATGAGCACATCATTCCACCATAGATAGGCAACCAAATGGAGCTGATCATTTGAGTACTAGAGGACATGATACGTGCTAACATCCTTGATTTTGGCCATAGCTAGGAGGATCACCTACCTCTGGTGGATTTTTCATACAACAACATCTTCCACTCCACCATCAGTATGGTGCTATTAGAAGAATTGTATGGGTGATCCTGTTGGTTTCCACTTTTCTGGATTTACCCCAGAGAGTTATTTCTCACGGTCCAGGAGTTGGTGTAGACTACTACATAGAAGGTTTAAGTCATCTAAGAGCAGATGAAGACTACACAGAGCTATCAGAAGTCCTATAGTGATAGGTGACAGAGACCCTTGATGTTTGAGGGGTAAGACCATGCGTTTCTTTAGGTCTCTCCTCAATGTGTGATATAGAGATTTGGATGATGTGATTTGTACGTGAAAACGAGGAAAATTTTTTGAAGTTTCTGATGGAGACCGAGGATTGAAAAGAGAGGACCCACTATGGGTGATAGATTCCTCTAGTGCACATTCAATGGTAGCACAAGAATATCCAGGAGAGCACATGGGAGTGAGTGGATCAGGTTCATTCTTGTATCCACATATGTTTGGGAATCCCTTGGTTTGTCTTTCGGGGACATAAATCATTAAGGTGGGGAAGATGTAATGACTCGTATTTTCCCAGTTTTATTTTTATAAAATTTCAAAGAAAATTCATGGACCAGGCGCTGAGACAGTGTGTGATTCTGAGGCCTGGTGTAATGACCCAAAGTTTCATTAATGGAAATCCCCCTTGATCTAATTAAATGTCTCTTTATGTTTATATAAAATTTCAACTTCTTTGGTTTTATGTTAAGAATTTTGACCATTTCTAATATAGTCGTTGAACAGTGATCACATGATTTGTATAAATATAGGATTTTAACAAATCCAATTTACTTAGACAAAGGAAGTGATGGCCTCATCCAGTAGAATTTCCCCATACGAAACCCATTTGTTAGAGCTCAGAAAAGAGGTGGCGTCTTTGGGCTTCTACCTTGACCAAGCCTAAGCTGAGCTTCATCATGTCAAGCTCGAACGTGACCGTCTATGGGAAAAGTTGATGTTGATTGAAATTACCACTCGAGAGATGCTATCCGAGCCACCCCAAGAGTCTGTCACCATCGCACACCTTACCCTTAGGTCTTATGCGGATGTTTTAAGGGGTTATGTAACAAATAAGTAGTACTATATTCATGTATAATATTTTTTATATAATAATGAATATAATTTTTAGTCATTTTTGATACATTGTAAATAGTTTTTAAAGTACAAATGGTGTTTTTAGTTATTATTTAATTAAGAAATATATTTTATTAAATTAAGGTATTTTGAATTAAATAATATTTTAATAAAATAATAATAATAATATTAAATTAATCTTTATTAAATATAAATGATCTTATAATTTTATGAATGCAATTAAAATTTTTATTAAGGTTTGGAAGCCATTTCTGTCAAAACCCGTGAATTTTCGATAAATGTTGGTTTTTATTTTAAAAGTGAAAATTAACATATTTAGAAAATTATTTAGATAAAATAAATGTTGTTTCTGGAATCAGGATGTTGAAATTATCCAACGGTGAATTTTTCAAAATTTTCTGAGACAGTCAAATTTTTGGGTAAAAATTAAATACCGTTTAAATATATAATGTGTTTTATGACATCATAATGACCCAATAGTAATGTAATAAAAAATTATAATCTTTATTTTCGGCCAATATATGTTTTACCATTAAAATAATGTGATTTTGGGTTTGTTTGACTTACTTTTCAAAGCATTAATGGACCCCTTAAGACTTATTCAACACCTTGCCTTTTTAAATTAATTTCCATGGGAGTGTGACTCACCTCCACATAAGCAACCCTAATATTTTAAGAATTTCAGACTTTGGCCTTATAAAATATTTTCTCCCTCTTCCCTTTTCAAAAAACCATGGGCAAAAACCATGGGATGGTTTTTGGTTTGGATTAATTTAATTTAAGGGGACCCAAACCTAAATAATAAAGAATTCTCTCACCTTTCCTATATAAACCCACCCAAGATCCCACTTACTCCTCACTCAAAGCCCATTGGAGTTCATCCAAACTCTTCCCTACTCTCTATAGAATCCTCCCAAGGTTCCCCAAGCTCCCAAGAATCCTCTCACAAGCCTCTCTCTAGCCTTTGGAAGCACACTTCCAAGTAAGGGTTTTTTTCTTCCTTTCTCATTTTTGTGAATTTTCTTTAAGTTGTATTGCCCTTTTAATTTCAATTATGAATGTTAGGTTATGGTTTCGAACCTCCCCCATACTACCCTCTCATTTTTTGAATAATGGGATACCCCTTTATCTCTCATTAAATTCCTTCCATGTACACCTGTTACTATGCCGAAATTCCAAAAGGAACTTCTCTCTCTTCTTTTACATTCAAGAAATAATTTTGTATATGAATCTAAATTCCATTACAATTGTTGGTACATGTATCTATATGAACTCCTTACTGTCCATTACATGGAAATATGATGAGGAACCCCTTTCTCTCTCATCAACCATTTTTTTGAATTCTTATGTCATGCCGTTACGCTGCCGAAATCGCACCATTTTTCTAAGCTAATGCCATTGTATAGTGGATACCATGCCCATTTCTCCATCAAGGGTATCCAACTTTATGCACCTTTACTTATTTATTACAATGTTTCATGTTTGAATTACACATTCCTTTATCTTAGAATAAATGATTATGTTTTATGAATCCATGTTTTAAGATCCATGTGGCACACTTATGCATGAAATGAAATGTTTAAGAAGGGTGCACCCTTATAGCGCTCCAATGCATTGGGTAAAGTATAGTATCATGATACGTCATGTGAAATGAGTGTTGAATCATTCTAATTCAAGTTCAATGAGGTTTTACTCGTGCTGCATGTGCAATGAGGATTTACTCATGATCTATGTGCAATGAGCCTTGGCTCATGCTAATTCCATGTTAAGTGTTGTTGCCACATTTCCATGTTATGATTATCATGATTTATCATGCCTTTATGCTCATGTTTATTTTATAATCTATTGATATGCCTATTGTTGAAAATTTATTGTACTCCTCATGTTACTCCATGTGTACTCCCTTACTGGGCTTTATAGCTCACCCTTTTCTTATGCATGTCCTCAGGTTATCCCATGCAATGCTAAGTACGAGGCAATGTAGTGGTCATGTAAAGGAAGTTTTCAATAAAGATGTTGTATTTCATGTTTTATGTTTTTATGTAATGATCCTAAGCCCCAAAGACACTAAACCTCTCGATCTTCTTTGTTGTATCAAGTGAAGTTTTATGTAATAAATCATGTTTATGTTTGTAATAAAAGCAGGGTTGTCATAGTTGGTAACATAGGATAGGTTTAGTTATTTTTGGGATTAGTAAAACCCTAGTAAAGCCTTAGATACAAGACTAAGTATAATAAAAACATCCCTAAGTTTTGGTGAGTACTGAGTAAGTGGTTTATCAAAAAAATACATCCCTGTCTGGATACGAGCAGGTAGAGGCGGCTCTGGAACAAATGTATCCTAGGGGTAAAACCCGAAAACACGGCTTTGAGCTAGACTCGATCGGGAACTGATGCACGAAAACGGGCCTTGTTTCACTCTTGGTTACAACACTCCAGAGGGATATGTTTTGATAAATTCAAAATCTTAGTATGAACCCTTATTAAAGGAATTAAAAAAATTCCCCTACGAATATATATTAGAAAGTATATCATGAAAAGCCTAGATTTAAGCCTATAGACTCTTGAGTAAGGAAATAAAAGTTTATTTATAAGTCGTCAACTTTTGTATTTGGATTACCCTTTATGTGTTACCCCTAACTTTCCTTTTATTCCAGCCAATGGCCTGTAATAGGAGTACTTGGGATAACAACCGTTGTGAATATTAGTGTGATGACTATACTAATGAGATGCCCAATACAATGGGAGCGGGAATCACGAACTTTGTCATGCTTCTCTCTCAGCTAAATCAAGATTTGAATAGAAAAACGGGTCAAGAGGAACGTTCAACCCCCCCTAAGAAAGAACAAGTCACTATCGAGAGTTTCATGAGACAAAGGTCTCCTACTTATAGTGGATCATCCGATCCCACGATCGCTGAACAATGGATCAACTCCATTGAAAAGATATTCTCCATCCTCCAATGTGCTGAACAAGAGAAGGTTCTCCTGGAGGCTTATCGTATGGAGGGTGAAGCTGATCAATGGTGTACATTGATCAAAAATACGAAGCCTGAGGAGGAGATCGAGGTGTTGGAATGGAAGGATTTTCGGAAGGTGTTTTTCGACAAATATTTTCCGCGCACCCTCCGGCTTAAGATGGAAAGGGACTTCCTTTCCCTCAATAAAAAAGATGAAGAATCTTTTGGAGAATACGAGGAAAACTTTACAAGTCTTAAATGATATGCTTCTGTCTTTGTCGTTACCCCCGAATGCAAGGTTGACTGCTTCTTTAGTGGGCTGAAGCCTAGCTTGAGGAAAGCATTAGCGATCCGTGACTTCGAAAGCTATGAGGAAATTGTCCGATGTGCCCTCAAGTTCGAAATGGAGATCAGGGAATCATAGGGGTATCATGGGGACAAGAAGCGTATGGTGGACTTCAATGCTGGTGGTCTAATGGATAAATCCAATGGTGCTAAGAAGATCCAGCACCCCACTTTCCAATAGTACGGAAAGAAGCACCCTAGAAATTGCCTTAAGGGGACAAGAAAATGATTCAGGTGTGGAAGAGAAAGGCACCTAGCTATTAACTGTCAGCAAGAAATACCCACGGCTGTGGCAGATGAGAGGAACATACCGTTCGAACTTCAACGCATTGTTCAATGCTACAAATGCAAATAACAGGGTCATTTTTCAAATTAGTTCCCTAATCCAAGGGTTTTTGGAGACAACCAACAACCTCCAAGGCAGCAAGGAAGAGCTTATTCCATCACTTCTGCTGAAGTGAACCCCGAAATCATAGTGGTGACAGATACGCTAGTTATTCATTCAAGAATAGAGAACGTAATTTTTGATTCAGTTTCTACACATTCTTTTATATCTCGAATGTTTAGTAGAACAATCCCAGCAGCACCACAAATCATGGAAGTAAAGATGTCGGTGAGTACGGAAAATGGGGAAATCATTGCATCCAATGAATATAAGTCCTCACTTGTTATAGTATGTGGATTGAATTTCCTGGAAAACCTAGTCATACTCCCTTTGGTGGAATTTGATGCAATTCTTGGCATGGATTGGCTTTCCTTATATAGATCCAACATAAATTTTCATGAGAGGGAAATCACACTCCATATGGATAATCGACCTCCGATTCTTTACAAGTGTAAGGAGGAAGATGAATCTCCTTTATCTCCATCATCTCAAGCATGGATATTACTGCCTTATGAGAATGTGTATCTGGCTCAGATGATTGAGTCCAAGGAAGAAACCATCCTTGAAGAAATGCCTATTGTGAGGGAATTCGCTGAAGTGTTTCCCGAGGAACTGCCTGGCCTTCCTCCTAGAAGAGATGTTGAGATCTCAATTGAACTTATACCTAGGGCGCTACCAATATACAAGACTCCATATAGAATAGATGTTTTTGAGCTTGAAGAGCTAAAGAAACAACTACAGGAGAATCTGGATAAAGGGTTTATAGGCCCAAGCGATTCACCATGGGGTGCACCAGTCATCTTCGTCAAGAAGAAGGATGGGTCAATACAGCTTTGCATCGATTATCATGAACTTAACAAAATCACGATAAAGAACAAGTATCCTCTCCCAAGAATCGATGACTTGTTTGATCATCTTTGTAGAGCACAATACTTATCCAAGGTGGATTTGCGGTCGGGATATTATCAAGTAAGGGTGGAGAAGAAAGATGTCCCCAAGACTACTTTTCGTACAAGATACGGGCACTATTAATTCATAGTAATGCCTTTCGGACTCACCAATGCTCCAAAAATATTCATGGACTTGATGAATAGAGTCATTAGAGATTACCTTGACAAATTTTTGGTAGTCTTTGTAGATGATATTTTAATATACTTCAAAACCAAGGAGGATCATGAGGAGCATTTAAAAACTGTACTAGAGACTTTGCGTAAGGAGAAGCTCTATGCAAAGTATAGAAAGTGTGAGTTCTGGTTGAAGGAGGTCTCATTATTGGTCCATATCATCACAAGCAATGGGATATCTGTGGACCCCTCCAAAACAGATGCAATTGAGGGATGGTCGAGGACAACATCGGTAACGGATATCCGTAGCTTCTTGGGGTTAGCTGGATATTATCGACGATTTTTGAGAAATTTTTCATGATTATCCAACCCTCTTACCAAGCTAACTCGAAAGGGAGTAAAGTTTTCTTGGAGTGATGAATGCGAAGAAAGCTTCAAGGAGTTGAAAAGGAGGCTTATCTCTGCGCCTATACTCACTTTACCCAGAAGTGGGGAACTTTTTGTGGTATTCAGTGATGCTTCAAAGAAGGGACTAGGCTGTGTACTGATGCAGAACGATAAAGTGATATCCTATTCCTCAAGGCAGTTGAAAATCTATGAGCGAAACTATCCAACACATGATCTGGAGTTGGCGGCTGTGATCTTTGCCTTTAAAATCTAGAGGCATTATCTCTATGGAGAGAAATGTGCGATATATACTGACCACAAGAGTCTTAAATATATATTCACACAGAAAGAGCTTAATATGCACCAGAGAAGATGGACAGAGCTCATCAAGGATTATGAATGTTCAACACATTACCGCCCTGGGAAAGATAATAAGGTGGCAGATGCCCTATGTAGAAAGGACCCAATAATTCTATCAATGATGAGAATTGAGAAGGATCCAATCTTCATAGACTTGATAAAGATGGATGTGGGAATCATAAAGAAGGGAACATCATCAATCCTTTAACAAATGATTTCTCAACCATCTCTTTTGGAAAGGTTAAAGGATGCTCAAAAGGATGATGTGGGAATTCAGGAAAAAGTAGAAGCTATCAAAAAAGGTAAATCCTCGGAGTTTAATGTTAATGAAGAAGGAATTGTGCAGTTTGGGAAAATTCTATGTGTTCCATCAAGTCCGGAGCTGAAGAAGGAACTTTTGGATGATGCATATAGTTCAAATTTCTCTATTCACCCAGGGAGCACAAAGATGTATCGATATATCCGAGAAAACTTTTGGTGGGATAATATGAAGAAGGAGATCGCTGAATATACATCAAAGTGCCTGGTGTGTCAGCAAGTAAAGGCAGAGAGGCAGAAGTCTAAAGGGATGATGCAACCATTGCCCATACCAGAATGGAAATGGGAGAACATCACCATGGACTTTGTCACTAGACTTCCAAGGACATCCAAAGGCAACAATGAAATATGGGTTGTTGTGGATCGTCTTACAAAGACTGTACACTTCATTTCTATTCAGGAGGATTTCTCTTTGGATCAACTACCACAGATATATATCAGGGAAGTGGTAAGGTTGCATGGAGTACCACTATCTATTGTTTCTGACCGAGATCCAAGATTCACCTCTATGTTTTGGAAGAGTCTTCAACATGCTCTGAATACTGAACTGAACTTTAGTACGGCCTATCATCCTCAAACTAATGGCCAATCCGAGCGGACTATCCAAACACTTTAGGATATGTTGAGAGCATGCTCAATGGACTATAAAGGAGGATGGGATCAATAACTTCCTTTGGTTGAGTTCTCTTATAATAACATTTTCCACTCGAGCATCCAAATGGAACCATATGAAGCCTTGTATGGGAAAAGGTGCATAACACGAACATTTTGGGATGAGGTCGGTGAACGTAAGCTTCTTGGACCAGAAATGGTCGAAGAAATGGTAGAGAAGGTGAAAACCATTCAGCAACATATCAAGGCAGCCCAGAGTTGATAGAAGAGTTATGCAGATAATTGTTGACGAGACATTGAATTTAAAGTTGGAGACATGATGTTTCTACGCATATCTCCATGGAAGAAGGTTATGAGGTTTGTAAGGAAAGGGAAGTTAAGTCCAAGGTACATCGGCCCCTTTGAGATTCTTGATCGTGTCGGGGCTGTGGCCTATCGACTAGCACTTCCACCTGCCATGGCCAAAGTACATGATGCCTTTCATGTATCCCTCTTAAAGAAGTACATACCGGACCCTTCACATGTACTCTCTTCTGAGGTGGTACAATTGGAAGATGATCTTTCTTATGAGGAGCAACCAGTGAAGATCTTAGATCGTAGAGAAAAAGTTATACAAAATAAGACAATTACCCTCATCAAGGTGTTGCGGAGAAACCACAAGTTTGAAGAAGAGACTTGGGAATCAGAGGATATGATGAAGCTGAGTTACCCACATTTGTTTTAGTATATAAAAAGGAAAATTTCGAGGGTGAAATTTCTTAAGGGGAGAATATTGCAACGATCCAAAGATTCATTAATGGAAATCCCTCTTGATCTAATTAAATGTCTCTTTATGTTTATATAAAATATCAACTTATTTGGTTTTATGTTAATAATCTTGACCGTTGCTAATATAGTCGTTGAACAGTGATCACATGATTAGTATAAATATAGGACTTTGACAAATCCAATTTACTCAGAAAAAGGAAGCGATGACCTCATCCAGTAGAATTGCCCCATAAGAAGCCCATTTTTCAGAGCTTATAAAAGAGGTGGCATCTTTGGGCTTCGCCCTTGACCAAGCCCAAGCTGAGCTTCATCATGTCAAGCTCGAACATGACCGTCTATGGGAAAAGTGGAAGCTGATTGAAATTACCACTCGAGTGATGCTATCCGAGCCACCCCAAGAGTTTATTATCATCACACACCTTACCCTTAGGTCTTATGAGGCTGTTTTAAGGGGTTATGTAACAAATAAGTAGTACTATCTTCATGTACACTATTTTTTTATATAATAATGAGTATAATTTCTAGTTATTTTTGATACATTGTAAATAGTTTTTAAAGTACAAATGGTGTTTTTAGTTATTATTTAATTAAGAAATCTATTTTATTAAATTAATGGATTTTTTAATTAAATAATATTTTAATAAAATAATAATAATATTATTAAATTAATTTTTATTAAATATAAATGATCTTATAATTTTATGAGTGCAATTAAATTTTTTATTAAGGTTTGAAAGCCATTTATGTCAAAACCCGTGAATTTTCGATAAATGCCGGTTTTTATTTTAAATGTGAAAATTAACATATTTATAAAATTATTTAGATAAAATAAATGTTATTTCTGGAATCAGGACATCAAAATTATCCAACGGTGAATTTTTCATAATTTTCTGAGACAGTCAAATTTTTGGGTAAAAATTAAATACCGTTTAAATATATAATGTGTTTTATGACATCATAATGAACCAATAGTGATGTAATAAAATACAATAATCTTTATGTTCGGCAAATATATGTTTTACCATTAAAATAATGTGATTTTGGGTTTGTTTGACTTACTTTTCAAAGCATTAATGGACCCCTCAAGACTTATTCAACACCTTGCCTTTTTAAATTAATTTCCATGGGAGTGTGACTCACCTTTACATAAGCAACCCTAATATTTTAAAAAGTTCGGACTTTTTACTTATAAAATATTGTTTTCCTCTTCCCTTTTCCAAAAACAATGGGCAAAGACCATGGGTTGGTTTCTGGTTTGGATTAATTCAATGTAAGGGGACCCAAACCTAAATAATAAAGAATTCCCTCACCTTTCCCATATAAACCCACCCAAGATCCCACTTCCTCCTCACTCAAAGACATTGGAGTTCGTCCAACCTCTTCCCTACTCTCTCTAGAATCCTCTCAAGGTGCCCCAAGATTTCAATAATCCTCTCACAAGCCTCTCTATAGTGTTTGGAAGCACACTTCCAAGTAAGGGTTTTTTTCTTCCTTTCTCATTTTTGTCAATTTTCTTTAAGTTGTATTGCCCTTTTAATTTCAATTATTAATGTTGGGGTATGGTTTCGAACCTCCCCCATACTTCCCTATTATTGTTTGAATGATGGGAGACCCCTTTCTCTCTCATTAAATGCCTCCCATGTACACCCGTTACTATGCCGAAATTCCGAAAGGAACTTCTCTCTCTTCTTTTACATTCAAGCAATAATTTTGTATCATGAATCTAAATTCCATTACAATTGTTGGGACATGTATATATATTACCTCATTACTTTCCATTACATGTAAATATGACAAGGAACCCCTTCCTCTCTCATCAACCATTTTTATGAATTCTTATGTCACGCCGTTACGCTTCCGAAATCACACCGATTTTCTAAGCCAATGCCATCGTGTAGTGGATACCATGCCCATTTCTCCATAAAGGGTATCCAACTTTATGCACCTTTACTTATTGATTACAAAGTTTCATGTATTAATTTCATATTCCTTTATCGTGGAATAAATTATTATGTTTTATGAATCCATGTGGCACACTTATGCATGAAATGAAATGTTTAAGAAGGGTGTGCCCTTATAGCGCTCCAATGCATTGGGTAAATTATAGTATCATGATACGTCATGTAAAATGAGTGTTGACTCATGCTAATTCAAGTGCAACGAGGGTTTACTCGTGCTTCATGTGCAATGAGGATTTACTCATGATCTATGTTCAATGAGCCTTGGCTCATGCTAATTCCATGTTAAGTGTTGTTTCCACATTTACATGTTATGATTATCATGATTTATCATGCCTTTATGATCATATTTATTTTATGATCTATTGATATGCCTATTGTGTAACATGTATTGTAATCCTCATGTTACTCCATGTGTACTCCCTTACTGGTCTTTATAGCTCACCCTTTTCTTATGCATGTTCTCAAGGTTATCCCATGCAATGCTAAGTATGAGGGAATGTAGTGGTCATGTAAAGGAAGTTTTCAATAAATATGTTGTATTTAATGTTTTAAGTTTTTATGTAATGATCCTAATCCCCAAAGACACTAAACCTCTCGATCTTATTTTTTGTATCAAGTGAAGTTTTATGTAATAAATCATGTTTAAGTTTGTAATAAAAGTAGGGTTTTCATACCTGGTATGCCTGGAATGGTCCGTCAAAAAATGATAAGTTTTTAAATAGCGCACGTGATTAGTTTTAATGAATAAGTAGAAGAAATAATTAATGGGTTCCTAGATTAAAAATCTGAGGGCACCATTCTGTTAAGGATGGCAATTTTTCACTAGGTGCTTCTTAAGTTTAGTCGGTGCGGGCCTCCAATGAGAAAACATAAAAATAGAATAACTATAAATAAAGTAATTATATAATTTTTTTAAATTCATTATAAATCACAAATAGAAACTCTGATTGATAATTTTAGACCACCGTTGAGCTTGTGAGCGTGTATTTTTCTTTAGGAAGAGTCTAACATTGGCTGGCGTGGGCCAAATATGGAAAGTAATTTTTAGAATGTGACGATAAATAAAATAATTAAATAAAGATTATTTTATTTTCAAATCATTATAACTCATAAAATGTAACTATGATTGAAAATATGAGAGTACCTTTGAGCTCATGAGGTTGTGCTTCCCTTAGGCGAGGCCTAACCTTGACGGCTCAAGTTGAAGGTACAAGTTAATGTTTGGGCCATTTAAAGAAAAAATAAAATAAAATTAAGAAAGTTTATTTTATACAAAAAATGTTTCCCTACAACGCAATGTCAAGACAACTATTTTATTTCATAAATGAAATAGAATAGCAACGCCGCAACTCAAGCATAATAGAAATGTTTTTTAATTTCATAAATGAAACAGCATAACGACGCAGTGACTCAGTGTAACAAAAACGCTGAAACACATTTATTCCATTTAATTGTTAAACAGATATACGAGATATTTGGAACGATCCTGGATTTTCTCTTAGGATATGGAGGAGTGGCGTTGGTAAGCGTAGAATAGTGATGAATGAATAATCACCACAAGTTCCCTCCTCCCCCTTCGAAAGATCTCGTCATCAACGAGCGTTGAAGATTGAGAATTAACAAACGAAGGTGGAGAAAATACATTATTCATTGAAAAGTGATCTAATTATGGGTAGCGGTTATTATTTTGAATTTTTTTCCCCCATTCTTATTTTCTAAATAAAGAATGAAGATCAACCCACGAACAGGTTGACCTGCGGCTCAATCGTTTAAATAGGAGGTTTTGACTGTGGAATGATTTTAGGGGAAATCAGTTTTCTATTTTGTTTATGTTATATTGATTCTTATAATGCATCAGATTGAGGTTGGAAAGAAAAAACAGACAAGGTTGGATTCTTGGGATACTCTTTGTTCCCCCCCCATGTTCATTGCATTATTCATGGGACGATGAACTATTGATCATTGCACAACTATTTCTTGGAGCAACGATCCGACATCATGGATCTGGGATATACATGAAATGACAGAGGCCCAAAGACAATGATGGTGATTAGATCAAGGTTGTGAAAGAGATGTCTCACATGAACATATTCGTACTAGAAAGATATTTTGGAATGGTTTTGAACACTTGGAGATGAAGAGCGCGGTCCGAGGACTCGGGAACATATTCTAGATTTAAGAACATACCACTAAAGTGCATTCAGTGGCCCATAGAAGGGATTGTTGGAACACCAATACTGGCGGTTACGACCACATTCCAGATAAAAGAGGTGGCCCGCCACGACACTGGCAACAACCATGTCTATGCGGATACCTGTATGGAGGTGGCCTCAGCTTCGAGCCGTGGCGGGGTCAACTGTACCCACAACTCATACCATGGGAGGGATAGATGGATGGTGGAGCCAACCATGTGCCATGAAGTTTATGTGACAAACCATCATGTTTGGGTGGTTGAACTGACCCGCGTCCGAGCAGGCCGGGATGGATCAGGTGGTTCGGCCTCGGGCCGGTGTAGTGGGATGGGTTAGACCCAACCGGTCTGAGCTAGGTCGACCAAATCGGTCAAGTTGGACCCAACAGACTAGGATGGGTTGGTGGACTATCAGGGCGTGTCGGGTTAGGTTGCTCCGACCAGGCTGGATCAGACCCAAACCCAATCAACCCCTTCTCACTAAAATGTGTATCACTTCCAAATCATGTGTTCGATTGCTGATCCATTTGCGGAGTTGGTACCCTCATGACTATAAGATCCTTTTGACGTACTCCATTTCATTTTTATAGAAGTTTAAATATGATTGATGGATTGAGGAGTATATTCTAGTAGAATAAAATGTGCTATGAGTGATAATCCTGCGGCTGGCTGTGATGAGAAACAAGTGACAAGCGGACCATAGTGGCCCAATAGAGGAGTGGAACTCAGTGTCCCAGTAGACCTTAGTGATGAGAAAACCATAGTGTCCTAGTAGAGGAGTGGGTATCAGTGGACCAACAGACCTCAGTGATGAGCGAACCTCGGTGGCATAACAGATGAGCAGAACTTAGAGACCCAGTAGTAGAGTGGACCTCAGTAGCCTGACAGAACTCAGTGACAAGCGAACCTTAGTGGCCCAGCAGATGAGAAGACCTCAATGGTCCAAGTTATGAGTGGGTCTAAGTGATCCAGCTGGCCCAAGAGACTAGTGGTTCTAAGTTATCCAGCTGGCCCAAGAGATGGGTGGGTATAAGTGATCCAGCTAGCCTAAGAGATGAGTGGTTCTAAGTGAACCAGTTGTCCCATATGAAGAGCAGGTCTATGTGATCCATCAGCCCTAAGAACTCATCAGGGATTAACACTTCAATAGTACAAGGTGTAAAGTATTATTACTATTAGTCTTATCTTCCTTCCTTTAGGTTATACCTGTGTGAGATGACTCTAGTGACTCTCTTGACTATACTTCTTAGAGGTTACACTCTATGTACCTCTTTGGTAGTCTACTTGTGTATTTCTTTATGGTTTGGGGTCCCTACTTAGTATTATTTTAATCACCCCTTCATGAGCTTCATCCACACATGTCATGTCTTATGAAAACGATCAATGCTTTGATGGAGTCCCAAATGGATCAGGTCTAGGGGGTTCATAGAGTGACCCAATAGATGATACATGCTTCTGCGACTTTAGACAACTATTTTTGTACCTACCCTTCAGGTAGGGTTTTCTATAGAGGAGTTCCAGATACTTGTACTTTTACTTTTCTGTTTCATTTGTGCTTGTATTCTTTCCCCATTTACCTTCATTTTTCTACTATCATACATTTTGTCTGTTTACTTAGTGCATTCACCTTCCATCATCTGTGGCTTGGAGTTGTGTCGGTGTGTACAGGTACTTAGGCAAATGCCTCCCATTTGTTTGGGATATTCCTAGTCAGCACTAGTCGCCAGCCCCTGGCCTATAGGTGGTATGCTTGGGGTAGTCACGACACGAGCCTTGGGGGACGGTTCATGACAATAAGTATCAAAGTTAACCTATGAAAATATTATAAATGAAATATAATGAGGTAAGGAATTACCTGTTTAGAGTAAAATGAAAGAGAAAAATCAAATTTAAATAAATAAAATTAAATATAATGATGAGAAATAATATCATTAGATAAAACTTAAGAAATAATTAATAAAAACATAATGATATGTATTGCACATCTGTATAGAAAATTATTAATAAAAAGTAATTACCTTATGTCCCAAGTTTCTTTGTATGTCCTCTAACATCTTGAATAACCAATTTTTATTAATTATATACTTATTTAAAAAAAATTAATTTTTATTTTTTTATTATTATTCCATTTTAATAATTCATTATCATGATAATTTATTGGATTAATTTTTATTGGAGTATCCATTTAGAGATTAGTATGTTTATAATCCCAAAATAGCTTCAGCATAATGACCTAGTTCATTATTCCTTGATCTTGATTTCATTATCGATAGAATGGTCATGGTACTGGAATCATAATTTTATAATTATTTATAAATTCGTATGTTCATTCAGTTTGAGTTATGAGTATGATTCATAAGAAAAAAATACATATCTTTCATGTTTTTAATAAATTTACCAATAAAAATTATTTATGCTATCACAGAAATTCATTATAATGTTACCATTATAGAACCATGATAAAAAATTAAATTAAAATTATATATCATAAATATTTATTATTAATGTTTTCCTCATACTTTATAACTATCATTGAGAAAAATAGAGTGACATCATTCATGTTGGTGGTTGAACCGACCAAAACTAGAATATACTCCAAAAAAGGATTGATTATAAAACCATTTTTACTTAGTTATTATAATATTATTACTGAATTATATTGATATAAATTTCATGTTATTAATGTTTTATATCAGATTCAATATGATTTAGGGGAATAATATTAATAAAATTAACAAGGAAAATATGATAATTATGTTGAAGAGTCAAATATTTCATTATGAATCTTCTTCGCGATGAAACCATTGAGACTCACTATTTTTATGAAATGACATAAAACACATATAGGTATTATAGGATAGGGAATATAATTATATTATGGAGGGAAAAGTTGGATTTAGCTATGTTTTTGAAAGTGTAGAATGATGCCCCTTTTGTAAACAAGATTTGATTGAATTTTCAAAAATGTTCATCCCTTAAGGGTTAGAGATTTAATTTTTAAGTAAGAAATGGATCATAAATGTATAAGGGAATATATTTTAAATAATTATTCATCCAAATATGAAAATATATTTCTATGTTTTTTTATTAATTTAAAATTCATTTTTTACAAAAAAAATCATTTATATACTTTTAGGGGTTCTTCTTATAATTTGAGTTTACAAATATATAGAAAATTATTGAATTCAACCTGTAAAATTTAAATAATTAATTAACTATAATATTTATCCTTAAAATCAAAGAATAATCAGATAATTAAAAAATTATTATTTTATATATTTTAAAAACTTTAAGATTTACTTTTCTCCCACTTGAATAATCACTGCGTAGAGTTGCATTAGCACTTAGAATAATTATCCTATTACTTAATTTTAAAAATAAAGTAGTAACATAAAATTAAATTATTATTCAAAATTTTCATCATATAAAAGAATTCAAAATTTTTTTATTATCATTTTTATCATGATAACATATTTAAGGTAAAATTTAGGGTTCTTCTTACAATGCACATGCATTGGGTAAGAATTTGGATGGTTATCTTGTAATATACTTTTAAAATTAATGAATATACATAAACATAATTTACTAATCATCATATTTATATATTTAATTTGAGAATAGACTAATCCATTACCAATATTGTTATTAATTCACCAATTTTTACTTTTCATTTGAAGTGTATGCACTTCATCAACATTGATAAGTATTTTCATATTTATATTGACATAAAAATTAATTTATAATAATTGGATAATATTTTAATGATATTTTAATGATATTTTCATATAAATGGATTCAAATATGTTTCTATAATATTATACATCATTTTAGATAAATAAAATATAATAATGAGAAGTATAATTCCAATTGAACTCAAATTCACATTTTAAAGGAGTTCAAATGTCATACTCAATCTCAAAATAATTAAAATTAACATTTTGATTTTTAAAATTATTTTTTATCTATATTATGTATTTAAAAAAATTAATATGCTTCTAAAAATATTCCACATCATTATAGATGAAAATATACTAATAAAAAGTATAAATTTACTTAAACTCAAATTCATATTTTAAAACGAAGTTAAAATATCTCACTTTACATCTAACCAATTTGAATTCATATATTAAGTTTATAAATTGATTAATTATATATATATATATAGGTTTTTTACATGATACATATATTTCTTAAGTTTTACATAACTTTATTTAAACACATTTAATAAAGGGTTGTAAGGTTCAATTTGAACCTGAAACCTTAATTTTTTAAAAGGAATTCAAATTTATTACTCAACCTATATTAGAATAAAATTTTTATATTAAACTTTAAAATTAAAATTTTTTATATAAAAAAAATCAATCACATTTCATATATTTTTAATTATTTAAAAACATTATAGATACTTATAAAATAATAAGCAATAGAATTCAATTTGAATTCAAACTCTTTTTCTTCAAGTGAATCTAAATTAAAATGTATCACTTTACTTATGACAACATTGAATTTGAATATTTACTTTAAAAATAAATTATATAATTCTTTGAATATATAAATAAAAATAAAAATCTAATTTATAATATTTTATCATACTTTTTTATCAAAAACTATATTTATACGTCACATTTACTGTTTACCGTCATTTCTTATTTTTTTTGTAAATTCCTAAAAAATACTTTTTATATAATTTTTAATTTCTTATGAAAAACTTATAATTAATTTAATTAAAATTAAAAATAAAAATTTAACATTATATTTTAAAATAAAACTCATAATAAAATAAAATAAAATATTTTTTTAAAATAATAAATATTTCATTTAAATAAAAAACAACTTATGTATTCTATAGAAAGTCATAATAGTTTAAATAAATATTAATACTTATAAATATCAATATCAATTCATAAAACTTATAAAAATATTCCTTTGTAAAATATATTGTAATTAGATAATTCTTTAAAATGATCAAAATTATAAATTGTGTTAAAGGAAAAATATTTAACCATTTTAATGAAACAACTTTTGTGTCATGAAGTAAAAATAATAATTTTAAAAGTATAATGAATGTCTAATTATTTATATAATATATTTTTTCTAATGAAATATATATATATATATTTTAAAATAAATATTTCCTAAAAATGTATACAATAATTACATAAATATTAATAAACCATCAAACTGGTACATTCTTAAAAATACATGGCTTATCACATTCTCCACCCTTAGAGAAATTTCATCCTTGCAATTTTAATTTGTTATCACCAAAATGAGTGTATATTAACATTTCCATAACATCATATATATATTTTATTGAGAATTATACTTTAATTTATAATGTAAGACTTGGAATCTCATCATTTCTAAAATAAATATTTCTTAAACATTTCATATTTCTTTATAAAACTCATACTTATTGATGGGTACCCAAAGATGTACCTTAAATGTTTCTAGTGATGTTATTTATATAAACCTTGGTAGAATTATCATCATTTGGATTCTATTTTATGAAATTATTTTATAATTTTGAGAAAGAGAGTATAAGAAAATATATTTACTTGAATTTGATATATTACATAGGCTTAATTGCATCCTTTGGTTTTGTTTTTTGATTAGTTTCCACAACTGATTCACTTTACATTCCAAAATATGATGATAAAGAATAATTTTTTCATTCTTAAAGCATAAAAAATATTTAATTTCTATCAAGTTGGTATATTTTTCAACCATTAATTGCTATGAAGATCCACTAAAGGATAATTATCATTGTTTTATGATGGATTAATCAATGATTTACTTATCATATATTCATCCATTTACTAAAACCCAAATAATTAGAATTGAGAAAATAGTATACTATTAAACTAGAGTTAAAAAAACACCAAAAGTTGAAAAGTTAATTCTAAAATTTATTGAACTATGAATAATTTAGTTTAAACTATTGCACTCTTATTTTAATATGGGAAACATTAAATTAAACCTATGACCCTTTCAGTTCAACATAGATTGCCTTATGTTTTTTCATTTTGTTCTTACTCTATAGAACCCAAAAATTATTAAATCCAAAAAATTATCAAAATCTTCCTTACTAAATTATAAGAAAATAAAAAATAATTTGATCACACATGATATCAAAATAAATGAATATTATTCTCAAATAACTAAAATCACCTTAACATAATAACACATAAAGTTATCTAAGCATTAAAACTTATTATCAAAAACCAACATATTAACCCATTATGTTTTATATATATTTTAAATTATAAACAAAAAATAACATACTAACATCTATAGTGAAATAATCATTTATCTAATGTCAAATGTAACAGTCTGGTCCTAGACCCAATGATATACAACCAATACCTATTAAAGCACTCTATGGGTGGCTACACCACATGGTAAAGACTCTTATTATCATTCATAATTGCATACCTTTCCTCATGTATCCATAGGGCTAATTTTTATTCTTCACTGAACATTTATATTCAAAAGTTTACAAGGATTTAATAAAATCCCTATCTCTGATTCCAACTATAATAACCTAGACATAGCCATCCTATATATAAACTTTTTCAATAAATATTAAAACACACTTAGATTACTAATACATTTAGGTTTATATTTTAAGGTAGTTAGGACTTATAAACCATCATAATACAATAAAAATATCCCCTTTTAAAACCCATTATGAATTTATTTATTACACAAGATTTGTTCATCCCACTTTATTTATTTAAGACTAATCATCACAACTTAAAATTTAGCTTCATTATTGTTCTTAAACATCCTTAAACCCTAAAAATCCATTAGAAAACATGTGATTAGCATATAAATAATAATAATGGGTAAACAAATAGAAGAAACATTTTAATATATGGAATACATGAAATATTTGGAAGATTAATTTAGTGAAAAAAATTGATCACATATAAGATCATAAACTTATATTAAATTAAGAAAACAATTATATAACTAATGTTAATGGAATTAAAATAGGATCATAATTAAATCTCATATACATGTGGAAATATATTATTATATTCATGAATATTTCTTGGAATTTCAAAAACACATCACCCATAATCACTCATAATCAACTATAATGAAATAACATAACTTATCAATTCTAACATAACTTCTTTGAAGAATAAATCATTTCCTAATAAATTAGGTGGATATATAATTTCAACCCATCCATAATTATATATAATGTTACAAAATCATACCATGAATAAAACACATAATATATATTGATCCATACTTTTCATATATAGATAATACATCTTATTAGATAAATATTCATTACATAACATTTTGATCCATGCCAGAATCATAAAGGTTTAGTGTATTTGGAAACATGGATACATAAAAAAATAGTTCATAAATGATCTATATCATATCTCATTAATTTCTTCACATCTAGAACCCTTCTCAGATATGACATACTTAAAAGCTTTCTTCATATCCTAGGGAAATATAAACATAATAAAGGGCGAGATCATATGATCAGAAAGGGTAAAAGAGGGAGATTTCAATGATAATTTAATAAAAAATGATAATAATGGTATGAGAACATGAACTTAACATCTAAAAATGATTCCCAACAAATCATACATTATAAAAATGATTCATGGTATAAAACTTGGCAGATCAAAAGGCATAAATCTTAAATGGGCTAGAGAACATTAGCAATGAGAGTATAACATTGGTATAAAACATAAGTTTGTGGCATGTAAATAAGGGTATAAAATCACTTCCTTAGTTAAGGATCATTTAAAATACTATCATAATGGATTGGGTTCACTCCCCATCCCATCATATTCTTAGTCATGGTTTACTCCCAAGACTATTATAGTGGACAATGTCCATTATTAAATAGGGTTCACTCCCCATTATAGTTATTATTATCTCAGGAGATATATATCATTACCCAATGCATTGGATAGATATATAGTTTAGGTACTACCCATCACAAAATCAAAATACATTCATACAGAGGTCATAATATTATAAAAGATTCATCACATCATCATATCATAACATTTGGAAAGAAATGAGTTTCATAAATATTTCATTATAGTATAACCCATGGAAAACAAAAAAGTATCCTAAAAATCTCATCATCATAATCATAAACCATCCATATAAATAATAATGATGGTATAATTGTATCATATCTCTAGTAAATCACAATTAACAACAAAATATGTTATCATAGTTGAAAATTTTCTTTAAAATTTCATTGAAATATTTCTTATAGAAAATATCCTTTTCATTTTATAATCACTTATTTAAAATAAAAATATTTACAAAATAAAAAAATCATTTTATTTAAATAAAACCATATAAACTTTTAAAGGAATCTACAAATCATTGAGAGTTCATGATGGTAGAGAATTTTTTTCCTATTGTAATCATTAAAAAAGGATTATATTTACACCTTCGGTAAAAAGTACCTTCCCCATAAAACAAAAAGAAGATTATTTTTATACATTTTTTTAAAAAACCAAACATGGGTAAATCTTACCTGAGAAATAGTTTAATAATTATAAAAAATGTTCTTGAAAATATTTTAAAAAATATTGATGTGGAAGAAAAATGTTTTTTGATCTAAATAAGAGAAATAAGATTGGATTTTCTTAAAAATATTTTTTAACCATTTAGAGTACCAAAGAGAGGGTAGTGGTACAAAAAGATAAAATTTATAAAAATAAATATAAGATAATAAAAATTAAATTGTTTTATCAGATAAGTATCATATAATTTCTTCCATGGAACTTAAAGCATAAACAATCCTGATTAAAATTAGACTGAAACATAAATATATTAATGCTTTGGAATCTTTTAAATCATAAGACCCATGAAAAAATAAATTCAATTTAAAGATTATATATAATTATAATGTGTATATTAATGATATAAAATGTCAAATTACCTATATATACACCTCATAAAAATAATATAGAAGCATAATATAACATATTTCCTAAAGAAGATAATTTGAATCGATAAACCCTCAACGTTTTGGTAATATTCGAATAACAACATCATAAAAGAGATAAACTTATAAAGATTTTTAAATCCCTATAATTTTCATGAAAAAATCATAAAATATATTCGTTGGAAGTATATAAACCAAAAAATTTAAACAATTTGTGAATATTGAATATGTCTCACAAAAATAAAAGTGAGAAGAGAAAACTCTCACCTCAAGCCTATCCTTGTTTATATGCATTAAAATATCCTATATAATAAATAAAAAATGTGTTATCAATATATTTTGGAACCATATTCATACATTTTATAAAAAATATTAAATACACATAAAATATCACCACCCATTTATTAACAATTCTTTATTAAAATCAATATTACAGTTGATAATTGATTTGTTTTTCATGTATATTATGGTTAGATGGTTCTGGTACTTGCACCTTGGTCATTATTTATTCATATATATAATATTAATCGTTAAATAATTATTATATTTATTCATTATATAAAATTTTATAATTATTCATATAAAAATGTGATGAAAAATGAATTATATCACTTCGTGGAGACAATAGTTCATACACATCCACTAGTGATGTTTCCACTTTTTAATGATTACAGTGAAAGAATTTTAAATAATAATTAAACTTTAAAGAATAATTATCATATCAAATATATCATGTATATTCATTAAATTTATGCTTATTACCATCCATATAAATAAAAAATAAAAAATGAATCACATCACTTCGTGGAGGTGGTAGTACACACAAACACACAAGCGACATTATCATTTTCAAAATGATGTAAAGGTAGTAAGGTAGATAATATATTATAATTAAATAATTAAAATTATTTCATAAATATAATATATACATGTTAAATCTATCAAAACAACCATCCATGAGAGGCGATGATGGGAAATGAATTAAATCGGTTCACGATGCGGTACTCTATCATATAGACAGACAATGGTTTCATTTCCCATTAGATAAATAAGGAGAGATATTATGATTAATACATCAACATAATAATATATCAATATATATTAGATACTTATATTATTATATCACAATGTTTTTAAGAGTTTTTATGGAGGTATAAGGAGAAACAAAACTAAAACATTCAGTTAAAAGTTATACCTCTTCTTCAGATAACCTCCTTTGCTTAACAGCTTAAGTCATATAAGGTTAGTATTCTTCCCAAAATAAGACCTCTAGGATGTAGGGTAGGATTTTATTAAGGTATTTTGATATGTATTTTTGTAAAAAATGACTCTTTAATTATGGATAAGAGAGGAGAGGGGGTGTCCTTTTATAAGTGAAGGGAGGGTCACTCTTGGAATTTCATAAGGTAATAAATTAATATAAATTAATTTTCATGGAAAGTGGAAAAAACAATATATTTAAAATATATGATGATTATTAGTTTATATACTCCCATATAATAAAATTTTGACAAGGTTAGTTGATTTTTTCACCATTATCTCTTGGTTTTAACTCCCCACCCCCATTAACCCTTTTTAGCCTTAATCGCAATAACACATTTTTGAATCATTAAAGGTTATAAATTTACTTATAAGGTAAAAATTATTGAAAAATTTGTCAAGGGAATACATTATAGACCATATAAAATCCACCTATGTCCTATTTAAATATTTTTATGATTTTTAAATTATTTTATAACATATTACTAACAAAGAATGTCATTAATATCATTTTGAGACTATTAATTTAATTTGAATTTAAAGTTAGGTAGATAAAATGTATTTAGAATATAGAACTTTTGACTATAACTTATACATTATAATTACCCATAAAATTAATTTCACACCACAATAAATCCAAAATGTATTTATTTTATAGATTTTAAAACTACTTAGTAATTTTTTATGCTACTTTGATAAGCTCTGTGTTAGCATTGCGTAAGAATTTAAGGTAATTATATAATCACTAATAATTATAAATAAATTACCATCATAAAAAAATTATTCAAAATAACCATAAATTTTCATTCAAACTTATTTTATCTTTATGTTAACTTATAAGAGAAATTTAAAAGTAAGAGAGTGGTATATTTTATTTTTATTGACATAAAATAATATATAATCCATTATTAAAAACGAGAGAATTTTCCAAAAAATTGAATATTTAATTCTTATGGTAGAACCGCACTCAAAACATATATTAAAGGTATGTTTTATGATTATTTTAAAGTCTTATCCCATAGTTTTAACCCTTATTTATCCTTTTTACCCTCACTAGTGTGACAAATACTTACCATTGTTACTATTCATAATGATAAAAAATAAAAGGGACCTATTTAAAACATTTGAACCTAATGATTCTAAATATTTATACCATTTTTTCAAATATAATTTTTTATAATTGTGATAAATTAATTTAAAAACAACCCGCAAAACATGATGAAAATAGTTTTTCAGGAAAACACATTATCCAAGCATAAGATGATCTTAAATTAACTCTATATCTAGTAATCAACATTTTATGAATTAAAAATAATATTTATAGATATAAAATATATAAATTTCATTAAAATAATTCATTATTATGGTTTATTTTAATTAATTAAAATGTAAAAACATTATGCACCTAAAAATATTTTTAAGAAAAAAAATAAACTTATACCAAAATAAAATATAACATTGATTACTATGGTATTATTTTGATTATTTTTATTAAAATTTATCTTATGTTACTTTAAAAAAAATCAAAAACATAATGTAAAATTTAAATAAAATGATTTATAGAAAATAAATTAAATTATTTGAAAAATCAGTATTTTTCTCTATTCACTAAAAAAATCAATAATTTCAAAAAAATACAAAAAAATTAAACCTAATTTAATTTTTATATTATTATTTCAAAAACAATTTCAATTTTTGTAAAATAAAATTACTATTGTTTTTAGAAATTTATTATAATATTTACTCACAAAATGTAATGTAAACCATTTTTTGGAAGAAAAAGTATTTTTGATACGTAAATTGACTTTACTAAAAATTGATTGATAATTTACTAATAATTAATCAATAAAATTTTATTAATTAGTATTATTATAAATATATTTCATAATTCAGTTACTCATATTTATACCTGTCAATTCAATGGCTGAGTTATAATGGTCCCAATTAAATAACAATATTTCTATAGTATATTGAAATTCACTTAAATCTTAGTGATTCATGTTAAGAAAGATATTGAAAACATAAAAATTTATTTAAAGAGATTATTTTCTAAAATATTATGGCATTACATTATACCCCCTTAAAAAATTCGATGCAATTTAAAATATCTCTTATAAGAATTATTGTATCATGATATAGTAATAAAATCTAATGTAGATTCTATCACGATAACTAATTTATATGTCACTACTGGGAAACTTAGTATTTTCTAATTACTTAATTATAAAACCAAGTATAAATCATCATAATACACATGGGTTTCCAAAAAAAATATATTGATAGAAAAATGAAACTTTCCACATAAGACTTGATAGATTTATCTTCCTCTTACTTGAGTTGTGGAAATTATTTACCACCAAGTAGAGAATACAAGACAACATATTTACTTGATTTTTTTATTTAATAATAAAAATTTTATACTTTAGTCGTGATTTTATCAATTTAAAATTTTATATTACCTTTTTCTATAACAAATGAATATTCAGTACGATTTATTCATGCCCTAACCACTAAAAGTAACTTTTAATGTATCATAAAATCCATAAAATAATGAAAATTCATTCATTATATCATAAAACATTTCCCAAAACCAAAATTGTTTGAAAAAGTTATCTAATATGGATAAATATAATATATTAATCTCTAAAACATCAATAATAATACCAAAAGTTCAAATTAAATCATTCTATAAATAGTTAACCTTGATATTCCTCTGAAATATGTTTAACCAAATTCAAAAACCAAAAATATTAAAGAATTAATCACATATTTATTTTTCTAATATAAAATTTACCATTAATCCCCAAACAAGATAAATTAAATCACAATTTTTCATACCAAATACATGAATATTATGATCTTATATTCTCTTAAAATATGTTAATCCTTTCCAAAAAATACATGAATCACCATAAAAGCACAATAAAATCATATATGATTCCATAAAATAACTCAATATTCATTCCTTATATTTTTTTACATTAATCCTATAATGTTCCAAATATATTGTACTTATTTTAAAATTAGTTTAATCACTTATTCACTAAGTCACTTTTCAATCACATGTTTATCTATATGATAAAAATTAGTCCCCAAAATGTAAGAACTTTTTTATCCAAATTAAATATAATTACCTCATCTTAAAAGACCATACCAACCCTAAAGGTTATCAACAAAATTAATATTATATCCTAAAAATATAAAAACAGTATTCCTTATATAACCTTTTCACTTAATCATATATAAAACCAAAGGGTTTTATTCCCAAAAATGTCTTCCAGAATATCCTAAATCATCTTAAACTCCCATAAAATAAAATTTAAAAATGGATTTCTACAAATTTAAATTTATGATCAACCTTTGACTTTTCAAACCATGAAACTTTAGGTTTATCCCATACCACTATATCTTATAATAGGTTTCTATAGGTTTTATCATCTCATTCATCATAATGGTTTATAAAGAAAATGTGAATTAACCTATGCATATCCAATGAGAATTTCTAGAAAAGTGTGAAATATTAAGACTATTCAACATGTATTGGTGATGATCGATTTGATACCCAATAATCCTATTTTTATTACCCCTAGGTGCATATATCCCCCAATTAGAACCACTTTCCAGTACCCAAGTAGGGATGTATTTTCTAGGAAAACCAAGAAATCTATTCTTTACCACAACTTTAGGATATTATCCAATTTTTAGACTTATCCTCAAGGTTTTTAATGAATGTTTATAACCCTAATATCTTAATTTTAACTAAACTAAGCTATGATACCAACTATAATGATCCATACATTTCATACATAGATATTACGTCTTATTAGAAGAATATTCATTTCATAACATTATGATCCACTCCAGAACCGTAAAGGTTAAATGTCTTTCGAAACATGGATATATAAATAACAGGTACATAAAAGATCAATATTAACCCCATTATGTTATAAAAAACTCTCACCCTTCTTTGACATAACATACCTAAAACCTTTCTTCATATCTTGGGGAAAAGGTAACATAACAAAGAGTGAGCTCAGATGCCCAGTAAGGGTAAGAAAGGGAGATGTAAATGATCATTTAAGAATAACATGATCAAAATGGCATGATAACATGAAATTAAAATTTTAAAATCATCCCCACCAAATCATAGATCATAAACATGAGTCGTGGAATAAAATTGGGCAGATCATAAGACATGAATCATAAGGGGATCAAAGAACATGAGCTATGAGAGAATAACATTAAAATAAAACATAAGTTTTTCGAATACACATAAGAAAATAAAATCATTTCCTTATAAAAGGATCACAACCAATAATATCATAATGTATTGGATTCACTCCCCATTCCAACATATCTTTAGTCAATGTTCACTCCCAAGACTATCATTATGGATGGAGTTCCTTACTGAACTATGTTCACTCTCCATTCCATTTATTATTATCTCATGAGATATATATCATTAATAAATTCATTGGAAGGATATATAATTCTTTGAACACCTACCACATAATCATAATACATTCATATAACAAAATGACCTAATATACCCTCTAAAACTAGTACCCAAACTGATTTTCCACAGACCAAAAGGGCGTTCTCGATCCCCACAGGATGGAGATTAGCACCTGGCAATCAAAAAACAACAAGAGGGAATGATTTCCAAAAACTTGAAATATAATTCAAGGAATATATATACAAAAAAATAAATATGGGAAGAAACATACACCATAATCAAATAATCTCATTCGTGGTGATATAACTCAAATGCTAAAAAATGAACAACACAGTTCTAACAAAACCAAAAGAACAACTAAAACCAATAACCACTACTCCATACGATACATTGGAAATATCCAACCATCTTACCACAAACTACCTATACCCAACTGACATAAACCACACCATCTCACTGCAATGCCTTTCCTTTTCCTATAAAAAAATACAATACTAAGTCTACAGACCATCAAAGGGGTGTGCAGGGTGTGAGTTAAATAGTCTTAGTAAAGTCACACCTAGGTTTTTCATATAAGGTCTCTATACATTGATCCCAATATTCCATTTTAAATGAAAAATGGAATTATAACTGGTAAAGTACTTTTATATCAAAATAAGGGTGAATATTTACCTTTTTCAATAATTTTAAAACAACCTAGGTAAAACTATTTCAAATAATAAATCCAAATTTGTAAAAAAATGTGTATCAAATCCTAATAGTAAATAGTAAAATCAGAATTGTAAATAAGAAAAGGATCATTACAGGTGAAGATAAAAATTTTCTCATACCATAATCAATAACTTGTTCAAAATTAATCCCTTAGAATATAAAATTAAGAATAAGAGGAACACAACATTAGTAAACTCACCAACAATTTCAATATCAAAACCCTAGAATAATGGTATTAGGGAGTATAGAAACATCCCATGAGTAAAACTCCTGACAATAAACTGGATGGATCCATATACCACACCTTCCACCTAAGTACCTAAGGCTTCACAAGTTCTATATTTATCAAATCAATTTCAAAGGGATTCACATTTCAAAAAATAATTCCCAATAACCCTTTATTCTATAAAAACATGCTTTGAAAACCCATTTCACAATATATTTCACACTTCCCTGAAACCACCTTTTCTTTTACAAAAAAAATGGAAAATAATATTTTTTTTCCAACCCATCTATGCACACAAATCAATCATGATAAATTTTTTATAAAGAAATTTATAAAACCAAGATAAATTATGGTTCATCCAATATAGTCTAGAAATGGAACCACCTACCTCAAACTCAGGTCACACACTACCTACAATGAGATCCAAACACACCAAGAGTAATGTAGAACAATTAATGGAGACCCTAGCATTGATTCCCATATCTTATAATTGATTTTATAAATTAATTGTTTGGTATAGGGGAAATAAAACAATATACCTTGAGAAACTCTCACACCACACCACAACCAAGATAAGGGATGGCCCTAGAAGAAGATTTTAGAATGGATCTAGAAGGAATGAAGGAGAAACATCACCACATGATCATATATCCACAAAAACATCCCAACTCTACTTCTAAAAATGATAAATTAAGAAGTATAAAGGGCTATTACCTGAAGAGAAGAACCATAATGCAGTAGGAGATCGAGTGTGGAATGAAGTGATATGGAAGAGGAAGAGACACCCAAAATAACCTAGATGGATAACTAGGGTTCAAGGAAGGGAAGATAAAAATTAATGAGATAATTTTTACAAGTGAAGTGAAAGAAAATACACTGGTCATGAGGGGTTCATGTCGTAAATCACTGATTTATGACATAAATTTTCCAAATTTTGTTATGTAAAAAAACACATCGTTTCAGGTTAAATTACCCTGATTGATGATTTTTTTATGTAAAACTGGGGTTTATGACAAAAAAAAAATTGTGACCTAAAGGATTTTCATTGTTTGTTCCTAGAATATATTTTATATTATTAATTAGAGTTTTACAATATAAATTCATTCCACAACTGATACCAGTAAAAAACCTCCTATAGAAACTACCAAAATTCTATGATAATATTTTAACCCAAAGAAAAATATCTTAAACATAAAAAAGAGAATACCATTTTTTCCCAAATTTTACAATCTCCCCACCATAATAATTTTCATCCCTATAAAGTCATGTAGGAGATGTGTGCTCCAGAAAGATGTGATCCCACTACTCCCTCACTGGAAACTCATGCTTCCAATTCTCATGAGAATCCTATCTATGTCACCATAACACTATGACCAATGTAATATAATTATCATGAAATAATTTCACCCTTGTATCAATGATATCCATTGGTTTCTCTAAAATAGAAATATCCACCTCTAACTCAATCTATTATAAACTCAGAACATGTGAAGGATTGGGATAGTACTTTCTGAGCAGAGATATGTGGAAAAATCATGGATACCTATCAACTAAGATAAAAAAAACTAACTGATATGCATCCTAATCAATCCTATAAAGGGCCTAAAATGGTCCAATATAATGAATATGAATCTTTCCCTATTTATGAAGCTAATGGTGACTAAACGAAGTAGAAACTTTTAAGAAAACTTAGATTCCAATGGAAAACTCCAAAGGTTGATTTTGATGATCCACATAAGATTTCTTCCGATTCTGATCTATAACAAAAAACCAACATATATCTCTAATCCTCTCGATGTATCATAAATAAGATTCAGTATTATTAGAGATGCCCCACTTGCCTCTTCCCAACAAAGAGTTGACATGCATGAGTGACAATAAAAATCCTCAAGGGGTGCCATTCTGATCAATTATGGGTTACTATTGATATAAGAAAACTCAACTATCCCCATATGGATATACCTAGATCCATTAAAATTGAAGAAATAATCATGAATTATATCCTCTAGGATAGGAATAACATGATCTTTCAGACCAACCATCTATGGATGGAAAGTTTTATTCAACCAAACTTTAGTCACAATCACCTCCAAGAGACTCTACTAGAATATGTAGGTGAACCTGGGACCCCTATACAATATAATATAAGACTTAAACCCATGACACCACATAATCTATGACATATACAACTTACCTAGATCCTTAACTTTAGTGGTTTCCCTAATTGGAATAAAATGATAAGAATTCTCCAACCTATCAATCACCACACATATATCATTTCTCCCTCATCAAGTTCATGGAAATCCAATAAAATATTCCATGTACACCTCATACCATTTTCAAACCAGTACCTGAAGAGGCTAGAGTAGACTAAAAGGTTTCAGATGTTTCTTCTTTATCTGCTGGCAGGTCTTATAATGGGACACAAAATTAGCGATGTTGCACTTCATACATGGACACTAGAAAATATATCTCATGTCATAATACGTCTTCATAGTGCCCAAATGAAAAACCCATGAAGAACTATGGTAGTCATGAAATACTGAATTTCTCATAGACAATGGTATGAAAAAATGATTTTGAAAGTGGAGAATACCATCAGACGGGAGAGACCAACCAATAATGGTATCCCCATCATATAAGATCTCCATAATTCCTATGAAATCATTATCCTACTAATAACCCTATAGTATAGGCTCAAGGATTGATAATTAGAATAGAAAACTGGTTAGAACCATGCCTAAATCATTCCATGAGCTTCTATATGTAACTGACTAAAGATTCCTTAATGGTTATAATCATCCTTCGATCCCAAGATAGAATGTGGTAGAGCTATCCTACTGAGAGCATCTATGATGACATTCCCCTTCCCTGAGGTGTATATGATGTTAAAATAAACAAAAATTAAGATATTACACCAACCGTATCTGTCTGATATTCAATTTATTCTATGAAAATATATGTCTCAAACTATTATGATCATAAAATATTGTGAAAATATACCCAAAATGATAGTATTGAAAACACTAAAATTCATGCATAATTGCGACAATATTTGAATCATTAGTAGGGTAATTCTTATCATGTGGATGAAGTTAATCTTGGAAATAGTAAAAAACATGATCATCCAACATAATAACACAACCCATACCAGCACCAAAAGCTTCAAAATACACCACATATCCCTTACACAACTCAGGTATGATCAAAATAAGATCTAATATTAGAAATTGTTTCAAATTATCAAAAGAATCTTTACATTTGTCATCCGATGTGAAATTCACCCCTTTCTTGGTAAGAGAATTCATAGGTGATTCAAAATTCATGAAATCCTCAATGAATCACTAATGGTATCTTCCAAGACCTGATAAGCTATAAATATTGAAAATTTTGTGTGGATAATTTCAGTACAAGAAAACCTTCACTTTCTTAGGATCAACTAATAGAACACATTCATAAATCATGTTACCCAATAAATTCACTTTTAAAATATTTAAATTGAATTTCAAAATCCTAACCTAGAGTTGATGGCTCTTGAAGATTCCCAAAACCAAATTTAGATGGTGCACATGATCATGCTCAGATCTCAAACAAACCAGGATATCATCCATGAACACAATCACAAAGGTTTTCAAATTCTGATGAAATTTCATTTCATAAAATACATGAAAATATAATTAGTTATACCAAAAGGAATAAGAAGATATTAATAATGGATATACCTACTCCTGAAAGTGGTCTTTATAAAATCAATATAGTGAACCCTAAGTTAATGATACCTCAACCAAAGTTCAATTTTTGAAAACCACTTTTCCACCTTTAACTAATAAAATAATTTACCCACACAGGGAAAAGGGTACATTTTCTTAACCGTCACTCAGTTCAAATTTCAATTTTCTATGGACAATCGAAGTGAAGTATCAGCCTTCTTGGAAAAGATTATAGGGGTATCCATAGAGAAACATAAAGGTGAACAAATACTTTCCTTAGTATATCATTCAAATGGATGTTAATCACTTTCATATATGTTGGTTTCATTAAATAAGAGGGTATTAAGATTAGATACATACTTAGCACCAGAAAAATCCTGAAATCTAATTCTCTCTCTAGATGAAGACTATAAAAGTTGTATGGGAATACAAATGTGAATTATTGAATAACCATGGGAAGATCTATAAAATAGAAAACATTTTCTAGATTGACTAAAATGGTAGACAACAAACTCTTCAGCTATGGATTGGGAGGTCTTTCATGACCAGACCTCATATCCCAGTCTCCTTGAAACACTCAAGATCTACCATAGACTAAAAACAATGAAACATGCTGATGATAATAGTGATTCTCAAAATAATGAAAAACTTGACAATCCATCCTCATGATTATGTTAAACATATCCATATTGAGAACCACCAAATCTTAGACTAAATCTACTTCAGCTATCGATATAGAATAAGATAGATAACAAAACCACTATTCTTTTATCTTTACATGTGGTGTTTCAATCTCCATAAAAATTAAATGATCTCATTTGGAAGTTTTAGCACCTTAATAAACATGGAGATATAAATGATTAGGAGTAAACTATATCAAATAAAGAAGTTTCTATCAAATATTAAATAAGAATGGACCCTCTCATTATCAATGGACCCATGTCAACCTCTTATAGAAACGGATCCACTGCATGAAGGCTCTTCACTCCTAAGGATTGTGGTTAGAGCCTTGTAGGCTTTGAAGCCTTGAACTACGCCACAATGGCCTTTGTATTTGAATATCCTAGATCATAATGGGTTGTATACATATCCTACCAAAACCTTTTCAAATGTCCATAGTGGACACAAGAATTTCATATCATCGTGGGGTGGGACAAGAATTCTGAGTGTGATAAACCTTTCTATACTAGTTGCAAGTTAGGGGCACACTGTTGGCAGCTACTGATGGTGCATAATAATATCACAACTGAGAACCACCTCCATTAACCCTAATATGATCATTCCACTTCCTATTATTTCCTTACACACCAATGAAGTTTCCACTGGGTGGATGGTAAGGGAAGGAATAACTAATTTTTTCTAACATATTAATTTCTAACAAAATATCCATGTTAATTGTGTTATCATAGGGGGAAATATTTAGAATTGGAACCTATGATCAGATATCTTTTCAAAAACCTTGTAGGTACTTTAAGCTTATAGTTTACCATTCCTCTCTATATTTTGAACAAAATGAACTAGATCCATAAAATGATTGGTGTAATCTGACACAGAATGTTCTCTTTACTTCAAAGATATGAACTCCAAATCCATTGATATCATTAGAGACTCTAGTAATAAATTTTGAATAAAAAGGATCTTGAAAGCTTTCCAATCCAATCCCACATTCATATCTTCTAGACATATAATCCCACCATCTATTTGTGGGGCCCCAAGCCTAAATGTGAAACACTTCAACTTAAAAATATATGGTTCCACTAGGAAGTCAAAGACTTAATTGATATTTTCCAACCATGACACCATTTCTTAGGGTTCATTGGTACCCTGAGAGGATGGGGGATTCTCGTGTAAGAGATATTATGATCAATCACCATCTACTCTAGATTTTGGTTGTGCATCAATCACTTGGTTATGAACTTGAAGTACATTCTAGTCAATGACATGAACAACCTTAACAATAACCTATATAATATTTTGATCCATAGTAGGATTCCCTTGTGTATAATCTCTCATTACACAGTCTTGTGGAACCCATGGATGAAATATCATAGGCATAAATCTATACACTGAAATAATAATAAAATTATTAGGAAATATGATAATATCAGTTTAAACTAGATAATCTACAGAAAAAAATTATATCAGGATAAAAAAACCCCAACACAAGAGACACACACCCCAACATCCCATAGTAAATTGAGGCTCATCATGACATGATTTATGCATAAACACACCAAATCCTACCTCTTAAGTCATGACATTATTATATCCTATCTATCGTATTCCCAATATTGATCATAACCTTCCTTTGATACCAATTTGTAATGAAATGAACCAAGATACCATCTAAAAATAGTACCCAAACTGATTATCCATAGACCCGAACAGAATTACTGATCCCCATGGGCTAGATACTAACACCTAGGCATCAAAAAAATTAGAGGAAATGATTTATCAAAAAAAAATAAAACAAAATACATGGAATAAAAACATACTGAAAATAAATAGTGGAAGAAACATATTCCATAATCAAAGAAAAATAGTGATAGAAATACAACTCAAAAGCTAAAAAACCTAAGGAATGGATCTAAAAACCATAAGAAAAAATGTAACGAACAAATACAAATCTATGTTATATATAGTAAATATCCCACTATTTCACCCCCAATTACCCATACCCAGCTGATATAAACCTTGCTACCACACTTTAGTGCCTTTCCTTTTCTTCCATCAAAAGATAATACTAGATCTACACACCATCAAAGGGGTGTGGATGTTGTGAGCTAAACAGAGTCTATAGTATCCCACCTAGGTGTTCCATATCAAGTCTTTGTAAAAAAATCCCAATATGATAATTTTTTAAAAAAACAAGGCATGATAAGTAGTAAAGTAGTTTTATATCAAAATCATAGTAAATATATACCTTTTTCTGTAGTTCTAAAAAAATCTAGGTAAAATGGTTTCAAAGTATAAATCCAAATTTTTCAAAGAATGTATATCAAATACAAACAATAAAAAACCAAAGAACAATGGTAAATGGGACAAGTATTGATAAATTTTATTCTAATAGAGTACTAATATAATAATCAATGAATTGTACACACTTAAGTCCTTAGAACACAGGATTGAGGAGAAAATGAAACATTCCATGAGTGAACCCCCAGAAATGTCAATATCAAGACCTAATAACAATAGTACTAGGGATAATAGGAACAAAATATGAGCAAACATAAAAAAAATAAAACCTGTGACACCCTATAATACACCTTTCACCTAAATACCCAAGGATTCCCATGTGATACATTTATCATATCAATTTCAAATGGATTCATATTTCACAAAAAATTCCAAACAATACTTTATTATATCAAAAACATACTTTGAAAACCCATTTTACAATGCTTTGAAAACATCTTTTCCTTTACAAAAATAATAGAAATCCCATATTTTATCACCAAACCATTTATACACAAAAAAATAATGAAAACTTATTTATAAAAAAAATTATAAAAGAAATATCAATTAAGGTTCATCCAACATGTGCTAGAGATAAAAGAACCTACCTCAAAATCAGGTCAAACACTGCTCAAAATAGAATCCACACAAAATAAATTTAATATAGAACATTAAATGGTGATAAGAGAATTTTTTCCACATCTCAAAATCGATTCCATAAAAGAAACAATGAGTAGAGAGGATAAATCACAACATACCTCAAGGAACATGTGTGACACACTACAAACAACACAAGGGGCGTCCCCCAGAAGAAGATAAAATAATTAATCTAGAAGTAATTAAAGAGAAACATCACCACATGATCACAAATCCATAAATACATCTCAAATCCACTACCATAATAAGAGAAACAAATAAGTAGAAAGGTTGCTTACCCGAAGAGATGCCATGCAACCTTGCCATAGATCAAGCATGGAATGAAGTGATTAAAAAGAGGATAATACATCCAAAATATCTTATAAGGATACCTATTTATCAAGGATATTAAGAACAAACTAAATGAGATAATAGTCATGCATGCAGCATATTAAACCCCACTAGGCATGATGGGTTTATTTTGTAAATCACTAATTTATGGTGTAAATTTCCCATATTGCGTTTACACCTAAAAACATGTCACCTTAGGTTAAATTACATCTAGAGACAGTTTTATGATATAAAAATGGTGTTTAAAATATAAAATACTTTATTATCTAAACCATTTTCACATCTTGTTTCTAGTACAAAATTTATGTATTAAATCAAGGATTTATGTCGTAAATTACCTCTAGAGTCTGTACTAGTAGAAATACCCCAACATAAACTCTCAAATGTATCTAAAAAACTATGAAACTAAATAATAATATCTTAAAAATGAAAACAATAATACATTTTTAACTAGGATTTTACAATATTCCCACTATAGGACTTTCCATCCCCAAGAAATCACATGGAAGAAGGGTGCCCTAGAAAGAGGTGAGTTCATTGATCCCTCACCAATGAATCAAATTCCAAAGTCTCATGAGAATATAATATATGTTTATATAACACTTTGAAAAAAAATAGACTTCCCACATGTTACTTTTACTTGGGTATCAATAATCTCCACCGGTTTCCACAATAAAAACATCCAACTCTAACTCAATCTCTTCCCAAATCATAACATGGTAATGATCTAGATAGTACTTCCTGAGATGAGATATATGGAAATCATCATGGATAAATTTTAACTGAGTTGGAAACACTAAATGATATGCTACATGCCCAAGCCACTCCATGACCTCAAATGATCCAACATATCTCGGAGCCATCTTCCCCTATATCCCAAGGTGGTGGTGACTTAACTAGGGAGAAAATTTAAAAAATATAAATCGCCAATGAAAAAATCCAAAGGATAATTTCAATGATTTTCATAACATTTATCCTGAATATAAGATGTAACCATACAATAATGTATTTCCTAAATCCTCACCAACATATCCTAAATAAGACTCGATCCTACTAAAGAAGCCCCGTCCACCTCTTCCCAACAAAGATGTCACCAACATAAGAGATCATTAAAAGCCTCAAAGGGTTACACTCTAATCAATGACTAGTAACTATTGTTATATGTGAACAAAAATAATCTAATATGGTTGTCCAATTATCCAAAAAAATATAAGATTAAGACATGGAGTATATCCTCCAATATCATAATAGTACACTCCATCTGACCATTTTCAAATGGATGGTAAGATGAAATCAATAGAACCTGAGTCCACATAACCTCCTGAGGACTCTTCTCGAATCTGTAGGAGAACATGGGATCCCTATCCAAGATAATAGAAAATGGAACCCCATGAAACCTCACAGTCACCTACATATAAATCTTACCCAGATCCCCAACTTTAGTATTGTACCTAATTGGATTAAAATTATTAGAAACGATCAATCACCACATAGATTGAATTTATCTATTGGGGAGTTCGTGGAAATCATATACCTTTTTAAAACTGGTACCAGAAGTGGTTATAGTAGACCAAAAGGTTTTATATGCTCTGCCTTTATCTTCTAGTAGGTGTAATGGTACGACACAAAATCATTGATGTTACACTTCATCCTCATCCACCAGAAACTTCATCTCATGTCATAATACATATTTATAGTGCTCAGATGAATGGATCCTGAATAAATATTATATTCATGAAATACTAAATTTCTCACATATTTTGGGATCAAAAACCTATTCTCTAAGTGTATAATACCTTTAGAAAGGAGAGATCAGCCAGGAATGGTCTTTCCACCATATAAGGTTTCCCTAATCCCTCAAAACTCATCATAATACATTCGATCCTACTAGATTGAATCAAGGAGTGGTGGAGATAATGAAAAAACAGTAAAAAAATATGTCCAAATCATCCCCCTGAGTGTTTAGATACAACTTAGTGAAGATTCCCATCAAGTTCTATTCTTCCTTCGATTCCAAGGAAGTCTGTGATGGAACATTTTTAATGAGATAATTTGTGATGACATTCCCCTTTCCATGGGTATAGGCGATGTTGAAATAAAACATATGAAGATATTCCAAACATTATATATATATATGATCTTAAATCCCTTATAAGAAAATATATATCTCAAACTCTTATGGTTAGAAAAGACTGTGAAACTATCCCCAAAACGTTAATGTCACCAATACTTAACCACATGCATAACCATTAAAAGATCGAAATCATGTGTGGGGTAATTATTCTCATGTGGTGAAAGTTAATGAGATCCATAGGCCACAACTTGACCATCCTGCATAATAACACAACCCATACTAGAACCATAAGCATCAGAGTAGACCACATATACCTTATCAATATTAGATAAGATCAAAATAGGAGTTGATGTTATTTTTTTTCTAATATTAAAAATAAGCCTAACATTTAGCATCCAATGTAAACTTCACCCCTTTCTTGGTAAGAGAATTCATATGTGACACCAACTTTGATAAATACATAATGAATTTCCAATAGTATACTGAAATACCCAAGAAACTGTGAATCTCAAAAATGTTATGTGGCTCCTACCATGACAATAAAATCATCACCTTACTAGGATTAATATATAGGATGTGTTCAAAAATCACTTTTTCCCAATAAATTCACTTCATGAATCTAGAAATTTCATTTCAAGATACTTATATAAATTCAGTGGATCCTAAATATTATAAAATCTAAATTCATCTAGTCGGAATGATCATGTTTATATCTTGAATAAACTAGGATATTATCTAGGAAAAACAATGAAAAGGGTGTTGAGATACTGATGTAATATCTATTTCATCAAAACCATGAAAATTGGAGGAGTGTTAGATAAAGAAAACGACATCACAATATATTCATAATGGAAATACCTTCACATAAAATCAGTGTTTATAATATTAAACTATAGAACCTTGATCTAATGATACCCTGACTGAAGTTCAATTTTCATAAACCACTTTCCCCCCTTTAATTCTCAAAACAAATTAACTTGGGGTAAATGGTACTTGTTCTTAATCATCACATGGTTAATATAGAGACCATCCTTTTCTTACATTACTTTTACATCATTTTAGTGATAAACGACATAAAAAATTACATATCGAGGATTTAAAGGTTTATTGTCTTGGGAAAACTATGACCATACATAAATTTTAAAACATAAAACATAACCATTTATTTAATTCTTTATTCTCTAGATTCTTATTGGTTCTTGAATTCCCCTGAGTATAAGTAGTCACCTGGGGATATACATCAAAAAGGGGTGAGATAATATCCCAATAAGAGGATAGATAATAACATAAAATAATGTAACATGGGGTGAGAATAATCATTATCATTATAACATAGGCACATTATCATAATCATGAGAGGAAACATTATGAAAAGACTTGGAATGTGGAAATGCATAAAAATGAAACATAATGACTTAATGGTAATCTACCACACATAGTTGTGAAAAAAACTAGAATCATGTTCCCATATAATTTCACTTTAACTCATGAGGTTCATCACTTTATCTAATGCATTGGATCACTGTATAATTCAAGGCACATCTGTCATAGCCAATCATTAATATTGTGCTATATAATTCTGAGTGCACCTGTCACAACATAACATTTACATTATTATTAATGCCACATAAAACATATATGAACATAAATAACCCATGTAAAGGAATGGGTTTCATCTCATATGAACACATTCATAAACATTGTGTTCCCAAAAGAAAGAGGGGATAACATACTTGATATAAGAACCATCAACCTTGAGTGAGAAGTAAAAGGTGTGTTTTTTAAGGAAGATTTATTTTGGAAAACATCGTGTTTGACATAAAATCTAGTGGAAAAAATGTATATCCTATAAAATGTAATATAATTATTAAAAAATGATTTTTAATGAGTAACCATACTGAATATTGAGTGAAAGAGGGAGAACCCGAAGAAAGAAAGTTGGGTTTGAGAATTTCCCTTTACCTTGTATCTGAATGATTTCTTCGCCTTATTATTCTATATAATGACATTATATTAATTAATTATAAATATAAAAACCTTTTATACATGAATATGGATAATTATGGTTTTATTATGTATTTTTATGATCCTTTGGATGAGTTATATATTTTAAATCCATTGTTCGAGAGTGTTCTTTTTCTTAGTTTTCATGAACGGTTCACTTGTACACATGAATGAAAGATTGTGTAGAACATTGATAAACATACAGAACTGATATTAAATATTATTAATGATCTTAAAAGAGTTTAAATAATCTTATAATGTATTAAGTTTATTCCATGTGGATGAATCATTAGTTAAAATTTAATGATGATCTTTTTAGGTTAATTTGTGTGGTTTTTGGATCACACTAAACATGTTTTGTTTTATCAATTAGTATCATGAATTAAAGTTTTTTACAGAACAAAAAAGGTATTAAAAATAAATAATAAAATCTGGTTTCAACCATTTAATGCTTTCATTTACAGACTTGATGTATTTGAAGGAAAATAGAAGTGCATCGCCCATGATGTAGGTAAATTAACACATCACGGGGAATGACTTAATTTCTATAAACAAAGAGATAGAGGGAGGCGTATAATGAATAATATTACACTAACATGATATAATACCAGTATATAAATCATACTGTAGTTATCATGATATTTGGATAAGAGAAGTTGAGGATAAGGGAAGAAAATAAATGAAATTTGAAAGGAAATTGAAAGAAAAGAGAGAGAGGAATTACCTCTTGAATAGTCCTCTTGAGATCCTCCTTAAGGAACCTAGGTTTGGTCTTTTTATGAGACCAATATATCCTGGACACTTGGGGGGTATAGGGAATATTTTTGGGCAGAATTTTGACAAGGCTTGAAGCTTGATATGTGTGAAGTAATGAGTGTGTGAGGGTTTGTATTTATAGTGGAGGGGAGAGGGGTTTTCTCATTATTATATTCATTAATTTATTATTTCTCCACAAGATAAGAAATAGTGATGATTACATGACAAAGAATAGCAATAAGTGCATGTGAGTTTGAACCAATTGGTATTACATCATCATAACATCATCTATGACTCTATAATTAATGTATTTAGCTTATTTTGTAAATTATAGTATTTCACTATTCATAAATAAATCAAGTATTTCAGAAAAATACAAAAAATTCACCCTATCCATTTTTCGATGTGAAGAATCCAAAAATGGACTCCATTTTTCAAAAATAATTTTATAAATATGATTAATTTATTTTTAATTTAAATAATAATTTACTTGAAAAATACAGATTTTAAAATAAAAACCGATTTTATAATGCTTTCAAAAATTACATAAGATCTTATAAAATAATCTTAAAACAAGAAAAAATAGATTTCTTAATTTATGAACACTTTTTAGGAAAATTAGTTTTATTTTAAATTAATAAAATAATTATAATTATTTAATTATAACTTATAAAAATACCAATATTTTATTGTGGTCATGTTGTCACTTATATGATGTCTAACTTTTATTTATACATACAGGGGTGAGGTTACTATTATTTTGGAAGATTTACTATTCATAAGGGTCATATTACTATTCATAAGGGAAGGTTACTATTCATAAGGTTAGGTTACTATTCACCAAAAATTAAGTTTGTCGTATTGGACTCGAAACATTTTACTAATCACAACTGTGTATGTCAGATTTTCTAAATTCAAAACACAGAAGTGGAAAATTTATTTTTAGAGTTCACCTAGTAGTTAATTTAATCATGATGATTCATTATATTTCATAATGTGATTGATTATGAAATTTCTACAAAAAGGGAGAAATTGCATTGAAAAAAGTTTGGGTCGTTAAATTCTTCCCCCCTTTTGAAAATTTTCTTCTGAAATTTGGTTTTACATAAACAAGTGAGGGTACTTCTCCTTCTTCGCATCCTCTAGTTCCCTAGTTTCTTCTTCATACTTATAGTTCCTCCACAACACTTCGAAAAGGTGAGTTTTCTTGTTGTGTAGAACCTTATTTCTCAGGTCTAGAATCATTACTGGCCGCTCCTGTCACGACCCGACCCTACCCGGGCTCGAGCCGAAACTACCCCAAGCCCGCCTCCATAGGCCAGGAGCTGGCGACCAGCGCCGAAGGCACAACAACTCGGGGAGGCCTTTTCCTAAGAACCTGTACACACACACGCATCACACTCAATGAAAAAGTGCAGAGTAAAAAAGAAAAGAAAAGGAAAACTTCTATATATAAACCACAAAGTGCATCAACCTATACAAGTACAAAGAAATCTGAAGGTACACTGAAAAGTAAAGGGGAAAACACACACCCAATCAGAAAAGTGCCACAACCCGGCAACAGGTAAACAAAAGAAAATAGCTGGTAGGGTCCCCCACCTGGAACCTGACTCCGACCACCGCACGCGGTCCAAGCTCCCAAGCTCCTAAGCTCCTCTGACGTCATAACCAACTTGTCCATCGTCTGCAAGGGCACACCAAGTGCGGGCAAAGCACAAGCAGGGGTGAGTATAAAAATACTCAGTAGGATACCCCGAAGGCTCGAGGGGACAAAAAGGAGGTACCGAAGGGTGAGTAGTAGAACAAACAGGGAAAAGTAAAGGAGCACAATAGAGAGGGCAGTAAAGAGTACAGTAAAGAGTCCAACTCAACCCAACAAGAGGGAAGAAGGTAGACTCGTCCAGGCACAAGGAGCTAAAAACGGTGGAAAGATGAACTTCCCGTCGAGTCTTCGCTACCTATAGCAGGAGAGTAGACTCGTCCAACCACGAGAAGCTATACACGGAAAGCAAGTGGCATACCCCGCGCGTCTTTGCCTCACCTGGAAGGAGAGTAACCAAACCCAAGAAGTGGGTACCAGAACAAGGTATATACAAGTCCATATGCTCAAACAAGAAGCCCAAACAAGATCTTAAGGGGATATCTATCCCATAGCTCATCCCAAAAAAGAGTAGCCAACAGTCCCAGAAGTAACACCATCGATGCCCAGCATCTTGCACGTCTGCACCGAACTACAATTCAAGGGATCAATCACCACACCTCGACACTATCTGCTTTGGGTAGCACTGACTCGCCCGCACAGTTTTAGGTCGCTTCACAAGGACATGTCTCGGTGGGGGAAAGAGCTCCTCGTACTTGAGAGTTTTGGGGGAATGTCAACCACAACTCGTCACTGCCCTGCAGTCGAGAGGTCTGCTCAAAGTCGACAGGCGACCCCCTGCCCAGCCCCACTGGAGGATCCCTGGAAGTCAACGAGTTCCCACTATAGGAAGACCCGGAAAGTCAACGGGTGCCACACTACCCAGTCCCGTAATAGGGTAATCCACTGGAGGGAGACCCGGCTAAAGTCGGTGACGAGACCACTGCCCATCCCAGCTGGAGGTAACCCGGCATCGGGGACCACTGCCCAGCCCAGTTGGAGGTAAGCCCGGCATCGGGGAACACTGCCCAGCCCTACTGGAGGTAATCCCGGCATCGGTGACCACTGCCCAGCCCTGATGGAGGTAAGCCCGGTATCGAGGACCACTGCCCAGCCCAGCTGGAGGTAAGCCCGGAACTGCTCTTGTCATCCCTGCTCGATGGTACTGCTTGGTGAACACCGCTGTATTGGTCATCCCTGCTGGATGGTAACCCACTAGAGAGCCCTACTCGAAAAACCTCAGCCCTGCTAGAAACAACCTCAGCCCTGCTGGAAACAACCTGAGCCCTGCTAGAAACAACCTCAGCCCTGCTGGAAACAACCTCATCCCTACTGGAAACAACCTCATCCCTACTGGAAACAACCTCAGCCCTGCTGGAAACAACCTCCTAGGTAGAGGATTGGTGCCCGCGTAAATTTTTGCTCACACCGAAACCACAAGAACTCTACCAAGGAACACGGATCAACGAGGGAAACTCCCCAGGCCTCACAAGGTGATCCCGCTCTAATCTGTTGAGTCACTATCGAAGCGGACTGAGGCATCTCATCCCAAAAAGTGGGGAAAATTCCCACGCTGCATGAACACTTGTAGTCGTAAACGGTGTCGCAGTCTGGTGAAAGGGCACGATACTGGAACCCCTCATAGCTAAAGAAACAGAGGAACAAACCATATTTGTCGGCCAAACGAGAACAGGACCAGGGGAAAACTCAACCCTGCTGGCCAAACAAACGAGCACCAAGCTAGGGGAAGTCTCAACCCTGCTGGTCAACAAACAAGAACAGAGGAACCCTCTACATCGCGAGAGGTCAAAAGTACGTAAAGCAGATCACGAAACGCATGTGGGGCCCACATGACGTGTGGCCCCAAGTCAACCCCAACCAAGCGCACAAACGTTCTCAGGTACAAACCACACGTACCTCCAAGAACTCTCGTATACTCCCGGAGTATACCTCGTTCAAGCCTAAAGGCTATCGTGCACACGGCACCCAGTGTCAACGCGAAGGCGTGATGTAACAACTCCACCTCAAAGGCCCAGGCATGGCCAACCACATCTTGTGAACCAATTATATCACTCTTCCAAGAGTGCGCGATCACACGCCAAGGGTCCGCTACAAACAAGGTAGGGCGAACCACCACTGGAGGACATTTCATCCTTCCAAATTTAACAAGATCACGCAAGAGGCTTCGCAAAAACAAACAGATTACACCATTGTAATCCTCGTGGAAAAACACGCGAGATCAACTACTTACTTGCCTAAAAAGGATATCCGAAGCAAAAGCAACCAACACCGCCTCACGCCCGAACGACGTCCCGTGATCCCGAGCCTCGGCCCCGAAAATAGTCGGGCACATTGCACTATTGCGATCCCCTCGGGAAAACACGTCAAAATCACAACTCACCTGAGTGCAACGGATATCCGGAGAAAAAGATACGTTCCGGCACCCCGCGCACGAGCGGTACCACGCGGGACCTGCACCCCAGTCCTGAAACTCAATGGACGGATCGCACCATTGCGATCCTCTCAAAAAAGTACACAAGTTAGACTATTCACTTCTCCAAAACAGTCGCCTGATGATAAAGATGGAAAAATCACCGTCGATGCCCAAATGGCCCTCATGGGCCCCGCACCAGCGTGCGAAATTACAGCGGGCAGACTGCGCCAACGTGATGCCCTCGTAAAAACACCCAACATCGACTACTCGCATGCCCCGAACAGACGTTCGAGGAAAAATTCTCTAAAGGCTGTGCGCAACTCAAAAACGGGCCATGGGGCCCATGCCTCAACTCCAGCTTCAACGCCCGAAACCACCTTGGAAACCTCCGCTTCGGTGCCAGGGTCGCAACCCCACAGAGGGCACTCAAAATGGACGTCGGATGCGTCCGCGCCGCCCAAAACAAGAACCCCCGGGATGATGTCAATTCGCTTAAAGGCGCATCGCGCCTCGGAGGTCCCTCGTTTCAGGAATTACGAATTCCCGAAACCATCTCAAAAACTTCATCTCGATTCAAGGATTGAGCGGCCGCAGATGGTGCCCAAATCGAGCATCCCGCAAATGATTTATTATTTATAAATCATTTTACATAATAATACTACTAATAATAATAATATTATTATTATTATAAACCAATTTGTTTGTTTTTTTTGTTCTCTCTCCAATTAAGGAGAGTCGTTTTCTTCTCTCTTTTTTTGGTCTCCCTCGCCAAGAACAGGACCCGCACTCTGTGGGTCCTTCTCCTCCCATGTGACCAGGGTCGCCACTGTGACCCTCAACGGCGGACACCGCCCCCCAGCCCACGTTGTCGAGCCGAGCTCACTGCCTGCTGCCGCTGTTCCGGACCCCGCGTCACCTACTGCCGAAGCCCGCACCTCCGTCGCGCCTCCACGGTGCTCGCCCGGCCTAACCGGCCTCCGTCGCACCTCCTCGGCACTCACCTGGCCGAAAAGGCCTCCGCCGCTCCTCCGCGGGGCTCACCCGACCGAACCAGCCTCCGCCGCCCGGGAGAACTGCCAGACCACCCCAAATCGCCGGATAACCAACAAAAACCTGCAAACTTCGGCGGTGTTTTGCGATCGAATATGAACTCAAATTTCAATTCCGAGTAGTGTGATGGAAAGAGAATAAAATCTACTACACATACATGTGATTTTCTTGATAATTCTATAGAGGTTTGATACAAAAATTTGGGCTCAAACATAGGTGCTGGAAAATAAAATGAAAACGACAAATCTTACCTCGCAGGGCGCAGCCCGAAGCTTCTCGGTTGATCCGTGCTTCGCCACCGTTCCTTCCTCCGTGATTGGGAGGGATGGAGGAGGAGGAGAACATGAAGGATATGGGAGGTTCCACCAGGGGGAGGAAATGGGGAAGGAGAGGGGTGGGTTAGGGTTAAATAAAGAAAATTAATTAAAATTTTAATTAATTTAACCCACAATTTATCCCACGCCCAAAACTCTCGACGGGGTCGAGGTTAAGCCTCCCCAAAGGTAAACACCACCTCCCGAGCACAATGGAGGTATCATAATTTTAATCCGAGACCCCGTTCAAATGTTATAAAACTGAACGTCTGAGGCTGCCAAATTACAAAAACGCCCCTGGGGCCATTTTTGACAGACGGCCCGCACCCGCAAAACTTACACCCCTCCTATGGTAAAAAGAACATTCTGAACTCAACAGTGCCCTCGATTTTCCAATCCGAGCCACCGTTTAAAAGATACTAGAGTTTCACCATTAAACGAGTACATTAATTAATTAATTTATCCGTTTAACGTTTCGAAAGCGAGCGAGGGGTCCAAAAATCCCGCGCCGACAAGTTTTATGTTGTTCCTAGGGTAAACACCCCATTATGGACCCATATATACACTCGGATCCCTGATCCGGTTCACCGTTTAGGAGATATCTCATTTATTTGGTGTTTCCAGTGTGAATTCACTGAAAATTCAATTCTGGCAACTCCGGGGCTCGGAATCGGACGCCGTCTGAAGGCGCTACTCTGGAATATCATCAAGAATATTCCCAAGTCTTTCACAGAAAAAACTGGGTTCTTACATCATTCCATACTTCAAACTTTTCGTCCCCAAAAAAGAAAAACTAGGGAGCAACACAGGGTACTAAGACCACACCTGGCTTTCCCATACCCAGAAGAACCCTTGCACAGCTCTGCATCACCGCACATAGACCAAAGGATTGATCCTTTCACGCAAGGTCGGCCCTTGCCGATGTCGTGCACCCACTCCAGACTTTGGGGTTAGGGCAAGGCGGTAGGGAACCTCTCCATCCCATTTCACGGTCTCAAACAGCCCGAAGGCTCTTGGGGGTAGCTCACCCCCCCAACCGAACCCTTACGTCGCACGCCGTGACTGGAATCACTGCCTTCACCTGGAATAAGGCCCGGTGATTCCCTCCTTCAGATTATCCATATGGTGTAACACCCAAGGATGTCTGGTTACGCGAGATTTCACAGTCGATGTCTCTCAACCAAGACTCTCTTACACGCTCGAAAGCGAAGGAGTCAACACCATAAACTAAAGGAAGATGTCTCACACCTTTTTCCTTACCAACATAGGGTTACACCGGATGCTCTGCGTCACCCTGGTAACACCTCAAACAAGGAGCAGGGAGAAAATCCTTTCACACACAGAGGCTAACAATTCTACTGTAAAAAGTAGAAGAGTCACAAGGGGTACCTCTCACCATCCTATGCTCTATAGGATCGTAGACATCTAAAGCTCACGGATGTTTGTGGTCCCAACTGTCAGCTCCCGGATCCTGACATGGACCGCCTAGTGGTGATGGGGAGATCTCATAAAGTCGTCCCCCACTACCAGCTCCTTCCTCTCCTCTGATAGCACCACCTCTCTGGGTACTACTCCGATCACGGCGCTGCCTCTGTCGTGGTGGTGCGCCTGCTGCCTGCCCGAAGCTCCCAGTAACTCGGGTCAGGCAGTCTCATGCCAAGTCACCTCTCCCATCACAAGCATAGCAATGACTCTCTCTGGGCTGCACTGCTGCCCTCCGGCGCCACTGTGGTGTACGACTACGCCCCTGAGTCTGGTTGTCAGAAAGCCAACTGCGTCGAGGTCCTGCTTACCGACGCCCGCTAGCTGCTGCAGACATCTCGGCTCCAACGTGTCTGCTGCCACCACCAACTCCGGAACATGACAGGAATCTCTCTGTCACCAGCGCCTGTTCTAGCACCTCGACATATGTGGAAATGCCCAAGGGTACTATGACAGCATGAATCTCTCAGTGGAGACCCTGCTCAAACTTCCGCGCTCGGATGTTGTCGTCATGGCCCAAGTCTGGGTAAAAGCATGCACGGTCTACAAAACTAGCCACGTACTCGGCCACCGTCATCCCTCCCTGCTAAAACCGAAGGATCTCCTGAATCCAAACGGAGCACAAGCAGGAGGGGAAAAACTCCTCACGGAACAACAACTGAAAGTCTCCCCACAAAAGCGACGACTCATCAAGAAGCTGAGTCACCAGACTCCACCAACGCCAAGCTGCTCCACGAAAAAGGGTGGCTGCCAAAGCCACTCTCTGATCTGTCAGCATCTGCACAAGCCTGAAAAGGCAAACCACTGTCTTGAGCCAAACCTCTGCTGCCTGAGGGTCTAGCTCACCACTAAACCTCAGCGGTCTCTACCGCTGGAACTCACGGAGCGCGCTCAACGTGCGCTCAAACTCAGCCTGCTCTGCTGAAACTGACTACTGCTCAACAGGTGGGGGTGCTGCTACCAGCCCACCCGGAGAAAGGGGCGTGCATGATGGGTCCTGGACTGAGGCCTCGTAGCTCACAGGGTCGTCGTCACGAACCAAAGCTGGTATCCTGGATGGCTGTCCTCACGGAGACATCCCGAATATTTTCAAGGAGTTCTGCGGTCACATGAGCATGTATGTATATACCAATACAACAACGACGATGGGGAGCTGACTCAAGAAGGACAGTCAAAGACGCAATCCTATGTGATGCACAAAACAAATTTCCCCTGCAACAAGTGTCTCAGCATGCCGAGTCGACAAGCGGGTTATCAAGGTCCTCGTGAATGGATACGTCGGCCGCCGCACCATCACTGGACTCCCTGGCATGAGAGCCTCTCTCGAGACACGTTAACACAGTTTCCCTAAATCCCAACCAATTACTCTTTTAGGGACGTCCGAACAATGTCCCAAGGAACGAACCACCTCTGATACCACTTTTATCACGAACCGACCCTACCCAGGCTCGAGCCACAACTACCCCAAGCCCACCTCCATAGGCCAAGGGCTGGCGACCAGTGCCGAAGGCACAACAACTCGGGGAGGCCTTTGCCTAAGAACTTGTACACACACACGCAGCATACTCAATGAAAAATTGTAGAGTAAAAAGAAATGAAAAGGGAAACTGCTATATATAAACCACAAAGTGCATCGACCTCTACAAGTAAAAGAAAGCTGAAGGTACACTGAAAAGTAAAGGGGAAAACATGCGCCCAATTAGAAAAGTTCCACAACCTAGCAATAGGTAAACAAAAGAAAATAGCTGGTAGGGTCCCCCACCTGGAACCCGACTCCGACCACCACACGCGGTCCAAGCTCCCAAACTCCTAAGCTCCTCTGATATCATGACCAACATGTCTGTCATCTTCAAGGGTACACCAAGTGCGGGAAAAGCCCATGCAGGGGTGAATATAAAAATACTCAGTAGGATACCCCGAAGGCTCGAGGGAGCAACAAAGGAGGTACCGAAGGGTGAGAAGTAGAGCGAATAGGGAAAATTAAAGGAGAACAACGGAGAGGGCAGTAAGGAGTACAGTAAAGAGTCCAGCTCAACCCAACAAGAGGAAAGAATTTAGACTCATCCAGGAACAAGGAGATGGAAACAGTGAGAAGATGAACTTCCCGTCGAGTCTTCGCTACCTATAGCAGAAGAGTAGACTCTTCCAACCACGAGAAGCTAGACATGGAAAGCACGTGTCATACCCCACACGTCTTCGCCTCACCTAGAAGGAGAGAGACCAAACCCAATAAGTGGGTACCAGAACAAGGTATATACAAGTCCATATGCTCAAACAAGAAGCCCAAACAAGATTGTAAGGGGATCTCCATCCCGTAGCTCAGCCCAAGAAAGAGTAGCCAACAGTCCCATAAGTAACACCATCGATGCCCAGCATCTCACACGTCTTCCCCAAACTACAAGTCCATGGCTCAATCACCACACCTCGACACTATACGCTTTGGGAGGCACTGACTCGCCCGCACGATTTTAGGTCGCGTCACAAGGATGTGTCTCAGTGGGGGAAAGAGCTCCTCATACTTGAGAGTTCTGGGGGAACGTCAACCACAACTCGTCACTGCCCCATAGTCGAGAGGTCTGCTCAAAGTCGATAGGCGACCCCCTGCCCAGCCCCGCTGGAGGATACCTGGAAGTCAACGGGTTGCCACTACAGGGAGACCCAGAAAGTCGATGGGTGCCACACTGAGCAGTCCCGTAACAGGGTAATCCACTGGAGGGCGACCCGGCTAAAGTCGGAGACGAGACCACTGCCCAGCCCAGCTGGAGGTAACCCAACATCGGGGACCACTGCCCAGCCTAGCTGGAGGTAAGCCTGGCATCGGGGACCACTGCCCATCCTAGCTGGAAGTAAGCCCGACATCGGGGACCACTGCCCAACCCCGCTAGATGTAATCCCGACATCAGGGACCACCGCCCAGCCCAGCTGGAGGTAAGCCAGGAACTGCTCTGGCCATCCCTGCTGGATGGTACTGCTCAGTGAACACCGCTGTACTAGTCATCCCAGCTAGATGGTAACCCACTGGCGAGCCCTGATCGAAAAAACCTCCGCCCTGCTAGAAACAAACTCAGCCCTGCTAGAAACAACCTCAGCCCTACTGGAAACAACCTCAGACCTGCTGGAAACAACCTCAGCCCTACTGGAAATAACCTCAGCCCTGCTTGAAACAACCTCCTGGGTAGTGGATCGGTTCCCGATTAAAGTGTTGGTCACACCAAAACCCCAAGAACTCTACCATGGAACACGGAGCAACAGGGGAAACTCCCTAGGCCTCAAAAGGTGATCCCGCTCCAATCCGCTGAGTCACTTTCGAAGCGGACCGAGGCATCTCATCCAAGAAAGTGGGGAAAAGGCCCACGCTGCACGAACACCCGTAGTCATAAACGGTTCCGTAGTCCAGTGAAAGGGCACGGTACTGGAACCCCTCACAGCTAAAGAAATAGAGTAACAAACCATCTCTGTCAGCCAAATGAGAACATGACCAGGGGAAAACTCAACCCTGCTGGCCAAACAAACGACCACCAAGCCAGGGGAAGTCTCAACCCTGCTGGTCAGCAAAAAAGAACAGAGGAACCCTCTACGTCGCGAGAGGTCAAAAGTACGTAAAGCAGATCACGACACGCACGTGGGGCCCACACGACGTGTGGCCCCAATTCAACCCCAACCGACCGCACAAACGTTCTCAGGGTACAAACCACACGTACCTCCAAGCGCTCCTGTATAATCCCAGAGTATACCTCGTTCCAGCCTAAAGGCTATCGTGCACACGACACCCAGCGTCAACGCTAAGGCGTGACGTAACAACTCCACCTCAAAGGCCCAGGCATGGCCAACCACATCTTGTGAACCATTTATATCACTCTCCCAAGAGTGCTTGATCACACGCCAGGGGTCCGCTACAAACAAGGTATGGCGAACCACCACTGGATCACCTTTCATGATTCCACATTTAACAAGATCACTCAAGAGCCTCCGCACAACCAAACGGATCGCACGGTTGTAATCCTCGTGAAAAAACACGTGATATCGACTACTTACTCGCCTCAAACGGATATCCGACGGAAAAGTCACCAACACCGCCTCACGCCCGAATGTCGTCCCGTGATCCCGAGCCTCGGCCCCGAAAACAGTCGGTTGCATCGCACCATTGCGATCCCCTCAGGAAAACACGTCAAATTCACAACTCACCTGAGTGAAACGGATATCCAGAGAAAAAGATACGTTCTGGCGCCCCGCGCACGAGCGGTACCACGCGGGACCTGCACCCCAGTCCCGAAACTCAACGGACAGATTTCACCAGTGCGATCCTCTCAAAAACGTACACAAGTTGGACTATTAACTTGTCCAAAACGGTCTCCCGGTGATAAAGATGGAAAAATCACCGTCGACACCCAAACGGCCCTCGCAGGCCCCGCACCAGCAAGCGGAATTACAACGGGCAGACTACGCCAACGCGATGACCTCGGAAAAACACTGAACATCGACTGCTCGCATGCCCCGAACGGACGTTCGAGGAAAAAGTCGCTAAAAGCTGTGCGCAGCTCAAAAACGGGCCATGGGGCCCACGCCTCAACTCCGGCTTCAATGCCCGAAACTGCCCTAGAAACCTCCACTTCGGTTCCAGGGTCGCAATGCCACTGACGGTGCTCAAAACGGATGTCGGATGCGTCCGCGCCGCCCAAAACAAGAACCCCCGGGATGACGTCAATTCGCTTAAAGACGCATCGCGCCTCCGAGGCCCCTCGTTTCGGGAATTAAAAATTCCCGAAAACCATCTCAAAATGTTCATCTCGATTCAAGGATTGTGCGGCCGCAGACGGTGCCCAAATCGGGCATCCCGCAGATGATTTATTATTTATAAATCATTTTACATAATAATAATAATAATAGTAATAATAATAATATTATTATTATTATAAACCAATTTGTTTGTTTGTTTGTTTGTTTTGTTCTCTCTCTAATTAAGGAGAGTCGTTTTCTTCTTCTTCTTTTTTGGTCTCCCTCGCCAAGAATAGGACCCGCACTCTGCGGGTGTTTCTCCTCCCATGCGACCAGGGTCGCCGCTTCGACCCTCACTGGTGGAGACTGGCCCCCAGCCCGCATCGCCGAGCTGATCTCACTGCCTGATGCTGCTTTTTCGGACCTCGCACCGCCTGCTGCCGAAGCCCGCACCTCCGTTGCACCTCCACGGTGCTCGCCCGGCCGAACCGGCCTCTGTCGCGCCTCCGCGGCGCTCACCTAGACGAACCATCCTCCGCCGCTCCTCCGCGGCACTCACCTGGCCGAAACGGCCTTCGCCGCTCCTCCACGGCGCTCACCCAGCCGAACCAGCCTCCGCCGCTCGGGAAAACAGTCGGACCACCCCGAACCGCCTGATAACCAGCAAAAACCCGCAAACTTCGGCGGTCTTTTGCGATCGACTCCGAACTCAGATTTCGATTCCGAGTAGTGTGATGGAGAGAGAATAAAATCTACTACACATACATGTAATTTTCTTGATAATTCGACAGAGGTTTGATACAAAAATTTGGACTCAAACATAGGTGCAGGAAAAGAAAATGAAAACGACGAATCCTACCTCGCAGGGCGCAGCCCGAAGCTTCTCGGTCGATCCGCGCTTCGCCACCATTCCTTCCTCCTTGATTAGGAGTGATAGAGGAGGAGGAGAACTTAAAGGAGAGGGGAGGTTCCGCCAGGGGGATGAAATGGTGATGGAGAGGGGTGGGTTAGGGTTAAATAAACAAAATTAATTAAAATTTTAATTAATTTAACCCACAATTTATCCCACGCCCGAAACTCTCGACGGGGTTGAGGTTAAGCCTCCCCTAGGGTAAAAACCACCTCCCGAGCACAACGGAGGTCTCAGAAATTTAATCCAAGACCCCGTTCAAAAGTTATAAAACTGAACGTCTGAGGCTGCCAAATTACGAAAACGCCCCTGGGGACATTTTTCACAGACGGACCATGCCTGCAAAGCTTACACCCCTCATAGGGTAAACGGCACATTCCGAACTCAACGGTGCCCTCGTTTTTTCAATCCAAGCCACCGTTTATATGATACTAGAGTTTCACCATTAAACGAGTAAATTAATTAATTAATTTATCCGTTTAACATTCCGAAAGAGAGCGAGGGGTCCAAACATCCCGCACCGACAAGTTTTATGTCATTCCTAGGGTAAACACCTCATTCCGGACCCATCCATACACTAGGATCCCTGATCCGGTGCACCGTTTGTAGGATCAAAATAATGATGTAGATGCTCAATATACAAGAGAGGGGTGAATTGTATACTTTAAAAAAATCTATTAAACAAAGGAAAGATCTAAGTTTAACAAAGTTAAACTAATAAAATCCACAACACCTCTAATACCTAATGAAATATTGGAATAAGGAATGAAGTTATCAACTTCAAGTTCTATGTACTTTCTTAAAACTGGAAAGAGATTCCGAAAATAGGTTTCGGAAATATGGATCCGGAAAATGAAACTTAATTAAAGATAACAATATGATATTCTACCTTAAAGCGTATAGAATCTAAATTTATCAAAGTACAAGTAAGTAAGTATAAGAAAGTTATACGTTCCTTACAATACAATATGCAGCGGAAACAAACAAGTAGTAAAACTACAAGTAACAAGATATATGTCTTTTAACCCAAAGAGAATGGTATCCAACAACCATGGATAAAGGTCCCTTGATTTATACTTTCAAAAAAGTCTGTCTTACCCACACCAGGGTAATCCCTCGATACGAAGATCAGAATCTCTATCTTGCTATCCTCGCAAGCCCTCAACTTCAAGGTAGTTGGTAACCTCTGTCGTCCTTAGCAAGGAAGCCCTCGAACTTCAAGGTAGTCGGCACCTCTATCTTCCTAGGCCCGGAAGTCCTCGAATGTAATCACCAATATTCAGAGTCGCATGAAGCTTTGAGAGTTAATAAGAGCCTCTCTATCTATAAATCACTTCAAGCATGTAATCACATGAGTCGAAGATCCGTTTCAGATCAGTACTGAGCTCTTTCAAATGAGCTCCTATTTATAGGCAAGGTCGGCTCCCTCCTCCAACCGTCATATCTTCCTTAAAATTCGGAGGGACCTGTACACGTGTCACTTTACCAACAGTTAGTTTATAACAGAATAGACGACATCGTTTTATAACAAAACAAGTGTAACAGAATGTACGACATCGTTTTAAGTCTAACTCAGAAGTTCGGAGTGAAGGTTCGGAGTGTAAACAAAATGTCAAAGAGTAGACAAATTATAAAAGTGTAAGAAAAATGAAAGTTCAGAGTCTAACCAAAAATAATATTCGGAGTCTAAATAAATTCAGAGTGTATAAAGCAAAGATGATCAGATTCTATTTAATAGGTGAATTCAGAATGAGAATTAGAAATGAGAATTCGTCATCAGAATTCGTAATGAGAATTCGTAATCAAGATTCGTCATTAGATTTTGATGTCGAACTTCATGATAGTTCGTATCCAGAATTCGGAGTAGAACTTTATCAGAGTTTGTATCCAGAATTCGGAATGAAACTTCATTACAGTTCCCATCCATAATTCTGAGTGAAACTTCATTACAGTTCTCAACCAGAATTCGGAGCCTAAAACAGAATGCTTCATATCAAAGTTTCAAACGATTCCGATAATATAGAAATTAATCCGATTCTTATACTTAAGAAAAATATGGATATAGATAATGAAAATATGATAAGAATAATTTTCCTTATAAAAGATATTTTCCTTATAAAAGCAATTTTCCTTATAAAAGCGATTTTTCTTATAAAAGAAATTTTCCTTATAAAAGCAATGTTCCTTAAAGATAGGGTGTTTGTGATTTTCAAAATAAGAAGGAATGTAAAAATCATAAGGAAAACCTTATTGAATCAACAATCTCCCCCTTTTTGAAAAGCACAAACATCCTTACGAAAAAGAAAGACTAAGTATAAAGAAGGAAAAAAAGAAAACATTAAAGCTTATCTCCCTTTGCTTATGGATGTTGATGAATACGACTAACTCCCCCTTAGGCTTTCAAACTCTAAGGATCGTATTCTAGATTTCCGGAATGGTATTCCATTAAGAATAATAACGCCTTCTTTAATGAAAAACTCCCCCTTTGTTAAGGTTCCTTTTCCTTCTCCCTTTTGTTAGGGTTCTTTTTCCTTTATTTATTAGGATTCTTTTTCCTTCTCCCCCTTTGTGATTTTCAAAAAGAATTTTAGGGAATAGAAAATATAACAAAGTACCTGAAAAAATTAGTAACAACAACAAAAGAGATGAGCAAGAAAAAATTTTCATTAAGTTTGAAAGTTTTAAAAAAAGAAGCTAAGATACAACAAAAGATCGGATTTGTCTATTTTGGATCTTTTTCCTTCTCCATGAGACCCTTGAGAATAGTCTTTATCTTCTTTAAGTCTTTATGAACTTCCTCAGCTTGCTTCTCTAACACAACTATTCTTGCACTTTGAGCTTCAATCTTTTTTTCCGGGGCTTGAATCTTTGCTTCCTGAGCTTTTAAAACTTGTTATTGTTTTAACAACTTCTCTTCAATCTCAATCTGACGATCCCTTTCATTCCGCCAGTTTTGAGCAACAGAATTCAGCTTCCCATACAGATCTCTATCTTCTTGTATTCGGGAATTATTCTCAGCTGTCAACTTTTCTTCAAAGGAAGAAGTAAATTCATTTATCTTCTTGTCTTCTGTCTCAAAAGCATCCTTACCATTATCTAGGAATTAATCAAAGAGCCTCATTTCTTCTACAGTTTTCCTCGACCAACTAGTCATTCTCTTTCAAGACATTTTGTGGGCTTCATAGCCGACAAAAAAAGTTTTGAACTGAGCCTCTTTCTCAACACATTTTTCCATAACCATGGATATAGAGTCAGTTTTCTGATTCAAAGCATGTTGGAGCATATGGAATCTTGAATCAATACTTTAGAAAGTCAGAATAGTACCCACCAAATTCTTTAATGACCGAACAACAAAGTCATGCCCCAATGAAGATGACTCTGAATCCGAGACTTTTCTTGGAGAATTTTCTTCTTCAAATTTCTCATCCTTCTTCTTAGAAGAATCACCAACTTCCCTTCTCTTTACAACCACTGAGCTCAGGGTATCGACAACAAGTTGCTTTCCCTTGTCCTTTTTCGGAATGGATTCCTGTTCCGGGGTTTTCTGTTCACTATCAGACACTCGAACAATATTGTCTTCATCATCAAAAACTTTTTTAGCACCATCCTCTACATTCTCCATTTGAGCAATATCATGTAGAAGTTGTTCTTCCTCTGCATGATAAGCTACTTGTTGTTCTCCTTTCTCCTCATCCTTCCCTAGAGTGACTAACTTAGAGGACTCAGATTCTGAAGTTCGGAGTGAAAAATGTTCCGAAGGTGTCCCCTTATAATCATCTACTTCCTTCAATAGATTTTCAGTCTCACTACTACCTTCAGAAACTGCTTCTTCCACAACATTCTTAGCTACTGCCTCTTCTGGAGTGACATAGTTTCTTCCTGTAGTTTTAGGTAGAGATTCCACAGAAAATGATCTCGGAACTGCAATGTTTCCGGAGGCCATCTCATTAAACTTTAATAGAGTCTGAACCACCTCAGCTTCAGAAATCTTCTTCTTAATCTTCTTTTTATTCACTTGTTTTCCTAGATCATCTGTTTTTTTTCCTTCAAGGCCTTAGCCTCCACAGGGTCCAAGCCAAACTGAGGCTCCCCTTGCACTCTCTTCTCTTTGATTTCCCTCAACTTAGCAACTAACTCATTAGGGTAAGCTTTCTTTTTCTTCTGTTTTAGAGGTGCGGAACGAACTTCCTTAGATTTGGGATTCTCTGCTTCACCTTCAACTTCTTTCAACTTTCTCTTCTTCACTGGCTTGGAGGATTCAGGTTCACCAACTTTTGGAACCGCTTCTTCTTGAGCTGGTAAATCAACGAACTGACCAGTCTTTTTGTCGAAGGCAACATCCATCCTTTTGAGGGTACCATCACTCACTAACATAATTTTGAAAACTCTTGGATTATACTTGAAAGCCTCCTTAAAAGACTCAAGGCACCGAACTATTAACATCGAGAATATTTCTGGATACATTATGATCTGAGCTCTCAGATTCCCTTTCTTAACATTATCAATGGTAATAAGAATGTGTTTCATCATATTAAACTTCCTTAGATTTATCATAAAATCTAGAATATAGATCTCGCTTTTCTTCAAACTGTCTTTGTCACCCTTTCTCGGTATGATAAATCCTTGTACCCATAATTCTAGAATCTGAAAATTCGTAGACAGACTAGAAATCTTCGGATCCTTGTAATCTGACAGTCCGAGAGTCTCTAATGCTTTTTCCTTGTTGAAAATTCCTTTTGAATCCAGAAAAACATGAGAGATGAACTCAGCTTCTCCTTCATAGGTCAGCCCTACCAAGCTAGCTACCTTGACATAAGAAATCTTATAAGTCTTTCCATAAGACTTAAATGAAAATTTCTCCCTATGATTTTCCTTAAAGAAGGAAACTGTCTCATATAACTCAAAAAGCAATTCCAAAAATACTTAATCTTGATTCCCAGGCTTAGACACAGCAACATCTTCCCATCCGTAAAGCTTTATGTTCTTGGATATAAGAGAATCATATTTATTGAAGAAATCAGGATGAACTAACCTTTCTCTATATACTAACCACTTGGAAATCGGCTTAGTGGTTGACATGTCTTGAGAAGCTGCATCCACAGACATTCGGATCTGAAGACTTCTGAGAAGTTCATAACAGAGATTGTTGAGGATCGGAATGGCCTTAAAATAGATAGGCAGAGCTTCGGGACGCTGGATCTTGAAAAACCGATGTGGGACGAGTCTCGGGGTCCCCTTTATATAGGCAACGAATTTGACCGTTGGTCTTCCAAAATCCATCTAATGGATGAAAAAGCTTTGATCTGATCTGATGGTTGAGAACAATCCCGCAAGAAAACTTGAATCCGATCTTTTGAGGTTTTTGTTAAAACAAATATTTAATAAAACTATACCCTGAAAATAACATATAAGAAAGTACCAGCTAGTAAAATATGATTATGAAAACATGAGTAAGGAAATAATACCTTTCGGATTGGCTTAGGAGGAGTTTTCATAATGGGTAACATTCTTCTTGAATAAAAAAGAAGAAGAAGAAGAAAAAATGACTATGAAAACTTTTTTACTACGAAAATACATAGTTCGCAAAATTCACTACAAAAAACTCAACAAAGAAAACGAAAAATAATTACAAGATTTTTAGCATGAAAACTTCATTACAAAAGTTTGAAAATGAAAAACTCATTATGAAAGTCTCGGTATGAAAAATCTTGTTATGGAAACACCAGTACGAAATTTTCCATTCCGGAAGTTTTCAATACAAAAATTTCCATTCCAGAAGTCTTCTATACAAACATATACATTCTGGAAAATTTCAGTTCCGGAAATTCCCATTCCGGAAATTTAGTTCCGAAAAGTTTGAAAAACTAACTTTGAAAAGTTTAGTTACTCTAACAATCAAATGCACCCCCCCTATGAAAATGAGTTTATTATTGTAAGGAGTCTTTCTCAACATAAAGTTAATGAAGAATGATTACCTAATGGTTATCATTCTTAAATTTTGTTTAATATATTCAAATCTATCAGAAGGAAAGGATTTTTTGAAAATATCAGCAAGTTGATCTTGCGTTCCGAAAAACTGAAAAATGATATCTCCTTTTATTTGATAATTTTTTAAAATAGCTTTTGTTACCAGTCATGTGCCGGGAACATCCACTATCCATGTACCATGTGTTGCTGTTGGTACTCTTTTTATTTTCCTGAAATTAAGAAGAGAATTAGACTTTCAGAATCCAAACTTGTTTGGATCCGAGATTTCCAGACAAAAAATTTTTAGGAACCCACATCTTCTTAGAGAAGTGAGCTTTATGAAATCCTAGAGATTGGGTTTTGTTTAAGGAACAATTATTTGCCTACTGACCACCACATTGACACTTAGTACAAAATGGGGCCCTTTGAGGAACAAAATAATTGTTACTAAAAATTGGTTTTGCATGGGTATAACCAAATCCGAATTTATTTCTTAAAGGTCGTATTTGGGAATAAATTTTATCAAAATTTTCATTACCATGGTTTAAGTTTGATAAACACTTCTTTAAGGAAAAAATTTCGGACTTGAGTTTGATAACCAAGTTTTTATCTTCAAAATCATTAGATTTAGAACTAGAGCTAGGCTCGAAAACACTTTTCTTAGAAATTACTTTTTCTAATTATTTAGAAAGTTTGTTCTTCTCAGAACTGAATTCCTCAAGATTTTTTTGAAATACTTTCAAAATCAGAATTTTTCTTATCAAGATCTTTAGAAAGATCTGATATTTCTTTCGTAAGAATATTATTCCTAGAGTTTTCCTTATCAAGTTTCTTATTGTGTTTAGAGTTCTCAAGCTCAACATGTTCAGCAGACCTAGAAACATCTTCATTGGTAGGTGAAATATTTTCTTCATCAGAAGAGGATTCTTCATCAGAAGAGTTATAATACTTACCATCATTATAATTTAAAGAAACATTGTTCAATGATTCAACATTTCGTACCTTAGCCATAAAGCAATGACTGTCAATAGGTATTCTGGCTATAAGACCAAGATTCTTCTATCCTGAATATTCATAATCAGAAGATTCATCTGAAGAGTCACCACCACTGGCACTCCAGGTGTCACTAGATTTCATAACTTTCTTAGCTTTGGATTTATAATACCTTTTTCTGTTCCTATCTGAATGCCTTTCTTTCCTTTCTTTCTTTTTGAGCAAAGGGAAATCTGGTCTAATATGTCCAGATCTCTTGCATTCATAACACGTGACTTCTCCATCTTTCCTTTCTTTCCTTTCCTTTTTCTTATACTTGGATTTGAAATTTCCTTGGCCAGCTATCTTGTTCATCGTTCGAGCAAGATTTGCTAACTCATTTTCTAATACTTCACTTTCACTAGAATCTGATTGGATAACCATCTTCTTAGACTTGGATCTGGTTACTCTCTCAGGAGTCTTAGCTTTCATATGATTTGATGTTGTTGTAAAAGCAACAGTACCATTCCCATTCTTCTTTTTGATGTTTTCAACATCTCTCTTCATTCTGGTTTCATGTTGGATAAGAGTTCCAAATAACTCATCAAGAAAAATTTGAGTGACCTTCCTGTTCTCATCTATAGCATTTCTTTTGGATTCCCACTCATTGGGAATGATATCAATTATCTTATCTACAAGGGCTTCATAATCTAACCCTTTTTCTCCCACAGACTGTAAGCTGTTGACTATAGTCATAAACCTCTGTTGAACATTACAAATTGGTTCACCATAAGGAAAATTGAAGCCATGGTATTTAGCTCTAATCATAGCTCTCCTAGTCTCAATCACTTTATAAGTACCAAAGTGTGTAACCTCTAATTTCTTCCAGATAAAATTAGCGGCTTCACAAGAAGAAATTTGGCTATATATATTTCTAGTAATTGGAAAAAGTAAGGTATTGTGTACCTTATAATTGAGTTGATACTCTTTCTTTTCCTGGTTAGTGAAAGTTCTAACTTCCTTATCAGGAATTTTATAATCTCGAGTAAGCATAACAAAGTTGTCCACTCCAGTATTGATAACAAAAGTCTTCATTCGATATCTCCAATACTCATAGTCATTACTATCAAAGATTGGTGGTCTTTTGGGATTTATATTATCAATGGAACCAACATTAATACCTGCCATACTTAAAATAACCTTCAACACACAAACTTGTTAGTAGAAAAATTTCATAATCACAAAGTTCGGAATGACAATTCGTAATGACAATGTTCGGATTGATAAAGTTCAGAATGAAAAAGTGAGAAAGAAAAACTTATACGTGAGTATAATTATCTCAGAGACCTCCTCTGATACCAATTGTAGGATCGAAATAATGATGTAGATGCTCAATATACAAGAGGGTGGTGAATTGTATACTTTAAAAAAATTTCTTAAACAAAGGAAAGAGATAAGTTTAACAAAGTTAAACTAAGAAAATTCAAAACACCTCTTACACCAAATGAAATATTGGAATAAGGAATGAAGTTATCAACTTCAATTTCTATGTACTTGCTTAAAACTGGAAAGAGATTCTGAAAATAGGTTCCCGAAATATGGATCCTGAAAATGAAACTTAACTAAATATTACAATATGAGATTCTACCTTAAAGCGTATAGAATCTAAATTTATCAAAATACAAGTAAGGAAGTATAAGAAAGTTATACTTTTCTTACAATACAATATTCATCAGAAACAAACAAGTAGTAAAACTACAAGTAACAAGATATAAGTCTTTTAACCCAAAGAGAAGGGTATCCAACAACCTTGAATAAAGGTCCCATGATTTATACTTTCAATCAAGTCTATCTTACCCACACGAGGGTAAGCCCTCGATATGAAGATCAGAATCTCTGTCTTGCTATCCCCGCAAGCCCTCAACTTTAAGGTAGATGGAAACCTTTGTCTTCCTCAGCAAGGAAGCCCTCGAACTTCAAGGTAGTCGGCACCTCTGTCTTCCTATCCCCGGAAGTCCTCGAATATAATCACCAACATTCGTAGTTGCAAGAAGCTTTGAGAGTTAATAAGAGACTCTCTCTCTCTAGAAATCACTTCAAGCATGTAATCACATGAGTCGAAGATCAGTTTCAGATCAGTACTGAGATCTTTCAAATGAGCTCCTATTTATAGGCAAGGTCGGCTCCCTCATCAAACAGTCATATCTTCCTCAAAATTCAGAGGGACCTGTACACGTGTCACTTTACCAAGGGTTAGTTTATAATAGAATAGACGACATCATTTTATAACAAAATAAGTGTAACAGAATATACGACATCGTTTTAAGTCTAACTCAAAAGTTCAGAGTGAAGGATCAGAGTGTAAAAAAATGTCAAAGAGTATACAAATTATTAAAGTGTAAGAAAAATGAAAGTTCGGAGTCCAACCAAAAATAATATTCAGAGTCTAAATAAATTCAGAGTGTATAAATCAAAGATGATGAGATTCTGTTTAATAGGTGAATTCGGAATGAGATTTCGGAATGAGAATTCGTCATCAGAATTCGTAATGAGAATTTGTAATCAAGATTCGTCATTAGATTTCGATGTCTAACTTCATGAGAGTTCGTATCCAGAATTCAGAGTAGAACTTTATCAGAGTTTGTATCTAGAATTCGTAATGAAACCTCATTACAGTTCTCATCCAGAATTCGGAGTGAAACTTCATTACAGTTCTCATCCAGAATTCAGAGCCCAAAACAGAATGCTTCATATCAAAGTTTCAAAAGATTCCGAGAATATAGAAACGAATCTGATTCTTATAATTAAGAAAAATATGGATATAGATAATGAAAATATGATAAGAATAATTTTCCTTATAAAATAGATTTTCCTTATAAAATAAATTTTCCTTATAAAAGTGATTTTCCTTATAAAAGCAATTTTACTTATAAAAGAAATTTTACTTAAAGATAAGGTGTTTGTGATTTTCAAAACAAGAAGGAATGGAAAAGTCATAACGAAAACCTTATTGACTCAACAATCTCCCCCTTTTTAGAAATCACAATCATCCTTACGAAAAAGAAAGACTATGTAGAAAGAAGGAAAAAATGAAAACATTAAAGCTTAGATCCCTTTGCTTATGGATGTTGATGAATATGACTAAACCCCCCTTAGGCTTTGAAACTCTAAGGATCCTATTCTAGATTTTCGGAATGGTATTCCATTAAAAATAATAATGTCTTCTTTAATGAAAAACTCCCCCTTTGTTAAGGTTCCTTTTCCTTTTCCCTTTTGTTAGGGTTCTTTTTCTTTTATTTATTAGGATTCTTTTCCTTCTCCCCCTTTGTGATTTTCAAAAAGAATTTTAGGGAATGGAAAATATAACAAAGTACCTGAAAAAATTAGTAACAACAACAAAAGAGACGAGCAAGCAAAAATTTTCATTAAGTTTGAAAGTTTAAAAACAAAGAATCTAAGATACAACAAAAGATCGGATTTGTCTATTTTGGATCTTTTTCCTTCGCCATGAGACCCTTGGGAATAGTCTTTATCTTCTTCAAGTCTTTATGATCTTCCTCGACTTTCTTCTCTAACAAAACTATTCTTGCACTTTGAGATTCAATCTTTTCTTCATGGGCTTGAAGCTTTTATTCATGAGATTTTAAAATTTGTTCTTGTTTTAACAACTTCTCTTCAATCTCAATCCAACAATCCCTTTCATTCCTCCAATTTTGAGTAACAAAATTCAGCTTCCCATACAGATCTCGGTCTTCTTGCATCTGGGAATTCTTCTCAGCTGTCAACTTTTCTTCAAAGGAAAAAGTAAGTTCATTTATCTTCCTGTCTTCTGTCTCAAAAGCATCCTTAACATTATCTTGGAATTCATCAAAGAGCCTCATCTATTCTACAGTTTTCCTCGACCAACTAGTCATTCTCTTGAAAGACCTATTGTGGGCTTCATAGCCAACAAAAAAAGTTTTGAATTAAGCCTCTATCTCAACACATTTTTCCATAACCATGGATACAGAGTCTGTTTTCTGATTCAAAGCATGTTGGAGCATTTGACATTTTGAATCAATACTTGAGAAAGTCGGAATAGTACCCACCGACTTCTTTAATAACTGAACAACAAAGTCATGACCCAACGAAGATGACTCCGAATCCGAGACTTTTCTTGGATAATTTTATTCTTCAAATTGCTCATCCTTCTTCTTAGAAGAATCGTCAACTTCCCTTCTCTTTACAGCCACTGAGCTCGGGGTATCGACAACGAGTTGCTTTCCCTTGTCCTTTTTCGGAATGGATTCCTATTCCAGGGTTTTCTGTTCACTATCAGACACTCGAACAATATTGTCTTCATCATCAAAAACTTTTTTAGCACCATCCTCTACATTCTCCATTTGAGAAATATCATGTAGAAGTTGTTCTTCCTCTGCATGATAAGCTACTTCTTGTTCTCCTTTCTCCTCATCCTTCCCTGGGGTGACTAACTTAGAGGACTCAACATCTGAAGTTCGGAGTGAAAAATGTTCCGAAGGTGTCCCCTTATAATTGTATACTTGATTAAATATATTTCTGGTCTCACCACTACCTTCATCAACTGCTTATTCCTCAACATGATTAGCTACTTCCTCTTCTGGAGTGACATAGTTTCTTCTTGGAGTTTCAGGTAGAGATTCCACAGAAAATGATCTCAGAAATGGAATTTTTCCAGAGTCCATCTCATTAAACTTTAATAAAGTCTGAACCACCTCAGCTTCAGACATCTTCTTCTTAAGATTTTTTTCTTTCACTTGTTTTTCTAGCTCATCTGCTGTGTTTTCCTTCAAGGCCTTAGCCTCTATAAGGTCCAAGCCAAACTGAGGCTCCCCTTGCACTCTCTTCTCTTTGATTTCCCTCCACTTAGCTACTAACTCATCAGGGTAAGATTTATTTTTCTTTGGTTTTGGAGGTGCAGAATGAACTTCCTTAGATTTGGGATTCTCTACTTCAACTTCAACTTCTTTCAACTTTCTCTTCTTCACTGGCTTAGAGGATTCAGGTTCACCAACTTTCGGAAATTCTTCTTCTTGAGCTGGTAAATCGATGAACTGAGCAGTCTTTTTGTCGAAGGAAACATCCATCCTTTTGAGGGTACCATCACTCACCAAAATAATTTTTCAAACTCTTGGCATAGACTTGCAAGCCTCCTTGAAAGACTCAAGGCACCGAACTATTAACTTCGAGAAGATTGCTGGATACATTATGATCTGAGTTCTCAGATTCCCTTTCTTAACATTCTCAATGGTAATAAGAATGTGTTTCATCAGGTTAAACTTCCTTAGATTTATCAGAAAATCTAGAATATAGATCTCTCTTTTCATCAAACTGTCTTTGTCACCCTTTCTCGGTACGATAAAGCCTTGTACCCATAATTCTAGAATCCGAAAATTCGTAGACAGACTAGCAATCTTTGGAGCCTTGTCATCTGACAGTCCGGGAGTCTCCAAAGATTTTTCCTTGTTGAAAATTCCTTTTGAATCCGGAAAAACATGAGATATGAACTCGGATTCTCCTTCATAGGTCAGCCCTACCATGCTAGCTGCCTTGACATAAGAAAGCTTATAAGTCTTACCATAAGACTTAAAAAAAATTATCCCTATCATTTTCCTTAAAGAAGGAAACTTTCTCATAGAACTCAAAAAGTAATTATGAAAATACTTCATCTTGATTCCTAGGCTTAGACACAGGAACATATACCCATCTGTTAAGCTTTATGTTCTTGGATATAAGAGAATCATATTTATTTAAGAAATCAGGATGAACTAACCTTTCTCTATATACTAACCACTCGGAAATCGGCTTAGTGGTAGACATGTCTTGAGAAGCTAATTCCATAGTCATTCAGATCTGAAGACTTCTGAGATGTACAGAACGGAGATTGCTGAAGATCGGAATAGCCTTAAAACAGAGAGGCAGAGCTTTGGGATGCTGGAGCTTGAAAAACTAATGTGGGACGAGTCTCGGGGTCCCCTTTATATAGGCAACGAATTTGACCGTTGGTCTTCCATAATCCATCTAATGGTTGAAAAAGCTTTGATCTGATCTGATGGTTGAGAACAATCCCGCAAGAAAACTTGAATCCGATCTTTTGAGGTTTTTGTTAACACAAAGATTTAAGAAAACTATAGCCCAAAAACAACACATAAGAAAGTACCAGCTAGTAAAATATGATTACGAAAACATGAGTAAGGAAATCATAACTTTCGGATTGGCTTAGGAAGATTATTCGTAATGGGTAACATTCTTCTTGAAGAAAAAAGAAGTAGAAAAAAATGACTACGAAAATACATAGTTCGCAAAATTCACTACAAAAAACTCAACAAAGAAAACGAAAAATCATTACAAGATTTTTAGCATGAAAACTTCATTACAAAAGTTTGAAAATGAAAAACTCATTATGAAAGTCTCGGTATGAAAATCTTGTTACGGAAACACCAGTATGAAATTTTCCATTCCAGAAGTTTTCAATACGAAAATTTCCATTCCAGAAGTCTTCTATATGAACATATCCATTCTGGAAAATTTCAGTTCTGGAAATTCCCATTCTGGAAATTTAGTTTCGAAAAGTTTGAAAAAATAACTTTGAAAAATTTAGTTACTCTAACAATCAAATGTACTCCCCCTATGAAAAAGAGTTTATTACTATAAGGAGACTTTCTCAACATAAAGTTAATGAAGAATGATTACCTAATGGTTATAATTCCTAAATTTTGTTTAATATATTCAAATCTATCAGAAGGAAAAGATTTTGTGAAAATATCAGCAAGTTGATATTGCATTCCGATAAACTGAAGAATGATATCTCCTTTTATTTGATAATTTTTTAAAATAGCTTTTATTACCAGTCATGTGACGGGAACATCCACTATCCATGTACCATGTGTTGCTGTGGGTAATCTCTTTATTTTCCTGAAATTAAGAAGAGAATTAGACTTTCAGAATCTAAACTTGTGTGGATCTGAGATTTCCAGACAACAAAATTTTAGGAACCCACATCTTCTTAGAGAAATGAGCTTTATGAAATCCTAGAGATTGGGTTTTGTTTAATGAAAAATTCTTTTCTCAGTGACCACCACATTGACACTTAGTACAAAATGGGGCACTTTGAGGAACAAAATAATTGTTACTAAAAATTGGTTTTTCATGGGTATAACCAAATCTGGATTTATTTCTTAAAGATCGTATTTGGGAATACATTTTATCAAAATTTTCTTTAACATGGGTAAAGTTTGATAAACAATTCTTTAAGGAAAAAATTTCGGGCTAGAGCTTGATATCCAAGTTTTTATCTTCAAAATAATTAGATTTAGAACTAGAGCTAGGCTCTAAAACACTTTTCTTAGAAATTACTTTTTCTAATTCTTTAGAAAGTTTGTTCTTCTCAGAACTTACTTCCTCAAGATTTTTTGAAATACTTTCAAAATCAGCATTTTTCTTATCAAGATCTTTAGAAGGATATGATATTTCTTTCATAAGAATACTATTCCTAGAGTTTTCCTTATCAAGTTTCTTATTGAGTTTAGAGTTCTCAATCTCAAGAAGTTCACCAGACCTAGAAACTTCTTCATAGGTAGGTGAAATATTTTCTTCATCAGAAGAGGATTCTTCATCAGAAGAGTTATAATACTTACCATCATTAGAATTTAAAGAAACATTGGTCAATGATTCAGCATTTCGTACCTTAGCCATAAAGCAATGACTGTCAATAGGTATTCTGACTATAAGACCAAGATTCTTCTATCCTGAAGATTCATAATCAGAAGATTCATCTAAAGAGTCACCACCACTGGCACACCAGGTGTCACTAGCTTTCAGAACATTCTTATCTTTGGCTTTATAATACTTTTTTCTGTTCCTATCTGAATGCCTTTCTTTACTTTATTTCTTTTTGAGCAAAGGGCAATCTGGTCTAATATGTCCATCTCTCTTGCATTCATAACACATGACTTCTCCATCTTTCCTTTCATTCCATTCCTTTTTCTTATACTTGGATTTGAAATTTCTTTGCCCAGCTATCTTGTTCATCCTTCGAGCAAGATTTTCTAACTCATTTTCTGATACTTCACTTTCACTAGAATCTGATTGGATAACCATCTTCTTAGACTCGGATCTGGTTACTCTCTCAGGAGTATTAGCTTTCATATGATTTGATGTTGTTGTAAAAGCAACAGTACCATTCCCATTCTTATTTTTGATTTTTTTAGCAAATCTCTTCATTCTGGTTTCATGTTGGAGAAGAGTTCCAAATAACTCATCAAGAGAAATTTGAGTGACCTTCCTATTCTCATCTATAGCAGTTCTTTTGGATTCCCACTCATTGGGCATGATATTAATTATCTTATCTACAAGGGATTCATCATCTAACCCTTTTCTCCCATATACTGTAAGTTGTTGACTATAGTCATAAAACTCAGTTGAACTTTACAAATTGGTTCACCATAAGGAAAATTGAAGCCATGGTATTCAGCTCTAAGCATAGCTCTCCTAGTCTCAATCACTTTAGAAGTACCAAAGGGTGTAACCTATAACTTCTTCTAGATACAATTAGCTTCTTCACAAGAAGAAATTTGGCTATATATATTTCTAGTCATTGAACAAAGTAAGGTATTGCGTACCTTATAATTGAGTTGATACTCTTGCTTTTCCTAGTTATTGAAAGTTCTAACTTCCTTATCTTGAATTTTATAATCTCTAGTAAGCATAACAATGTTGTCCACTCCAGTATTGATAACAAAAGTCTTCATTCGATCTCTCCAATACTCATAGTCATTACCATAAAAGATTGGTGGTCTTGTAGGATTTAGATTATCAATGGAACCAACATTAATACCTTCCATACTTAAAATAACCTCTGGCACACAAACTTGTTAGTAGAAAAAGTTCGTAATCACAAAGTTAGGAATGAAAATTCATAATGACAAAGTTAAGATTGATAAAGTTCGGAATGACAAAGTGAGTAAGAAAAACTTATACGTGAGTATAAGTATCTCAGAGACCTCCTCTGATACCAATTGTAGGATCGAAATAATGATGTAGATGCTCAACATACAAAAGGGGGGGTGAATTGCATACTTTAAAAAACTTTATTAAAAAAGGAAAGAGATAAGTTTAACAAAGTTAAACTAAGAAAATTCACAACACCTCTAACACCAAATGATAGATTGGAATAAGGAATGAAGTTATCAACTTCAAGTTCTATGTACTTGCTTAAAACTGGAAAGAGATTCCGAAAATAGGTTCCTGAAATATGGATCCGGAAAATGAAACTTAAATAAAGATTACAATATGAGATTCTACCTTAAATCATATAGAATCTAAATTTATCGAAGTACAAGTAAGGAAGTATAAGAAAGTTATACTTTCCTTACAATACAATATGCAGCGGAAACAAACAAGTAGTAGAACTACAAGTAACAAGATATAAGTCTTTTAACCCAAAGAGAAGGGTATCCAACAACCTTGGATAATGGTCCCTTGATTTATACTTTAAAGTAAGTCTGTCTTACCCACACCAGGGTAAGCCCTCGATACAAAGACCGGAATCTCTATCTTGCTATCCCCGCAAGATCTCAACTTCAAGGTAGTTGGAAACCTCTGTCTTCCTCAGCAAGGAAGCCCTCGAACTTCAAGGTAGTTGGAACCTCTGTATTCCTATCCCTGGAAGTCCTCGAATGTAATCACCAACATTCAGAGTCGCATGAAGCTTTGAGAGTTAATAAGATCCTCTCTCTCTCTAGAAATCACTTCAATCATGTAATCACATGAGTCGAAGATCAGTTTCAGATTAGTACTGAGCTCTTTCAAATGAGCTCCAATTTATAGGCAAGGTTGGTTCCCTCCTCCAACGGTTATATCTTCCTTAAAATTTGGAGGGACCTATACACATTTCACTTTACCAATGGTTAGTTTATAATAGAATAGACGACATCGTTTTATAACAAAACAAGTGTAACAGAATGTACGACATCGTTTTAAGTCTAACTCAAAAGTTCAGAGTGAAGGTTCGGAGTGTAAACAAAATGTCAAAGAGTAGAAAAATTATAAAAGTATAAGAAAAATGAAAGTTTGGAGTCTGACCAAAAATAATATTCGGAGTCTAAATAAATTCAGATTGTATAAATCAAAGATGATCAGATTCTGTTTAATAGGTGAATTCGGAATGAGAATTCGGAATGAGAATTCGTCATCAGAATTCGTAATGAGAATTCGTAATCAAGATTCGTCATTAGATTTCGATGTCGAACTTCATGAGAGTTCGTATCCAGAATTCTGAGTAGAACTTTATCAGAGTTTGTATCCAGAATTCGGAATGAAACTTCATTACAGTTCTCACCCATAATTCAGAGTGAAACTTCATTACAATTCTCATCCATAATTTGGAGCCTAAAACAGAATGCTTCATATCAAATTTTCAAACGATTATGAGAACATAGAAATGAATCTGATTCTTATACTTAAGAAAAATATGGATATTGATAATGAAAATATGATAAGAATAATTTTCCTTATAAAAGTGATTTTTCTTAAAGATAAGGTGTTTGTGATTTTAAAAATAAGAAGGAATGGAAAAGTCATAAGGAAAACCTTATTGACTCAACAATCTCCCCCTTTTTGGAAAGCACAAACATCCTTACGAAAAAGAAAGACTAAGTAGAAAGAAGGAAAAAATGAAAACATTAAAGTTGATCTCCCTTTGCTTATGGATATTGATGAATACGACTAACTCCCCCTTAGGCTTTCAAACTCTAAGGATCATATTCTAGATTTCCGTAATGGTATTCCATTAAGAATAAGAATGTATTCTTTAAGGAAAATCTCCCCCTTTGTTAAGGTTCCTTTTCCTTATCCCATTTGTTAGGGTTATTTTTCCTTTCTTTATTAGGATTCTTTTTCCTGCTCCCCCTTTGTGATTTTCAAAAAGAATTTTAGGGAATGGAAAATATAACAAAGTACCTGAAAAAATTAGTAACAACAAAAAAAGAGACGAGCAAGCAAAAATTTTCATTAAGTTTGAATGTTTTAAAAAAAAGAAGCTAAGATACAACAAAAGATCAGATTTGTCTATTTTGGATCTTTTTCCTTCGCCATGAGACCCTTGAGAATAGTCTTCATCTTCTTCAAGTCTTTATGATCTTCCTCGACTTGCTTCTCTAACACAACTATTCTTGCACTTTGAGATTCAATCTTTTCTTCCTGGGCTTGAATATTTTCTTCCTGAGCTTTTAAAACTTGTTCTTGTTTTAACAACTTCTCTTCAATCTCAATCCGACAATCCCTTTCATTCCTCCAGTTTTGAGAAACAAAATTCAGCTTCCCATATAGATCTCTGTCTTCTTGCATCCGGGAATTCTTCTTAGCTTTCAAATTTTCTTCAAAGGAAGAAGTAAGTGAATTTATCTTCCTGTATTTTGTCTCAAAATCATCCTTAACATTATCTTGGAATCCATCAAAGAGCCTCATCTATTCTACAGTTTTCCTTGACCAACTAGTCATTCTCTTGCAAGACCTTTTGTGGGCTTTATAGCCGACAAAAAAAGTTTTGAACTGAGCCTCTATCTCAAAATATTTGTCTATAACCATGGATACGAAGTCTGTTTTCTGATTCAAAGCATGTTGGAGCATCTGGCATCTTGAATCAATAATTGAGAAAGTCGGAATAGTACCCACTAACTTCTTTAATGACTGAACAACAAAGTCATGCCCCAACAAAAATGAATCCGAATCCGAGACTTGGCTTAGAGAATTTTGTTCTTCAAAATGCTCATCCTTCTTCTTAGAAGAATCACCAATTTCCCTTCTCTTTACAACCAGTGAGCTCGGGGTATCGACAACAAGTTACTTTCCCTTGTCCTTTTTCAGAATGGATTCCTGTTCCGGGGTTTTCTGTTCACTATCAGACACTCGAACAATATTGTCTTCATCATCAAAAACTTTTTTTGCACCATCCTCTACATTATCCATTTGAGAAATATCATATAGAAGTTGTTCTTCCTCTGCATGATAAGATACTTCTTGTTCTCCTTTCTCCTCATCCTTCCCTGGAGTGACTAACTTAGAGGACTCAGCTTCTGAAGTTCGGAGCGACAAATGTTCCGAAGGTGTCCCCTTATAATCGTCTACTTGCTTCAATAGATTTCCGGTCTCACCAATACCTTCAGAAACTGCTTCTTCCTCAACAAGCTTAGCTACTGCCTCTTCTGGAGTGACATAGTTTCTTCCTAGAGTTTCAGGTAGAGATTCCACAGAAAATGATCTCAGAACTGGAATGTTTCCGGAGGCCATCTCATTAAACTTTAATAAAGTCTGAACCACCTCAGCTTCAGACATCTTCTTATTTATCTTCTTTTCTTTCACTTTTTCTTCTAGCTCATCCGCTTTTTTTTTTCTTCAAGGCCTTAGCCTCTGTAGGGTCCAAGCCAAACTGAGGCTCCCCTTGAACTCTATTCTCTTTGATTTCCCTCCACTTAGCAACTACCTCATCAGGGTAAGCTTTCTTTTTCTTCAGTTTTGGAGGTGCGGAATGAACATCCTTAGATTTGGGATTCTCTGCTTCAACTTCAACTTCTTCCAACTTTCTCTTCTTCACTGGCTTAGAGGATTCAGGTTCACCAACTTTCAGAACCACTTCTTCTTGAGCTGGTAAATCAACGAACTGACCAGTCTTTTTGTCGAAGGCAACATCCATCCTTTTGAGGGTACCATCACTCACCAATATAATTTTGAAAACTCTTGGCTTAGACTTGAAAGCCTCCTTGAAAGACTCAAGGCACCGAACTATTAACTTCGAGATGATTGCTGGATACATTATGATCTGAGATCTCAAATTCCCTTTCTTAACATTCTCAATGGTAATAAGAATGTGTTTCATCAGATTAAACTTCCTTAGATTTATCAGAAAATCTAGAATATAGATCTCGCTTTTCTTAAAACTGTCTTTGTCACCCTTTCTCGGTACGATAAAGCCTTATACCCATAATTCTAGAATCTGAAAATTTGTAGACATACTAGAAATCTTTGGAGCCTTTTCATCTGACAGTCCGAGAGTCTCCAAAGCTTTTTCCTTGTTGAAACTTCCTTTTGAGTCCAGAAAAACATGAGAGATGAACTTGGCTTCTCCTTCACAGGTCAGCCCTACCAAGCTAGCTTCCTTGACATAAGAAATCTTATAAGTCTTTCTATAAGACTTAAACGAAAATTTCTCCCTATCATTTTTCTTAAATAAGGAAACTATCTCATAGAACTCAAAAAGAAATTCCGAAAATACTTCATCTTGATTCCCAGGCTTAGACATAGCAACATCTTCCCATCAGTTAATCTTTATGTTCTTGGATATAATAGAATCATATTTATTGAAGAAATCAGGATGAACTAACCTTTCTCTATATACTAACCACTTGGAAATCGGCTTAGTGGTTGACATGTCTTGAGAAGCTGATTCTACAGACATTCGGATCTGAAGACTTCTGAGAAGTTTTGAACGGAGATTGCTGAAGATCGGAATGGCCTTAAAACAGAGAGGCAGAGCTTTGGGACGCTGGATCTTGAAAAACCGATGTGGGATGAGTCTCGGGGTCCCCTTTATATAGGCAACGAATTTGACTGTTGGTCTTCCAAAATCCATATAACGGTTGAAAAAGCTTTGATTTGATCTGATGGTTGATAACAATCCCGCAAGAAAACTTCAATCCAATCTTTTGAGGTTTTTGTTAAAACAAAGATTTAAGAAAACTATAGCCCAAAAACAACATATAAGAAAGTACCAGCTAGTAAAATATGATTACGAAAACATGAGTAAGGAAATCATACCTTTAGGATTGGCTTAGGAGGATTATTCGTAATGGGTAACATTCTTCTTGAAGAAAAAAGAAGAAGAAGAAAAAAAATGACTACGAAAACTTTTTACTACGGAAAGACATAGTTCGCAAAATTCACTATGAAAAACTCTACAAAGAAAATGAAAAATCATTACAAGATTTTTAACATGAAAACTTCATTACAAAATTTTGAAAATGAAAAACTCATTAGGAAATTCTCGGTACGAAAATCTCGTTACGGAAACACCAGTATGAAATTTTCCATTCTGGAAGTTTTCAATACGAAAATTTCCATTCCAGAAGTCTTCTATACGAACATATCCATTCTGGAAAATTTCAGTTCCGGAAATTCCCATTCCAGAAATTTAGTTCCGAAAAGTTTGAAAAACTAACTTTGAAAAATTTAGTTACTCTAATAATAAGATGTACTCCCCCTATGAAAAGGAGTTTATTACTGTAAGGAGACTTTCTCAATCGAAAGTTAATGAAGAATGATTACCTAACGGTTATAATTCCTAACTTTTATTTAATATATTCAAATCTATCAGAAGGCAAAGATTTTTTGAAAATATCAGCAAGTTGATCTTGTGTTCCGATAAACTGAAGAATAATATCTCCTTTTATTTGATAATTTTTTAAAATAGCTTTTGTTACCATTCATGTGCCGGGAACATCCACTATCCATGTACCATGTGTTTCTATTGGTACTCTCTTTGTTTTCATGAAATTAAGAAGATAATTAGACTTTCGGAATCCAAACTTATTTGGATCCGAGATTTCCAGAAAACAAAATTTTAGGAACCCACATCTTCTTAGAGAAATGAGCTTTATGAAATCCTAGAGATTGGGTTTTGTTTAAGGAACAATTCTTTGCCCAGTGACCACCACATTGACACTTAGTAAAAAATGGGGCACTTTGAGGAACAAAATAATTGTCACTAAAAATTGGTTTTGCATGGGTATAACCAAATCCGGATTTATTTCTTAAAGGTCATATTTGGGAATACATTTTATCAAAATTTTCTTTACCATGGGTAAAGTATGATAAACACTTATTTAAGGAAAAAATTTTGAACTTGAGTTTGATAACCAAGTTTTTATCTTCAAAATAATTAGATTTAGAACTAGAGCTAAGCTTGAAAACACTTTTCTTAGAAATTACTTTTTCTAATTCTTTAGAAAGTTTGTTCTTCTAAGAACTTACATCCTCAAGATTTTTTGAAATACTTTCAAAATCAGAATTTTTCTTATCAAGATCTTTAAAAAGATATGATATTTCTTTCATAAAAATATTATTCCTAGAGTTTTCCTTATCAAGTTTCTTATTGAGTTTAGAGTTCTCAATCTCAAGAAGTTCAGTAGACCTAGAAACATCTTCATAGGTAGGTGAAATATTTTCTTCATCAGAAGAGGATTCTTTATCAGAAGAGTTATAATATTTACCATCATTATAATTTAAAGAAACATTGTTCAATGATTCATCATTTCACACCTTAGCCATAAAGCAATGATTGTCAATAGGTATTCTGTCTATAAGACCAAGACTCTTTTGTCCTGAAGATTCATAATCAGAAGATTCATCTGAAGAGTCACCACCACTGGCACTCTGGGTGCCACTAGCTTTCAGAAATTTCTTAGCTTTGGCATTATAATACTTTTTTATATTCCTGTCTGAATTCCTTTCTTTACTTTCTTTATTTTTGAGAAAATGGAAATCTGGTCTCATATGTCCATCTCTCTTGCATTCATAACATGTTACTTCTCTATATTTCCTTTATTTCCTTTCCTTTTTCTTATACTTGGATTTGAAATTTCTTTGGCCAGCTATCTTGTTCATCCTTCGAGCATGATTTCCTAACTCATTTTCTGATACTTCACTTTCACTAGAATCTGATTGGATAACCATATTTTTAGACTTGGATCTGGTTACTCTCTCAGGAGTCTTATCTTTCATATGATTTGATGTTGTTGTAAAAGCAACAGTACCATTCCCATTCTTCTTTTTGATGTTGTTATCATCTCTCTTCATTCTGGTTTCATGTTGGAGAAGAGTTCCAAATAACTCATCAAAAGAAATTTGAGTGACCTTCCTGTTCTCATCTATATCAGTTCTTTTGCATTCCCACTCATTGGGCATGATATCAATTATCTTATCTACAAGGTCTTCATCATCTAACCCTTTTTATCCCATAGACTGTAAGCTATTGACTATAGTCATAAACCTCTGTTGAACTTTACAAATTGGTTCACCGTAAGGAAAATTGAAGCCATGGTATTCATCTCTAAGCATATCTCTCCTAGTCTCAATCACTTTATAAGTACCAAAGTCTGTAACCTCTAACTTCTTCCAGATACAATTAGCTGCTTCACAATAAAAAATTTGGCTATATATATTTCTATTAATTAAACAAAGTAAGGTATTGTATACCTTATAATTGAGTTGATACTCTTTCTTTTCCTGGTTAGTGAAAGTTCTAACTTCCTTATCATGAATTTTATAATCTCCAGCAAGAATAACAAAGTTGTCCACTCTAGTATTGATAACAAAAGTCTTCAATCAATCTCTCCAATACTCATATTCATTACCATCAAAGATTGGTGGTCTTGTAGGATTTAGATTATCAATGGAACCAACATTAATACCTTCCATACTTAAAATAACCTTCGTCACACAAACTTATTAGTAGAAAAAGTTCGTAATCACAAAGTTGGGAATGACAATTCATAATGACAAAGTTCGGATTGATAAAGTTTGGAATGACAAAGTGAAAAAGAAAAACTTATACGTGAGTATAAGTATCTTAGAGACCTCCTCTGATACCAATTGTAGGATCAAAATAATGATGTATATGCTCAATATACAAGAGGGGGGGTGAATTGTATACTTTAAAAAATTTCCTTAAACAAAGGAAATAGCTAAGTTTAACAAAGTTAAACTAAGAAAATTCACAACACCTCTGTCTTCCTATCCCCGGTAGTCCTCAAATTTAATCACCAACATTCAGAGTCGCACGAAGCTTTGAGAGTTAATAAGATCCTATCTCTCTAGAAATCACTTCAATCATGTAATCACATGAGTCGAAGATCAGTTTCAGATCAGTTCTGATCTCTTTCAAATGAGCTCCTATTTATAGGCAAGGTCGGGTCCCTCCTCCAACGGTCATATATTCCTTAAAATTAGGAGGGACCTGTACATGTGTCACTTTACCAACGGTTAGTTTATAACAGAATAGATGACATCATTTTATAACAAAACAAGTGTAACATAATGTACGAAATTATTTTAAGTCTAACTCAAAAGTTCAGAGTGAAGGTTCAGAGTGTAAACAAAATGTCAAAGAGTAGACAAATTATAAAAGTGTAAGAAAAATGAAATTTCGGAGTCTAACCAAAAATAATATTCAGAGTCTAAATAAATTTGGAGTTTATAAAGCAAATATGATCAGATTCTGTTTAATAGGTGAATTTGGAATGAGAATTCCGAATGAGAATTCGTCATCAGAATTCGTAATGAGAATTCGTAATCAAGATTCGTCATTAGATTTTGATGTCGAACTTCATGAGAGTTCCTATCCAGAATTCAGAGTAGAACTTTATCAGAGTTTGTATCCAGAATTCAGAATAAAACTTCATTACAGTTCTCATCCAGAATTCGGAGTGAAACTTCATTACAGTTCTCATCCAGAATTCGGAGCCTAAAACAGAATGCTTCATATCAAAGTTTCAAATGATTCCGAGAATATAGAAATGAATCCAATTCTTATACTTAATAAAAATATGGATATAGATAATGAAAATATGATAAGAATAATTTTCCTTATAAAAGCGATTTTCCTTATAAAAGCAATTTTCCTTATAAAAGCGATTTTCCTTATAAAAGCAATTTTCTTTATAAAAGAAAATTTCCTTAAAGATAAGGTGTTTGTGATTTTCAAAACAAGAAGGAATGGAAAATTCATAAGTAAAACCTTATTGACTGAACACCATTTATGAGTTATCGCATTTATTTGGTGTTTCCAGTGTGAAGGCACTGAAAATTCAATTCCAGCCACTCCGGGGCTCAGAATCGCACGCTGTCTGAAGGCGCTGCTCTGGAATATCATTAAGAATATTCCAAAGTCTTTCAAAGAAAAAACCGGGTTCTTACAGATCCTCATTAAAGAGATCATCTTCCAGTTGTACCACCTATGAGTTCAGTACATGTGAGGGATCTGGCATGTACTTCCTCAGGATTGATACGTGAAAAAAATCATGAACTAGATCCATATTCGATGGAAGTGTAAGATTATTGGCCATAGATCCTATGCGGTCAATGATATCAAAGGGTTCAATGTACATTGGGATTAGCTTCCCTTTCTTTCCAAACCACATGAATCTCTTCCATGGTGATAATCAAAGGAAGATTTTATCTCCAACGTCGAACTACAAGTCCCTTCGAAGGTTGTTAGCATAGATATTTTTCCAACTCTGGGAAACTTTGAAATATTTCTAGATGACTTGAACCTTATCTATCATCTCTTTCACAATATCAGTTCTAAGTATATTTCTTTCTCCAACTTCATCCCAACAAGTTAGAGTGATACATCAATTTCCATACAGATCTTTATATGGAGCCATCTATATACTCGAGTGGTATCTATTGTTGTATAAGAACTCAACCAATGGGAGATGCTAATCCCATCCACCATTCAATTATAAAGAGAAGTATCTTAGCATATCTTCAATTGTATTAACAGTTATTTCAGATTGGCCATCAGTTTTGGGCTGATAGGTCATGCTGAAATTTAATTCAATACTCAAAGCATGTTGAAGACTTATCTAGAATTTAGATATGAACCTTGGATCATGATCAGATACAATCGATATTGGAACACCATACAGTCTAACCACTTCCTTCAAATATATATTAGTACAATGTTCAAGTGAGAGATCTTCACGAATAGCGATAAAATGGGCAGTCTTGGTGAGTCCATCAACCACCACCCATATCGCATTATTTCTATTCAAAGTCTTAAGGTGACCCATGGAAATGTATATAATGACATTCTCAGATTTCCACATGGGTATTGGAAATGGTTGCATCATTCCTTTGTACTTTGTTGCTCGGCTTTATTTTGCTGACATACCAAGAACCTTGATATATATTCTGTAATCTCATTCTTCATGTTATCACACCAGAAGTGTTCTCGGAGGTTTCGGTACATCTTGGTGCTACCAGGATGGATAGAGAATGTTGAGATATGTGCATTTACCAATAGCTCCTTCTTTATCCCAGGTGATGAAGGCACACAAATCTGCATTCCAAACTAAATCACACCATCATCGTCAATATGGAACTCTTGCAGCTTCCCTTTCTTTACTACATTCACCTTATTTTGTAACTCCAGATCATTCCTTTGCGCCTCTTTAATAATCTATTGGATTGATGGTTGCTCAATCATTTGAGAAAGGTATGATGTATCCCCTACCCTAATGATTTACAAATCAATCCTTTTCATTTCTAAGAAGATAGGGTCTTTCTCAATCCGTAACATTGATAGAGTAACAAGTTCTTTTCTTCTTAGAGCATCTACTACCTTGTCCACCTTTCTAGGATGATAGCGAATAGAGAAATCATAGTCGTTGATTATCTCTAGCCATCTCCTTTGATTCATGTTGAGCTCCTTTTGTGTGAATATATACTTTAGGCTCTTGTGGTCAGTGTATATATCACACTTTTCACCATAAAGGTAGTGCCGCTAGATTTTCAAGTCAAAAATCACAACTGTCAACTCTAAATCATACGTCAAGTAGTTATTCTCATGGATATTCAGTTTTCATGAGGCATAGATTATCAAATTATCATTTTTCATGAGTACACAACCCAATCCTTTCTTTGAAGCATCACTATATATCACAAAACATTGTCCACTTTTCGGTAATGTGAGTACAGGTGTAGTGATCGGCCTTCTCTTTTGCTCCTTAAAACATCCCTCACATTCTTTTGTCCAAAACATACTTTACCCCTTTCCTTATTAACTTAGTTAGCCGACTTTACAATCATGAGAAATTTCTCACAAAACATTGGTAGTACCTAGCTAATCCAAGAAAACTACAGATTTATGTGACATTAGAGGGTATGGGATATTCCTCAATCACCTTTATTTTTGAAGGGTCCAAATAAATTCCCTCACTTGTGATCAAATGTCTCAAGAATATGACTTTCTTCATCAAAAATTCACACTTTCTGAACTTGGCGTACAAATTCTCCTTTCTTAATGTCGCCAACACAAGTCTTAGATGTTCCTTATGCTCCTCTATTCTCTTGGAGTAGATGAGAATATCCTCTATAAACACTACCACAAATTTGTTGAGATAATGTTTAAATACTATATTCATAAAATCCATGAATATTGTTGGAGAATTAGTAAGTCCAAAGGGCATCACCAGAAACTCATAGTGCCCATACCTTGTACGAAAGGTAGTCTTCTAAATACCTTCCCTCTTAACCTTTAGCTGATGATATCTAAAACAAAGATCCACCTTTAAGAATTATTTAGCTCCTCTTAACTGATATAACAAGTCATAAATCCTTGGAAGAGGATACTTTTTCTTTATGGTGATCTTGTTGAGTTCCCAATAATTGATACACTGTCGCATTGTTCTATCCGTATTCTTCACAAAGAGCACTAGTAAACCCCAAGGTGATGCACTGGGGCATATAAACCCTATTTATAAATGATCTTGAATCTTTTTCTTTAAATCCTCTAGTTTGATAGGATCTATCCTATAGGGACTCTTTGATATACTAGTAGCTCAGAGTATGAGTTCTATGGAGAACTCTACCTCACGATCTAGTGGAAGTTCATGTAACTCTTTAGGAAATAAATCACTATATTCCCTCACGATGAGTATTTCTTCTAGTTTGACACTTTCCTTTGACTCAACCATTTGAGCGAGGTATGCCTCTTCACAGGGAATCAAAACCCACACTATTGAAGAATTTTTCAAAGGAGATTCATGACCTACCTTTCATTTGTAGAGGAGCATGGGATTTTTGAAATATGAAAAGATATGTCTTTTTCCTAATAGTTGATATGTGGTCTTTATAATGAGATCCAATCCATTCCCATTATAGCATTGAATTCCACCAAGGGAAGTATTACGAGATTCGCTGGATGAATCTTCCCACATATGCCAATAGGAGAAGAGTCAAACACTTGAGTTGCATTGATTGCACCACTTAGTGTTTTTACAGATATCACTACTTTAAGGTTTTGGGGATTCAATTATATAATTCTAGAAAACATGCAATATATAAAGGAATGAGTATAACTAGAATCAAATAATACTTTTCCCATTCTTGAGTGAATAGGAATTGTACCTTGTACGATTACATTATCTTTCTCTGCTTCTGTAGTAGTGATGGAATAAACATTCCTTCATTCTTTGGCTTTGGTGGCTGCTGACACTAATTGCCCTCGAGGACTCTAGGTTTAGTGCATTGTCTTTCATAGTGCCCTATATCCCTACAGTTGTAGTGTTAGACCATGGGTGGTTCTAAACTTTCGTACACTACATTCTCATTCCTTCTCATGTCTTTTAGAAACTCTTGGGAATGGTTTCCTTCTTTCCCACACTTGAATCATTTCACCATCCCTTTGAGGCAGTTCCCATGATGCATCTTCCCACATTTTTGGCATGTGGGTGGTTGAGTTTTCTTCCCACCTTTATCATTAGATCCTACATCTTGAAAATCCATCTTTTGTTTCTTATCACCATAGCCATGAGACCATTATCCAAACTACATCTCCACTTTGAGGGCACATTGAACAACTTCTTCATAACTCCCAAAGTCTTTAATTGCAAGATCCTTTTAAAGGGTTAATCCATTAAAGAATATATCAATTTTTACATCATTTTGGACAAAAAAACCTGAATCATACCTTGCAAGCCTTGTGAAATTCCCTTTGTAGGTTGTGAAATATTCTAATTCATTTTGTTGAGCTCTATGAATTCTCTCTCCATATTTGTATGAAGAGTTTATTGGAAATACTTGTTAAGAAACATGATCTTAAAGTCTTCTCACTCCATCTCTTAAATTTTGTCAGCTGGCTTGGTGTTCTTAATCAAAGCCCACCATTGATTGACCTCTCTATCTAGATGACAAATTTCTAGTTTCACCTTCTCTATCTCAGAACAGTAAAGCACAAAAAATTCTTATCCATGAAATTTACCCACTGTTCCAGAACTAGTGGATTGGAAGATCTACTAAATGTCAGTGTTCGTTGCCGCATAAAACACTTGATAGCCAGTTTCTCCATCCATGGTGAAAGGGACGTTCCTCATTAGTCTGGTTGTTATTCATAACCTGAGATATTTGTGTAAGAATCACCATGAAGTTTTGAACTCCACCTCTTAAAGAATTGGGGATGTCATTTGGAAAATCGTTGCATTGGCCCTCGCACGGATTTTTGGCCTAATTTCTCATAGTTCCCACCATTTTCTAAAATAGAAAATGTTAGAACAAAATATAAGACAATGAGTTATGAATAAATAACTTATTAATTTGTGAAATTTACACTAAAAGAATATATTATGGGATCCCTAAGTTTAGAGAAGCTTCTTGTGCACATATTTGTAATTAGTCTCATACTATAGGTTTTCTCTAGGGTTCACTAATCCTAATTCCCAAATTAACTAAACCTTTCCTCTAACACCAACTATAGTGACCTTGCTTTTCTTACATTACTGTTGCAACATTTTAGTGATAAAAAATATAAAAAAATTACACATAGAGGATCCAAAGGATAAGTGTCTTGGGAAAACTAGGACCATACATAAGTTTTACAACACAAAACATATACATTTATTTAATTCCTTCTTCTTTAGATTCTTATTGGGTCTTGAATTACCTTTAGTACAAGTAGTCACCTGAGGATATACATTAAAAAGGGGTGAGATAAAATCCAAGAAAGAGGATAGATAAGAAAATGAAACAATGTAACATGGTGTGAGTATAATCATTATCATCATAATAAAGGCACATGATCTTAATCATGAGAGAAAACATTAATAAAATACTTGGAATGTGGTAATGCATAAAAATGAAACATCATGTCTTAGTGATTTTCTACCACACATAATTGTGAAAAAACTAGCATCATGTTCACACATAATTTCACTTTAACTCATTAGTTTCATCACTTTACCCAATATAGTGGATCTTTGTATAATTTTCGGCACACCCATCACATTCAAACATTCATATTGTGCTATATATTTTTTGGTGCACCTGTCACAACAAAACATTTCCATTATCATGAATGCCACCTAAAACAAATATGAACATAAATAAACCATGTAAAGTAATGCTTTTCATCTCATATTAACACATTTATAAACATTTGGTTCCCAAAATAAAGAGGGGATAACATACTTTATACAAGAACCATTAACCTTGAGTGAGAAGTAAAATGCGTGTTTTTGAAAGAAGGGTTATTTTAGAAAACATTATGTTTGACATTAACTCCAGTGAAAAACATTTATATCCTAGAAAAGGTAAGATAATTATGAAAAAATTGTTTTTAAGGAGTGAAAATATTGAAAATGGAGTGAAATAGCGAGAACTCGGAGAAAGAAAGTTGGGTTCGAGAATTTCCTCTTACCTGGTATCTGAATGCTTTCTTCACTTTTTTGTCTGGTATAATGACATTATATTCATTAATTAGAAATAAAATAACTTTTTATACATTAATATGGTTCATTATGGTTTCATTAAGTTATTTTACTGTCCTTTGGATAATTTATAGAGTTTCAATCCATTGTTCTGAAGTGTTCTTTTTCTTAGTTTTCATGAACGATTCACTTGTACGCATGAATAAAAGATTGTATAGAACATGGATAAACATACAGAACTGATATTACATATTATTAATGATATTCCATGAGTTTAAATTATATTATAACTAATTATTTTATATACCATGTGGATGAATTATTAGTTAAAATTTAATGATGATTGTTGTAGGTTAATTTGGGTGGTTTTTGGATCACAAGAAACATGTTTTGTTTTATCAATTACTATTATGAATAAAAGTTGTTTCAAGAAAATAAAATGGGTTATAAAATACATAATAAAATTTGGATTCAACCATTTAATGTTTTCATAGACATCATTGAAGGTGTTGAAGGAAAATGGAAGTTCATCGCCCATTATGTAGGTAAATTAACACATCACAGGAAACGATTTCATTTCTATAAACAAAGAGAGGTAGGGAGGAGTATAAGGAATAATATTACATTAAAATGACATCATAACATTATATAAATCATACTAGAGTTATCATGACATTTTGATAAGATAATTTGAGGATAATAGAAGAAATTAAATGAAATTTGAAAGGAAATTGAAAGGAAAGAGAGAGAGGAATTACCTCTTGAATCCTCTTCTTGAGATCCTCCTTAAGGAACCTAGGAGAGGGCTTTTGATGAGACAAAGATCTCACAGACATGCGAGAGGGTTTATGTAAGATATTTGGGTAGAATATGGAAATGTATTGAATTTTTAGAGGTGATAAGTAATGAGGGTGTGAGGGATGGTATTTATAGTGGATGAGAGAGGGGTTTTCCCAATATTATATTCATTAATTTATTATTTTTACACAAGAAAAGAAATAGTAATATTTACATGACCAAGAATAATAATAAGTGCATGAGAGTTCGAACAAATTGAGCTTACATAATTATAACATCATCCATGACTCTATAATTAATGTATTTATCTTATTTTGTAAATTTTAGTATTTCACTATTCATCAAAAATTCAAGTATTTTAGAAAAATACCAAAAATTCACCCTAAATATTTTTCAATGTTTATAATCCAAAAATGAACCCCATTTTTCAAAAATAATTTTATAAATATGATTAATTTATCTTTAATTAAAATCATAATTTACTTGAAAAATACTGATTTTAAAATGAAAACTAATTTTATAATGCTTTCAAAAATTGCGTAAGGTCTTATAAAATTATCTTAAAACCCGAAGACATAGAGTTTTAAATTTACGAACACATTTTAGGAAAATAAATTTTTCTTTTAAATTAATTAAATAATTATAATTATTTATTTATAACTTATAAAAATAATAATAATTTTACTATGGTCATATTGTCACTTATATGATGTCTATCTTTTATTTATACATTCATGGGTGTAGTTACTACTATTTTTAATGATTTACTATTCATAAGAGTTATATTACAATTCATAAGGGCAATTTTTTATTCATAAGGGTAGGTTACTATTCACCAAAAATTATGTTAGTCCTATCGAACTCCAATAATTTTACTGATCTCAACTGTGTATGTCAAATTTTTGAAATTCAAAACACAAAAGTGGAAAATTTATTTTTAAATGTCACATAGAAGTTAATTTAAGAAAGAAGTGTCATTGTGTTTCCTAATGTTATTGATTATGACATTACTACAACAAGGTAAAAATGTCATTGACAAATGTTTGGTTCTTTACAGTTAAACATCTAACTATCCATGCACATTGGAAGTGAACCATCAGCCTTCTTTAAAAAGAGTACGGGGGCTGCCCATGATGAAATACTGAGGTGAAAAAAAAAATTTCATCAGATCATCCAACTAGATATTGAACACTTTCAAATCTGATAGTGTAAGAGATAAGAGGGTATGGAGATAATATGAATACCTAGAACCAAATAAATCATGAAATCTACTTCCCTCTCTTAAGGAAGACTAGAAAATTCATCTGGGAAGTCATATAATAAGTCTTAGAAAACCTTGGGAAGATCCCTAAAAGTGGAAATGTTTTTGGGATTGACTAAAATGATAGAAAAAAATATATTTTAGTCTAGGTGGGAAGGTCCTACAAGACCATACATCAAATCCAAATATCCTAAAAACACATGAGATCTCCCATTAGCAGCAAAGAATAAAAAAATGATGATGATAACTATCATTCTTAGAATGGAGATATACTATCCAATCCAACCAGATGATGATGTCAAAATAGATCCCGGATGAGAACTGGGAAATATTAGACTAAATATACATTAGCTATTAATATAGAAAAACAAGGAAAATAAAACCCCTTCTCTTTTATCTTTACAATAGGTGTTTCCAACTCTATAAAAAAGGACATGACTGTTGTTAGAAGTTTTATAACATCAACAAAATGGTCAGATATAAACAATAGGGGGGGATCCTATATCAAATAGATTAGTTTCTAAAGAAGATGCTATAAAAATGACACCTTTCACTATCACTAGAATCATGTAAACTTCTTTCAAAAATTCATTCATCATTTCAAGGTACTTCACTTTTGAGGCCTGTAACAAGAGACCTATGGACTTTGAAGCTTTTGGTTGTGCCATAGTTGCCTTTGGATTTTAATATCCATTACCATAATGGTGCATAAACATATCCTATAATAACCTCTTCAAATATTCATAACAAACACAAGTGTTGCACATCTTTATAGGGGCATGAAAATAATGTTAGGTGTGCCTGAGTTTTCCATATTGTGAGAAAGTTAGGGAAACCTTTCTAGCAGTTTTTGATGGTGTAGAGGAGGCCTGATGATGATAAACACCTATACTAACTCTATTATGATCTTTCCACTAATTATTATTTTCATAATATCAATGAAATATTCCACTGGGTGGACGGGAAGAGGATTAATTTCCAATATTTCTTTCCATGTTCATTTCTTCAATCATAACCCTATCAACTATGTCATCATAGGTTGTGATATTCTACATAAACACCTAAAATCAGATAACTGGTCATAAACCCTATTGACACTTCTGAGATTTTAGATGATAATTCCTTGCCACCTCAATAGAATAAGGAACCATCTCCAAAAAAATTGGTATACTCTAACATCAATCTATCTCCCTACTTCAAATAGAAGAACTCCAAATACTTTTCCAACATCAGAGACTCTAGGCATAACTATTTAAGTAATACGGTCTTGAAAACCTTCCAATACAGGCCCATGTGTCTATCTTCTTATATCATATAATCTTACCAACACTTTCTAGTACCATAGATCCTGATAATCACACACTTCACCTCGATAATATTAGGTGTCTCCAAGAAGTCAAATATCTGGTCAATCTTATACTGCTAGTCATCTACCTATTGTGGATCATTAGTAACCTTAATAGATGGGGGCTTCTCACGTAAGAACTATTATGATCGATCTTCATCTTCTCCAACTAGTTTATATGACTCATACTCCTGATTCTAAACTCACAGTACATTCTGTTCCATGACACAAACTACCCAAATGATAGACTCAATTAGATTATTATCTAGAGGAGGATTCCCTTGAGGATCATCTCTCACTGTACCCTCCCATGGAACTCTTGGAAGAAAAATTTGACGCATAATACTACACACAAAAAATAGAAAAAAATGATCAGATAATACTATAATATTAGTTTAAACCATACAATCAAAAGAAAAAACTAAGATCGTGATCAAAACCCCTACACAAGAGACATGCATCCCAAAATCCCATGGTAACTTGAGTGTCATCAGGGAAAGAGATGTCTAAGAACCCACTACAACCTACCTATCAAATCCCAAAAAAAAATATCTCCAATATAATAACTTCCCAGGAGTAAGAAAAACATCCCTTTAATACCAATTGTTAATAAATTTTCTCAGGGGTCCCTCTAAAACAAGTACCTGAACTGATTCTCAATAGACCCACAATGCATTTTAGACCCCCAAGAGCTGACGACTAGCACCCAAGCATCATACAAAAACCAAAGGGAAATATTTCGCCTAACTTTAAACAAAATTAATGTCATATATATATAATAGAAAGAAAAAATAGAAGAAACATATTTTATAATCAAATATAAACATAAAAAATGATACAACTAGAAAGACAAAAAAACAAAGGCATGGGTCTAAAGAAACCAAAAGAACAATTGAAATCAATAACTGTTTCTTCATGCAATATATATGAAATATCCCATTATCCCACCACCAGCTATCCATACCTAGATGATATAAAACTCATTGCCTCACTATGTCACCTTTCCTTTTTCTGCATCAAAAGACAATACTAGGTCTACACACCGTCGAAATGGTGTGTAGGGTGTCAGCTAAATAGGCTTAGTAGGATCCCACCTAGGTGTTTCATATCACGTCTTTGTACAATGATCCAAGTATGCTCATTTTTAATGATAACATGGCATTATAAGTATAAAAAAATTATATCAAAACCATGGTAAATATTTCCCTTTTATATAGTTCTAAAATAATCCAGAAAAAATAATTTTAAAACATAAATCCATATTTCTCAAAGTAGGTATATCATATCCCAATAGTATAATACCAAAGAAAAATGATAAAAAAATCCAAGGATAATTATATGTTAGGATATAATACTACTCATACCATAATCAATGACTATTTTTCACTCAATTACTTATACCACTGGCCTAAAGAGTAGAGGAATACCCCATGAGTGAACCCCCTGACAACGTCAATATCAATTCCCTAGAACAATATGCCTATGGAGAAGAGGAACACCCCATGAGTGAACCTCCCAATAATAAAATGTATGAGTCCCTATATTACACCCTCCACATAAGTATCCAAGGTTTTACATTTGCTTCATTTATTAAATCAATTTCAAAGGGATTCAAATTGCACCAAAAAAATCCCAAAAACCATTTATTCTATCAAAAACAAGTTTTGAAAACCCATTTCACAATCCATTTCAAAAAGGTTTGAAAACACATTTTATTTTACAAAAACAATGGAACAATATCTTTTATCACCAACCCATTTACACACAAAAATCAACCATGAAAAATTCTTTATAAAAAAATTTATAAAACCAAGTGTAATTATAGTTCATCCAATGTAGGATAGAGATGGAACCACCAACCTCAAACTCAAGGCGTATACTACCCATAATGGGATCCACACATAATTGGAGGAATTTATAAAAATGAATTGAGACCCTATCATTGATTCCCACATCTCAAAATTGATTCCATTGATTAAATATTCGGTTCATAGGATAGATCACAACATAACTTGAGGAACTCACACTTCACACCACAACCAACATAAAGGGTGGCCCCCAGAAGAAGATCTCATAATGGATCTAGAAGTAATTAGGGAGAAAAATCACCACATAATAATAGATCCAAAAACTCATCCTAACACTACTTCCACAATAATATAAATGAATATGAAAAAATACACTTACTCAAAGAGAAGCAGCAAAACCCGACTAGAGATCAAGCATGGAATGAAGTGATCCAGAAGAGGTGGACATACAAAGTCTCTTAGAATGATACATATTGTTTAGGGTATTCAATAAAAAACATAATGAGATAATATTCATGCATTTATCATGATAAAACTCATTGAGAATGGGGGTTTCCTGTTGTAAATCTCTAATTTATGGTGTAAATTTCCCATATTGAATTTACACTGAAAAACACATTGCCTTAAGTTAAATTACCCTAAGTGAAAATTTTAATATGTAAAAATGGGTTTTATAGAGTAAATTATTTTATGACCTAAACTATTTTCATGACTTGTGCCCATTGTATAATTTATATAATAAATAAGGGATTTACACTATAAATTCCCTTTTGTAGCCAGTACCAGCAACAATCCCCTGATAGAAACTCCCAAATATCTTTAACAACCTCCAAACCCAAAGAATAAGATATTAAACATGAAAAAGAATAACTTTTTATCTAATATGTTACAATTCAAATGTGTGTAAAAATATCATAAAACATTCATCATATCATCATATCATTATATCATAACCCATGGAAAAGAAATGAGTTTCCTAAATATTTCATCGTAGGATAACCCATTGAAAATAAATGGGTTTCATGAACTTATTATTATTATAATAATAAACCATCCATAAAAATAATAAGGATGATTTCATTTTATCACATCCCTAGTAAATAATAATAAACATCAAAGGATCTTATCATAGATGAAAATTTTCTTTAAAATATCATTGTAATATTTATTGAGGAAAATAACCATATCATTTTTTAAGACCTTATTTGAAATAAAAAAATTTATAAAATTTTAAGGAAATACTTTTCATTGAAAATTACCATAGAAACTTTTAAATTAATCTTCAAATAATTGAGTGGTCATGACAGTGGGAAATTTTCATTATATATGTAATCATTAAGACAAAGTTTGTGTTCACACATTTGGTAAAAATCACCTTATTCAGAAAATGACAAGAAGAATATATTTAAATATTGTACTTAACAATTAAAACATGGGTAAAATTTAATTTATAAAATAATTTAATAATAGTGAAAAACATTCTGGAAAACATTTTATAAAACACAGATATTGAGGAAAATTTTTTTCCAAAAAAAAGAGAAGAAATAAGATCAGCTTTTCATAAAAACATCTTTTAAACCATTTAGAGTGCCAAAGATAAGAAAATGGTGAAAAAGATTCAATGTCCCAAAAAGCATCGGATAAGAAAAATTAAATTTTCTTATCGAATATGGATCATATAATTTTTTCAAAGTAAATTCAATAATAAACAATCTTGATTAAAATGAGATTGAAACATAAATCTGTTATAGCTTTGGTAAATTTTGAATCACAATAACCATGAAGTAATAACATAAATTGAAACATTAAATATCACGATGATAAGGATATTTATTATATAACATGTAAAAGGTTATTTATTTACACCATATAAAATAAGATATGTGCATAACATAACATATATCCCAAATAAGATAATTTGAAATTACAAACAATTACAATTTTGGTAATTTCCAAATTAAAATATCATAAAAGAGATAACTTTATATGGATTTTTAAATCGCTATAATTTTCATTAAAATAATAATAAAACAAATTTATTTTCATTATATACAGCATATAAAATAAAAAAGTGATGAATATAACATATGTCTCACATAAATAAAAGTTAGATGGGAAAACCCTTACCTTAATTCTTATCCTACTTCATATACATTAAAATATACTATATAATGAATAAATATTTATTGTAAATATATTATAGAACCATATTCATACATATAATTCCAAATATAATTTACTTATGACTTCTTACCACCCATTCATTAAAAATTATTTATTAAAATTGCTATTATGGGTGATAATTGCTTTGTTTTTCATGTATGTTTTGGTTAGATGGATCTAATACATGAAACTTGGTCATGGTTTTATCATCTATAAAATCATTATAATTAAATAAGTATCATATTTATTCATCATATGAAATTTTAAAACTGTTAATATAAATAGGTGATGAAAAATTAATCACATCACTTTGTGGAGATGATAGTCCATACGTACACACAAGTGATGATTCCACTTTTCGATGGTTAGAATGATAGAAATATAAATTAAATAATAATAATAATTATTTCATATATATATTATATATTCATTAAACCTATCCTTATTTCCATCCATGTAAATCAAAAACAAAAAACGATTTGCATTGCTTCACAGAGCTGGTAGTCCACACATACACACGAGAAACATTATCATGTTTCAGTGGATGAAAGGTAAGAATGTATATAATATATTATAAATAAAGAATTATAATTATGTCATAAATATCATAAATAAACTTTAAATAGAACATTAAAACTATATGTGATGGGTAGTGATGGAAAACAAATTACATCGGTTTATGAGGTGGTAGTTCGTCACACACATGATCAATGGTTTCATTTCCCATTAGATGAAGAATGAGATAGATTAAAGTTAATTCATAAACATAATAACATATAATTATATATTAGATAATTATTTTATAATATAATAATGGTTGTAATAGTTTTAAATTAGGTAGAAGAAGAAATAAAATTAAAACAATCAAATAAAATATTTACCTCTTCTTTGGATAACCTCTTTTTCTCAACACATTAATCCTTTTTAGGTTGGAATTATACCCAAAATAATACCTCTAGTACATATATAGGGATTTTAAGAAGGTTTTTGGTTAGTAATTTTTGGGAAAAATGGTTCTTAAAGTGTTCATAGGTGAGGATAGGGGGTATCTTTTTATAAGTGAGGGAATGGGTAATATTAAAATTTCTTAAAGTATTAAATTAATATAAATTAATTTTTTCTGGAAAATTGGAAACAAATTGATATATTCTAAATATATGATGTTTATGGGTTGAAATACTCCCATAAAATATTTTTTTAATAAGTTTAGGTTATATTTTTACCCTTATCTCTTTGTTTTAACTCTATGTTAACCCTTTTTATCCTTAACCATGAAAACACATTTTTCAATCATTAAGGGTTACATATTTACTTCGAAAGTAATAATTAAAAAAATATATATTTAAGAAATTTTGGACCATATATAATTCCACGTATTATATTATATTATTTTTATGATTTTTACATCATTCAATAAAATATTATTAATAAAAATATCATTAATGTCATTTTTGGGACAATTAATTTAATTTGACTTTAATGTTAGGAAGATATAAATTTATTTAGAATCTAGAACATTTTACCATAAATTATAAATTATAATTACCCCAAAAATTCTTGTAACACCATAATAAATCAAAAACATATTTATTTTAGGGTTTTAAATTTTTTTAGTGAATTATTTCTACTATTTGTATAAACATTGTGTCCGTGTTGCATAAGAATTTAAGGTAATTATAAAATCACTTAAAATTATAAATAAAGTAACACCATAAAAATAATTTCATTTTGTTGTAAATAAACTTTAATATTCATTAAAAAATTATTTTTAAACCTATGTGAACTTATAATAAAAATTTAAAAGTAAGAGAGTGACATTTTGTTTCTTACTTAAAATAATATATAAGTAATTATCAAAGAAAAATGACACCAAATTGCCTTAAATTTGAATAAAGGATAAGGATGGTCAAATATCACTTAAAAATAGATTAAAATAACTTTTAGTGTCATTTTAAAGTCTTATCTCATATTTTCAACCTTGTTTTACCCGTTTTACCCTTACCAGGGTAACAAATATCTATTATGGTTACTATTCATAAAGAAAAAAAAATAAAAGAATACTATTTAAAAATTTTAAAACTCTTAATTAAAAATATGGAATATATTTTATTAAATTATATTTCTATAATTTTTATAAAATAATTTAAAAACAAATCTGCAAAACGTGATGAAAAATGGTTTTTCAAGAAAACACATTTTTCATGCATAATATGATCTTATATAAACTCCATGACTAGTAATAATCATTATATGAATTTAAATTAATATATATATATAATATATATATAATTAATTTAAATAATTCATCATTAGGTATTATTTAAATTAATTAAAATGAAAAAACATTATGTGCCTAAATATAGTTTCTTGAAAAAAAATGCATTTTTTAGTATAAAAATAAACTTATACCAAAATAAAATATGTTGTTGAATCTTAGGGGATTATATTGATTTTTTTAGTAAAATGTATCTTATTATACTTTCAAACCAAATAAAAAACATAATGGGACTTTTAAATTACTTTATTTAAAGTAAATAAATGATAGTATTTTAAAAATAACTATTTTTCACTATTCACTGAAAAATCAATCATTTCTTAAAAATTAAAAAATTTCAACCTAATTTAACTTTTATATGAGGATTTCAAAAATGGTGTTTTTTTGGAAATTTTTTATACTATTTACACATAAAAATCATTCAAAACCATTTTTCGAATAAAAAGTATTTTTGATGCATAAAATGACTTTACCAAAAATTGAGTGCTTATTTCCTAATAATTAATCAATAAATTTTTATTGTGTAGGACTATTATACATATATTTCATAACTTGATTACTCATATTTATACCTGATAATTCAATGATTATGTTATAACGATCACGTTTAGATATAAATATTTCTATAGTATATCATAGTTTTCTTAAATCTTGGTTTTGTGTGTTAAAACCCCTATTGAAGTTTTTTTTAATGATATTATTTTTCAAAATCTTGGGGTGTTACACAGGTGCATATATTTAAGTGCATAAGAATAATAATAGATTAATCAATTCCCTATTCAGAAAAAAAATTCAAAAGAAGCATAGAATATAGATAAATAATTGACAATAATAATATTTGAAATAATATTATTAGAATAATTATAGTGAGAGTTAATAGAAATATAAAAGTAAGGACTTCATGTCTGTAAAGGAAAGGATTAAAAAAATCCCTTACCTTGAGTCTCCTATCACTTCATGCATGCTCTAACTTCTTAAATAATCAAATTCCATTAATTATTTACTTATTTAAGAACACTTTACATGTTTATTTTATTATGATAATTCATTTTTAATAATTTATTCTCATTTATTATTTATTCGATTAATTTAGCTTACTTCGGTTATTTATAGGTTGTTCAATTCACAGTTACAAAATAGCTTCGATATAATGGCCTTGCTCATTTTTTCATGATATCATTATCTAAAAAATGTCCATAATACTAGAATCATAATTTTATAATGATTTATAAAGTAACATGTTCCGTAAATTAGAGTTATGATTACAATTTATACAAAATAAATTTATAACTTTTGTGTTTAAGGTAACTTTATCAATAATAAAGAGTTACATTATCATGAGAATTTAATTGATTTTTACCATAAAAAACCACAATAATAACTTAAATTCAACTTATATATCCTAAATAATCTATATTAATGTTTTCTTAAACCTGTTTTACTATGATTTAGAAAAAATAGTGTTGCATAATTCACGTGGGTAGTTAAACCGACCAAAACATGAATACAATACAAAGAAGGATTGATTATAAAACCATCTATATTTCAATATTTTATTCTTATTACAAAATTATATGGATTTTAATTTCATATAATTAAATCCTTAAATAATATTCATGTATATTTAGTGGAATAATATTAAGAAAATAAACATGGAAGAAGGGGATACTTACATTGAAGAGTCGAATCTTTCCTTAGTGATATTATTTATGAGGAAACCTTTAGTACTCTTTATGAACAAAGGATATATAAAATGTATATGTATTATAGTTTAAATAATATGATAATAGTATGGAGTCAAAAACAAACATTATATTTTTTCTGGAAATTGAAATTGAAACCCATTTTATAGACAAGACTTGATGTAATTTTCACAAATATTTATCCCTTAAGGGCTGAGAATGTTATTTTTATGTTGAAGTTGGATCATAAATTTAAAAGGGAATAAATTTTCAAGAATTATTTATCAACATATGATTCAAGATAATTTTCTATTTTTTCATTTGTTTAATATTCATTTTTAACAAAAAAAACCCATTAATATAGATTTTAATGGTTATTCTTGTAATTTGAAATTAAAATATCTATAAAATTAGGGAATTAAAGTTTTAAAGTTTCAATAATTTATTATCTATAATATTTATCTTTTAAAAAAAGGAAACACTGTAATTCCTTTAAACCTTATCACTTTATATATTTTTAAAACCTTCATTTTTGACTTTTCTCTTGTTTTCACAGTCATTGTGTCGACATTGGATATGCACTTAGAATAATTATCCAACTAATTAGTTTAAAAAATAATGTATTCACATAAAAAAATTTATTAATCATTAATATTTTTATGTAAAACCATTTAATCATTATTTACTCTTCTTTATTTTATGATAGAATATTTAAGATAATATTTTTTACTTTTATTTTCTCATGAAAGAACAGGGTAAGAATTTGGATAATTATCATGTTATATATACATTGTAATATTTTAGGTATCAATAAATTTATACTTGTGATTAATTTAGTCCAAAATAGGGATATTTTGGTTTATTAACAAATTCAATTATGTGTGGAATTTGAGAAACAATGATGAATGAGAGGTTGTTCTATGTGTAAACATGAAATAATTGAGATACTTTTGGTATTTTTAAATGTAAAGTGTGTGTGTGTGTGTTTGTGTTCATGTGTATGTGAATAAAAAATAAAAAATTAGTAATAAATTAATAGGATTATTTATTCAATACAAGATGAGTTGGGAAATTAGTGTAGTGATCACCCTTGTTATACATACCAACTGAATTTCTAACAAAAACTTATTTGAAACATTACTTATCCCTTTAACTCAACTCTCATGGGAGTCAAGGGCCTACTCAAAAAGTAAAATGTCCCTATATGGTTACTCTAATCATTCATGTGTAGTTATTAAGGTATTTTGTATGTGATAAAGTTTCCAATACACCCCTATAACTCTCACCCATCGGGATGTAGTGATCATGACATTTGTGCATGGTTTTCAGTTCCACTCTCAGTTCATCCCCATCACACTTGAATCGTTTTACTATAATTAAAATAACTATTAACAGAAGAATAATTTTATATATCCCATGTTTAAGAATCATACAACATAGATCAAATCGCATTCCTTTCATTCTCCGCCAACCGAGACTAGCCATGTATGTTGATTATTGTTGACTCTCCTTTCCATCACAGAGTCTAAACGACTGAAAAAGGGGAATACCATAGTATAAATAGATTCATCCTTTGAGTAAACCCTAAAAATTGACAAAGGCACAAACAAGGATTTCTTTAAGCAATGGTCGTGCAAGTTTCATCATTTTCGCGCAAGTATACTTGCGTGCCACATATTGGGTGTGCAGGTGACTTGTGTGCCCTATTTGATTTTCGCCCAAGGTCTTCAGTAGCCTATAAATAACCCTTTTGGGCCCCCTATTTTGGGGATGAAAAATTCCAAAAGTCAGATTCGAGATCCTGATGCCCTAGTCTCTTCTTGAAGTCTTCCGAACACTTCTAAGGTAATTTCTTACATAGAATGGAAGATCTAAATAGGGAGAACAAGGCCTAAGTGTTGAAATTCACCAACAATTTCATGCCCAAGTGTCTAACCCTTAAGGGAAATGAAGACACTTGTGCGCCACCTTATCCCTTCACCAAAAATTTCACGCCACACTTTTGGAAGCCTTTAGAGATAATACTAAGGGCTCGAGCCATGTCTCGCCCAAGTATTACCCCATGGGTTAACCGTCGTGGAAGTACCCATGTGTCGTGCAAGTATACTTGCACGACCAGTATTTGCGCGCCCCAACAAAACTTGCGCGTCTACCTCTTTTTGGGTTCCCTCTTGCTTATTCAACTCTTTTATTCAAATCCACCTCTCCTCTTCATGATTTAGCCTTCAAAACCCTATTCAAGGCCATTTTTGGCATGGTTCCTTTGTTGGCTTCCTTATATGAAAGTAATTTTGTGGAAAATCTCTCAAAACCTAGTGATATACATATCTTTATGTCACTAAGGATAGATATTTCATTCATTCAACCTCATCCTTTAAGATGATAAGATCCCTAAACTAGGTCTCCTTTTCAGGATTAATCCCCTGTCCAAGTTCTCTTAACCTAGGCCTCCTTTTAGGAGGAATCCCCATTCTTAATTTCTTTTGATCTGGGCTTCCTTCTCAGGAATAAAACCCAATCATAATTCCTCTCTAATTTCGGCATCCTCCTTAGGAGTAATCCCTATGTTCCCAAATCTGGGCATCCTCCTTAGGAGTAATCCCCAATCATAATTTTCTTCAACTTGGGCCTCCTTTCCGGGAGTAATCCCCAGTTCAAGTTCCCTAAACCTGGGCCTCCTTTTCAGGAGTAAGCCTCAGTCTTAATTTATTTTGATCCGGGCTTCCTTCTCATGAATAAAACCCAATCGTAAGTCCTCCCTAATTTGGGAATCCTCCTCAAGAGTAAGCCCCAAGTTCCCAAATTTGGATATCCTCCTCAGGAGTAAGACCCAATCATAATTTTCTTCAACTTGGGCCTCCATTCTGGGAGTAAACCCCAGTCCAAGTTCCCTAAACCTAGGGCTCTTTTTTAGGACTAAGACCCAGTATTAATTTCTTTTGATCTGGGCTTCCTTATTAGGAATAAAACCCAATCATAAGTCCTCTTTAATTTGGGAATCCTCCTTAGTATTAAGTCCTAAGTTAAGTATCCAAATGTCATTAAAGAACATATACCTTTATGGACCCTGTTCCTGGGCTTCTTTTCTAAACTAAGTCCTAATCCTCATTTATCTGGGCAGTCATACATACATAATCCCCACATCATTTCTTATGATTTCATCTTTCATGGCACAATCGTCAGGTTTTACTGATACCTCTTGTTTCTCACACCGAACATTACTCACATGAGCTTAGAGCGTAAAAGTAATTATGACATCTTTCTTTGAGCCATCATCATAAATAAACCTCATACTTATTTACTCGAACTACGTGGGTTCTGATTCCTTTTCTAAAAGAGGATACATAGGTAGCCTATCTGCGGGTACGATCCCAACTCTGAAATAATTCATGACCTTTTGAATGACAATAAACTTCAAGTGCCCCACTGAGTGGCTTTAAAACCAGTATGGTTATCATAATGACCAAGAGATATCTATATTATGTATTGAAGGATACCATTGACTAAGAATCTCTAACAAATATAGATGATTATCTATCGATGAAGAACCTCAAATAGATATAAACGATTCTCTAAATCTCATACATATCAAACATTGATTAAAGGAAAGCTCATTTTTATACTTGGAAATTTAATAGGGATTCACAAACATAACTCAAATTTATAAACAGAGTCCCAGAGTAGACAATAATTCCCCCCAAAAAGGTGTGATGAGTCCGACCTACTATCCTCTCAAACAATTCAAATTCTTAAGCCTCATCAGTCCACAACTAATGAGCACCTACCTTTGGAAAGTAGGTCCAAATGGATATAGAATCATTTGATGTTTCTGGTTCTACAAACAAACCTATTAGAAACCGATTGGAATGTTTGAACCTTAAACAAACGAGGTCATCCCCATTTTCCAGCAGAAACAAAAAATGGTGAACCTGACGTGAATCCTTAACAAAGTTAAAATGATGTTTTACTTATTTGTTAGGCCCCTATAAAAAACTCAATGAGAGGGACAACAACAAAATCAATAACATATGTGCTCATCCAAAAGATGTAGTGGCCAAAATTATCTTGATTATGTCTGTTATATCAAATAGGAACTCATTTCTAAGATCTCTCTGCGTTACAGAAACGGATTCTCAAAAATTAACACATGTGAATGCATCTGCCGCTACTCCTACTGGATCTTCTTCTGCTCTGAGGAAGATATCACCTACTCAGCATCTTCCATGCTGGGTATCAAATGAACTGGTTAAGGAATACCATCAACAAGGTACCATTCCGAATTTGGAGTACACTCGACAAGCCTTCCAAGTCAATAATTCACCCTGGTTGTCCGGACAGCGACGACCAGCAATCAAGAAGCAGGTGGTTCCAACCACCGTCTCTAACCGTTTCGAGTCGTTATCCCCGGAACATAATCAACAGTCCCTACCATATTATGAGGAGGTGAATGAGAAGGTCAATCAAGGCCTTAATTTAAGGAGAATTGAGTCCTTCCCAAAGGCTCCCATCAACAATCGCCGCCAGACTAGTGCGGCAGTACACCCTCAACATGATGAGGGTATCGCCTTTAGGGGTTCGGCTCAGGTCCCTCAGACCTGAGCACACAAGACGAACCACCAGAGGTGAAATCTGGTCAACAGAGAGTATGTTCTCACTTCTTCCCCCTCCGTAGAAGTCCATCAAGTCAACTTTATGGAAAGCAATGAACGAGCACATACACCCATCCGTCCTAATGTTACTACCCAGCAGACTCCTCTAATAGTAACATGCCAATCATGCCAGGAAATTCCAGTGGAGTATTATAGGAAGGAATATACACCTGTTTATAACTCATCTTCTAGTCAGCAGGCTCATCTAAATACAACCAAAGAAGGTCACCAATCTAATATGGTGGCAACTTATAAATAGGAACATACACCTGTTTACAATCAAAAATTTTGTTAGCAGTCTCATCTGCCAGTATTGAAGGAAAATCGTCAACCATACTTGACGAGGAATAAATAGAAAGCACATACAACTTCCAATATTCATAAATCCTTCCAACAGTCTCGTTTGGTAGCATTCAGAGAAGTCAGTTGGAATGCTCCAACGATAAATTTGGAACAGATTCAACTCTCTGCCCCCACACATGAGTACTGCTAGAATTCACTGATAGGAAAAGGAGGAAAGGAGAAGGAATACACACCTACTCCAAGCATGTAATGGACTTATATTCCTATTCTAGTAGCTAAAGTCACCAAGAACATTCTAACAATGGTGAAAGAGCAGAAGAAAATCCCTGCTCATATTCTGGATGCCGGTCAGAATATTATAACAGCTTCAACAACATCACAGGGAAAGAAATACAAATTTGTCCCTACCAGTGGAGTGACACATCAGCATATCACTCATGAACAGATACACACCTATGTTCCAGTCCAAGAGGGTTGTGGGGCATACTCCCCCATGTCATACGAATAATCAAGTCTGGCACATACACCTGATTTGAATGGAGATAGTCAGCCTAACCTGACAATTTCTTCTAATAAGGCACATACACCTGCCCATAATAACCACTTTTGACAACAAGTGGTTCCTAAAGTGAGTAATAATGTGTATAAGCAAAAGACCTGTTCAGAACATTCAATAAATCAAGTACCAATCTGTAATAAGGCCTTGCTCAATGCTGGAGTTCTTGAAGCCCTCAGACAATCTTTTGGAACTCAAGATTCTACTCTCTCATTTCCCAATAGTGGGAACATTAATTCTTAAGGTCTTCATCAGACACTTCCTCGTGAAGGATTTATTCATGACAGTTCGGTCGATCTCAAAGTATTATCTTCAGATGAGTGCCACAAGAACCCTCTGTCTGGCCAGAAGATCAAGGAGAAAAAGGTTTCATCTTTTGTTGTAACCCACCATGGTGGTCCTCCCCATGATGATGATTAATTTAGTTGCGCTCTATGGTAGTAATTCACATTGCCTGGAAAATGCTCCAATGGAAAATGTAGTGATGAGAAATCCCTCTTATCTTGAGGCACTTGAAAATGTGAAGCCAGTCATGTCTGATGCTTTACCGCTAGTAGGTGAAATACTTTCTCAATCAGAAGATAGCTCGGGGTGTAGTTCATTCTCCAAACCACCCGTGGGTCATTCATCTTCTAGTTTGATAAGTGAATTATCTACCAGTCTTGTTGAGTCTGATGAAGCAACAAGGAAGCACCGGATCTTGTCTAATCAGAAAGAAGAATCATCATTGAATGATAAAGAGGAAGTTCTGAATATGAGAAAACAACTAGCGAAAGCTGAAGTGCCAGTCATGTTTTAGCCTTTGGCTGACTCTCATTATGACATTCCAGAGATGCTGACGGAAGATTGTATTCACGATATTCATCTTAACATGTGTAAAACTCTTTGTCAATTGAAAAAGAAAATATTATCTTATAATGAATATGAAAATAATGTCAAGATAATAGAAGGGTTACAACGCCAAATTGATTTGGCCTCTCTCTCAGTTTCTCAATATCAAAAGTCTGAAAAGCAGTAGAGAGCCCTTCATCGTTCATGCCTTGGTGCACTAAAAATATTGTGTCGGTTAATTTCCAATGCCCCATATGGTATTGATATCAGGGGATGGGGTGTTCATGGATCACTTCATTTCACTGTACTCCCTAGTCAACAAAGCCCACAAAAAATGGTCTCATGCAATGTTATTTCCTATGGACGGCCACAACCAATTGGATTTGCTTGTAATCAAAGGCTTGCTTAGGAACATGCCTCAACTAGTTCTTCCCAAAGTCAGACATATAAAGAAAAAGTTTTCAAATTACTTTTGCATCCGGAAAATTAGAATATTTAATAGGCTTCTAATTTAGAGAGAGTGCATTATCAGGTGACAGAAGTGTCAGAAATCAGCCAGCATTCATTTGAGCCTGGTGATTTTAGTGGATGTAGGTTGATGCATCCAACCAATTTTCAGACTAAAGTCCACAAGATCAGGAGATCTTTTAAGAAATTATTAGATGTAGCTACTCAAGAACCGCCCCAGCTTTCCAGACTGGGGACTCTTTTAACCCAACCCTCAGAATCAACAAATAGGATTTGAGGAGTTGAGAAGAAATAACAGAAATAGCCCCAGTCCACCGGACTGGGGACCTTTTCAAATCCTCAATCTCTTCCTCAGAGAAATTCAGTATTCTCTCAATTATGGAATAAGCCACAAGAGGAATGAAGAGCCAAATTATTAGGAGATTCCCTCCAAATTATGGTTCATCATGAAGTTTCTGAGGGAACAACTCAATAGAAGTTAGTGTCTCATCAGGGACATGGAAGAAGACAGTATCACAGAAATGCCGATAGAAGAGATGCAATGCATTATGCATCAATAAATGCCATCAATTCCATTTTTTCTGATCATCCAAAACATGAGGCTCACTCCGAGGGATCAGATGAAGAAGTTCCTGCTCAAAAGGTTGTGCACACAGAGGCAAATGAAGAAGGTGTGCATACACGAAATCAAAGGCTTACCTAGAATCTAGTCATTCCTTCAAATAATCAAATTCCTCCTATCCAAAAAGAGTCCAACAAGGGAAAAGGAAAGAATCAGGTTACATACCCTTCTTCTGGATAAGGCCAATCACTCTCACTAGAGAAAAGGATCACACAACAGTAGAAATAAATGAAGGAGTTAAGGAGGATGAATACAAAACTACTTCAAGGTAGTATTCCTCCTAAGCGTATTGGATTTAATCAGCCAAGGGAATTTGTTGTGGTTACTAAGATGGATCAAGAATATCCTCCTTTACCATTACACCCTCACAGATCTAATCCTATGGGTCATGTGCGACAACAATCGGTGGTGCTACCACCAGTTGCATTACCAGCCACTACACCTGTCCAAGCTCCATTTATTGTACCTGCTCAGGTCCAAGCTCAACCGGATGTTTCTCAAAAGTTAATGACTACCATTGAGTCATTAACAGATCGGTTGGAAGCTATGGAGGGAAAACGTACACAAATTCAACCAGAAAAGAGAGCTTACCCAGAATGGGTTGATGCAACTCCTCCCCCATCAAATTTAGAAAGTACCACATTCCCAATATTTAATGGTTCGTGAGACCCATAGCAACACTTAACAAATTTTGTTTTTCATTGTGATCCTATAATGGGAACCCCTCAGAAACAAGAATCAGTTAATCTCAGGTGTTTTGTACTGTCATTACAAGGACCTTCTTTTGTCTGGAACACAAGCTTGCAATCCTGGTCAGTTATCGGATGGGAAGATCTCCGCAAAAGATTCCTTATTCAATTCATCTCAACGTTGCCAAAGACAATAGTTTTTGATCTTACAAATTGTTATCAAAGGGAGAATGAAAGAGTTTCAGATTTCATTGCTCGTTGGAAGGGATTAACATATTCCCTTATCTTAGCACTCCCTAAAGAAGAATTTTTTCCAATCTGTGTGGAAAATCTGCATGATGAATTATGCACACCGTTGATCCCTGTGAAATACACAGGAGGGTTTTGAGACCTTACTTAAATTTCTCAACAGATTGAAGACTCTCTTATAAATACTAAGGATAAAACTCAGGTAATTCCATCAGTTCCAGGAAGGAGAATGGGTAGAGCAGAGACTTCTATAGTTACGATTAAACAAGCACCTGTACTTGCTTCCACTTCAAAACCTTCATCATATCGAAGGGATCCACCTCTTGAGCGTCAACAAAAGAGGCCGTTTCGTCAAGATGATCAAAGAGATCAAAGACAGAAACAATTTGAGGAGTTAAAGATAAAATTTTATTCTTTCTGAAATGAAGAAGTTCCTGGTTACTTCATTTTGGCTCTGGAAATAATTTGGTTCAATTACCAAGGCCTAAAATGCCGAAAAAGGAAGGAGATGAAGATCTCCCCAACTATTTCCCATTTCATCAGATGTTGGGGAATCCCATTTAGGAGTGTTTTGTCTTTAAAGACCTCCTACAAAAGATAGTGGACTCGTGACAAGTTAAACTAAAAGGTTGTTCATCTCAAGTGGCATGTGTTACTGCTACAAATCCAGAGGAAGAAGGCGAGTGGCAAGAATTCAAAAACAAAAATGTGCATAAATATGATGATGGGATGGTTAGGAAAATGATCAACCAAACTCATTCCATTTTACGAACACAATTGAAGAAACCAATTGTGTCTTCTTCTATGAATGCCACAGCAAAACCCCATTCATAAGAAGGAAAATCCTCAAAGATGCGGCATAATTCAAAGAAAGAAGAGCAGTTAGAAGAAGATGAGATCGTGTCAAATCCTAAGTTGTCTTTGACTCTAGAAAATTTTATGCCATCTAATTCAAAGCCACGGGCACCGCCCCACCAAACGGCACAACCTAAACTGACTAATCAGGCAGAATCTTCATCAGATGAAGAGTTGATCTTTGGTTCTGTTAATATGATTCACTTAATGGATCCATATGCCAATCACAGTTTTGATCTTGATGAGCTTGAGTTCCCTATATCAAACAGAGGAATTAGAGGAAGGACCATATTCAATACATAAGGTCTACTCCAATGGAGCTTACTCTTTAATCTCAATGGATGGAGAACTCATCACAACTCCAACCAATGCAAGATTCTTGAAGAAGTATTTTGTGTAACACAAAACCTCTTCGTCCAACATGACGTTAAATTGTGTTGTCCTTGCTGCAAGACTTTAAACTACACAGTCCCTTATACGTCCAACATGACATTAAATTGTATCATCTTTGCTATACGACGTTAAACTATGCACCTCTTCGTCCAACATAAAGTTAAACTATGAAAAAAGTCCCTAATACGTCCTAGATACATGACTCTAAACTGTACATCACTCCATCATCGAACATGACATTAAACTGTGATATCCTAGCTACATGACGCTAAACTGTACAGAAGTCCCTTACGTACAACAAGACGTTAAACTGCATAACCATCATTAGGGTTGTTGCTACCTCTTGTTTCTCACACCGAGTATGACTCATGTGAGTTTAGAGTAAACTTCAACCATAACACCCTCTCTAGTACACTAACCATGCGTAAGTCCCAACACCATTTTTTAGGTCGTTATCCTCAAGAACAACTTGATCACTAGTCCATTCTTTAATCGAACTATGTGGACTTTGATCCTTGCCTTCTAGGCTGGGTACGTAGGCAACCTCCCAAGGTTCAAGCCCGAAACCAATCTCTTCACATCGGTTCACCAATGTCTCATATGATGTTGATTCATGAAGACACCCCCAAAACCAATATTTTTTACATTGGTTCACCATCATCCTAGCTATATGATGCTAAATTTTGCAGCACCAGTCCATGCATATGACCTTAAACTATTCACACTTTGGTCATGTATGACAATAAACTACAATATTCTTTGACACCCTCACCTAATAAAGAATCATTATTTACATTGATCTCTAATCATGTTATATTCCAAAGACTACGTACATACATGGAAATGTCTGAATCTTAATTTTGGGTCAAACCATCATTGCACTAAATTCCCCTTTCACCCTTCACATGTACGAACCGAATCTGTAAAAAGGGTATTTCAAGAACTACGTGTAGCTTGATTCCCATCCTTATGGGATACGTAGGAACGTTCGAGCATCCCTCGAATCTAGCCCCAAGTCTTTGGGCCTAACCCCAAATTCCACTTTTAGTCCCTTGGCAGAAAAGTCCCCCTTTGTCCGAACTCTATGACACTAAACTAAGATCTCTTATACTCTCATCCCACATGATGTTAAACTATATTTCGAGAACTACATTTGGCTTGATTCTCATTCTAATGAGATTTGTAGTGAAGTCCAACATAGACCCAGCCACAACATGATTATGGTTATCATTGTTCTATGTATCTCTACATGAATTGAACAATGCCCATTTTGATGTGTCATAATCCTAACCTTAAATACTTCCAGGTCTTCATAACCCTTTTCTTGACTTCTGGTCACAAAATGTTCTGTACTTGGGAATTCTTTTTTTTATTTGACTATGCAGCATGTTCCCTTAGGCGGCCTTGCATAAATAGTCTAAATAATGGATCTGTCAGCCAAAAAATACTATTATTTGACTATGCATCCAATGCCCTTAAGTGGCCCTGCATAATTCCACCCCTTAACGGGTTTGTGAAATAGTGATAACTTTATTCTTGGGAGGAAAACCTCTTTTTTCATTTATTTGTTTTAATGAAAATATGTAGGGATCTAAAAAAATATCCATCTTTAACATATTTGTCCCATACTCTTTTTCATGATCTGAAAGTATTCAAGTCTATGGTTGATATTTTCTATCCCTACATTTGGGTCAGACCTTCACAGGAGTGACATTCATCCAATTCTTTGACAATCTTGATTGGTAATATCCTCTCTATATTCGAGTACCTCTCTCCATACAGCAGACTCTATGCTTTGGAAAATTTGAATCTCCATAAACTTTCACTGGATTTTTAGCAATAGAAAATTAAAATTTCTGAGAGTTCTTTTTCCTGACTGTGCAGCACATGCCCTTATGCGGCCTTGCATAAACTGTCTATATAACAGACATGTCAGCCAAAAGATGATATTATTTGACTATGTAGCCAATGCCCTTAGGTGGCCCTACATAATTCAACCCCCTAACAGGTTTGTTAAATAATGGTAACTTCACTCTTAGGAAATACTTATTCTAATGCCTCTTAGTCCTTTTTCATATCATTTCTCAGATTTGAAATTTTGTAAGTCATAGTTTACATATTTTCCCCCCATACTTGAGTGTGGTAATATGTTTTTAGATAAATTGTCAAGGAATTGAGTCAATTTTAATCCATTCGGTCAAAGCTATTTTGAACTTAATCATTAGCCTTTTTATGTCCGACATGCATGACCTTAAACTGCCAGAATCCTTGGTTTTTCTCCTTTACCTTAGAGTCAAATCCTCTTTTCTCTCTAGATCCAACTCTGAGGGGGGACTTCTGTTGAAGCTCCTTTCCTTCACAGAGTCTAAATGACTGAAAAAGGGGAATTCCTTAGCATAAAGAGATTCATCCTTTGAGGAAACACCAAAAATTGACAAAGGCATAAACAAGGATTCCTTTAATAAAGGTCCACGCAAGTTTCATCATGGTCGCGCAAGTATACTTGCACGCCACATATTGGGCGTGTAGGTGACTTGCACGCCCTATTTGATTTTCTCCCAAGGTCTTCAGTAGCCTATAAATGCCCCATTTGGTCCCCCCCGTTTTGGGGACGAAAAATTCCCAAAGTTATATTTGAGCTCCCGGTGCCCTAGTCTCTTCTTGAAGTCTTTCGAACACTTCTAAGGTAATTTCTTACCTAGAATGAAAGATCTAAAGAGGGGGTACAAGGCCTAAGTGTTGAAATTCACCAACACTTTCGCGCGCAAGTGTCTAACCCTTAAGGGAAATGAAGAAACTTGCACGCTACCTTATCCCTTCACCAAAACTTGTGCGCCACACTTTCGGAAGCCTTTAGAGATAATACTAAGGGCTCTAGCCAAGTCTTGCCCAAGTATTACCCCATGGGTTAACCGTCGTGCAAGTACCCATGTGTCGCGCAAGTATACTTGCATGACCAGCATTTGGGAACCCCAACAGAACTTGTGCGCCTACCACTTTTTGGGTGCCCCACCTACTTATTCAACTCTTTTCCTCAAATCCACCTCTCCTCTTCAAGATTTAGCCTTTAAACACCTCTTCAAGTCCATTTTTGGCATAGTTCCTTTGTTGGATACATTATCTGAAAGGAATTTTGTGGAACATCTCTCAAAACCTAGTGATGTACATATATTTATGTCACTAAGGTTAGAGATTTAATACATTAAACCTCATCCTTTAGGATGAGAAGATCCCTAACCTGTGCCTCCTTTTCAAGAGTAAGCCCCAGTCCAAGTTCTCTTAACCTGGGCCTCTTTTTCAGGAGTAAGCTCCAGTTTTAATTTATTTTGATCTGGGATTCCTTCTCAGGAATAGAACCCAATCATAAGTCCTCTATAATTAGGTAATCCTCCTCATAAGTAAGCCACAAGTTCCCAAATCTGGGCATCCTCTTCAAGAGTAAGCCTTAATCATAATTTTCTTCAACTTGGGCCTCCTTTCTAGGAGTAAGCCCTAGTCCAAGTTCCATAAACCTGGGCCTCCATTTCAAGAGTAAGCCCCAGTCTTAATTTCTTTTGATCTGGGATTCCTTATCAAGAATAAAACCCAATCATAAGTCCTCTCTAATTTGGGAATCCTCCTCATGATTAAGCCCCAAGTTCCTAAATATGGGCATCTTCCTCAGGAGTAAGCCCCAATCATAATTTTCTTCAACTTGGGCCTCCTTTACAGGAGTAAGCCCCAGTCCAAGTTCCCTAAACCTGGGCCTCCTTTTTAGGAGTAATCCCCAGTATTAATTTATTTTGATCCAGGCTTCTTTATCAGTAATAAAACCCAATCATAATTCCTCTCTAATTTAGGAATCCTCCTCGGGATTAAGTCCCAAGTTAAGTATCCAAAGCTCATTAAAGCACATATACCTTTATGGACCTTGTTCTTGGGATTATTTTCTAAACTAAGTCATAATCCTCATTTATCTGGGTAGTCATACATACATAATCCCCACATCATTTCTTATGATTGCATCTTTCATGGAAGAATCGTCATGTTTTATTTATACCTCTTGTTTCTCACATCGATCATGACTCACGTGAGCTTAGAGCGTAAAAGTAATTATGACATCTTTCTTTGAGACATCAATCATGCATAAACCTCATACTTCTTTAATCGAACTATGTGGGTTCTAATTCATTTTCTAAATGAGGATATGTAGGTAGCCCATCTGTGGGTACGATCCCAACTCTGAAATAATTCATGTCCTTATGAATGAAAATAAACTTCAAGTTCCCCACTGAGTGGCTTTAAAACTAGTATGGTTATCATAATGACCAAGAGATCTCTATATAATGTATTAAAGGATACCATTGACTAAGAATATCAAAAAAATATAGATGATTCTCTATCGATGAAGAACCTCAAATACATATAAAAGATTCTCTAAATCTCATACATATCAATCATTGATTAAAGGAAATCTCATTTTTATACTTGGTAATTTAATAAGGACTCACGAACATAACTCAAATCTTTAAAGAGAGTCCCGGAGTAGAAAATAATTCCCCCCAAAAAGGTGTGAGGAGTCCGACCTCCCATCCTCTCAACCAATGAAAATTATTAAGCCTTATCAATCCACAAATAATGAGCACCTAACTTTGGAAAGTAGGTCCAAATGGATATAGAATCATTGGATGTTTCTGGTTCTACGAACAAACCCATTAGAAACCGATTAGAATGTTTGAACCTTAAAAAAATGAGGTTATCCCCATTTTCTAGTGGAAACAACTATAAAGAAAAGAATCGAGAGACAAAGGCCCCCCTTAGGATTGTGTGTAGCCTCTATCCTCCGTAGGCTCCATCTACTCTTCACTACCTAAAATATTATGGAATTGATGAATATGAATAGATTAGTGATGGTAGAATTATGGTATAAGGGTTTGAGTTTTTTGAGAGAGTGATAGCGAATGATTATATATAGTTATTCCCACTCTTATAGAAACTAGAAGTGGATGAATATATTCCCCTCAAAGAACTTATACTAAAATATAGTTTAATTAATAGTTTATATTAAAAAATAACTTGTGAATTATAAATCTCCATGCGACCTAATCCCATTAATTTTAAATGTTATTCTAAGTGTTTTTAAAATTTTCTTCTATTTGAGAGTGGGGACCAACATGAGTCAGATTCTTCTTCTCACTTCATTATTTTATTCAACATGTATTTACCCAATTATTTACTCAATTTTGGAGAAACGTCATTTTGTAAAAATATTTTTACCGCATTCATTTGATCAATTTGGATTTTAGATCATAAGAATGGATTATATTCCCTTTATAATCCTAACTATGAATTGGTTATGATTTCTAGCTTCATGGATCACTAGTTTTTAGTCTAGGTGCCACGAAACCTAAGGATATTTATGTATGAAAAAGTGAATTGTATATCTATAGGTTTACATCTAGGAATGATATTACTTTGAGTGACTTGATAGTGTATTGAAACTTAATAATTTATTGTCAATTACAAGGCTATGTTAGATCACAAAATTCTATTTGAATGATTAAGGATCACATCAAGCTCTAAGGAAGCATTAGAAATACTTTGTATTGATTTACTCTATCATATTCTATTTCATTAAATATTTATTCACAATATATCCCACTACAACTCTTATTCAACATTTAACATTTTTTTATTCAAAAATGAGTGGTGTGAGCTTGAGAAAGCATTGAAACAAATCTTTCATAAGGCTATCGAACTATTTTACTCTTACATATGTGCTCTGATTTCAATTTTTTCATATGTGTCTCATAAAATTTAAAATTAATCACATTTTAAATTTATTTATTCTATTTAAAACCATAAAATCATATTATTTCACAAATTAGTTCCACAAGTAACAATAAAAAAGCTATATTTTCAAAAATAAACAATTTTCATGGAATTTAAGATGTAAAATTTTAATAAATTAATTCTTATTAAAAAATAAACAAAAATTCTAAAATAAAATATAGTCATATAAATTGAAAAAAAATATAAACACTATAAAATTAAAAATTAATGAAAAAATACACTAACCATATTCCCCCACACATGAGATTTACCTCAAGTAAAATCTCTCAATAAAAGTTCACCAAGAATTAAAATTTTCTCAAGTTCAAGCCGAAATTCATTTAATTTTAATTTTCAAGTACTTATTTGGAACTAAATATGAAAATTAAGAACCATTTCAATCCCCCACACTCAAGATCCTTATCTCACTTAAAAATTTATCCTATTAAATTATTTATCACTATAAACCAACAAGAGAATGCATTTTATTTTTGTTCACATGAGTTCAATATTCACCTTCCCATTTATCCCCCCAATAGTTTGGAATATTTTTCCCGTTTTTTTCCATGATATTTGTAATACAATTATTCATAGAGTAATAACCACATGGAACTAAACTATCCCTTACAGTAGCCATCCCCTAGGACTGATTGAAATAATTAGGGCATGGAAGAAAAATAGGTATAGCTATCTATTAGGTGGAAATTTACTCTTATTTAATTTATTTTTACTTTTCCATCACACACCAATATACTAATCCAGTTAAAGAAAAAATAGTTTGGATTCTATTTCATCATATTATTACAATACAATTTTTTATCCGGTTATTGTTTAGGGTAAATAATTTAAGTATTAATTCTGTTTATAAAAAACAATTCACTCAAGCTCAATCACATCAGTCCAATGAAATATTTTCAAATTTTGATTCACCAAAGTCCTATATTATATACTATTAATTCTTAATTTCCAAAAACAATAGTTTCAATGTTTTCAAAGTGATTTTTTCTCCTTGAGTTATTATGGATATATTTTATCAAGAATATTCAATTTCAAATATTAAAACATTTCACACTTGTTTTATTGTCCAATATACTTATTTTTTATTGTATGATCAATTCATAAACAAGTATAGAAAATATAAATTATGTAAACAATGAATTCAATTATATTTAAAATAAAACTAAGGGTCAATAGAACACCCCTTCCATTATAAATATTTTTACTAGTAGTTTTTGTGGATTTTTTTTCTCCAAAATGATTTTTCCTTTATTCCAAATAAGATCCTTGAAGATATCAAGTAACAAATTTGTGTCGTGGAATTTTTTTTAAAGGAAAAAAATAAAATTAATAATAATAATTAAATAAAATTCCTAATATTAGGTTTCCTCCGAAGAAGTAATTAATTTATAGTATCAACTTGACTTTTATTTCTCTAAGATCGTATGTGATCCCATGGTGAAAGGTTCTTTTTTAATGGGAACCTAAGGGGATCCTCTATGAGGAATTTTTATTTTTAATTAAGTGTTTCTAGATTTTTAATATTCTTGTAGAATCAATATTTTTGTTGGCCCACTTTAATTATGTTGCTTTCCTCTTAGATGTGTCCATTCCTAATACCAAAATATTTATTAATAAACCAACACTTGAAAAATTTATGGCTTTTTAAATTTATCTAGTTCATCATTTCCGCCTTTAAATAGTGTTCCTTAAGAAATATTTTCTTGATTTCTTTGAATACCCTCATATTACGTTGTTTCATTCTTCTTAGGGAGTTCATTACCAACTCTGTATAACATTTTGAGCTTCTTTTTAATCTATAATTATGTATTCAAGGCTGAATAGAACCTATTGAGTCACTTACAAGACTAATTTAAATATTGGGAAAATGAGACCAAATTCCTTCATCACACTTTTAAACAGTTCTACATCATCCCATATCATTTTTACTCTATTTCTTGAGAATTTTTTATTAAATATTAGTTTCAAGTGGTTGTATCCTATTTGAAATTATAGTATTTTTTAATAAACATATCATCTCTAAGGTATTATGGATTAATTTCCTCAAATTTATTTTCAGTATAAAATTGTTAAATTTCTAGAATCTCATCCCATTCTCCATCATTGAACAACCCCAAAACATATTCAATTTTTATACCTTCCTCAAGTGCATCTTAAATGGCTATTAACTTTAAAGTTGGTTGTTCCTCCATAGACATCTTACACTTAACTTCTTGGGGGTAGTTCACTTTAAGTTATTTATTATCATTTGTAGATATAACAATAATAAATTCCCAGTTATTGGATTAAAAAATGATGGTTATAACTTCCTTCTTTATTTTACAATTATGTTTTATCATCCTTTCTACTTCAGATTTAACATTATAGGAAAAATCTTGGGTATTTTTGGATAATTGATCAATTACTATATTCTTACTTTTGAACTGTGTGTCCTTGATGTGATCCTTAGTGGTTTTTATTATGTATTCCAATATTTATTCACTTCTGAAAAACTTTTCTGGAATTCCTGGAAGTTGATCTAAAATCATTTGAAATTCTTGATCTACCTTAATTAAATTTGAATTTGAAAATACAAGAGCTTCCATTTGTTTCAATCTTTCTAAATGGGATAAAATTGAACTTGGTCTCTAGAATTACCAATGATTAAAATTCTCATACTTTCCCTGTGAAATGTTAATTCTACTCCCCTATGTTGGATGGATTTTATTTTAAAATAAAGAAATATGTATAAGAATTTTACAGTTTCTAGATTGTTTAAATTCAAGATTATTTCACAAATGTGGATTTAAATTTATTTTCAAACCTCTTTTTATTTAAATCTATGAATTTTCTACCATTCGAACACTTATTTCCAACTATTTACTAGTGTTTTACTTTTATCTATTATGGTTAATAATCTACTTATATCCCAAAATTATATCATTATTTTGATTTGTGCCCATATACTCCACATGTGTAACATTTTTCTTTCATCCCTTTTGGTATTTTATACCAACTATTGTAATTTTTATTTAAGTTTATAAAGTGTTTAATGATTTTTTTTATTAATTTCTTCAATAAAATTAGATATTATTTCTCTTGGTTTCCCTTCCATTAAATTCATTTCCAATATGTAAAAAATATTTTTGAGATCCATGGCACTCATATTTCCAGAAAATTCTTATATTGTGTTATAACAAGCTCTTTTATATAATGTGTGAGACCATCTATGGAATATTACACTATAAATGAGATATTTATTTGGTGGGTTGGGAATTATTGGATATAGCCTTAGTATCTCTCCCATGATTTATAAAAAATTATTTATCCCCTTAAAGAAAGTTGGTTGTTATCTTTCTCATGGACTTGGTTTTTTTAATTTGGAAATAATTTCTTAAAATTTCTCTTTATAAATCCTCCCAAGTTTCAATTGAATACTCCTATTTTTGGATCCCCCATTTCCTTTACTCCCACTTTATGAAATATGGGAAACATCTCAACAATAGTTTTTTATCATTCAATTCCTTAAAATAGAATTAATTCGCTATTATGATGAATTACTTATCTAAATTATAGGAATATTCTCTTTTAATTCCATTAAAAATTAGTAGGGAGTGTATTTTAATTTCTTTAATATATATACCCTTTCCTTGGTGTCAATATAAAGCCCAATCTAATGCCCCATACTTGGGGTATTTCATGTTCCTTCAATTTTGTTGAGAATTTATTCTAATTTTATATGGGTAAATTACAATGTTGTTGTCCTCTATTTTTTTAGGAAAACATAGGTTTATGTTCCTTTATTTCCTTTATTTTATCAAGTCGGACCATGATCCTATATTTTACTTTTAATTCCTTAAATAAAAGGCTCAAAATGGGTAAGAGAGATCCATAAATTCTACCAAATTGTTTCTAAAAATATTAATCTTATAGGCTAGTACATAAGTTATTTAAGTATATATTAAAATAAAAAAAATCTAGACTTTTGTATTATTTTTTTTGTTTTTTTAAATTTCTTCTTAAAATGGATGAAATCAATGAAAAAAACAATATATACCTAGAAACAAATCCAATTTATGAATTGAAATAATTTTGGCATAAATATATTTATACTGCTAAGTAACTAGGATGAACACAGGGATATAATGATTAATTGACTAATTTAATAATTTTTAGAAGATCAAAAATAGTAATGAATGAGGGAGTTTTGTGTGTTTAAACATACAATAATTGATAAATATTTTGGTATTTTCAAATTTAATTTTTGTGGGTGTGTATGATGGTTTGGTTCATTATGAATTGTTACTTCATATATTTTAAGAGTTATAGTCATTAAGAGAATAATAAATGAAGCAATATAGAGTTGGGGTTGAAACACTAGCTAAGAGAGGTGATTCCTAGTGTGAAGACATGTATCGCACTATGAGGGGTTGGTTAAGTGGTTGTATCATAATGTAGAATTATGTATCATCTTGGGTAGTGTGGGATGTGATAGATTTCCTCTACTCTGTTTCAAAGTGGGATTTGGGTCACAATTTGGTGTGTTTTTTCGTGGCATGAGGGGTCTTGGAGTTCTACATACGGGTGAAAATGTTGGTGTGTAGAAGTCATATGTAGAATTTAGGTATTTCTTTATAGCATGTAAGTTACTTGGGTAAGTTTGTTCTTATTTATATAAGAATCCATCATGGTTTAGTAACTGGAAATATGGCATGAAGCCATGAAAAGATGATTTCTAGAGTTAAGAAAATTAGGAGTCGTGATATGAAGATAGAATTCAGAAATAGAAATTGTTGATATTATCAATTTAATGATGTTTTATGGAAAAGAATGAGGTGAGATATGAGGGGATTCATGGAATCATTTCTGATGGTTTGGAAGAATAATCTCCATAGTGGCAACACCATGATCTATTGTGTTGTGACACCGTGATTTTCTAGTCCATGTATAAATCCGTAATTCCCTCTAAACTCATTAATATTTATTTTATTTCTCTCAAACCTGAAGTAATTAAAGGTTCCTTTTTAGACACCATTGATCCCTCTTTGATAAATATTTGTTGTTGTCTTTGTTATATTTATATCTATACATCTAATGTGAGTTTCCTCTTTATAATTCTTGGTTCACTCACTTTTACATCATCATAGAGGATCTATGAAACATGGTAGATTTAGTTTTTATGTGGGGTCATTGGGGTTTAGATTGATTTAGGTTCCTCTCACACTGTTCAATTTTTGAACCCCTATTCTTCTCCTCCTTAAATTCACATTAGGCATTGAAGCTTCAACTGAGGTGGGATATTTATAATACCTTTTTCTATATTTTGGAAAAATATACTTAACTAGTTTGATTTCATTATTTCCAAGAATGCTTACACATTATTTTATTTTTTTCATGTGGCTTAATGGGTATTTTGTATTTATGGGGAAAGCTAAAATATATGGAAATACTCTTGGGAAAAAATTAATTGAATAAAGATAATAAATCCTAAAGGGATTGGGTTGCATATGTTTTATGGTTTTTTGTGTTTCCTATGACTTGATTGATATTTATTGTTATGGTTTATCTAAACATTTATATTACTTAACAACCTTTTTATATTCATAATTAGACAAATATTTAATGGAGTGATGGGTTGATGATATATTGTTAATTTTTTTTCATTCACGGATCCCTGGCCAGTTAAAGAGGGTTTGTCATATTGGCTCACAACCTATTTGAGTTAGAGAAGACTCTGAGCAAATAGGTGGGAGTGGTAGTGAATTTTCAGGCCGTTTTGATTTATTGATTTTGATTATGGTTATAAAGATATGGATATTTCTCACCTATTAGTTATATAATTGTTTAAAAATCTTGGTTGAGGATATAATTGAGTATTTTGTGAGAGATCATAGAAGTTGTAAAAATTGATAAAAAGTATGGGGTTTGTTGATCATATTTCTAATTATTATTTATGATTATATATGTGGTTATTTTTTTCTTAGTTAATGTCACACTTTTTCATTCTTATATATTTTTACATGTGGATATTTGTTTTTTAATAAGAATGATCCTACTACGTATTATCAACTTTTCACCCCTCTGTAGATTTCTAAGAGTTTGCAGGGAAGACTGGGGTAGATGAGTGTTATTTTTAGGTTTCTTATATAGATTTTAGGGGATGTATTGGGGGTCTCAATGATTGTTCTACAAATTCATTTTTTGATATTTTTATAGATGATATATTGGTGACATTTGGGTTGTGGAAAATTGTTTATAGAATGAAACATTTTTTATGTTTAATAGTGGTATATTATTATTATTTCTGGAATTTTATGATGGTAATTCCACTCACATTTGCAATTTATAACCTTGTTTCTAATTACCAACCAAGGGACTATTGGGGGTAGCCTTTTAGGGTTATCCTTACCTTCATTGTAGACCAAATAGGGGTTCCAGTGGGAAAGGATTCTAATAAAGTGGTATCAGATAAGTTGGTTGAGATTTTGGGTGGAGTTTATAGTTAGGAATGGGTGATGATTTCATGATATTGGTAGGAAATCCATGAAATTCAATCCTTATATATGATGTAGACTAAGGAGGATTTCTAGGAAATAGATATTTGGGGGCCATTATGATCTGATGCAAGGGATTTTATATCCCATTGGAAATATTTAGGGAGAAGTGTAACCATTTCCAAGAAGAAATCAAAGAGAGGTAAAATGACTCATTGTCACTATCTATATTGGAATATATATTTTTGGATCTTATCCATGTTTTGTGATTATGTTTTTATATTATTTCTATCATATGTTTATAGTTATCTTTCCAAAATTATTTCATTACTTGAGGTTAAAGTGAAACTATCATTAAATATAATATAAGGTTTAATTAAATCCTTTTTTAACCTTAGACATGTTATTCCAATTCTTTTTATAATATGTTTTATCTTAATTATATTACCACATTTATTGTTTAAATGAGTATAATATTGATTTTCTTCCATGATGTTTATAATTTTTATAAAATCATTTTTAAAGTGTCCTTTTTGGATGTGATTGATAATTACTAGGAACCTTCATAAAAAATACTTAATAAATTCCATTTTTTATACTAGAAGAATTGTTTTAGGACCCTACTTCAGAAGTTTCTAATTTTCCTATGACATTTTATACCATGGTTTATCTTTAAATAATGATATATTATATTAATTTTTTCGGAATTTATTACTGAGAATAACTTTTGTCTTTTAAATATGTAGTTTTTGGAATTTGAAATGCATTCTTAATAATAATGCATTAAATCTGGGGAACTTTTTCATGAATGAACATGTTTATTCCTTGAAAAAATGATTTTAATTTTTCAAAAAATAAAAAATTATGTGGAATACACTGATATTTAAATTCCATGTTGTTTGTTGTTTTTTGATATATTGATATCCTTTCTTAAGGGTAGGTTTCCTATTCTAAGAATTTATCACGTGACATGATGAGTTAATGTGGAGTATTTAATACTAAAAAAATTTCAAAAAGTTGAATGAATTTTTTCATCATAGTGCCTTGTTAAAATGTGTATCACACGTTACTTTGGTAATTTTTAATTTGAATAATTAATGTATATTTACTCAAGCAATTTGGGTGTTGAGTATGTTTCACCTAGAATATAGAATTCAGAGTGTGACACTATTTAAATAATATGAAAGAATTCTTCATTGGTAATGATATGTGTTGGTCGGAGTGGACACTCAAGAGGGGGGTTGAATTGAGTTCCAATTAAATTTTCAGTTTTAAAAACTTTGTCTTAAAAACCCCCAAATAAAATACTAAATTAAACTGTAGTGAATTTATATCAAAGTATGGGTTCGGTTGGGTTCTCAAGGGATTGATTATTTCCCAGTTAATCAAAACAGAAAGGTTGATTAACTTTTGAAACCAACTTACTGATTTGCAACTGATATAAACACTTGCGAATTTAATTATCAAAGTGACTTTAAAACAGTTTTGGTTTTAAAGAGATTATCAGCGGAATAAAAGAATAACTTTGAAATATATAGCACATCAGATATAACCAAGAGGTTCAGTCTCAAGCTGAGACTTAGTCCTCTCAAAAGCTTTTATAAAAAGATGATCCACACCCTGGATCAGGGATAACAACAGCAACCAGCTGTCCAGGTTCAAGACCTCTACCATAGTTATTCGTGGGAACAAACACAACAGAAACCAGTTGTTCAGGTCACACGACCTCTACCACTATTTTAGTGGGAAATACAAAATGTAAGAGAGGTGAGTAAGGATTTACAAATCCTCCAGTTAGAGTATAGGAGACAGTGTGTGTGTAAAATGCAACAGATAACACACACTGCTCAATATGTAAAAGAATAAATCACAGAGAAAATATTTAGAGTTTAGAAATGGCTCTAGTGATTGTCATGCAGTTCTGGACTCCTTTGATTGATCATAATTCTCTCTGAGTCCTCTTCTAGTTTTTGTCTGGAAAACAGAGTATCGTCTGTTTCCTTGACTTCCAGGTGTAGAGACAGTTGATGAATCTCTTGTGTTATGTTCTCATTCTCAGCTCTTCACTGGTATGCAGTAATGAGTTCGTCGTGTAAGTTCTGTCATCTCTTTGCATTCACGCTCTATTGTTCTTCCAGCACACCTTCGTGTTTTATATGTCTTGTGTATTCGTCTATGTCTCGCATAGCCTGTGTTCTCAATTTCTGTATTCGTCTATTCATGCTATTTTTTAGTAGCATCCTTCCTTTTGTTAAACCACGTGCTCCGGCAAAAGACGATTTACTTTTTGCAGGTACGAGGTACGGTTCCCTGACATCCAACAGCACACATTAAGTAAATGTCAGTGTATTAAAATATACCTGATATGACCGTTGGTCAGATTAAATAACGATAAAGAAATTAAAGAAATGTCAGGTTCTGTCTCTGGAGAGGTAGCTCTTGATATCGGTAGACTTGTGTTACAGTGGGTATCTGTAGGTCTAAGTATCGATAGACGTTTGTAAAGGTAAACTTGTCTGTCGGTAGACTTGATCACATCAGTAGCAGTGGACTTGTAACAGTAACTGTGGCTCTGCCTTTTATCGGTAGTGGTATTCTCTATCGGTAGACTTTGCATAACGGTGGAATTCAGCATATCGGTAGCTCTGTATCGGTAGCTATCAACTTCGATGTAGCGGTAGGCTTGAGTACCGGTGAGCTTGTAACTGTAACTCTATTAGTAGATTTGATGTACCATATTGGTAGAATTTTATGTAGCGGTGATCTTTGAGTACCGGTGAACGTGATGTATCAGTGAACTCTGTATCGGTAGCTCTATTCAATATTTATAGCTCTAATCCATAACGGTGGCTACTGTTCTGTATCGGTAGATAGTGTGTAACGGTAGCTAAAAACTGTTTGAGCATTCACTTGGCAGAATGAGTTGAGTCATAGTAAACATATATCTGATAATTCAAAAGACTGAATTTAAGCATACTGAAAGTAACAAAATATATTAAAGTATGTTTGGAATGTATGAATCATAATCAAGATATAAAGAAAGAATGGTTGGGATTATCAAAACACAATAAATCCACTTAATTCCAGAGGGTTCAACAATCTCCCCCTTTTTGATAATCACAACCTATGCCAAAATAAAGTATTATCAGAGGAAACAAAACAAAACAAAAAAAATATATCAAATTATGATATCAACAGTATAGTATCAGAGGAAAAATATGGAAACAGGAATATATCAAGAAATAATGTAGTATCAGAGGAAAGCACAAGCAAGATTATTTAGTTTGCATATTTCTCCCCCTATTAATTTAACTACAGGATTATCCTCCAAAGTATTGATTTTCTCCCCCTTTGTCCCCTTAGGTGAACAACATTATCAGGTTTCCAAAAATTTCTCCCCCTTTCTGATTAACAAAAAGGAGGGTATTAGAGAAAAGAGAAGGACTAGGAAAGAAAATAGACAGAGTAAAATAGACAGGGAAGAGAGGAATGAAGTATTTGATTAATAAGTAAAAGATACAGTGGGAAAATCAGAGAAGTACAAAAATAAAATGAATCCCATCAAAAAAATGGCTAGAAGCACTCAATCATCCTCTTGAATAGGTGTCTTTCCCTTGGGATCAGCAGAGGGTTCAGAGGTAGAGTCAGCAGGCTTGGGAATTCCGGAAAGAACTACTGGTGGATCAGCAACTGATACAGTACCAGATCTGTAATCTGAGCTCCTCTGAGTGATCATCGGTGTCAGGCTCCTGATGGCTTGAACGGGAGTCAGTTGAGGAGTACTCCGAGAGGCAGAAGTAGGAAGTGCAGGAGGTACAATCACTAGTCTGGAATCCACATGCAGGAATGGCAGTAAAAGGTTTCGGAAATCCATTATAATGCTTCCTCCTCTCTCCATTGCAGACACAAAATCATCTTTATTTTCTATAAACTTATCCAAAGAAGGAGTAAGCTCCCTAAGCTTACTTACTTGTTCCCTAAACGCTTGGGTAACTGGAGGAAACTTCATATTTTCAAGAAAAAGCTTGAAATGGTTTTTCATTTGGTTCTTGGTATAAACTTTTTCAAAATAAGAATCCACCTTATTTTTGATTGCCTCTTGAGAAGCAGTAGCTGCCTGCAGGTGATCACGAACAAAACTACTAACTTCCCTAGTGGTAGCAAGAATCTGAGTATCTGATGCACCACTGGGACTGGCCTTAGCCAATTCTTCCTGAATAATAGTGCGGATTTGGTCAAGGTTCACACTGGAGCTATTTGAGGGAAGAGGTTTCATTGAGAAGGCCACTGTCTCCTTGAAAGATTGAGTCAGACTACTAACTACCTTCTGAACAAGTTCATCCTGACTATTCAGATGTTCTTTGACTGACTTCTTAAAGGCCTCAAAAACATCCAAAAACTGTTTGACCACTTCTTTGATATACCGAATGTCAGTGTGCACTTGGGTTTGAGAACTGTTCAAAGCAGTCAATGAAGCGATTGATTGTCTAAGAGCAACTACAGCTCCTGTCCAACTCTCAATCTGAGTGTGGCACACCTTAAGTTCATCCACCATTTCTTTCACAGGACTGGACACACTACATCCAATGGATAACTCAAGGGATTGCTCCACGCTTTTCATCTCTTCAACCATACTGTTCTTCATATATGCCACTGATTCTCTTATTGCTTCTTTCAATTCAGCTTTTAAAGACTCAAGGTCCTTCTTGGTTGCCACATTTTCATCCATAGTGGGTAAGGTAACTGATTCCTTTTGGGATTGGTCTTCCTCATCCAAATATCCATAATAAAGTCCAAGAATCATATATCCAGGATCTGATGTCCAACCTTCAATGTCATATAACACTGATATGAGCCAAGATTCTCCTCCTCACTTGGAAAATTCTCCTGAGATATTTCTTCCAACTGTTCTTCCTGAGGTAATTCTTCACTTTCCTCTACAACCACAGCAGATTCAATAGCCATTTGTTCTAAGTCATTAATGACTCTCTCATTAACAGGTGCCGCTGCTATGTCTTCCTGATCAGCCAATGTCCTGACTGTACTGGCTATTAAAGGACTCAAAATGAGCTCTTTTTCAACCTTTTCTTCATCATCTGCTTCACCATCAGCCACTTTTTCTCCATTAACATTATGATCAGATTCGGTTGTCTCATCCTCCTCAAAGGTGTCCTTGACAACATACTGACATGCTTCTTCTTCTTCTTCTTCTGTAGTCTCTCTATCATTGTACTTTAAGAAAGTTTCTCTTTTTGGTAGTTCTGTTGGAGAGCTAGATGCTCCATAAGAAATAACTTGATGCACAAGACTAGGGGGAAAGTCGGGATCTCCTCCTTCCTCTACTGATGTCTCTTCCTCCTCAGCTTCATCATCACTGTAGACCGGTTCTATCTCATCTGGTCTAAGACCAGGATCCCTCACATCCTTTGGTCTAGAAGGATGATCCATAAGAGTATACTTGTCATAAATTTTTCCATCATCATTCACCCACGATTTCTTACAAGGATTCCAGCTGACTTTCATGTATTTACAAATAGTTCTTGTAATATATAAGTTATCCTTGACCACTACCAGCTCATCCTGAGGTCCAGATATCTCCTTCACTTTCAGCATCACATAAATTAGTTTTGAGAAAAACAAGGCATTTGATTTTGACTTCGGTCTAGTAATCTCTTCCACTTGAACCATAATCAATCTACATAGATTGATTCTCACACTGTGCTTCAGCAAATGTAACAGATATATGTCTTGGAATCTCAAAGTGGAAAAGTCCCCTCTTCTTGGACTAACAACATGCTGAATAAACTTAAACAACAGTTTGTCTTCTCCTACCATCTCTGCAGCAATCACCTTTCTAGGGGTCCCATTCCCTGTGAGTTCCAGCAGAGCATCTTCATACTGAAACACATCACTGGTTGAAGGTACAGACTTTGAGAAGAACGCATAATCTCCTTCATGTGGAACTCTTAAGTTCCAAGCCCATTCCTCTGAAGTAAAAGATACTTCCTGACCATTTACCATAGAAACCATTATGCTTTCTTCTTCAGACTTTTCAAAACGAACGAATTCGTAGAATTGTTTCACCAGTCCTGGATAATAAGGTCTGTTGTTGTTCGAGAAGCATTCTATCCAACCTTGTTCTTCTAATACTCTAAGAACTAACGATTTGCTTTCCATCAGCCATTCTGCACACACTTCTTTTTCAACAACAATCTCTCTCCTTGAGAGATGCGGGTTTATTGGATTCCTTCGAGCTACACTTCCACTTCCACTTCCAATGGCATTAGATACTTTCTGTCGTTTCTCTTGCGGCTCATCACTCCCATCTGTGACTTGGGGTCTCTTGACGTGGGCCATTACGGATTGGAGGCTATGGTTCTGATGATCGAGAGGTTTAGGTTTAGGATAATTCGAGCAGACATGTTTGAGGTGAGATTGAGTGAGTCTAGTTCGAGTTTTAATATCATTTAGGATTCATAAATCACATAAATCATAAATAAAATAAATAACGGTTCGATGACTCGGCTTTATAGAATTTTAAAACAGTGCGAGATGTACCGGTAAAGTCTCTTAATGGTGAGGTCTTCTAACGGTGAGGTTTTTCTAATGGCGAGGTTTCTCTAACGGTGAGGTTTTTCTAACGGTGAGTTTTTTCTAACGGTGAGGTTTTTCTCTTAATGGTTTAAGGATAAGTTATCATTCCTAATTAGTGTCTAATGAAACTTAATCTTTCTGAACTTAAAGGCTTAGTGAAAATATCAGCTAATTGAAGTTCAGTGCCTATAAACTCAAGTGTTGTATCACCTCATTGATAATGATCTCTTAAAAAGTGGTGTCTAACATCAATATGTTTAGTTCTATAGTGAGACACAGGGTTCTTAGAGATATTAATCGCACTAGTGTTGTCACAGTTGATTGAAACATGTTTAAAGTTAAATCCATGATCCAGTAGTGTGTATTTCATCCACAGAATCTGTGCACAATAACTACCAGCAGTGATGTATTCTGCTTCAGCAGTAGACAATGCAACTGAGTTTTGTTTCTTACTACACCATGATACTAGGGATTTTCCAAGTAAGTGACATGTTCCAGATGTGCTCTTCCTATCTAACTTACAGCCAGAAAACTCATCATCTGAATAACTTGTTAAGTCAAATGATTTTCCTTTTGGATAAAACAAACCTAAATTCATAGTAAGCTTAAGATATTTAAAAATTCTTTTAACAGCCATCAAGTGTGATTCTTTAGGATTAGCTTGAAATATAGCACACATACATACACTGAACATAATATCTGGTTGACTAGTAGTAAGATAAAGTAAACTCCCAATCATACCTCTGTAATTAGTTTGATCAACTGGTTTCCCAGATTCATCAACATCCAATTTACAAGTGGTACTCATAGGTATATCACTTTCCTTAATACTATTCAAACCAAAACGTTTTAACAAATCTTTAGTATATTTACTTTGATTTAAAATAATACCATATTTAGTTTGAAAGATTTGAAAACCAAGAAAATAATTAAGCTCTCCCATTAAGCTCATTTCAAACTCATTTTGCATAACTTCTGAAAAATCAGTACATAAAGAATTTTTAGAAGATCCAAAAATAATATCATCAACATAGATTTGTACTATTAATACATCTTTTGAAATCCTTTTTATAAAAAGAGTGGGATCAGCTATTCCTTTTATAAATCCTTTTGAAATAATAAAGTTTGAAAGTCTTTCATACCAAGCTCTTGGAGCTTGTTTTAAACCATATAAAGCTTTAGAGAGTTTAAAAACATGATTTTGAAAATGAGGATTTGAAAAACCAGGTGGTTGTTCTACAAAAACATATTCAACAATAAACCCATTTAGAAAAGAACTTTTCACATCCATTTGATATAACTTAAAATTAAGATGTGATGCATAGGCAAGTAAGATCCTAATAGCCTCTAATCTAGCTAAAGGTGCAAAGGTTTCCTCATAGTCAATTCCTTCTTCTTGGTTGTAACCTTGTGCAACTAGCCTATCTTTGTTTCTAATGATGTTTCTAGATTCACCAACTTTGTTTCTAAACACCCATTTTGTGCCTATGGTGATAGTGTCCTTAGGTCTTTCTACTAATTTCCAGACTTTGTTTCTTTCAAATTGATTTAGTTCTTCTTGCATAGTCATTCCCCAGAATTCATCATTGATAGCATAATTGATATTTTTAGGTTCTAGCTGTGACAAGAAGGCTTGATGTTCAACCTGATTTCTGAGAGAAGCTCTAGTATGTGTCCCTCTATCAAGGTTTCCTACAACAGCATCTAAAGGATGGTTCTTTAGAATCCTAGTTGGTCTTGAAAAGGTAGGGCTAGAGATTTCAGGTTCATCTACAGGTTGAGGTTCAACAGAAGCAGGGTCTGGAAAATATTCAGAACTGGATGTTTTAACTACAGGTCCACTGTCTTTATCATTAAGGTTCAAAACAGACAGATCATCTTCAAGATTTTCAGGAGAGGTCTTAGGTTCAAGTGGATCAGTTTCATCAAATTTGATGTGAATATATTCTTCCACACATTTGGTTATTTTATTGAAAACTCTATAGGCTTTACTAGAAATAGAGTATCCTAGGAAAATTCCTTCATCACTCTTGGATGCAAATTTGTCAAGATTGTCTTTAGTATTAAGAATAAAGACTTTGCAGCCAAAAACTTTGAAGTAGTTAACCTTAGGTTTCCTATGGTTCCACAACTCATAAGGGGTCCTCTTAAGTACGGGTCTAATCAAGACTCTATTGATAACATAACAAGCTGTATTTACAACTTCAGCCCAAAAATAAACAGGTAGGTCATACTCATTAAGCATAGTCCTAGCAATTTCTTGCAGGGTTCTATTTCTTCTTTCTACTACACCATTCTACTGAGGTGTCCTAGTGGCAAAGAAATTGTGACTATAGCCATTGTGTGAGTAGTAGGATTCGAACTCATGATTTTCAAGCTCACGGCCATGATCACTTCTCAGAGTTTTAATCTTAAGTCCACTAAGGTTTTTTACAGACTTGGAGTATTTTACAGAGCAATAACATTCTTCACTTTTGTGAGCTAGAAAATATACCCAAGTATATCTAGAAAAGTCATCTACAAGAACATAGACATAATGCTTCCCATTTAAACTAGAAACTCTAGAAGGTCCAAACAAATCCATGTGAACCAACTCGAGAGGTTGAGAAGTTGGCACTTCTTTCTTTGAATTAAATGAAACTTTATGTTGCTTTCCCTTTTGACAGGGATTACAAAATTTGTCTGCTGGAAATTCAAGTTTGGGTAGGTCTCTAACTAAGTTCTTCCTAGCAAGTTTTCTAAGTGAATGCATGTTGCAGTGTCTTAATCTTCTGTGCCAAAGCCAAGACTCTTTATGAAAAGCATTTAAACAAGTAATATTTTTCTTAGCTAAAGAATTTAAATCAACAGCATAAACATTTTCATTTCTCAAAGTAGCAAACACTAAAACATTTTTAGAATTAAAAACATTGCAAGAATCATTTTCAAATTTAACATAAAAACCATCATCACATAACTGAGAAATACTTAATAAATTGTATTTAAGTCCATCAACAAATAAAACTTTAGAAATTAATACTGAGTTAGTGTTACCAATCTGGCCTAAGCCGATGATTTTCCCTTTTGAGTTATCAACAAATGTGACAAACCCTCCATCAACTCTGACTAAGCTTTTAAAGCATGAGATGTATCCTAACATATGTCTTGAACATCCACTGTCTAAGTACCAGGTCTTTTTACAGGAGCTCTTCAAGTAGGTTTCCTACAAAACAGATTTAAACAAGAAATGATTTTGGTACCCAGATTTTCTTGGGTCCAGAAAGGTTAACCAATAACACTTTAGGTAACCATATTTGTCTAATGGGTCTCATAAAATTTCTAGAATCAACAGATTTTGAAAGATAAACCTTATTAGATCAATAACTATGAATATAACTATTTGAAGCATAGGAAGTTCCAGAGCTAGCTACATTCTGTCCAGATTTAGGTGTAAATCTAGTTTGGGTAATTTTCCTTTGACCAGGTTTGTATCCTATAGCAGTAGTGTATCTAGGTGATATTTGATTACCTATCATTTGAGTAAGATTATCTTTACCATTGGTAAATTTCTCTAAGTCTTTCTTGAGTTTCTTATTAGATAATTTTAGTTCAGTATTCTCTTTAAGCAACTGAGCATTCTTTTCTACTTCAATATGCAGATCAGATTTATGTTTAACAGTTAAAGCATACTGTTTATTTAAACCTTTGTATTTGTCATTCATCTCATTACAAGTTTCTTCTAACATATCACAATATTCAAACAGTTCAGATTTAGACATGTTATCACATTCAGAATCATCTCCAGAATAATATGAATTAGAAGCAGGAGTTTCTGAAGTTACCTCAGAAGTGTTTGTCATAAAACACATGTTCGCCTTGTTTCTGTGTTCAGTTTCAGAAACTTCAGATTCACTAGAACTGTCCTCAGAAGCACTCCAAGTGGCCTTCATGGCCTTCTTATACTTGTTATCCTTGTATTCATACTTCTTCTTGTATTTCATCTTTGGACAGTCTACTTTTATGTGTCCCTTTTTTTTGCACTCATAGCAGACAACTTCATCTAATTTGTCAGATTTCTTACAATCCTTTTTCCAATTTCCTTTGTTGTAATACTTACCTTTTTAGTTAGACTTTCTGAACAACTTCTTCTTCCTATAAAATTTCTTAAACCTTCTTGCAATGTGAGCCATCTCAGCATCACTATCAGAATCACTATCACTATCTTCACAACTTGAACTTTCATTGATAGCTTGAAGCTTTTCCTTATCCTTATTCATTGAGGTTATAGTTTTAAAGGAAACGTATTTTCTTCTAGGTTCATCATGTTCTTCTTTGTTTACTTTGAGTTCCTCTTCATACATCATCAGTTTGCCAATTAGTTCTTTGACTGGCAGTTCTCCAATGTCACACGATTCTCTAATGGAGACAGAGGTTCCTCTCCATCTTTTAGGTAGACATCTCAAAATTCTCATGATTTGTTCCTTTGCTAGAACATCCTTTCCCAGGGAAGTCATTGTGTTGAAAATTTCATTGAACCTGAGATACATATCAGAAATGGGTTCATCAGGCTTCATCTTAAAATTATCATACTTAATATTATAGGTGTTCAATCTCATTTCCTTAACATTAGTTGTTCCTTGATGAGAAAAAACTAAGGTATCCCAAATTTCATAAGTAGTTTTACAGGAAGATATTCTATTAAATTCCTCATCTCCTAGAGAACAGTACAAAGCATTTATAGCTTTAAAATTATTATTGTAGGCAGTCTTAGTAGCTTCATTCCAAGTAGTTCTAACAGTAGTAGAAATTTTATATTCTGATTCTATAGCAGTCCAAATATCAAAACCCATGCTCTCTAAATGAATTTTCATCTTTATTTTCCACTGATCATAGTTAGTGCCATTGAAAAATGGTGGTCTATTGGTAGCAACACCTTCAAGTCTATTATCCATGATAGCTAACTATACACAAAGATTTTAAAGATATAAAAATTTAGAAATAACAGAAATTTTAAGAACTTTAAAATACAACTAAAATCACAGTTGATAAACAGAGTACAAAATATTTTAAACAACCTCTAATACCAAATGTTGTTCGGAGTGGACACTCAAAAGGGGTGGTGAATTGAGTTCCAATTAAAATTTCTTTTTTAAAAACTTTGTCTTAAAAACCCCCAAATAAAATACTGAATTAAACTGTAGTGAATTTATATCAAAGTAAGGGTTCAGTTGGGTTCTGAAGGGATTGATTATTTCCCAGTTAATCAAAACAGAAAGGTTGATTAACTTTTGAAACCAACTTAATGATTTTCAAATGATATAAACACTTGTGAATTTAATTATCAAAGTGACTTTAAAACAGTTTTGGTTTTAAAGAGATTAGCAGCGGAATAAAAGAATAACTTTGAATGATATAGCACAGAAGATATAACCAAGAGGTTCAGTCTCAAGCTGAGACTTAGTCCTCTCAAAAGCTTTTATAAAAAGATGATCCACACCCTGGATCAGGGATAACAACATCAACCATCTGTCCAGGTTCAAGACCTCTACCATAGTTATTCGTGGGAACACACACAATAACAACCATCTGTTCAGGTCACACGACCTCTACCACTATTTTAGTGGGAAATACAAAATGTAAGAGAGGTGAGTGAGGATTTACAATTCCTCCAGTTAGAGTACAGTCAACAGTGTGTGTGTAAAATGCAACAGATAACACACACTGCTCAATATGTAAAAGAATAAATCACCGAGCAAATATTTAGAGTTTAGAAATGGCTCTAGTGATTGTCATGAAGTTCTGGACTCCTTTGATTGATCGGAATTCGCTCTGATTCCTCTTCTGGTTTTTGTCTGGAAAACAGAGTATCTTCTGTTTCCTTGACTTCCAGGTGTAGAGACAGTCGATGAAGCTCTTGTGTTATGTTCTCGTTATCAGCTCTTCACTGGTATGCAGTAATGAGTTCGTCGTGTAAGTTCTATCGTCGCTTTGAATTCACGCTCTATTGTTCTTACAGCACACCTTCGTGTTTTGTATGTCTCATGTATTCGTCTATGTCTCGTACAGCCTGTGTTCTCAATTTCTGTATTTGTCTATTCATGAACTTTTGTAGTAGCATCCTTCCTTTTGTTAAACCACGTGCTCTGACAAAAGATGATTTACTTTTTGCAGGTATGAGGTACGGTTCCCTGACATCCAACAACACACATTAAGTAAATGTCAGTGTATTAAAATATACCTGATATGACTGTTGGTTAGATTAAATAATGATAAAGAAATTAAAGCAGTGTCGGGTTCTGTCTCTGGAGTGGTATCTCTTGATATCGGTAGACTTGTGTTACAATGGGTGTCTGTAGGTCTGAGTATCGGTATACATTTGTAACGGTAAACTTGTCTGTCGGTAGACTTGATCACATCAGTAGTGGTGGACTTGTAACGGTAACTATGGCTCTGCCTTGTATCGGTAGCGGTATTCTCTATCAGTAGACTTTGCATAACGGTGGACTTCAGCATATCGGTAGCTCTGTATCGGTAGCTGTCGACTTCGATGTAGCGGTAGGCTTGAGTACCGGTGAGCTTGTTACTGTAACTCTATCGGTAGATTTGATGTACCGTATCAGTAGACTTTGATGTAACGGTGATCTTTGAGTACCGGTGAGCGTGATGTATCGGTGAACTCCGTATCGGTAGCTCTATTCGATATCAGTATCTCTAATCCATAACGGTGGCTACTGTTCTGTATCGGTAGCTAGTGTGTAACGGTAGCTAAAAACTATTTGAGCATTCACTTGGCAGAATGGGTTAAGTCATAGTAAACATATATCAGATAATTCAAAAGACTGAATTTAAGCATACTGAACGTAACAACATATATTAAAGTATATTTGGAATGTATGAAGCATAATCAAGATATAAATAAAGAATGGTTGGGATTATCAAAACACAATAAATCCGCTTAATTCCAGAGGGTTCAACAATATGTTTAGATAATTTTTAGTTTGATCATGATGAATTTTAATAATGAAAGTAAAGCATGTGTAATTTTGAATTTATAATCGGGAATCATGTTTCATTGATATAATTGAATCATGTGGTATAATGATTTAAATAAGTTGTGGTGTTATTTGTGATGTGTGATTTAATGATTATTTCCTCACTGTTTTGGTATTTTTTACTTTTAACCTATTTTCAAAATCAAGGATTTTCAATTTAAAAGATTAATAATTTTTAGTTTTCTTATAATAAAGTTTATTCTTAGGAGTTCTATATTTTTTTGTTAGAAAAATATCTATGAAGAGATCATTATCGTTGATTTTTTCTACTGTTGTTATTGTGTTCTCTTCCTCTGATTGAATTTATATGGTCATATTCCAATAAATATTAATCATTTTAAGATGGTAATGAGATGTAAGGGTGAAATCTAGAATTAAGGTAATGTTTCTTAATCAAGAAAAACTGAAATAAAATGAAGGAATATTTTTAAAAGGATTTATTGAAGTGATTTGTTGTTAATATTGATTACTATTTTTATGTTATTATTTGTATGTATTATAATGTTTTGTATCCTTATTTAGGGGATGATATGGATGGTTTTGGAAGCGTCGTTATAAATGCCATATTTAATGAGTGAGATCCGGGTGGTATGACTGGTTATATGGGAAGGAAATGGATTTGAGGCTATTGTGGGGTGATTTAAATAGCGAGGAGTGTTGGTTGTTATGTTTTAATTTACATGGTTATTATGAGGCAATTTGGGTGATGTGATAGATTTGGTATTATTTTGTGATTGATGGGGAGTGGTGATGTGGTTATGTGGAGTGTTGTGTGGCTAATTTCGTTAGGAAGACTAATATATATAACGATATTTTTTTCTATTAAATGATATTATTCTTTATGATGTTGATGTTATTTTTGTGGTTTATGATAACCTTTTTATTATTTTATCTAAATATATTTAATCAAATCACTATCTAAACATTGGGTGTTGAAAAGAGAAAGATGAATACTATGATAGAGTGCTATAGGAATTTTAGTAGCAGAAGATATCAAAGTTCTTTGGTGGATCCTCCAACCTCGATGTTGAGAATGGGTTGGAATAATTTAAAGTTTCTTATGGATTTTTGAAGGCTTTTAATTGATTCCAAGTTTTTTAGAGGTTTTATTGTTTCAGAATACATCTTGAATAAAGTGTGATATGGATCATGGTGACATGGAAGAGATGTCATGGGGTAATTTATTGAATTATTCATGAAAGATTACTTTTACTGAGTGAATATGTGTGATAGTATGAAATAGAGTTAGGATATTTGGTAGGGTATGTGGGTGTACACATATATGGTTACCATTTTATGGATATGATTTTTTGGTTTTCTTGTTTTATTCTAGATTAGATGGAAGAAGATCACTACTTTGAGTCTTCCATGAGGATATAGATTCAGTGATCTATTGTGCATTTTCAGTTTTGGTCTTGGTAAAAGATGATAGATCAGGTGGAATACATGGATAAGGGTTTTTTCCTTATTGGATAATTCCACTGAAGGCCCCTCCCGAGTAGTCAATAAAGTTAAGATTCATACTCTAAGTTGTGGATATCAAAGTTCATGGAAGAAGAGAGTGGGTTAATAATCTATAGATAGATTTCATATCACCAATCTGGGGTTGAGTAGCTCAATATGTCATATTTATAGAGATCTTATCTATTTATAATATAATTTTGTGGGGAATCATTAGTATGACTATCATGATATTTAGTGTTCTTCTCAGTCTCCGGTGGAGTTTTTGTTCTATAAATGTATTGGTGTGACCTTTCTCCATTCACTAGAACCTTATGGTGGATTTTAAAATAATTTTAAGTGTGTGTCAATTGATATTTAAGAAATAAATTTAATTTTCATTTCAAATTGTTATATTTTTATTCTAGTTTTTCCAAATGGATATAAAAATTTATTTCAAATGGTTAATAATTTTGAAACATGGTTGAGGTGAAAAGAGTAATTTTTGGGGATTTTGTAATAGGTTAGGGTTTTTATTCTACGTTTGGATTTTCTCAATGGTTAGGTTATTTTTTGATAGGTTTCTTATATAGTAAAGTTTGTTTCCATGTGTTTTCTTTATTGGAGGACTGTTAGTGTTGTGGATTAACCCTTCCCCTAAGGGTGTTAGTAGTGAAATCGTTCCATCTCGGAGGTGTCTCTTAGGGAAGTGTTTAGGTTAACCATTTTTTTCCTCTAGGATTGGTTTTGATACTTAGGGATCATAATAAATTGATAGGTATCTAATTTAATCTCTTAGACCAATCAAAAACATTACTTTTTATATTTCAATGGTTCAAGGTGTCAAGGGTATGATGGAGGAAGATAGCTGGTATTGGGGTTTAGATTATAGTTGGGAGAGGTTATTTGTGTCATGGAGACATGTATCACTTGATGAGGGATTGATCTAGAGGTTTTTTTATGATGTAGAATTATGTAGTGTCTTGGGTAGTGAGTCATGACAGTTAGCCTCTACAATATTTCAGTGAGGGATTTGGGTCATGGTTCAACATGGTTGTTCAAAATATGAGGGATCCATAAGTTTAGTGTAAGAGTAAAAATAGTGGTTCTTAATATTGTTTCACAACATAAAGGTTTAAGTTCATAAAATTTAAGTTCCTTGGGAAAGTTTGTTTTTATTTTTACAAGAGGTTGTCATGGAGCAGTTCCGGGTGACATGGTGTGAATCCCCGGAGAACAAATTTCAAAATTTATACTATTTGGAAGTCATGAAATGATAATAACATTAACACTTCATCCTCTCTTAATGTTTATCATGATGAATGAGATGAGAGATAAAGGGATTCGTGGTGTTATTTCTATAGGTTCAATAGAATTATCCCAGTCACAACATGACCATGATCTGTCAAACCATTCCATAATGATTTTTCCCAAGTATAAATTCAAAAGTACCTATAATTATTATAGTCCTTTAATTTCTCTCTAACCTTAGGTTATCATAGTCACCTCCCTATAGATCTTTTATCCCTATTTTATTTCTTTTGGTCCTTGGATTTGAGAGATTTACCAAGATGAATGAACTGGAAGAAATTTTTTTTAATAAGGATCAAGTCATTCGACTTCTAAAATGCTTACCAGATAGATGAAGAGGAATATCTGTATCCATCATATAATCCTACGACATTAGAACAATATCATTAAAAGAGCTCATTGGAAAGCTCATGATGTATAAATAATAACTACAACTAAAAAAAGAGAAATTGGATAAACATAAAAGGAATTAGGTAGCCTTTAAGACTTATAATATAAGGGTAATAGAAAAGGTAAAATATGAAAGTTCAAATTATGATTAATCACCATCGGATGGTGATGAATAAATGGCTCAACAAGATATAAGTTTTAAGAAATTATTTTAGTAGAATAAATTCATCAATAAATCAAATTATAGAGGTAAATATGATAATTGAGGTTAAAGAAAATAATGGGAAAAAGGATAATTCTACCAATGAAATAATCTTCTATGAATTCAATATAAAATTACATATCAAAGTAGATTATCACAAGTTGATGTATAAGAAAAATTATGATGAAAAGAGAAAAAAGTATAAAAAGGTTATGAAGGACACTTGGAGTGCCTCTATGGTTAGTTTTAGACATTCAGACTTGAGTAAAGAGGATAGAAATGATAAATATAATATGTGTTTCATCACAAACACAAATAAAGTGTTAAATGTTTTTTATAAACATACTACTCACATTTAAAATAAATTATGTAAATGAAAATGATTCTAAAAATATTTCTAGTGATGAATTATTTGAATATTGTAACATAATGGAATACATATTTAATGGATTAAAATATAATTATAAAATTTTAAATAAGTAGCATGTTATGAGGGATAACTTTAAAATTTATCTTATATTGTAGAAGGAAAAGACTACAAATTTTCTTAGAGAGAACAATGAATTGAAATTATGTAATGGGAAACTAAATAAAGATACTGATAGATTCAATAATGAAAGGAAAATGCTAACACAAATTCTAGGAAAATAGAAAATTCCAAAGTATACTACAGGAATTGGATATCAACATGGAAAGAGAAAAATCTATAAGAATAAAATTTTCCCAAGTTCTAGTTCTACCATATATTATAAAATTTCTTATTATTTTTGACCTAATAAAGTCTTTATTTTTTAAATTCTATGATCTACTTATAGAAAACCAATAAGAAAATTGTGGATTTCTAAATCTATTATTATTAACATCTCTAGACCTATGAATATATAGGTACCAAAATCCTTTTTGGTTTAACTTTATTTTATAAGAAACCTTATTGATGAGTACCAGTAAGAACTTATGGTATCTAGATAGTGGATTCTCCATAAATATGAATAGAGACTACTCTATTAGAACAAACCTAATCAAGGTGGATGGTGGAAATTTTACTTTTGGTGATAATGCCAAAGGGAAGATAATAGGACATGACCAAATTGGTAACTTTAGTACAGTTCTAATTTCTAAAGTTTTAATTATAGATAGATTCAAGTATAATATTCTTATAATTTCAAAAAAAAATTGGATTGTTTTTAAGTTCGGTTTGAAAACCATTATTAAATTTTTTTTGATTCTAAACATTCTTTAGTTTTTATTATTATGTGAAATGATAATATTTATGCCATTGATTTGAATTACTTGTTTTCTAAAAATATTTCATATTTATAACCTTTCAAAAAGAATAATGTCTTTGAAATAAGAGACTAGTACATTTCAATATACAATCTCGTATATAGATAACTAGGAAGGTTATTTAAAGATTTACCCAAACTATAATTCCCAACTAATAGATTCTATAATACCTATCAAAAGGGAAAGAAAAACAAAATATATATCAGGAAAAAGAAATAAGTCTTGACTTATAAACCATTCGAGTTGGTTCACATTGATTTTTTTTGGATCCTCTAGAGTTTCTAGTTTAGTAGGAAAACATTATACCTATTTTATAGTGGATGACTGTTCAGAATATACATGGGAATTTTTCCTTTCTTATAAAAATGGATGTATTTCTTGTTTTTTAGATATACTATATCTATTGAAATTTTAGTGGACTTAGATTTAATATCTTAAAAGTGATCATGGTTGTGAATTGAGAAATTAGGATTTTGAATCACTATGATCACAAAAAGACTATAGTGACAACTTTTCTACTCCTATGACCCCACAACAGAATGGTGTCATAGAGAGAATAAATAAAACCCTTAAATAAATTGCTTAGACCTTGCTCAATGAGTATGATTTACCTGTCTATTTTTTGGACAGAAGTTATAAATATAGCTTGATATATAATTAATAGAGTTTTAATTATACCTCTTTTAACGAAGACCCTACATGAATTGTGTAATGTTATAAGTCCAAAGGTAGAGTTTTTTATTATAAAGTCTTTATACACAACAAAAAATAGAATTTATAAAAAAATATTCCAATAGTGATGAAGGAATTTTCATTGTATATTATACATATAGTAAATCATATAGAGTGTTTACAAAATGGCCAATATTGTGGAAGAATATATACATGTAAAATTTGATGAGAAATATTTACATGAGCCTAATAAATTTTTAGAAAATCTAGAAGATGATCAATCCAATTTGGACCTCAATTCTTCCAGTCCTCCTCTAAATAATTATCCATGTTCTGATAGACATCAGGAACCTAAACCTATAAATGAAAATATTTTTTCAAACACTTATATTCCTAGAACTATTAGGACTTGTAGATATCAGTCCTTATAAGTAGATGTAGGTGACCTAGATAAAGTAACCATTATTAGAGCTTCTCTAATAAACTAGGTTAAACATCTAGATTTCATGTCACATCTTGAACCTAAGAATATCAATGATGCAATTAATGATGAATTATAGGTAATTGTTTTTCAAGAAGAGTTAAATCATTTTAATAGAACTAATGTCTAGAAACTAGTTAAAAGAATCAATTACTACTTAAGTATTGGTACTAAATAGGTGTTTAGAAACAATTTTGATGATCCATAAATAATAATTATAAATAATTATAGATTAGTTGCATAAGGATATGGTCAAGAAGAAGGAATTAAATTTTAGGAAACCATTTTGTTGGTAGCTAGACTTGAATCCATTCGCATGTTTCTTTCCTATACAACCCGTTTATATTTCAAAGTAAATAAAATCTATTTCATGAGTGTGTTATTAAATAGTTATATATATGAGGATGTTTTTTTGAACAACCCATGGATTTAAAAACCCTAACTTTCTTAATCTTCTTTTCAAATTAATAAAAGCTTTATATGGTTTAAAGAAAGATCCAAGATATTTTTATGATAGGATCACCTATTTCTAAATTTTTAATGTTTTACTAAAGGGATATATGGACCTAATTTACATATTAAAATAATTTCAAAATACTCTTTAGTTGTGAAAATATATTTTGATGGTATTATTTTTGGGCCTTCAATAAATTCTTGGTATACTGAGTTTTAAAAATTTATGGAAAGTGAATTTGAAATGAGTTTAATTGGTGAAATTAAATTCTTTATTGGTTTTAAAATTTCTTAAAATAAAGATGGAATTATTTTAAATAAGTGAAATTACATTAAAGATATTATAAAACGTTTTGGAATGGATAAAACTAAAGGGAGTAATACCCCCCATGAGTATAGGTGGGAAATTGGATCTTGATGAAATTGGGAAACCAGTTGACCAAACCACTTAAAGAGGTATGATTATAAGTTTTCTATACTTGACTTATATTCAACTGGATATTATTTTTATTTTGTTTATGTGTAAAAATTTTCATTCAAACTCAAAATAATCTGATTTTATTACTATGAAAAAAAATTAAATTCCCCAAAAATATAATCAACTTAGGATTGTTTTATTTTAAAGGATAGACATTAGATTTAGTAAGATATTAAGATGATGATTTTGGTGGTTGTAAGTTAGGAAAAAAATAACTTCTAAAACATGTCACTTTTTAGGAAAGTATCTAGTTTCATAGTATAGTAAAAAACAAAACTCTATTTTATTATCGACTACTAAAGCTAAATACATAGCTATAGCCAGTTACTCTGCACTGATTTTATGGGTGAGAATCACTTAACTAGACTATGGATATTAGTTTCTACATGTCCCAATAAATTTTGATAACAAAATTGTAATAAATAATTATAATAATCCTATATCACATTCCAGAACAAAACATATTGATATACGAAATCACTTTTTGAGATATCATTTTCAAAAATGAGATATTAATCAATAATTCATTATTACACAACATCATCTTATTGAAATTTTTACAAATTATTTTAATAGTTGGAGAATAAATTATATCAAACATGAATTAGGTAAGATCAATTTTAGTTAAATTATATTGTTTTTTGGTTTAATATATATATTTTTGGTTTCATGTACGTTGAATATTATATTTAATTACTTATTTAATTATAACATATATAATTACATTAATTATGATTTTCCCCATGTTTTATAGTAAAATAAATCCCTAAATGATGGAAGTGTTTAATTAGAGTCGAATTGTTCCCTTTCCAAACCTGATCCAAACCCTCCCTTCCTTCAAAGATTAATTTTTTGAATCCCTAAAGCTCGAGTTTCCACTCTCAACCTGATCATTTTAGATTAAAATATCATTTGAATATGACACTCCAGAATCATCCAATAGATCAAATTTAAGCACAACTAAATCAATAAAGTTTTCAAAACCACATTTATTGCAATGTGAAGTTGTAGATAAAAGATAAGTAGATATTGAATGGTTTGAAACTATTCATTCACTAAATTGGAGATCTGTTTTATATTATAAGAGGGAAATTAATTTTTTTAATTAAGATTAACCTTTATTTCCATGTTTAGTCTGAGAGTTTTATATGAAGATGGTTTTTGAAGCTGGTGAATATAAAGATATCATTTTAATAGTCATTGATGGGAAAGAATGTGAGTTTACTTAAAACATCCGGGTTGATTGTATTTGAGTTCCTCACATTGGGGAATATAATGATTAAAATCTCTCATATCTAGTAGATCATCCCCATCTTGAGTTTGAGAATTCCATGAAATAACAAAAAAATGATATAACCATTAGAAGACCTATTGTGAATGAGATCAGGGTAGAGTGTAGAATCTTGTTAAAGTTTATCTAGAACTATATCTACCCAAGAAAGGGATATTTTAGTTCTATTAGATGTATAAATATTTTTCTCTTTGTATCTAATGGGTCTTGGTATTCATATCAGTTTTCCTCATTTATTAATGAGGCATATGGAAGATTTGACCAAACCTTTGTCTAGATTCAACACACTTTTTACCCTAAGATTATTCTAATCATGTTGGAAAAAAGAGACTAGTTTCTATAGGAGTTAAAAGGATTGTGATTCCAAATGGTTTCTATTTAAATGAAACCACCTGTAAGAGAATTAAAATTAGTTGGAATCCTTGGAAAAAGAGGTGGGTAGCTGATGAAGAGAATATATATAAAATATTCAATTCTATTTCGCATGCCACTTGGCCAAAAGATATAACTGAAACTGGCTTAAAATGTATGAGATAGTTTAAGAAAACTTCTTATCTGATGAAGAATAATTTGAAGCCCCAATAAATCTAGATGAAGAATATTGAAAATATTTTGAGGAAATTATAGTAATGATTATTATTCATGAATCACCTGTTGAGATATAACTGATGAAATAAAGAGTAATAAATCATATTCTTCATGTTCGTCAATTTTATGTTATGTCTGTTAAAGTATAAAATGTGCATGAAGTTCCTATTTTGGATGGATGTTTCCAAAGAAAACTGTATGTTCCTGATGACTGATTACAGGGGGTTGAATTGTGTGCAATCACTAATGTCAAGTACAACATCTCTGAATGGACTCCAATGAGTTTTGTCTACCGAGCCGGAAATTACAAATAGATCTTATATCCATGATAACTCATGTACCTACTTTTCAAAGGTAGGAGTTTGTTGGGTAACTTTTCAAATGACACTTAAGAACTCAAATTGGATGAGAGGATGGGAAATTGGGATCATCACACCCTTTTGGGGGGAATTATTTCTTAATCTGAGACTCTCTTATGTATTTAAATATGCATGGGTTCAAAACCATCTGCATATACTTGAGGTTCTCCATCGATGAAGGGATCTGTATGTATTTGAGGTTCTCTATCAATGGTACCCTTTTATGGATGGATCTGTGATTCTGTGGTAGTTAATTAAGATGTGGATGGTTTCTGTAGAGGCCCGAAGCTTGACGTACATGGACATTACATTACTTTTGCAGAATACTTAATACATAACAAAAACAGACACACAAGGACTGTAATAGTTTAGTGTCTTTGTAAACTCGGAATATAATCTTCTAAACGAGGTGAAAGATCTTCAACGTCTCCCATAAAGATCTTCCCCCTTTTTTTTACCTAAAACCTTCCTTTATATCCTGGGGGAAAAAAAACATAGAAGGGTGAGCTGAAATGCTCAGTAAGGGTAAACAAAAGAAATATCAATCACATCATATTCATAAGAACATAACATTTTGGAAATCTTAACCTGCAAAATAGAGCATAATTTCATAACATGGGATAAATCATGGCAGTGAAATGAAGTCCCAATAATCATAACTTAAAACATGAAACTTTGTGGCATACACACATAATCATAGAGAATCATTTCTTGTTAGTCAAGACTCATTGCCAAGACTATCTTAGTGGACAAAGTCCCTTTCTGAACCGAGTCACCCTCGTTTCATTCCTGTTTCACTGAACCGGTATAACCTACCATTCCAGCCATGTCTATCTCATGAGATATAAAATCTTTACCCAATGCATTGGAGGGAGATATAGGTCCCACCCATCTCATAATGATACCATTCTTATGTGTGCCACAAAATCATAAACCATACATCATTTCATAACCCATGTAATAAAAATGGGATTCTTAAACAACATGACATCATAAAACAATTCATATAAGATAAAGGAATTCATAAAAATAATTCCATCACAACATAATCAAATCAATGTAATAATAGGGATAAAAACAGAACCCTATATTATCTTAGATGGAAAATAATTTTGATAAAACACTTGAAATGAATTCTTGAGGAAAATATCATTTCTTCTTCAAAAACACTTTTCCTTTCTTAATATGTCATACAATTATAAACTAAAAGAAGTTGATTAAAAATAAACTTGAAAACTTTTAAAGGAAGATTCTTGGAAATAATGTTTTAAAAATCCATTCATGCTGTATAAGTTAAATAAAACATTCTTCGTACTTTTGTCGGAAAAGTCAAAAAGTACCTCGTACGGAAAACGACAAAATATTCCTTTCATATCTTTTACAAAAAACTTACCGAAGGGTAAAATTGGATATAAACTATTTTATAAGGATTACATATTGAGGTAACATGGATGTGGATGATAAAATACACCCCATTAAATACTAAATATAAACAATCTCGGATAAAAATGAGATTGTGATATTTCTGTTACCTTAGGTCCGATTTGCTTCGTATGTGTCTGAACCTACTGTATAATGATTTAAATAATGTCATTGACTTATTAAAGAATCATATTCATTGTTATGATATCATATATGGTTCACTTATGACTTTATATTACCCGTTCTTTTGTAAATTCCATGTTAAAGAGCGTTTTGGGTCAAATCGTTTCATTTGTCGTCCGTGTTTTGACTTGTAATTATTCATATGATTACGTAGATCATGATTACTTAATTCTAGAATATAAAACATGATTTATATATAATATATATTCATAATATACATATATATAATAAATCAGTAAATGGAAAGAAATACACCGTTCATGGAGACGGTAGGTCGTACGTACGCATGAACGCTGTTTTCGTTCCCTTATTGAGTTGAATGGAATTAAGTAGATGACATACATATATATATACACATAAATCCAGTATCATTATTATGTCATGTATTTCATTATTATTTCTTATATATACTTTGTAATCATTCTTAAATGGTTAACATGGAGAATGAATCTCATCGCGTCGTGGAGACGATAGTCCGTACGTACGCACGAGCGATGATATCGTTCCCATGGTCGTGGAATTGTGTTGAAGTGTATGTATACTATTTCCGTATCAATATAACTTTATAATAATCATGTATAGTTACTCATTACATCATTATACCCATCCAATTAAGGTGGTGACGGAAAATAGATTACAACACGACGTGGAGACGGTATTCCGTACGTACGCACGCGCGGTGATTTCCTTTCTCCGTAGGATGGATAGAAGGTTAATTAGAGTTGTTTCATATTTATAATAACATATCAGTATATAAGAAATACTGATGTTATTACTTTATCATGAAACAACTAAAGAAGAAGAAGTTGAAAAAGAAAGAAATTGAAAAGATCGGTAATGGATATTACCTCTTCTTTGGAACACCTCTTTGAATCCTCCACTTAGGGAACTAAGATTGGTCTTTGAAGAAGATAAGGACCTCTAGGATTTTTCTAGGGAAGTGGAGAAGGGATTTTGGCAGGGTTTGGCCGAGCTTGAGTGCTCAAATTGGTGTGAGGAGGAGGGGGAGGAGGTGTCCTTTTATAAGGGAGGAGAGGGGCACCTTAGGAATATCTCAAAATATTATTTTATATTAAAGTCAAAATCGGTTTATAATGGTTACAAAGGGTCTTATTTCGAAGCTAAAGTGGGGATGGGTCGAAATACTATCAACCAATAGGATTTAGACAAGTTTAGGTTATTATTTTAACCTTATCGATTAGATTTAACTCTAAGTTAAATAATTTAACTTTTACGGTGTCTTTTTGTTTTCTTACACTATATGGTTAATACACTTACTATAACATGCCGAAAGAACCCAAAATTGTTTATTATTAATATCTATATCCTTATATAAGTCATTTGGCCGAACCTTAGATTTTTAGGAATAAAATAACAATTTATAATATAATATTTGATTTAAAAACTATTTTGTGTCAATTTTGACACTATTTAATATATGATTTTTGTGAAAGTCATAACAGAATTATATGTTCGAACCAAGTTGATTAAAGCAACACTAATATATCATAGTAACCTATAAAATTAGTGGAATTCATAAAAAGTCTCAAATTACATTTATTTTGGTGTTTATAACATCAATTATGTCAATATTTCGTTAATAAGATAATTACTGCATCATCATTGTGTCATAAATAAATTAAATTATTTAATGTCTAAAAATTACAAATAAAATACCATTATTTAGGAAATCTGTTTAGATTTCTAATGAATTTTTATAGTTGAATTTATCTTATGTATAACCCCATATTAAAAATGATTTACTTATTAAACTTTGATTTTAACTATTTTAACTATTCATTAAATAAAATAATATTAAATGTCATAATCTAATCCAAGTGGACCTAAATGGTCATATTATATTAATAAGGTTGTTTTCGGTAGAATTACACTTATCCAATAGAATTAGGAAATGTGTTTGGGTAATAGTAATATCATATTTACCCTTTGTTACCCTATTTACTATTAACCGCGGTAAAAAAGAAAAAAGTTACTATTCACCAAAAAAATTATTTTTATCTCATTGAACCACATTTTACTTACTGATATCAACCGTGTCTGTCGGATTTTTGAAATTACATTCACAGAAGCGGTAAAATTAAGTTTTATGCAGAATTCAGTTTTTAACCTACCACTTAGTGGTTTCACTATTCATCAAAAATTGAAAGTTTTCAGAAAAATACCAAAAATTAGGCCTAAGCTATATTTGATATTATGAACTCCAAAATTATTTTTACTTTACCAAATTCAAAACATATCAGTTGCATTAATTAATTTAAAAATTAAATCCCGTCGTCAAAACAAAAGGCGTGTTTTTAAGAGATAATAACTATCAAAAGATTGACACTTGTTTATGTCTGGTTTAAATGTGAAATTACATCCAATGACCAACATTGTATTAAATTGTAAAAATATATTCTAAATATACTTTAAAACCACTCAAATTAATGATTTATCACTATTAATTATTTCGATTAAAAAAGTTGTTTTTAATTATAATTTAGTAATTTTCACTATTCATCAGAATATGAAAGTTATCCGAAAAGTACCAAAATTTCACCTTAGGCTAAATTCGATACTCCGAATCCAAAAATGAAGTCCATTTTGAGATCTAAAATTTCTAAAATTTAAAAAAGTGGTTATTACTATTCATAACGGCTAGTTTTAATAATATTTTAATAGCATATCGTTGTTTCGTGAAACTTAGTATTGCGTACTACACACGCTATCGAGGAAGGTTGCGATTGCGTGTAATGCAAGGCAAGTCAAGGATGCGTGTTGTGCAAGCTCCTTTTGTTGTAGCGTACAACACAATACATTAATGAAATTAAAAAGTATATTTTTCATGAAATCTCGGGGTGTTACATTCTACCCCCCTTAAAATGAATTTCGCCCTCGAAATTCGTCGGGGTTATAAATGGTTTACTATTCGAAAGTTTCTTTAATCGAAACCCACATCGTAAAAAGGAATACCAAAACCAATCTTTAAAAACAAAAGTATGAAATGTAACGGTTAACCAAATAAACTAATCACTGGGTTTCCACATAGGTGAAAATATGGATATGGAAGAAAAATCTAACCATCATGTTCTGATGGAGAGTGGTAGAGAACATGGCTATGGAAAAGCCAACAATCACAAATCCATAAATTTGTGACGATCTAAGGTACCATCTGATTAATCAGATATAGGAGCACTAGGACAACATTTTTGGTTTTCAAGATCGTTTCCCTAAAGTTGATGAAATTGGAATTATAAGAAATACTTTCGTGATTTTGGTATAGTCTCACCGTTTTTCGTTCTTTGGACAATTTCCACTTCATCTCTTAAAGAAATGAAGTTGAATTTTTCATTTGTGATGTGTTATAAGATCATGTGATAGAATGATGGGTCATTCCATCTATCTCAAACAAAAGGTTAGAAAATTTATCAAAAAATACATAAGTCCATCTATAGTGAGATTCATCATATAGGGTTCCTAAAATGGACTTATACTTCATATATCATACTGCGTAATATAATAAAACTAGTTTCTACTAAACAGGGACTTCTTGTAGGTCAGTGGTAGGCGATAAAGGCCAGTCGCACTTCGGTTGTGGGTTCGATTCCCACAGCCTTGTCCGACGCGATGGGCTGTCGCCCGTCCTGCAGGTTGTCCTTTTTCTAAAACTATATTACTATAACATCCCATCAATAATATCGAAAAAACTTCTATCCTTAAACAATACTAACTTATGTCCAACATAATCCATTCCAATCTTTAGGCTTATCTAAAATACTTCGGTCCACTCTCATAATATAGTGAAAACGATTACTAGAGATTTAATACCATCGTTGATCCCCATATATCAAAAGATATGTTTTCTTGGTCACATTTCAAACATTCAAAGTCCTTAATCATGTATTCTCTTAAATACCCATTGAAACTTATTGAAAACATGAGTTCTGTTAAAAGATAACACTTTCAACATACCAAAATCCTCAAAATTCTATATACTCAAACCAGGATATCACTTAGTCCTTATATCAATCATGAGCTCATGAATACTGTCAAACATTTCATTTTCTCCTTATCCCTTCATTATGCGCATATCATCTATATTCCAAAAATATCTGAATAACCTTTCATGGATACTGGTACCATTAATCATACACTTTCAAAACTCAAGAAAAGACAACAGTGTAACAATCCTTAGATGTCTCTTTATTCCATAGTACCATGAGATTACTTATAAAAAATTACACATGATAAACATGTCATCATTCCACTACATTCTTAAACCATTGACCGAGATTCAACAATTATTTCATCTCACATATCATTTGTAGTCTCTTCATCATCATCCACATAAATACTACCCATAAGACCATACTGATTCTCTTCATGAGACTTTCCCTTAGGGCATTGGTTTGCATAATGCCCGTACATTCCACATTTAAAACATTTAACCATTGTTGATGTCATAGAAATACCATTATCATCATCCCTGGTGTTAACTAAACCTTTTCCTTTGCACTTACTGGCTTTGTGTCCTTATTTTCCACACCCAAAGCATCTTCCAGTTCCTTTGAAACATTCTCCTTGATGCCTCTTCCCACATGATTTACATAGGGGAAATTGAACTTTCTTTCCTCTATGATCATCATGAAACTCCATCTTTCTCTTATTAGCCGAGTCAGGAAACTTACCAAATTTTACTTTACTGATCATATTATGAGATTGCTGATTCAGCATAATAATGATGTTTGGACTTCCAAATCCCATTTCATTTGGTTTCTCATGAAAAATATCATTCCATTGTCCATCATATCCTCTATTATCGTGAATCATCTTGTTTCCAGCCATTTTCTAAAACCCAAAAAGAATAGTGTGAGAGGCAAAAATCATAATAAAGGGGGAGTAACTTCAATATCTAACACCTTTGGTTTAATCTAATATCGTTACCATAGTTCTAGGACTATATCCTAGACGTATACTTATCCTTAGGGACATCATTAGACATACCTTAGAAATATCTCTAGGGATCTCACTAACGTTTTCGCATCCTAGTTTCCAAAGGTTGACTAAACCTTTCCCCTGATACCAACTGTAGAGACCCGAAGCTTGAAGTACATGGACATTACATTACTTTTGCGGAATACTTAATACATAACAAAAACAGACACACAAGGACCGTAATAGTTTAGTGTCTTTGGAAACTCGAAATATAATCTTCTAAACGTGGTGAAAGATCTTCAACATCTCCCATAAAGATCTTCCCCTTTTTTTTACCTAAAACCTTCCTTTATATCCTGGGGAAAAGAAAACATAGAAGGGTGAGCTCAAATGCTCAGTAAGGGTAAACAAAAGAAATATCAATCACATCATATTCATAAGAACATAACATTTTGGAAATCTTAACCTGCAAAATAGAGCATAATTTCATAACATGGGATAAATCATGGCAGTGAAATGAAATCCCAATAATCATAACTTAAAACATGAAACTTTGTGGCATACACACATAATCATAGAGAATCATTTCTTGTTAGTAAAGACTCATTGCCAAGACTATCTTAGTGTACAAAGTCCCTTTCTGAACCGAGTCGCCCTCGTTTCAGTCCTGTTTCACTGAACCAGTATAACCTACCATTCCAGCCATGTCTATCTCATGAGATATAAAATCTTTACCCAATACATTGGAGGGAGATATAGGTCCCACCCATCTCATAATGATACCATTCTTATGTGTTCCACAAAATCATAAACCATACATCATTTCATAACCCATGTAATAAAAATGGGATTCTTAAACAACATGACATCATAAAACAATTCATATAAGATAAAAGAATTCATAAAAATACTTCCATCACAACATAATCAAATCAATGTAATAATAGGGATAAAAACAGAACCCTATATTATCTTAGATGGAAAATAATTTTGATAAAACAATTGAAATGAATTCTTGAGGAAAATATCATTTCTTCTTCAAAAACACTTTTCCTTTCTTAATATGTCATACAATTATAAACTAAAAGAAGTTGATTAAAAATAAACTTGAAAACTTTTAAAGGAAGATTTTTGGAAATAATGTTTTAAAAATCCATTCATGCCGTATAAGTTAAATAAAACATTCTTCGTACTTTTGTCGGAAAAGTCAAAAAGTACCTCGTACGGAAAACAAAAAAAGATTCCTTTCATATCTTTTACAAAAAACTTACCGAAGGGTAAAATTGGAAATAAACTATTTTAGAAGGATTACATATTGAGGGAACATGGATGTGGATGATAAAATACACCCCATTAAATACTAAATATAAACAATCTCGGATAAAAATGAGATTGTGATATTTCCCTTACCTTAGGTCCGATTTGCTTTGTATGTGTCCGAACCTCTTGTATAATGATTTAAATAATGTCATTGACTTATTACAGAATCATATTCATTGTTATGATATCATATATGGTTCACTTATGACTTTATATTACCCGTTCTTTTGTAAATTCCATGTTAAAGAGCGTTTTGGGTAAAATCGTTTCATTTGTCGTCCGTGTTTTGACTTGTCATTATTCATATGATTACGTAGATCATGATTACTTAATTCCAGAATATAAAAAATTATTTATATATAATATATATTCAGAATATACATATATATAATAAATCAGTAAATGGAAAGAAATACACCGTTCATGGAGACGGTAGGCCGTACGTACGCATGAACGTTGTTTTCGTTCCCTTATTGAGTTGAATGGAATTAAGTAGATGACATACATACATATATACACATAAATCCAGTATCATTATTATGTCATGTATTTCATTATTATTTCTTATATATACTTTGTAATCATTCTTAAATGGTTAACATGGACAATGAATCTCATCGCGTCGTGGAGACGGTAGTCCGTACGTACGCACGAGCGATGATATCGTTCCCATGGTCGTGGAATTGTGTTGAAGTGTATGTATACTATTTCAGTATCAATATAACTTTATAATAATCATGTATAGTTACTCATTACATCATTATACCCATCCAATTAAGGTGGTGACGGAAAATAGATTACACCACGGCGTGGAGACGGTATTCCGTACGTACGCACGCGCGGTGATTTCCTTTCTCCGTAGGATGGATAGAAGGTTAATTAGAGTTGTTTCATATTTATAATAACATATCAGTATATAAGAAATACTGATGTCATTACTTTATCATGAAACAACTAAAGAAGAAGAAGTTGAAGAAGAAAGAAATTGAAAAGATCGGTAATGGATATTACCTCTTCTTTGGAACACCTCTTTGAATCCTCCACTTAGGGAACTAAGATTGGTCTTTGAAGAAGAGAAGGACCTCTAGGATTATTCTAGGGAAGTGGAGAATGGATTTTGGCAGGGGTTGGCCGAGCTTGAGTGCTCAAATTGGTGTGAGGAGGAGGGGGAGGAGGTGTCCTTTTATAAGGGAGGAGAGGGGCACCTTAGGAATATCTCAAAATATTATTTTATATTAAAGTCAAAATCGGTTTATAATGGTTAAAAAGGGTCTTATTTTGAAGCTAAAGTGGGGATGGGTCGAAATCCTATCAACCAATAGGATTTAGACAAATTTACGTTATTATTTTAACCTTATCAATTAGATTTAACTCTAAGTTAAATAATTTAACTTTTACCGTGTCTTTTTGTTTTCTTACACTATATGGTTAATAAACTTACTATAACATGCCAAACGAACCCCAAATTGTTTATTATTAATATATATATCCTTATCTAAGTCATTTGGCCGAACCTTAGATTTTTAGGAATAAAATAACAATTAATAATATAATATTTGATATAAAAACTATTTTGTGTCAATTTTGACACTATTTGATATATGATTTTTGTGAAAGTCATAACAGAATTATATGTTCGAACCAAGTTGATTAAAGAAACAATAATATATCATAGTAACCTATAAAATTAGTGTAATTCATAAAAAGTCTCAAATTACATTTATTTTTGTGTTTATAACATCAATTATGTCAATATTTCATTAATAAGATAATTACTGCATCATCATTGTGTCATAAATAAATTAAATTATTTAATGTCTAAAAATTACAAATAAAATACCATTATATAGGAAATCTTTTTAGCTTTCTAATGAATTTTTATAGTCGAATTTATCTTATGTATAACCCCATATTAAAAATGATTTACTTATTAAACTTTGATTTTAACTATTTTAACTATTCATTAAATAAAATAATATTAAATGTCATAATCTAATCCAAGTGGACCTAAATGGTCATATTATATTCACAAGGTTGTTTTTGGTAGAATTAAACTTATCCAATAGAATTAGGAAATGTTTTTGGGTAATAGTAATATCATATTTACCCTTAGTTACCCTATTTACTATTAACCGCGGTAAAAAAAGTAAAAAGTTACTATTCACCAAAAAATTATTTTTATCTCATTGAACCACATTTTACTTAATGATATCAACCGTATCTGTCGGATTTTCGAAATTCCATTCACAGAAGCGGTAAAATTAAGTTTTATGCAGAATTCAGTTTTTAACCTACCACTTAGTGGTTTCACTATTCATCAAAAATTGAAAGTTTTCAGAAAAATACCAAAAATTAGGCCTAAGCTATATTTGATATTATGAACTCAAAAAAGATTTTTACTTTACCAAATTCAAAACATATCAGTTTCATTAATTAATTTAAAAATTAATTCTCGTCGTCAAAACAAAAGGCGTGTTTTTAAGAGATAATAACTATCAAAAGATTGACACTTGTTTATGTCTGGTTTAAATGTGAAATTACATCCAATGACCAACATTGTATTAAATTGTAAAAATATATTCTAAATATACTTTAAAACCACTCAAATTAATGATTTATCACTATTAATTATTTCGATTAAAAAAGTTGTTTTTAATTATAATTTAGTAATTTTCACTATTCATCAGAATATGAAAGTTATCCGAAAAGTACCAAAATTTCACATTAGGCTAAATTCGATACTCCGAATCCAAAAATGAAGTCCATTTTGAGAGCTAAAATTTCTAAAATTTACAAAAGTGGTTATTACTATTCATAACGGCTAGTTTTAATAATATTTTAATAGCATATCGTTGTTTCGTGAAACTCAGTATTGTGTACTACACACGCTATCGAGGAAGGTTGCGATTGCGTGTAATGAAAGACAAGTCAAGGATGCGTGTTGTGCAAGCTCCTTTTGGTGTAGCGTACAACACAAGACATTAATGAAATTAAAAAGAATATTTTTCATAAAATCTCGGGGTGTTACAGTTTCAATCCACGTGTTGAGGTGATCTAGAGTTTATTTCATCCATGGAGTCTAAAGTTGATTCTATGTCTGGATCAAACCCATAAGATGGGTTTTCTATGTATCCTTGTGAGAGGAATCAGAACCCGCATAGTTTGGTGGCACTTAATAGGACATGTCACCTTTTAAGGTCGTGTGATGATGACCAAACCATAAAACTTAATGTCATGTGGAAAGGATTTATAGGAGGAAGGTTCCTAGTTAAATATTAGTATGGGAATTATGATGAGGTGGCCTAAGGGACTCGGAAGAGATGTGGTCTCCCGGGTGGATAATACCATACCGAGAATGATTCCTAGAGAACATTAGGGTTGTCACAAACCAAATCTAGTCACCATAATTACCGACACCAAACCTGGATCATGGAAAGGACCGAAGGGAGTTCCCTATCCCCATGGGCTGGCACAAGTGCCCGAGTATCATAAATAATGGTCTAAGAATGATTTACCTAAATTAGGATCCATAAGACAACCGAAAACAATCAATAAAAGGAATATGAAAATTCATGACAAACAAGCCTTTATTGATAATTCAAAACTGAATACTAGGTTTTTAACATGACATAAGGGGTCCCAAAATACAAAAGTATTATCAAAGACAACCCAAAGGCCACCGCATGACAAGGGGTCATCACCCACAATCTTTCTCTACAACACCACACAATGGGAGCAACTAACAACCCGAGATGCCATCTCCAAAAGCCTTTCCCTTACCTATGTCAAACATAACCAAGTATACTTACACCCAAAGGTGTAATTAGGGTGTGATCCTAATCCCAATAGGATACCATCCGAATATTACATGTGAAAAGCATTATAAGATAAAAAAATTTCAAGTGTTATAAACAAAGAATGATAGCAATAATTTCTAAAGGTACATCTTTTAAATGAAAATAGATTTCAAAGAGGGAAACTTTAATGAATAGGTAAATTTAAATAAAACATGTAAGATACTTAATATTCCATCAAAACACATCATAATCCAAAAATAAATGCCAAATAGTCAATGATCACTCAACATGAGAACACTCCTAGGCACTAGTTAGTTGTGATCCCCAGTTACATCACATCTCAGTGTGAAAGTAATCATAACAATATTCATTCTCGTGCACGATCCACTAGTAGGGTAATCACCCATAACCTAGTGGTACCCAACATCATCATCATCATAGTCTTTTTAGTTTTTTTATCATCAAACTTTCTAAGTGAAAATAGGGACAAAACCACTTAGGATAACTAGCATGCTAGTACACGTCCGCCCACCTAGATACTCATGTTTCCCTCTTTGTGATCAAACAAGTTTCACATGATAACACATTCCATTTACAGATAAAAATAATATTTATGGTAATATTCACTTAAAATAGTATCTAAACATTCTTTTAAACATTTTTATAACTCAAACAAACGCTTAAAATTTCCATAAAAAAGTTATACAAGTTATAACAAAACATTGCACATAAAATCCATTTAAAATACCTCTTTTAACACAAAATTCATACCAATATTATACCAAGACAGAATTTTCAGCACTAAAACATTTTTATAAATCCATTCCATGAATTATAAAATAATTCCAACTGGTACAACATGAAATGCACAAGTAAAAACACCCATTTTCACACAAAATTGGCACTTAAAAATCAATTACTTAACAAATGATACCAAAAATAGTTTTCACACTAAAAATAATGATAGAGGAACATAAAATAAATATAAATCCATCAAGATAACTCATTATATAATGCTTAAAAATGGAATCACCTACCATATATTTCAAAAGCCTCAAATCCTTGTACGAAACTTCAACCGCACCACCTTCACACCATAAGGGAGTGAAAATGAACCTAAAACCACAATATTGGAAACAAAACTCAAAATAAGACCCTAGGTTCGAATAAATACATGATGTACATTAGGAACTTCATGAATAATGGAAGAAACCCTACGAAAATGGGAGACACCCTAAAAAAATGGGAGGAGGAAGGTAGGAAACCCACATACTTAATAGATCTTGAAAAAATCACCCCAAATCACACAAACAATGAATCTTCTAACCACCAAAACTAATAGGGAGGCTCTAATGGGGCTTATAAGTTCATTTGGGGACTTAAATGTGGGAAAAGGAGTGAAAATTGAATGATTTGTGGATGGAAAAAATTACCTTCTCAAATCAGGATGATTTGAGAAACCCTAAGAAGTTTCACCCATATCTAAGATGTAAATGAGCTCCAAAGATGGAGAAACGAACATGGGGGCGCTCCTAAGGCTGTTGGATTCGAGTGGGAGGTGGAATCAACTAAAAATAGTAAAAAATGAATAAGTTATTAAAGAAGTACAAAATTTTAAAGCAGAAAATGGGCTTACAGGTTGGCCCAATGCCTAACTAAATCACCCAAATCCAAAATGATAATGAGTTTCTAAGGGTTCCAAATGGATATGGTGGTTTTTATAGGTTAGGGGAGGACAATTAGGAATTGGAATAGATGAAAAATGTTGAACAATTAATTATTTTTAAAAGAAACAAAATTTGTTTTTAAATCTAGAAACGGGCTCACGGTTGGGCCCAAATCATAAAAACCCATCATTTCCTAAAAAATGCATGGGAAACCCCCCGAAAAAAAGAAATAATATAAATTAAATGAAAAATACCTTTAAAATAATTCATTTAAGTGACAATAATCCCCACCATAAAAACTTTTTGCCCTTGGAAATCCATCTTGAAACCTGATCAGATAAGAGAAACAGAATGTGATCTTCGACCCAAGACATTCGCTCCCATGTCTCATGCTCATCAGTCCAATGTTTCTAGAGGACTCAAACCAGAGGAATATTCTTCTATAGAATCATTTATTTGTGGGAGTCCACAATATGCACTAGTCTCTCAACCATAGACAGATCGAGCTCTATATCTAACTCCTCCCAATTTAGCACATGGGACAAATCCAGGTTGTACTTATTAAATTATGAGACGTGGAAGACATCATGGATATATGTCAACTAAGAAGGAAAATATAATTTTTAAGTAACCTCTCCAATACTCTTAGTAATCTTAAAAGTTCAAACATACCTCAGTGTTAGCTTTCTCTACTTTCCCAAACAGTGATGACCCAGACGAGGGGCCACTTTCAAAAACACTCGATAACCCACCGTAAACTATAGGTCTTGACGCCTCTGGTCAGAATAATATTTATGATGACTAAGAGATATCAACAAGTGCTACCTGATCAAATTTACCTTGTCAGATGTCTCTTTTCCAAGGCTTGACCCCAATAGTGAAGTCTCACCTACCTCATCCCAACATAGGGGGGCCGACAAGGCCGACTATAGAGAGCCTCAAAGGGATCCATTCAAATTGAGGATTGATAACTATTATTATAAGAAAACTCAACCAATCCCAAATGGATATCGTAGGAACCTCCAAATTACAAAACACATTTACGAAGCATGTCCTCAAAAATATGATTCGTCCGCTATGTCTGACCATCCATTTGAGGATGGTATGTCATGCCTATTTAAATCTAAGACCCCAAGGCCTTATGAAGGCCTTCACAAAAATGAAAAGTGAAATGGGGGTGTCTATCCGAGACAACTGTAGATGGCACACCATGAATCCTTACCACCTCATGAAGATACAATCGGCCCAACTCATCCACTTTAGCTATATCTTTTATTGAAATAAAGTGGGATGATTTTATCAAATGATCAATCACCATCCAAATCGCATTCTTACCACGAGGTGTATGAGGTAGGCCCAAAATGAAGTCCATGGAGACCTCGTCCCACTTCTAGGTAGGAATGGGTAATGGATGGAGAAAACCAGAGGGCCTTTAATGCTCCACTTTCACCCACTGGCATGTGTAGCATCTTGACATAAAGTTAGCTATGTTCTGTCTCATACCTGGACACCAGAGCTGTTGTCTCACATCATAATACATATTAGTGGCACCCGGATAGACAACCCACTAATACTGGTGGCTATCCTTCATCACAACCTTTCTTAGAGATTATGACACTACTGAACAGACCTTGAAGCACAAGATACCCCTGGGAGATGATAACCAAATAGAAGACATCTCCCCACCATTAATAAATAGCATCAACCACTGACAAAGCTCATCACTAGACTGTTATCGCTGAATCAGCTCCAAGAGAGAAGGAGTCAACTGAATGCTCATCAAGAACACACCTCCACTGTGCTCCTTGTACTCTACATGCATCTAAGCAAAGATCCCCATCAGAGTCCAATCATCACTAGACTTCCTCAGGGCTTGCACTGGTACTTCTCTACTCAATGAATCCACCACCACATTTCCTTTTCTTGGGGTATAGACAATGTCAAAGTAGAACCCCTAAAAGTAATAGATCTAGTAGCACTGCCTCAAATTGAGACCATTCTAAGAGAATATGTAGGCCATGATTTTGTGATCATAATAGACCATGAACTTCCCATCAAAGAGGTAGTGACACCATGTTTTCAACGCACGTATCACATCTTCTAGCTCCAATTCATGGGTTGGGTAATTCTTTTCATGTGGTTGGAGTTGGCAGGATCCATATGCCACCACATGATCATCCTGCATAAGCACGTACCTGAGACCCATAACTAAAGCATCAAAATACACCACAAAGCCCTTTCCAGATTTTGGAAAGATCAACACAGGGGCGGTAGTCAATCGCTGCTTTAGCTCCTCGAAAGATTCCGGACATTTTGGACCCCAAAAAAACTTTACCGCTTTTCGGGTGAGCGCATTCATGATAGAAGTAGGCCGAGATAAATCCCAAACAAACATCCTATAGTAACCAAACCGGACAAGGAAAATCCTGATCTTGAACACATTCTTCGGATTCTCCCATGATATAACTACATTGATCTTCTTGGGGTCCATCGAATCTCCCTTCTCTGAGATCACATGCCCCAAAACATCACCTCCTCGATTCAGAAGGTACACTTGGACAACTTTTCATAAAGGCAGTGATCTCGCAAAGTGCCCAATATGATCCGAAAATAATACTCATGATCTTCCTCAGATCAAGAGTAAACCGGGATGTCCTCCACGAATACCACAAAGAAGGAGTTGAGATATTGGTGGAACACCCCATTCATGAGTGCCATAAAGACTGCTGGAGCATTAGTCAATCCGAATGGATGAACAAGTACTAAAAGTGGTTGTACCTTCTTCGGAAGGATATCTTCGAGATATTTGACTCTTTCACCCTGAGTTGATGGTAACATGAACACAAATCTATTTTCAGAAATCACTTTTCTCCCTTCAACTGCTCAAACAAGTAATGTATTCAGAGAAAATGATATTTGTTCTTCATGGTTACCTTGTTCAACTTCCGTTAATCAATACACAACCAGAGGGACCCATTGACCTTCTTCATAAGGAGAATAGGAGCGGCCCAAGGAGAGACGCTTGGGAAAATGAATCCTTTGGATTCTAAATCATTCAACTAAATCTTTAATTCCCTCAATTAGGTGGGGGCCATATGATATGTGTGAAGAAATATTTCTTGATATTGTAAAATAATTTTTCATAATATTTAGTCTACTAATATGTAACCCCCTTTCTCATCAAACCAATGATAGGAAAAAAAATTCCAGCAAGGTTGGATATAATGTTCCGGATGTAGGCTAAATGTACATGATGTCCTCCCAACTCTGTGAGGTTGTGAGGATGTTACATTCCAAGGATAGTATTTATCTTCTTGGGGTTGACTTCGATGTCTTAATAGAATATGATGAAGCTCATAAATTTCACTGAAGTAATGAAAAAATATCATTTCAAGGGGTTTATTTTCAGGTTGTGTTTTCCTAGTTTATTGAAGACAGTTTCAAGATCTTTTAGGAGGTTAGAGTGTTGTCAATATTTAACCACCACATAATTAACATAGAATTCAAGAAACCTTACTAGTAAGGGTTTGAGGATGAGATTCATGGAACGTTGATACGTAGTTCCTATATTATTCTAGCCAATAGGCATTACTTGATAGAAAAATACTCTTTAGTGGGATAAAGGTGGTTTATTCATCATCTTATTGGGTCATTTAGATTTTATTTTATTTTGAATAGTCATCCATTAAAGATAGAGCCTAATATCTGGTCATTGCATCGATTAGTAGTTCTATGATAAGGACTAGCAAATCATCCTCTGGGCAGCGCTAGTTGAGATCTCAAAAATCAATGCAGGCTCTGATTTTATCATTATTATTTTTAATAGAGACTACACTGGAATGAAATTTGAGATATTAGACCACCCAAATGATGTTTTATATGATAGTCTTGTAAAATTATACCTCAATCTTGGTAAAATGTTCTAGGTTAATCCTTATGGACACCTATTTATAGCATTAGTGGTCCTCTATAAGGACAAGGTGATGAGTGGCCACCTTGAGATCGAGGCCTGAAATTTCTATGTATTTCTAGATGAAAAAAATACTAATTATACTTTAGGAAGGAGGTATATTCCTTTTTCCCTTCCGAAGACATGGACACACTAATAAAGGTTGGTTGTGGGTCTAGTTCTGTACCTAGATTTATTTTTTTGAGTTCATCAATAGTGGTAGAGACACCCTCATCAAAAGTTGGGGGAATCCCTAAGGTCCTCCTCCTCTTATTTTTGCTTATCTTGTTTTTTTGGGGAAGAAAGTCTTGGGATAAGTTCTCTAGAGTTAGGAGAGGATTCAATTTCTAGATATTCAAAAGATGAAGTGACTTCATCTAACCCAATTTTCAGTGAGGTATTTCCTTGAAATTCTATAGGCGGTGGAGTGAGGGATGGAGAAAGATCATATTCATCCTTTTTGTGTGACGATACAATCTCTTCTACCTCAACTGATGAGGTAGGTATTTCCTGGATCTCTGGGAATAAACTGAATATACTTTCAAATGAAATTTCACCACTATTTGGGGAGTCATAAAACTTTCAACACTGCTGGACTAAGTAGTCATGACTGAATTCATGAAATTTTTTGAACATTTGCATGTATTTGGGCTCATATACTTGAGATTATTGATGGGAAAGACATATTCTTCACTGAGATATTTTAATGGGTTGTATGGGATCATTTCTAGACTGTTCGTGGTGGTGAACCAATCAACATCATCAACTAGGGTCTGTTTCCCCTTCCAATGATAGAATCCCACATTGATGTAATGCAACTCGTAGGACTCAAATGGGGCCATATTAGAGAGAAACATCCCGATTTATCAATTAATATAGTATTTGATGTATCAATATTACGATGAGGGGATTTTCATGCGTTGATGTAACTAGGGCCTGCCTAGAAAAACATTGAAGGTCATGTTCTACCAAACGACCAGAAATTCTGAGTCATCTGCGATGTCTCAAAACATAGCCTTAAGCTTTATTTGGACCAACATATTCTGATCACTTTTTAATAGCCCTACAGTGTTATGTAAGAAGGTTCTAGATATCCTCATTTCTACCCAGCTGACTAAGTATTTTAACTAGAATGAGATTAACTACATAGCCATTGTTGAATAACACTTTTTAGACATCGACACCATTTATCATGTCTGACACATACAAGGGCCTGATGTGTCGCCGTATAATGGTTTCTTCATATTAATTTTTGAATGATATAACTGTGTGTAATTACATAGAATTAGTATCCATATGATAGACCTCAAAAGCATCCACTTTAGCTATAAACATCTGGGGGCCTATCAAAAACTCTATTAGTGATTTTCTATTGTCTTTTGACATGCTCAGGGCATCCAAAATCGACCGATTGGAAAGTCTTATGGATAAAAACTTCCATATTTTATACTTCTAGATTAAAGGATAGAAATTTCTAGTGTGGTTATTCTCTTTTGAATGTTCTTTAGGGACTCGAGTATTTGATGTAGATGGATCAACCTTAGGATAAGAGATAGAGGTGATCATGCCCTTAGTGGGTTGGTCTGGGAAAGTTTGTCTGCATGTTGATGGTGATTAGACACTTATTCATATTCTAATTGATATTCCAGAGTGATTAGGTCAGAGTGGATTCTGTAAGGTTTAGGTGGATTTTCTTGTTCCTATTGGACCTGATGAAGGGCTCTTCCATGAGTTTCTGCAATACTGATAGTCCGAGAAGGTGTGCGACTAGAATTTTGGCTTCTGTCGTGGTTGTTCCTTCACTGATATCCTTGTCTTCAAAATAATCTTCCTCAATTTACCCAACTAGGTGTGTGGAACTTGGGTTCATATACATACTCATATTCAGATAATGGATCTGTTAAGTGAATGAAATTAATGGAGTTGAAGATCAACTCTTCATTTGATAATGACTCATCCTGACTGTCCATTTCTGATGGTTCCATTGGGAGGGTGGGTTCCCATTATTTTATATATGAGGGTATAAATTTATAGAGATTCAAAGATGAATTTGGCCTTGATGCAGGTTCATCCTACTGCACTCACTCCCCATCTTTCCAGCAAGGTTGATTTGTGGAAGGCTGCCTTCTGGAGGTTTGTGGTGCCAATAATGTTAGTTGTGTTAGAGAAAAATTAGATGGGGACATAGTTGGTTGATTAAAATGTGATTAGAAAATTCCATGATCTCTATTTATTATTTTTCATGTCATCCAACTATAAAAAAATTCACCCTTCAACTAACAACTTCTTTACACTCACCTCCTTCTCGGGTAGTGGTAGAAACACATTCCACTTATGTTGGTGGCCTTCACATATTTACTTTCCTGAAAACTACCATTTTATACAGGAGTTATTTGAAGATGAAGCATTCCTAGATGGTGTGTCCTAGTGTCAAGTGAAAGGGGAAATAATCCGACTAATAATTGAGACCTACCTAGATGAGCCTATTTGACTTTGGCAGGCGGAGTAGATCATTCCCATAGAATCTATAAAATAGCCATGGACCCAATCATCTCAGAATGAGTAGACTTTTTTCTTTCATTCCTCAAATGGGTTTCTCCTGTTTCCCCTCTTCTCATCCTTTCAAATATAGGGTTTTTTTTAAACACAGGGGATAATACATGATATAGTGTTGGCTTTGGAGATGGAGTATCCATAGAGGTTGGATTAAATATGATGGATGTTGCCTCATCCTTTCCTTCTCTTTTTCCTAGGGCTGGTGGAGCTATCCAAGGCTTGATCATAGTCTATTATATGGATTCTTCCATTCTTTGGGAAATGGTGGAGAAATATCAAAACCTACTTGTATATTTTACCAGCATGAGCGGCATTCATAGCTCTACATGAAGGTTATCAATACAGAGAACAATCATGTAATTTCCCCAATATGGAATCCACTAAACTGGTGCCCTAGCCTAGGTCACCACAAGACCTTGAGCACACCTCCCTATAGACTAGAGGATTTCAACTAGTAGTGAGGGTCAGTTAGATCATGTAGGGAGACAATACCCTCTTTATCAAAGTAATCCACTATAGATATAATATAAAATAAATGGAATATAATATAATAACAATAAACATGCATTACTAACCAATTCCCAAAAAATGGGTACAATCCCACATCCAATAGTAAATATGCTATGTCATTTCATAAAATTCCAAGTGAAAGGAAACCCAAAATAAATACAACCAGAAGAATCCCCAAAATAGGTCCTAAATCCAAGTCTAAATCCCCCATCCATGCACATCCCATTCCCAAATCAACCCTCTAGCATAGGACCCTTTCCCAAGTCCTGACATGAAACCATAAAATCAACTTCGGTTCCCAATGGTGGACCAAGAAGGGTGTGAGTATAACTCAGTATGTTACCATCAACGATTTCTACAAAATATCCAATCTAAAAAATAGTGTATTCTAGTATTAAATAAACAATAAGATAAACAAAAATAAGAAAATTGGGCTCCATTAGTTAACCAAGTTGACTTAAACCACTTTCATCATTTATCTCTTGGGTTCTGAATTTTATTATCAATTTTATTTCAGCCCATTCTAGTAAACTACTATGCATAAGGTAATGAATTAGGTTCCCTATCTCACAAGGGAAAATCATTTTATAAATAATTACATCACACTCACCTTGGATCCTTGGTTGAGGTAGTCTCATCAAATGAATCTATTATGAGCATAGATCCTTAGTCTGACCTCCCCAACCTCTATATTATAGGGAATGGGGTTTAGAGCCTTAGTATAACCTAACCCCTAGGAGTATGTCCTCATGTTCAACACCCCACACATATCACTAATCTATGTACACATGCTTCTTTAATCATTTCCCACATATACCAATTCACAAATCATACTCATTGAACACACATACCATTTACAATTCAAAGTTCATCAACACATAAATTATCTTAATGTATTAACCCATTACCAAATTTACTATTTAAAATTCATGAATTATTAACACATTAATTTTTTTTCAAATACCCCCTTATGGCATGTTATTAATTAAACCCAATTACATCAATTTCATTTCACAAATCATGTGAACAAAAAAATACAAATCTCATATATTTTATTCCATAAACCCTGTGTTAACATGCTAAACATAACTATGTAATGTTTCATCTCATAGACCCTTTAAATTCATAATAACATACCCAAACTCATGTTCATGAATATGAAACACCCCATGGGTGTCCTTTTTCCCAGTATAGTCATCCTCAATGCATCCCATAGGGATCAAAAGAGATTCAATTTATCATTGAATCCACCAATTTATCATTTATCACCATAGGAATCAAAAAATCAACAAGATGAATCCAATATCATAGAAAAATACACATAAACTAACATCAAGTCTATGGGATATAACTGACAGAAAATATACCTCTATTATGAAGACAAATAATTTCTCAACCAAATCCTTTTATTTTGATTTGAACACCCTTCGAAGCCCCAACATAAGATCTTCTAGAAAAAGAGGGGTTTGGGGGTTCAGAAGAAGAAGAATTTATACATAATCCCTAATCCAAAACATGAAGAAAGAGGGATATTAAACTCACCTGTTGATTGGATTCATAACCAACGGTACTCCAAACAAATTAAAATGAGGGAGATTAATCCTTGCGATATCTTGGGTGATTTGGTTCTTCACTAGGGCTATTGAAGGGAGAAGGAAGGAAAATTCTATGTTAGAAAACTTAAGGACCAAGAGAGGAAAATGGTAAAATATCATTTTAAGGGGGGCATGGTTTAGCTGCATGGTTGGACAAACCATGCGCCAACCGCGTTCCACCTTCAATCCAGGAGGGGTAAAGTCTACACGATTACCTTGGAATCCAACATGGTTTTTCAAATGATGTGATGACCATACAGGATAGATCTATCGAATCCTGCACAGGTTTTCCTTCCCCCTTTCATGGTTTCTTTAAACAGTGCAACCCACCTCCAAAAAAGAATGGTTAGAGTGAACATTTAATACTAATTGTGTGCCAATCATGCAATATGCACTGGATGGCCACTTTCTCTCCTCCTCCACATCCCGAACCCTGAAAAACCTCTAGTACTACTCAAACAACTGGTAAAAACTCTTTAACAAAATTTAAGAGATTCAAACCAAAACTTAAATAGGAATGTACCTCAAGGAAGTTTGGGTTATCACAACCTCCCCAAATTATGACGGCTTGTCCCTGGGATTCTTTTCCCAAGCATCACAGAGATTACAAATTAAAAAATATATGGCCACTATGCCTTCACATCTATCTCCCTATCCAATGTTTCTTCCGGAACATTACCATGATGCCGTAAAACTCGAAACCAATGGAAAAAATCTTTCCTCACATGAAATTTTCACTACAGTTCATAATACGAACTGAATGCTTCACAAAGGATGCATCAACCTCAATTTTGAAATCTTCATCATCAATCACATGAGATGGGTTGGGGTGATACTTCCCAAGCCACAACACATGAAATATATCATGCATTCCACTATACTGTGGTGGAATATCCAATCGGTATTCCACCAGTTCGATCCTCTCTACAATCTCAAATGGCCACACATACCTAGGTGATAACTTACCCTATTATCAAAACTGATGATGACCCAACTTTGGTGACACCCTAAGAAATACATGATCACCCACCATAAACTCAAGAGGTCTAAAATGTCAATCTGCATAATACTTATGCTTAATATGAGTTGTATCCATATGTTTTTTCAATCAACTAATCCTATTCTAATGTATCATTCATGAGACTCAATGCCAATAACTCTGATTCCCATACCTCTATCCAACACAACATCGATCTACATAGCCTCCCATAGAGCACCTCAAACTGTTCAATTTGAATCATCACTTACTATCTATTGTTATAGGTGAAATCAATAAGAATCAAGTGCTTCTACCAAGATAAACCAAAATCAATGACACATACCCTTAACATGCCTTCTAGAAATTAGATAGTATGCTCTGATTTCCTATTCATCTGCAGGTGGAAAGTCATACTCAAAAATACCTAAGTACTAAGTGCCTTCTGTAACCCCTATTATAAGCGTGAAGTAAAACATGGATCATGGTCCAAAATTATAGTCCACAGAACCCCATGAAACTGCACTACATATTGAACATATAACTCACCCAACTGTTCAATGGTGAAGGTCTCTCAAATCGGTAAAAAATGTTCCACCTTGGTCAATCGATCCATAACCACCTAGATTGCATCATTCTTCTGAGGCATCCTCAAAAGACCTACCATAAATTCCATCATTACATCATCAAATTTAAATTATAGAATGGGAAATCGCTTTAACAATCCACTCATCTTCTAATGCTTAGCCTTCACCTATTGACAAGTATAGAATCACATCATTAAACATGCATCCTCTTTCTTTATCCCTAGCCACCAATATTATCTATGAATATTATTATACATCTTGGTCAAACCAGGATTCATTTCCCACTTCAAGCCTTTGAACTCATGCATAAACTCTCCCATCATAAAATTAGGCATGACAACATTTCCATGAACATAAAAAATCTTATAATACCCAACAGTCCAATCGGAAGGTGACTCCCCACTTTTAATACTTTCTCTCAAAACAAAACACTATGAATCCTCATACTAACTCTCCTTGATTAAGCTCAACAACATGGACTCAACTGCCATGGATGAAAGGGACATATACCCCTATCAATATTCAACATCTAGGTATATCTTAGTAAACAACGTCGTCATCCTCAATTCATAACTAGATTCCTGAACTTCTTGGTTTTGATACTTCCATAAAAATGAATCTGAAATAATATTTCCCTTTCCCAACATGTATACCACATAAAAATTGAAGGATTGATTTTACTCAACCCATATTCACTACTGAAGATCCAAATCACATTGGGAAAGATATTCTTAATTATTTTATAATTTTTATACATAGTAAACCATTCTCCCAATAAGTAATGTTTCCAAAATTTGAAGGCATAAACCACCACATCCAATTAAAGATCATTAATAGGGTAATTTTATTTATGAGGTCTCAACTGTCAAGACCCATATTCCACAACCCAATAATTCTACACCAACAATACCCCAAGACCAACACCATATGTATCAAAAAATTATGTATACTCCTTACCCATCTCAGGTAGTACCAAAATTAGTGCAGTAGTCAGCTGCCTATTTAACTCCTAGAAAGCATTCTCACATGTTTAAAAACATTCAAACATGATTCCCATCTTGGTTAAGACCGAGAGTGGTGCTTAAAAATGGGAAATGTTTTTAATTAACCTTCAATAATAGACTTCCAAACCTATAAAAACTTGAATATTAAAATTGTTATTGGGCTATTCCCAAGAGACAACAGAATTCACTTTCTCTGACTCCACTGACACACTCGCCTTAGAGATGGTGTGACCCAATAAATGCAACTTGTTAATCAATAAATAAAATTTGGATATCTTGGATTATATCCTATACTCTATTAATTTACTCAAAATGATTTCAAAATGCTTGTAATGACCTTCATGAGTCTTAGAGTACACTTAGATGCCATCCACAAAGACAACTACAAAATGGTCTAGGTACAGGTGAAAGATTCAGTTCATTGGGCCCATAAACACTTCTAGGGAATTGGTCAACCCAAAAAACATCCCAAAAAACTCATACAACCCATACTTACTCTGGAAATCAGTCTAAGGTACATTATAAGGTCTCACCCTCAAATAATTAAACTCTAGTCTCAAGTCAATTTTGGAGAACACTGAAGCACCTCTCAACTAGTAAAAAAGATAATCAATTAGAAAAAGTGGGTATCTATTCTTAAATATAATCCATTTCATATTTTTATAATCCACACACAACCATAAGTATCTATCATACTTTTTGACAAAAAAACACTAGATATCCCTAAGGTGATGTACTTAGATGAATAAAACCCTTGTTCTCATGTTCCTCCAACTGATTTTTAAGCTCCTAGAGTTCATTTGATTCCATTATATAGGGAAGAATAAAAATGGTTCTGCTCCTAGCAGCAGATCTATCATGAACTCAACACATCTCTCAGGTGGAAACCCAAATAAATCCTTATGAAAAACATCCTGATACCAATCCACCAAAGGAGGATAAAACCTGATCTACTCCCCCAACATCAAGCATAAGACAAGCCACTTGGGTTGTGAGTTCACCTAACTAATGACTAACTATCCATTCATGACCATCTCTAATATCCTATTATCTATGGTTAACAAAATATTCCCTTCTGGGGATGTGAACATTACCCTACATTGGTAACAATCAATATGGTTCTGATACCAAAAAATCCAATTTATTCTCAAGTTCAAATAAAAAATAGAAATCTCGAGCACAAACAAGTCCCACAGGAAGAGGTACCCACCAATATCAAGGGAACACTCCTTACATCACCAGATATTTACTGTTCATATCTCTAATGGTGTATTAATCAACATAACCCTACACATAAGTTCCACTTCCAGACCCAATACATTCAAAATTTGGGAAGATATACAAGAATGCAAGGAACCTATATCAAATAAAACATTCGAAATCATAGAGGCTATAATAATTGTACCTCAAAATGGTGATGGTCTATCCTTTCCACCTTCAGGTTCTAGATGAACGACATGAAGTTTGCATGTCCCTCTTCTATGGGTGGTGACCTGAGTTCCTAGTGCTGCACTACCCTAGTGATATGGATGTTCTCATCCCAAAGTACCACATTATCCAACTCAACTGCTACGAACAATAGAACTCAAAATTCCCAATTGGTATGGGGTAAGACACCCTCTACCAACACCCTTCATTGACCTTGATCCTCCATCAATGCCCATCTATCGAGGGTTCCTGCAGAACCTTTGAACATGCCTTATCTTATCGCACGCTCGATACTCAACATATGGTTGGGGTCACTGACCACACATGTGAACCATCCTTCCACACTGATAGAAAAAAACACCAGGTCACTTCCTTGAGAGGTTGTTACTCTTCTCTAACAACTCTTCACACCACTACATAGGTGAATATTTTCAAAACAATGATTCCTACCCTTGGAATTTACACCACTAGATTGTCCAACTGAAACCACATGCCCACCACCAGAATCCCCCTTGAGATTGGGGCCTTATCCACCACCTTGGTAAACCTATTTAAGAGTAATTTATTCACTTGGGACAAGATATCATGCCTAATTATATCCTGAAAATTTCTTTCCATAGAAGCCTCATCCCCTTCCAAAGTTGGTATAAAGCATTATAAGTCGGTGAAGCGGAAAATATAATTCATCCCTGACATAGTCCCCTAGGTGAAACTCAAAAATTCAACAGCCTTCTCATGTCTTAAGGTATCCAGATATAAGTGTTCAATAAAATTCTCCTTAAATTATTTCCACATCTTACCATCATCCTACTGAGTCTGAACCGGAATATCCCACCAGCACTTTGTCGGTCCCCGCAACACATAATCTACCAACCTAACTATCTTCTCAAGAGGAATATCCAAGTGATACAAAATCATCAGGATGAAATATCTCTATAACTATTCTACCTTAGGTTCACCCTCTCCATAAAATGTCATAGGGTGTTTTAACTAAAATTATATGGTCAGATCGAACATAGTCGGCACAACCCGCCCTGGGTCTCACTCCATCATCTAGATAAAATGAGCTATTTTTTCATGAAAATTATCCTATCCTCTGTTACCTAGAATCATTGGGTTTTATTTCCCCACTTATAGAGGATTATTATTGGTGATATCCTCTTTTCTCTCAACCGGTTCATATCATCATGGTGGAATTTCTCTACAATTACAAACACACATCTTAGAAAGCAAAACATAAAACATCAACAATTTTTACAAAAGTAGGCTATACACAAGCCATAAACAACCCATTCTGCATACCCTATCGCAACATACATAGTCGCATGTCTATCACTACCCATTTACATACCTTACATGTTTCACGTTCACCATGGGGAAAACTAACTCCCACAACCACAAGCCCTTTCATTAAAACCCATTTTTAACCTTTTTCACTTCCACAACATAAAAAATTATTTATTTAACACCCTTTTATTTTTACAGATTATTAAGAAATTTTTTTTACCCATTTATAACATTTTATTAGGCACAATTATTTAATCATTCCTTCACATTCTTTCTATTTACCCATTTTCATCATCTTTATTAGACACTATTTCATTCCAATTTTCAATAAAGTGCAGTGCATTCTATCCCACACATCCCACACAACTTCCTCGTGTGTGGCTACCATGATGCATTCCACCTATATCTATAGGTTCCTAAAATGATACATGAATGAAAAACCTCATTCCATTCCAGTCATGAGAAAAATATTATAAAATATTCCCATCAAACAATAAGTGAATTACCAATAGTGAAATATCATTTAACTATAACAACACACATCAAGAACAAAAATCCCACCCTGGGTAATTGGGTTTTCCCTCATACATCACTACTACAAAATTTTCCCTTAATAGTGCTAGAAATGGACTTTATTAGGGATAAAAAAGTGTTGACTACCTGAGTAAGATTAAAATCACTAGTCTTTTATTAGGGCAAAAAAATCACTGATATAGGGACTTTTATCAGCACTTCTATAAGCACTGATAAAGTGTACCTTTTTTAGTACCTTTAAAAGTGCTGAAAAATTGTGTCCTTTATCTGTGCTTTTAAAATCATTGATAAATGTGTCCTTTATAAATTATTTTAAAATCATTGATAAAAGTTCATATTGTAGTGTACTACAACAGTACAATACAACACCACTGCATTGTGCTATAACAACACGCTGCAACACCAGAAACACACCATATATCAACAAAAACAAGTCCCAATATAGAATTTTAATGAAATTAAATTTACAACATGAATACAAGAAAAAAAATATATGTTATACATTTCAAAAAAAAATTTATACAATTACATATATACAAATTATTACATGCATTAAAACACATCAATGTTCCTTTGTCTTTTAATCCTGACCCTAACTAATACTATTGTCGAAAAAACCACCCCTAATTGAGAAAAAATAATGCACCTATATAAGAAATAAATATTATGTTGTAATAATATAAAGAAATAAATTAACATAAAGTGTTAATTTTATTAAAATTGTTGTTAATTTTACTAAAACTCATGTTAATTTTACTAAAATTGATGTTAATTTTACTAAAATTGATGTAAACCTTAAATAAAAAGATGAACTTGGAGTCATACCAGTCACACAATACATCGGATTGAGGTGTGGATGATTCTAACAGGTCTCAAATGAATTTTGGATCATTTTTTTGAATTATAAAAACAATATGAATGTTTTTTCTTGGTTTTGAGTACACCGATTGTCTTTTTTACTAAAATGTTATTTTAAACTGGAAACATGCACTTTTGACTCATTCTGATCACATTGTGTATCAGTTTGACATTAAAATGATTCTTATAAGTCAAAAATGAGTTAAAAATCTTTTTCCTAAATTATCATTAACATTCAAGCACATTTGATCAGTTTCTAGTGGGTGAAATTTTTTGAACTAAAATGACGAATTTAAACAAATAACGGAAAATTTAAGTCATAACAGGAACATCTTGTATTTTATTAAGGTGAATACAATTCCTACACCTAAAAAATTACTTATGGATCATTTTTGTAAAGTATCAAAACAATATAAATGTGTTTTATCAGTTTTCAGTAGGATATTTTTCATTTTACTAAAATTGATATCAATTTTAAATAAAAAAATATAAATGGAGTCATACCAAACACACAATGCATCAGATTGAGGTTTGTAAAATTAAAATAGGTCTCAAATTACTTGTGTATTTTTTTTCTTGAAGTATCAAAACAATATGAATTTGTTTTCTTGGTTTTGAGAAGGTCAGTTGTCTTTTTTACTAAAATGTCATTTTAAACTAGAAACACAAACTTTTGACTCATTCTGATCACATCGTGTATTGGTTTGATGTGAAACCAATTCTTAAATGTCACAAATGAATTATGAATCATTTTACTAAATTATGAAGAACATATTATCATGTTTGATTAATTCTCATTGAGTGACACTTTCCGAACTAAAATGTCAATTTTAAACTAATATCAGACACTTTAAGTCACATCGGGCACATAATGTATCATATTGAGGTAAGATAGATTCCTATACATCAAAAATGACTCTTGGGTCGTTTTTGAAAAGTATAAAAACAATATGAATGTGTTTTCTCAGTTTTGAGTAGGGCAGTTCTCTATTTTACTAAAATTGATGTCAATTTTAAATAAAAATATGTACTTTGAGTCATACCGTTCACACCATGGGTTGGAATGAGGTTCAGTTGATTCTTTCACATCTCAAATTACTTGTGGATCATTTTTATATAGTATAAAAACAATCCAAATGTGTTTTCTTGGTTTTTAGTATGTCAGTTGTTTTTTATACTAAAATGTCATTTTAAACTAGAAACACACACTTCTGATTCATTTTGATCACATGGTGTTTTGGTTTGATGTGAAACTAATTCTGATATGTCAAATATTAAATATGAATAATTTTCCTAAATTATCAATAGAATATGGTCATGCTTGATTAGTTTTTAATGACCGACACTTTATGAACTTAAATGTTGGTTTTAAACTAATAACGGACACATTGAGTCATACTGAACACATAATGTATTAGATTGAGGTGTGGTTGATTCCTACTCATCACAAATTATTTATAAATCATTTTCATAAAATATAAAAACATTATGGATATGTATTCTTATTTTTGAATATTTGAATTATATATTTTATTCAAATTAATGTCAATTTTAAATAGAAAAAAGTACTATGAGTCATATTGTTCACACCGTGTGTCAGATTGAGGTGTGAATGAATCCTACATATCCCAAATTCTCAAAAAAAAATTAACTATCAATGTTACCATGATATCTATTGACTTTATTTTTCAAACTTTCAACATTTCATGAGCATCTTCAAACAAACCACCCTTCCTTGAAAAAAAGATTTCACCTGTATAAGAATACAATTATTATATGAGTAATAATAAAAAGAAATAAATTAAACATAAATATGAAATAATAATTAATTCTATAAATAATTATTTTACTATGGAAACATCAAGATTACCTGTGTGATTGACCAATGTAGGGAACTTGAATGAAATTGATAAATGTTAATATTGCATAGGTGATAGGTTTTGAGGGAGAAGAAGTCGGTGGAATTTTTTGTGCTGAAAGGCATGAAAGATGGATAAACTACCCCAATTCGAAAAAAAGAATCCACCTATATAAGAAAAAAATTATTATGTGAGTGATACTAAAAATAAATAAATTAAATATAAATATAAAAAAATACATTAATTCTATGAACAATGATTTTATTGTGAAAACATCAAGATTAACTATGTGATTGACTGAAAAAAGTTTCATTGCTCTTCCTGCAAAGGCAGTGGAGGGAACATGAAAGAAAGTGGTAAATGAAACACTACAAGGGTGAAAAGGTTTTGAGGGATATGTCTATGGATGTTTTGCTATAGAAAGGCATGAAATATGAACAGACCACCCCAACTCAGACAAAAGAATCAACCTATATAAGAAAAAATATATTACATGAGTGCTACTAAAAAGAACTAAATTAAACATAAATATGAAATAATATATTAATTCTATGGAAAATTATTTTACTATGAAAACATAGAGATTACTTCTTTTATTGAGTATAGGCAGCGTTATTTTTATTCCTGCAAAGGTAGTGGAAAGAACATGAAAGAAAGTGATAAATGAAATATTTTAGGAGTGAAAAGTTTTTTAGGGAGAATAAGTTTTGGAAAGTTTTGTTGCAAAAATGCATGAAATATGGAGAGACCACCCCAACTCGAACCAAAGAACCCACCTGTATAAGAAAAAAAGTATTATATGAGTGATACTAAAAAGAAATAAATTAAACATAAATATGAAAAAATAAATTAATTACATGCACACTAATTCTACTATGAAAATATCAATATTACCTCTATGATTGAGAAGAGACGTCATCATTTCTTTTCTCGCAAAGAAAGTAGATAGAACATGAAATAAAGTGATAAATTCAACACGACAGGGGTGAATTTTTTTGAGGGAGAATAAGTCTATGAATGTTTTAGTGCAGAAAGGCATGAAATATAGACAAACCACCCCAACATGAACTAAATAATCCACCTCTATAAGAAAAAAACTATTATGTGAGTGGTACTAAAAATAAATAAATTAATCATAAATATGAAAAAAAATCATTAAATATATAGACAATGATTTTACTATGTCAACATCAAGATGGCCTCTATGATTGAGCAGAGAAAGTGTCATTGCTCTTCCTGCAAAGGCATGAGAAATGGACAAGAATTTTCTAAATAAATGATATCTACAAGGAATAATGAAAATTATATCAATGTTCTATTATATAATTTTTGGTAAAATAGATAAATTATATTGTTACATTACCTTTACAAATTTTCTAAAGGGTTTCCTTCATTACAGTTTGTTCTTTCGAGGGATTGGTAACACCATCATATGAAGAAGAATTTGTCTACATAAGTAGTCAAACATTTAATTTAGCACATGTTAATGTATCAAGGAATGTATAATATTATTAGAAAAAACATAGTATATTAAAAAACACTTTTAGCTTCTCATTAAAATCTATTTTCTAAAATGTTTCAGGGATTTGGTCCCTCTATGGAGAACCCAAATCCCTTCTCTATGGTACCCTATAATATACAATACATTTTATACATTGGGAAAGACATGAAGTGATTGTAATCTCCCAATAAATGGGTTGTACTCAATTGAATTTTCATCTAACCCGACATTTTTTTAGTCGCCAGTAGGACAATTGACAAATTCTTATTTGTTGGATTAAAGACATAAAATACTTACACTGCTTGTGATGACATTATGAACAGATCATCTTTTTCCCCTTCCACATTGAAATTCACCGTCATGAAGCCCATTTCATCAACTTTCAATATAATGATATTGATAACCAATTTTCAACAGAAAATAAGTACTTGAAATTCTTACAATACAACTCGTATATATATTCAATAATGCCAAAATATGACATATTTTCACAAATTGGATTTCTATCCTTGGAACCAAATATGAGTTTCGCTTTAGCCACAAGCGTAAAACCAGTGTTTTGTATCATACTGCAGTTATCGTGTTCTTTTGTATAGAATGTATAACCATTGATTACAAAACCAGTGTAAGATAAAACATTTTCATTCAGTCCTCTAGTTATCCATTGAAGTCGATTGGAAATTGAATTCAAAATTTTAGATAAGTCCTTATAAATTTGATCTTGAAATCATCCTATAAGGTATTGATTAGGTGTATTTTATATACATCCTTCATCCCTTAATGGATTGAAATCTCTAATAATTTCTTTGTGGGCTTCAATCTATGGATCAACATCTTCACTATTATATAAAATGTAAAGGTGCGCTTACTCCTACTCTTTCAAGGTAATTTTAATAGATCTTCCAGGAATCCATTCACATATAAGGAATTCATTGTGATGAGACTTTGGTAGAATGATGTTGTCAACATATGATAAGTAATAGGTACAAAATTCAATTTCTTATTCAATAATATATCATTCTGTAATACAACCCTATATCTGACTTCGATTTTTGACGTACCCTTTCAAAATCATCATATAGAATTCAATGGGTTACATCCATCTATAATGGATATGACCACATAGTTTAACCTCTCTAACCAAGTGAACCATCAGGTGGACCATTATATCATATAATGATGGTGGTTAGAACATAACTAATTCGCATAATATGACTAAAAACTCCTTATTCATGATGGGAAGCTTAGTTAGGTCTATAAATTTATTTCATATGGATCTAAAATATATGTATTTTCATGTTAATGTATGTCTTAAATTTTTAGGAAGAATGAAATGAAAAGAAATATTCATTAAATATTACATTAAAATAAGAAAGTCCTATTATTTTAGTCCTTGTAATGTTAAATTAGTCATTGACACAACATTCTTGATATTTTATGAATAACCCTATGGGAATTTTATACTAATAAGGAAAAGGAAAATTTGAGATTTTTCCTATCTAGATAGAGTTTAAGTAGCTGGAAGAATAAAATTCATCCTTTTACCCTTCATCAGTGCCAACTCTTCCCTTATCCCCATTTCAATCAAGTCCAACCTAGACTTGATTTCTTCTTTCATTTTACTAGTAACATTTAGTAATGTGCCAATAACACTATCAAATACATTTTTTTCTACATGCATAACCTCAAGAAAATTTCATACCTATAAACAATTCTAATATGGTAATTCAAAGAAAATTGATCTCTTCTTACAACCTAATTTTGTAAGGTCTTTCAAAAATGGTTTACAAAAAAAATGCTAATATCTTTTAATTTATTGTATTGTTTATCTCCCATTATTGGAGATGGTATTTTACCTTGTTCTATATTCTCATCGAATGATGTCATCCAAGATCGGTATTTATTTCATTGGGGTAAAAATTTTGGATGTCCTAAAAACGTATTCTTTGAGGAATGTTTCAACCAAACTGAGTATGTGTGTTTTTCACAAATGGGAAACCCCAATATTCCATTAATATTATAGCTTGATGAATTTCCATAAGTGGGGAAGTTATTTATGGTTACATACAATATGGTCTTCAATATTAATTATTCACTTCTATGAGCATCATACATTGTAACACTTGTATCTCACATCAATTTCAGATCTTCGATCAATGGAGCCAAATAGACATCAATATCACTATCAGGTTACTTTGCTCCGAATATAAGTAGAGATAACATAATTTATTTGTGCTTCATGAATAACTATTACGGAAAGTTATAATTTACTAACATGATAAGCCATGTATTATGACTAAAAATTATCTTTTTATTATAGAAAACACTTTTGAGGAAAAAGTGAGAAACCATATTTCATGCACTAAAGGAAATAACATAACCATTAAAGGAAAATTTAACTCTATTATATTTCATCTGCCTACATAATTTTCAAGAAATAGTGCTAACATGAAAATCTGGATCATCCTTTAGAAGGTCTTCAAATTGATATGCCATCTTGTCCCAAGAGTAAATATACTTCTCTTGACTAATCTTTCTAGAATTGAATCCCCTAATCAATAAAAGATCTTCCTTTCCAATCTAGTTACTCTTATCCTCGTTGGTAACCACCATTAATGGCCATCCTATCATCTTGTTAGCTTATTCTTCAGTAACATTAATCATCAAAATGGATTTAGCTATTTCTTCTTCTAAGTGCATAAGCAACTCCACAGAAGGATCACTCAGCACACCAAACTCCCACTGCTGACCAGAAGGAACCTTGGGGAGGTGGGGGATACTATCCATCAGTTTTTCTTTCAATTTCTTTGTTGGTCTAGTCTCCCTTGGTGGTGGAAATAATGAATAATCCTTTCTCTCTTACCTAATACCTCTATGACTCTTAACTAATCTCAGTATTGAAATCTGATCACCTTGAATGCAATACTCTATATTTCCTGAAATATTATCATAATCCTCACCTCTAGACTCAGTAATAGGAGAAATTTATGGATTTGAAGGCCTAACTGGGTCGATTTTATCCCCCTAAATCATATTGTCATTCAAAACCCACTCAAATCTATTTCCCAACATAATAGTAGTCACCTTTTGACGGGTCATATACTATGAGTACTACTCTTTACACCAAAAGGTTTCATTCCATCTATTGATAACACAAGACAAAAGTTTCTCATCTCATTTCCAAATTCAGGATAATTGTAATAAATTTTCCTCTACTGAGGAGAATATGCTAGATAACGTAGGTACCCATATTTAATTCTTGCATCTGTATGTCATGTTAATTGTCTCATGGTTTGTTGACATCCACATAGTCTTATCAACCATGAAATGATAGGAAATTACCATACATATTTTGAAGGTCTTGATTCATTTTTCTAGTATCGATTTGCACCACACTTAAGGAATTTTATGAGTGATTAATGGCCCTTTTAGAACAATATGCAATCATTTGGATAGAAATGAGTTTTTAGAGATCATTCCCATTGAACATAACATTCGTTTATCATCATATGCTTGGAATGGTAATTCATTTTCTTTCTGGTAGCATATCATTTAGGAGACCAAGTAGTTTTGAAATGATGGTGTTACTCCATCCACTTATAGCTTTCAAATTATATAACTTCAATACAACAGAAAATGTTATATATTTAGTATGACTAGTATACAACGATTTTATGGCATAGATATTTAACTCCTTAAACAACTTTGGACAATCATGAAGTTTATCTTCAATTTCCATTTTCATTTCTTCCATGCGATCTCCATCATCATTTACACTAGTATTCATATCAAATGATCAATAAACCGTAGTATTATCCCAATCAGTTTCCACATTTTGTTTTCCCCATTTTTAGTCCAACATTTATAGCTCTGATATATTTTTTAACAAATCAAATGTTCTTCAAACTATTCTGAACTAAATTTTCTTGAATAAAAACAACATAAACATGGATATAGGATTTAAGAAGGGCCATGTGCATTCTCTTTTGCAAACTTTATGAACTCTTTAACTCCATCTTCATACTCTTTTGTCAAATGATTAGAGTGAATTCATTTTCAATTCATATCCATCCTATTGGATTAATAAAAGATTAATTTTTTATAATAAATAAATAAACACATAAGATAATCATTATCAAATGGGAAAGTTATATAAAATTCTAATAAGGGAAACTCAACATTTGATTGTTTCAATGAATTTTTGTTTGTTGAAGAAAATGGGTAATTGAATTTAAGAAAAGAATTAATTCAATATGGAAGGTGTTATCCTATGAATTCATTCAAAGTTGAAAGTTATAGAAAACTCATCCCCATCACCTCATCTCTTGGACATTTATCATTGCATTTGTTGTTTGGCACATTCTTCATATCTTGTGGACATGCACCTATGTTGCTTGAAATACTCAAAGAAGTAGTCGTACATGGGATGACTAATGCTCAGAGTAGTAAAAGAAACATAAAAGAGATGGGGATGAGCTTCAAGAAACAAATTTCAATAATGAATTTTTAGGTGATGAAGGTGATGAGGATGATAGTTTTCCATAAAGTAGATATAGGATGAGTATCAAGAAAAAAATTGCAAAAATAAATGTTGTTTGAAACACATCAAGTCTTTCTTAAATCCCCTAAACAAATGAAAATATAATATACACAATTAAAGAGTAATAAGAAACAGTAATATGAAAAAAAAAGAATATAAAACTCTCATTTAATCAACTAGAAGATATAAAAATGTATTGATAACACATTTTAATAAATAAAGAGTTATTTTAGTTTTTCTTCATGTTTGATCTAAAATTTATAGCTCTGATATATTTTGTGACAAATAAAAAGTTTTTCCCACTCTTACAGACTAATTTTTCTTGAATAAAATCAATGTAAAAATAGAAAAATAATTTGATAATGGTCGTATGCATGCTCCATTTCAAACTTGATGAACTCTTAAACTCCATCTGCATACAGTTTTGTCAAACAATTATCATGCATCCATTTTCTATTCATATTCATCTAATTGGATTCATAAAGGATTATTTTTTTACAATAAATAAATAAACACCTAAGATATTCATTATCAAAGGTGAAAGTTATAAAAAATTATAACAAGGGAAACTCAACATTTGACTATTTCAAAGAATTTCAGTATATTGATGAAAATAGGAAATTGAATTTAGGAAAAGAATTAATCCGCTATGGAAGGTTTTATCCTATGAATTAATTCAAAGGTTAAAGTTATATAAAACTCATCCTCATCACCACATCTCCCATACATTTATCATTTCATTTTGTTATTTGACACATCCTTCATCTCTTGTGTAAATGCACCTGTGTTAATTGAAATACTCTAAGAAGTAGTCATCCATGGGATGACTAATTCTCATATCAGTACAAGAAACATAGAATATATGGGGAATGAGTTTCAAGAAACAAATTTCCATAATGGTTCTTTAGGAGATAAATATAATTAGAATGAAAATTGTCTATAAAAGAGATAGGGGATGAGTCTCAAGCAACAAATTGAAATAATAATTGTTGTTTGACACACGTTAAGTCATTATTAAATCCCTTAGACAAATGAAAATATAATATAATAAATTAAGGAGTAATAAGAAACCCAAATGTGATAAACAAGAATATAAAACTGTCATTCAATCAACTAGAAGATATAAAAAGGTATTTGTTGATGCTCCTTTCCGTGAGATAGTTTAACAACTGAAAAAGGGAAATACCTTAGTCCAAATTGATTCATCCTTTGAAGAAAATGTCAAAAATCAACAAAGGGATGAACAATGAGAAGATTTCCCATAAGTCGCGCAAGTTTCCTCATAGTCGCGCAAGTCCACTTGCGCGGGGAATTATGGTCGTGCAAGTGACTTGAATGACCTAAGTGATAACCGCCCAGGGTCTTCTCATGCCTATAAATAGACCCTGTGGGCCCCCCATTCTTGGAGGATTTTTTCTAGAAACTCATATTTGAGCTCCCAGCGCCCTAGTCTCTTCTCAAAGCTTCTGAAACACTTCTAAGGTAATTTCTTACCTAGAACGGAAGATCTAAAGAGGGGGAGGAAGGACTAAGTGTTGAAACTCAGCAACACTTGCGCGCCTGAGTGGCCATCCCTTAAGGGAAAAGGGCCACACTTGTGCGCCACCTTACTCCTTCAATAGAACCTGCGCACCCCTCTCCTGGAAGAACCTCAGGAGGATTCTAAAGGCCTTAACCAAAAGTTGCTCAAGTATTACCCTGCTGGTTGAACACTGCGCAAGTACCCAACGTATCGCGCAGGTATACATGCGAGCCCATGCAGTACTTGCGCGCCTACTAGGACTTGTGCGCCCCTACCTTTTTGGGTGACTTTCTTGCCCATTTCACCCCTCTTAAGCCATTACACCTTTCCTATTCAAGATTCAGTCTTCAAGACACTCTTCAAATCCATTTATGGCATGATTTCTTGATTTGAAATCCTTATCTAAAAGGAATTATGTGGAATATCTCTCAAAAACTAGTGATTTACACATCTTTATGTCACTAAATATTGAGATTTAATTCATTCAACCTCATCCTTTAAGATGAGATAATCCTTAACCTGGGTCTCCTTTTCAGGAATAATCCCCAGTCATAAGTCCTCTAATCTAGGCATCCTCTTTAGGAGTAAGCCCCAAGTCCCTTAATTGTTGGGAATCCTATTTAGGAGTAAGCCTCAGATCCATTAACCTGGGCCTCCTTTTTAGGAGTAAGCCCCAGTCACAAATATGGGCATCCTCTTCAGGAATCAGCCCTAGTCCCCTAATTTGGGCATCCTTCTCAGGAGTAATCCCCAAGCCTTAATTCCCTTAACCTGGGCCTCATTTTTAGGAGTAAGCCCCAGTCATAAACCTCAACCTGGGCCTCCTTTTCAGGAGTAATCCCCAGTCTCAAATCTAGGCATCCTCCTTAGGAGTAAGCCCTAGTCTTAATTTCTCTTAACCAGTCCTAATTTACCTTTGATCTAGGATTCCTTTTCAGGAGTAAAACCCAATCATAAGTATTCTCCTAATTTGGGCATCCGTTTCAGGAGTAAGCCCCAAGTTAGAGTATTCAAAATCTCCATGAAGCACATATACCTTTATGGACCCTATTCCTGGATTTCTTCCTTAAAGTAAATCCCAACCTTCATTTATCTGGGCAGTCATACATATATAAACCCCACATTATTTCTTATGATTGCATCTTTCATGGAACAATTACGTAATTTTTACCAATACCTCCTGTTTCTCAAACCAAGCATGACTCAAGTGAGCTTAGAGTGTAAAAGTAATTGTGACATCCTTCTTTGATCCATCAATCATAAACATTATACTCCCTTACTCGAAATATGTGGGTTCTGATTCCTTTTCTAAACAAAGGATACATAGGTAGCCCTTCTACGGGTTCGATCCCAATTATTAAATAATCCATGTCCTTCTGAATGACAATAAACATCAAATGCCCCACTGAGTGGCTTCAAAACCAGCATGGTCATCATAATGAACAATAGACTTCTATATAAATGTGTCGAAGGGTACCATTGACCAAGAATCTCTAAAAAATACAGAAGATTCTCTATCGATGAAGAACCTCGAATACGTACAAAGGATTCTCTAAATTTCCTACATATTTAGTCATTGATTGTCAGATCTGAAGGAAAGCTCATTTTATACTTGGTAATGTAATAAGGATTCACGAATATAACTTAAATCTATAAAGAGAGTCCCGGAGTAGAAAATAATTCCCCTCAAAAAGGTGTGATGAGTCCGACCTCCCATCCTCTCGACCAATGTAAATTTCTAAGCCTCATCAGTCCACAAAATAATGAGCACCTACCTTTGGAAAGTAGTTCCGAATGGATGTGGAATCATTGGATGTTTCTGGTTCTACGAACAAACCCATTAGAAACCGATCGGAATGTTTGAACCTCCCATCAAGGTGGTCATTCGCGAATTCCGAGGGAAACAAAAAATGGTGAACCCGACGTGAATCCTTAACCAATTTAAAAATGATGTTTTACCTATTTGTTAGGCCCCTATTTAAACTCAATGAGAGGGCCAACAAGAGAGTCAATAACATATGTGCTCATCCAAAAGATGTAATAGCTGAATTTATCTTGATTACGTCTGTTATATCAAACAGGCACTCTTTTCCAAGATCTTCTGCATTTCCATAATGGCCGCTCTCAAATTCACACCTGTGAATACTGCTGCTGTAAATTCCACTGCTGCTATTCCTGCTGGATCGTCATCTGCTTTGAGGATGACATCACCTACTCAGCGTCTTCAACGCTGGGTATCAAATGTGTTGGTTAAGGAGTACCGTCAACACGGTACCATCCCAACTCTGGAGGCTTCCCGACAAGCCCTCCAAGAGAACAACTCACACCGGTCATCCGGACAACGATGATTAGTGATCAAGAAACATGCAGTGCTGACTACCATCTCCAACCTTTTCGGGTTGTTATCCCTGGAATGAAATCACTATTCACTCCCTTATTCTGAGTAAGTGAATGAGCAGGACCCTCAGGGCCTTAATTCAGGAAGACATGCATCCTTCCTGAAGGCTCCCCCCAACAATGGTCGTCAGGCTCGTGCGGCAGTGCGCCCTCAACATGATGAGGGTACTAACTCCAGGAGTTTGGCTCAGGTTCCTCGAACCCGAGCAGGCAAGACGAACCACCAGAGGCAGAATCCAGTCAACAGTGAGCAGGTTCTCATCTCTGCCATCTCTGGAGAAGTCCACCAAACTAACTTGGTGGCAAGAAACGAGCGGGCACATACACCTGCTCATTTTAATTCTGCTGTCCAGCAGACTCATCTAGCAGCATCATGCCAATCCTGCCAGGCAATTCCGGTGGAGTACTATAGGCAGGAACATACACCTATTTATACATCATCAACTAGTCGGCAGGCTCTTCTAACTACATATGATGGATCTCATCAACTACGTTTGGCGAAGTGCAATCAACAGGCACATACTCCTGCTAGTATTAATCAATTCTACCAACACTCTCGCTTGGTAGTGTTCGGAGAAGTTAGTCAGAAAGCCCCGACAACAAATAGGAAGAAGACTCAACTCTCTACCCCCACACTTGAGTACTGTTAGGATTCACTGACAGAAAAAGGAGGACAGGAGAAGGCACATACACCTGCCCCAAGCCCGGAATGGACGTATATTCCCGTTCTGGCAGCTGAAGTCACCAAGCATATTCTATCAATGGTGAAAGAGCAGAAGAAAATCCCTACTCATATTCTAGATGCCTGCCAGGATATTATAACAACTTCAGCGGCATCTCAGGGAAAGACACATAAATATATCCCTGTCAGTGGAGTGACACATCAACAATTCACTCCGGAACAGACACACACATTTTTTTCAGTCCAAGAGGGTTGTGGGGCATACTCCCCCATATCATATGGACAACCAAGTCAGGCACATACACCTGATTTGAGTGGAGATCGTCAGTTTAACCTAGCCATATTTCCTGATCAGGCACATACACCTGCTCAGAGCAGCCACTTTCATCAACAAGTGGTTTCCAAAGTGAGTAAGAAGGCGTCTAAGAAAAAGACTCGCCCAACACAGTCAGCAGATCATGGGTCAATCTGTAATAAGGCCTTGCTCGATGATGGAGTTCTTGAAGCCCTCAGACAATTATCTGTTGAAATTCAAGATTCTAATCCCTTATTTCCCAATAGTGGGAACATTAATTCCGAGGGTCTTCAATAGACACTTCATCATGAAGGCTTTCTTCATGAAAATTCGCTCGATCTCGAAGTTTCATCTTAAGATAAAAGACACAGGAACCCTCTGTGTGGTCAGAAGACGAAGGAGAAAGAGATATCCTCTTTTGCTATAACCCATTATGGTGGTACTCCCCATGATGATGAATTTCACTGCGAACGTCCTCTCCGCAGTAGTGATGCACATTTCCCAAAAAATGCTCTAGTGGAAAATGTAGTGTTGAGAAAGCCCTCTTATCTTGAGGCACTTGAAAATGCAAAACCAGTCATGTATTAAGCTTCATCGCTAGCAGGTGAAATACTTTCTCAATCAGAAGATATCCCAGGGTGTAGGTCATTCTCCGAACCACCCCTAAGTCAGGCATCTTCTAGTTTGATCAATGATTTCTCTACCAATCATGTTGAATCCAATGAAGTAACAAGGAAACACCAACTCTAGTCAAATCAGGTAGAATAATCTTCATAAAATGATAAAGAGGAAACACTGAATATGAGAAAACAACTGGCAAAAGGTGAAGTTCCAATCATGTTTTGGCCTCTGGCTGACTCTCAGTATAATATTCCAAAAATGTTTACGGAAGATGAAATTTATGATATTCGTCTCAACATATGGAAAACTCTTTGTTAGTTGAAAAAGAAAGTATTATCTTATGATGAATATGAAAATCATATTAAGATAATAGAAGGGTTACAACGTCAGATTGATTTAGCATCTCTATCAGTCTCTTGATATCCGAAGGCTGAAAAGCAGTAGAGAGCCCTTCAATGTTCATGCCTTGGCGCACTAAGAAGATTGCGCCAGTTAATTACCAATGCCCCATCTGGTATTCATGTCAGAGGATGGGGTGTTCATGGAGCACTGCATTTCATGGTGCTCTCCAGTCAACAAAGCCCACCGAAAATGGTCTCATGCAATGTTATTGCCCATAACCGGCCACAATCAATGGGATTTGTTTTTAATAAAAATATTTCACAAAAATAGGCTTCAACTAGTTCATCTCAAAATCAATAATATAGAGAACAAGTTGTTGAATTACTCTTGCATCAAGAAAATGAGAATATTAAACAGGCCTCTCGTTTAGAGCAAGCACGTCACCAAATGACAGAAGTGTCAGAAATCATCCAACGGTCTTTTGAACCAGGTGATAAAAGCGGATACAGGTTAATGCATCCAGCTAATTTCTGGACTAAGGTTCGTAAGATCAGGAGGAATTTCAAGAAATTCTCAGACATAGCATGTCGAGAACCACCCCAGCTCGCCAGACTGGGGACTCTTTTAAACCAACCCTCTAAATCAAAAAATAGGTTCCAAGGAGTTGAGCGGGAACAGCAGGAACAGCCCCAGTCCACTGGACTGGGGACTTTTTCAAATCATCAATCCCCTCCTCAGAGAAATTCGGTCTTTTCTCAATTGGGGAAGAAACCTCAAGAGGAATGAAGAGCCAAATTATCATAAGATTCCCTCCAAATTACGGTTTGTCAAGAAGTTCCTAAGGGATCGAATCAACAAAAGGCAATGTCTCATCAAAGACATGGAAGAAGACAATATCACAAAAATGATGATAGAAGGGATGTGATGAGTTATGCATCAATCAATGTCATCAGTGTCGTTGTTGCTGATCCACCAAATGAGGCTCACTCAGGGGACTTAGATGAAGAGGTTCCTACTCAAGAAGATGTACGCACCGACACAAATGAAGAAGGTGTGCATAAACGAAGTCAAAGGATTACTCAGAACCTAGGTAATCCTTCGAGTAAGCCACTTCCCCCTCTCTGAAAAGGATCCAACAAAGGGAAGGGAAAGAACCAGGTTACAAATCCTTCCTCTAGAGAAGGCCAATCGCTCTCACTAGAGTAAAGGTTTGCACAACAGGAGGAAGAAATGAAAGAATTAAGGAGGTTGAATGTAGAACTACATCAGGGTAGTCTTCTTCGTGAGCTTGCTGAAGTCAGTCAGCCAAGGGAATTTTTTGCAGCTACTGAGATGGATCAGGAATATCCTCCTCTATTAGTACACCCTTACAGGTCTAATCCTACGGGTCAAGTGAAACAATAGTTGGCAGTGCTACCATCAGTTGTAGCACCAATTGCCACATCTATCCAAGCTCTAGTCATTGCACCTACCCATGTCCAAGTTCAGCCGGATGTTTCTCAAAAGTTAATAACTACTATTGAGTCATTAACAGCTAGGTTAGAAACTATAGAAGGGAAACATGCGCAAGTTCAACCAGAAAATAAATTTTACCCTGAATGGGAAGATTCAATTTCTCCTCCATCCAGTTTTGGGAATCCTGTATTCCCTATTTTCAATGGATCAGGCGATCCTGAACAGCATTTGACGCATTACGTGTCCTGTTGCGATCCTATGATGGGAACTCTGGAGCAGCAAGAAGCAGTAAAACTTAGATGCTTCGTGCGAACCTTGCAAGGACCAGCTTTTGTTTGGTATACAAGATTGCAATCCCGGTCAATTGCCGTATGGGAGGATCTTCACCAAAAATTCCCCCTTCAGTTCAACTCAACTTTTCCAAAGACAACAGTTTTCGATCATAAAAATTGTAAGCAAAGGGAGAATGAAAGAGTCTCTGATTTCGTTGATCGCTGGAATGGATTAACATATTCCTTGAGTTTAGAACTCCCTCAAGAAGAATTTTTGTCAATCTGTGTGTCAAATCTGCATGACGAATTATGCACGCCATTAATCCCTGTGTAATACACAGGAGGGTTTCGAGACCTTACTTCAATCGCTCAGCAGATTGAAGATTCCCTTATACAGGCTAAGGCTAAATCTCGTGTAATTCCATCAGCTCCAGGAAGGAGAATGGGTAAAGCAGAAACTGCAACAGTTATGCTTAAACAAGCACCTGTACCTATTTCTACTTCAAAACCTTCACCATCTCGAAGGGCTCCACCTCCTGAGCGCCAACAACAAAGTCCGTTTCGTCCATATGATCAAAGAGATCAAAGATGAAAACAATTTGAGGATTTGAAGAGAAAAACATACTCTTTCTGAAATGAACAAGTTCCTGGTTACTTCATTTTGGCTTTGGAAAATAATCCGGTTCAATTTCCAAGGCCCAAAAGGCCAAACAAGGAAGGAGATAAAGACCGTACCAATTATTTCCCCTTTCATCAAATATTGGGGCATCCCATCCAGGAGTGTTTTGTCTTCAAAGACCTCATACAAAAGATGGTCGACTCGGGAAAAGTCAAATTGAAAGGTTTTTCAGCTCAGGTAGCATGTGTTACTGCTACAGTTCCAAAGGAAAAAGGTGAATGGAAAGAAGTCAAAAGCAAAAATGCACAGAAGTATGATGATTGGATGGTCAGAAAGACAATCAATCGAACTCATGCTATTTTGTGAACACAATTAAAGAAACCAATTGTGTCTTCTGTCATGAATGTTGCAGCAAAACCCTCATTGTCAGAAGGAAAGTCCTCAAAGAAACGGCATAATTTAAAGAAGAAAAAAGAATCAGAAGAAGATGAGTATGTGTCAAAGCCTAAGTTGTCTTTGACTCTGGAAGACTTCATGCCATCTACTTCAAAGCCACGGGCACCGCCCCACCAAACAGCACAGCCTAAACAGGCTAATCAGGAAGAGTCTTCATCAGACAAAGAGTTAATCTTAGGTTATTTTAATATGATTCAATTAACAGATCCATATGCCAGTCACAGTTTCAATTTTGGTGAGCCTGAATTCCCTGTATCAAATAAGGGATTCAGAGGAAGTTCCAGAGGTTCAGAATACAGGGGAAGACGTGGATCTTTCAGAAGACACTACCCCAATTCTACCCCTGCTAGAACTGTGTATGCAGCGTAAACTTGTGGTAGATCCCTTCAGCGAGCTCAGCAAGAACAAGCAAGTTCTTCTACCAATAGCAAATTCAGTCCTGACACAGTTATTTTGGAAGACCGATTGAAGGTTCCATCTTCTTCCTCTCAGCAAGTAAATGGATCTAATCGGTATAATCTTCCAAAACCAAGGATGTTGCCAACGCTTATCCCAATACAAGTTTCATCAACTTCCAAAGCATCTGCTTCTAAGGTACCTACTAAACCACATATTCTTGTTGGGAAACGCAGACCTCTGGATCAAAAGTATGATATATTGAAACACTTGGCCCAAGTACCAGCCAAGTTATCAATTCTGGATGCTTTGAATCTTTCAAAAGATCTTCGGGAAGCACTCATCGAGGCTTTGTCAAGTCCTCAGGAGTTTGAAACTGAAATTGCTGCAGCTGAAGTCTATCACATAGAGAATAATCCTGCAGAATTCCATGCAATAATAACTTTTACTGATAAAGATGAAGATGATGTTGTGCATGGTCATATCAGACCTTTGTATTTATCTAGAAAGGTCAATAGTTTAGATGTCCTAAGAGCTTTCATTGACAATGGTTCAGGAGTCAACCTCATGCCCATTCGTACACTTCGTCGATTGGGCCTCACGGAATCTGATTTATCTCCTTCTACCATGATGTTACAAGGATATGATAAAAATGAACAAGAACCACTGGGTGAAATTACACTCAGAAATCGGTTTGGAGATCTTGTATCCAATTCAGATTTCATGATTGTTGATCAAGACTCAGCTTTCAACATCTTGCTTGGAAGACCCTGGCTACATCAGCATGTGGCTATCCCTTCATCATACCATCAATGTCTCAAATACTGTTTCGATGGTCAAGTTGGAACATTATATGGTGATAAGGCCCCATTCAAGACATGTGAGTCTCAATACATTGAGGCGGAATTCTATCACATGAAGGGAAAGGAGAAATCCACAACAAAGGAAATTACCAAAGTTAATGCTCCATATGGTTTGGAGAAGATTCCAGTAAATCCATTTACACATGTGAGTACAGATTATGTTTTCCCTATCAGTCAAATTGACAAGGTATACTCAAATCAAAATACTCTTATGGAAAGATCAATAATGTCAATTACGGCAATCGAGCCAGACAACATGGGAGAAATTGGTAACCCACCAAGCAGTAATGAAAACACAAATGGTGACGTTTTCATTTCATCTGCTGAAATCCAACAAGTCTATACTTCTCCAATTAGGTCATAAGGAGTTATAGCAACATTAGAGGTGAACAATGATGTCGATTCTCAATCCATCATTTCCTCTTTATTACCCAAAGAAAACTCTTCATCGTCAATAGGGTCAAAAATGGAAACTTCCTCTTCAAAATGTGAAAATTTTGAAATCTCTTATGATCATGAAAATTCTACCTTTTCATCTACTATGAAAGTAGAAATGAAAGAAATAACACATGATGAAGAAGAAGAGTAATATATCAGAGATGCTCCTCTAGCATTTGAAGAGGTTATCTCTACCACTATGGATGAACTCAGTGAAATAAATCTGGGTACAAAGGAAGATCCACGCCCCACTTTAATCAGTGCGGCCATGACCCTTGAAGAGCAAGAGATGTATATTTCTTTTCTAAAGCGAAATAGAGATATTTTTTCTTGGAACTGTACAGAAATTCCCGGGCTTGATCCTGATGTTGCTACTCATCATTTGGGTTTACCAGAAGAACATCAACGATTTAAGCAAGCTGCGAGAAGAACACACCCAACTTATGCTTCTAAAATTGAAGCTGAAGTGGATAAGCTTATCAAAGATAACTTCATTAGAGAAGTTCAGTATCCCAAGTGGTTAGATAATATTTTCCCTGTAAAGAAGAAGAACAGAAAAATTAGAGTTTGCATCAATTTCAGAGATCTTAATCAGCATTGTCCTAAAGATAATTTTCCAGTTCTGATTACAGAACTTTTAATTGATGAAACAGTTGTCTATGAATCACTTTCCTTCATGGATGGATATTCTGGATATAATCAGATCTGAATGGCCCTAGAAGATGAGGAATCCACAGCCTTCAGAGCCCCTTAGGGTGTGTTTTGTTACCGGGTAATGCCCTTTGGCTTAAAGAATGCAGGTGCAACATATCAGCAAGCCATGCATCGTATCTTCAAACCCTTCTTAGGGAAGTTTTTTGAATGCTATGTAGACGATTTGGTAGTTAAATCCAAACAAAATTCTAATCAATTGTCTGATTTGAAAGTCATATTCTGCAAGCTTTGACAACATAATTTGAAGATGAACCCCTTAAAATGTGCATTTGAGGTAACCTCAGGAAAATTTCCCGGATTTGTTGTACGCCATCGTGGTATTGAAGTCGATCCTGAGAATACCAAGTCAATCCTTGGTATGTCACCTCCTCAAAATTTTAAAGAATTAGGAGGACTTCAAGGACACTTAGCCTAAATTTGGCGTTTCATCACCAATTTAGCAGGAAAAAGTTTATCCTTCATCAAATTAATGAAGAAGGAAGTCACTTACGAGTGGACTGAAGAATGCCAAGAAGCATTCGATATTCTCAAGAAATACCTCTTGAGTCCACCATTACTCATGCCACCTGTTGAAGGAAGACCACTTATCCTCTACGTGACAGCTCTAGAGCGATCATTGGGTGCCTTTCTTGCTCAAAAGAATGATGCTGGGAATGAAAACAACCTCTACTATCTCAGTCGAACTATGCTTGAAGCAGAAACCTAGTATTCAAATATTGAGAAGTGCTGCCTGGCATTAATATTTGCAGTTCAGAAGTTGAGACATTACCTGCAACATCACGAGGTCCAATTGGTATCTCGCAATAACCCGCTCAAATTCATCCTTATTCGTCCAATGCTTACAGGACGTCTAGCAAGGTGGGCAGTTATTTTGCAGCAATTCGACATTCAGTATGTGTCTCAAAATACAATAAAGGGCCAAGCTCTGGCTAATTTCTTGGATGAACACCCTTCAGTGGAAGACATGTCCTCAGATATTGAACTCCCTGATGAGGAAGTCTTCTATATTCAAGAAAGTCCTCAAGCATGGTAAATTTATTTTGATGGTGTTTCTAGAAGTCCAACAGGGATGAAAATGGAAAATCCTAAATTCAACAAAGTTGGATTAGGAATTGTGCTCATTTCTCCAGAAAAGGCAATGTTACCTTATTCCTTCTTATTTTGGGAAGGTGGTACCAATAATGAAGCCGAATACCAAGCTCTTATCGCAGGCTTGGAATTAGCGCTTCAAGCACAAGTGAATCACTTAAAGGTGAAGGGTGATTCAGACCTGGTAATCAAACAAGTCAATGGGGATTATGCCATCAGAAAAGAAGAACTAATACCTTTGTATGATTACGTCAGAGAGTTAATGGCGGAATTCCCTTTAGAGATGACATTTTCTTATGTCCCAAGATCACAAAATGCTCAAGCTGAGGCGCTGGATAATATAGCCACAGCTCTGGCAGATCCAAATCGGGATGAGACAACCATCAGTATTGCCCACCGTCGTGCAATTTCACCTTATGTTCGAATCAGAATAGAGGAAATTAATGAAATTAGTACCATTCATGAACTGTATGGTCATACTACAGGATGGAGGTCATCTATCAGGGAATACCTTCAAAATGGAACACTTCCACCTGATAGAGCTGAGAAAGAACAAATCCGGCGACGTGCGGTCAATTTTACTCTTTATGATATCCCATATCACCTAGAGAAAATTCTCTACAAACGTGGTTTTTATGGAGTTCTCTTCAGATGCATTGATGGTGAAGAGACAATGGTGGTCATGAAAGAAGTGCATGCAGGAGTCTGTGGTGCCCACCAGTCTGGACATAGATTATCAGATCAAATTCGAAGGCTTGTATACTTTTGGCCTTCAATGATATGAGATTGTGTTGATTTCACAAAGAAGTGTCATTCATTCCAAGTACATTCCAACTTCATTCATCAACCTCCATAGTTGCTTCATACAGCTAAATACTCATGGCCATTTGCCACATGGGGAATGGATGTGGTGGGACCTTACCCTTCGGCTATGGCCAAGCAGTTTAAGTACATTCTTACTGCTACTGACTTATTTTCCAAATGGGTAGAGGCAATACCTCTCAAGGAAGTCAGTTCTAAATTCATTGTTAGATTCATCAACTCTAACATCATTACCAGATTTGGTATCCCTCATACCATATTGACGAACAATGGCACCAATTTCTGTTCATCCGAGGTGAAGAAATTGTATCAAGAATACAACATCAAATTCAACCATTTATCTCGGTATCATGCGGCGGCCAATGTCCAGATAGAAGCCTTCAACAAGACTCTTTCAAATATACTGCAAAAGATGGTGGATAAAGATAAGAAGTAATGGCCTGATAAACTCTTTCATGCTTTACGGGCTTATCAGATTACCACCCGCACTGCAATGCGATTAACTCCATATTCATTGGTATATGGAACGGAAGCAGTCTTTCCAATTGAAGTTCAATTACCCTCACTCAGAGTATCCATTTGTGATCAGTCATATACAGATAAGAAATATCAAAATCGATTGAATGAATTGGAATGGTTAGATGAGAAAAGATTGTGCACTTTGCACCACTTGGAAGTCTATCAGAATCGAATAGCAAGAGCTTTTAACAAAAAATTTCGTCTTCGTTCATTCACTCAGGGAGAATTGGTATTAGTTCTCAGAACTCCAATAATACGAGGAAAGAAAACTCCAAAACTTGAACCAAAATGGGGAGGACCTTATTCAATACATAGGGTCTACTCCAATGGAGCTTATTCATTAATCTCGATGGATGGAGAATTCATCACTACTCCAACCAATGCAAGATTTTTGAAGAAGTATTTTGTATAAACCGCAAAGTATGTACTTTATCCCTGCAACATGAAACTAAATTGTGTGGCACCAGTTCTTCCTTGCTATATGATGTTAAACTATACAGTAATGGTCCAGTATGACCTTAAACTGCAACTTCGTCCCACACGACGTTAAACTGTGAAAAAGTTCCCTAAATGGTTCAGTATGAGCTTAAACTGCAACTAGGTCATGTATGACCTTAAACTGCATCACCAACGGTCCATGCATATGACCCTAAACTGCTTGCAAGTGCCTTACGTCCAGAAAGATGTTAAACTGTGACGTCCAAACTACATGAAGCTAAACTATATAAAAGTCCCTTACGTCCAGAAAGACGTTAAACTACATAATCATCAAAGGTCATGTATGACCTTAAACTACACTTTTGTCCAGCATGACATTAAACTCCACCATCCACGGTCCATGGATATGACCTTAAACTATTCGCACTTTCGTCCAATATGATGCTAAACTATGGAAAAAATCCCCAATGCATCCAACATGGCGATAAATGGTGTACTCTTTTGTCCTCACTTCATGACATTAAACTGCACAGTCCCCCTTTCGTCCAACATGATGTTAAACTCTATTGTCCCCATCGTCCTAACTACATGACGCTAAACTATACAGAAGGTCCATGATACTTCCTACATGACATTAAACTGTACTTTGTCCCTGCTACATGACACTAAACTGTGCAGCACCAATAGTCCTAACTGCAAGACTTTAAACTGCATAGTCCCTTCATACGTCCTACATGACGTTAAACTGTGTATCATTAAGGTTGTTGCTACCTCTTGTTTCTCACACCGAGTATGACTCACGTGAGCTTAGAGAAAACCTCAAACATAACACTATTTTTGGGCCGCTAACCATGTGTAAGTCCCAACAACATTTTTTTAGGTCGTTGTCCCCATGAACAACTTGATCATTAATTCATTCTTTAATTGAACTACACGGACTTTGATCCTTGGCTTCTAGGATGGGTATGTAGGCAACCTCCCAAGGTTCAAGCCCAAAACCAATCTCTTCACATCGGTTCACCTCCATCTCATATGATTTTGATTCGTGAAACCGCCCCTAGAATCAATATCTTTACATTGGTTCACATTCGTCCTTGTTATACGACGTTAAACTATACAAAACTTTTGTCCAGTATGAAAATAAACTACAATATTCTTTGATACCCTCACCTAAGAGGGAACCATTATTTACATTTATTTTTCAATCATGTTTCTTTTCAAAGACTACATGCATACATGGCAATGCCCAAACCTTTTATCTTGGGTTAAACCATCATTGTACTAAAGTCCCCTTTCACCCTTCATATGTATGAACCAAATTTGTAAAAAGGGTATTTCTAGAACTACGTGGGCTTGATTATCATCCTTATGGGATACATAGGAACGTTTGAGTGTCCCTCGAATCCAGCCCCAAGTCTTTGGTCCTAACCCCAAATTCCACTTTCAGTCCCTTGGCTGAAAAGTCCCCATGAAAACACACACTATGTATTTCTTACAATGGTCCAAGCTCTATGACCCTAAACTAAGATCTCCAATCCTTTTGTCCCACATGACATTAAACTATAGTTTAACAACTACGTATGGCTTGTTTGTCATCCTTATGGGATACGTAGTGAAGTCCAAAATTTCAATTCAGGACCCAGTCACAATAAGATTATGGTTAGCATTGATCTGTGTATCTCTGTATACATGGAACAATATCCATCTTTATGTGACATAATCCTAACCTTAAATATTTTCAGATACTCATAACCCTTTTCATGACTTCTAGTTACAAAAATGTCAAACTTCTGAGAATTCTTTTACCTGACTATGCAGCACATGCCCATAGGTGGCCTTGCATAAACAGTCTACATAATAGGCTTGCTAGCCAAAAGATACTATTATTTGACTATGCAGCCAATGCCCTTAGGTGACCTTGCATAATTCAACCCCCTAACGGGTTTTTTGGATAGTGGTAACTTCATTCTTGGGAAGAATTCCTCTTTTGTCATTATTTGTCTTAAATGATAGTATGTAGGGATCCGCAAAAATAGCAATCCTTAACATATTTGTCCCATATCCTTTTTCATGATCTGAAAGTATCCAAGTCTATGGTTTATATTCTCATTCCTATGTTTGGGTCAGACCTTTGTAGGAGGGATATTCATCCAGTTCTTCGATAATTTTGTTTGGAAATATTTTCTCCATATTCAAGTACCTCTTTCCATACAGCAAACTCTATACTTTGGAAGATTTGAATCTCCATAAACTTTCACTGGCTTTTAGCACTAGGAAACTAAATGTCTGAGAGTTCTTTTGCCTGACTATGCAGCACGTTCCCATAGGTGGTCTTGCATAAACAGTCTACATAACAGACTTGTTATCCAAAAGATACTATTTTATTTAACTATGCAGTCAATGCCCTTAGGTGGCCCTGCATAATTCATCCCCCTAACGGGTTTGTTAAATAATGGTAACTTCATTCTTGGAAACTACTTCTTCTAATTCCTTTTAGCTCTTTTTCATATCATTCCTCAGATTCAAATATTCTTAAGTCATAGATTACATATTTTCCCTCATAATTGAGTATGGTAATATGTTTTTAGATGAATTTTCAAGGAATTGAGTCAATTTTAATCCATTTTGGTCAAAGCTATTTCGACCTTAAACATTATCCTTTTTTATGTCTGACGTGCATGACTTTAAACTGCCCACAAAAGATAGGGGAACTCTGAATAAAATTCAAGTTCCCATCTCACTAAACATACATTTTTTTGTACGATTTAGGTAACATTGATCAATTAAAAGGTTCAAAGTTTGTAGGGTTATTTACATTAATCCTAGTAAAAATAAAACTTTGCTTACTAGGACCATTGTCTTAGGTAAAATCTAAATCATGTAACAAAAGAGAATACAGGTACAAATGAGTGAAGGTGAAAGTGTTTTTCATTGATACACAAGAGTTAGAAGGACATCCACAGACTGGAGTCTCTTCTCTTTTTTCAAGAATTACAAGAGGCTTTCAACATAACTATTTATTTGATTTACGGCATCCCGAGATTCATCAGCAACCACCTGGAATTCATTCAATCAACTGGATAAAATAAGAGATGTAGTGATACCAGCTCTTCTTGGAACAATTATAAAAGGATGTTCTTGAGTGTGGTTTGAGAAAATTTTCTGCTGATCAAATAGTGACTCTGTTTCTGTCCAAGAGACTTGGAAGATGGATACATGGATTTGAGAATGGTGCATTGGAAGTAAAAGATCCATTTGGAGAGAGTACTCTTTTTAGATATTACTCTAATACAATTTTTTTCTTCTCTCCACTGACTGGAAGAGGAAAAAAATTTAGCCCATGGGTTTTCCATTTTCATATCTGTAAGGAAATGACATGGAGGAAGAATTTGAAATTTCACACCATTGTTGTTTCTCTTAATGCACAACATAACCAAAATGAAGGAGTAGTAGTGCAGCTGAATTTCAGGCGTATAGTTCTTTGCATCTGGAACATTGATTCCTTGCAGATGACCATGACCATACAGAGGAAGGTAGATGCTCTGTGGGAAATTAAGATGATATTTCTTCAAGTACTTAGCCAAATCTGGGAGAGTGTTGTCCTGGATATCATAGTAATCATGGCCAATGATGTTCATCATATCATCAATATGCTTTCTAGCCAGTTCATCGACTATTCCAGGTCTAAGATCTAGTGAATCTGCACAAAAGTTCAATAAACTAACTCTTAAATGGGTTTATTTTTCATAATTTTTTTGAAAGAATTCGAAAAAAATGGCTAAGGCATTAAGGCACGCAAGTCTAAAACTTGACGCACAAGTGTTCATGTTCCGCGCAAGTTTTTGACGCGCAAGTATAAAACGCGCAAGTACAAATACCTATACAGCAACAAGACAGAAAAGAAACATCGGAAAACAGAGAAACCTGCGCGGCTAAGGTGACCTGCGTGGCGAGAGCTCGATGGTTTGAAATCCGCAAATCCATATGCTTGTATGGAAGTGAGGCCCTCTATTTATAGACACGGCCGAGACCTTGCGCGGTGTACCCTGCACGATCAAGGGTTGTATCTGCGTGCCTACACCTAGTGCGCCCAGGCCCTATGCAATGCGCACTTGTGTGCCGCCCTCTGCGCCATCAAGACTTGTGCGCCACCTTTCCTTTGGATGTCTCCGATTTCCTTAGAGTCAAATCCTCATTTCTTTCGGATCCAACTCTGAGGGGGGACTCTTGTTGACACTCCTTTCCGTCGTAGAGTCTAACGACTGAAAAAGGGAAATACCTTCGTCCAAATTGATTCATCCTTTGAAGAAAATGTCAAAAATCGACAAAGGGATGAACAAGGAGAATATTTCCCATAAGTCGCGCAAGTTTCCTCATAGTCATGCAAGTCCACTTGCGTGGCGAATTATGGTCGTGCAAGTGACTTGCACGACCTAAGTGATAACCGCCCGGGGTCTTCTCCTGCCTATAAATAGACCCTGTGGGCCCCCCATTCCGGGAGGATTTTTTCCAGAAACTCATATTTGAGCTCCTGGTGCCCTAGTCTCTTCTCAAAGCTTCCGAAACACTTCTAAAGTAATTTCTTACCTAGAACGGAAGATCTAAAGAGGGGAGGAAGGCCTAAGTGTTGAAACTCATCAACACTTGTGCGCCTGAGTGGCAATCCCTTAAGGGAAAAGGGCCACACTTGCGTGCCACCTTACTCCTTCAATAGAACCTGCGTGCCCCTCTCCTGGAAGAACCTCAGGAGGATTCTAAAGGCCTTAACCAAAAGTCTCTCAAGTATTACCCTGCTGGTTGAACACCGCACAAGTACCCAACGTGTCGCATAGATATAATTGCGCGACCAAAACTTGTGCGCCCACGCAGTACCTGCGCACCTACTAGGACTTGTGCGCCCCTACCTTTTTGGGTGCCTTTCTTGCCCATTTCACCCCTCTTAAGCCATTACACCTTTCCTATTCAAGATTCAGTCTTCAAGACCCTCTTCAAAGCAATTTATGGCATGATTTCTTGATTTGACTTCCTTATCTGAAAGGAATTCTGTGGAATATCTCTCAAAACCTAGTGATTTACACATCTTTATGTCACTAAAGATTGAGATTTAATTCATTAAACCTCATCCTTTAAGATGAGATAATCCTTAACCTAGGTATCCTTTTCAGGAATAATCCCCAGTCATAAGTCCTCTAATCTAGGCATCCTCTTTAGGAGTAATCCCCAAGTCCCTTAATTGTTGGGCATCCTATTTAGGAGTAAGCCCCAGATCCCTTAACCTGGGCCTCCTTTTCAGGAGTAAGCCCCAGTCACAAATATGGGCATCCTCTTCAAGAATCAGCCCTAGTCCCCTAATTTGGGCATCCTCCTCAGGAGTAAGCCCCAAGCCTTAATTCCCTTAACCTGGGCCTCATTTTCAAGAGTAAGCCCCAGTCATAATCCTTAACCTGGGCCTCCTTTTCAGGAGTAATCCCCAGTCTCAAATCTAGGCATCCTCCTTAGGAGTAAGCCCTAGTATTAATTTCTCTTAACCAGTCCTAATTTACCTTTGATCTAGGATTCCTTTTCAGGATTAAAATCCAATCATAAGTCTTCTCCTAATTTGGGCCTCCGTTTCAGGAGTAAGCCCCAAGTTAGACTATTCAAAATCTCCATGAAGCACATATACCTTTATGGACCCTTTTCCTGGATTTCTTCCTTAAAGTAAATCCTAACCTTCATTATCTGGGCAGTCATACATATATAAGCCCAACATTATTTCTTATGATTTCATCTTTCATGGAACAATTATCTAATTTTTACCAATACCTCTTGTTTCTCACACCAAGAATGACTCACGTGAGCTTAGAGTGTAAAAGTAATTGTGACATCCTTCTTTGAGCCATCAATCATAAACATCATACTCCCTTACTTGAACTACGAGGGTTCTGATTCCTTTTCTAAAGAAAGGATACGTAGGTATGCCGTCTATGGGTTTGATCCCAATTATAAAATAATCCATGTCCTTCTGAATGACAATAAACTTCAAATTCCCCACTGAGTGGCTTTAAAAGCAGCATGGTCATCATAATGACCAAGAGACTTCTATATAAATGTGTCTAAGGGTACCATTGACCAAGAATCTCTAAAAAATATAGATGATTCTCTATCGATGAAGAACCCCGAATACATACAAAAGATTCTCTAAATTTCCTACATATTTAATCATTGATTGTCATATCTGAAGGAAAGCTCATTTTGTACTTGGTTATGTAATAAGGATTCACGAACATAACTTAAATCTATAAAGAGAGTCCCGGAGTAGACTATAATTCCCCTCAAAAAGGTGTGATGATTCCGACCTCCCATCCTCTCGACCAATGCAAATTCCTAAGCCTCATCAGTCCACAAACTAATGAGCACCTACCTTTGGAAAGTAGGTCCGAATGGATGTGGAATCATTGGATGTTTTCGGTTCTACGAACAAACCCGTTAGAACCTGATCGGAATGTATGAACCTCCCATCAAAGCGGTCATCCCCGAATTCCGAGGGAAATGGTATTGATAAAACATTTTAATAAATAAAGAGTTATTTTAGTTTTTCCTCGTGTTTAGTCCAAAATTTATTAATAAATAATTAGTTATTTCATTTTCCTCATGTTTAGTCCAAAATTTATAGCTCTGATCTATTTTGTGAAAAAATAAAAAGTTAATCTAACTACCCCAAAAAAAGTTTCTTGAAGAAAAACAATGTAAACATGGAAAAAGGATTTGAGAAGGTTTGTATGTATGATCTATTGAAAACTTTATTAACTCTTTAAACATATCTTCATAATATTTTTTCAAATGATTATCAAGCATTTTCACAACCCATCCCCAGGGGCTCATTCCGTGACATACCCTAAGCCCACCTCCCTGAGGCCATGGGTTGGAGACTAGCACCGTAGGTGTCAACCAGCAAGTGGGAGGAATTTTCCTGAGTACCTATATGCGCACACACAAAACCAATTCCCAAATATGGAAAATTAAATAAACATTCCACTAAACAACCAATGAGTACAATTGAAAGTAAAATGGGTCTGAATACAAACCCAACGAAACACTAACTGGAAAATAAGAAAGTACAAAAGAAACTCTGGATAGACATCTTCTGAAAACCTCACCTGAAGGGAAGAGTAGTGTAGCTACTAGAAGCTTTTGGATTATTCCCTTAAAGCATGATCTCATTGGGCCCATCCTGGTTCTAGTCTACCATGCCCTCTGTCAAAGTGTCGATCATCTGCATCAAACAGGACAAGTGCGAGTGAAGCCCATGCAGGGGTGAGTAACAAAATACTCGGTAGGGAACCTTGAAACACAAAGGAAATACCACAAATCAGTCCACAAACAAACCAAAAAGCATGATCACTAAGAAAGATAGTTCACACTGGGTATATTCTAGAGTAGGAAAGTAGATCCATTAGTCACAACGTTGAACACTGTGGGATGCTGGATAACTCCTTCTCAATGAATTCAGTGGGATTTCTAGGTCACACAGAAGACAAATCCCACAAACCTTAAGATAGTTGTGGAAATCATACCTTATTAGTAAAGTGGTCATGCTGGGTCACACAGAATCTGCTCCCCACTATGGGCATGCTAGGTCACACAGAAGTCACTTCCCACTAATCTATGGCCATATATAGGTACTCCTCCTGTTAATTACCATGGGTTTGCCAAGTCACATAGAAGTCACTCCCCACCGTGGGCCTACCATCCCATACAAAAGCCGCTTACCAAAGATACATAGTATCCAATATACATAGGGTCTCTTGTCAATAGTCTTTAGGTCTCAACCAACCATAGGGTTTCTGCACGTAGTATACTTGATCTCAGGAAAACCACTCCCTAATCCATTCTTTGAATTCCAACTTCCATGAAGTACTCCTTATAGTATTCCAAAAGATATAACTCATCGCTAGGGTTATAATGCCACAAATGGCTCATCAATAGGATGTATGGTTTGAAATATATTAACGTTTTTTCAAAAAGGGTCTGGTTGGGTATGGGTCTAGGCCGACCCGGTCGAACCGACCTGACCCGGACCCAACATAGCCTGCATCCGGTCTGTTGGTCCACGAGTCTGGACCGACAAGGAGGGTCCATCCTGCTGGGGCGGCTCTGGCCCACCTCCTACCCGGTCTACCTTTGGCAGACCAGTTCTCATCAGCATTGACATATGTCGCATCAAGGGGTGTCATTAGGCCGATCAATCTGAATGACCAAGGAGTTCACACATGGTATTAAGATCAAATTCTTAGTGAAACTTTGGCCCACTAATATAGGTTGCAGCCACCTCCACTGGTTGGTGGACTTGTTGCCTCACCGCAGCCCGGGCTGGCCACGGGGCTCCTCCCAGTGCGCCATCATTGCACGCTTCCACCCACCCGCAACCGCCACCGTGGGGTGCCGCCACCAGCGCACCTGCAGAGTACTCCATGGACCACCAGGTCTGCTCTAGTGTTTCGTTCTTCACTACTCTTGTGACCACGGCCTCCGTGGGGTGTCATCTTCCTTGCAAAGGCCCCAAAAAATTCCTTGTTGCCATTTTGAACGTTCATCGACCAAGAACGCACAAGGCGGAGGGGGTCAGACCTTGTTTGTGTTGAACCGTGCACTCCGTTTTATAATTTTAAAGTAGGGGAGGCAATGGATTACAATTATATCGACAATTAATTAAACCCCATATATAAACCCCAAGAATGATTCCCTCTCATATGAACATATGATCCTTGGATCAACCTGTTCGTGGGTTAATCAATGTTTGTCATTTAAAATGATGAACGGTGAAAACATAAACCAAAACAATCCCCTACCATGATCGACATTCGTCATTGAATAATTTCTCCCTCGATGATTCAAGATACATTGGTGTTATTCAATTCCCAATTCAGTTCTTTTAAAGGCGCGTCGAAGTTGTTAATGTTTCTCCAGCATTCATAGTTCTTAATTGGATAGAAAACACACCGGTTGTTCGTCCAATATTTTTTTGCCGATTAATTCTCATTTCCCCAGATGTGTTAGATAATTAAAAAGAAACACATCACAATGTTTCTGTTAAATTTCAGCATTGCGTCGTTATGCTATTTCGTTTATGAAACATCATAGCTATTACGCTGCAACTTAATGAGCCATTAAGGGGATTCCTTAAATATTCCTTATCGTCGCCTCTTCACTGCACTGCAGCACCACCATTCACCACTAAACTGTTGGGAAAATAAATAAAATAACTTTTTAAAGTTATTTAATTATTTTCCAAAAATTCCAAAAAATAAATTTCTCGTATGACCCTTGATGGTTGAAGTTAAGTCCTTTCTAGGTGAATCCCATCATTATGAGTTCAACAGTGCCCTCAGTTTTTTGATCCAAGCACCGGTTCAAAAGTTATAAAAACCTGCTCATACATTTACTTAAGTGAACTTAAAAAAAGTTCAAAATTCTGTTACGGGATCATCGGGCCTTGGAATCACATTCCATCAAAGTGTGTGGTCTCAAAATAATTCCATATAATTTAAAAAAAATTCATGGTAATTACGGGACATTAAATTCTCCCCACATTAGGTATTTATGTCCCAAAAATCCAAAATAAAGGCTAATCAAACAAATGGGGGTTCTGAGAATGAATCTGAGCCTCTCACTCCCATGTGCTCTCTTAGTGATTCTTATGCTACCACTGAATGTGCACTAGAGGAATCAAACACCCGTAAGGAACCCACTCATATTGATCCTCTATCTCCATTGGTAATTTTGAAAATGTTTCCCCATCATCAACGTTCAGCTTGCCCTATTCAATGACGTGTGATGGATCATGCACGTACCTCCTCAGTTGTGACACATGGAAAACATCATGCAACCAGTGAATATATGGGGGAAGAGATAGGCAGTGGTCCACCTATCCAACTCTACTAAGAATCCTAAAAGGTCTGATGAACCTCGAAGATAACTTTTCCCCCCTGTCTAGATATCTACAAACCCCTTCTGGGTGAGACCCGATGGAACACATGGTCTCCCTCCTCAAACTCCAAGGGTCTCTGCCTCCTATCATCATATGATTTCTACCTACTCTTTATAGTATTCATATTCTCTTGGATGATTTTCACATCTCAGTGGTAGCTTATACTAACTCTGGACCCATGAGTGTTGACTCCCCTAGGTTTCTCTAGTAGAGAGGATATCTGCATGGACACCCATACAAGGCCTCAAACGGTTCCATTAGAATGGTGGATTGATATATATTATTGTATGAAAACTCCACCAGAGTTAGGTGGTTATCCCAACTGTGAAAAAAATCAAGGACATAAGTATGAAGCATGTCCTCCAAAGTCTGTATGTTCCGCTCTGTCTGACCATCTGTCTAAGGGTGAAAAGATGTGCTCAAGCCTAGATGAGTCCTGAATGCCTCCTAAAATCCCTTCCACAACCAGAATGTAAAGTGTTCATCATAGTCTGATACAATCATTGAAGGAACCCCGTGAAGCCGCAATATCTCCTGGATGTACAGGCGCCCAAACCCTCTGCCTATCCATGATCCCGGATGGGTAGAAAGTGAGCCGACTTGGTGAGTCAGTCAACGATCACCCAGATAGAATCCTGGACCCTTGAAATGCATGGTAACCCCGTCACAAAGTACATGGAGATACCATCCCACTTTCATTTTGTTACCTCGAGTGGTTGTGCCAAGCTTGTTGGCACCTGATTCTCATCCTTCACTTTCTGACAAGTGAGGCATCATGAAATGAACTCTCCCACCGCTTTCTTCATCTCTGGACACCAGTACTGATGTCAGAGGTATTTGTACATCTTTTCCACTCCAGGATGTACCTCCAAGGGGGATTTATGGAACTCCATCAACACCTCCTCCCACAAAATTACTGGTACTATGGTGCATCCTCTGAAAAGGATGTCGTGCTCCCCACCTATCAAAAAATCAATCAGGAGATCGTCTTGAGGATATCTGGGCACGTCGGGCTTTGCAATCAACATCCAAAATTTGTGCCTCCCTAACATGATATAATAGTTGGGGAGTGATAGTCATCAACTGAAGGTAAGCTTCTTTATCACCATTCATGAACGATATCTGCATCGCGGCTAGTTGTTCCATCACTTCACTCAGTAGTTGCAAACCATACCTCCTGCTGAGCGCGTCTACCACCAGTTCCCCTTCCCAGGGGTATAGACTATCTTGAAATCATAGTCCTGGAGGAACTCTATCCATCTCCACTATCTCAATTTCATGTTATTCTGTGGGAAGATATACCTATGACTCTTGTGGTCGGAGTAGACGGTGAACCATTCACCCATCAAGTAGTGCAACCACATCTTCATGGATAATACCACTGCTACTAACTCCAGGTCATGAGTCGCATTGTTTTTCTCATTTTTCCTCAAATATCATGATCCTTAGGTGATCACCACTTGATCTTACATCAGGACACAACCCAATATAGTCCCTGATGCATCAGAGAATACTACACACCCAATGCCCTCTTCTGGTATTCTCAAGATGGAGGCACTCGTTAGTTTCAGCCTCAGCTCATGGAAACTCTACTGGAACTTCTCCATCCACACGAAGGGTTTTCCATTCCCTATCAAGGCTGATAAGGGTGATTATACTCTGGAAAAGTCAGGTAGAAACCTCTAGTATTATCTGGCCAACCCCAAGAAATTATATACCTGAGTTACGCTTTTGGGTGGCTCCCAAGGAAGACCTGCCTCTATCTTCACGGAATACACTACAAATCCAGCCTCCAAGATGATGTGTCTCAAAAAGTAGGCCTCCTATATCAATAAATCAAACTTTGAGAGCATAACATAAATTTGGTTCTCTTAGATTGTATCCAGGACTATCCGCAGGTGTGTAGCGTACTCCTCCTCCAATGTCGAGTACACCAAAATTTAATCAATGAAGACCACCACAAAAAAATAAATGTAAGGTTGGAATATCATTTTAATGAGTCTCATAAACACTGTTGGATCATTAGTCACATTGAAAAGAATCACCAAGAAGTCATAGTGGCCATAATAACATCTAAAGGTTGTCTTTGGAACATATTCATCATGTACCTGAAGCTGATGATAGCATGATCTGAGGTCTATCTTCGAGAATCACCTCACTCCCTTTAGCTGGTCAAAGAAGTCATCAATCCTTGGCAGTGGATACTTGTTCTTCACAATCACCTGGTTCAGGCACCGAAAGTCCACGTAGACCTCAAGCTCCTGCCTTCCTTCTTGGAAAACAACATTGGGGCTTCCCAGGTGAGACGCTGGGCCTTACGAACCCCTTATCCTAAAATTCCTCCATCTATACCCTCAATTAACATAGATCCATGATATCCATTCAATATTATGATGTGGATATAGGTTTTATACTGAGGTACTCTTTGATGTAGAAGTCTACCTCCCTATGAGGTGGTAGTCCGGGAACATCCTTCGGAAAGACATCCTCATAATCATCCACTACTAAAGGAAGGCTTGGACTCCTTTTTTCCATTGCACTGAGGGTGAGTATAGAAAAATGGTGAGTGATTGGTTGCACCCTCCTCCGAGAATTTCTATCCTATACTAAAAAGTTTCCCTCCTCACCAGTGAAGGAAAACTTGGTCCCATCCTCGCGGACACACCGCACATTGTGCCTAAAATAGTCTATCTGAGCATGGACTGTGGATAACCATTTCATAATAAAGATGTTGTTGTAAGGCCTCGACACATCTACTAGAATATCCTAGACAAATCTCTCACCTCCTATAGTAATACCACACTACCATCACTAGTGTTTAATCATCAAATCCCCACCCGTAAGAGTATCTAATCGTAAGGATCGATCCAACTACTCCACCAGAATCACTGAGCCTCAAATGAGGTATGTGGCAAGGAAAGAGTGATTGGAACATATGTATATAAGAACTACAGCTATGGTGGAGAATAAATAGATAATACCTCTAATCATCTATAGAGCACCGTGGTCGTAGGGCTCCATTTCCTGAAGTTGGCCTCACCCCTATCCATCAACTCCCTATGCCCATGGTGGACCACCTTGGGGTGGTGGAGGTACCACATCAAACCATCGTCCACCTCCTGCTTCTCGGTCTGCTCCACTTCCATGTCTAAAACCCTATATACCTCCTAACTCAAATCTCTACCTGTAACTTGGAAGTCCCTCAACTGTCTGCTGATCATCTGTGTGGTGGGTCAGGCAGTCACGAGCCATGTGTCCATGTCTGCAGCACATGAAGCATAGCCTAGTTCCCTGCTGACTCCCTCTACTCTGGGAGCCCTGAACTGCCAACCCTGAGTCCTGGGGTTGCTCTCTGAAAGACCTATCCCTCTTAGGCCCCTTCATCTACTATCTTTTACTCACTACTGAAGACTATGCCACTTGAGGTCTTCTGGTGTCTCCAGCTGTTAGTGTCTGCTCTGCTAGGAATCTCTTCACAAGAAGGTATCACTTCATAACTCCATCCTGAGTAGGGATGTTGAGATACACCATGGATTCCCTAATCTCTCATCTGATTCTATGATAAAAGGTCTGTTCCCTAAATAAAGGGTCACACACCATGTCTGTAGAGTAGCGAGAGAGGTCTTTGAACCTCACAGAGTACTCATCCACTAACAGGATTCCCTACTGTAGGTGAAGCAGCTCCTAAATGTGAACAGAGCACAAAGTTGTTGGAAAAACTCCTCCCAGAAAATCCGCTCAAAGTCATCCCAATAGAGGGTCACCACATCGTGAGTCTGAATTTTCAGACTCCACCATCTCCCTACCGAGCCATGAAAAAGGCTCGCAACCAAGATCTCCATCTAGTTAAGCGGTGTCATCGCTAAGTTGAAGACCCATGTCATTGCCTCTATCTAGTCCTCAGTGACTTAAGGATCTATTTCTCCCCTGAACATGGGAGGTCTCTATCTCAAGAACTCGTTCAAGGCACTGATCCTACATGCATTTTATACCGGTTCCACCAGAAGTAACTGTTGATCTACGAGTGGTGGAAAAACTGGTGCACAACCTAGCAGGGCCATCTCTAGTACTAGTCCCTAAACCAACACCTCATCTCTAGGTAGGCTATCCACACGATCACTCATCAGAAGCTTAGCTGGCTGTCTGTGTGGAGGAATCCTAAAATAGATCAAGATGTACCATAGTCATAAGATCATACCCAGTGAGTTGAATCTTATTCAAGAAAATCATAAGGAGACACTTATTAAATCATTTTTTTCATGTATAGTGGTGAAACTTAGGATTCAAAGTCCAGGTGTATGGATATGTTGGTTGCCATACCTACATGGGACTCACCAAATATGAAATTAAAACTCAAAAAATTCAACAGTGTTTCCCCAAAAACAAAACAACAGACTCTCGGTCATTGTGGTAGAACTAACCACCTCAGATACCACTTTGTCATGGCCTATCCCCCAGGGTTCGGGCTATGACATACCCCAAGCCTTCCTTTTGAAAGCCAGGGGTTGGTGACTAGCGCCGAAGTCATCAACCTGCAAGTGGGAGGCATTTTCCTGAGTACCTATATGCACGCACACATAACCAAGTCCCAAAGCTAGAAAAGTAAACAAGCATGCCACTAAACAACCACTGAGTACAAATGAAATTAAAATAGTCTAGAATACAAACCCAATAAATGACTAATGGAAAAATTGGAAATTACAAAAGAAACTCTGGATATCCATCCACTAAAAACCCCACATGATGGGAAGAGTAGTGTAGCTACTTGAAGCTCTAAGATTATTCAATTCCTGAATGATCTCACTAATCCCCGCCTAGTCCAAGGCCACCAAGTCCTCTGTCTAAGCGTCGATCGTCTACACCAGAAACAACATGTGCGGGTGAAGCTCGTGCATGGGTGAGTAACAAAATACTTAGTAGGGGACCCTGAAATGAAAGGAAAGACCATAAAGTAATCCAAAAAAACTACAAAGGATGATTTCCAAGCATGATAACGAAGCAAGATAGCTCACAGTATGTATATTTTAGAGTAGGAAAGTAGAACCATTAGTCACAGTGTTGAACACTATGGGAAGCTGTATAACTCCTCCAAAATCAGTACAATGGGCATGTCGGGTTACACAAAAGCCACTTCCCACTAACCTTAGGACTACTATGGTACTCATCCACAAGGAGTACCATGGGTATGTTAGGTCACACAGAAGCCGCTCCCCAACGTGCACATTTCGGGTCACAAAAAATCCACTTCCCACTAATCTATGGCCACACTGAGGTACTCCTCCTGTCGAGTATCATGGATCTTTTGGGTCACACAGAAGTCTCTACCCACCATGGGACTGTCGGGTCACATAGAAGCCACTTCCCACTAATCCATAGTATCTGATCCACATAGGTTTTCTGATTAGAATTCTTTAGGTATCATCAAACCACAGGGTTTCCACATGTAGCATGCTTGATCTCAGGAGAACCGCTCCCCAAGCCATTCATCAAATTCCAACTTCCATGAAATCTCTCATAGAGTATTCCAAAAGAACATACTCATCGCGAGGGTTCTAATGCCATAAATGGCTCCTCAATCGGATGTACGATTTGAAAGATATTTACGTTTTTTTTAAAAGGGGCTGGTTGGGTCTGAGTCGGGTCCGACCCGGCCTGGGTCCGGTCTGTTGGGTTGCAGGTCCGAACCGACTCCTGCCTGGAACTCCTTTGTAGGATTGGTTCCCCTCATCCTGGATGCATGGTGTGTTAGGGGGTGTCAAACGGTCAGTCAATCTGGCCACCTAGGGGGTCCACACGCAGTTTGAAGACCGCCTGCTTGGTGAAACCGCGGCCCATGACTGTGGGTCGCGTCCCCCTCCATCAGCTGCTGGCACAACTAGCGGCCTTTTCACCACATCGTGGATCGGGCTGGCCGTATTTCTCCTCCCACCGCATCATTGTGGAATGCTGCCACCCGCCCATGACCACCACTGGAAGAGTATTCCACATACCACTAGGTTCCCTCCAGTGGTTTGTTCTTCACACTGCTTCCGCCCACAACCTATGTGGGGTGTCTCCTTCCCTATGAAGGTCTCAAAAATTACTTTCCTCTATTTTGAATGTTCTTTAACTAAGAAAACACTAAGAGGAGGGGGTTCGGGCCTTGTTCGTGTCAGCCCACACCATCCATGATAGAATTTTAAAGCAAGTGATGCTCAAGACTACAATTCTATTGATAATTAATCAAACCCTAGATAGAAAACCCAAGAACGAATACCTCCTGCAATAATTAATGATCCACGGACCAACCTATTTGTGGGTTGATCGGCATTAATCATTTAAGATAAATAATGGGGAAAACATAAACCAAAACAAACACCTACATTAATCGGTGTTCATCGTTGAAGTTTTTCTCCCTCAATGATTCAAGCTCTGTTAGCGTTCTTCCACTCCCAGTCCCATTCTTCATAAGGTGCATCAAAGTGGTTAACATTATGCCATCATTCTTCATTCTTCATTTGATAGAAAACTCACCGGTGGTTTTTCAGAGAGTTGTCCGCGAATTAATTTTTATCTACCCTAACATGCTAGCTAATTAAAAATAGACATGTCGCAGCGTTTTTGTTACGCTGCGATGTTGCATCGTTACGCTGTTTCATTTATGAAAAGTGTAGCTGTTACGCTACAACTTAACGATCCATTAAGGGGATTCCAATAATTTTTGTCATCATAGACTTGTCACCATACTTCATTGTCACCATCCTTTGCTCCATGGTTGAGAAAATATATAAAATAACTTTTTAAATAAATTTTATTATTTTTCAAAAAGTTTGAAAAATAACTTTTCTCGTACAACCCTTTCCAGTCAAACTTAAGTCCTTTGTAGGTGAATCCCAACATTCTGAGTTCAATGGTGCCCTCAGATTTCTGATCTGAGCACTGTTTCAAAAGTTAGAAAAAAATCCTCTTCCACGTTTACTTAAGTGAACTTTAAAAAAGTTCCAAATTTTGTTCCAGGCTCACCGGGCCTCGGAATCACGTGTCATCAAAGCATGTAGTCTTGAAATAATTCTATATAATTTAAAAAAAATACTTTGAAATTCCGAGACATTACATGCATCCATTTTTTATTTATATCCATCCTATTGGATTCATAAAATATTATTTTTTTATAATAAATAAATAAACACATAAGATATTAATTATCAAAGTTGAAAGTTATAGAATATTCTAATAAGGGAAACTCAATATTTGATTGTTTCAAATAATTTCAGTATATTGATGAAAATGGTTAATTGAATTTAAGAAAATAATTACTCCACTATAGCAGGTGTTATCCTATAAATTCATTCAATGGTGAAAGTTATAGAAAACTCATCCTCATAAAATCATCTCTCAAACATTTATCATTGCATTTTGTTGTTTGAAACATCCCTTATCTCTTGTGGACTTGCAACTTTGTTTCTTGAAATAATCTAACAATAGTCATACATGAGATTACTAATGATTAGAAAAGTACCAGAAACATAATAGATATGGGGGATAATTTGAAAGAAACAAATTGAAATAATTGTTGTTTGGGAGATAAAGGCGATCAGGATGAAAATTGTTTATAAAAGAGATGGGGGATGAGTCTCAAGAAACATATTGCAATAATAACTATTTTTTGACACACATAAAGTCTTTATTAAATCCCCTAAACAAATTAAAACATAATATTGGCAATTAAGGAGTAATAAGAAACCCAAATATGATAAACATGAATATAAAACTATAATTCAATCAACTAGAAGATATCAAAATGTATTGAATAAATATTTTAATAAATAAAGAGTTATTTCAGTTTTTCCTCATGTTTAGTCCAAAATTTATAGCTCTGATTTATTCTGTGACTAATCAAATTTTCATACAACTCTTCCAGACTAATTTTTCTTGAATAACAACAGCCTAAACATGGAAAAAAGGATTTGAGAAGGGTTGTATGCATGATCTATTGAAAAGATGATGAACTCTTTAAATCAATCTTCATACACTTTTGTCAAACGATTGGTTTGTATCCATTTTTGATTCATATCCATCCTAGTGGGTTCATAAAATATTAATTTTTAATAATAAATAAATAAATACACATAAGATATTTATAATCAAAAGTGAAATTTATAGAAAATTATAATAAGGGAAACCGAACATTTGATTGTTTCAAAGAATTTAAGTATTCTTTGAAGAAAATGGGTAATTTAATTTAAGAAAATAATTTTTCCACTATGGTCGGTGTTATCCTCTAAATTCATCCAAAGGTGAAAGTTATAGCCAACTATCATCTTTGTCAGCTCATCTCCCAAACATTTATCATTTCATTGTGTGTTTGACACACATTATCCATCTCTTATGAACATGCACATATGTTTCTTTAAATAATCTAAGAATTAGTCATCCATGGGATGAATAATGCTCAGAGTAGTAAAAGAAACATAAAAGAGATTGGGGATGAGTCTCAAGGAAACAAAATGCAACAATAACTCTGTGAGAGATGAAGCTAATGAGGATAAAAATTGTACTTCATTATGTTCTCTAAATGGGGAAATTCCTCTCATTTGTGATAATTACACCATTGGAACTAGTTATTAACTCATTAACTATTTAAGGATAGATTTGGGGTCATGAACATCATTGTATGTGACTTAAAGGGTCTCGATGGGGACATGTTATGATATATGAATCTTTAGGGCCTCTATGAATTCTATATTTATAGTAGAAATCTCATTTTTAAACACATATATATATATAATATGGAATTTATAATAAAAATGATTTAAAACACCCAATCAAAATTTTTAATGAAGATAAATATGATTTTATATAATTCACCCAATCATATGATTTTATATAATTTTTAATGAAGATAAATATAGTCCAATCATAATTTGGAATTCCAAAACTATAATTTGTGAATAAATAATTATAAAATAACCCATACATTTTAAGTTCTTAAAACACATATAAAAAGATAGAAAGATATATATTTACACACACACACACATACATATATAAAATGAACTTAAATTGATAAAAAAAATATGTGTAACCCTTACAACAAAATATCACAACATAGTAAAAAAATACAAACACATACTAATTTTGAAAATAGAGAACCACTAGAAATAAATAAATATGGTATCACCCTTACTAAGATTTCTCTTAAAATAAAACGACCCAATTATAATAAAATAAATTTTTAAGGAAAACCCTTATACCAGAATATTAAAATAGAATTTAAATAAATAAATTCTCTTACATGAATTGCATAAAATCATCTTTTTTTCTCTTTCACACTATCATCAAACTGAGAATTGGTTTGCTAAATCAATTTGGTTGTTCGTTTAAGGTTTTTATATCCAAAATATCCACTATTTATATAGTGGAATAAATATTTATTTAATTGGTTTATCTGTGGACCAGAGGTGATTCTATAAGATTGAAAAACAACGGCAAAATTAAGCTTGTGAAGCAAGTTGGGGTATAGATGTAGACAACGAAGAAAATTGATTCAAAACAACAATTTAAGAAGACCAAAATAGGATATCCAAAATTGTAGTCAAGAAAATAATGGATCATAAACAAAATAAAAATAGTATACAACAACCGGAGCACAAATATAGAAATAAAATCCGAACCTAGAAATGAAAATCAGAAACCCACAGATGGATATCTCAAAATGAAAAAATACAGAAAGAAAATTGAAACCTACAATGGAAAACAAAGGCCTACCTCACTAGGTTGAAGAAAATATGTGACCCTCAGGTCTATATATTGATGTTTTCTTCAGAAACACTGACTACTAAAGAACACTAGATGTTGGATGATGTTTGCGCAACTGGGGGAAGTAGGTTTGTGTGATTAGAGTTTTGATTCACTAAGTAGGAGTGCCAACAATGGGTGGCTACTGCAGAAAGATTTTGATACCACGAAAGATTTGCAATAGGTTGGATTTTTTTTAATTATATTGGGACACTTATATCAGCACTTTCAAAAAAGCGCCAATAAAGAGTCCTTTTATCAGTGCTTATTATTTAACCACTAATAAAATACATATTTATCAATGCTAAAAAACAATGATAAAGGATTTATAATTATAATTATAAAAAAAATATTATATATATACTTCATAAATATATATATAAATATAAATATATTAAATATATTCATTATATAAATATATTTATTATAATTTTATAATTATTTATTTATAAATATATAAATATTTTTAAAAAATAATTTTTATATCATTATATATATATATTTAATAAATAAATATATATATATATATATAAATATATTAAATATATTCATTATTTAAGTAAATTTATTATAAATTTAATAATTTTTTAAATATATACAATTATTTAATATAATTATATAAATAATTTTATTAAAAAATTATTTGTTTATAATTATAAATATATAATTTTATAAATATAGTATCTAAATTTTTAAATATATTTATTTATAAATATATTTATTTATAAATATTTTCTTACAAATATTTTTTACAAATAATTTTTTACAAATAATTTTTTAGCATTATTAATGAATATATAATTTTAAGTGCATGTGTGTTAAAAATGAGTGAAATTGTATAAATTAAAAATAAGAACCCTTTAATAATATTGAACAAATGGATATGCTTTATGTGTGTGAATTGTATATAAAAATTCAATAATTATGTATTTTTTAAATCAATATAACACACATTTGATCTATGTTAAATTGAAAAAACAAAAGACATTCAATTATACATCCATTACTCTATGCAATTAGTCAAAAAAATTCATTTATATTAATTTTTAATTATAAACCATAATTCACTAAAAATTTGAATATTTAATTTAAAGCGCATAAATATTTTTTAATATATAAATCATAATTATATAAATTAATACATTTCTATATATTTAATATATACTATTTGTTAACATTGTCAATAATCATCTAGTTAATAAAATGTTTAATATTTTTCTCAATTTACTTATTTTTAATTTTAATTTGTTTAATTTTCATTTTTCATATCTATATATTTAATATGTACTATTTATTTGTATTTATAATTTATATATAGTATAATAAATTTATTCATTTTTATCAATAATTATTTAATTAATAAAATTTGTAATATATTTTCTTAATAAACTCATTTTCTTATTTAATTATTTTATTTTAATTATTAAGATCTTTATCAACGTTAAAAAAGCACTAATAAAGGACTCCTATATGGGTGTTAAAAATATAGCGCAGATAAAGGGCACCCTTTATTACCACTAAAAATACAGTGTTAATAAAGGGTATCCTTTATCAATGCTAAAAATAAAGTGCTGATAAAGGGTACCCCTTATCATGGATAAAAATAAAGCACTGATAAAGGGTTACATTCATCAGCACTTTCTTTAGCACTAATAAGGATTCCGTTTGTTAGCGTTTTTTTCTAGTGCTGAAAAATACTTGGGTTGTTAAACGCTTATTTTGTAGAAGTGCAAGGGTTAGATACTCCCACGCACATGCCCATTTTCACGGCCCGATATACCCTAGTCTCTCATATACCATTCCCAAATATTAAGATAACATAAAAGAAAACCACTCTAATACTACTTTGTAACATACCCAACCCAGAAGCCAATAATTTAGTGCCTCGAGCCAGGTTGTCACATGACCTCAAGCATGTATCCCCATATGCCAGAGGTTCTTGACTAGCAACAAGGGTTAGTTATATCATGTGGGGAGACTATACCCTCATTATTAGAGGAAGCCACATCAGATATAAAAAATAAATAAAGGAAACAAAAGACAATAACAATAAACATGCATTACCAACCAATTCCACAAAATTGGGTACAATCCCAAACAATAATAAATAGGTTTTTTCATGTCATGCAGTTCCAAGTGAAAGGAAATGCAAAATAAAGTTAACTAGAAGAATCCCTAAAATGGATCCTGACTCTAAGTCTGGATCCCCCATCCATGTACATACCATTCCCAAATCAACACTCAGGCATAGGGACCTTGCCCTTTTCCTGACCAACAACCATGAAATCTGCTCAGGTACCCAACGGAAGCCCAAGCAGGGTTTGATTATAACTTAGTAGGCCACCACCAACAGTGTCTACAAAATATCTAGTCTAAAAATATAGTGTATTCTAGTATTAATTAAACAACAAGATAAACAAAAATAAGCAAACTCAGTTCCATTAGTTAACCAATTTCACCTAAACCACTTTCATTATTTATCTATTGGGTTAGGATTTTTTTTATCAATTTCATTTTGGCCCATATTGGTAAACTACTATGCATAAGGGAATGAATTAGGTTCCCTATCCCACCATGGGAAAACATTTTACAAAAAATTACATCACAATCAACAAGGATACTGTTTCCATTTGTCTCATCAAATGCATCCATCATGGGCATAGAGCCTCATTCTGACCACCCTAACTCATGCATTAAAGGGGTTGGGGTTTAGAGCCTCAGTCTAACCCAACCTATGAAAAAATATCCTCAAGTCCAATACTCCACACATACCATTAATAAATGTGGACATTCGTCTTTAATCATTTCCCACATATACAAATTCAAAAATCATACTAACTGAACACACATACCATTTACAATTCATACTTCATCAACACATAAATTATCTTCATTATTTAACTCATTAAAACATTTACCATTTACAATTAATGACTCATTAACACATTAACAGTTTTACAAATTCCCCTTATTCCATGATATCAATTAAACCCACTTACATCAATTTCATTTCACAAATCATGTCAACAACTACATAAAAATCTCATAGATTTTCTTCTATAAACATTATGTTAACATTATAAACACAACTATAAAAAGTTTCATCTCATAGACCCTTCAAATTCACTTTAACATACCCAATCCCATGTTCAGGAATGTGGCACACCCAATGGGTGTCCTCTTTCCCAGTCTAGTCATCCTCAATGCATCCCATGGGGATCACGAGGGATTTAATTCATCATTTAATCAACCAATTTATCATTGATCACTATGGACATAAAAAATTACAATGTGAAGGAGCCAAAAACACAACCATATACACATAAACCAACATCAAGAGTATGAGATATAACTTATAGACCACCTACCTATATTACAAAGACAACTACATGATCTACCTTAGCCTTTCATTCATATTTGAATACCCTTAGAATCCCCAACCTAAGATCCACTGGAAAAATATGGTTTTGGGGATTTAGAAGAATAAGAATGGCTACACAATCCCTAATCCTAAATAAAGAAGGGATACGGTTATTAGACTCACCCAGATCTTCTATTCACAACCAACGGGGTTCCAAAAATCTTAGAAATGAGGAAGATCGATGCTTGAGAGATCTTGGGTGATTTGGTTCATCACTTGAGATGATGGATGAAGAAGGGAGAAAAATCCCGAGTTAAAACAGTTAAGGCCCGAGAGGGAAAAATAGAAAAATCCAACTTTTTTAGGGGGAAAATATGTGTATGCGCAGTTGGAAATTTTTTGAACCAACCATGCATCACCCTCTGTTCAAGAAGGGTCCAGGTAGCACAGTTTCCTTGGGATCCCACATGGTTTGACAAACTGTGTGATGACCGTGTGGGATGTCTCTGTCCATGCTGGCATGGTTTGTCCTTCCCCTTGTCATAGTTTCTTTAAATTGTGAATTCCACCTTTAGGAAATCATGGTTAGGGAACACAGTTACTACTAACCATGTTCCAACCATGCAATATGTATTGGATGGATACATTCCCCCCTCTTCTATGTCCCGAACCCTCATAAGACCTTTGATACATCTTATAAACCCGATAAATAACTCATTAACCAACATTAAGTGATTCAAACCAAAACATGAACAGGAAGGTACCTCAAGGAATTATGGGTTCTTATAGATCTTATTGACCTAGGGAAGTGGTCGGTTTAAGGATTTGGTCATCCCTTTCCATATAGAAATGAAATCTTATACTCTCTCATTTTCCTGTTGTTTGAAATTCGAGAGGTTGTTTATTGATTATTTTACAATGTTGAGTTGAACTAAAAAAGGAATTTTGAATAGAGATCCTCCCATACCATTATTTTCTGAGATGGAAAACTATTATACCATACGAAGTAAATCCCTTGAAAGGTTCACATGAAGTATCTAAGTTTTTTTTCTTCTCACTACTCTGGAGTTCCCATCATGGGATCACAATAGAATGCATAGTGATTCAGATGTTGTTCTATGTCTCTTGATCAATTGAATATTGGAAAATTAGTACTCCCAATGTTTAAAGGTGGTGCGGTGTTGCTCAACCAATCAGATTAAGGTTTTTGTTATGGCTGTATTGGTGCACCTCATTCCTCTACAGCTGCCATTCAAGTTATAATGAATCAATGGAGTCGATAATCCCTTGATGAGAATTCTGTTGAACCTGATCTTGGATCAATGTAGCAATGAGCAAGATCTAGCATGCCAAATTAACCCTAATTTGAGGATGATATCCAGCTGAGGTAATATTTTGGGGGTTTCCCTGAACCCATTCCTGTTCCCGCCTTAATATAGGGAAATCTTGATATTCATCCATGATTAGGTCCAGGAAGACTGATGGTCCTAGCACCATGTTGGGAGGATTTCCTAGCCTTATTTCAATTATCAGGATGAATACTTTTGGATGAGGTACACCTACTTGAAGTGTAATTTCAGGCTCCTCATGGGGATCATATTTGATAGTAATTCTCCCTCATAGTAACTCAGTGTTGATTCGCCTCAACTCTTTCATTTATGCCGATCAAATCTTTCTTCGAGTTTAAGGATCTTATCCAAATCTAGAGGGGGATGCGGGTCATATATGGCCTTGACTGTATTCTTATTAGGGACTCACTGAGGAGAAAATATGGGATTGATAAAGGTACCACCCAAATTTAGGGTGATTCTCAGGTTCCGGGTGCACTCACCTTCATTCTCAATGTGAACCACATCCTGAATGGAACCATACTCTCTGTGCTCTTCTGCATTCACATCATTTTTGATGTCATGTTTTGGATTTAATTCCATGAAATTCATTGATGAGTAATGCATTATGGGAATCATACAAGCTGTTGAATGATAGGAGGGGTTTCTGGATCCTTTTCTAGACCTCTCCCTTTTTTTGGGACCCTCTTTAAGGTTCTTGGTGAAGGGTGGATCGGTAGAAACCTCTATGAAACCTGGTCATACACCTCCCTTTTAGAGGTAATGGTTCATGAGATGGGGTGAACTAGGAGACCTGACCACTTTTCTTCCACCCTAAATAGGAAAAACCAATTTTCATTGAGCGGTGGTTGTGGTAAAAATGGTCGAGCCCTACAGGATAGGATTGCTCTCGTTCTCTTATTCTTGTGCCTCGATCAACCATTTTAGATCTTACAGGGGAGTTTTTTGATAAAAAATTCCTTATCCCTATGAGTTGGTTTTGATCCCATAATGAATGGGATGCTGTTGCTATCACCACTCTCTTGATCTCGTGAATCATTGTTTGAGAGTGGGATAGATATAATGTTTAGTATACATACAAATTACTTGTTTCTGAGGAAATTTGTAGTGCTTGATTATTGGATTCCCTTAAGTGGGAAGCCTATTGAATGTTATTAATTTCTTGTTTTATGAGTTTTTTGATGGATTTATCCCATTGTGCCTGAGACTTTTAAGAATTATTCAAGGCTGATTCTTTTTTAGCATTCCGTCTTTCCTGAGTGAGGGTTCTTTTTTTTGGAAACCTTGGAATAATGAAATTATAGGATTCCATTTCCAATGAGATCTGTTGAATGGGGTGTGAGGTGAAATGTAAAGAATCATGTCCCCCATCCCCATATATAAACACCAGGTGGGGCTTCAACAATTATATGATGTAACTTATGAAGCGCATTGAGTCGTGCTGATTAAAGATCATTCTGCCGCCCCATAATCATGGTTTCTATGTATATGGAATAGATTCCATGTTTATTTTTCAATGAATCTCTCCAAATACTTTGACATGGTCTTCATACCCATTGTAAAGAAATAATTTTTCTTTCATGTGTCAGAGAGTCTTCCAGAGATTTAGGTGGATTTATGTATGCATTATTTTGATAATGCCTCCAGAATGTCGAAATGATAAGTGGCTAAGGGAAAAATAATAGTGGGTATATCATTCCTAACTAATTGTCTTATCATGAGAAACATACACCTTTTTTCTTCTATAAGAGACTCCCCAAATTGATCTTCCCAAAATGGATTCTTCTTGATGGTTTCATCGCTAGTAGAGGTCCTAATGGAGGTCTCATTGGTATGAGAATGGTTTCAGGGTGGATCGAAGGATGTACATGGTCCCAAGCCGTCTCCTAGTTGATAAAGGATTTCGCATGTCATCTATAAGATTTCTACTATATCTAGTACCATATATCCAAGTGCATCATAATATGATGGATTTCTTGTATTTGACTCAAAAAGGAGAGGACCTTCTTTTCAATATGAAATGTAACTAAAGGGAGGACCTCTACAACACATGCCATCTTGGAGAGTACAACCATCATAGCCTGATGTATGACAACAGTGAAAATTTCTATAGCATATAACCTAGATAGGACCTTTAGGATAGACTACTATAAGAGGATGAACTTCTTTCTAAAATAAAATTTCACTACGGGGAGGACCTTTGCAGTTCCTTCCATCATGATGAGGACTACCATCATAACTGATTCCCAACTACAGGGAAAATTTATGAAGTGTATTCCCTACTGAGGACCTTTAGAGATTAAAAAAGTAATGGGAGGACCTTATTTATGTTTGATCTTCTGGACATGGGTGGGGATACTATGATTCTCAACTGAAGATAAGATCTCATGATAAATCATTTTGTGTCCACGAAGTAAGCCTTCTTGATAGATGCTTTGGGGAGGACCTCCAAATAAACTAGTATCAATGTTATAGGATGTACCTTTGAAGCTTTTACTTCCACTTCTATATTTTTTTAAGGGATAAATAGGATCATGGGTCACCAAGGATAGGTTCCTGATGGCCTCTTAAAAATCATCTTCAATAAAAGTAGGTTAATGAATTTTCTCTTCGTTTTATAGTTGAATTTGGGGTGATTCATTTTAGGCACTCTCTCATATGAAATTGGGGTCATTTTCTATAGGTGAAAACCATCATATATGGGTGATTATTCATTTTTCTCTCCCAATGCTTTCAGGATATGCTGATAAGATTCAGAATTTTGGCAGGGATAAATGTTTTCCCTGGAGCGTCCACCAAAGTAGACCAATATTTTATAGTTGGAATGAGTTTTTTTCCTGATATTGTTGTCCATTTATCATGGAATATTATTGAATACCCTCCTTGATAGAATTAGGGGTTCATGACTACTCTTGAGTTAACATCCCATCATGTGGATGAGTCACCCCACTTGGGGAGGTGGTGTTGTGGTTCCGACTCCTTACTATCACTACAAACATGACTACATATTGGAAAGTTTATAGGATATGGTTAGGAACTTATTTCACATACTGTATCATTACTAGGATGTGTTGAGATACATCCTTAGAGGGAACAAGAATATATTCCCATTCTGGTGTTGGAGTATGAATATTTTCATTCTCCAGTCCTCCATTTCTTTCCACTAAGTACTGACAATTCTCATATGTATGGGTAGAGATATGGGACTACACCTAATTTACAACTAGGATACTCTATTTACTTTATCCAATTGCCGCAATATTTTACTAATGTAATTGATATGAACGAGCATGAATTTATGTATTCTTGTTGGTTTCCATCATATTTGACTGGTGATATTTCTATATATCCTTAGTAATTTTTATCTACCTATAATTTTCAACTGTATTGGACTGGAGGGATTTATATTTGTGATCAAGGATTTGCATCTACTCATGGTTTGTCATTGTATTTGACTGATGGTCTTCATATGAAGTAATATGAATATATGTATGCTCATAATTTTCAACCGTATTTGCATATATGGTTTCATATTTTAATGTAGGTATTTTCATCTACTTGTTTGACACTATATTTGACTGATGGGATGGATGTGCATTGGTTGGGATATGTGTCTGTCTATAATTTTGTGACCCTATTTTCCCAGAGAGCTTTGTGATAAGTAATAAGAATTTGGGAATGGTTGTAATTTTTTATTATTTTTTGACTGATGCGATTTATAATATGGAGTAGGAATATACATCTACTCATAGTGTACCACCATATTTTCATGTTGAGATTTTTTGATGGGAATAAGGATGATGACATATTCTTGATTGTTTGAAAATAACCCTTCACAAGTTTTCTTAGGGACCTGGGTCTGTTTAATTTTGATTAGGGCCCAAAGAGTAGTTTCCTCAACATGGTGAGGATACTGATTCATCCTGAATTGATGGCAACGATTACCAGAAGGGGCCCTTGGCGGGACCCCTGTGCTGCTAGAATGATTTTTTTGGTGATGACTTCATCGTCCTTCCTAAGGTAAGGGAGGAACTCATTATTTAATTCTGAGTACATGATCCCAAAATTGTTTGAGACTTTTATTGGGGTTGTCTGGTTCTGGATCGTTGACCACCGCTGGCCATACGGGTGGTGGGGTTTGATGGACTTGAAGTCCTATTGAGCTACCTCCATGGTGGGGAGAGTACCATTATGGTGGTACCCCCAAACCAATGAATTTGAAACCCAACATTAAAGACACTACATAGGTGATGATATCCTATATTTGGTTGAGGACCTAGCCTGTGAGGTATTGGATGCGTGTGTTTGTGAGAACTAGTTAGATTCCATTGGATTTAAGAGATCTCTAGTGAAAAGTGTTTTCACGATATGTGACAAGTAGAGACAACAAAACCTCATCAAAGTGGAATCTCATGACCAAATTCATAATTTATGGTATCATTTTTTCATCTTCTATTTTGGATGAAAAAGGGTCATGATGTAGGGTTACACTGCCACCTTGGTTAAGGATTTACATCAGGTTAACCATTTTGTTTCTAATGAAGATTTGGGGTTGACCCATATGACAAGAATGAAATGGTCCGATGGGAACTGGGAAATCTATCCTCTTTATCTTATGAAGTAGATTCCATATTTAAATTATTTCACATTAGATTAACCATTTTTTTATTAAAACTGTATTCACCAGGTGTTTGATTGAAAGGGGTTGAATTGTGTGAAATCATTGGTGTCAGGTACAACATCTTCATGCAGTCCCCATCGGATCTTTTCTATGGAGCCAGAAACTCCCAATGACTCTTATATCCTTGATGAATCAGGGAATTACATTCTAAAGGTATGAATTCATTAGTTAACTTAGCCAATGACACATAAAAACTCGCATTGGTCGATTGGATGGGAATTCAGGCTCATCACACCCTTTTGGGGGGAATTATTTCCTATTTCAATACTCTCTTATAAATTTAAGATATGTTAGTGAATCCTTTGTTCATTCCCAAGTACGTATACACATATTACCATGAGTTAATGATCAATCAGGAATACACATGGGTTTATAACTATCTATATGTACCCTAGGTTCTCCATCGATGGAGGGATCTGTATGTATCTTAGTTTATCCATCAATTATTCCATTTTATGGATAGATAAGAGATTCCTTGGCCATTTATTAGGAAGATTCTAGTTTTAATCCATTTGGTGAGAGTGTATAGAGTTTTCTGTCATCCAGAGAGATACAAGTTTTTTTTAATATTGGGATTGAACGCATAAGATGGTATTTCTACATATCCTTGTGAGAGAAATCAGAACCTACATAATTTGGTGCCACTTAACATGACATTCCACCTTTTAAGGTCATGAGATGAGGACTAAACCATTTAGTTTAACATCATGTGGAAAAGTGGTCTAGGCAGAAGGTTCCCAGTAAAATATTGGTGTGGGAATTATGTCGAGGAGACCCAAGGGACCCAGAAGATACATGGAATCCTAGGTGGATATGACCCTACTGCAAATGTATCTTGGAGAACATTATGGTGAATTTGGGCATTGGGTTTGGACCTTAGAGAGGCTTCCTATGTATCCCAGTTAGTTGGGAATGAAATCCCATGTAGTTCAGTTTGGGTCTTACACATATGAGGAGACCCATTTTAGGGGACATGATTGGGGCTTACACCCAGGGGATTCCTATGTGGTTGGGGCTTACGAATGAAAGCTTCCAATTTTAAGAGAGGTCAGGGATTACATCTATTGTGAATGCATATGAAGCATGTGATTAAGGATTATTCATGGAAGTGACCCATATTTTCATGTTTAGGATCATATATATGTTATGGTCTCTACTAATCTCTAAACCCATGTGAGTTATGCTCAATGTGAGAAAAATAGGAAGTAGTATATATAAAGATCACATGGCACACTCTTTCCACTGGTGGATGAGATGCGGGAGCCAAAGGGAGAGGGATATAACTTTAAGAGTACATATCTCTTCTTTTATTTTGGTAACCATGATAGCCACATATGGGGATATATTCAGCTATGTCCTAGGGTTTAGGTAAAGAGGAGAAAGATTTGCACCTTCTATAAGAAAGGTTAGGGGCTTGCTCCAGGAGGGATGCCCTGAAATTGCTTCTGGGGAGGAGGATCTCATTCCCTGTCAAAGGGAAAGGAAAGTGTAATCCCCTCTCTCCTCACCCAGGATGGGGAGGTTCACGTGAGCACCATAAGGTCAAAACCCTCATTACCATGGGAATTTAAACCTAAGGAAATTCTTTGGGTCCACCTTGTTGCAGAGGTTACACACATGATTATGCTTACCATGGGTATGTAGACCTGAAAGGACATGCGAATGTTCCTGATGACCTGATCACACATGTCCAATAGATTTGGAAGAGGCCTCATCTTAACCCCACTAGACAAGTTCATGTAGAGACCAATATGGGGGCTGATGAGATGATGGAAGGGAATGATGGGATTTTGTCCATGAAACGCCCTAGGATGCCCCATTCCACATAGAATATTCTTATTTGGGATGGGGTTCCCTCCGTATATTATGTTACTACACGAGTGAGGGTAAAATCCATGTATCATGGTGCTACATGGACCATGGGTCTTTCCACATATCATGTTGCTACCCGAGACTAAGTTCCACCCACATAGAGATTTTCTATCTAGGGTCAAGTTCCTCTCATGCAATGTTTTTATATAAGGGGTAGGGTTCCACCCACGTAGCATTTTTCTATAAGAGGAAAGGTTCATACTACCTATAATTTTACTTTGTAGGGTATTGGGCCGCTAAGGGGCCATCCATTTATGCACCATGGAATGGCATTCGTAATGGTTTTTAGTTCAAAAATGTCTTGTACAGTTCATTATTTCAACCTTAATTATGTGATGGATTTTTACTTACTGGGAATCAATGAATCTATATTGGTTTCTATTAGAGGCTCTACTTTTATAATATCCTCTCACTCATATCATTCAACTCCCTTTGATTTGGTCTCTTATTTTAGTCCCCATCGAGGTCTTTTTTTAGAAGGATAGAAGGATCAGATACCAACATGGTCGGTTATCCATGGAGGGCCACAAGGCTTCTTTTATGGATTCTTAAGAAGGGTGACCTAGCCCATGAACATCTTAGTTATTGGGGAGAGGTCATTCACAAGGGTAAAAATCACCATATGGCCACACTAAGGATTTAATTTTATCTACCGGAATCAATGGTATTGTCCTATCCTATGAACTATTTATTTCGTGGGGGATGGTTTTTCGTGGGGGAGGAAGACACCATCCCTCCCCACAAATGATTGCATTTCTTTTACGGACACCATAATTTCCTTCCTATCCCAAGAGCTATTTCATTCACGGCAGACGATCATCCATGGAGGGAAGAAATCACCATCCATCCCCATAAACGAATGTGGTTTCGTTCACGGGCTCTAACAGTACCACCTCCTCTTGTGAACTATTTTTTTATTGGGTACTTCACGAATCGGTGGAACTCCATGCAGAGTGGTGGTCCATGTAGAATTTTTACTTCATGGGAATAAGAATTTCTCTATGGTGTCCCATCCTATGATCATTTTCTTCAAAATATTCATTGGTTTTATTATTTTACCTTCTTCCAAATTCATGGAGTTTTCGTGTTCCATGAGGAATTTTCAAGACCTAACAATGGTCCTATTGAATAAGGTCATATAGCGAATAAGGGGGGAGAGAATCTCCATATTCATTTTCTCAATACCTTTCCTCTCAGACTCTGAATGTGATAAGAATGTGGATCTGACCCCAGTGGAGATTCCACCTATGTTTTAGATAAGGGGATCTCTAATTCTTAATACCTCTTCTTCTTATAAAGAAATTATTATAGTCAATGAATTATTTAATATGGGTGTCTCTTCTCCATTATTTTTTGATGATACATCTAAGAAATAGGTTCATAAATTCCATAGTTATAAAGATCAATATAGTAAAGTTGATACTCAAGGAAGTGATCCAAGCAATAAGTATGATGATTTTTATTATTATGAAGGTGATATTGATTTAGTAAAGCTAGAAGGCATTGCGCTTTCTATGACCAGAGAGAAACCTAATATTAAAATGAAACCCTCTACTCCTATTTCATTAAGTCTAGATATACCTAAATCTAGTGAGTATTTTTTAAATATCTAAGAACTCCTCCCTATCCAAAGGATGATCCTCAAGTTTATTTTCAAGAATATACTATATATGACTATTCTCCAAATAAAAATGTTGTGAATATAGAAGATTAAATGAATGAATCTGATCCATTTTTAAAATAAGTTAGAATACCTCCAAGGATATTCTCTTCCAAAGAAGAATCTTATTTCCAGACTCCTAAGTAGAGTAACCATTCACCTGATCTGAGTGTCGATCCTTTTCATAAAGTTTATTATTATCAAGAAAGAGCTGCCTTATCCTAACTTAGAGGAATCTCTTCTTATTTTTCTTCTGTACTAACCTATGAAGATATTATTGAATTTAATAATGAAATTTTAAAGATATTAAAAAATATTTTCTTGAATATTAATATGGAAAGTACTATGGACTTTGAGGAATAATTTTCTTACACTATTAAAATGATCATTTACCATATTCATCTGAAGTTATTTATAAAGTTTGATCATGTGAATCAAAAAACAATTCTTTTAAAAGAAAAATAAGGGGTTTTCAAAGTCAAATTGGTGCACCCCAATAATATCTATTTGAAATTTTGACTTCTTTGGATAAGATTTATCTGGAAGTGCTTACCAATCTTTCTCAACCTTCAACCACTAATTTATAACCTCCTCCTATTTCAGTCTCTATTGATGAAAACCTGATTTTAAATCTAATTTATGAAGAGAGTCATAATGTTCTATCCTCTATAAACAATGTGAGAAATAGTGTTTAGATAAAAATTTCTACTCTTGATGAGAAGAAAATTTATTTAATTCAAAAGGTAGCCACTAAATCATCCAAATATAAAGATATAGTCAAGGATGTTATCTTGTATTATCTCAAGTAGATTTACACTAAGGTCGATCTTAAAACTCAATTATGGTTTTTGGATAGAGAAATAAAAATGCCTCATAGGACTGCTACATTGAAATTTATAGTTGATAAATTATATGTTATGAATCTTATACTAAATAAATTCTTGTACGACAAAGACAAGTTTCCCCAAGTCAAGGAACATGGAACTCAAGCAGTGTCTGATATCACCACGATCTTGGAACCTTATAAATATATTTCCAATACCCATGTGTTGGATCCTCCTTCCCTACCTTTAACTTGAAATGTTTTGGTTTTTGTCAATACTTCACCCTTAGTGTCCATTTCTGCCTCTACCTCACCTATCTCTCCAACTGGACCTTTTGGCCTCACTCTATCCCAATATTTCAGTCAAATCATCCATATCTCCAAAGGTATCTCCATTCCAAGACCACCTTTTATTCTTCACTCTACTCCTACACCTGATCATGGAAAAGGAAAGGACCCTATCATCCCTTAGAATTCATATTATTATTAGTCCATGATAGAACTTTTATACCTTAATTAAAAAAATCAACCTTTCTTTATTCCTATTTATAATCCTAAAGGGGGAGATAAATTTTTCATATTCATCATATTTATAATCCATTATGTGTATATTTTATGTGTATGGCTAGAATGGAATATAATATTTAAATTTTTTCACTATTTTATTTACTCCATGAATTTATCTATATACCACAGGACCACATATCATGCACACATCATGATCCTATCAAAGTAATGTATCATGCAAAAAAAGGACATCAACATTGTACCCACGTCCTACCATGAAAAAACCTCATTATTTACCATATAGTAATCCCATTATCATCACATCAACCACACTGACCTCTATCCATCATATCCAAACTATTACTAGAAGAGAGAGGGGAGAAGAGGGAGTAGTCAGTCCTTCATTCCCTCACCAACATAAATATTTGGGGAAAACACCTAGAACCCAAAACATTTGGGCATCAATATAGTTATCCAACTCAGGTGGGGTGTCTATAAAAATCACAAGGAAAATACTTCATATGTAAATAGTTACACATAATGCCAATATAAAGGGTTCACACAATAATAGTACTACCATAATATCATAACCACCACACCATCATAGTTTCAAACTACCATAATTGTAGATCCCTAACCTAGAGGCCAATTGACCGATGTATCGGGATAGTGTGCCAGAAGACCTCAGGTGAATCTCCTCATATGACCAAGGGTTCTGACTACTGAAAAGAGACTGAAAGGTTATAATGGGGAGATTATCCCATTATATCAAAGTATAAAAACTATGTAAATAAAAGATTAGAAAAAAAATATGTATGCACATCTCAACTACAAGGGAAAGTGACAAAAAAATACAACCAATAGATGAAATAATAAATGATTATAGTATATATAAAAATAAGATCCTCTATAGGTGAGTCATATATAATAAATACTAAAAAAATATATAACTGGGGATAATATCCCATCCCCAACTGGTCTCGAGTCCTACATGGTCTCATCATCCAACTTCAACCTAGACTGCCAATCAACCACTATCAGGACCTTCCCTAAATACTATCCTTGTAAAAAATAATAGAACCTTCATAGGTACCCAAGTGTCATGGTGTGTTTAGAAGGGTGTGAGGATAATTTAGTGGGCCACCACCAATAAAATCCTTAAAATAACATATCTAATAAGCAGTGCTTGTTGAATTTCTATAGATGAACCATTTAAATAAATTACCAGTTCAAAATTTTTAAAAATTTTTAAAATAAAAACAATAAGAAACAATCAAAGCCTTGGGTTCATGGTGGAACTTGAGGATGGATATACCGATTTGGATCTCTAGTTCCATGAACATGATTAACCATACCTAATCCAACCAGTATCGGGGTGTCTCTGAGCATGTATTGATGACTGTGCCAACCATAAATATCCACATGGAATTTGGGAGGTCATCCTGGAATTCCCCAGTATCATAAAAATTCCTATAGAATCCGATAACTCATTCATACATTAAATCATCAATCGTCACACATAATCCATATACTCATCAAAACATTCGAATGGAATTGGAGCTCTCATCTCGACATTCCATGTCATTAGTAATCACACAGAATCCAAAATGACCATCCTTGAATTCCAATGGAATATGAGTGTTCAACCCAAAATTACCAATCATCAAGTATCACATGGTTCTAAGAACTCATCTAGGAAGTCCCATTTCATTATTAATTATAAGGAATCTGAGTGCTCATCCTGGCATTCCCACCCATCAAGAATAATATATAATCCGTACATTCATACTACAATTCCCAAGCAACATCTATCATATGAAATATAGGTGATTGTCACAAACCCTTCCCTCTAAAGATATTTCAATGAAGGGAGGGAGATAATGACCCCTGATTCCTACATCCAGTATGCCCCAGGTTGGGAACTAGAATAGAGGGTATAAAAATCTCATGATTTACCCTCTATAATAATATAGTATTGAGAGATAAGATGAATCATCCACAAACAACTCCATGACATAATATAGAATAATGAAAAACCATCCCACAAAGCATGTATAAATGAAACTGATTTAAATAAAATACTCTAAAGTAAATACCCAAAATAAAATCTAAAGTAGCGACACAACAACTATCAAACGTTTGAGCTAGTAATGTTCGGAATTGTCCACACAATCCTATTAGAAACCAAAAAATAGTTTATATAAATAGGTTGATCATACAATTATACTTTGTAAGAAAACCAAAGTATCTCATGAACATGTGTAAAGATAATACCAATGCACCTATTATTAAATAGAATAACTAGCATCACCTAGACATGTCAACTATCCATCCCAACCTCACCAAGTCATGCTCACCAAATAATGAAAGTTAGGTAATATAATATAACATTAATCACATCAATAAAGGGTACATGTTCTAAATTCCCACGGTAATTCTACTCTCACGCCCCAAAATTTTACGTCATGAAGCTCCCATATCTTTTGTATACCACACTACTCCACAAGCACAGTCACATCACATCATGACCTCAAATACTTGGTTCATCACATCACAACCACTACCATAACTAGAGTAGTTAGGTTTCAGGAATATGTAGAACATCAAACTCATTTCATCCTCCTAACAAGAACAAACCCCACCATAACTCACCCAAAAGCATGGTCATATCATACCTCACCCAAAAACATTTGGGCTGCCATCTCACAGGCACAATCACATCTCACCCGAAAACACTTGGGCCATCACATCTCACCTGAAAACATATGGGTTATCAAAAACACAATCTAAAGCACTAATAGACCTCCAACCATCACATCTTGGCAATACCTACCTCTCCTAGAAGAGAGAGTGGGAAAGAGAGGGTACCTATCCATCAATCCTCATCATCAGATATTCAGGAAAACATCCCTCTCATGACTATGCGGGTGTCGGTATGTAGTGCTCGATGTGGGTGGGGTGCATGTAGAAATCACAAATAGTATACAAGTATATAAATATATCCACACACAAGTCAAACCTAGGGGTTCACAACCAAATTATAACCAACTCAAAACATCATCACTTTTATTTCCACCTCTAAATGCATAACACCATCCATGTCCCAAGCCATAAGTCACGTCACTAACCAATTCCATCTAATCATACCATTATTTTAATTATTTATGAACAACCACATTTAACCACAAATCTCACATTTAATTATTTATCAGTCACTATCATCCCATTAACGAAACCAACCCATGCCATTTCAATCATTATTAAACAATTATTCATTCTATCACTACATGGAAATATAGTACAACACAACAAAATATTACAAGAAACTCGTCATCCCCAATATACTATCATGTCACCGCCCCAAAAGCACAACCAAACAACAACCACCTTGCCACCCCAAAAGCACGGTTACACAATAACCACCTAGCTGCCCAAAAAACACATCAAAAAAACCATCTCACCACCCCAAAAGTATGTCCAAACAATTACCAGCCCCACGTTCCCCAACCACACATCAACCTCACATAAAAATTCATTTTACATATTTAAAGACATACATTTATCCCATTATGCTTTATTTTAGGGGTGTTATCACACAAACCATAATCCTAGGGAAACCATTTTATTATTCAAATATAAGTGGTTAACTAGTTTCAATATTAGGGTGATATCACAACAATCACAACAAAATTAGAAGTCACATGACATGTCATCTAGTACAAAAAAAATCCCCCAATGGACATAATTTTAAGTGGTTCATCAATCCCATACAATCACTATATCAAAAATAATTAGAAGGTTGTAAAAACATGTGAATCAAACCCCTTTACTATTCAATTTCAATTTAACCAATTATTAATCTTTGATTAATCCATCACAACCATATCCTATAGATAAACAATACTAATCCCCTCACACATGATACACAACAAGTATAAATGAGGGATTAACTACCTCAAATAAGATTTATAACTTGTTGCACATCATAAAGAAAATAAGAAGCACCTAAAGCCACAACTACACCATGAGAAACCACATATCAACCTACACCACACCCAAAGACCATCAAAATGTTGTCCAACACACTCACCCAAACAAAACAAAACCTCCAAAAAATACTCCAGAGAATAATGGAATAAAACCAATGAGAAAGGGGTAATAAATCACCATGGATCGAATATGGGAATCCAAAAATAAAATCTCATCAAAAGGAATCCTAAATACTTGAATATGGATCCTCTATATTAGTAAGAAGGATTGAAGGGAGTGATGGTTGTAGGGTTTGAGAAAAAACCTGAGTACTCCAAACCTTATAATTGCACTACATAGGGGACTTACACATTGTGTAATTTTATGATTTTATGTTCATCCAAAAATTTTGTTTCCTAGAAGGATTAACCACCCAAATTATTGAACATCGTGAACCATACCTACAAAATACTTGAACCACACTTTCACATTGTGCAAACTCTACATGGAATTTATTTCTTATGATTTCAAATTTTAGCATCTAAACTCCCCCAGGCCTTCTCTAGGCCTCCTCTAAGAACCTCAATCACCAAAAAATAACAAAATAACTGGATAGGAAGGAATGGAATAGTAAATAATATACCTCTCAAACAATTATATAAGACACAAATCAGAAACTTTTATTCTATATGTCAAGATATTGTCCTCTTTGGTTGGAACTGACTCACCTGCACAGGTTTAATCACATCATAGTTAATGCATATAAATTAGAAATTAGGTTCTTACCTTTTCATATATCAAGAATTTTTCAAACATAATACATAAAGAATAAAGTAAAATAACACATCGACTAAAAAATGATCCAAAAATAATATCACAAACAAAATAGAACAGGAAAAACTTGAAAAAACTTTAGGTATATGGCATGTATTTTCATCTCTCACTCATAAGTACTCACCTCCAAGCCACCATGTCTCCAAACACAAACAAACCAAATGAATGGTACTTCCATGATGAAAATTGTCCTGGAGATCCCAGATCTCTACTGGCTACTCCAAAAATGTCACGTCATCCTTGATATCCAAAACTCTCTAGTTAATTAAATGGGAGTCATCGTGAAGATACTGATGAATCTGAGAGACGTAGAAGACGTCATAAATCCTCCCTAGCTATGGTAGAAACACCAACTGATATTCCACCTCACCAACTCATCCCAACAACGCAAAGGTCCCAACAAACTTGGGAGAAATCTTACCTCATTCCAAACCTCCACTTCCCACATTGAGAGGAAACCTTGAAGAACACATGGTTCCCAACCTTGAACTCAAATGGTGCCATCCTATGATTAGAATAAGACTTATTTTGGTCCTGAAATGATTTTATCCTCTCATGAACAAGTTAAACCATCACTTTTATTCTGTACACCATATCTTGTTTAAGGACTGCTAACCCCTTAACCTCTTCCTATAAAAATGAAGAAAGACATGGAAACCCATATAAAGACTCAAATGGGTTCATACCAATAGATGAGTGATAGTTTTTATTTTAAGAAAACTCGACCAAGGTAAATTGGTGTTCCCACAGTCCCATGAAATCTAATACATGCACCCAAAACATGTCCTCCATTGTTTGCATACTCCACTATATCTACCCATTCGTCTGAGTGTGGAAAGTAGTGCTGAGACATAATTGAATTCTAAATGCAAGCTACAATACCATCCAGACTCATGAGGTACAACATGAATCTTGATCCAAGACAATGGACCTCGGTACTCTGTGCACCTGCACCACATCATCTACATAACTCTTAACTAAATAATCCACTATGTCTGAATCCTTTATCACTAAGAAGTGGTCTGATTTCATCAATTAATTCATGATCACCCAGCTAGCATCATAACCTTTCTGATATCTGGGTAAACTTATGATAAAATCCATCGATATTACATCCCATTTTTACTCAAGAACATCCAAAGTATGAAACAAACCACCAGGAACATGTTGGTCAGCCTTTATTACCAACAAACAAAGCAATTTTCTATACACTCTACCACCACCCATTTCATCTCAAGCCACTAAAACTGCATCCTCAAGCCATAGTACAACTTGAAAACTCATGGGTGTTTCGCCAAAAGTGATATATGAAACTCAAAAAGGAATTAAAAATCCATCACTACCAAAAAAACAACCTCCCACAAAACAACATCCAGTTCTAACCATCCTCTGACCATCCCTCTAGAGCATCAACATGGACAACATGATCACGCATCAACTCTGCCTCTGAGTATCCCAACTGATACTCCACCACATAATAGATAAAATAATATTACACCATCATATAAAATAGTAAACCTCCTCTATCAACCACACATTCATCTAAGTGTAGGGTTGTTAACTCTTCCATTGCTCTCCAAGCATCCAAAGACTCCCGAACAATATCCTTATATTACTTTATGCTCAAAGCATCGGCCATGAAAATCCTTTTCCTGAGGTGTATGAGATCTCAGTATCATGTTCTTGAAGAAACTCTAACCACCTATACTATACTATATTTAGATCTCACTAAGAAAATACGTACCTCAAACTATTTTGATTTGGGAAGACTACAAATATCTCCCTAATGAGGTAATGGCACCTCAACTTTAGCACAAACCCAACTGCTACTAAATCTATATCACAGGTTCCATAGTTATGCTCATGGGGATGTAATTTTTGATACCCATAAGAGATCACTACCCTTTAATTCATCATCACACATTCCTATATCATATGGGAATCATCACAAAACACCTCAAACATCACACCCTCCTCAGGAAACTAAATTAGTGGAGCACTAGCCAACTTCCCCTTCAGGTAACCAAATATGTCCTAGAATTAATCAATCCAAAAAAATCCTAGTTATTCTTGGTAAAATATATAAATGGGAATTCATCTCAAGATAAATTAGGTACAAACCTCTGATAATATCCTATAAAACCAAGGAAAGTGAAAACCTATTCCATGTTCTTGGGTGTTACCCAAGAAACAATTGTATCATCCTTTTACAGGTCAACAGCCACACCCTTATAATACACCACATGTCCAAGAAAATTTCCTTATCACATATAGAACTCACACTTGGAAAACTTACCATAAATATGGTGGTGTTTAAGGAACTAAAAAACAAATCTGAGATGTTCGGTATGCTCCTCCACTAACTTCATATAAACCAATATATCATCGATGAATCTGATGAAAAACTTGTATAATAACTCATGGAACACTGAGTTCATAATCCCCATGAACACAGATGGTGTGTTCGTAACACTAAATAGCATGAATACAAACTCAAAGTTCACATTCCTACATTATAAGGTAGCCTTTGAGATACCTCCCTACTTCACTCGTAACAGGTGATATCTAGACCACATATCAATCTTGGAAAACCAACATGCCCCTATCAACGGTTAAAAAAGATCATCTATTCTTGGAAGAGGGTAAAGTTTCTTGAAAATCATCTTATTCAACCTCCAGTAGTCTATAAATATCCCCAAACTACCATTCTCCTTCTTGGTGAACAACACTAGATCACCTCACATCAACAAACCTGGTTGGATGAAACCCATCTACATTAGATCATCTATCTAAATCCTCAACTACCAAAATTTAAAAGGCACTCTCTAATAGGGATTCATTAAAATCAAAGAAGCACTAGGATGCAAGTCTATCATGAACTCACTGTCACGTTAAGGGGGTAGTGCCACGCCCTCCTCAGGGTAAACATCCAAAAATTCATTAAAAACCTTTGGGGCCTCCTCTAACCCAACATCCACCAAATCCATTGATATATCCTCAATCGTAGATATAATGGTATCAACACGCTTACTTCCCATCTGAAAACACCACTCACCATGGAAAACCACATATTTTTTATCCACATATGATAACATGACTCTCCTAAGAAAGTAGTCAATATTAGCACCCGCAGAATACAACCAGAAGAGGATTATATCTTTTGGATTCATATGAAGTAATAAAATATCCACACATGACTGATACTACCCTATCATTAGTCTATACCCCTGGAACACATCAAACAAGATGATATGGACTCCAACTGGCATATTCAACACCAAGGGAATTATAAGAATCTCTATATCTAGACTCAAAGCATAGACTAGAGAGAGTGTAATAAAGGAGTATGAAGCTCCCAAATCAAACAAGGTAAAAACAGTGGTACATGACAAACTAAGCATACCTATAATGATCTATGGCCCCATTGGTGCTGCTACCTCCACTACATGCAACTGACCATGCCTAACTCTCCTACCTCTCTGCTAATGATCAACACCATAATCACGCTCGAGTCGAGGTCCCAAAAAATGAGGAATATCTTGTGGTCAGCCTCTTCCTACTCTATCTCCCTTTAGTGAATCAAAAGTCTGCTTCCCCAACTACTGAAATGGTCTCACTAGGAACTGAAGATGACGTTGGCATTGAACCAACCCTCCTCCACAAAACTGATCTCAAGAATCCATTGAGAATTGATCTTGACAATGACCATGACCTCCACAAATGAAACAAACTATTTTGAATCTCCCAAGAGGATATAAAGTAAGTTGTTGCAGACAACTTATGGCTATTCAAAACCTAAAAGACCCTAGTACTTGATACCTACCACTGAAAAATATACAATTTGAGGAACCCAGGTAGTTCCCCTCTCATGGAAATAATCCTCAAAAGTTCATCTACTCGATCACCTCATACATTTTATAAACCTCCATATATGTGGGAAATTTAAAAGGATTAATTTTATACTAGTTCTAGGGACTAAGTGCCTCATTAACATGCCTCACTAGGTACTCCTCATATAGGAAAGATCTAGGGAAAAGTGTATAAGGTCCTTGAACTTGATCCAAATCTCCCGCATGGACATACTCCCCTGCTGAAGGGAGAGTAGTTGCTGCCTATTCACAACCTTCATGGTCTATGAAAGGAAATCCACTAAAAAATCTTTCTAGAAGATGACCCATGAATCATATGAATCCTTATACTCACTAAGGTATAGAGTCAGCTACTAATGCACAAATCCTCACATCCGACTAATATCCAAGGGTAACTAGTACTCCGTCGAGGTCTAGATCAAACTAAAATTGATCTCAATCTCTCTAACTAGCTCTCTGTTTCCACATATAAAACACCAACCTCATAATTCCCTAAAGTATGCTACTAAAACTGATGAAACACCCTCTACAAAGCCTCATCCTCCTCTATCAGGTCAACCCTACAATGATCAACCAGATCAACCTGATAAACCTCAATTTCCTAAGCCGCATGCAGATGAAAAATAAAATCCATAGATGAAAATAAAATAAAAATTACCCAAGAATGGTGGTATGTAGTTTCATTTATATTCATTTTAGTTGGAATTATTAATTTTTAACCTTCCCAAAAAAACCCAAATCAAATAGGAACACAATTTATCATGATGAATGTACCTCTCCTAGGTCTCTACCCTATAAAAAGGTCCACCTCACTTGGTCATTCAATAATATCAAATTCCATGAACTAGATCAAGGGGGCCCAAAAATCTTGTGTCTTTGCTATCTCCCTGGCCTATGTCATAGACCAATGTCAATTAGAACCATTTCCATACCAACTAATTCACACCTTATTGTGCCTAACTATGAACTCTATAATATCTCTCAACCATAACCAATAATACCACTCTATCATGACCCCATCCCTTTAAAGATACTACAGTGAGGGGAGGGATATAATAACCCCTAACTCTTGCCTCTATTAATCCCCGGGTTGGTGACCAGTACCAAGGGTATAAATATATCATGTTATGGGAGTCATTAAACTCTATAATAATGTTGGATCAAGTAGTAAGATGAATCATCCATAAACAATTCCATGAAATAATATAAAATAAACCAAAACTATCCCACAATTCATGTATAAATAAAATAGATACTGATAAAATTATCCAAAATAAATACCCAAAAGTAAATCAAAAGTCGTGACACAACATCTATCCAAATTATGAGCGAGTAATGTCTATCACAATCCATGCAATAATCCTAAAAACATGAAAATATTTTATATAAGTTTCATGAGAATACAATTATACTCAGTAAGAAAAACAAATTCTCTTGTGTACATGTGAAAAGAGCATAATAATATACCCATGAGAAAATAGAAGAACCAACGGCATTTGAATAGGTCAAATATCAATCCCAACCTCACCAAGCCATGCTAACCAAATAACTCAAGCTAAGTAATATAATATAACATAAATCACATCAATAAAGTGTACCATGCACTACTTTCCAGTTGGTATGCCACTCTCACACCATAACTTTGTACTTCCTGTTTCACTTATCTCTTTTGTTTACCACAACTCCCTGCAAGAACAGTCACATCACATCACTCCCACATGCACATGGTCCATCACATCACAACCAATAACATAATAATAGTAGTAGGGTATCATGAACATGTAGGAAATCAACCTTGTTCCCTCCTCCTACCATGCACGACCACCAGCATAAGAATCCTCACAAGAACTGTCACATCACACCTCACCTAAAAACACATGGGCCACCACCTCACAAGAATGGTCACATCTCTCCCAAAAACACCTAGGTCATTACATCTTACTTGAAAATGCCTGGTCAATCACAAACACCATCTAATGAACAAATAGACCTCTTTCAATCATATCATGTTCAATAAATACCTCACCTGGAAGATAGAGTGGGAAATCACGGGTCCCCATCCATCTATCCACCTCACCAGATGTCGGGAAAAATACCCCGACAAGACTATGAGGGTGTCAGAACATAGTTATAGATGTGGTTTGGGGGCATATATAGATAAAAATGAATATATGAGTATATACATAGAACCACACATATTCCCAACCTTGGGGTTTCAAATGCTAACCAACTCCTAACGTCATCAGTTTGCTTCCACCACTAAATTCATAGAACTATGAAAGTCACAAGTCACATCACCAAAAAAATCTATCTAATCATCCCATTCATTTCATTAATTAGCATCAACCACATTTAACCACATAATCCACCATTTAATTATTTATCATCCATTCCCATCCCATTAACCAAACCAACCCATTCCATTTAAATTGTTATTAAACAATTATTTATTTCATCACTACTTTGGAATCTAACACAACACAAACACATATCACAAGAAACTCATCATACCCATCATACCATCACCTCACCACTCCAAAAGGAAAGACAAAAAACTACCACCTTTCAACCCCAAAAGAAAGTCCACACAAAACCTCCACACTACCCCAAAATAATGGTCAAACAACCACCTTTATACCCAAAAATCACATTCAAACAACCATTAATCCCACATTCCCCAACCACACATCAAAATCCATTTTATATATTTTAAAAGGGTATTTTATCTCTTCCCAATTTATTTTAGGGGATTTATCACACATACCATAATCCTATGGTAACCATTTTATTCTGAAAATATAAGTGGCTATTCAATTTCCATATTAGGGAGATATCACAACAATCACAAAAAAAGTAGTTGTCAAAAAAAATGTCAATCAGTGAAAAAAACCCCCTAATGGCCACAATTTTCAATGGGGAATCAACACCAAACAATAAAAAATTCACAAATAATAATAACGATGTAAAAACATATGAATAAAACTTCTTTATCCTTAAGTTTCAATTTAACCAATTGTTTATCTTTGATTAATCCATCACAGCCATCTCCCATAGATAAAAAAAGTAAACCCCTCTTGCATGATACACAATATGGATAAACAAGGGATTCACTACCTCAAAGAATCTTTCCAACTCAATTCACACGTTAGGTTGAAGAATAAACATCCTAAAACGACAACCGCACCATGAGGAACTATGGACCAACAAACACCACACCCAAAGACCATAAAAACACAGCCCAACACACACCCCAAACCCAAAAAATCACTACAGTGAATCTGTAAGAGAAGAAAAAAATGAATAAGAAAATGGGAATAAATCACTACTGATTAGAGATAAGAATCCTAGAATCAAATCACATTGAAAGAAATCCCAATAACTTGAAGAGGGATCTCTGTATCATCTAGAAGGAGATATGGGAACACTAGTCATAGGGTTTGAGAAAACGCCATGATCTCTCCAAACCTTTTAACCACACTGTATAGGGTATTTAGACTATGTGTAATCCTCTTTCACATCATGTAATTTCTAGATTTTAAATTTTACTGAAAAACACATCGCCTAAAAGGATTAATCACCTAATTATTACACATCATGAACTGGGCGTGAATAATTCATGAACCCCTCTTTCACATCATGTAAAATTTACATGGTGTGTATTTCCTCTGCTTCCAGCTTTTAGTAGCCAAACTCCCCTACGACTACTCTTGGCCTCCACCAAGAACCTTCAACACCAAAAACTAGAAAAGTAACAATCCGGTAAGGCATGTAATGTTAAAGTTATCATCCTAATTTTTCCAAAAATTAGGAATCATTTAATAAAAATTATTTATTAACCCTTCACTTCATTTAATTCTCATTAGAGACAAGTCCATAACTAACCAAAATAAACATATCATGTCTTGGGTTTCATTTATAATTTCAAAATCATGATTTTCCATTTTTAAAAAACCAATACATTTCATAAAACATTAAATTCATCTTTAATTGCCTTTAAAATTTAATATATAAATGATATAATTACCAATAATCAAGTGATTTATTAAATTCACATTTTATTTCAAATATAAACCATTTATCTTAATAAGGATTTTAACCAATATCAACCATAAATTACTGGAAATAAAATTTTAGGCCAAGGCACTCCGTATTCATACACCCATCACCTTGTAACACCCCAAGTTTTTCTAAAAATAAATAGAAATGCATGGAACTTTTTTTAAGTAGATATTTTTAATTATCCTTTAAAACATAACTTTTCTACTTCTATGTTCTGAATTTCAAGAAACTATCATCTACAATTGTGTTCAGTATGTTATTTTGAGTTTATTGGAACCAAATTGTTTTTTGTGAATAGTAACATACCCTTATGAATAGTAATATGAATAGTGATATGACCCTAATGAATAGTAAATTTTACAATTATTTTATTTTATTAAGGCTTTAAGATAATAGAATCTAGGTTATTTTTTTTTTGTGATATAGAAGTAGTTACAGAATTAGAATTGTTACTTTTGGAATTAAGTATGATTTTATTTAAAAATTAAATTAATAATATTTAGAAAATTATTTTCAAAAAATGGACTTCATTTTTGAAATATACACGTTGATAAATGGTTAGGGTGAATTTTTTGAATTCTTCTGAAACAGATTATTTTTCGGTGAATAGTAAAAAATACAGTTTTTAGTTTTGGTGTGTTAATGACATAATTAATGATATAATAATGATGTGATAAATATGATAGACTTTTTATAGTTATTTAATATGTGAGGTGTCCCAAGTGTCTTATACCATGGGAAAATACTATGGGAAAGCCCATGGTTTTGTAAATACCACTCATGAGGTGTCCCTTGAAAATTATTAAAATAATCCCTCACTTTTCCTATAAATACCAACTCTTCCCTTCATTGAATTCATTACCAATTCTCCCTCAATGAAGATCTGTCCTCCTTACCTTAATATTAGTCCTCTCAAGGTTTCCTCAAGCCCCTCAAGGTCCCAAATTTAATGTTCTAAGGGTTACTCTACAAGGTAAGAAAATTCTCAATTTCTTTCTTTTTTTCTTTCAAGTTCTATTTTATGTGGTATAATTTTCAAGATTCCATACCATGTTATTATTTCCTTATTATTCTTGATCTTATATATATTATGATTCATTTCTATATGTGTGAAACTTTTCCCCTCTCTTTTTAATATTTTCTAAAACCTTGTCACATAGTCGTTGGGCTGCCGATTTTTTGTAAGAGATTTCTCACTTATTCTTTTATTTTGAGTTCCTTCCTTATTATTTCTTCATATCTTCTTACCCAAGAGGCATTAAATCTCCAAAAATCATGTATATTATGGATCTTATCATGTTTATAGAAAATTACTCATCATTATTCTTCTCCTCTCCCACTTATTTAAAGAATAAAAATATTTTCTGTTTGTGTTGAATTATCGACATCATGGACGTTATGATTTCAATTTCCATTAATTCTTTCAAGTCTGGTCATGAAACCATTTATATGGTTGAACTAGGTTATAATATATGTGTTATGACTCACCCATGGTTCTGGAATTCTTTTGTACTCATGGTTCTCATTTATAAGACAAAACGAGATTGTTATTATCAAATAACCACTAAAATGATCTAAACGAACATCATTAATGTTCTAACTTATGAATCATCCTCATGTAAGAATTAAAAATGATGAATGAAATAATTTATGTTACTTTATATATGTAAATACTACTCCATTCAAATTCTGGAGTTTCACTTCCAATCGACAAGAATGTCCACCATGAACCAATCATAGAAATCGTGTAAAGAATTCACCAAAAAATAGTGCAAGGGGAAAAATACTAACAATTAAAGGTGAAATGATGTTATGAAATGATCAAATAAGATGTTATAAACATTAAAATGTTTATTTAAAATATTAATAACACTCTTTTAACCATTATAAAGAATGTTTAAACAGGTTGGAAGTAAGAAAAACCCGAGGTAAGAGAATTCTTAACCCGATTTCCATTCTTTGGGTTAACCTTCTACTTCATTATTTATGTGCTATTTAAATTTGTTTGTGTGATGGGTTATGTTTATATTATGTTTTATTATGTGTATTTACAGTATATATATACATACCCCATCCACTCTATTAAGCCTCTCATCAATTGTATGATATTTATAATGGGCTTTTCTTCAAAAATCCTCTTTTTAAATTTAGTTCTATAAAATTCCAAAGTAATGTTTTTATGGAATTATTAATGTTGTATGATTATATTTTGGTTCTTGGGAATTATGTATGATGAAGGGTGGGACCTATATCTCCCCCCAATTCATTGGTTATTATTAATTTGGAGGTCGGCCGTATGGTTACTCTAAGTGTAATTGTGATGGTTACACAAAGTAAGGTAGTCGTGAGGGTTACAGATTATAAGGTAGCCTAGAATGGTTACAAGATTATGTAAGTAATGCCCCAAGATACCTTTATGATTATATTTATGTTCTCATGTTTTTTGTGGATCTTTTCTAAATCTCATGTTACACAAAGTATGTATATATGGGTGACAAGAATGTCTTTTGAAAATGCTTTCATACGTTATGAGTATTCATGGACTAATGTGATCTTTCCTTCTTTTCCATCCATTACTGAGCATTTGTGCTCATCCAAAGTTTTTAAATGATTTTTCACAGGTTAATGGATGTGTAATACAAGAAAGGAAGACATGTTAAATGTGGAAGAATAGTCGAGGAGTCTTGTTTTAAGTTTTAATGTTGTATATTTTGAAAAAAAATGGAAACTGTTTTTATGGTATCCACTCTATAATAATGTGTAATGTCATGAATGTACTATCCTAATTCTCTAAATCTCTAAACTTGAAAAGATCTTCAAAGTAAAAGGAAATGTTTTCTTGACTAAATTTGTGATTATGTATGTAATAAGGTCTGGTCCTTATACACCTAGTATGTTATAACATTATGTTAGGTACAAATGCATAAAAACTATTTACAAATATTGATGGATTTGAAATTCCATTTCAAAAAAATCAATTAAAATTATATCTCCTTATAAATCTCTAACATAAATTAGGCCTTTAATGACATTGAACTAATTCCCCGTCTAAGTATCCCACTTGAAATTATCCTTTTCAAGTCCATGAGAATATTAAATGTTGAATCTATCTAACAATAACTCAAGATAAATAATTTTAATTTAAATGAGATCAATCATGGATAAGAGAACATGAATTCACCACACACGCACTCAGAAAACAAATAAGTATTTGGTTTAAATTTAAGATACCATCTACCTTAGCCTCATAGGATTCTACTCATCCAATATCATTCCTTTGTTTTAGAAAAAATTTGTAAAAAAAAGAACCATAAAAATACCCTGAAAATAGGGAATAACCCACTTAAACAATAGAATGAAAATTGAAAATAAGATAAAATAATAAAAGAGGTAAGAGGATGGATAGAATCTCCTAGATATTTCAAATTCCATAGATGGAAGTTGATTCGGATAAGAATTATAGGATATCTAAGATGTATGAGAAGAGGGAGAGGGGGAGGTGCATGCATGATTGTTGGGTGATTAAGGGAATAAAAGGGGGTTAAACCCCTTTTAAAATAAAAATGGAAAAGTATCATTTTCCAATTTTTAAAGGGAACATGGTTTGGATACAAGGTTAATAAAAATATGTTCCAACTATCTGATCCCCTCTACCCATAAACACTCCACTTCACATTTTTAGGTAAATTGTTTGATAAACCATGAACCAACTATGTGAAACCTACTGAAATATACTACAGGTGTTCACATAGTTTGTCGACCCCCCTTGAATGGTTTAACAAAACGTTCTCCTCCCCCAGTCAAACTGCATGGTTAGGGTGCATGGTTAGCACTATCTGTGCTCCCTATGATATAACTCCAAAAACCTAAACATTAAGCCTCGAACCCCTTGAGCACTCCTGATAACCCTAAACCCCTTATATAACCTTATTCTAGGTTTTAAATTGATATTTTGAGGGTATGATAACCTTATAACTCCACTCTAACCCTCAGTTTAAAAATTGGCCCATCCACTATTTTGAAAATTTAAACATGCCTCAAATTCCGAGCACCCACACAAAATCGAGGCCTTACCATCATTATCAACATCCAACCCTAATTTTTATACAAAAATGTCTATGAAAACCAATCATAATTCATATTTAACCATATTATTTAACAATTCCCATATTTACCTTTCAACAACCATATTACATTCATTATTCCATTCAATCAAATATTTAACGACAATCCATTCTTTAACCAACACCAACATTTATTCCAATCCATTACCCATTAATTCCAACCATTAACAATTAATTTAAAACCCATAACTCATTAAATTCTATCCAACATCTATTTTTGAGTTTATTATCATGAATTTCATTCCACAACCACCTAGAAACTACAAATATCCCCCTCAAAATACAAGAAACAACCGAAAAAGAAGCCCACATCATATCATTTTCCAACAATAGAAACCATATACAGAAATAACCACACCATCAAATGTAAATATCCCCCACTAATACTACAAACCATTCCCCCTCCATGCCATCCAACCATATCCTCGCTGGACAACACATCCCACATACAAACCAGATATAACAGATAACACACAATAACTCCCATAATATATGCACAATTCACAACATCATTATAAAGTAACCAGCAACAACCAATGCCAAAATTTACCAATCACACATTTCTACACTCCATTTTTTAAAACACAGCTTTACATTAAATTCATTATCTCTTTCATGGGTGATAACACATTTAACCAGTTTTCAAACACCTGATTCTTTACTAAATTTAATTCATTACCCTTTCATGAAAGGTGGTTCTATTGATTTAATAATAAAAACAATGCATAACATGTCTTACTAGTAAAATATTTTCAATAACGAAAAATGTATCAATCAATCACATATGAAAAGTTGTAAAAACAAGTAACGAGATGTGATTCACCCCATTTTGATAAATTTATTTTAGTGAGATTCATAATTTTTTATAAATATAATACATATTAATTACCTAATGAAATATAGATCATTTTACTTCCATAATATGCAAAAAAATATAGTTCTCAAATCCACTACCTCAATCAGTGATTTAACTAACCATTGTTCTAGAACAAGGAAAGGGGTGGTCACAAAGCTAACCCCTTGAATGAAAATCCCTAGTAATAGAAAATAAAATTATTCCTATTAAACCCATAACCCAGAGCTAGAAAACCCAAATCCATATCACAATGATAGCCTTCCTGGAGATGAAAAAAGAGGAAACCTAAGGGAAAAAGAGAAGAAACTCAATATATAAGGAATAATTCTCAATACCATGAATCTAATGGTTAAAATATACTAAAAGGAGATTAAAGTTGTCTAAGGGTTCACCTATGATCACATAATGTTTGATAGAATTTTAAATAAACCAAAATAACTTTGAGGTGATTCTAAATTTATGTATAGTTGTAAACATACTATGTTTCAGCATAATATGCCATCATCACACCGTGATAGGGATATCAAGAACTACACTATGAAAATCATTCTATGTATTTTCTCTATATCTCCCTTCATAAATTCATTCAACAATATTCAAACTGATATCTTCAAGGAAGTTTTTTACATGACCAATATCATTATGACATGATGACACCTAGGACTAAACCCCCAGAATCATTTTTCAGGTCCCCATGTTGCAGCACCTGAGACCATGCTATGACATAAAAACTAACATAACCATTAAAAAGAGCCATTTGAGGCCCCATGATGTGAAACCTAATACTATGATGTGATGGTCATTAAATGTAAAAAAGTAAAAATCTCTCAAACCAATTTTTCATTCTGATGAATTCCTCTATACCTTGACAAACAAATTAGTAAAGACAACTTCATACGGTTAAGAAAAATTGTAAGGTTCATTTATTAGAATTTATGCTTCTATAATTATCCAAAAACAACTTTTGAACCCATATCCCTATGACATGCTTACTTTATGTTGTGACAAAGATTCCAATGTGAACACCTACTCTCACGGACAACGATTCATGTCTGTGACACCACCTTTTCACCAAGACACACCAATTGAAGATCTACCCCTCTACTATAACCAGATCTTCACATCATGACCCAAACAGTACTGTCATGAACTCTTTCCCCCATCTAAAATCTCATCTACAATAGCACTTACCTCCATAAAATATCTTATCATCACCACCAACTCCTATAGTCCAAAAATAAACAAGCTGGTAAGACTTGGTCTATTACATTCCATATATTTCTGAACTGTTTTAAAATATTTAGATACTCATAAAATAATTAGTAATAGAACTCATTTTGAATTCAAACTCTTATTTTAAAAGGAATCCAAATTCAAATGTATCACATAAGTTATAAAAACAATTAATTTAAATATTTACTTTCATAATAAATCTTTCAATTATTTAAAAATCATAAATTAATATATATATATATATATATATATCAGTTATAAGATTTTATTATAATTTTTTATCAAAAAATACAATTATAAAAAATGTGTGATAAATTTTATTAAAATAAATATATAAAATTTTAATATTCATATTAAAAATAAAACTCAAGATATATAAAATTTTATATTTTTTAAAACAATAAATATTTTTTAAAAATCTAAAACCCATATTATTATTTCAAAAAACATGATGATATTTTTTAAAATAATATTTAAAATGATAAATATTAAAATAAATCAATAAAATAAATATAAATAGTCCTTTATAAAATATTTAATAATTAAATAATATTTTTAAAAGATCGAAATATGAATTCATGTTAAAGAAATATTTTTAACCTTCTAAATAAAATATATTTTGTATCATGAAGTAAACATAATAATTTTAAACATACAATGGAATATAATTATTTATATAATATATTTTTTGATGTGAAATAAACATGTATACATTTTAAAATACATATTTACTAAGTAAATATGAATTAATTACATAAATATTAATAAAATATAAAACTGATTCATTATTAAAATTATATGGGTTGTCACACTCCTATGATCAACTTGAGCATCCTACTGCACCTCTTGGGCCTGAATCACGTGAGGATTCCTTCCACCATCCATCTCTATTATATATAAGAAAGAGACCCCTACGAATAGAAATAAGTAATTCATTTCAGTGAAGGTTATATAGCCAAAAAATAATGTTAGGTGGAGGCCCAATTTTGGTTCTTCATTAAAATCAACGGATAAATATGAATAACTAGACACACAGAAGTTGTGATTTTGAATATAGGATCCAACAATTTTAATTTATAATTAATTTAGATATATAATTACCTTGATTCTCGTATTATTCTTGATCAATTTTCTATCATCATTCTTGTTTCATCATTTTTTAGATAGAGAATTAAATTTAGGATCCCTATAAATATATCCACATATGCTACATGAATCTTTAAATGATTTTCTTGATATCTTGGGTGCTAGTGAGAGGAGGATAATGTGATTATCACCAGTCTCCATTAATTTCAATTATATCTTATTCTCTTTCTAGATTCATGAGAGATGAAGAATTAGAGAATTCACTCTAGGGCTTGAGATATTTTTTCCAACTTTATAAACATCACACATGGAAAAATGACATACATTAAATTATATAATTTGTTTTAAATAAATATATTTGAATAAATACCATTATCATTTTATTTAATATAATTCATACCCCGCATCACATATAAAAAAATAATAATAATAATATATCAATATTTTTTATAATTATTTTTATCCAACATTATTTTTAAATAAAATAATTAATATTTATTTAAATGGTATTCAATAAAATATATCATATTGGATTATTAAACTAAATAAAATTATCACATAAAGTTTATCAAACCTTGTAAAATAAAATATATTCATTTGATAAAATATAATAAAAAATATATTAACTCAACTTGTGAAAAATGTTTATTTTGATATACACGTAACATTAATAAATATTTATTTTTTACTATATTCACTAAAATTTTAAATAAAAAAATATTATATTCATTATTTTGTGAGTAAATAAACAATATATAAAATTTAACTCATAGATTATAAATTTTAATATGTCATGATTGAATTTCTACGATTAACTTTACTTGAATAAATATTATTCCTCTCAAAGGAAATACATTTATTTTTAAAATTTAATTGATTATAATTTAATTAGATTTTGGATATAATTAGTGTGTGAACTTATAGGCCTCTTCCAAAATAAAAATATGTGTAAATTACATAAAAACCAATATTAGAATATAGAAACATTTCAAGGAACCCATAGAGAAAAAATATAATGTGGAAAATACAATAACCTTCCTATAAACACTACTATATAATATAATCCTTTTGTAAAAAAATATCTCATCAATAAGGATGCATAATTGTGTAAAAACCCTATGTGACCAATTTATCATTATTTTTCTTTCTGAAATGAGCCTCTCTATAGACTTCTTCTATAACGACTCATGTTGTTATGGGTCAGTGAAAATTTAGATAAATTTGAATTTTTGGTTCTGAAGTATGGGACATATTGAGAATTGTGATTTGAATCTAGATTCCAATAGTTGTAACATATATATGAGGTGTTTTTTATGTGTTTATATCTCTATAATGTGTCTCATGTAGTTCAGTGAGTGTTGGAGTAGGATTAGGGTGGTCCTACTACAAATTTATGTTGTATGTAACAGTGTTCCATTATAAATTAGATGGTTCATAGGTGTTTGGAAGAATTAGAGGTGTTTTGGGTTACCTTGTTATAGGGTATGATAAAATTTTATCATCAATTATGATACAAAAAATCCTGAAGTTTTGGTTTTGTATTGTAAGTAATGATATAAAAGATACCATAGGCTACGATTGAATTCTTGGGAGTTATGGGTTGTGAAAAAAATGGAAAAATACTTACATGCAGAGGTAGATGTGTAAGGTTGCATCTGAATGATACATAAGGGTTATAAGATTTTTTACTATGATACATAAGGATACTCAAAATATAAGGTTCTAATGTAAGGATCACCCTATGATACATAATGATGCCATAGATATGTAAGGGTTCTTAGAGGGTAGTGATGTTTGACAAAGTACTATAGTCTCCCTATGGAATGTAAGGGAACTCTATATTATGTAAGTGTTGATACATAAGGGTATTTTTAATTTATATGGGTCATAAATAAGGTTATTAGGATAGATAATGATATTTAAGGGTTACCTTGTGGTACATAATGGTACTTTGCATAATATAAGGGTTGGTATGTAGTGGTACCTTTCAATATGTAAGGGTAATCTGAGTTATATAATTATATGTAAGGGTTATCCTATGTTTTTAAGGGTAATATATTAATTGTAAGGGTTAATACATAAAAATATTTGTGATATTTAAGGTTCTAGATTAGTGGTAGTGTTTGTAATGTAAGGTTCACTTTTTAGATACATAAGGGCTATCAGAATTGGTTAATTCGTTAATATGAAAGATTATTATGATATATAAGGATTACTAAATAAGTAAGGGTTCTAAAATTTTCCAAATTGAGTATAACATATGGGACACTAAATATGAGTAAGAATACAATATTGTAATGTTATGGGCTATGATAGTTATAGTTATCCCTGGATTCAAGGAATCATATCATGACACCAAGGATTGTTTTGTGATACAGGTCATGGTGATATGTATTATATCATGAGAACTGGCCACTGAAGGACAATTTTACCATTAGGATTACGGACCTTATGTGGAGCCTTGTTGATGGGATGCTATTGTTCGGTGAAGGGTAGGGTTAAACTAAAATGTTACCCTAAGCAGTGAATTCATGTTTGGATATGGATTCGTAAAGTGTGTCATGCTATAACCCAAGTAGGTATGTGTTGTTAGGTGACTAAGTCTAGGTTATTACATCATTATCTATGGAGTTCAGGCCATTATGTAATATCTTCCTTCTATTTTTAAAACATTGTAAAGGATGGTATTTGGGGATTTTAAATTTAATAACCCCTTCATAATTCTTCATTTCCTGAACATGAAAATAAGAGGATTATGATATACTCTTTCTTTTATATTATCCCATTTATCCACCTTTATTTATGGGGATTAAAGATAGTATTCTTCATCCTTTAATGTAATATTTTTTCTTTATTCATTGGTTCTTCCACCTCTTGAGTTGTCACAAATTTTTTTAAAATTTAGGTTAGAGTTTGATAACAATCTTATTAGTGCATAGTGTAATCATTCCTGGTATGATGGGGATATAATTTATCTTTTCTATAAGGGATTTCAGGAGGATAAATTCAGATGTTATTCTCTCATTTAATAAGGTACTTTCCTACCTTAAATTATTTATATAATTCAATTAATTTGGTTTAAATTTATGGATAAGTTTAAATGAGTGATTAGGGGTTTTATATACTTGAGGATTAAGTGGATTTTGATTGTTTTCTACACCCATTTTCTTAATTATTAAGTCATTGGGGATTTCCCAATGAGTAATTATTTAATTATACCCAAATAATAAGTTGTTTAATTAATATCTATTTAATGTGTAAATAATTACAATTGGTTTATTATTAATTTGAGTGATTTTTATATAGTTAGGTATTTGAATTGGTGGATGATGTTCAGTCGATCTTGAATGAGCCTAGGTGATGGAGGTAGAAATTTTAGTTAAAGGTAATAACTTTGATTGAGGTTGGTGGTACCTAAACATCTATATAAGATTTATGCATTTTTTATGTTGAAGGAGATATGTAGTCTTTACACTTGTGTGTGATCAACCTAGAAATATAAATGAATTATTTTCCTAAATCCAAATGAGTATGACATAAATTTCTTGGGGCATGGTGGATCCTTGATCACTAAGATTGATGCATCGGTTTTCAATGGTCAAGGGATTGACCATAAGTGTTTATTATGTGATATATATTACTTAAAGGGGTGTGTATTAAATAAATGTAACATAGTGGGAATTGGGATAGGTTCCATTAGTCCTGTACATATAGAGGGGAGTGATGGATTTAGAATAATTATACTTGGGGTAGTCTATATGAAACCTTAGAATACATTAGGGCCTTTGTTCTATTAACAAATGTGAGGGGTGAATATCCATCCACCATTGTTAGGTATATTCATTCGAGTGGGATAGAATGAAAAGAATTTATCATAGGTTTGGTGTGAAAAGACTGTACTTGACTAGATTTGAAGTGAGATACACATTATACCATTCCCTACTATTTATAAGGTGTTTCATGTGTGACTGGTTATGCCATGATGTGAGTGTGGCTATGTTGAGGGAAGTGATTCCCTTTGAGTGATAGGATTTTACCTCAAGTTTGAGAATGAGATAAAGAAACCCATGAGGGGATTCTAAAACTTAATGTAACATAGGGGACCACAGTGGGTGCCTCAATCCAATTTTGATTATCAAAATGATAGGAATATGAGGTCTAACTCGATTATATCCAAGTATGAATGTCGTGATGGGAATAGGTCATGTACTAGAGAGGAAAACCTGGGAGATGATAAATAATATATGATCTTATATTATTGGGCCTTTATTCCCTAAATGATATATGATGGTATATGGGGTGGTAACTATTCTCCCCAATGATATATTATGGTATATAGAGTGGTTTTTATTCCCACTTTTTTTATATAATGGTATAAGGGGCGAAAATTATTCTCCCTGATGATATATACTGGTATGTAAGGTGAGCACTTATCCCCTTGATGATGATGATATAGTTATATCCAAGTAGGCCACTTATCCCTTCCCTATCCCAATGATGATGATATAATGATATATAGATGGTCCACTTATCCCCCCGATGAGGTGGTATCTAATATGGATATTTATTACCCTAATGATGTATGGTGATATGACATATTATATATGATGACATGTGATGGTTTATAGGGTGGTCACTTTTCCCCAAAGTATTAGATGATAAAGGAGGATGGTATATGGGGTAGGCACTTTTCCAATTGAATACTGATGATGGAATAAGATGGTATACAAGATGGGGATATTCCGACCCTTATTATGGTTATGTGACATGCTTAGAGATATCACGGAACTAGACGAAGCGAGTATGGTCACTCCTAGTGACTTGAATTGTACCCATGGATGTGAAGAGTATTATTAATTCAATTGTTTATAATGTATTTATCCTGATCATATCACATTGTACATGCACTGTATCAACTGTTTATGTTAAGAAAACTTTTAGTGATTGTCGATTGACTTATACTCACACCCTGATCGAGAAACCCTAACCGTTGGTACCCAATCAAACCCCATGAATTTAGAAATCATTAGGAAAGTTTTCTAGTGTTTCATGATTGATATGGATAGCTTGGAAAATTCAGTAGATGGGACCAAGTTGAGACTTGGGACAAGATTTTGTTTGGTTTGTTTTTATTTAATTTTGGTCAATGGCGTATATATCATTCCACTAGAGATTTTGTTAGTGTCTGGAAAACTCATGTGACATTTTGGATAGTTTATTATATTATATAATGAGTATGATATTTATTTCCAGTTGGTTTGGTCTATGATTTTATTTTATCCTATTGGGTATTGTTATAACCAATTATATATCATTTTCATTGTTTTTATTATACTCTGATATGAGGGTATACTCTCCCCATGGTATCACTATTGACCCTTACTATGATCTAGTAGCCTCTTGTGTATGTGGATCCATGACTGATGACACATAGAGAACTGGTATGGATATTATAGAGTGATATGGGTTGAGCTGTTAAAAATTGTCATTATAGCAATGTTTTATTTTCCTTACTAATTTGGATATAGTAGACTGAAGATGGGACTGATTGAAACATAGGATGGATGTTATATCATGTGTTTGGCCAGTACCTACACGAGATGATTCATAGGTTTCTAGGGAGATGGTATTTATGTTCTTTATTTTAATGTTATAGTTTGGTAGATTATTTTTAAGTGTGACATTTTAAGTTATTTGATTTTTTGTTTTTCGATTGGCCTAGGGTGGAAAGATAATCGGTAATAATGTATCATATTATACATGTAGGTTCATATGATATATCTATTATTTTTTCTAATTGATATAGTGGTTCTAGAAAAGAAAATATAATTTTGTTATTTGAGATGTAAATAATAACTTATTTAGTGTTTTCCCAAAAAACTTTTTGGTGGAATCTACTTAACTAAACTAGATGGGTATGGTTTTGTAGGGATCATCATAAAGAAGTGTCATCTATGTGGGAATGTATATGATTATAATCCTTAAGGGGATAGTTGATTATATAGATTCCTAGTGAGGGATAGTACCCTAGATTGGGTAGTTGACTTAGTGTTGATGCCTGAGAAATGAGCACCATCAGAAAAATCACAGAGGAAGAAATACCTAAACATGGGTATTATCTTTCCCATGAAAGAAAGGGAGAAGAGGATGGTCGAAGACTTGTGGATCCCCTAAAAGTATCAAGATCACGTGACCACCTCAAGGTTGTGTGAAGTCTATATATATGGTGCTTAGACCGCAGAAACCTCATGAAACCCTCCTCAACAAGAATACTTGTTTTCCAATGACTGAACAGTGATGGCCGAATGAGTGTCCCCTGGAGCTGTGTATTTTTTCATTGGAAAGTGCCTAAAAACCATCCAAAATACCATAAAAATAAAGGTAGGAGACATCCCAAGGAATATTCCCCCATTATTCAAAAAGATCACATTTCAAATCATCATTGGGAAAGAATAAACTCCCTAGATGATGTCTAAGCCATCTCGTGAGTCCTTTGAGCCTTTTCCATAAAGAATGAAGGAGATAAAGAGGAGGAGGAGAGTGGGGTATGTGGTCATTGGAGGATATGCAGTGTTCCCCTAAAGACACGTGACACACCCCAACCTGTTTGGTGTGTCTCACGGACCCCCTTCATCTCATCAGTTGCATCACATGGGAAATGCTGGACAACTCCGTAGTACTCTAAGGACAAATGCATATTTTTGGCCACCATACTTCTGCAGTCTCATATAATCAACATTGTTCATGTGAGACACCACAGTAAAATTGAGTAAAAAATCTTGGATATTACCTCATAATACTCGTGTACCTCCCAACCCTTATCAAATAAAACAAAGGATGTCAAAATGGAGAAGAAGAGTGGTGTCCGCGGTCTCTGAAAGACATGAGACGCGTACCCTGAGTGACCTGTGAGACACCGTCTGACCTTAGTTTCATGACTGCCTCACCTCATGAGGTCCCTCTAGCTTATCAATTTCACCACACAAAAGACCTAGCATATGTCCAGGAAACCCCGCAATGCTCTAAGGATGAACAGATAGGTTTTTCCATGAAATACTCATGCATCACCATGTGATCCATATCAGTCTCGTGACTCATCTCTTAAAAATAGATGAAAACACCTTAGTTCTATACATGAAATCACGCATGACTCTTGGCCTTCATCACATAAAATGAAGTATATGGAAAAGGGGGACGTGAGCAGTGTTCGTGGTCACTGAAGGACATGCGAGGTGTCCAGCACACCCTCAGCACAAACCGTGAGACCCCAAGATAGGCCATCCAAGGACTCATGAGTTCCCTCCAATAGGCACTTGGATCTCACGAAGACTATTGTACATGTTGGAATCATGGAATGAAATCCTTTCAAGGTGGGAGTCTTTGATAATCGTCAATAATCTGATAAAGGATGGAGGGACCCGTGACCGCTGAAAATCAGGCGACACCCCAGACATAGTCTGCCACAGAGACTCGCAGAACCGCATAATGCCAGACCCCATGTCAAATCCAACCTAGACTCACATTATATTTATCGCACAAACTAGTGAGTATGGAGGATTTTTGTGCCTATACATTCTCTACTCTAACTCGAAAAAAGGGTTGGTTGGCTAGTCGGTTGGTGCGTTGGTCGATGGGTTGGATGCTAGAGGCTACATACATCAATGATCAAATCTCGGGATTTTGTGCGCATTCGATCACTTGATCGACCAAATTTCTGCCATGTAATACACTGGCGGACCACCAAAGTAGTTATGCACCAAGAAAAAAGTCCTTTGCATGATCAATCAAAGATCACACAAAGGAATCCAAGTGATACATGCGAAGACCACATCTCATGTCTTCCATATCACATGATACCTAAAAAACTTACACTAAACCAAGACGAGGCACTCACAATACAAGGGGAAAAGCTGATATTCAAAGTGGAAAACTCAAGTAGAGGACATGATCATAGACCTCTGTGGGATTCTCATGTTCCATCTGAAGACACGCGACAATGCCAAGTCATTCCACCCAGATCTTGAGATATCTCTTAATCATGTCATCTGGGACATGAATAATGCTCTAGAAATGTCAAGAAAGGTCTTGAGAACCTTCTAAGAGCACCACATAGATCTTAAAAATCCAATAGGTTTTTCACCTAAGACTTGTGACATCTTTTGGAAACATCGCCTAACTCATATGATGGAGCATACTCACATCATCTGAGTCTCGTCGACACATCTATACATGATGACCTAGCTCTCATGGCACACCCCCCTGAACGAGTCATCTAAGACCCGCGACACCATGGGAATTGTTATTCTAGTCTCATGGTGTCTCCTAGAAAAGTCATCTAAGACATACAAAACACCTCTGGACATGCCATCATAGACTCATGATGTCTCATCAAGGTGTCGACCAAAACATGAGACACCCCTCAGACCATGCCACCATGGATCTCATGACACCCCCCATATGTGTCAAGCTAGGTCACATGATGAATCACATGGTACATTGACAGGATCATGAGACACGTTCCAGATATAAAGGTCCATTCATCAGGTCAGCCTTAGTTTGTAATCCCCGTCCTTAAATAACTTTGAGGACTCTGATTCCCACCATAATCGGGATACATAGGACACATACTTAAAGGATTAAGATCCACATCAAATATCTCAAGTACTTACCCAATATGCAGATCCCATATCCACATTCCATGAGGATGATCATTCACTCCCTCGTATTTCTCACAATGATCATGGATCGCATGGGATTAAGGGGATGCAACGAGCACCCCATTAGGTATCATAAATAGGGAAGACTCAGTGTGTAACACTCATCCTTAAATAACTACGAGGAATTTGATTCCTAACATAACATGGCTACATAGGAATCCTCCTTAAAGTCTCAAGCTCTATATAAAATATCTCAAGGAATACCCAAATATACAGATCTCAGATCTATAATCCATGAGGGTAATCATGCACTCCCTATTGTTTCTCACAATAATCATGGCTCATGTAGGATTAGGGGGATGCAACGAGCACCTCATTAGGCATCATATATAATTAATTTTCAATGCATAAGTTCCAAAACCAATCAAACTATGTGGGGTTTGATTCCTACAATAACTAGGATATGTAGGATGCCTCATAATGGCTCAATCCCATCCTTATAATATCAACCGCCTCTACACAAGGGTGTATATCCCAAAGAACTTGGTCATGTGACTTTAGTACATAACAGACTTTCCACTACCAGAAAATTATAGAGAACCTCAAATACATACAAATGAATCCTGGTTTGTTGTACATAAAAGTGAACTGACCCATAGCTTTTTTTAGGATAACTGGCCCCTTATCAAGATTAGGGAGATATTAAAAAAAATATCTTAAATCTATAAGAGTGTCCTGGAGTATGCAACAATCCACCCCAAAAGGGTGAAATGAGCCTAACCTCACATCCTCTTGACCAATGCGAGTCCCTAAGAGTTTATAGGCCTTAAAACCTAGATGACCACCTGTATTTGGAAAACAGGTCCATATTCAGCTACGGATGGGGTAACCATTGGGAGTTTTAGAGAAAAGTGAAACTATAACATGACGAACAAAACCCATTCCACGCCACAAAATCCTTTTGAAACAAAAATGGTGAACCTGACGTGAATATCTGAAATAAAAAATGATTGGTTTATAATCCATTGGGTCATTTTTCTTTCCCCTCACATGTGAACAACATTTATGGGCTCAATGTGAACCTCTTGGGCCATAATTTTTAGTAATTTACATACAAGTAAAGAAGTAAGACCACCATAAACCATGATTTCTATAAGTCCATCCACGTGTTGATGAGTCCATGAGAGAAAAATGGGTGTAAAGGGAATACATGACAATTGTGTTAACCATGCATATCTGATTGACCATTATCATTCCTATGATATAGCATTGACTGGTGACCTTGTTCCTTGTTTTCTACATTCTTTTAGACTCTCGATCCGAGAAAATGTCATCATCTTCCAGCACTCATTCCAGCACTTCATCTATTTCCACGACCCCTGAGGGTTGTAAAAAGGTCTCGCCTGCTAAATGGATCTAGTAGAAGGTATAAAAAATGATGATTCAATAGTACCACTGATATGACATGATCCAGACTATGGATGATGCATGTGATATTCTTCAAGCATGGTAACCAGCAAGTCCACATTGCTCGATGAATGTCACCACTAGGACAGTGGCCCCCATCATCACGACCAATCGCTTTAGAAGCTTATCCCGAGAGCATGAAAATCACTACCTTATGTACCTAAGTAAGGTGGATCAGGAGGCCATATCAAGATCTCGTATGGTCTAGGAACCTCTAGATATGGCATCTTCTAACCTTCGTCACTAGAATCATAATAATGGTACCTATCAACTGCCTGCTGAGGGAACCTTTTGATAAATAGCCATCTCGGACACCCATGCATGGGCTCTATTGAGAAAGACTCGTCTAAGGAAGAATACATTAGATACCCAGAAGAGGGTGAATGTCCCTAATCCTTCCAATAATTCCCTCCAACATATTGTGGTAGGAACGAGCCAGCGAGATCATATCCCTACTCGCCTTGAACAAGTATGTGGGCATATTCTTGCAAAGAACACGGGGGAGGATCATACTCCTACACCCATGCATAAATCCCATGGGCATATCTCGATGGAACATGGAGGATAGAAGTGGGAACATATTCCCAATTAAATAAAATACATCTATCAATATGTTATGGAGATGGAGGATATGTAGGCTAATATTACTGCACAAGCATTACTAAAGTGCCAATACATTTTAACAACAACTGAAGAAATCCTCCGGTATATTTTGGAACTATTTTAGATTACGGGATAGTCACATATTACTATCTTTATAGCTATGATTACTCAACACTATGATCATCATGATCAAGTGGTTTTACTGGAACAGGTGAACATTCTTGCTCCCACTCGGGAGGATTATCGACATTTTTCAATGAAGGGAGAGGCATCAGACCAGGCTCATAATCCTTTTCCAACCAGAGCCAACTAGGTGAGAGAAGCATACACCTTGGTAAAAGGGCACATTCCTATAAAATAAGTCCCACAACATGATCTGAAGTCCCAGGATCGGGACCATATCCTTGTTCTGGTCGAGGCTAACCAGGTGAGAGAGGCACAAGCCTCAGGACATGCCAATATTCCTATCAGTGAACCTACCTAGCATACTCTAGCAAGGCATACAATCAAGGTTCATATTATTTCATCTTCCAATGAACGACTGTACCAACATCATTTCAAGGCAATATAGGTGGAGGCTCATATTCCTTATACCATTCCGGAGGGATATCAGTATATTCTGGTGGGGAATGCATATTCGGACTAGGAATATATTCTTGATCAAACTGAGGAAAACTAGGTTAGAGTGGCACATGCCTCAGGACAAGCTCATATCCCTGTCAAAAATGAGGTAGTGAAACAGTATATTTTGATAGATCCTTATTAGTGGGCTCATGTCCCCATAGCACCAGGTGGTTATATGAAAATTCTGGAAACTACCATACAGCAAGCCCATATCATTGCACAACCACTAATGGTTGGTCGACATACTACGACCACAATGAAAAACATGAATCATATTTCTAATCTACTCAATGATAGTGTCCTTAATGTTGTTTGAGAAATTCTCTCAACACCACAAGGGTTCATCAACTCTTCTATCGAAGCAGAAGCATGAGACGTTCATTACCACAATAGTTCTCTTCATGGTAATGTGAAGATGTATCACATGGACTCTACTCCTAACATCCACCATGGTAAACCTCCCCATGAAAATATCTCCCATGGGAATGGTGGTCCTTCCTTTATCAATACACCTCCGTATAGAGAGGTGGACCAAACAAAGAAACCTTAGAATATAGAGGTTCTTGAAATGTCAGGAACAGCTATATACAGTTCCCCATCAGCGTCCAACATCACTCTACTCCCATTAGCAGGTGACCATCAGAGTCATATTCTGTGGTCTAATAGAATAGAGGTATGTAATTCTGATGAAGAAGAGTCCTACATTTTTATATGGAGTGAGTTTGTTGTAAACATCCTCCCCGTCATTTTTTGTCCCCTCGCTACTTTCATCTATGGGATCCCCGACGAGCTAGAAAATGAGTGCATTATTTATCTATGCTAGAAAATGTGGGTCAATCATCAGAGATTGAAGGATCTGCATCTCCCGTATCTTCGATAAGAGTGTCACCTCCAGACCATTAAGATACTCTATTTCCATCTTAACCTAGCTACAATATCCATAGTCCGGGAACCAAAACCAGAAAGTCACATCACAAATTTGCAACATGCTTGCCGCCATTGCATCATGACACTTCGGTAGCTAATCTTTGAAGCCACATTAGGCATCTGAATTCGAGGATGGGGAAAATATAGAGAATTACACTTTTTCACTCCCTTGGAATAGAAGATCCCCTTGAACACATAATCCTGCAATGTTATGGCCTCCAGAGAAGTCAGAGGATCGGTGAATTCTCGAGCTAGTTGGTCACTAAAATAGAATACCCCTGCTCTAAAAATTCCCAAACATCACAGATGGGGGGAGGGGATAGCCAACAAGACTTAAAATTGTACCCCTCAAGATAATAGTAGGACGTTTCAGACATGAAGATCAAAGTTACGGTCACCCAGACAACTACCCATAAGGAGAGGTCCTCATCATGGGCTGCCATCACACATGGCTCCCACACAAGCACAATTGTGCTGCATCATGGAGATCATAGTAGTAGCCAATATGGTATCCAACCAATATTATACTCATCCCCTTGGGATAGGATAATATTTTCCACTACCTTCACCTCTCGGGTCATCAGTCCCTAAGAAAATTCAGGACGTGTTTACAACAGTCACAAGCAAACCCTAGCCCATAGGGTTGGGGGAATTTATATCTCAATCACCCTCTCCAAATTCATCATCCTATGAAAGTACTTAGGAGACATAAACAATTATTTTAGATCAACCCCATCCCATAGGGATGCGGGCATTTTTATCATCATCACCACCACAGAAGGAATCGATATTCTCCAAGTTGAGAGGAAAAGATCAATGGTCAGCATCCCACTAGTTCCTATCATCGTAAGGAAAAACTTTATTGTTCAAGGATTGTTTTGAAATACCATCCATAAATTTCATCAAGGAAAACATTCACAAACCAATAGGATAGAAGAATACGGTGAAATAAATCAGGCTCCATTGGGGCCGCAAGCCAAAACAACCCAACAAGGTCAAGGGTTTGAGTACTGGCCCAAATGAAAGCCTTACAGAGCTCGTTTCCCATGTGGAAAGCAATGGAACAAACACCATTCTTTGATATTCTTCTATGAACATAATTACTTTTAAAATGGACAAAATCGATCAAGATCTAAATACATAGTATCACAATAGTGAAGACATACCCTAGGAGGATGGTTATTTGGATGCACCAAATGAGGGTGTGTGCAATCGAAATCACAGAAGGATGTAGAATTTGGCACCACTAAATAATGAGTTTCCACATCCTAAGAGGATAATATATAAAGAAAAAGGGAAATAATCAACCATGTCTTGGGTTCCATATTCAGAAGAGAAATTATTACAATATGATAGTGAGATATGGGCACTTAGATAAATCAATGATGAGATAATCAAGGAAAATATTATCATTGGTTATCATCTCCATACTAATGTAGATATTCCCCCTCCTATGAATGATCTTCCAACTAGAGAAGAATCTAAATATCATATTGGCTCTGTGTCTAGACAACCCATCCACATAAATGAAGAAGCCGAAAATGATTTGGACTTCCCTCTACTACGATGACTGCCTCTCCCTCTCTAGGGTAACTCCTCAGTTATAGGAAAGTTATAGGATCAGTGAGATATGAAAGTAGGAACACCTAATCACCCCCACAATCTCCTTACAGGAATGAAGAGACTCAGATTGTAGTGGCCCTAGATCTACTCACTTCCATTGAATCCATGGCTACTTGAATGGAATCCATGGAAGGGAAATGCACACCAGTAAAACCTAAGATGAATCCATACCCTGAATGGGTAGATGATTCCATGCCTCCATCAAATTTCATCAATCCTACCTTCTATACCTTCAACTGTGCATGGGATTGTGATAAACATCTCACACACTTTGTGTCTCAATGTGGGATTATGATGGGTCCTTGGGATCAGGAGGAGGTGACCAAACTGCTATGTTTTGTATATACATTGATAGGTCTAGCTTTTTTCTAGTATAGTAGTCTGCTCGTAGGGTCTGTCACAGGATGTGAAGACCTTTTCTATCAGTTCCTTTACCAATTCAATTCAACACTTAGGAAGATGAAGATCATCGACCTAATGAAATGAAAGCAGTGTGAGAATGAGAGGGTGTTCGACTTCATAAAAATGTGGAAGGTTCTATCCTATTCCTGCAACATCCCTCTCTCACAGGAACACATGATGGAACTCTGTGATAAAAATATGTTGGATGTGATACAGACACCCCTAATCCCCATTAAATATCCATGTGGATTCTATGAATTCATTGAAACATCATATCATCTTGAAGAAGTTATCCAATGAACCTGATCCAAGTCTTAGCTCACACCGGCAGTGCAAGGGAAAGGGTAAGTAAAAGTGGAAGCTTCAGCTATCACCCTCAATCCCACAATGTTCCAAGCACCCAAGAAATCTCTAAACTACCTAGTACCCCTTGCTGACTGGAGGAAACCACAGAATCACCCTCTGTTGGACACACAGAGAAACTTGGTCCGCCCAGGATTCCAGAAGGATATGAATAAGGTGTACTACTTATGAAATGAGAAATTATAGAGATACTTCTTAGAAACCATGGACAACAACCTTCTAACGCTTTCACAACCCATGAATCCCGATGAAGTCAATCTGACCAATCATCCCGATTATTTCCCTTTACATAGAAGGCTGAGTCATAATATCCAGAACTGTTTCATGTTTAAGGAATTCATTCAAGGTATGATCGACTCTAGACAGGTGAAATTAAATGATTCTCTAGAACAAGTTTCTTTCATAACCATTTCTCGATCATATGAATAGGAAGGACGGTAGAAAGTTACTACCAAGAAAGAAAAGATGTTCAATAATTTCATGAATCATAAAACAATTGATCGATACCATGGAACCCTCAAGGTGCAGTTGTTCAAACTTGCAATAGCTCCACCACCCAAAAAAGAGAAGTCTGATGTACCTCCCAATGGTGGGCATGACCACCGGAAGCAGGAAGAAACAGAGGAGGATGAGTCATATTCTACTCCAAAGCATGCTCTAACTCTCTCAGATTTATTCCTTGTAACATCTATATCATGGGCACCTCCCCACCAAACGGAATCCTCATCAGGAAAATAACTCATATTAGGTTTTTTCAACATGATACACTTGACTAACCCCTTCTCTAATGATGATTAATTCCTTGAATATGGTTTTCCACATATAACAGGGGAACGAGAGGCCACATTCACTGAAGCTGAGGATATAGGGAAAATTGTAGATATGGCTAAAGTCAGTATCCTGGTCTTATCCCCAAACAGGACTCATATGCAAACAAGACTCATGGGAAACCACTCTAGTATGCTCGAAGAAGGTAGGGAGGTGCCTCAAAGACCTCCAATATCCCCTTATGCCCAATTGTCTTGCGTTACCATTTAACGTGGGTTCAACCTGATCAACCTAAGCCACAGGAAAGGTCAGCGCAACCTATGTCACTCGTAGTGGATATTCCCTTGACCTCCATGTAGGCCCCAGGTCTATCAACATCAGCCACTCCAACTCCTCAGTCGTGTGCCCAATAGTGGCACCATACCTGGAAGTGGCGACCTCTGGCATAGAAGTATGATGTTCTAAAATAGCTATCTTTAGTCCCATCCAAACTCTCAATCCATGATGTGATTCATCTTTCAAAATAACGTAGGGAGGCACTTGTTTAATCCCTCTGAAGCACATGGGAATTTGAAATAGAAGTCATTACAGGTGAGGTCAATTGAGAAAAAAACATTTTCCTGAGGATGTCATGTTTCCATTTTATTCACTAACCAAGATTTGGAAGACTCCATCCAAGGACACATCAGACCCTTGTATGTCTTAGGTAGGATCAATAATGTCGGCATCCAAAGGGTGTTGATAGATAATGAATTCAGGATCAATCTCATCCCATCCTGAACCCTCCGATGTTTGGGGTATAGAAAAGGGGACCTATCCCCTACAAAGCTTCTCATATAGGGGTATGATAAGTATATGAAAATTCCCCTGAGAAAGATTAAGATAGAGACCAAATTTGGGGAGCTCACATCTGATGTCGAGTTCCTGGTTATCCAACAAGACACCGCATTAAATGTATTTCTTGGAAGGGCCTGGATCCATAGCCACTTGGCATTCCCATCGACATTACATCAATTTTTGAAGTACCCCATCAATGGATAGGTTGTCATAATACATGATGACAATTCCACCTTTGAAACTTGTAGAGATGTATATGTTGAAGTTGAATTCTATAAGAAGGGAGGAAAACAGCCAATAGTAAGTAATGATATACAGGTGTCTGCCCCTAATGGCTTGGAGAATGCCCTTATAAATACCTAGAGCATTCTTGATGAGGAATACGCTCCCCCATAAACATAGTCGAAATAGTGGGCCCAGTCCTAGAGGTCCAACCCTCTCCTGTCCTCAGTAATAGTCACCCCAGCATCTTTCTACCACAACCCAGATGATGGGAGATGATAACATTTCTTCTGATAATATCCCTCACCCTAATGGTGATGAACATTCCCCCAAAATTTCATCCTCACCCAAAGTTTTCCCCATGGATTCATGAATTTAAAAGGATGAGAATGATCTTAGAAACACCCCTCTAGCATTCAAGTAAGGTGTTTCCACCACCATAGATGAGCTTTGACAGATAAAGCTGGGGATAGAAGAAAATCCAAAGCATACTTTGATTAGAACTACGATGCCTCCCGAGGAGCAGTAGATGTACATCACGTTCCTGAAGTATCACTAATATGTTTTTTCTTGGAACTATATAGAAATGACCATATTGAATCCAGATATAGCTATGCACCATCTCAGACTACCCGAAGATCATCGAGGCTTCAAGCAGGTAGCTAGAAGAATACAACCCTCCCATGCCACAAATGTATAGTTAGAGGTTGAAAAGTTTATCAAATAAAACTTTGTCTAAGATGTGAAATACCCCAAATGGATTTCCAAAATTTTCCCAATAAAGAAAAATAATAGGAATATGAGGGTCTAAATTGTTTTTAGAGACCTCAATTGGCATTGCTCAAAGGATGATTTTCCATTTCCCATCATAGAAATATTGATCAATACAACTTTTGGATTCAAATACCTTTTTTTCATGGATGGGTAATCGAGTTATAATCATATCAAAATGTCCCCCAAGGATGAATAGGCCATTGCCTTCAGAGTGCCCTAGGGGGTCCTCTACTACCAGGTCATGCCCTTCGGATTAGAGAACACCAGCACCACATATCATCACGCCATGCATCACATATTTAAGAATTATTGGGGAGGATATTTGATTGTTATGTTGAAAACATGGTAATAAAACATCTATATCTATGTGATCACTTCATGGATATCCGAGAAATCCTCAACATGTTTTGACAGGATAGTCTGAAGATGAATCTGCTGAAGTTCCCTTTTGGGTTAACATCAGGCAAGTTCCTTGGATGTGTGGTATGCCACTATGGTATTGAGTTTGACCAATAGAAGACCAGTGCTATATTATAAATTTCACCCCTTAGGAACATCAAATAACTGAGGGGTCTCCAAGGGAACCTCTCCAATATTCAGTGATTCATATCCAACCTGGTCGAAAAAGCCCTCCCCTTCACAAGGATGATGAAGAAGGGAGTCGCCTACCAATGCGACGATGATTTACAAAAACCCTTCTAGAATCTCAAGTAGTATCTATTACACCCACCAATTTTGATTCCTACAGTGGAGGGGATTCCACTCATATTATATGTGGGCGCCATGGAATGATCACTAAGTGCCCTCCTCACTCAAAAGAACAACATGGGGAGCGAGAATAGTCTCTACTACCTCAACCAGACTATACTGGGTACCAAGACCAGATATTCTGATGTAAAAAAGAATTACCTTAATCTCATATTTTCATTGAAAAAGATGAGGTATTACTTACAACACCATGAGGTCTACCTGGTCTCTTGTATCAACCTTATCAAGTACATAATTGGAAACCCTATGTTGATCGGGTGTTTGGCTCGGTGGTCGGTCATCCTTTAGTAATACGACATCTGGTCCATATCCCAAAATTAATAAAGGGAAATCCTTGTCTGATTTCCTCAAGGCACAACCCACTCCATAAAATGCATTGGAGGACACCTAACTCCCTAATGAAGAGGTTTTCTATGCCCACGACACTCCTCGGACATGGGAGATATATTTTGATGGCACTTCTTAGAGTCCTATCAGCATAATAATAGAGAACCTGAAACTCAACCAGGGAGACCTATGGGTCATATTTGTCTCCCCATATAAAGTATTTATGTTCAATTCTTTCTAACTATCTGATGGTTGCATGAAAAATGAGGCTGAGTACCAAGCCCTCATCACTAGGTTGGAACTAGTGTTACAGTTTCACATAGCCTACCTAAACATCAAAGGGGATTCAGAGCTGGTGATAAAGTAGATCTATGGTGAATATTCCAACAAAAAAGAATAACTAGCCACTCTAAATGGCTATGTTAGGGGGAAAATGGCAGAGTTTCCCCATGATACCATGTTTCATTATGTCCCTCGATCACAGAATGCTCGTGCCGATGCACCAACTAATATGTAGCGGCTGTCTTGGAAGACCCTAATCGGGAGGAAGAAACCTTCCACATAACACATTTAAGAATGGTCTCATTGACTGTCGACTGTGATATGAAATAAATCAATCATATCAGTGCTACCCCAAAGCATGAAAAACTAGAAACCATCTATGGATGGATGAAGTCCATAATCAACTATCTTCAGTATGGGACTCTCTCCATGGATAGAGCTATAAAGGAACATATTTGGCACTGATTTGAGAACTTCACCTTACAAAATGGTCCAATTGATTAGAAAATTCTATAAAATCATGGATTTGATGTAATTATCCTCATATGTATACTAGAAGAAGAAATTCTCACCGTCATGGAAGAATTCCATGTGGGATTCTGCAGCACCTACCAATCTAGAACCAGGCTTTCCCACCAGATCATGAGGTTGGGGTATTACTGAAAAACCATTATACAAGACTCTGTGGAATTCAACAAAAAAAATCATGCATTATAGATTCATTAAAACTTCATCCATCAGCCCCTAGAATTATTTCACAAAGCTAAATACTCTTGGCCATTCATTGTCTGGGAGATGGATGTTGTGGGTCCATATCCCCCGACCACAACCAAGCAGTTCAAGTATATCCTTACTACTATCAACTTTTCTCCAAATGGGATGAGGCGATACCCCCAAGGAATTCGGGATGAATAATATCATCTACTTTGTAAAGTCCCACAACATCACCATGTTCGGAGTCCCACACTTGATATTGATAGACAACAACACCAACTTCTATTCTGTAGAGTTGAAGAAGTTATATCAGGAGTATAACATCGAATCCAATCACTCATTATGCTATCATGTAGTGGAAAATGGAGAGACAGAGGCCTTAAATAAGACTTTGTCAAATTTACCCTAGAAGATGGTGAACAAGGATAAGAAGTCCTGGACATACAAACTCCTCCCTGATTTATGGGCCTACCATACCACCACATGTACTACTACACAAGAAACACCATACTCATTGGTGTATGGGACCAAGTCAGTGTTACCCATAGAGTTTTATCTACCCTTGATCTGAATATCTATTTTCGGGCTACTCTCAGATGATGAACAGTCTCAAAAATGGTTGGATGAGTTGGAGTGGCTAGATGAGAAGAGGTTGTGCACACTACAAAACTTTTAAGTCCACTAGAATTGGATAGCACAGGCCTTCAATAAAAAGGTTCACCACCATTCTTTCCTCTAAGGATAATTGGTGCTAGATCTCAGAACCTTGATGATACCATGGAAGAAGACCTTGAATTTGGAACCCAAGTGGGAGGGACCCTATGTAATACATAAGGTTTATCATAATGAAGCCTATTCGATGGTCACTATGGATGAGTAGGGTGTCATAATACCCACCAATGTAAGGCTTCTCAATAAATACTTTTCATAGTCACGAGTAATAGGGAATCCAAATTGGAGTAAGTCTCATACTCATCCTTTCCACATGATGTTAAATTGCATGGAATGTCTCGCACATGACAACAAACTGTGCCAATAACTCCTCACCGCATGACGTTAAACTGCAAGGTCTCTCTAGAACTACGTAAGGCTTGATTCTAATTCTCAATGAGATATGTCGAGATTCCATGATCCTATATCTTGTCCCATCAAACACATAACATAAAATAATCTTATCCTATCCTCCATGCCTCTGATTACAGGGAATGTTCCTTATCATTCCTTATTTCTCGCATCAAGCATAGCTTGCACGGGCTTAGGAATTCTGAAAAGGGTGCCCCCCCCATAAAATAGAGTGTGAAGGCTTGGAATGAACCTATTATCATCATAAATATAGGGATATAAAGGGGATGCTATGAGTCCTCACCGCATGACGTTAAACTGCATGGTTGATGTCCCCTACAAAACATGAAACAATATACTCATATGGACCTCATCTGAGAGGGACACTATCACCGGTTTTAGTCTCCTACTACACCAGCATTTCAAGAACTATAAGAGGCATAATTATCATTATTAATGAGATACATAGTGACACCCTAACCCTTGATTTTGGTCCCAGCCATAGGATTATCTTAAATTCATGTAGAGTGGCCTTCTTTCTCCCTACATGATGTTAAATTGCATAAAATATCAATAACTATGTGTGGCATGATCCCCATCCTCATGGGATACATAGAAACACCTGGGAATTTTGTCTCAGGTCAATCCCTAGGCCCCTTTGACCTTTAATGGCCTCTTTTCCTAAGTCCCCTTATAGGATTGTATGGTGTGGTGCAGACTAATTTGGTTCCCATTCAAATTGAGTTTGTTTTACCATGTCACGCACATCCCATTTGGGAAACTATCCCCCCTTTGTTGTGCTAGAAACGCGATAATAAAATGTGTTTTCACCCTTCATCCTTACCGCATCATGATAAATTGAATGAAACCTTATAGAACTATGTATGGATTGATACCCTTCCTTATGGGATATGTAGGAATGCTTGGACATTTAGTCTTTAGGTCCATCCCTAGGTACCACAAAATCAGCCTTCTTTTCGACCTCTTTTCCTAATCCTCTTTAGGGATGCATGGCATGGTGTGGGTCTCTTTTACCCTCATTCAGGTCGGTTCTACCTTCTTCCTACCTGCATGACATTAAACTACCTTAAATTTCAATAACTACATGTGGCTTGATTCCTACCGTCCCAAGATACATAGGAACACCTAAATATTTTGTATTCAGGCCCAACCCCAAGCACCACAAATCATTCCATCTCCTTTTTTGGCCTCTTGGCATGTGTCCTTTCTGGAAATGCACATGGTGTGTTGTGGACCTCTTTTGTCTTCATTCACATCAGGTATATTCTACCATTCCATGCGAGTCCCCCTGTGGGACATTATCCCTCTAGCGTCCTATTCGTATGATAATAAATTGCGCTGAAACTTACATCCTCATCACATGATGTTAAACTGAATGGTTCTCCTAAAACTATGTGGACTTTGATTGCCAACCAGCTAGGGTATGTAGGAAACCCCCTAGGGTTCAATCCCAATACTTCATGGACCTCATACATTATTATTTGTTCACATAGGACTACCCTCATCCTTACTTCATTATTTTAAATTTCATAAGTCATCACCGAAAGACATTAAACTACATGGAAGCATATTCCACTACATGATGATAAATTGTGGAATTCATTGTCTATAACTCTTCCTTATCAAAGGACCATAAGATCCTTAACTTGGACAACCAGTGAATATATTTCCTTTGTTGTCTTTTTAAGCACCTCAACCCATGCCCTGCACTTCATGTCTTGAGTGTCTCAGGCCACCGTCAACCTTCCATGGACCTTGGAAAGTATATATAGCTTCATGGGCCCTTTGATTGACTATGCATGGATGCCCATGACTCTTTCATATGCACTTATGGATGTCAACCAAATACATCACTCTGAAGATGGACAATCTAATTCTCATGAGCCCTAACATCATCATGATAGCACGCAATACCCTGGTATATCTTAACTGCACTATGTATGATTGTCCCATATCATCACTCATAATCTTAGAACCTTTATCCAAGATTTACAACGTCTCCACCACATGCTCAAAAGGATTTTGTAGTACTCTTGACCATAGATATCCTAATAAGCCTTTTGTGTATCATCCCCCATACCAGATCCAAGTGGCATGACCGTAAACTACTCAAACTTTGGTCAAAGTTGTATGACCTTCAACTCTATCACATAATGGTCCAAACTGCATGACCTTAAACTACTAATGAAAGAGATACAAAACTAATCATGAAAAAAAACCCGAAAAGGGCAACCTAATTAAAATTCAAGTAATCACCCACCAAACTCATCATCTCTAGAGTTTAGGAAAAAATTAGGGCACAAGTGAATGAGGCATAAAGATCATAGGGTCTACTATGTAGCCCAAGTAAAATCCAAGTTATTCTCCTTGGACCCTTGGTTTAAGAAAATATAAGAGCAATGATTCATCACATATCCTCGCCATGAGAATATGTTTGAAAGATGGTGGAGTAACTTTTAGGGTGCTCGAACCCTTCTTGGATCATACATTTTCCATATACCCCACTTCATGATCTAAAGCATCTCAGGTCATCGCAAATCTTTCATTACCCTTAGAGAAGAAAAGAGATCTCTCTGCTTGGCCATGATATTGATGTAAGGGATTAGACCCACCAACCAGATACATCGTGTCCCAGCATAAAGGGATTTCTAATTCTTGTGAGCCTAATGTCACCAAGGTGGAACCCATCACCCCATTGTGTTATAAGTTACCCAAAAATAACTATCATATACCTTCCTCACGACCTGACCACTTTCGACTATGATTTACAATCTCCATATCATACTATCCAAGAGGATATGATATCCTTGACATTGCATCACCATGTTTTGTACTCAATATCAAAGCCATAATGTGACCCTTCATTCTTGAACCTTTTGTTGTCCCACACCTCATGATTTTAAACCACAAGGTGTAAAGATTGGGCTGTTCAATTAAAATCTATGTTTCCCTAGGGTGATAGAACCCTTCCTGGATAGCCTTCCCTCTATACCCAACATCATCATATTTATGTTTGAAACTTCATAAATATCTCATAGCCCATGGAAAGCAAAAGAGATATCTTTAACCAGCAATGCTACCAATACAGAAGGGCTTAGACCCACCGACATGGGATATCTTGGCCCAGCATAAAGGGCCTCCTAATCCTTGTGAGCCTCAACAACACCGTGTTAGAACATGACACCCCTATAGTGTCAAGGGACATACCCGACATGCATATCCCATTCCATATCATTCAGCTCAAGCTTCTGGGTTGTGATTTACACCACCCACATTCCAACTATCTAGGTGGGCCTAGATTCGCTAGTATTTTTCCATTAATCATGTTCACCCAAAAAACCTTCCATGGCACTTGGAACTTCTATCCTTGTTATCCCTATCAGTATCATAGCAGAAATCAACATCTCGTAATATTTTGAGTCATTTTTGGAATGTTGGTCCCATATCTAAATGATGGTCTGAGTTAAAAGACCCTAAACTAAAGCAACATATGGTCCAAGCTAAAAGACCCTAAACTAAAGAAATGGATGGTCTGAGCTAAAATACCCTAAACTAAAGTAACAGATGGTCTGAGCTAAAAGACCATAAACTAAAGAAAAAGATGGTCCCAGATAAAAGACCCTAAACTAAAGCATGTGAAAGATGGTCTGATCTAAAATTCCCTAAACTGAAGCAATAGATTTTCCGAACTAAAAGATGCTAAACTAAAGTAATAGATGGTCTGAGCTAAAAGACCCTAATCTAAAGCAACAGATCGTCAGAGCTAAAATACCCTAAAATAAATCAACAGGTGGTCTGAGCTAAAAGACCATGAACTAAAGAAACATGTAGTTCGAGCTAAAAGACCCTAAACTAAGGATGTAACATATGGTCTGAGCTAAAAGACCCTAAAATAAAGCATGTGATATATGGTCCAAGCTAAAAGACCCCAAAATAAAGCAAGATGTGGTCTAAACAAAAAACCCCAAACTAAAGCAATAGATGGTCCAAGATAAAAGTCCATAAACTAAAGCAACAGATGGTCCAAGATAAAAGAATCTAAACTAAATCAATGGATAGTCTGAGCTAAAAGACCCTAAGCTAAATAATGCGACAGATGGTCTGAGCTAAAAGACCCTAAACTAAAGCATGTGAAAGATAGTCTGGACTAAAAAACCCTAATCTAAAGCAACAGATGGTCCGAGTTAAAATACCATAAACAAAAACAACATATGGTCCAATCTAAAATACCCTATACTAAATCAAAAGTTGGTCTGAGCTAAAATACCCTAAACTAAAGCAATAGATGGTCCAAGCTAAAAGACCTTAAACTAAAGCAATAGATGGTTCAAGCTAAAGGACCCTAAACTAAAGTAATAGATGGTCCGAGCTGAAAGACCATAAACTAAATCATGCGATAGTTGTTGTGAGGTCCACTATGTGGCCCTATCATGATCGAGCTACTTTTCACAGATATGAAAAGCACCCGTCATTCAGGACATATCCCTTTCTCTGATGATCTCACAACATGATTGGCATTGCAAAGAAGGCTTGAAAATGAGTAGTATCAAGAGCGCTCTCAAGATGAAGGTTGTTGGTGGAATGAAATATCCTCTACCCCCCCCCCCCCCACCTCCACATATATATATAGGTGGATCATAGAATACCAAAGGCCACCAAGTGAACTAAAAATTGCACGAAAGCACAAGTTTGTGACACCACCAAGGACTCTTGTGGGCATCTAGTTGTCCTCAGGATTGATTCCATGTTCCCTCAGATGTCACTCATGAGCTGGGTATTTATTGATGCCCACCAAATGAGCATTGGAAAAAAATCACAAAGGAAGAAATACTTGAACATGGGTATTATCTTTCCCATGAAATCAAGGGAGAGGAGGATGGTTGAATACTTGTGGAGCCACTAAAAGGGTCGTGATCGTGCAACCACCTCAAGGTCATGTTAATTCCCCATACATGGTTATTATCCCATGAAAATCCCCAAAAACCCTCCATAGCAAGCACCCTTTCTCACTAGTGACTGAACAGTGAAGACCAGATGAGCATCCCACAAGGCTGCACAGTTTTTCATTGGAAAGTGCTTGAAAAACCATCTGAAATCCCCCAAAAATCAAGGGAAGTGACATCCCAAGGAAGAGACCCCCAATAGTCACAAATATCACATGCCAAAGCATCATTGGGAAGACTAAAATCCCTAGATGATGTCCAAACCATCTTGAGAGACCTCTGAGCCTTCACTAAATAGAACAAAGGAGACAAATAAGAGGATGGGAGGGGGGTATGTGGTCACTGGAAGACATGTGGTGCACCCTTGAAGATAGGAGATGCACCTTGACCTGTCTGGTGCTTCTCACAGATCCAAATCCGCTTGTTAGCTACATCATATAGGAACCGCTGGAAAACTTTACGGTTCTCTAAGGACAAATTCATAGTTTTTTCCACAATACTTGTGCACTCTCATGTAATTCACACTATTCGTGTGAGAAACCACCTGAAAATTGAGTAAACAATCATGGATATTTCCCAAAAAAACTTTCATACCTCCCAACCCTTGTCAAATAAAACAAAGTGGGTCAAAAAGGGAGAGGTGAGTGGTGCCTACAGTCGCTAAAATCCACGTGATGCATGCCCCGAGAAACCTACGAGACACTGAAAGACCTCAGTTTCATGACTACCTTGCCTCAAGAGGTCCCTCTAGCTTGTCAGTTTCACCACACGAAATACCTAGTGCATATCCAGGAAACCCTGTGGTGCTCTAAGGATGGAAAAACATGTTTTTCCATTAAATTATCATGCATCATCATGTGACCCATATTGGTCATGTGACTCATCTCTAAAAAATAGATGAAATACCCTCAGTTCCATATATTCAATCACACATGACTCCCAACCATTACCTCATAAAATGAAGGAGATGGAAAAGGGGGAGGTGAGCAGGGTTCACAATCGTTGAAGGAAATGTGACACATCTAGCACACCCTTGGAATGGACTATGAAACCCCAAGATAGGCCATCCAAGGACTCGTGGGTGCCCTCCAATAGGCACTTGAATCTTGAGAAAACACTTAAACATGTTGAAATGATGGCATGGAATCCCTTCAAGGCACAAGTCTCCAATAATCAGCAATAATCTGATAAAGGATGGATCGTCCTGCGACTACTGAAAATTAGGCGGCACCCCAGACGTGGTCCACTATAGAGACTCGTGAAACCACGTAATGTCAACCCCCACATCCACTCCAGCCGAGATTCACGTCAGATTCCCCACACAAACCATTGAGTATGTGGGATGTTTGTACCTATAAATATCTCTAATCCAACTTGAAAAAAGGGTTAGATGTCTTGTCAGTTGGTGTGTTAGTTGATTGGTTGGATGCTAGAGGCTACATAGGTTGGGGATCAGATCCTAGGATTCTGTACATATTCGATCATGCGATCGACAAAATTTATGCTAGGTAATACACTGACAGACTACCAGAGTAGTCATGCACCAAGAATAATGTCTTTCATGTGATCAATCAAAGATCATTAAAAGGACTATTGGCTAGAAATGCAAATACCACATCTCATTTCTTCCCAATCATGTGACACCGAAACAAAATAACACTAAACCAAGTTGAGGAACTCAAAATATAAGGAAAAAAGCTAGGACTCAAAGAAGAAAACTCAAGAAGGGAACACAATTGCATACCTCTATGGGCTTCATGTTTTCCATCTAAAGACATGCGATAATGCCAAGTCTTACCACCCAGATCTCATGAAATATCTTCTTCATGTCATATGGGATATGTGGAACTCTCTGGAAATTTCGGGATAGGTCTTGCAAACCTTCCGCAAGCACCACCCGGATCCTACAAACCCTATGGGTTTTTCACCCTATACTTGTGGAATCCTTCAGACGCATCGCCTAACTCATATGATGGTGCTTACTCATGTTATCCAAGTCTCATAGACACACCTAGATATGATGACCCAATTCTCATTGTTCCCCACCCCCCTAAACGAATCATCTGAGACTCGCGAAACCTCTAGACATGTCGGCCCAGTCTCGAGGTGTCTCCAAGACAAGTCATCCAAGACATGAAAAATACCTCTAGATGTGTCGGCATGTACTCGAAGTGTCTTCCTAAGGTGTCATCCAAGACATGCAACACCCCCAGACAATGCCACCATGGCTCTTGCGACACCCCCATATGTGTCGAGCCATTCCACATGATGACCCCCAGGGTATGTCGGCAAGACCATGAGACACCTTCCAGACATAAAGGCACATTCATCAGGGTAGCATCAGTGTGTAATACCCACCCTTAAAGAAATACTAGGACTTTGATTCCTGCCATAACTAGGATACGTAGGACACCTCTTTAAAGGCTTGATCTCCACATAAAATATCTCAAGGACTAGCCCAATATGAAAATCCCATATCCACATTCCATGAGGCTAATCAACACTCCCTATTGTTTCTCACAATAATCATGGATCATTTGGGCTTAAGGGGGTGCAACTAGAACCTCATTAGGCATCATAAATAGGGTATCCTTAGAGTGTAAGAACCAACCTTAAAGAACTACGAGGACTCTAATTCCCCCTATAATTGGGATATGCAGGAAACCTCCATAGAGGCTTGAGATCCAAATCAAATATCTCAAGGACTTCCCTAATATGCAGATCTTACATCCACATTCCATGAGGTTGATCATGCACTCCTTCTTGTTTCTCACAACGAGCATGGATCATGTGGGATTATGGGGATGCAACGATCACCTCATTAGGCATCATAAGTAGGGAAATCATAGTGCATAAGTCCCAAAACCAATTAAATTATGTGGGTTTTGATTCATACAATAACCAGGGTATGTAGGAAATCTCATAGTGACTCAATCCAATCCTTGGAATATCAACCACCTCCACAATGGGAGCATATCCCGAAGCACTTGGTCATGTGACTTTAGCACATAAGTGATTTTACACTACTGAAAAATGATGGATAACCTCAGATAAATACAGTTGAATCTACGTCTATTATACATAAAAATAAATTGAACCATAGCTATTTTTTCAGGGTAACCAGTCCTGTATAGGGATTAGAGAGAGATTCATGAACATGTTTTAACTATATAACAGAGTCCCAGAGTAGGAAAAAATTCCCCCAAAAAGGGTGTTATGAGCCCAACCTCCTATCTTGTCGACCAATGTGAGTCCCTAAGAGTCACTGAGACTTAAAACCTAGATTAATTCCCTCCTTTGGAAAGCATGTATGTATTCATCTACGGATGGCAGAACCATTGGGAGTTTCAGGGAAAAGTGAAATGGTAACGTGATGAGAAAAACCCATTCCATGCCACGAAATCCCTTTGAAACACTTGGTTATGAGATGCCATATATATATATATATATATACATACATACATATGAGAAACTTGGTGTGGGTGTATTGGGATATGAGTGTCTGGTAGTATATGAGATGGGAGCATTGATTTTTCTTCGTGAGTTGTGACCTATTTGGGGTTTGTTATAGACTAGGTGTTAGATCCTAGTGATGATAAAATATGAATCATGATATTAGGGAGTCAAGTGTTATAATTGAGTAGTTTGAGGTTTCTTGTTGTTGTTCAAGGTGAGTTGTGATGTTTGAGGGTAACCTAGGAGAGGGGTTAGCCCCGGATTGTGAGTACATTCATATATAATAATAATGGATCAATTTTTTTTGTTAGAGATTGATACATGGGAGGTGATATAGAATATGTGAAATAGGAATTTGGGGTATACCTTGGTTATATTTATAGAAGAAAAAGCATGAATGGTTATTTATAAATTTCACAAGATTAACATGCACTAGAATCATGGTTATCTATTTGGATCGGTATATAATATTAGTATTTATGGTACATGACTCAAGATAGAATTAGATTATTGGTATGGTAGGGTAGCACAAGGGTGTATGACTACTTGGGTATCCTTGTTTTTGTAATGGGGGTTGTTGAGAATTATTATTAGATTAATTAGATATATAAACTCTTACTATGGGTTAAGATAGTGAGAACTTATTTAACCTTCATGGTAGTTGGATTGGTCAGACCTAATCTTAGCCTAAGGTAGGTAAATTTTTTGTTTTATTAAGAGTAATTAGTCTTGGATGACATATAAGACATATTAATGGATGGATTTTGGGAAATATATGGTATAAGTAGATTGGTTTGTGTCGGTCACATGAAATTTGGGGTAAATTCATGACGATAGATAGTAATACACAGTACTTACATGTGATTCCCTCCTACTATATGGATACACCATTTTGGGATCTACATGTTCAGTCCCTTGAGAGCCATATCAGTTGTAAGACCCTGAGAGGTGTCAGTGTATTGGGATAGAGTATGAGACTCCAAGATTTCATAACTGTCTCAAATTAGATCATTGGTTATTGATGATCTTGGTGAACAACCACACATCACTAGTGATCAGATATGATATGATAGTTTAAATGTGTGAGACAAATTTTTTTTGTGATTGACGAATAGAAAATAGTGTTACCCTGGATGTTAAGAGATGTGTGTGTTGGAGCAAGGGATGCTCTGGGGTATGGTCAAGTGTGGTTTGGACACATGGAAATAGTGCATTGTAATATTATTAGTTCATGAGACAAGGTCTTTATAAAGTGATAATGACATGACTTAGGGGTCATGAGTTCTTGGGGACATTGATCTGATTAGTTCATGTGAAAAATTAGCAATGATTCATTATGAAATTTTGTAATCAAGTGATGTGGCCATTTGGTCTTTTGAAATACTAATGGGTTGATAAGATCGTTGTGATAGATAAGAAATTAGGAATATGCCTTAAGTATAATGAGTTGGGAACCAATGTGATTGTGAGTTTCTAGAAGAAATGGGTAGGTCCCATAGTGGGATGGAACATGGGAGTTTCATGATGGTAATCAAGCTCATGGACCTTGAGTTAGATCCATCAGGACATGGGGTCTAATAGAAGATTAATAGTAATACTGGATAGTGATTGTGTGGAGTAGTTCAGTATGATTGGACTCTTGAGTGAGGCTCGGGATGTAGAATTATTCAATAAATATGATCGGGGTTCATGAGTTTAAATGTTTGAAAGAGTTTGGATATTGGATATGAGTATTTTCATATATCATTAATAAGAAAATTTATATGATGTGGAGGACACCATAGAAGATCTTAGTTTTTAATTCTCATTTCAAGTGGTTTTGGTGAATGTAAGGAGTGACATGTGAGTAAAACCAACCCAAATGTGGGTGTAGTTTGGTGAAGGTTACTGGATATAGGAAGATGAGTTTTTTGGTAAATAAAAACCAATTAGATGTGGGTATTTACTGATGGTGATTAGGTAAATTCAATATGTTTGGAAACTGAGCACCTCTAGATACAGGACGATAGTCAGGTGGTATGATAGGTTATGTGTTTCAACAACCAGCTAGTAGAGTGACTGGGTTCATAGAATGTCGATGCACATAGACAACACAATAATATGTATAATGAGGTGGGAAAATATGTTATGAGTATAGTCTTAGAAGTTTGGTTTTGGATTTTTATGGGAATGGTTGGGTGATGCTTAGGTGTGATGTTGGGAGAGAGATAGTCTAGTAGAGACTAATTATATTAATTGATGGGGTGATGTCAATAAAATGAGAATTCATGAATTCCAATGGAAGTGTGGAATTATCAAGGAGAGATTGGAATAATCGGTGTCATGATTCATGATCCGGTGGAGTTTTGAGGAGTAAATCATGTTAAAGTGTACTATAATCATGATAATAACCATTGAGATACATAGAATTTGGGTTGTGCATTAGGGATTAATGAACAATATAGTTTTTAGATGAGGTACAATGAGACTTTAAGGAAAATAAGCATTATGTTTGTGAGGTTATAATGACTTCCATTGTTATGGGTTGGAAAAAATACAAGGAAATTTGAATTTTTTGTTTTGGAGTAGGGAATTTTTTTGAAAAATAAGATTCATATTAGGATTATAAATATTTAAAAAATTAGAAGGTGTTTTTAGATGTGTTCGGGGACCTATGAGGTTTCTCGGGTGGTTGGGTGAGTTCTAGAGCAGGTTCTAGATGGAATTAATATGATTTTATATGAAAATAATCTATTTATGATTAAAAATCACATTTCTGGGAGGTGTTTGGAATAAGTGTAGATGTTTTGGGATTCTTAGTCATAGGGTATGACTAGTTTTTATCATAGAGTACAATACATACAATCCTATAGTTTTGGTTCTATTCCATAATCTATGATATATGTTATATCAAAGGCTAAAATTGAAATTAAGGGAGTTGTTGGTTGCTTCCACCCTGCGATGTGTAAGGTTTCCCTAGATACATAATGGTTCTCAAGGGGTAGTGAGATTTAACAAAGTGCTAGAGTCACCCCATGGTATATAAGGATACCATACATAATATAACGGTTGATTTGTATGGTTCATATATAAGTTTATATTGATATAAATAGTGATATATAAGGGTTAGAATGTGGTATGTAAGGTTACTCTACAAAACGTAAGGGTTGGTCCGTAAGGGTACACTGCAATATAAAAGGTTCAACATAAGGGTACTATGAGATATATAATTATATATAAGGCTTATATTGTGGTATGTAATGGTACTTTGAAGATTAAGGTAGTTGATATTTAAGGGTAACTATGATATATACGGGTCTAGGAAAGTGGTAGTCCTTGATATATAGAAGTCATTTTTCTAATATGCAAAGGTTATCAAAATTGGTAGAGTACTCAATACATAAAGTTTACTCAGATACATAAGGGATATATATAATGTTTACTTGATAATTAAGGGTTTTTTACTTTTCTAAATTGATTATAATGGATGTAACCCTATGGAAGAGTAAGGAGGTCACACTATAAAGGATTGAATTGTGATATTTCTAGTTTTTTTCAAGAGTAAAAGTGTCACTTTGTGACACCCAATAATACAGAACTCCTAAATTATGGGATGAAGATGGATAAAGAAATATATTAGTACTAGAGCTATCTGAGTAAATAAAAGACATGGTTAGAGCCATTCAGAAGGAAATCAAGGCAGCTTAGAGTCAATAGAAGAGTTATGCTAACAATCATCAGTCAGATCTGTAATTCAATGTTGGTGAGAAGATTTCTTTATTAATTTCACCATGTAATAATGTTATGATATTCAAGAATAAGGAAAAAATGATCCCTATATATATCATCCTTTTTTACATCCTTGATCAAGTGAAGACTATAGTTTATCACTTGGAAAAAATGAATAGTAATAACTATATTATGATAGATATGTATAAATATTTTAAATAATTCAAACTTATGAGTTAATTCTTAATAAATAAGTACTTGACTTTCAGTAAAGTTGTTTTATGCTTCAAAATAAGTTTTCTTCCAAAATGGTTTTTTATTACATTTTTGAAAAATGATATTTTAATAAATACCGAACATTATTATAAATTTAGTTTTTAGGAAATTAATTCCATTTTTGAAATAATCATGTCAATATTATCTTAAGATTTATTTTTAGATTTTTCAGAAAATTTTATTTTTAAGTGAATAATGGAAATACTAATTTTTATAAAATGGTCATTTATTTTAATTTAAGAAGTATCATTGTGTTTTAATTTTTATCTTAAATTAACATAAATATAAATTAATTAAAAATAATCTATTAAATTAAATGTAAATCAGTATTTTACTTGAGTTTTTTATAAGTTCATTTTCGTGCTGAAAACATATTTTTTTTAAAACCGTTTTTATGCTCGCAATGGGTTTTTATCCTAATAAAATAAATTAATCTATATTTATTAATGGTATTAAAAAAATTATAAATTATATATTTAATAAAATATTTTAAAATTCATTTTATATTTTTTATAAGGCATGTATTGTAAGTAAATTCATTTTTATGCTTAAAATGTTTTTTTTCTAAAAAAGGGTCTTCATTGCATTTTGTGCGCTTATTTAGAATTATGTTCTACCACTTATAGAAATTGAATCTGGTAAAATGGATTTAATATTTTTAATCATAATAATAAATAAAATTTAATATTTTCAACTTCATGTTTTGTCATAATGAATAGTAAAAACAATAAAAAAATTCCACAGTTAAGGCTAAAACGGGTTTACTGGGGGGTTAAACTAAGAGATAAGGCTATGAATGCCAAATAAAATTATGTAATTCAAATATTTTTACAATAATTAAACATCATATTATAATAAATCTTAATTAAAGGAAATTTGGATCGAATTTCACATGAAAGTGACCTTATATTATTGAAATATTTTAAGTAATTCTATATGTGTCCCTCCCCTCTCTTCTAAAAGGAAACCACTTATTCTACCTTGTTCACACATTTTGAGAATTATATATTAGAAAATACCTACTAAAAACCATTATATATTACTTCAATTAAATATATATCTTCTTTTATTCTCTTAATACCAATAGTTCAAGGCTTAAGGTGTAATCCAAGGGAGGACTCTCAATGAAGATGTATAAATCTTAACCAAGATCTTTCAATTTTATTACTTCATCAAACATCTCTAAAACTATTTTATCCAAATAAAAATTATTAATCCACTATCATAAATATATTAATATTTTATTATGATTATGTAATAACCATTCCACACCTCTTCTCCATAAAATAGGTAGTGAAATTATCGCTCAAGAGTATGTGTGGACTACCACCTCCACATTGCAATATGATTTAATTTCCATAACCATATTTCATGGTTGGTTGTTATGATGAATTTATTGTATATATATGATATTTATGACATAATAATGATTATAGAAAATTTTATTATTATTTAACTTTATTTTGTTCCATCCATTAAAAGTGGATTATGATTAGGTAATGGGTGGGTATATTATTATTTAACTTTATTTTTCATGGGTTAATCTTTGATGTAATGATAAATGTTTTCATGATCTTATAACATGAATATGAGTGGATTATGATTAGGTAATGGGTGGGTATATTATAGAACTCCAATATATTTGGTAAATATTAATGTTTTATGGTATAAAAGCGTACATAAGATTCTATAACAAGACAAAAATATGGTACACTAAAGGTTATCCCAATCCCAGAAGAGGGTACTCGAGAGTTTATCCCAATCCCAAAGCAGGTACACAAGTGGTTACCCCAATAATAACATGTGATAAATGTATTAGTGGGTATACTTGACATAATATTTATATTAATATGATTATTCCACAAATTATTCCACTTTTTATGGAAAGATCTTATGTCAATGTTATGATCTTATGGATCATGTTATTTGAATCCTTTATGATTCATGTCTTATGAACTTCCATGATTTATGTTATGGATTGTGATTATTATCTTTGAATTGTTGTGTATGAATTTAAAATTTTAAGATCATATTATCATACCCTAGTGATCATTATATGTTTAATATAAGATCATTAATTGATATCTACATTTTTTACCCTCACAGAGCATATGAAACATTTTTTATTATGTTTCATTTTCCCTGGGATATGAAGAGAGTTTTTAAGTATGATATGCCTAAGAAGGTTGATTTTTGTGAAAAATTAAGTGTAAAGTGGTTTAGATCTTTTATGTACCGATTGTTTATCTGTAAAAGTTTCTAAATACACTAAACCTTTACCGTTATCGCATGGATAGTAATGAAATTTAATGAATATTTATCTAATAAAATGTAATATTTATGCATAAAAATTGTGGGTCACTATAACACTCTAAAATGACCCTAGGTAGTGAATATGAGTTTGGGTTATGGAGAGGGAAAATGTTCCATGTCACAACCCAAGGGTCCATATTGTGAGGAGGCATGGGTAGTTCATTATATCGTGATCTATATGAGTCACGTCATTATGGTTCATTTTTTAGTTATTTATAAAATCATGAGAGAGATGGTTTTTTTGATTTAAAATTGAATACCCCCATTAAAATTCTTAATTTTTCAAACATATGAACAAGTAGATTTCAATATCCTATTAATTTCCTTTTCTCCCTTTCAAATTTCTTTATATGTGATGGTTGAATGTGGTTTAACTCATCATTTTGGGAAATATATTCTCTTTAATCATTGGTTCTTACTCATATAGTGTGTTCACTAATTTTTTCTAATTTAGGTTACAGTTTGATTATGATCCAACTAATTCAAGGAGTAATCAGGCTTGGTATGATGGGTCTTTCATTTTTCCTGGCTAGAAATTCCAGGAGAAAAAAAACTTGGTATTATATTGTTTCTCTTAAGTTTTTTCACTACCTTGAATTATTTATGGACTTCCATAAGTTTGGGTAAAATTAAGTGATGAGTTAAAATGATAAATTTAGTATTTTTTATGTTAGAGGTATAGGTGGGTGAAGGTGGTTCTTAACACCATTTTTACCATGGATTAAGTCATGAGAGATCTTATGATGGGTAGTTTTTTATTATTCGCAACTAAATAGTTATGGAATTAATTTTATTTTAAATTGAAAATTAATTATAATTGTTTTATATTTAATTTGGGTGATTATTGTCGGAGTTAGAGCCTCATATTGATGGGTTATGGCCAATTAGGCTTGGATGAGTGTAAAGAACCCAACCCTAGTAGCCTAGAGTTAGTGGTAACTTTATTAAATTGGCATAATATAAAAGGAATCATATCCTAAAGAACCAACTAGTTTAGTAGTATCAATAAACTAGATAAATATTTGAAACTCACATTAAATTTTAAAACATAAAAAGTATTTGATTCTTATAATTCTGTATTTCCTCTTCATATATCCCTACATATCAATCATAAAATTCTTTCAAGTATCTTGGGGAAAATAAAACATAAGAAAGGGATGATATAGGATTCTTAGTAAGGGTATTAATACATTAGAAGCTATCATGAATAAATAAACATAATCTATATGGAAATGTGAATAATTGAAACACATTCCATTTAAACAATAACTTGAGCATAATATGGTTGGAATAAATGATGATCAAATAAATACATATACATATTCACATACTTGAGAATTATCCATGGATATTATAAATAATCAAATAATCACATGGACATCAATAACTAATATCATAATGAGGAAATATATAATTCTGGATATATAAAACATATTATCAAGACCTTTTACAAGATTGTTTAAAATTATTCATAAAAACCAATTTAATTTGGAAAACTAATTTATCTCATGAAACATACTGATGCATCGAAGGGATATGTAATTTTGGTCCCCACACATTACATAATATGTTCAATTCATTCCTCATATGATAGGTGTGAAACATAATGAACAGAAAAATTATTAATGAAAAACTAACATAAGAAGTGTTAATACTTAACCCGGTTAGACTGATCATAAACCATATAGATAAATAATAAATATGGTATAAATATAATATATACAAAGTGTATCATAATTAAAATAAAGGTTTGATGTCATCGATTAATATAAATTCCATAAAAAATTCACTAAAAACATTTTTGATGAAAATAAGCCTTTTACTTTGAAAAAAAATTTAAAACTAAAAGTTCAAAAAATATGTTTAAAATTATTTTCTTTGAAAATAAAATTTTAAACATTTAAATTATTATTTATAACATTTATTGGTTATAATTATGGGAATTTTTTTTCATTTCATAAATGTTAAAACAAATATTCCTTCCATATTTTCAATAAAAGGCTAATGGACCTTGTTTTGAAAATGACATAAAGATTCTTTTAAAAACATTTTTTAAATAAAAAAATGGGTAAAAATGTATTTAAAAAATCATTTTTTAAATATTAAAATTATTTTTGAATTTTTTTTAGAAAACATGGATTTTTATGAAAGAGGGTTCTTGACCGAAGAGAGAAATAAAGTCATATTTTATTAAAAAAAATCTCAATCGTTTTAAGTACCAAAGAGTGGGAAAATTGTACTATTACATTAAAAATCCAAGAATATACAGAGGATAATAAAATCAAATGGTTTTATTATACAATTATAAAATAATCTTCTTCAATGTAAATCCATGTATAAACAAACCTGATTAAAATGAGATTGAAACATAAATCTTTTACCCCTTTGGTAACTTTTGAGTTGTAAGCACCATGAAATGAATATCATCAAATGAAAAATTAAATACTATGAGTAGAAATAGATTAATGGTATAAGATATCAAATGGATAATTATATGCACCACAAAATGGAATAAGTAGTGAATATGACATATGTCTCATGGAAGTAAAAGTGAGATGAGAAACTCTTACCTTTGTTCTGATTTCCTTCACACATGTTTGAAACTCCTTTATAATAAATATAGGATTATTATATATCTATTAAAAACCATAATTAAATATTTAATACCATATAGTATTTATTTATATCCTTTTATCACCCATTTGTTAACAATTATTTTTTAAAATTACTATTTTGGGTGATAATTACTTCTTTTTTCATGTTTGTTTTGGTTTGGAAATTTTGATCCTTTAACTTTAATCATGGTTAAATCATATCTAGAATTTAAAAATGATTTAAATATAATGAATATATATATAAATTCATTAGATATGTATTTATTTTTATCTATAAAAGTTATATATATATATAATGGATTACATCGTTTATAGAGACGATAGGTCATACAAATGCATGAATATTATTTCAATTTTTTCTCGATAGATGGAAAAAAGGGAAATAAATATTGAATAAAACATTAAGACTCATTATTATATTATATATATAATTTATATTAATCAAATTCATCCTAATTTCCATCTATGTAAAAATAAAATGAAAAACATTTCACATCCCTACGTGGAGGCGGTAGTCCACACGTACCCACAAGCGATGTTATCATTTTACAACAGATTTGAATTTATGAATTCAAATGTGATATTATATTTTCAAAATTATTTTTTAGGTCATAAATATAACATATATTAATTAATTTTAACATTACTACCTTCCATGTAAATTGTAAGCAAAAAATGAATCACATCGCTTCGCGAGGTGATAGTTTGTCATACACACGAGCGTCGTTATCATATCCACCACATAATGGAAAGTAAGAAGGTATATATGATATCATAGTTCTATAAGTATAATAATTTAATGAATATAATTTATATATAAGTTAAATACATCATTATATCCAACCTTGAAAAGATTTTTTAGAAAATGAACTACTTTGGTTTGCGAGGTGGTGGTCTGCCGTACACACGATCGATGGTTTTGTTTCCCATTTGATGAAAGTGGAGATGAATTTAAGTTATTAAATTAGCATAATAAAATATCATTATATAGGTAAAAAAAAAATTATTATATTATCAAAGTTTTAGATGATTTAAAATAGGTGTAATAAGAAATAAAACAAATACACAAATTTAAGAATTTTACTTCTTCAAAGAGACTCTTCAAGTTTATACCTAAAGCATTATTAGGAGGGAATACTAGAAAAAATAATTCATAGAGGATGTGGATAGGTAACTAATGAATATATTTTTCACGTATTTTATGAACCAAATGGTTTTTGAAGTTTTAATAGGACAGAAGAGGGGGTCCTTTAATAAGTGGGGTAGTGGACACACTTGGATTTTTGGAAAATAAAAAGTGATAAGCATGTTTTTTCCATGCCAAAAGCCTCCAAAATGGGTCATTTAAGAACCTTATATTATATAAGGTATAAATATGTATAAAAAATGGTTTTTAACAATTTAATAGGTCATTTTAACACTTCTCTTTTTAGTTTATCCCCCCCCCCCCTCCCCAGTAAACTCATTTTTACCTTAACCGTGACAATTAATTTTCACTATTTTTACTATTCATTATGGTCAAAAATTAATTTGACCATATTAGATAATTTTAATTATTTTGATTCCAAATATTTAATAAATTTTTACAAATTCAATTCATATAAGTTTCATAATTTAATTTAAAATTAAAACCAAAGGCGCGTCGACAAAACAGGTTTTTCAAAGAAATACATTCAAAAGTCTAAAAAGTTTTTATATTGGAATTCAATATGAAATTGATTAAAATGACATGAATTTTTTAAATTGTTATATAATTGATCTATTTTTACTTTAAAATCATTTTAAAATTTAATATATCCTTGTAAATAATTAAAATTAAAAGGTAGTTTTCAATAAAAATCGGTATTTTTCACTATTCATCAAAAAATAATCTTTTTATAAAATTATCAAAAATTAAAACAATGATGATTTTTACATGTATATTCTAAAAATTAATCTTTTTATAAACTAAATTTTCTACATGTGTTAAAAATTAACTTTAAATTATGTTCTCAAAGCATGACTAAATGCCTTTTTATAGAAATGTAGTTTTTCATAAAACATTTATTTTTCTTTCAAATGGTTCTTATTTTATTAATAATAAATAGATATCCATTTAAGTTTGTGTAAACAATATAATTTTCATAATTTAGTAATCCTTATTCATACCCACAAACTTAACAGCTAGGTTATGATGGTCATGTTTAAAGAATAATATTTTAATAGAGTATTACGTTTCATTTAAACTCGATATTGTATGCATCACAAGCTATCAAAGAGATTGAATTTATTTAAAAAGAAATATATTTTAAATTATATGGTTGTTACATTATTGTATAATCTTGGTTTTTCATTCCATATATTCTATCGAACATGATGTTCTTGTTTTAAAATCTCGTGGTGTTATAATGAGCTTAGTCAATGGTGTCTAAGATTTTATTAAAGGAAATAAATTTGATTAAGGTATGTGTCCATGAAAATATCCTTAATATATATGTCATGTGCTATGTTTCATGTGATATGCAGTATTTCCATTTTTATGTGATCAACCTTGAATTATAAATGAATTGTTTTTCTTTAATCCTTATGGGCATAAATGAAGTGTATTAGGCCATGATGAACCCTTGATCAATAATATTGATGCCTCAGTCACCAATGAATAAGGGATTGAACATAAACTCATATTATGTGATATATTGGTCATATAGGTGTATGAATCAAATGAATGAAACATAATGGACCCTAGGATATGTTCCCTTAGTCCTCTCTATATAGGGGATAATAATGGATTTGGAATGTTTGTCCTAGGGGTAGGCCATGTGAAACCTTGTAATACATTAGAACCTCTTGGATTACTACTAATGTGAGGGTTGAATATTCATCCTCTACATGTATGTGTGTGCACTGAATTAGGGATACCATGGAAAATATTTGTAAATAGGTTTTGTGTAAGAGGTCTAACCTATCCTAGATTGGAAGTGAGATGGATGTTATGTCATTCCTTAGTATTTGGTTTATAAGGTGTTTCCTTTATATCTTATGAATATAATAGTGTGTTCCTTCTCAGTCTGTTAGTTTGCAGGTTTTGATTGTTGGTAGTGTTCGGAGGAGTCTTATAAAGAGTTTTGAGAGGTTCGATTGAAAAAGGATGGAAGTAGGGTGATTACACATCCTGTAATCATGTTACATGATGTGAAACTATGTTTCACAACTTGTCTTAGAGTTTTCATAATGTGAAGATATTTTTCATGGCATGAAGAAGAGTTTAAGGGTGTGTAATATTGTGGGGTTTGAAAAATAAAATAAAATAAAGAGGTGATGTGTTTTTTGGAAGAAACAAAAACCCAATTATTACACAATGTGAAAGGGAATTACACGTTATGTAATACCCCAATCCTGTGTAGTTTTAATAATCATTTTTTCCAAACCATTCTTCATTCCGCCATGGTTTTCTTTTCCTATCTTTCTAGATGAACCATATGCACCCTGAGGAGCCTTTTGATCCCTACTCCTCCCTCCTTGATTTATAAATCCCGGTGGTTGTTTTTTGGTTATCTGTGATTGATTCATGATGAGTTTTATCCTCTTTATCATCTGTTTCTTCTTGTTCTTTCCCCCAAATTTGTTGTTGTGGTGCGAGTTATATTCAGTTAGTTTTTTGGGTAGCATTTTGATAATCTTCTGGTGTGTAATAGTTTGATCATCATTTCTAGCAGTGTTGTTATCACTTGTGGGAATTCTTCTTTTCACTGTGGTGAACAGACAAGTTGAAAAGCTTCTTCAAGTATGGTTTTCCTTTGTTTCTATTTGATTGTGAATCATGTTGTAGGGATAACCTTTATTTTTCATGCGGATCATAGTTCTGCCACACTAATCAAAGATAAGAATCAGGTAAATGAATTGAAAGGGGTATAGGGATCTGATGTGCATGTTTTTCTAGCTTTGATGTTATTGTGATGTTGTGAACTATACTGGATAAACACCATGCTGAAAATCATGGTCATTGGTGGTACTTGGTTGTGCACTAAACAAGTTTCATGTTGGTTAGTTCCTATTGAACACTTGTATATGGTATTTTTTAAATCACATACACTTGGATAAGAAACAGGTTCCCCCAAATTACCCATTTTCTGTGAAAACCCCTAAATTAACAAATTGAATTAAATAAGGTATTCCTCTTTAAAATAGGAATTGTGTTATTCTTTGGTATGTGGGGTGATTTTTTATGTGGGGTAGTTGGGGTTGTGTGTGAAAGACATATAGAATGTGAAGTGGCTATATTGTGATGTGTGGATATGCTCTGGTTTGTGTTGTGGTATGTTTGTGAAGAACATGTGTGTGTTGTGGGTAGGTTTGGGTGATGTGGTAGATGAAAATGTAGACAATAAATCAACCTAACCATATAATTTAATCTCATGTTGAGAGATTGATTGATTGTGGAATGGATTAAAGTCTTTCACAATAGGGCTACGATTGGGCTATGTGGTGATGTTTTGTTGTGTTGCTTGTTGTGTGTTATGATTTGTAGTTTCCTAGATAGTAGTGGAATAAAAGAATAAATAATTGGTTAATAAAGTTTGGAAATGTATTGGTTTCGTTTTTTTAACAAAATTAATAAATGAGTTGTGAATAAAGAATGGTATTGGTTAATTAAGTTGGATAGAAATTGAAATGAGGTTGTGGCTTGATGTGTGGTGTTGTGAATTTAGAGGTAGCAGTAAAGTTGGTAGTGTGGTGAGATGGTTGTTTGTTTAGAACCCATAGGTTGGTCTTGATTTTTTGGTATCATATATGTATATATATGTATTTTCCCTTTTGATTTATATACACACCCCACCCTAGTTGAGCACTACATGTCGAACACCCCCATCGTCACGAGGGAGGGTGTCTTTCCCAAACAACCTAGTGGGAGGATGGATATCTGGGCACCCACTCTTCCCTGAACCATCTTCCAAGTGGTGATAGCCCAAGATTCTTTAGGTAGGTTGTGGTTTGTGAGTCCCAGTTGTGTGTGGGTGATTTGTGTTTTCCCAATTGTCTTCGGGATGAGATGAGTTGTTCTGTCCTAGGTGTGTTTGGGATAAAATGTGCTGGGATTTTGTAACGTTCCGACCCAGAAGCCACTAAACCGGTGCTCCGAGCTGGTTCTCCACAAGGACTAAAACACGCCTCCCCATATGCCAGAGGATGCTGACTAGAAGTGAGGGCATAGGGTGTGATAGTGGGGAGACTATTCCCTCATACTAGAGTAAGAAAACAATGGAAATAACTAAGTATCATACACAGCGGAAAGTAAATAGAGTTCGGAAGAAGTAAACAACTGAAATAGAACTAGCTGTAATAGTAAAATGTTGTGAAAGCCCGAACAGCTATGGAATACAATACAACACTGGTCAACCACTGGCCGACCATACAGATATAAGTACAAAAGAAACTGGATGTAAAAGTACAGGGCTTTTCTACTAACTTCAAGCCAATCCATGTACCCGATCTCCATACACTATCGAACTGCAGCAGTCCGATCAGTAGAACCACTCGAGCAACTCTTCTTGATCATGAAACACTGGTCCCTAGCCATATCCACCATGAAACTCGTGCTCAACCTGAAAAGCATACATAAGGTCTACATGTACACCGAGGTGCACATGCAGGGGTGAGAAATAATCTTAGAAGGTCACCCCGACAAGCAACCTACAACTGTGCTGCTAAAAGTGTACGCAACAGCAGCGTGCTCAGCCTAGCTGGAACACAACAAAAGAAGTAAACCAACTGTGAAACCATAGTTGAACTCAGGGTATGTAAACCCTAACAATTGGTCAAGTGTAACCATGGATGTCCATATCTATATACGTACACATGTATAGTCCCATACCTCTACACATATACACAAATATGAATATTCATGATTAGGTGATTCTAATAACAAGAAACCACATCAGCAGTCGATCCTTGGGACCATAAGCCCGATATACTAGACATCCTGTGCAAGGTCATTGAGCTGGACATCGTGCCAATCCAGCCATGTATCATTAAGTCGATATCTGGGTCTGTAATCCCATCGACATATACCTTCTTCGGCCAACGATGGAGATATATCTTTGAACAAGTTAACTAGAACCATGCCCTCAGGCTAAATAGAACCCTACCCTCATGCTAAATGTAATCGTGCCCTCAGGCTAATATATTCATTCACTCAGGCTATATATCACCATGCCCTCAGGCTAAATATCAACATTCTCTCAGGCTAAACAGAACCTTGTCCTCAGGCCTTTCCCTCGGGCGAATAAGTAACCATACCCTTAGGCCTTGCCCTTAGGCGAATCAGTAACCTTTCCCTCAGGCCTTGCCCTCAGGTGAGTCAGTAACCTTGCCCTCAGACCTTACCCTTAGGCGAATCAGTAACCTTTCCCTTAGGATAATATAGTCAATCCCTCAGGCTATATATCACCATGCCCTCAGGCTAAACAAGTAACCATGCCCTCAGGATATAATGTAACCGGGTCATACCCAACATTTAAACATGCAATTATTTACAATTCCTCTCAAGGAAAAAGTAATGCATAAAGTAAACATGGCATACCCTCGGGTATCCTGGCCAAACAGATAAACAGAAAAGCGCACCCATGGGGTGGTCCTGGATCCAAGAAATGATTCCAAACAGTAGTTTCAACTTATCATTATATTATCTAAACAATTCTAGATATCTTTCATCAAAGGCCTCAGCCATACGACACCCCAAACGTGGGCGTGTAGCACAACGGTACACAAAAACATTCAGCAGTTGGAAATTAAACATCAAACCACCTACTACTCAGGAACACAAAGCAAGGTATGCATCCCAACAAATAATAAAGACGCCTCACGTCAGGATCAACAACCACCAACCAGGAAGCACCTCTGGTAACCACTACAGCATCAGCAACCCAAGTCAGATATAACAAACAAGTGCGGGTGGCCCGAACTCCCAACCCAACAATACATCCAAAGCCCAAAGGAATAACCAGTTTGGCACAGGTTCTAGGTGACAACTGATCACCATCTCTACCCAAACCCAACGTAACAACTCGGGGTTGGTCAAACAAAATAGGTAACCCCTTGGGTCCCTCAAGTCAAACACCGAAGAGGCATCATACTCGGGATCCTCCAGATAACCAGAGAGAAGGAATCCTACACGGGATCCTTAGAAAAGAGGAATCCTACACAGGATCCATAAAAAAGAAGAATCCTACATGGGATATTTGGATGAAGAACAAAGAGGCAACCCATAATAGGGGTCCTCTCAATGAAAACATGAGAGAGTTCCTACAAGGACTCCCTAGTTCAGCACACAAGCAAGGCATCCCTCAGGGGACCCTTAGAAGCATCCGATCTCACGGCCTATTAGGCCAGAAGGGTACGTCCCACAAGAGAACGTCCTCTAAAGAAAAGTTTATAGGAGATTTTTCACAGCTCATCTCATATTAAAGGTCTCGACTAAGTTGGTCCGAACACTCAACCTAGCAACCTCACCAAGTCTCACCCTCAAGTGACGACTGGGCTCGATAACTGGAGGAAGAAACCCTCCATTTAGATAAACCCCCCCCCCCCAAATTTCATTTAGATGACCTCTAAATGTCAAAAGGAGTCCACCATTGTGATATACGTGGAACAACGCTCAGAATATACTACTCACACGCCCAATTCGGACTTCAAGAGCATAAGATACCCCAAAATTACTAAGCTGGAGCTGTACATGGCCAGAGTACATGGCCAGAACCCATTGGGCCTGCCTGTGTAATAGTACACGGCCTGTACTTTACTATACATAGTGTGTAATATTCAAAAAAAGTCACACAATGTCTGTTTTCACCCGAACACATGCCCATGTACCACTACACGGCGTGTACTTTACAGTACACGGCGTGTACTTCAAAAAACCACTATTCCATGTTCTATTCAACACAGCCAGCCACACGGCCACCCACTACACATCATGTACTCAAAGTACATGAAGTTTAATTAAGAAAACTTCATCTTCCCTGAACGGGAAGAACACACGTCGTGTTCCCCGGGAACACATGTCGTGTATACTGGGTTTTCCGACGGAAAATCTCTAAAAACATCTGATTCGCCCGTTTTCGCCCTCAAAACAACAGATTGAGCCCGATGGGCATACAAGCAAGAAATATATGGATTTAAAAACTTAAAAAAACTTGTTTAAGGGGGTTCTATGGTGAAAACATAAATGGACCTACATTTGGTCGGAAACCGCCGAAGCCTCAGTTGATTTCACAGTCCACGGATGTCGCACGCCGACTCAGCGCGTCGAGGGCTTCGATTCGGTACCCATCTTGCCACCCAAATCTCATTATTTATCAATATCCCAATTCCCCCCATAGTACATGGCCAAGGAAGAGCACACATGGAGCATGATCAAGGAGGAGGAGGTAGGAAGAGAGAAGAAAGAGAAGAAAATAAGAAAAGAAAAGGAAGAAAAAGGGGCTCGGGCCGGCCCCGGCGCTCGACATGAGTTTATGCCTTCTCTAGGATGAACTCCCCATTTTGGACTCAACAGCACAGAAGAAATCTCAATCTGATGCTCCATTTAAAATTTATCACCAAACAAACTTGCATGAATAAATTAATATTTAATTTAATAATATTAAATATTAAATATTCCGCCAAAATTCGAACAGATCATATTTCCACCAAACTCCTATCCTAGGGTAAACACCCAATTTCAGGACCAACAGAGTTGTCAGAAAAATTGTCTGAGATCACTTGGTAGGGGAAAATGACCATTTTAACCCTCATGAGCATCCAACAGCAAAAATTTAAATTTCTTCTCAAAACGACAGTCCGGAAAACCACGGGTTCTTACAAACTCCCCACCATAAACCTTCTCATCCCTGAGAAGCCCAGTGAAAGGAATAGCAGCCATGCTCCCAAACCGAGCATCTATGCAACCAAGCTATTTGGACTATCCAACGACCATCCTTAAAGCATTAACAACCACCTTCTACACAGAAGATATTCAACTACGACCAAACTAGTACTCCCCACCATAGGAATACCCTTGTTGTCGTCTTAAAGAAAACTCTGAGCTCAAAAGCTCCTAGAAAACACTGAAGTTTAACCTAAACAATGAGAACCACCCCCAAAAGGCCAATGGTGCACTCCCCACCATATGGATTTCCTTAAACCGCTCTGAGAGCACAACCAAAACACGTTCCATCCTCAACAGGGATGAACATTGAGAAAGAAAAAGGAGCTCCATGTAGGGTCAAATATCTCTCAGCATACTCAAGATGAATCAAGATAGCGCATGATCATCTCTAACAAGTGTACACTAAGATTTAACCAAAGGCGTGTCCACTCCCTTTGAGAAACACTAGCATCATTCCATAACCTAACTTGGATTCCAACAGGGGTCAACCATTTTCGTACAGGATTCCCGAGAACAGAACAGACATCGACCTACAAAGGTTCGACTCAAAACCAAGGGTCTCTATGTCTTCCACCTATCCCTACAGAAAAAAAACCTCACAACCGGGTCACAAGGTCTAACCACCTAGCCCAAAAGATCCACAACCTCTCAGAAGACGGTAAATATCACAACGAACAAGGAAACTAAACCAAAACACAACCTACAAGGGCCCTGATCCTATCTGAGAATCCTCAGAAGGAACTAATCCCTGAAGTTCACAACCCAAGTAGAAGAGAAACTAAATTGACGCTCATCGGGTATCTGTATACAACAATACCACAAGGAGGATCAGTTCACAAGAAAATCCTTCGAATCTACCGACATCGTTCTCAACGATCCAACTAGATAACCACAGACACAAGAAACAACACCCAATCAGGGTTGCACAGAAAGGCATCATGTGCCACATAGACCAACTGGGGTCACTGCACCACCTGTGTACAAGGACTGAGTCATCAACCTAAAAAACATGCCTTAAAATAGATCCATTTTACCTTCCATCAGAGTAAAAAATAAGTATGTGTAAACAGACCCAAAGGTCTCAGTCGTCAGTAAAAACACACACTATCATGCCTATATGCTGTGAATCCTACGTGCCTAATATGATGCATGAGATGCCTCTTGCCTTTGCCAGCCAAGAGTCAAAATCTATCCCTGGCATCTTACCAAGGGACAAGAGATAGATATCCATAGTAAATCAAAACACCACACAACATGTGTGTCTCTCAAGGCAAAAATCATATACAACCGTAACATCGCAAAATCAGAACAACAATCCCAAACCCTAGAAACCAGGAATTCTTACCGGAACAAGTGTTCTCGACGCACCAGCCCGATGTCCATCACAGGTTCCAACACATTGTTAATACTCCGGTCTACCATATCCCAAATAGTACATACCAGGAAATAAAACTCCTCTAATACCACTTTGTAACATCCCGACCTGGAAGCCACTAAACCGATGCTCCGAGCCGGTTCACCACAAGGCCTCAAGCACGCCTCCCTGTACGTCAGAGGCTAACGACTAGCAGCGAGGGCCTAGGGTGTGATAGTGGGGAGACTATTACCTCATAACAGAGTAAGAAAACAGTGGAAATAACTAAGTATCATACACATCGGAAAGTAAACAGAGTGTGGAAGTAGTAAACAACTGAAATAGAACTAGATGTAATAGTAAAATGCTGTGAAATCCTGAACAGCTATGCAATACAATACAACACCGGTAACCCATTGGCCGACCATACAGATAAAAGTACAAAAGAAACTGGAAGTAAAATTACAAGGCTCTGCTACTAACTCCGAGCCAATCCACGTACCCGATCTCTAGACACTGTCGAACTGCAGCAGCCTGATCAGTAGAACCACTCGAGCAGCTCCGCCCGATCATGCAACACTGGGCCTTAGCCCTATCCACCATGAAACTCATGCTCAACCTGAAAATCAGACATAAAGTCTACACGTACACCGAGGTGCATGTGCAGGGGTGAGAAATAATATCATTAGGGCACCCCAACAAGCAACCTACAACTGTGCTGCTAAAAGTGTATGCAACAGCAACATGCTCAGCCTAGTTGGAACACAACAAAATAAGTAAACCAATTGTGAAACCACAGTTGAACTCAGGGTATGTAAACCTTGTCAACTGGGAAAGCTCCATCATGGATGTCCATATCTATATACGTACACATGTATAGTCCCATACCTATACACATATACATAAATATGAATATTCATGATTAGGTGATTCAAATAACAAGAAACCACATCAACAGTCGATCCTTGGGACCATAAGCCCGATCTACTATACATATTGTGCAAGGCCATTAAGCTGGACACCGTGCCACTCAAGCCATGTATCATTAAGTCGATCTCTAGATCTGTAATCTCATCGACATATACCTGCTTCGTCCAATGCCGTAAATATATCTATGAACAAGTTAACTAGAACCATGCCCTCAAGCTAAATAGAACCCTACCCTTAGGCTAAATGTAACTGTTCCCTTAGACTAATATAGTCATGACCTCATGCTATATATCACCATGACCTCAGGGTAAATATCAATATGCCCTTAGGATAAACAGAACCTTTCCCTCAGGCCTTACCCTTAGGCAAAGAAGTAACCCTGCCCTCAGGCCTTGCCCTCAGGAGAATCAATAACCCTGCCCTCAGGCCTTTCCCTCAGGTGAATCAGTAACCTTTCCCTTAGGCCTTGCCCTCATGCGAATTAGTAACCTTTCCCTCAGGCTAATATAGTCATGCCGTCAGGCTATATATCACCATACTCTTAGGCTAAACAAGTAACCATACCCTCAGGCTATAAAGTAACCGAGTCATTCCCAACATTTAAACATGAAATTATTTAAAATTCCTCTCAAGGAAAAAGTAATGCATAAAGTAAACATGGCATACCCTCGGGTATCCTGTCCAAACGGCTAAACAGAAGAGCGCACCCCCGGGGTGGTCCTGGATCCAAGAAATGATCCCAAATAGCAGTTTTAACTTATCATTATATCATCTAAGCAATTCTAGATAACTTTCCGCAAAGGCCTCAGCTATACGACACCCCAAACGTGGGCACGTAGCACAACGATACAAAAAAACATTCAGAAGTTGGAAATTAAACATCAGACCACCTACTAATCAAGCACACAAGGAAAGGTAGGCATCCTAACAAACAATAAAGACACCTCACATCAGGCTCAATAGCCACCAAACAGGAATCACCTCTGGTAACCACTACAGCATCAGTAACCCAAGTCAAATATAACAAACAAGTGTGGGTGGACCAAACGCCCAACCCAACAATACATCCAAAGCCCAAATGAATCACCAGTTTGGAATGGGTTCTAGGTAAAACTCGATCACCATCTCTACCCAAATCCGACGTAACAACTTAGGGTCGGTCAAAAAAAATAGGTAACCCCTTGGGTCCCTCAAGTCAAACAACGAGGAGGCATCATACTCATTATCCTACAGATAACCAGAGAGAAGGAATCCTACATGGGATCCTTAGCAAAGAGGAATCCTACACAAGATCTTTAGCAAAGAGGAATCCTACATGGGATCCTCGAATGAAGAACAAATAGGAAACCCATAACAGGGGTCCTCTAAATTAAAACATTACAGAGTTCCTACAAGGACTCCCTTGTTCAGCACACAATAAAGGCATCCCTTTGGGGACCCTTAGAAGCATCCGGTCTCATGGACTCTTAGGCCAGAAGGGCACGTCCCACAAGGGAACATCCTCTAAAGAAAAAGTTGCAGGAGATAGCTTACAGCTCATCTCATATTAAAGGTCTCAACTAAGTTGGTTCGAACACTCAACCTAGCAACCTCTCCAAGTCTCACCCTCAAGTGACGACTGGGCTCGATAATTGGAGGAAGAACCCCTCCATTTAGATAAAACCCAAAAAACTTCATTTAGATTACCTCTAAATGTCAAAAGGAGGCCACCATTGCGATCTACGCAGAAAAAGCTCAGAATAGACTACTGACACACCCAATTATGACTTCCAGAGCATAAGATATCCCAAAATTACTAAGCTGGAGCAGTACATGGCCAGAGTACATGGCCAGAACCCATTGGGCCTACCTGTGTAATAGTACACGGCGTGTACTTTACTATACACGGCGTGTACTGTTCACAAAAAGTCACACCATGTCACACGACCACCTACTACACAGCATGTACTCAAAGTACAGGGCATGTACTTAAGAAAAATTCATCTTCCCTGAATGGGAAGAACACATGGCGTGTTCCCCTGGAACACACGCCGTGTATACTGGGTTTTCCGGTAGAAAATCCCTAAAAACGTCTGATTCGCCCGTTTTCACCCCCGAAACAACAGATCTATCCTCATGGGCATAAAAGCAATAAATATATGGCTTTAAAAACTTAAAAAAACTTTTTTAAGGGGGATCTATGGTGAAAACGTAAACATCCCTACCTTTGGGTGGAAACTGCCGAAGCCTCGGTTGATTTCATGTTCCACGGATGTCACACGCCGACTCAGCGCGTCGAGGGCTTCGATTCGGTACCCCTCTTGCAACCCAACTCTTACTCCTTTTCAATCTCTCAATTCCCCCCATGGGACACGGCCAAGGAAGAGCACACATGGAGCGTGTGCCAGGAGGAGGAGGAAGGAAGAGAGAGGAAAGAGAAGAAAAGAAGAAAAGAAAAGGAAGAAAAAGGGGCTCAGGTCGGCCTCGGCACTCGACATGAGTTTATGCCTTATCTAGGATGAACTCCCCATTCCAGACTCAACGGTGCAGACAGAATCTCAATATGAAACTCCATTTAAAATTTATCACCAAACGAACTTGCGTGAATAAATTAATATTTAATTTAATAATATTAAATATTAAATATTCTGCCAAAATTCGAACAGCTCATATTTCCACCAAACTCCTATCCTAGGGTAAACACCCTAATCCGGGACCAACATAGTTGTCAGAAAAATTATCTGAGATCAGTTTTTAGGGGGAAATTACCATTTTACCCCTCATGAGCATCCAATAGCAAAAATTTAAATTTCTGGTCAAAACGACAGTCCGGAAAAACACGAGTTCTTACAGATTTCTTAGGTGTCTTTAGGTTGAAATGTGTTGTTTTTTTTTCAAATGTCTTCAATATGAGGTGCAGTGTTTGGACCAAGTGTCTATGGGTGGGATGTGATGTGATTTGTGACCCAGGTGTCTACGGGCAGGATGTGATGTGGTTTGTGGCCCAGGTGTCTGTGGGTGGGATATGATATCGTCTATGGACCAGGTGTCTGCAGTCAGTATGTGATGTGGCTCATGACCTAGGCAATGGGACAAGGTGTGGTTGTGGGTCCCAAGTGTGTGTTGGCATGTTGTGTCATGGTTCCTTCAAAAGAGGTGGGAGCGCGAGAACGTTTTTCATTAGGCAAGAGTGGCTAAACTAGTGGGAAGTGAGGTGGCGTGACCAAATCATTGATTTTCTTACTATATTACTTTAATTGACTTTAATTACTTGGTGAGTGTTCCTTGGAGAGATTGGGATGGTTTGTATACATGTTAGGTTCAATTTGGTTCTACTATTTTCTCATAGAGGCATTACTATGATCCCTTTCACTTGTGCACGAGAGAATTAGGATTTTCCTACTGAGTATACTCGTATGCTCAAACAACGTATTTAAAATTGTTTTTATGCTTCCCTTAGAATTACATAGACCATGTTAGGAATTACTAGATTGGGATTTGGGACAGTTGTTGAGTCACTGCTTTAGCTTTCTTTTGGTAGTTACTTTGGTGTTCTTATTTCACTTGTAATATTTTTATTTTAAATATGCATGTGGGGTGGATTTTTGTTTATATATATATATATATATATTGGAGTTATTTTGGGATAGACCATCTTATATCCTAATCATGTTTTCCTAAAAAGGTTAATTCCTCCCATTTTGTTAGATTGTATACACTTGGTGCTAGTCGCCACCCCAGGGCCTACTGGAGGGGGACTTGGGGGTTCATTATCTCTCTTTCTTCATTATCATCCCAGGAGGGGTATCTTTGGAGGGAGGGTTCGTGAAATAATGGTATCAAAGGTGATGGATGAGATATAGGATGAAGATTGGGGTTATTAATAATGAATATTTCATGGGTTGGTAGGGAAATAGTGTCAAGAGATCTCGGTGTGTGACATAGGCCAGGGAAGACGAGCTAGGACACGAGAGTTTAGGGCCCCCTGTGATCTGATGCATGGAATCTAAGCCTACAAAACAACCAGTTGATGCTACATCAGTTGAAAGGTAGAGACCCTAGGAAAGGTACATGTATCATAATGACTTGTGTTCTTGTTTGAATTCATTGTTTTGGAAAATTGGAAATGAATGAAGAAAATGGGTTAAAATGAGTTAAAATGAATCTTAAATAAAATTTCATACTATTCGTTCTTATGAATTCCTTGTTTACCTTTCAAAGATGGAACCTGGTTATCTTTTATGTGTGGCTCAAGTGGTTGAGGCTCATAATTATAATTCAATTGATCAATGAAGGTTTGATCCTATAAAGGAGGATGACCAATGGAAGAGAATAATATGTGCTTTCCAACACTAGGATTTTGGAAAGTACAAGGGAAGTGTTTTGGAAATGGAGACAAAGAAATGGATTGAGGAGCTCTAGATCACCTTCAGCATGATATGGGCCCTAATGGAGTACCGGGTTCATTTGGTGGTTAGTCATATGCATGGAGATTCATGTTAGTGGTGAATGTTGTACCTAGGGAAGATGAAGGAGGTTGATGTTCTGTGGGTCAATTTCGAGAAGGAGTTCTGAGTATAATTCCTTTCATCGACCATGAAGGATGAGAAGAGGCAGGGGTTACTCTCCCTCCTATAGGGGTGTATGTCATTACGAGAGTTGGGGATCAAGTTTAAGGATCTCGTCAATTTTTTCCTAGATCTCTTTTTGGATGAGGAGTCTCATGCAATATGTCTAGAAGTGGTTCTTCGTCCTTCGATCTAGTATGACGTTACTCCAGTTATTTTTCCAATGCAACTGAAGGTCCATAAAAAGGTGAAGGTGATCAATAAAATGCACTCATGAGGAGGTTTACTGTGAGATAGGATCTAGCAAGGTTCTTTGAGAGGCAGGGCTACTAGTGGAAGATATCAAGTTCCAGGACCTTCAGGGTTTCAACCAGTAGGGAGTCAACCCCAGTAGCTTCTGTTTTGACCATCTCATCCTTATGATTTTTCTATGGGATTTTGTATGAGGTGTTTTTTATCTAGAGTCTGAAATCATCTTCAGAATCAGGGTCTAGTTTCCATTTGAGCTTAGTATGGTGGAGGTGGTCCGGTTCAACACCATCCTCAGTAGTAGTTTCCAGTTAGGTCGCTTCAGTAGTAAGGACAGTAGGCTCATTCTCCACCGAGGGGATATGGGAAGGTAGGGGACGACCTCAGGATATCCCTCAAGGACTTAAACCATGGAGTGGTCATAGAGGTGGTCATCAATAGATTGTCAGAGGAGTTGGGCGTGGTCAATTGCATGCAGAAGAGGCAGAAGTTCTAGAAGGACCAGAGATCGTTAGAGGTACTATCAGTTTTTTTAGTACCCTTTATTATTATTATTTTTTGATTCAGGAGCTTCTCACTACTTTGTTACACTCACTCTAGACCATTCTCTAGGGATAGACATAGAGAGGCTTCCTATTCCCCTAGTGTTGAGTACACTAATCAGAGGTCATACCATCTTGTTTGATGTGTGTTGGGAATGTGGACGGATGATGGGACCACATTAGTCCTATGAGAATCTTTTCTTGCTACATATATAGCTATAAAATATCATTCTTGGAATTGACTTCTTTTATTCCACACATGCCTTGATTGAATGCTTCTGGAGGAGAGTCATATTTTTAGATATAGATAGTCAGTGTGTGGTTTTTGTTGGTGAGCAGAGCTGTCAGGTGGGAAGTTGGCGTATAGTGCCTCTTTATTTTCCTTGTTGGCTAATCTACCAGTGGAATTAGTAGATGTTGGGTTAGTGGAGGTTGATAGAGTTGTTTGGGAGTTACCTGGGGTTTTTCTCGAGGAGGTTTTGATGCTACCCCCCTCTACCTGATGTTGAGTTTAGGAAATACATGTAGCCCAATGCTTCTCCAATTTCGATGGCCCATTATCGGATGATACCTTTTGAGTTGAGAGATATAAGGATTTAGATGGATGATCTAATGAATAAGCACTTTATTTGGACTAGTGTGTCGTTATGGGGTACTTCAATGTTCTTTGAAAAGAGGGAAGATGGTAATATCAGGTTGAGCATAGAATACTAGAGGTTGAATCAGGTGATGGTCAAGAATTGTTACCCTTTTCCAAGGATAGATGATCTTTTCAACTAGTTGAGAGGGTAAATTTGGTTTTCTAATATCAATCTACGGTCTGGATACCACCAGTTGAGAGAGAAGGTGGGTGATATCTTGAAGACTGCTTTCAGGTGAAATTCTGAGCACATGGAGTTTTTAGTCATGTCATTCGGTGTTACAAACTCACCATTCATGTTCATTGGGATTATGAACTCAATTTTATATAAGTTCCTAGACTAGTTTATCGTCGTTTTCATTAATGAAATCTTGATCTAATCAAATTCAATGGAGGAACATGTCGAGCATCTTAGAATTGTCTTGTAGGTTCTTTGATGCCACCAGCACTATGGAAAGTTGTATAAGGGTATGTTATGGACATGAGAGGTGCATTTCCTCAGGCATGTGGTGTCATAGAAGGGTGTGGTAGTGGACCCGTCGAAATTAGAAGCAATTATTTCATCAGAAGAAGCCAAGAATGCGGCATAATTTTATAGTTTTCTTGGCCTCATAGGATATTATTAGTGGTTTGTACCCAATTTATCTCGAGTTGCAGCTCTGTTGACAGCTCTGACTATAAAGGATCAAGATTTTTTGTGGAATGAGCAGTTCCAAGTGGTGTTCGGTTATCTAATGGACAAGTTGGTTAGTGATCAAGTGATCTAGTTACCAAAGCAATGTGTGATATTTGAGGTGTTTTGTGATGCTTCCGATTTTATATTGTCATGAATCTTGATGAAGCAATGAGTAGTAATATCTTATGGGTCTAGGAAGTTATGTCCCAATGAATGAAACTATGCCACCCATGATCTAGAGTTGGCAGTAGTTGTGTTCATGCTGAATTTTTGGGGGCATTACCTCTCCTCGGAGCACTTTTGGATCTTTATAGATCACAAGATCCTAAGGCATATCTTTTCCCAGCAGTATCTGAACTTCTAGTAGTGAAGTTGGATGGATTTTCTTTAAGAATATGATTTTGATATCTTTTGCACCTCAATAAAGGAAAATATCATGGTTTATTATTTTATAATAATGTTTTAGAAAGATGTTTTTCATAAGTATGTAGATGCTTGGAAGGTGATGGAGGAGTTGCAAGCCTTGCACATATATTCAAGATTGGAAGGTTGTAGAGGATTCTTGTTTCAGATGACAGTACAATCTTCTCTAATGTAGCAGGTGGAGGAGTCTCAGTGGGGAGACTTAGAGGTGAGGTGTGACATAATAGTTTTGGCCATGGTGATGCTTCGGAGGGATGGTTGGAGGATGTTTGGAATTAGATGTTGTTCTACGAAAAGTTTTTTTCCGGTGGAATTGCAAAATGGGGTCCTTCATGAGTTTCATAGATCACCTTTAGTGATACACCCTAGAGTTTTTATGATGTACCATGTCTTGAGGTTGCAGTTTTGGTGGATTAGGATGAAATAGGTTATAGTAGAGTTTATGGAAAGGTGCTTAGTTTTCTAGTGGGTGAAGGTTGAGCATCATGTTCCTAGTGGTTTGTTGCATCCCTTGGATGTCCCTGAGTAGAATTTGAATGTCATCTCAATGGATTTCATCACATGGTTACCAAGAGATCAGGGAGTCTAGGATGCTATCCGGGTAGTGGTGGATTGGTTGACGATGTCAACTTAATTCTTAGCAATCAAGGAGTGAGTTGTAGTGGGGTATTTGGATAATAGGTATATGGATGAGGTGGTTTAGTTTCATAGAGTTCAAAGGTCCATTATATCATATCAAGACACACATCTTACCTCATGATTCTGAAGGGTATTTCAATATGTTTTTGGCACCTAGTTACACCTCAGCACTTCCTTCCACCCTCAGATAAATGGGTAGACAGAATGAACTACCCAGACGTTGGAAGATATGTTTCGAGCATGTGTGTTAGACTTTGGAAGATATTGAGCATGACACTTACCCATGGTAGAGTTTTCTTATAATAATATATATCACTCTTCCATTGGCATGTATCTATTTGAATCATTGTACTAAAGACCGTGTCCTTCACCCTTTTTAGATACATTGGTTTGGGAGAGAGCAGTTCTTGGTCCCAATATAGTGTAGAGCATAAGCGAGAAGGTTCAAATCATTTTTTGAGAGGATGAAAGTAGTTCAGAACTGAAAAAAATCATATGTCGATCGTATAAGGAGGTCCTTGGAGTTTGAGGGTGGGGACCACGTGTTAAAAAAGGTTTCCCCTTAATGTGGGAAGAAGATGTTTGGAAGAGGAAGTAAACTTCCTCCCAGCTTTGTTGGGACCTTTGAGGTGTTGGGGCAATTTGGTGAGGTGGAATACCAGTTTGTGTTTCCACCACAATTGGAGAGGAACCATGACGTCTTTTGAATCTCTCAACTTTATTGGTATCTTCATGATAAATCCCATGTCCTTTACTGGGGAGAGTTGGATATAGATGACGACATGACATACGTGGGGTAACCGGTAGAGATCCAACATCATCGAGATAAGTTGTTTCATGGATGAACCATTTCTTTGGTTCATGTGTTGCGGAGGCATGGTGTCCTACAGGAGAGTACTTGGGAGAATGAAATGAAAATGGGTTCCTGGTACCCAAAGTTGTTTTGAGTTTTTTCTTATTCTATTTTGAATTTAAATTTAATGTTTGAACCTTGTTTTATGAAATGAGTTGTTTTTCATTCTGTTGAGATGTGTGTAGTGAAATGTGTGATAAATTTCTAACACGTGAAAAGGGGAAGACTGGATTCCTAATAGAGACGCCTTAACTATGATTTGATTAAACCTGTTCATGTGAGTATGTGCTATCCAGAGTGGAAAATATCTTGACATAAAGGATGGAATTATTTGATTCAGATGTTTGGAGATAGTGGTTGTTGTTCTTGTGTGGTGTACCTTGTTTTCATTGGGTAGAAACTGTTAGAGGATGTGTTCTTGGATGTGGGGGTTTCCACTCCAACTTTTGAACAAGATAGGGTGGTTTATCAATGACCATTAATGTGTTTGGTTGTTAGAGGTGTTTCAATCATAGAATGATCCTTGAGAGGTATCTCGCGGGGTGGTTGTTCAGACCCCACATTTTATTGGGATTTGTTTTGGACTCTTGAGGGTGAGTATCATTTGAGAGGTATCTAATGTAATGGTTCGTGCCTTCCTGGTCCATTAATTTTTATTTTTTGGTTGTTAGAAGTATTCGGAGAAGTCTTGGAAGTATTTTTGAGAGGTTTAGTTTCTAAAGGATGGAATTAGGGTGATCACACATCATATAATCATATTACACGATGTGAAACTATATTTCATGGCTTGTCTTTGAGTTTTCACGATGTGCAGAAATTTTACACGGTGTGAAGAATATTTTTATGGTGTGTAATATTTTGGAGTTTGAAAAATAAAATTGAGAGGTGATGTGTTTTTTAGTGGAAACCAAACCTCAGGAATTACATGATGTGAAAGGGTATTACATGTCATGAAATACCCCAATCATGTGCAGTTTTAATAATATTTTTGGCTGGACAATTATTCATTTTTTCATGTTTTTATTTTCCTATTATTCTAGATGAACCCTAGGTTCCCCAAGGAGTACTTAGATCCCTAATCCTTCCTCCTTGATCTATCAATCCTGGTGGCTGTTCATTGTTGATATGTGATCGATCCATGGTGATTTTTCTCCTCTTTCTCATCTGTTTACTCTTTTTATTTCCCTAAAATTATCTATCATGGTACAGGTTGGTTTGATTTGGATGTTTGGGAAGTGTTTTGATAATATTATTATGTAGAATAGGTTAATCCACATTTCTTATGGTGCGATTTTCGCTTGTGCGCATTCTTCTTTTCCCTGCGGTGCACAAATGTGTTGAAAATCTTCTTTAATTAGGGTTTTTCTTAATTTATCTTTTATTTTTCATCATGTGGTATGGATCTAATTTTTTTCCTAAAGATCATAGTTTTTACACACTAATCAAAGATAAGAATTGAGTAAATGAATTTAAAGGGGTAGATAGATCTGATGCACATGTTTTTATGAATTTTATGTTATTGTGATGTTGTGAACTATATGGGATAAATTCCCCCACAGAAAATCGTGGTTTTTAGTGGTCCTTGGTTGCGTACTAAATAGTTGCATGTTGGTTGATTCCTATTGAACACTTTTATATAGAAATTTGTAAATTACATACACTTGTATAACAAATGGGTGCCCCAAGATTACCTATTTTATGTGAAAACCCTTGAATTAACAAGTGGAATTAAATAAGGTATGCCTCATTAAATCCAAAATTGTGTTATGCTTTGGTATGTGGGGTGATGTGTTGTTTTTTATAGCTTTGGTTGTGTGTGTGGGATATATGGAATATGAAGTGGCTATGTTATGATGGATGGATATACTCTGGTTTGTGCTATGTTATGTCAATGAAGAATAGGTATGTGTTGTGGTTTGGATTGGGTGGTGTGGTTGATGAACTTGTAGATAATACATCAAACTAACCATGTAATGGAATCTCAGGTTGAGATATTGATTGATTGTGGAATTGATGAGAAGTGACGTGCATTGGGGCTGTGATCGGGTTGTGCAGTGATGTTTGGTTGTGTTTATTATTGTGTGTTATGCTTGGTAGTTACCCAAATAGTAGTGGAATAAATTAATAAATAATTGGTCAATAAATTTTAGAACTAGCTTGGGTTGGTTTGGTTAATGAAATGAATAAATGATTTGTGAATAAAGAATGGAAATGGTTGATTAAGTTGGGTGGAAGTTGAAAGGAGGTTGTGGATTGATGTGTGGTGTTGTGCATTTAGATGTAGTAGTAAAGTTTCTAGTGTTGTGAGTTGGTGGTTTGTTGAGAAACCACAGGTTGGGTTTGAGTGTTTGGTATCATATATGTATATAATTTTATTTTCCGTTGTGATTTCTATATGCACCCAGCCTATTTGAGAACTACATTCTGAACACCTCCATCCTCATAGGGGAGGGTGTCTTTCCTGAATATCCTGGTGGGGGGATGGATGATTGGCAACCCACTCTTCCCTGCTCCCTATTCTAGGTGGTTATAGCCTAAGATTATTTAGGAAGGTTGAGATTTGTGAGGCCCATGTATGTGCGGGTGAGTTGAGATTTCCTAGGTGTCTTCGAGATGAGATGAGTTGTGCTTTCCCAAGTGTCTTTGGGATGAAATGTGTTTTGATTTCCCTAGTGTCTTCGGGATGAAATGCATTGTTCTTTATCAAGTGTCTTCAAGACGATGTGTGCTTTTTGGAATAGGTGTCTATGGGAAGGATGTGACATGGTTTGTGTCCCAAGTGTCTACGGGTGGGATGTGATATGGTTTTTGGCCCAAGTGTCTACGAGCAAGATGTGATGTGTTTTGTGGCCCAGGTATCTGTGGGAGAGATGTGATGTGTCTCATGGACCAGGTGACAAGATGATGTGTGGTTGTTGGGTCCATGTGTGTGCGGGTGGTTTTTTATGTGATTCTTTCAGAATAGGTGGGAGCATGAGGAAGTTTTTCATTAGGCATGAGTGGATAAACTAGAGGGAAGTGATGTAGGGTACCCAAATCATCAATTTTCTTTACTATATTAATTTAATTGACTTTTGTTACTTTTTAAGCATGCCTCGGTGTGGTTGGGATGGATAATATGCATGGTAGGTGTTATTTGGTTCTACTTTTTTCTCATAGGGGCATCAATATACTCCATTTCACTTATGTACAAGAGACTTATGATTTTTCATACTGAGTATACTTGTATGCTCACCCTACATATATAAAACTATTTTTATGTTTCCAGGAAGATTAAATGGACCATATTGGGCATTAATAGCTCGAGATTTGGGATAGTTGTTAAGTTTCTACTTAAGATTGCATTTGGTACTTATTATGGAGTTTTTGTTGCACTTGTAACAATTTTATTTTAAACATGCATGTGGGATGGATTTTGGTTTTATTTTATATATATATCTTGGACTTTTTTTTGGATGGACCATCTTATCTCCCAATATTCTTTTCCTAAAAATGGAAATGCCTCACATTTTGTGAGATTGCATACCCTTAGTGCTAGTCTCAACCCTGGGGCCTACTAGAAGCGAGACTCGGGGGTCATTATCTCCCTTTCTTCATTGCCATCCTAAGATGGGTATCTTTGGAGGGAGGGGTCATGACAATGAATTCATGATGTGAACATGGTTATGTTTATGGAATTAATTCCCTTTAAGCAATGGGATTTGAATCTAGGGTTTGAAATGAGATAAATTAACCCATGATGGGTCTCCAACCCTCGATGTGTCCTAAGGGACCATAGTTGGTGATAAATTCTTATGTTAATTTTGGAAATGATGAGAATGTGGGGGATAAATTGATTGTTGATTAGTTTAAATATGTTGATGGGAATAGGTTGTGTTCTTGAGAGGATAACCAAGGAGATGATAGATGGAATATGATGGTATATGGGTGAGATGATAGTTGGTGGGTTTTCCCAACTTTAATTTTAATGTTAAACAACGTTCAATCCGAGATTATTCATGATGTAAAATGTCGAATATTTGGAATAGAACGAGGAACAAAAAACTTAATATGGGATCCCGGAACCATAGAGATAGGATCATCATATGTTGGTTATAATTAATTTAATAAATTCACAAGAATTACCTTGGGGGAATTCTTTCTTTGTTGATGTGTCCGGTCACGATTCGGTGATCCGTCATTGCATCATATAATCCAAGTGTAGGATTACTCTAGAGGTGATCCACACATGTTCCACGTATCTCCAGACGTCGCCGAAGGGATCTCTGGGTGGTAGTGCAAAAGAACATTTGCTTGTGATGTCCGCCTTTGATCGCCTTGATCTGTCGGTCATGAGAGCATTCTTGGAGGAAGGAGTTCTTTCGGACTTGAAATAATTATTTATAATTGTTGTGCACAATGATTCTCTTGTGGAAAAGTGTTGGGGTTGTGAGGATATTTATAATTGGGTTTGAGGTTATAGAGTTATGACAATAAATAAACGCGTTACGCATTTTATTTATTTCATTAACTCTTATTGAAAACCCCCATGTCGAATTATTAATTCCTTGACATGCATCCACGCTGATTATAATAAATATCATTTAACAAAACAATATTATATCCTCAAAATCCTGACTGGAAAAACTACACGGCGTGTAATCATTAATACATGGAGTGTAATCGTTTTCCATAAAACTACATGGCGTGTATATTTAATATACACGGTGTGTAATTTTATTTTCCACTTTCCTTTATTTCTTCCACCGCATTTATTAGACCTTCAGTAATGGATATTTATTTCTTAAATAAATATAACTGCATCACTCACTAATAAATATTATTTCCTCCACAATATATTCTCTCGAATAACTAGTGTCGAAATAAATGCAATCAGTCATCCTTAAATAATTATTAAACCACAGCCAGGAATAATATTTATTTAACTTGTTAAATTAATATTTAACTGAGATACATGGACACACTTAGTGTGTGACCCTCTAGGCCTCTTTCTCAGTGGCATTAGGCAGAGCCTGCCTAAAGTCCAAGGTTAGCGTCTAGAAACATGCCAAGGCACCCATATAGAAAGAAGTTAACACCGCAATAACGTGTCACCTCATACGAATGCTTACCGTGTAATATAATCCCTTTGTCATGATATCTCAAATCAAGCAGGTTGCATGCTCGTGTCATCAACCCACGTGCTCGATTATTCATTCTTTGACTTTCCAGAATCAAACTTTCCCATATCTTACCGTGGCCATGGATTTATTTAGGCTATATCAATTCCATAAAAGGGCCTAAGATATCTACTTACGTTATGGAATAAAAGGGACAAATCCTTTCTCACATTATCTATTAATGCAGTATTACTCGTGACGCACCCAACGTATCCTACCTCGCTTCGAACAGTAAGTCATCACCGTTTTCATCAATACATATAAGTGCATGAGTTGTAATACCCATTAATAATAATCTTAAAGTCTAAGGATCAATACACATGTCCACATATAGGAACATCCAATGAAAATATGAAATGTGGATTTCCTACTGGTGGGTCTCGTTCTCATAATATCCTCCTGGATATTACCAAGGGCGCACACCATGAGATGATGCCTCAAAGTTTTATGAGTCCTCGCCCTTAATGGCCTGTATTATTTGTTTTCCTCAAATAATATCATCCGGCCATAGAACATATATTTAAGAACAGTGTTATGGAACTTCTGGGTTCTCATCATAGCAGGGATCCGCTATGACCCATTAATGCAACAACTATCCTTAGGACATTATCACATGCATCGTTACGCATAAGAACAATCAAAATGTGATAAGGCTATTATTAATGATTAAAGTACAAAGTAGTTGGTTCTAGTCCACCAACTCCAACAGACTCCCACTTGGACTGGAGCCAACTGATAACAACATTTAACCCGATATCTCTCACATGATATTCATGCTTCTACTGAGATAGGCCTTTAGTCATGGGGTCCACCACGTTCTCTTCCGTGGACATTCTGATCACTGTAACTTCACCCCTTTGATAGAAATACCTAAAGAGGTGATACTTTCAGAGTATATACTTTGTCTGTGGATGTGACCTTGGTTCTTTCACAAGATCCACCGCTGTAGTATTATCACAATACAATGTAATGGGATCTTTACTGCTAGGCACCACATCAAGCTCCTAGAAAAAGTTCAGAATCCATACGGCTTCCTTGGCTGCATCAGAAGTTGCTATATATTCGGACTCCACTGTAGAATCGGTGACAACTGGCTTCTTTGAACTCTTCCAGCTCACAGCTCCTCCATTGAGATAGAAAACATATCTAGATTGTGACTTCAGATCATTCTGATCTGTCTGAAAACCAGCATCATCATACCCTCTGATGACATTCTCTTCATCTCCTCTATACACTAGTAACATATCTTTAGTTCTTCTCAGATACTTAAGTATAGTCTTAACAGCAGTCCAATGTCATTCTCCTGGATCTGCTTGATATCTGCCTACTATGCTCAGTGCATAGGCAACATCAAGCCTAGTACATAACATTTCATACATGATGGATCCTATAGCCGAACACTACAGGAAAAATGGCTTTTTGCGACGGGTTATTTGCGACGGGAATAAATCTCGTCGCAAATAGTCCTATTAGAAACTTATTTGCGACGGGGGCATTTTCCCGTCGCAAATAACTAGTTATTTGCGACGGTAAAATCTCACCCGTCGCAAAAGGCTTGGCGCGCATAGCGCGCCAAACCGCGGGAAAGGTATTTGCGACGGGTGGTTACCACCCTTCGCAAATAGCCGGCGGCGGTAAAAACTATTTGCGACGGGAATATACCCCCGTCGCAAATAGTGTGTCGGCAAGTTGTTATTTGCGACGGGACCCGTCGCAAATAACTATTTAACCGTTGACCGTGATAAATGCGGGTTAAAGTATTTGCGACGGGACCCGTCGCAAATAATATTATTTGCGACGGGTATACCCGTCGCAAATAGTCCCGTCGCAAATAAGCTAACCTATAAATACCCCCATCCGTTTTTTTTTCATTCATTCTCAACTTCTCTCAAAACTGTTTACAGTTTATTAAGTTTAATTTTTTTTGCAGAGTTGATATTGAAGTCTTCAACAATTATCGGAGATCAACTTCAAATCCATTTTAAAGGTACTTATGTTATTTTTAATTTAATATTTATTTTAATTTTTTTATTAGTTTTAATTATTTTTAATTAGTTTTAATTAGTTTTAATTAGTTTTAATTAGTTTTAATTAGTTTTAATTAGTTGTAATTTAATAAATTTAAGTTATTAGTATTCATAGTTAATGGTAATTAGGTGTAATTAATAATAATTAGAAATAATTAATAATGATTAGGAATAATTAATAATAATTAGTAATAATTAGGAATAATTATAGTTATATATATATATAGTTATATATATTTATAGTTATATTTATTCGTATATTAATATAGATTTATATTAATATAAATATATTTGGTTATATGAATAAATATATATATATATATATATATTTATTCATATATTAATATATATATTTATTCGTATATTAATATATATTTATTCTATTTATATATATATATATGTAGTTATAAGTTTTTATTCGTATATTTATTTGTATATTAATTAATATATATTTATAAGCTTAGTTTTAAATAAATTTATAAAATATGTGTTTTTATGTGTATCTATAAATAAATAAATAAATAAATACATATATACAATACAGACACACACACATACACATACACACACACACACATATATATATATATGTATAGTTATGAATGAATACATAGAAATGAGGGGGTGAAAATCCTCTGAGAATGTTAAAACGACTATAACTTCTAATCCGTAAGTCCGTTTCAACTCCACAACCAGTCAAATCGAAGAACATGAAACGATCTTCGATATGATATGCAGTACAGTCCAAACGGACATCCGGATCGGAAGTTATAGTCGTTTGAATGTTAAAAGGACCATAACTTCTAATCCATGAGTCTGTTTCAGCTCCACAATCAGTCAAATTGAAGAACATTAAAATATCTTCGACATGATATATGGTAGAGGTTTATCGGACATCGGGATCAGAAGTTATAGCTGTTTGAACGGTGAAAAACCGGGGTGCCCCGACTAAAAACTCAGTTTTGGAGGCCTTAGGGGCCTTTTTGGGCCTCGAAAAAACCTTGGACGGGTTCTACCGGTCCATAGGGCTGTAGAGCTCTTCGCAAGCTTCGATTTGATATGCTGTAGAGCTCAAACGGAGTCCCGGATCAAAAGTTATGGCCATTTGAAGTTTGGGTTTCATTTTCTTCTTATTTTCCATCTTTCATTAATTTTTTTATTTTTTTTATATTCAAAGAGTTATTAAATGACTATTAATTGATAAAAATTAGGTAATTATTAATTAAAAATATTTTTTAATTTATTTTATAACCCTCTTTTACTAAACATCTTATAAATTAATGTTATATTTCCATAGATCCTTTCTAAAACGTATTTATAAAATAAATATTATATTTATATCAATATAAATACGTTTATTAATTTATATATTAATAAATATTTTTTTAATTTTTTTAATTTTTTTTTAATTTTTTTTATTTTTTTTATTAGTATTTGCGACGGGAATATATTCCCGTCGCAAATAGTTGATTCGAGGCAACTATTTGCGACGGGAAAAGGCCCGTCGCAAAAACTTATTTGCGACGGGCCCGTCGCAAAAGTTTTTTTAAAAAAAACCACAAAACTATTTGCGACGGGCCCTTTTCCCGTCGCAAATAAGTGTTTTTGCGACGGGCCCGTCGCAAAAAAATTTTGTTGCGACGGCGTTTTCCGCAACGGGCGATTTGCGACGGAGCCCCGTCGCAAATGCCTATATTTCCTGTAGTGGAAGCGTATGGGATCTTACTCATTCTATCTTTCTCTTATTGTTTCTGAGGACACATTTTCTTCGAAAAGATGTAGGCCATGTGACACTGGAACTAATCCCCTCTTGGATTGTTCCATACTAAATCTCTTTAGTATCTGGTCAATGTATGTACCCTAACTTAGTCCAATCAGCCTCTTGGATCTATCACGAATGATCTTGATCCCTAGAATGTAGGCTGCATCACCCAAGTCCTTCACGGGGAAACACTTTTTCAACCAGTCCTTAACTGACTGTAAGACTGGTACATCATTTCCAATAAGCAATATGTCATCAACATAAACTACTAGGATAACGATCGAATTCCCATTAAACCGCTTATAAACACATGGATCACATTCATTCTTAATGAACCCAAATTCCTTTATGGATTCATCAAATCGAATGTTCCAAGACCTAGATGCTTGCTTTAATCCATAAATGGATTTCTGTAACTTGCAAACCCATTTGGCTTCACCTGGTGTCACAAACCATTCTGGTTGTGTCATATAGATGTCTTCCTGAAGCTTCCCATTAAGGAATGTTGTTTTGACATCCATCTTCCAAACCTCATAGTCATGGTAAGCTGTTATGGCAAGTATGATTCTTATGGAATTAAACATGGAAACTAGAAAAAAGGTTTCATCATAGTCAATTCCTTGATGCTGTCTAAACCCTTTAGCCACTAGTCTTTCTTTATAGGTGCTAACTTGACCTTCCTTGTCCAGCTTTCTCTTGAATACCCATTTGCATCCAACAGGCTTTACATCAACTGGATCATCGACCAAAAACCAGACTTGGTTCTGATACATGGAATCCATCTTAGAATTCATAGCTTCTAGCCATCTTGTAGCTTCTGAGCTTTCTACTTCTTCCTTGTAGGAGAGAGGTTCATCATTCTCCAACAATAATGATTCACCATCCTCTGTGACTAGGAAAATAAATCTCTTTGGTTCCCTTACCTCTCTTGAGCTCGTATGCAGTACTTGTGTTTCTGGAACCTCTTCCAAGGGGACCTTTGGAACTTGTTCCGGTACCAACTCCTGTGTATCCTGATCATAAACTTTGTCGAAGTCAATCTTGCTCCCACTATCCTTCTGGAGGATGTTCTCCCTCTCATGAAAGACGGCTTGTCTGGCGACAATCACTTTCTTATCTGAAGGTTTATATAGGTAATATCCTTTGATTTCCTTGGGATATCCTATAATGATACACCTCATGCCCCGGGGTGCTAGTTTTTTGCCTAAGGAGGCCTTAACTGTAGATACCCGAAGCTTGATGTACATGGACATTACATTACTTTTTCGGAATACTTAGTACATAACAAAAACACACACACAAGGACCGTAATAGTTTAGTGTCTTTGGAAACTCGGAACGTAATCTTCTAATCATGGTGAAAGATCTTCAACATCTCCCATAAATATCTTCCCTTTTTTTTCTTACCTAAAACCTTTCTTTATATCCTGGGGAAAAGAAAACATAAAAGGGTGAGCTCAAATGCTCAGTAAGGGTAAAAAAAATATCAATCACATCATATTCATAAGAAAATAACATTTTGGAAATCTTAACCTGAAAAAGAGATCATAATATCATAACATGGGATAAATCATAGTAGTGAAATGTAATCCCAATAATCATAACATAAAACATGAAACTCTGTGTCATACACACATAATCATAGAGAATCATTTCTTTTTAGTCAAGACTCATTGCCAAGACTATCTTAGTGGACAAAGTCACTTTCTGAACCGAGTTCACTCCTCGTTTCAGTCCTGTTTCACTGAACCGGTATAACCTACCGTTCCAGCCATGTCTATCTCATGAGATATAAAATCTTTACCCAATGCATTTTAAGGAGATATAGGTCCCACCCATCTCATAATGATACCATTCTTATGTGTACCACAAAATATTAAATCATACATCATTGCATAACCCATGTAATAAAAATGGGAATCTTAAACAACATGACATCATAAAACAATTCATATAAGATAAAAGAATTCATAAAAATAATTCCATCAAAACATAATCAAATCAGTGTAAAAATAGAGATAGAAACAGAACCCTATATTATCTTAGATGGAAAATAATTTTGATAAAACACTTTAACTCCATTCTTGAGGAAAACATCCTTTCTACTTCAAAAAAAATTTCCTTTCTTAACATGTCATAAAATTCTAACTAAAAGAAGTTGATTAAAAATAAACTTGAAAACTTGTAAAGTAAGCTTCTTGGAAATAATGTTTTAAAAATTCCATTCATGCCATATAAGTTAAAAGAAAACATTCTTCTCGTACTTTTGTTGGAAAAGTCAAAAAGTACCTCGTACGAAAAACGACAAAAGATTCCTTTCATATCTTTTACTAAAAACTCACCGAAGGGTAAAATTGGATATAAAATATTTTAAAAGGATATAAATATTACATATTGAGGAAACATGTATGTGGATGATAAAATACACCCCAGTAAATACCAAAGTATAAACAATCTTGGATAAAAATAAGATTGTGATATTTCCCTTACTTTATGTACGATATGCTTTGTACGTATCCGAACCTCCTATATAATGATTTAAATAATGTCATTAACTTATTACAGAATCATATTCATTGTTATGATATCATATATGGTTCACTTATGACTTTATATTACCCGTTCTTTTGTAAATTCCATGTTAAAGAAGCGTTTTGGGTAAAATCGTTTCATTTATCGTAGGTGTTTGGACTTGTTGTTATTGACATTATTATTACTTATATCATGATTTACTTACTTACAGAATATAAAATATGATTTATATATCATATATATTCAGTATATATATATATATATATAATAGATAGATAAATGAAATGAAACACACCGTTCATGGAGACGGTAGTCCGTACGTACGCATGAACGCTGTTTTCCTTTCCTTATTGTCTTGAATGGAAGTAAGTAGATGACATATATATATACATAAATCCATTAGATTTACGATGTCATATATTTCATTATTATTCATTATATATACTTTATAATCATTCTGGAATGGTTAACATGGATAATGAATCTCATCGCGTCGTGGAGACGGTAGTCCGTACGTACGCACGAGCGATGATATCATTCCCATGGTCGTGGAATTGTGTTGAAGTGTATTTATACTATTTCAGTATCAATATAACTTTATAATAATAATATATAGAAACTCATTACACCATTATACCCATCCAATTAAGGTGGTGGCGGAAAATAGATTACACCACGGCGTGGAGACGGTATTCCGTACGTACGCACGCGCGGTGATTTCCTTTTTCCATAGGATAGATAGAAGGTTAATTAGAGTTGTTTCATATTTATAATAACATATCAGTATATAAGAAATTCTGATGTTATTACTTTATCATGTAACAACTAAATAAGAAGAAGTTGAAGAAGAAAGAAATTGAAAAAGATCGGTAATGGATATTACCTCTTTTTGATGCACCTTCACTTAACCTCCACTTAAAGAACTAAGGATGGTCTTTGAAGAAGACCAGGACCTATAGGATGATACTATGGAAGTGTAGAAGAGATTTTGGCAGGGTTTTTCCGAGCTTGAATGCTCAAATTGGTGTGAGGAGGAGAGGGAGGAGGTGCCCTTTTATAAGGGAGGAGAGGGGCACCTTAGGAAAATCTCAAAATATTATTTTATATTAAGGTCAAATTCAGTTTATAATAGTTCCAAAGGGTCTTATTTAGAAGATAAAGTGGGGATGGGTCTAAATCCTCTCATCCAATTGGATTTAGACAAGTTTAGGTCATTATTTTAACCTTTTCAATTAGATTTAACTCTAAGTTAAATAATTTAACTTTTACCGTGTCTTTTTTTACTTACACTATATGGTTAATAAACTTACCATAACAAGACAAACGAACCCCAAGTTGTTTATTATAAATATATCTATCCTTATCTAAGTCATTTGGCCAAACCTTAGATTTTTAGAAATTAAATAACAATTAATAATATAATATTTTTTTTAAAAACTAATTTATGTCAATTTTGACACTATTTGGTACATGATTTTTATAAAATTCATAACAGAATGATAAGTTATAAACAAGTTACGTATATCAACAATAACATGTCATATTAACCTATAAAATTAATTTAAGTCATAAAAAGTCTCAAATTACATTTATTTGGGCATTTATAATATCAATTATGTCAATATTTCATTAATAAGACAATTACTGCATCATCTTTGTGTCATGAATGATAATTATTTAATCCCTAAAAATTCTAAATAAATTCCTATGATGTAGATAATTGTATTAGATTTATGGAGACTATCCATGTTCGAATTTTCAAGAAGTTTATCACTAAATTAAAATTATTATACTTATAAGATTTAAGAAAGTGACATGTTGTCACATTCTTTGGTTTTCATATTAATTAACTTATTTTCATGGACAAAAGTCCATTAAATGAATCTAATCCGACCATTAGGTGATATGGGTCGACTTTTAGTAATCCAATAGGATTTTGACATGTTTTAGGGTAATTTTATAATATTATATTTACCCTTAATTACCCGATTTACCTTTAACTATGGTAAATAAAATTTACCGTAGTTACTATTAATAATTCCCAAAAATAAAAAGTAGCTTATTAAAATAATTTGGACCCACTGATTCCAAATATGGAATGCATTTTTCTAAATTCAATACACAAAAGTTGCATAAATTAAATTAAAATTAATCCCGTTGTCGAAAGAAAACAGGTTTTCTTTAAAATATTGCAAAAGATTGAATTGATTTAACCTACGAATTCAATATTATAATTTAACTACATAATATATTACGATGAAAAAAGTTGTTTTTAATTAAAATATAGCGTGTTTTTACTATTCATTAAAATATGAAAGTTATCGGAAAATATCAAAACTTTATCTAATGTAAATTTTTATATCCTGATTCAAAAGAAGAATTTTATTTTGTCAAATTGAACTTATAAACATGTCAAAAACTAGATTTAAAGTGGGTGCGCCATCAAAAGGCGGCAAAACTACATTTTTTGAAAAATACTTATTTTACCCGAAAAAATTATTTTGTTCTTATACCATGTTCTAGAAATGTGTAAGATGAATAATAATGTTATAAAATTCAAAATTTAGTTAATACTATTCATAACGGCTAGTTCATGACAATATTATAATAATATATCGTTGTTTATTAAAACCCGGTATTGCGTACAACACACGCTATCGAGGAAGGTCGTGATTGCGTGCAATGCAAGCCAAGTCAGGATTGAGTGTTGTGAAAGAATCCTTCATTATTTTGTATAATAGAATCCAACCATATTTTATTTATACATTGAATATATATATATATATATATATTTAATCAATGTTGCGTAGAATAACTGTTATCAAAATTGTGTGTAACACGATCCAAGAATAGTGTTGCATATACTACAAGCTAATACGGTGTTGCGTATAGTGCAAGGTAATCTTGGTGTAGAATACAACACAAGAAATTAATGAAATTAAAAGAATATTTTTCATAAAATCTCGGGGTGTTACATTCTACCCCCCTTAAAATGAATTTCTCCCTCGAAATTCGTCGGGGTTATAAATGTTTTACTACTCGAAAGTTTGTTTAATAGAAACCCACATCGTAAAAAGGAATTCCAAAACATGGATTTAAAAACTAAAGTGTGAAATGTAACGGTTACCCAAATTAACTCATCATTGGGTTTCCACGTAGGAGAACATAGGTGAAAATATGGATATGGAAGAAAAATCTAACCATCAAGTTCTGATGGAGAGTGGTAGAGAACATGGCTATGAAAAAGCCAACAATCGCAAAGTCATAAATTTGTGATGATCTAGGGTACCATCTGATTCATCAGATATAAGATCACTAGGACAACATTTTTGGTTTTTCAAGATCATTTCCCTAAAGTTTATGAAATTGTAATTAGAATAAATACTTTCGTGATTTTGGTATAGTCTCACCGTTTGTCATTCTTTGGACAATTTCCACTTCATCTCTTAAATAAATGATGTTGAATTTGTCATTCGTGATGTGTTAGTAGATCATGTGATAGAATGATGGGTCATTCCATCTGTCTCAAACAAAAGGTTAGAAAAAAAATACATAAGTCCATCTATAGTGAGATTAATCTTATATAATTACCAAAATGGACTTATACTGCTTAATATAATAAAACTAGTTTCTACTAAACAGGGACTTCCTGTAGGCCAGTGGTAGGTGAAAAATTCCAGTCGCACTTCGGTTGTGGGTTCGATTCCCACATCCTTGTCCGACGCGATGGGTTGTCGCCCATCCTGCAGGTTGTTCTTTTTCTAAAACTACATTACTATAACATCACATAAATAATATCAAAAAAAGTTTTATCCTTAAACAATACTAACTTATGGTTAACATAATCCATTCCAATATTTAGGCTTATCTAAAATACTTCGGTCCAAGATCATAGTATAAAGAAAACTATTACTTGAAATGTCGTCAACCAAGCATGTGAATACCATCATTTATCCCCCATATATCTTGTTGGTCACATTCCAATCATGTGAATACCTTAATGATGTATTCTCTTGAAAAATGAATACCCATTAAACCTTAGTGAAAACATGAATGTTGTCAAAAGTAAACACTTTCCACATACCAAAATCCAAAAATTCTATATACTCAAACTATGATATAACCTTCTCCTTATATCAGTCATGAGCTCATGAATACTATCAAACATTTAATTTTCTCCTTATCCCTTCATTATGGGCATATCATCTACATTCAAAAAATATCTGAATAACCTTTCATGGATACTGGTAACATTAATCATACACTTTCAAGACTCAAGGAAAGACAACAGTGTAACAATCCTTAGATGTCTCTTTATTCTATAGTACCATGAGATTACTTATACAACATTACACATGATAAACATGTAATCATTCCACTACATTCTTAAACCATTGACCGAGCTTTAACAATTCTTTCATCTCACATATCATTTGTAGTCTCTTCATCATCATCCACATAAATATTACCCATACGACCATACTGATTATCTTCATGAGACTTTCCCTTAGGGCATTGGTTTTCATAATTCCCGTACATTCCACATTTAAAACATTTAACCATTGTTTATGTCGTAGCATTACCATTATCCTCATCCCTGGTGTTAACTGATCCTTTTCCTTTGCAATTACTGGCTTTGTGTCCTTCTTTTCCACACCCAAAGCATCTTCCAGTTCCTTTGAAACATTCTCCTTGATGCCTCTTCCCACATGATTTACATAGGGGAAATTGAACTTTCTTTCCTCTATGATCATCATGAAACTCCATCTTTATCTTATTAGTCGAGTCAGGAAACTTACCAAATTTTACTTTATTGATCAGATTATGAGATTGTTGATTCAGCATAATAATGATGTTTGGACTTCCAAATCCCATTTCATTTGGTTGCTCATGAAGAATATCATTCCATTGTCCATAATATCCTCCATTATCGTGAATCATCTTGTTTCCATCCATTTTCTAAAACCCAAAAAGAATAGTGTGAGAGGCAAAAATCAAAATAAAGGGGGAGTAACTTCAATATCTAAAATCATTGGTTTAAGCTAATATCGTTACCATAGTTCTAGTACTATATCCTACATGTATACTTATCCTTAGGGACATCCCTAGACATACCTTAGAAATATCTATAGGGATCTCACTAACGTTTTCGCATCCTAGTTTCCAAAGGTTGACTAAACTTTTCCTCTGATACCAACTGTAGAGACCTGAAGCTTGACGTACATAGACATTACATTACTTTTGCGGAATACTTAGTACATAACAAAAACACACACACAAGGACCGTAAAAGTTTAGTGTCTTTGGAAACTCGGAACGTAATCTTCTAATCATGGTGAAAGATCTTCAACATCTCCCATAAATATCTTCCCTTTTTTTCTTACCTAAAACCTTTCTTTATATCCTGGGGAAAAGAAAACATAAAAGGGTGAGCTCAAATTATCAGTAAGGGTAAACAAAATAAATATCAATCACATCATATTCATAAGAACATAACATTTTGGAAATCTTAACCTGCAAAAGAGATCATAATATCATAACATGGGATAAATCATAGTAGTGAAATGTAATCCCAATAATCATAACTTAAAACATGAAACTTTGTGGCATACGCACATAATCATAGAGAATCATTTCTTATTAGTCAAGACTGATTGCCAAGACTATCTTAGTGGACAAAGTCCCTTTCTGAACCGAGTTCACTCCTCGTTTCAGTCCTGTTTCACTGAACCGGTATAACCTACCGTTCCAGCCATATCTATCTCATGAGATATAAAATCTTTACCCAATGCATTGGAGGGAGATATAGGTCCCACCCATCTCATAATGATACCATTCTTATGTGTACCACAAAATATTAAATCATACATAATTGCATAACCCATGTAATAAAAATGGGAATCTTAAACAACATGACATCATAAAACAAATCATATAAGATAAAGGAATTCATAAAAATAATTCCATCACAACATAATCAAATCAATGTAAAAATAGGGATAGAAACAGAACCCTATATTATCTTAGATGGAAAATAATTTTGATAAAACACTTGAACTCCATTCTTGAGGAAAACATCCTTTCTACTTCAAAAACATTTTCCTTTCTTAACATGTCATAAAATTCTAACTAAAAGAAGTTGATTAAAAATAAACTTGAAAACTTGTAAAGGAATATTCTTGGAAATAATGTTTTAAAAATTCCATTCATTCCATATAAGTTAAAAGAAGACATTCTTCTCATACTTTTGTCGGAAAAGTCAAAAAGTACCTCGTACGAAAAACGACAAAAGATTCCTTTCATATCTTTTACTAAAAACTCACCGAAGGGTAAAATTGGATATAAAATATTGTAAAAGGATATAAATATTACATATTGAGGAAACATGGATGTGGATGATAAAATAAACCCCAGTAAATACCAAAGTATAAACAATCTTGGATAAAAATAAGATTGTGATATTTCCCTTACCTTATGTCCGATATGCTTTGTACGTATCCGAACCTCCTGTATAATGATTTAAATAATTTCATTAACTTATTACAGAATCATATTCATTGTTATGATATCATATATGGTTCACTTATGACTTTATATTACCCGTTCTTTTGTAAATTCCATTTTAAAGAAGCGTTTTGGGTAAAATCGTTTCATTTATCGTAGGTGTTTGGACTTGTTGTTCTTGAAATTATTATTACTTATATCATTATTTAATTACTTCAAGAATATAAAATATGATTTATATATCATATATATTCAGTATATATATATATATATAATAGATAGATAAATGAAATGAAACACACCATTCATGGAGACGGTAGTCCGTACGTACGCATGAACGTTGTTTTCCTTTCCTTATTGTCTTAAATGGAAGTAATTAGATGACATATATATATATATACATAAATCCATTAGATTTAACATGTCATATATTTCATTATTATTCATTATATATACTTTATAATCATTCTGGAATGGTTAACATGGATAATGAATCTCATCGCGTCTTGGAGACGGTAGTCCGTACGTACGCACGAGCGATGATATCGTTCCCATGGTCGTGGAATTGTGTTGAAGTGTATGTATACTATTTCGGTATCAATATCACTTTATAATAATTATATATAGTTACTCATTACACCATTATACCCATCCAATTAAGGTGGTGGCAGAAAATAGATTACACCACGGTGTGGAGACGGTATTCCGTACGTACGCACGCGCGGTGATTTTCTTTTTCCGTAGTTTGGATAGAAGGTTAATTAGAGTTGTTTCATATTTATAATAACATATCAGTATATAAGAAATACTTATGTTATTACTTTATCATGAAACAACTAAATAAGAAGAAGTTGAAGAAGAAAGAAATTGAAAAAGATCGGTAATGGATATTACCTCTTTTTGACGCGCCTTCACTTAACCTCCACTTAAAGAACTAAGGATCGTATTTGAAGAAGACCATGACCTCTAGGATGATACTAGGGAAATGAATAAGAGATTTTGGCAGGGGTTGGCCGATCTTGAATTCTCAAATTGGTGTGAGGAGGAGAGGGAGGAGGTGCCCTTTTATAAGGGAGGAGAGGGGCACCTTAGGAAAATCTCAAAATATTATTTTATATTAAGGTAAAATTCGGTTTATAATGGTTCCAAAGGGTCTTATTTCGAAGCTAAAGTGGGTATGGGTATAAATCCTCTCATCCAATAGTATTTAGACAAGTTTAGGTTATTATTTTAACCTTATCAATTAGATTTAACTCTAAGTTAAATAATTTAACTTTTACCATGTCTTTTTGTTTTCTTACACTATATGGTTAATAAACTTACCATAACAAGCCAAAAGAAACCCAAGTTGTTTATTATTAATATATATATCTTTATCTAAGTCATTTTTCCTAACCTTATATTTTTAGGAATTAAATAACAATTAATAATATAATATTTGTTTTAAAAACTAATTTATGTCAATTTTGACACTATTTGGTACATGATTTTTATAAAATTCATAACAGAATGATAAGTTCGAACCAAGTTACTTATATCAACAATAACATGTCATATTAACCTAGAAAATTAATGTAAGTCATAAAAAGTCTCAAATTACATTTATTTGGGCATTTATAACATCAATTATGTCAATATTTCATTAATAAGACAATTACTGCATCATCTTTGTGTCATAATGAATGATAATTATTTAATCCCTAAAAATTCTAAATAAATTCTTATGATGTAGATAATTGTATTAGATTTCTGGAGACTATCCATGTTCTAATTTTCATGAAGTTTATCACTAAATGAAAATTATTATACTTATAAGATTTAAGAAAGTGACATGTTATCACATTCTTTGGTTTTAAAAATAATTAACTTATTTTCATAGAAAAAAGTCCATTAAATGAATATAATCCGACCCTTAGGTGATATGGGTCGACTTTTAGTCATCCAATAGGATTTATACATGTTTTATGATAATTTTTTAATATTATATTTACCCTTAATTACCCGATTTACCTTTAACTATGGTAAATAAAATTTACCGTAGTTACTATTAATAATTCCCAAAAATAAAAAGTAGCTTATTAACATAATTTGGACACACTGATTCCAAATATGGAATCAATTTTTCCAAATTCAATACACAAATGATGCAGAAATTAAATTAAAATTAATCCCGTTGTCGAAAGAAAACAGGTTTTTCTTTAAAATATTGCAAAAGATTGAATTGATTTAACCTACGAATTCAAGGTAAAATAAATGATAATGACATAAATTATATTAAATGGTAAAAATATATTATATTTATACTTTAAAACCATTCAATATTATAATTTAACCACATAATATATTATGATGAAAAAATTTGTTTTTAATTAAAATATAGCGTGTTTTTACTATTTATTAAAATATGAAAGTTATCGGAAAATATCAAAACTTTATCTAATGTAAATTTTTATATCCTAATTCAAAAGAAGAATTATATTTTTTCAAATTGAACTTATAAAAATGTCAAAAACTAGATTTAAATTGGGTGCGCCATCAAAAGGTGGCAAAACTGCATTTTTTGAAAAATACGTATTTTACCCGAAAAAATTATTTTGTTCTTATACCATGTTCTAGAAATGTGTAAGATGAATAATAATGTTATAAAATTCAAAATTTAGTTAATACTATTCATAACAGCTAGTTCATGACAATATTATAATAATATATCATTGTTTATTAAAACCCGGTATTGTGTACAACACACGCTATCGAGGAAGGTCGCGATTGCGTGTAATGCAAGCCAAGTCAGGGTTGCGTGTTGTGAAAGAATCCTTCGTTGTTTCGTATAACATAATCCAACCATATTTCATTTATACATTTAATATATATATATATATATATACTCAATGTTGCATAGAATAACTATTATCAAAATTGTGTGTAACACGATCCAAGAATAGTGTTGTGTATACTGCAAGCTAATGCGGTGTTGTGTATAGCACAAGGTAATCTTGGTGTAGAATACAACACAAGACATTAATGAAATTAAAAGAATATTTTTCATCAAATCTCGGGGTGTTACATTAACAAATGCCTCACATCCCCATACACGTGTTTGCGACAAAATGGGTTTCTTTCCATTCCATAGCTCGGAGGGAATTCCATTTTCCACCTTAGTTGGTACTCAGTTTAATGTGTATGATGCAGTTTGTAATGCATATCCCCAAAAGGATAATGGAAGATCTGCATGACTTATCATTGACCTCACCATGTCCAACAAGGTGCGGTTCCTCCTTTCACTAACACCATTCCACTGTGGTGTATAAGGAAGAGTGAGCTGAGATAGAATCACAGACTCTCGTAGAAGATCGATGAACTCTTGGTTCAGATATTCTCCACATCGATCCGATCGAAGCTTCTTTATCATCTTACCAAGATGATTCTCTACTTCATTCTTGAATTCCTTAAATTTCTATAAGGCCTCTGACTTATACCTCATTAAGTAGACATAGCCATATCTACTCAAATCATTAGTAAAAGTAATGAAGTAAGAATATCCACCTATAGCTTCTACTAGAAATGGTCCATACACATCTATGTGTACCAATCCTAGAAGCTCTGTGGCCCTTTCACCTTGTCCATAAAAAGGTGGCTTGGTCATTTTTCCTCGTAAACAAGCGTGACATCTGTCAAGTGGTTTTAGTTCAGTAGAGTCTAAATAGCCATCTTGGCAGATCTTTGTCAAGCGCTTCTCATTCACATGACTGAGACGGTGATTCCACAACTGGGTGATGTATGAGTCATGTGAGTTTGTTTTTTTATCGATTTCCAACACTTGGTTTTTGTAATTTAATACAAACAAACCATTATATAAATGTGCCATACCATAACATACATTGTTCTTATAAAAGAGACAACCCTTATTTCCAAACATGAAAATAAATCCATCCATATCCAAACAAGATACATAAATTATTTTCTTGGTAACACTAGGTACATAATAATAGTTATGTAAAACCAAAATCATTCCAGTTGGCAATGAGAGGTGGTAATCGCCAATAGCCAACGCAGCCAGCCTTGCACCATTAGCAGCTTGAAGATCCACCTCTCCTCTGGAAATCTTTCTAAATCTACTTGATTCCTGCATTATAATACAGATGTGAGCCCCACATGCTGTATCTAATACCCAATGTGTATAAATGGAAATATTACACTCGGTAACGAATGAACCTTTAGCATTCTCACACTTCTGGGTGTACTTCCTCTTCCAGTGGCCCTGCTTGCCACATGCAAAACACACCACCTCTCGTTCCTTGACCTGCCTCTGGATCTTCCCCTTCTTGGAGGGACGGTGCTCGGGGCCTTCAGACCGTTTATAAGTCTTTGGCCCCTTTTCCTTGTCCTTCCTTTTCTTGTTCCCCATAAGGACTACGGGTTTTTCACGCCCCATGTCCCTGTCTACCTGGCGAATCAAGGTCAGAAGCTCTGATAGAATCTTCTCATTGCCGCTCATGTTATAATTGACAATGATGGTAGATAATGTCTTGGGAAGTGATGATAGGATGAGATCTATACGCAACTCATCCAGGAATTTAATCCCTAAGATGTCCAGGTGTTCAATGTAGCTAATAAGCTTGACTACATGAGGCCCATGGGCGCAGACTCTCCATTCTTAGTTGTAAACAAAGAATTGGAGATCTCAAACCTCTCATGTCTCTCCTTCTCTTGGTAGATATCCTTAAGGTGAGACATCATGCTATACGCATCCATGTTTTCATGTTGCTTCAAGAGCTCATTGGAAATGGCCAATAGCATGAAACATTGGAAATCTGTGGCATCGTCCATGTGTTTCATATAGAGAGATAATTCCCCATAGCTGGCCTCTTTCCCAGGAACAACTGTAATAGGCTCTTCCAGCACATACAATTTCCTTTTGTGGCAAAGGATGACGTGTAAACGCCTCTTCCACTCTTGGAAATTGGTACTGGTGAGAAGGTTTTCCTTCTCGAGTATGGTTCACAATGATATGTTTAAAGTCATTTTGTCGTTTCTACGAATTAAGATGAGCAAAGGTTTAGTACTTTATTAAAAAACTGAGACAAATAAATAAATTAATACTGATTAGTCTCCCATTATTTTATTGAAATCCAATAGCCCTCACCATTGACTTTGGAATATTTTGTTGCCTGAATATTATAGTGGAAAGGATCCATATTTCCCTTCGCATTACCCCAACTAGGGTTGGTTAAGCAACTTGAAGGGTTTTTAGGTATGAATTCCAAATTACAACTTCATTTAACTCACAGCTCCTTGATCCGCTGAGTGGAATCCCCAATCCTGAAATCCTTTTATTTTGGATTTCCTCAACCTTTGCCTCTTAGTCACACCAAGTCCTGTTGTGGCAATCAACCCATGATGTGAACCAAGTCAAGTCAACCCAAAACCTTGAATTATAATTCCTAGATAATTGAAAGCACCCCAACTAGGGTTGGTCAAGCACTTTGAACTATGGTTCGATTCTAACCAAGATTGTGGAAGGCTATACCAACTTAATATTTCTTTGAGGGATTTTATCCTTGTACGTAAATTTACAATTTATTAGCTTTTATTACATTCTTGTTAATATTAAGTGGGATATACTTAAGTGATTAACCATGTCTAAGATAATATTTACGTATAAGCTGGTTTTATTTTAGTTCTATCTTGCATGATCATTTAATTCATTAATTGTGTGATCGTGACAACACACCCATAATAAATAAACCATGAAACTGACAGAAATAAAATAAATGGTATGATCATGAGATTTTTCTATTGGTTAGTTTATCTAGAAGTTGATAAACTAACCCAAGACCTAGGGGAGATACACCTTGAACCTTTCGGGTTTGTGTTTATAGCTTTCCACCTGTCCACCTTTGTATCTCCTTGGATTGGTTTCACCTTGGATCCTGACTTGAGATGCCTCCACTAGCTTGGGAGCTCCATCCATTATATATGCATTTATCTCACACGCATGTGAGAGGTAAAAAGGGGTCTTTACATAAAAAAATAATTGTGTGCGCATTCCCTACATATTAATGAGGAGATGGCTCGCAGGCCAACAAATTTAATTTAAATAAATTAATTAAAATAAACAATTCTCATACAAATGTCTCTGTCTATCTCATGATCATCCATACATGCAACGATATTTACGGATAAATAAAACTAGCATTCAATTCTTTAATCATTCTTGTTTAAGATAAATCACGCTCGAATTAATTAATTATCATTAATTAATCAATCCTTTTATCTTAAACCCTTTTTCTAAATTTCCTTGAGATTCTCATCCATCATAATTTTAAATAAATAAATTCATTTAAAATTATCCTTGTACGTAACTTGTACCTTGGAGGAAACCCGGTGAATTCTCATTCATTGCGTAATTTGAATGAGTACACGGCGTGTAGTTCCAACTACATGGCGTGTACTTTTGTTCACCGTCCATCCGAAGTACATGCCCAGGGACATGGCGTGCTAATGTACTTTGGAAATTTTCGGAGTACACGACGTGTTCAGTGGGACACATGCCTTTTAGTTTCCGCGTTACACGGTTTCCAGCTGGGCAAGCCGTGTATGGGGTACACGGTCCAACCCTAACCCGAAGGGACTACACGCTGTGTTCATTGGACCACACGGCGTGTAATCTGGAAACCATATTCCACCTATTCCTGGTCAACACACGGTGTCATTAATGACTTAGATAGGATCCAATACATGGCTTGATTTGGCGGATCAGTCTGATGCATGAATCTATACTACATGGCGTGTTCTTTTGACTACACGTCGTGTATTCTAGTGTTATACGTCCAGAAATGTTTCGCTCTTCCGGATGAGTTCCTCTATTTTATTTTAATCAAAATTAAAATAAAAATTCGTTTCTGTGAGGTTAACGAGAAACGATGGAGGACGAACAGATCTCGAGATTCATATTTCCAGAATGATTAAACTTGAATTGAAACAACTAAATTATTAAATTCATAAAACATCAATGAAAAAATAAATAATTATAATCAACAATATGACCACTCTGATACCACTTGTAGGTTCTGGGCACAGCGGAAGCGCATTGGTGGGTTTTCCCAACTTTAATTTTAACATTAAACAACGTTCAATCCGAGATCCATCATGATGTAAAATGTCGAATCTTCGGAATAGAACAAGGAACGAAAAACTTAATAGGGAATCCCAGAATCATAGATATATGATCATAATATGTTGTTTATAATTAATTTAATTAACTAACAAGAATTACCTTGGTGGAATTATTTCTTCGTTGATGTGTCCGGTCACGATTCGGTGATCCGTCGTTGCGTCGTAGAATCCAAGTGTAGGATTCCTCTAGTGGTGATCCACATATTAGCCACATATCTCCGGATGTCACCGAAGGGATCTCCGTGTGCTAGTGCGGAAGAACCTTCACTTGTGATATCCTCCTTTGATCGCCTTAATCTCTCTGTCTTGAGAACGTTCTTGGAGGAATGAGTTCTTTCAGGCTTGAAAGAATTCTTCAGAATTGTTGTGCACAACGATTCTCTTGTGGAAAAGTGTTGGGGTTGTGAGGATATCTATAATTAGTTTTGATGTTATAGAGTTATGACAATAAATAAACACGTTACACGTTTTATTTATTTCATTAACTCTTATTGAAAACCCACATGTCGAATTATTAATTCCTTGACATGAATCCACGCTAATTATAATAAATATCATTTAATAAAACAATATTATATCCTAAAAATCCTGACTGGAAAAACTACATGGTGTCTAATCATTAATACACGACGTGTACTCGTTTTCCATAAAACTAAACGGCGTATACTTTTATTTTCCACTTTCCTTTATTTCCTCCACCAAATTTATTAGACCTTGAGTAATGGATATTTATTTCTTAAATAAATATAACTGCATCACTTGCTAATAAATATTATTTCATCAACAATATATTCTCTCAGATAACTAGTGTCAAAATAAATTTGATTAGGCATCCTTAAATAATTATTAAACCATAGTCAGGAATAATCTTTATTTAACTTGTTAAATTAATATTTAACTGAGATACATGGACACACTTAGAGTGTGACCCTCTAGGCCTCTTTCTCAGTGGCATTAGGCGGAGCCTGCCTAAATTCCAAGGTTAGTGTCTAGCAACATGCCAAGTCACCCATAGAGAAAGAAGTTAACACCGCATTGACGTGTCACCTCATACGAACTCTTACCATGTAATATAATCCTTTTTCACGATATCTCGAATCAGGAGGGTTGCATTCTAGTTTCATCAACCCATGTGATCGATTATTCTTTCTTTGACTTTCTGGAATCAAACTCACCCATATCTTACCATGGCCATGGATTTATTTAGGCTATATCAATTCCATAAAAGGGCCTGAGATATCTACTTCCATTATGGAACATAAGGGACAAATCATTTCTCACATTATCTATTAATGCAGTGTTACTCGTGACGCACCCAATGTATCCTACCTCGCTGTGAACAGTGTTTTGTCACAATTTTCGTCAATACATCTAAGTGCGCGAGTTGTAATACCCATTAATAATAATCTTAAAGTATAAGGATCAATACAAACGTCCACAGATAGGAACATCCAATGACACTATGAAATGTGGATTTCCTACTGGCGGGTCTCGTTCTCATAATATCCTCCTGGATATTACCAAGGGCGCACACCATGAGATGATGCCTCAAAGTTTTATGAGCTCTCACCCCTAATGGTCTGTATTATTTGTGTCCCTCAAATAATATCATCTGACTATAGAACATATATTCAAGAACAGTGTTATGGCACTTCCGGGTTCTCATCATAGTAGGGATCTGCTATGACCCTTTAATGCAACAACTATCCTTTGGACATTATCACATGCATCGTTACTTTAACGACCCATACTTTACATAAATGGTTATTAATTCATAATTGAATCATACTTATTACAACATATAACAAAACCATGGTAGGACCGTATAGGTATAGTGTCTTTAGAAACTGGGAAACATAAACAACTGGTTCATAAATCATCTACATTGTCTCCCGCTTATTTCATCATATTTAGAGTCCCTTTTTGGAATATCCTACTTAATACCCTTCTTCATGGCCTGGGGAAAAGAAAACATACAAAAGGGTGAGCTCAAATGATCAGTAAGAGTAGACAAAAGAAATATCAATCATATCATATTCATAAGAACATAACATTTTGAATAACTTAACCTGAAAAAGAGATCATAATATCATAACATGGGATAAATCATAGTAATGAAATCTAATTCCAATAATCATAACATAAAACATGAAACTTTTTGGCATACACACATAATCATAGAAAATCATTTAATATTATTCAATACTCATTTCCAAGACTATCATAGCGGACAAAGTCCATTACTGAACTGAGTTCACTCCTCGTGCCAGTCATGTGTCACTGAACCAGATTAACTTGTCGTTCCAGCCATGTCTATCTCATGAGATATAAATCTTTACCCAATGCATTGGATGGAGATATAGGTCCCACCCATCTCATAATGAAACCATTCTTATGTGTGCCACAAAATCATAAATCATACATCATAGCATAACCCATGTAATAAAAATGGGATTCATAAACATCATGCCATCATAAAATAATCCATAAAAGAACTTCATAAAAATAATTCCATCATAACATAATTAAATCATTGTAATAATAGGGATAGAAACATAACCCTATATTATCTTAGATGGATAATAATTTTGATAAAACACTCGAACTCCATTCTTTAGGAAAATATCATTTCTACTTCAAAAACATTTTTCCTTTCTTAACATGTCATACAATTTTTAACTAAAATAAGTTGATTAAAAATAAACTTGAAAACTTGTAAAGTAAGATTCATGGAAATAATGTTCCATGAAATCATAAAAATCCATTCATGCCATATAAGTTAAAAAAACATTCTTCTCATACTTTAGCCGAAAAAGTCAAAAAGTACCTCGTACTAAAAACGACAAAAGATTCCGTTCATATCTTTTACTAAAAACTAAACAATGGGTAAAATTGGATTTAAAAAATTGTAGGAGGATAGAAATAATATTACATATTGAGAAAACATGGATTTGGATAATAAATATTCCCCTGTAAATACCAAAGTATAAGCAATCTCGGATAAAAATTGAGATTGCGAGATTTTCCCTTACCTTAGGTCCGATTTGCTTCGTACATATCTGAAACTCATGTATAATGATTTAAATAATGTCATTGAATTATTACAGAATCATATTCATTGTTATGATATCATATATGGTCATAATCTTATCTTCTTATTAGTAATATTTCATTGCTACTTGTTATTCAGGTGTTCATTGCTTTAGGTTCTTATGCATGTTTTGTCAAATAAATTATTATTCTTATTTTTAGGTTATAGATACCTAATTTACAGAATGGTATTTGTATAATATATATAACATTTATTCATTCAATTCATTTATATAATGATTATTCAATGAATATTATGTAGAAAGAGTCGCATCGCATCGTGGAGACGGTAGGCCGTACGTACGCACGACTGATCATATAGTTCCCATAATCGTGGAATTGTATTGAAGTGTATGTATATTATTTCAGAATCAATATCACTTTACAATAATCATAAATAGTTATTCTTTACACCATTATACTCATCCAAGTAAGGTGGTGGTGGAAAACAGATTACACCACGGCGTGGAGACGGTATTCCGTATGTACACACGCGCGATGATTTCATTTCCGTAGGATGGATAGAAGGTGAAATAGTTTTGTTTCATATTTATAATAACATATCAGTATGTTAGGGATACTGATTTTATTACTTCATAATGAAACAATTAAAGAAGAGTAAGTAGAAGAAGAAATAAATTTGAAAAATCGGTAACGGATATTACATCTTCTTCGACACGCCTCTTTGAAACCTCCTCTTAGGGCACTAAAATTGGACTTTGAAGAAGACAAGGACCTCTAGTATGTTTCTAGGGAAGTTGATAAGGTAAATAGGCAGGGGTTTTCTGAGAATTAAGGCTCAAAATTGTGTGAGGAGGAGAGGGAGGAGGTGCCCTTTTATAAGGGAGGAGAGGGGCACCTTTGGAAAAACTTAAAATACTATTTTATAATAAAGTCATATTCGGTTTTTCATATATCTAAATTGATTTATTTCTAAGATAAGGTGGGTATGGGTCTAAATACTCTCAACCAATATGTTTTATAAAAGGTTAGGTTAGTAATTTAACCTTATCATTTAGATTTAACTCTAAGTTAAATAATTTAACTTTTACTGTGTCTTTTTGTTTTCTTACACTATATGGTTAATAAACTTACTATAACAAGCCAAACGAACCCCAAGTGGTTAATTATTAATATATATAACCTTATATAAGTCATTTTTCTGAACCTTAGATTTTTATGAATAAAATAACAATTAATAATATAATATTTGTTTTAAAAACTATTTTATGTCAATTATGACACTATTTGGTAATTGATTTTTGTTAAAATCATAAAATAGTTATTAGTTAGAAAAAAGTTAATTAAATAAATAATTACATGTCATATTAACCTAAAAAATTAGTGTAATTTATAAAAAGTCTCAAATTACATTTATTTGGGTATTTATAACATCAATTATGTTAATATTTCATTAATAAGGTAATTACTGCATCATCTTTGTGTCATAAATAAATTAAATTATTTAATGTCTAAAAATTATAAATAAAATACCATTATGTAGTATATATTTTTAGATTTCTAATGAATATTTATAGTTGAATTTAGCTAATGTATAACCTTATATTAAATATATTTTAGTTATTAAACTTTGATTTTAACTCTTAATTCTTCTTTAAATAAAATAATAATAAGTGTCCTAATCTAATCCAAGTGGACCTAAATGGTCATATTTTATTCCTAAGGTAGTTTTTGGTCGAATTACACTTATCCAATAGAATTAGGACATGTGTTAGGGTAATAATAATAGCAATTTTACCCTTAATTACCTTATTTACTTTTAACTGTGGTAAAAAAAAGTAAAATGTTACTATTCACCAAAAATTATTTTTATCTTATTGAACCACATTTTACTCCTTGAAATTAACCATGTCACTCGGATTTTCGAAATTCCACTCACAGAAGTGGTAAAATTAAGTTTTATGTAAATTTTCAAATTCTCTTAGGAGGTGGGTAAAAGACGGTGAAAAGTTCAATAAATTTTTTATATATCTAAAATTATTATAAAATGACTCCAATGTATTAAATTGAACTTTTATAGGTATTATGTATCAATTTTGACCTAAAATTAATATAAATAAAATAAATAATTATTTAAATAAAAAGTCAATTTTTAAATAGTAATCAAGTGTTTTCACTATTCATGAAAAATTGAAAGTTTTCAGAAAAATACCAAAAATTCACCCTAGGCTAATTTCAATATTCCGAATCGAAAAATGAAATCTATTTTGAAAGATAAAATTTCAAAAAGTGGGTATTACTATTCATAACGGCTAGTTTATATAATATTTTAATAACATATCGATGTTTAGTGAAACTCGGTATTGCGTACAACGCAAGCTATAGAGGAAGGTTTCTCTTGCGTGTAACACAAGCCAAGACAGTGTTGTGTGTAGTGAAAGATTCCTTTGGTGATGTATATAACATAAAAACAAAATATTTCTCATAAATTCTCGGGTGTTACAGTTACGCAGAAGAACAATCAAAATGTGATAAGGCTTTTATTAATGAATAAAGTACAAAGTAGTTGGTTCTAAGCCACCAGCTCCAACATACATGGTGGGTATTATTCCCCCTAATGATATCTAATGGTATAAAAGTTAGGTGTTATTCCCCTCAATGTCATATGATGGTATATGGGGTGAGTGATCATCCCTACATTGATGATGATATTGTGATATATGGTCAAGCTACTTATCTCCCATGTGTGGGGGTATATGGGGTGGGCGCTTATCCCCCCAATGAAGCATGATGATATGAGATATTATAGATTATTATTTTTTTGATGTTTTATGGTGTGGGAGCTTCTTTCCCTAAGGTTTTGATGATAATGGTTATATTATTTGGGTTCAGTGTTTATCCCCCTGAGGATTGATTATAGAAAATGATATTATATGGGTGGGTGCCATTACAATCTTTGGTACGGTTATGTGACATGCTTAAATGAATACCAACTCTGGTCGAAGAAGGTATGATCACACCTATGTGACTTTAATAGTACCTATGGACCTTAAAAGAGTTATGATTTTAGTTTTTAATATTGTATTTATCACTACTACAAAACAAGTCTTTAACAACGTTGGCCTCTATTAGAACTAGTAAAAAGTGATTATAAAAGTTCCCTTTATGAGTGCTAAAATAAGTGTTGATAAAGGGTACCATTTATCATTGCTTTTTTAGAACTGATAAAAGGAAATCTTTATCATCATTTTTTTAGCACTGAAAAAGGGTAACCTTTATTAGTGCTTTTCATTAGCACTCATAAAATATACCCTTTATCAGCGCTTTATTTTTAGTGCTGATAAAGGTTACCCTTAATCAGTTCTTTTTTTAGCATTGATAAAGGGATCTTTTATCAATGATTTTTTAGCACCGATGAAAGTCCCGAATAAAATGAAATAATTAAATATATAAAAATGAGTTTATTAAAAAAATATTAAAAAAAATATTATTAAATAATTATTGATAAAAATAAATAAATTTATTATACTATATATAAATTATAAATACTAATAAATAGTATATATAAAAAATATATATATATATATTTAATATAAAAATTAAACAAAAAAATTTAAAAATAAGTAAATTAAGAGATATATTAAATATTTTATTAATTAAATAATTATTGATAATATTAATAAATATTATAATATATATATATATATATTAATGTTTATAAATATGATTTATATAATATAAAATATTTATTATTTAAATTAAATAGTCATATATTTAGTTAATAATGGTTTATAATGAAAAATTAATATGAATAAAAAATAATGAATAATTGCATCGAGTAATGGAAATAATTGAATGTCCATTGTTTTTTCAATTTAACATATATCAAATGTATATTATATTGATTTCACTAAAAAATAATTAATTAATTCATTTTTATATACAATGCACACACACAAATATTTATGTAATTAATGAAATCTTATATAGAAACACATACATCTGATATTTATGTAATTTATTCCAATTTTAGTATTAATTTTAGAATTTAATTATAACATGGTACATTTAATATATCATGTATTTAATCGGTAATTTTTTTAATATATTTTAAATTTTATTACAGTCACGTATTAACTCATTTTTGATATTTTTTTATTTTTTATTTTTTATTTTTTTTGGAAATTTAATAATTTTCTATTATTTATTTATATATTTTTATTTATTATATTTTAATATTTTCAAAATGAATTTATCTTTATTTAAATATATATCTATATTTTTTTAATAATTTATATTTAATTAATAAAACTTATCCATTTTTTCAATATTGTTAAAGTGTACTCATTTTTAATTATTTAATTTCACTCATTATTGGCATGCACTCACTTAAAATTAAATATCAATTAATAATTTTAGAAATATATTTGTAAATAAATATTTATAAATTTATATTTACTATATTTATACATTTATATATTTATAATTATAAATAAATAAATATTTTCTTTAAAAAAGTATATATATAATTATAAATAAATTATTATATATATTTGAATAATTGTAAAATTATAATAAATTTATTTAAATAATGAAAATATTTATAATATTTATTAAATATATATATTTATAATTAAATAAATATATAAAATGCTATAAATATATTAATATTATTTTTTTAAAGTATTATATAATCATAAATAAATAATTATATATTTAAATAAGTATAAAATTATAATAAATATATTTAAATAATGAATATATTTACTATATTTATATTTATATATATTTATTAAATATATATATATATAATTATATAAATATATTTACAAATTTTTTAATTTATAATTGTATTTATAAATCATTTATCAATGTTTAAGTAATAAGCACTCATAAAAGGAATCTTTATCAACTCTTTTTTAGCAGTGATAGAGATATAAATTTATCAGCATTGATAAAATCCATATTTATCAGTGCTAAAACTCTATCACTAATAAGGATGGACTTTATCAATGTTGTTTTAGCACTTATAAAGATGCCCTTTATCGACGCTTATTCATTTTTCATAGATAAAAGGGATCATTATCAATGCTTTTTTGGAAGCATTGCTAAAAGTGTCCTGATCTATTTTAAGAACCCTAGAAATTGCAAACCAGTTGCAATATGCAAATCATTCCACAAAAGACACCTTTTTTTATTCTCCTAATTGTCAAATCCAAGTTCAAATCATGGTTCAAACAATTTCAAGGCTTGAATCCAATTCTTAAATGATTCAAGGGTTGTATGAATCCAAGGCTCGAAGGAATTCTAGGTTTTTCAATGCATATACTTTGTCTCATAAAATTCAAAGCTTAAATCCTAGGTATATTATTTTATCTTCCTATTTACTCATCGATTTCTCATTTGGTGATATCTATTTGTCTTTTTTATCATCATTTTTTCCACTACCACCCCCAATTTACATCAGGTCGTTCTTGATTTCTGCTACCCCTATACCCACAATTTCCGCATCCATGTTCCCCATGATTTTGACAGTCGTCGGTGTACCTTTATTGTGCCTAGAGCTATAGTTCCTCTCGAGTTGGCATGTAAGGCATGTGACTTTGGTTCTCCTCAGTGAGGTTGCACCACCTCACTAGTGGTGAGGCACATCAGGTATGCCTTTCCCCACCTCACTCCAAGGAACAAACCTTTGACAATAATTTCATAATCTAATATAAAATTCCTTACCACACAATGAAAATCATTCTTAAAATTATAATCTCCTTTAGAGCATTATATACTTGTGTGTGTGTGTGTGAATAAAACATAATACATATGATCTAAATGTAATTATAAATGGGTGAAATCAAATACTTATCACAATGCATTGATTTATACTTTCTGGGTTTATATATATCATAGTTAATAAACGTCGAGGGTTGTTTCATTTAAATATCTAATTTATTATTTTAATTATTAATCCATCTAAAATAAATTATTATTTAACATTTATCTTTATTTAAAATATCTTTTAAAGTAAAATAATTTATCTTAAGAGGTCCACTATTTCTAAAATAATATGTACTCTTTGAACTTTCCAAAAATATTTAAATACGTCAATTTACCTGTCATATGTGAGATGAACAACCAATATCTAATATGAAAGAATGTTTATTTTCTAAAAACTTTAGTGTGAAATAAATAATAAATTCCTCTTATATTCTATTCTTTTTCATATAATACATTTCTAATTCTTTCTTCCCATTCATCTATGTTTTTAGAAAATCTTGACAATTCTTCATACAATCGTTTAATTTGTCACTTGTTCAATAGTGTTCATTCAATGGTTTAAATTCATTATCCAATTTTACTTATGAAGATTTGTCTCACTTTCAAACTATTTTTGTAAAAGAAGATCATATCCCCTTTAACTTAAAACCTTTATATATTACATAATTACTATTATTTATCTCATTATGATGAAAATTTTATACTATGTTCCAAAAATCACCATAGAACCCATAATGGCCAAGAAAATGAAATTTTATTATAATGGATACTCCTCATCTACTTGAAAATAATTCTAGTTTTCAACCTATATAGCAATAATTCTTGAATCAAATTATCAACTAAGAATTTTGAGATGTTTAAAACCAATATCGTTATTAGTTATATACTTTTCCTCAAATTATTTTTCCATTACTTATCTATTTTTTATTGAAATTGAAATTTTAATTTTGATATTTTTTTAAATATTTTATATACCATTAATATTAAATGTAATAATTCCTTAGTTTGTTACATCACTTGTTCTAAAAAAATATAATAGATGTTAACAAATTCTATAAATGTTGGAATAATTATTAGAAATGATTTTTAGTTATTCATCATTTTAGTTCTACATGTATTTCTTCCACCCCTAAGAATCTCTGATTACCATCCATGTATATGAAATAACTCTTTATTTTTTAAAATGTCTTATCAATACATTTTTATGACTTCTAATTGATGGAATGAGAGTTTATTATTCTCATTTATCATATGTGAGTTTCTTATTACTCTTTAATTTTCTATATTATATTTTCATTTGTTTAGGGGATTTAAGAAAGACTCGAGGGTATATTTTAATTGAGGTAGGACTAGTATTAGTTTGATGATTTAAATTATTAAAAGTGGAATTTCTCTAATAAATATATAATTCATAGAGGCCCCAAGGATTCATATATCATAACATGTCCCCACTAAAACCATTTTAATCACATACAAGAATGTGTATGAAACCAAAATATCACCTTCAATAGGCCATGAGTTAATAACTAGTTCCAATGGTGTAATTCTCACAAATGAGAGGCATTACCCCTTTTAGATAACATGATTGAATAGAACTATCATCCTCATCATCTTCATATCCTGAATAGTTACTATTACAATTTGTTTCTTGAGACTCATCCCTCATATCTTTTATGTTTCTTGTACTACTCTGAGCAGTATTCATCCCATGGATGACTACTGCTTAGATTATTTCAAGAAACATAGGTTCATGTCCACAAGTGATGAAGGATGAGTGTCAAACAAAATAATGCAATGATAAATATTTGGGATACGAGGTGATGCCAATGAAAGTTATCTATAACCTTCACCTTTGAATAAATTAAAAGGAGAACACCAAAAATAGTGGAATAATTTTTTTCTTATATTCAATTACTCATTTTATTCAAATCATAGTGAAATTATTTGAAAAAATCAAATATTGTGTTTCCCTTATTATAATTATCTATATCCTTAACCATTATTGATGAATATCTAATGTGTATTTATTTATTTATTATACAAAATGAATATTTTATAAACCTAATAGGATGGATATAAATCAAAAACAGATACACTATAATTGTTTAAAACAAGAGTATGAAGATGGAGTTAAAGAGTTCATCAAGTTTTCAGTAGAGCATGCATATAGCCCTTCTAAAATCCTTTTTTTATGTTTAAATTATTATTATTCAATAAAAATTAGACCAGAAGATTTGGAAGAACATTTTATTTTTCACTAAATGGATCATAGATATAAATTTTGGACTAAACATGGGAAAAATGAACATGCACACTGATTGGGATGATAATATGATTTATGGATCATTTGATATGAATAATAATTTAAATGATGATGGAGATAACATGGAAGAAATGATAATATAAATTTAAGATGACCTTCATGATTTTCCAAAGTTGTTTGAGAAGTTAAATAACTATGTTAAGAGACCATTTTATACCGATTTTACTAAATACAAAACATTTTCAGCTGTATTGAAGTTATATAATTTTAAAGCTGGAAACATATGGAGTGACACTGGATTTACAACACTACTTGGTCTCTTAAATGATATGATGCAAGAAAAAAATTAACTACCATTCCAAACATATGATTCTAAATTTATTCAATATTAAATGGTCATGATCTTTAAAAAAATACATGATTGTCCAAATGATTTCATATTGCTTTGTAAGGACCATGAATCACTAATAAAATTCCCTAACTGTGGCATAGATCGATACAAGAAAAATAAATCAAGTACTTCAAAATATGTATAGTAATTTCTTATCATTCCATGGTCTAGAAGACTATATGTATGTCAGGAAACCATGATACAACTGACATAGAATACCATTACAGTAATTAAAGATGGGAACCTACGTCTTCCAGCATATTCTTCTCAGTGGAATAAAATTTATTATGACCATCCTAAATTTATAAATGAGTTGAGAAACTTTTTTCTTGCACTATATATAGATGGAATAAATCCTTTTTTCGTACAGAGTAGTACTCATAGTATATATCCCATCATGTTAGTAAATTATAACTTACCACTATGTTTATTCATGAAGCACAAATACATTATGTTGTATCTGCTTATATCTAGACTAAAGAAACTTAATAATGATATTGATGTATATCTGAATCCATTGATCGAAGATATAAAATTGATGCGTGATACAGGTGTTAAAATGTATGATGCTTATATAGGTGAAAAATTCACATTTCAAGCCATGTTGTATAGGTTGATAAATGAATTCCATACTTATGGAAATTTATCAAGCTATAGCATTAAAGGAATGTTGGGGTGTACCATTTGTGAAGAATACACACACTTAGTTCGGTTGACACATTCCTCAAAGAATGTGTTTTCAAGACATTGGAAATTTTCACCTTAATGATATAAATATAAATCATGGATGATAGTATTTGATGGGAATATTGAATAAGGTACAACACTATCTCTAGTAATGGGTGATCAATTTTTTCTAAAGTAAAAGATATTGACATAGTTTTTGGTAATACATTTTCGAAAAACCTTAAGAAATCTGGTTGGAAGAATATATCAATTTTCTTTGAATTACTATTTTGGAACTATTTGTATGTCAGACATTTTCTTGATGTCATGCATTTAGAAAAAAATATATTTGATAGTCTTATTGTAACATTACTAAATGTTCCAGAAAAAAAAACAAAAGATGTCATCAAGGCTAGGTTGGACATGATTAACATGGTGGTAAGGGGATATTTGTCAATAGTGAAGGGTAAAGGGTAGAATTTTCTTCCTCTAGTAGCTTATACTATATCCAGACAAGAAAAATTTCAATTTTTTATTTTCCTTAATTGTGTAAAAGATCTATAGAGATATTCATAAAATATCAATAATGTTGTTTCAATAACTAATTTGAAGTTACAATGACTAAAATCACACAACTAACATTTTTTATACAAGATTTTATGTCGGTTACTTTCTTTTTCATTCTTCTTCAAAACGTATGGAATAAATTAACTATACTCTATTTCGTTTTAAAATCCATATACAATAAATTTATAGACCCGATGAAGTTTCCAATCATAAATAAGGATGTTTCTTTCAAATTATGTTAATTAAATATGTTCTTCCCACCATAATTCTTTGATATAATGGTCCACCTGATGGTTCCCTTAGTTAGAGAGGTTCAACTATGTGGTTCTATCCATTATAGATGTATGTACCCCATTTAACAGTATATAATGATTTTGAAAGGGTATGTAAAGAATCAAAGTTGGCCATAAGGTTGTATTGCAGAATGATATATTGTTGAATAAGCTGTTGAATTCAGTAATGATTACCTATATGATGTTTACATCATCATTCTCCAAAATTCTCATCATAGTAGATGCCTTATGGGTGAAGGTATTTATAGAAGAGATGTTTTTACAATTACCTTTATAGATAGGGAGGAACCACACCTTTACATTTTAAATAATAGTAAATATGTTGATCTATACATTGAATCACACAAATAAATTCTTAGAGATTTTAATCTATCAAGGGATGAAGGATGGATATCAAATTCACATAACCAACAATTTATAGGATGGTACAGAGAATAAATTTTTAAGGATTTACATAAAAATATGAATTCAATGGTCGAACAACATCGATGGATAGCCAGGGGACCAAATGAAAATGTTATATCTTACATTAGTTTTTTAATCAATGGTTATACATTCAATACAAAATAAAATGTTGACTGTAGTATGATGAAAAATAGTGTTTTTACGATCTTGGTGGAAGTAATGAAAAAATATGATTATAAGGATAGAAATACAATTTATGAAAAAATGTCATATTTTTTATTATTGAACAGATATATGAGTTGGATTATACAAAATTTCAATTTTTTATTTTAGGTTACAGATGGGTTGAAAATATGAGTGTAGTGAAAGCTGATGAAATAGGCTTCATGAAGGTGAGTTTTAGTGTGGAAGGGAGAAAAGGGAAGTATTTTATAATGGAATCAAAATCAGTGAAAGTATTTTATGTCTCAGATCGAGAAAAAAAAAATTAGTTGATTATCCTATTGGAGACTAAAACAAATGTCGGGTAAGATGAAAATTCAATTGAGGATGAACCTTTAATTGGGATATCACAATCAATTCATCTCATTCCAAATGTATAAAATGTCTTATAAGTTAGAGTGGACCATAAATAGGGGATTTAGATTCTTGATAAAGGAAACAAATCCATAAAAACTTTAAAAAATAAAGAGAGATCAATGAGAAGGTAAAAGTGTTTTTTAATATAATATGTTTTTCTTCATAATATTATATGTTCTCTACTACATTAACATAATATAAATTAAATGTTTGTCTGCTCATGTAGAAAATTTCTTATACACATGGTGATGTTACCAATCCCTTGGAAGAAAAACTATGAGAAACAAAATCCTTTGGGAAGATATAAATGTAATGTTACGATATAATTTATCTATTTTACCAAAAATTTATATAATGAAATGTGGATTTAATTTTCATTATTCCATGTATAATTAATTTATTTTAGAATATTTTTATCCATATTTCATGCCTTTCTACACCAAAACATCCACATAATTATTCTCCCTCAAAACCATTTCACCCCTATAGTTTTAGAATTTATCACTTTTCTTAATGTTCTCTCCACTTCTCAATCACATAGGTAATATTAATGCTTTTATAGTAAAATAATTTTCCATAGAATTAATATATTATTTAATTTTTAGGTTTAATTTATTTATTTTTATCATTGGTTACATAATAATTTTTTTCTTATATAGGTGGATTATTTTGTTCACGTTGGGGTGGTTTGTTCGAAGCTACTCATACTCATGAGAGTTTAGACTTCAAGGATATAACTAATATAATTACATCATGTAAATGTATCATGATTGTGTACAACCATAATGAAAAGGTGAATTCATATTGCTTGTTTAATTATTATTTTTTATCATTTTGTCTACTATTTGAAATTTATTTTCATTATCTTTTTTATCTAATACTTATTTTTTTCACAGAACATTTGAGAATTCATATTTTCAATGTTTATTTTTTTAGAATATTTCTTCCCATCTTTCATTCCTTTCTGCACCTAAAATTTGATAGATTTCTTCTCCCTAGAAATATTTTCACCCCTATAGTGTTAGCATTTATCACTTTACTTCAAGTTCCCTTTACTACTCAATCTCATAGGTAATATTGATGTCTGAATAGTAAAATAATTTTTCATATAATTAATGTACTATTTAATATTTTTTAAATTTATTTCCTTTTATTATTAATCATATAATAATTATTTTCTTATACAGGTGTATTATTTTTTTCAAGTAAGGATGGTTTGTTTGAAGCTGATCATGATCATGATAGATTGCACTTCAATCTTACAACTAAGATAATGAAAATAAAGAAATGTTTCAAGAATGAATACAACCATCATGAAAAGTTAAATTCCTACAACTTATTTAATTAGTTTGACATAATTTTATTTAATATTTTTAAGTTAATTTCCTTATCATTTTTATATAATACTTATTTAGTTTTTTCATTGATCTTTCGGGAAGTCATATTTTTCATTCAACTATTAACAAAAATCCACAAAAGATATAAAATGTTCATTTCTACAAATGTTACCATTATTTCTATTTCTTTAATTTTTTGAACTTCAACACTGCATATTCATTCAATGTTCTTATCATAAAAACGTTTTTTTTGGCTAAGAACACAGATTCAATATGTATAGTTGGAAGTTTGAACAATAAATCCAATGGAAATTATGGTAACATTAGTAGTTAAGATTTTTTTCCATACTTTAGGACATGTAGGAATCAGTCGCACCTTAATCTAACACACAATGTTAATGGTATGGCTCTGAATTATTCTTATTATTTTAAATTGACATTAATTTTAGTATAAAATACAATTGACATACTCAAAATCATGAAAATATATTCATATTTTTTTATAAATTAATATAATGATCCATAAGTCATTTTTTGAATCATCGATATCTCAATATGATACACAATGTTTCGGGTATGACTCAAAGTGTTCGTTATCATTTTCAAATTGGAATTTTTGTCCAAAAAGTGTCACTTGATGAAAACTAATTAAAAACACACATATTTTCTTAATAATTTAGAAAAATTATTAAAAAATAATTTTTTATGTGTCTGAATTGGTCTCGCGTAAAACTGATACACAATGTGACCAGTATGAATCAATGTGTGTGTTTCCAGTTTAAAATAACATTTTAATAAAAAAGACAAGTTATGTTCTAAAAACTAATAAAACACATTTATATTGTTTTTATACTTTATTAAAATGATCCATAAGTAATTTGGGACATGTATGAATCAGCCTCACCTCATTCTGATGCACAATGTGACCATTATGACTCCAACTGCATCTTTTTATTTAAAATTGACATCAATTTTAGTAAAGATAACAACTAACCTACTCAAAACCAAGAAAATGCATTCATATTGTTTTTATAATTTATTAAAATTATTCATAAGTCATTTATAACTTGTAATAATCAACCACACCTCAATATGATACATGATGTGACTGATATGACTCAAAGTGTCCATTATCAGTTTAAAATCAACATTTTAGTTCAAAAAGTTTCATTCCCTAAAAACCAAGAAACTGCACTCAAATTATCTTGATAATATATAAAAGGATTCATAAATAATTTTTTATGTGTATTAATTGGTTTCATGTCAAAACTCTGCACAATGTGACTAGTATGATTCATACTTTTTATTTCTAGTTTAAAATGACATTTTCATAAAAAAGGAAAGTGACATACTCAAAACAAAGAAAACACATTTGGATTGTTTTTATACTTGATTAAAATGACCCATAAATCATTTTGGATGTATATGAATCATCCTCACCTCAATATAACACATTTTATGGCAGGTATGACTCCAACTGTGTATTTTTATTTAAAATTGACATTAATTTTATTAAAAAGATAAATAACCTACTCAAAACCAAGAAAAAACATTCTTATTGTTTTATACATTAGGAAAATTTTCCATGTATCATTTTTGTTTTTTAGAATCGTCCAAACCTCAATCCAATACATGATGTTTCTAGTATGACTTAAAGTTTCTATTATCAGTTTAAAATCGACATTTTAGTTCAAAAAGTATCACTCAATGAAAACTAAGAAAACATCTTCTAATTGTCTTGATAATTTAGTACAATTATTCATAAATAATTTTTGACATGTAGCAATTGGTCTCACACTAAACTGATACATAATGTGACTAGTATGATTCAAATGCATGTTTCCTATTTAAAGTGACATTTTAGTAAAAAATACAAGTGATATACTCAAAATTTATCAAACACATTTGGGTTATTTTAATACTTTAGTAAAATGATCCATATTTTAGTTTAGGTGTGTAGGAATCAATTTTAACTCAATCTGATGCACAGTATAGACTGGTATAACTCTAATAGTGTTCTCTTATTGAAAACTAACATCAATTTTAGTAAAAATGATAACTAATCGACTCAAAACCAAGAAAACACATTCATATTATTTTTATACTTTATAAAAATGATCCATAAGTAATTTTTTATGTGTATGAATCATTCATTCCTCAATAGGATACACAATGTTCCCAGAATTACTCAAAGTGTCCACTATCAATTTAAAATTGATATTTTAGTTCAAAAAGTATCAATAAATGAAAACTGAAAAAATGTTCTTGGATTTTCATGATAATTCAGGAAAATTATTAAAAAATCAATTTTGTCATGTAGGAATTTCTCTCACATCAAACCAATAAATGATGTGACCGGTATGAGTTAAAGTGTTTGTTTTCCATTTAAAATGACATTTTAGTAAAAAATACAAGTGACATACTAAAAAATTATTAATCACATTAGTATTGATTTAATACTATACAAAAGCAATCTATAATCCATTTTATATGTGTAGAAATCGACCAAATCTCAATCTAACGCACGGTATGAACGTTATGACTCTAAGTAAATATTTTTATTTAAAATTGACATCAAATTTAGTATAAAGGATGAGTGACATACTCAAATATGAGAAAGTGCATTTGAATTGTTTTTATACTTTAGAAAAATTACCCATATTCAATTTTTGATGTGTAGGAATCGGTCACACCTCAATTTGATACACTATGTTCCTGTTATGAATCAAAGTATTTTAGTTAAAAAAGTGTCACTCACTAAAAATAAAGAAAACACACTCATATTACCTTGATAATTTAATAAAATGATTCATAAATCATTTTTGATATATATGAATCAGCCTCATATCAAACCAATACACGATGTGATCGTTATGAGTCAAAGTGCATGTGTCTATTTTAAAATGACATTTTAGTAAAAAATACAGGTGATGTACTAAAAATTGAGAAAATGCATTCAAAATGTTTTGATACTTTAGGAAAATGATCCATAAGTCATTTTAGATGTTTATAAATTAGTCACACCTCAATCTAATGCACGGTGTGACCATTATAACTTCAAGTCTATCTTTTTATTTAAAATTGACATCAATTTTAGTAAAAAAAGAAAACTGACCTACTCAACACGAAAAAACACATTTGTATTGTTTTTATACTTTAGTAAAATAATAAATATTTCATTTTTTACATTTATTAATTATCCTCACCTCAATACGATACATTATGTTCCATGTATGACTCAAAGTGTCTGTTATCAGTTTAAAATCAATATTTTAATTCAAAAAGTTTCACTCACTTAAAATAGAGAATACACACTTTTATTGTCTTAATAATTTAGGTAAAAAAATTCATAAACCATTTCTGACATTTAGGAATCATTATCATGTCAAAAAGATACACAATGTGAAAAGTATGAGTCAAAGTGCATGTTTCCGGTTTAAAAAGACATTTCAATTAAAAAGACTAGTGATGTACTCAAAACTGGGAAAACGCATTCAGATTGTTTTGAAACTTTATAAAATTTATTCATAAGTCATTTGAAATGTTTAGGAATTAGATTCACCTCAATTTGATGCATAGTATGACTGGTATGACTTAAATTATTCATTTTTAACATATAAGTGTCATTTTAGTTTAAAATTAACAATTTTTGTTAATTTATTTCTTTATATTTTTACTAATATAAGAATCATTTTCTTATACAGGTGAGTTATCTTTTTCAACTAGGGGTTCTTTTTTTGGAAATATCATGAGTCAGGGTTAGGATTGAAAGAAAAAAAGGATCATTTATGTTTTTGAATGTATGTAATAATTTTTACTAATGTAATTGTATAAACCAATGTTTTAAATGTCTATAATATTTTGCTTTTTTATTATATTTTTTTTGTAAATTTCATTTCATTTAAATTTTTTATTGGTATTTTTTTATACTTGGTAGTGTTTTTGGTGTTTTGGTGTGATTTTACAACACACTACACTGGTATGACAGTGTGCTATTAAAGCGCACTATATTATACCACTTTATCATCGCTTTTACAAATATTGATAAATATACCCTTTATCAGTGCTTCTATAATCATTGATAAAGGTCCTCTTTATCAATAATAAATAAAATCCCTAATAAATGTTTTCCTTTATTATCACTTCCATAAGTTCTGATAAAGGACCCCTTTATTAGATCTTTTTTAGTGCTAATAAATAACCCCTTTATCATTGTTTTTTTAGAACTAATAAAATACTAAGGCTTTTAGTCTCACTGTGGTAGTTAGTGGTTATATAGCACTAATAAAGGCCATTTTACCACTATTAAAGGCCTATATTTTAGTAGTTTATCCTAATCATATAACATTTTACATGAACTATATATAATAGTTATGTTGAGGACACTATTGGTGGTGGCCCACTAAGCTTTACTCACACTCTTCTCATGTATCCATAGAAAATTGGTACCTAAAAATACATATTTATTGTGGTAACATGTTGGGTATGGTCCTAGTGTTATATTATTGAGTTAGATAGCTTGGGCAGACTCGGGAGATGGGATCAGTTCAAGACATGGGACTGGGTGTTTTTTGTTTCAGTTTTATTTACTTTTGGTTGGAGTTGTATATGACATGACCATAGGAGATCTTGTTGGTGTCTTCCTAACTTGTGTGATATTTTTTAGAGTTCATTCTTTTATAGAATGATTATGTTATTTATTTCTAGTTGGATTTTTCTATGATGTTATTTTAACCTATTGGGTATTGTGATGGCTCATTTTATACTATTTCTAATGTTTTTGTTTTTCTATGATATGAGGGTGTAGTCTCCCCATGTTATTAATATAGACTCCTGATGCTATTAGGAAACCTCTATTGTATGGGGATTCGTTCCATAGGTCACATGGAGAATCGGTCTAATTACTATAAATTGATTTGGATTGGGGCATTACAAAGTGGTATCGTGTATTTATTTTATTTCTATTATTATATGGGATATAGTAAACCGGTGATGGGAGTTTTTGGAACATGGGATAGATTATATATCATTATTATATCCTACACTTTCATGATATTATGTCCATGTTTCTATGTATTTTTTATTTTTATTCATTTATTTGAAGTTATAGTTAGGTTTATTATATTCAAGTGTGATGTTTTGAGTTATTTGATTTCTGATTTTTCTCTTGGCCTAGGGTGGTAATAGGGTGGTATTTCATGTATCATGTTAATTAAATAGGTTTACATGTCATGTTCACTCATGTTTGTGATTGATATACTTGTTCTAAAAAATAAAATAGATACTGGTTATTTAAAGTTTCAACAATAACTTATTACTTTTTTTCTAAATAAATTATTAGTGGTGTTATACTTAACCTAACCATATGGGTATGGTTTTCCTGATACATATTGGCATATAGATATGTCATCTCTATGTGTATGTATATTATTTGTATCCTTAATGGGCTATTCTAATATAGAGATTCATAGTGAGGTCTAGTACCTTATAGTGGTAGTTGACTTTGGTATGAGATGCTTGATATATATGTATATAAGAACACTCGAGTGGTTGTATTGGTCTATGAGTGTTTGGTGGTATATGAGATGGGAGTGTCGAAATTTCTCCATGATTTGTAACCTATTTGGGGTAGGGTTTTAGATTATGTGTGATGTCCTAGTGAAGTTGAAATATGACTTAGTATATTGAGGAGTTTGAATTTTCTTTTTATTTCTTGGAATGAGTTGTGATGTACGAGGGTATCCTAATAGAGGGGTTGACCCAATATTGTGAGTGCATTTATAGGTAGGAATTATGGGTTGATATTTTTTATTTTATGTTGATGCATGAGACTTTTCATTGAATATGTAGTATGGTCATGTGCGGAATTCCTTGTTTACAATGTTGGGAGTAAAATCATGAAGTATGTCTTATGCATGGGATAAGTTTGGCATGCATGGGAGGAATGGTTAGTTGTATGTTTAGGAATGTGATCATAATATTTATGGGGAATGACTTGATATATAATGATTTTAATTCTATGGTAGGGTAGCACAAGGTTCTATGAATTCTTGGGTTTTCTTGTTTTGGTAATAAGGAAAATTAAGAATTTTTGGGATATTGGTTAGTTGGACACTCTCATACCATGTGTTAATAGAGTGATATCTTTTTTAACCTATGTGGTAGATGGATTGGTGAAATATAATCTTAGCCTAAGTTAAGATATCTTGGTGTTTGATTAGGCATAATTGTCCTTGGATGACATGGGGGAAATGATTATGGGTAGGTTTTAGTAAATCACATGGATTGGGAGATTGATATGTGTCGGTCATGTACCTTTGGGGTGGTGTCATGATGATGGATTTTAATGTATGGTTATTTCATGTGAAACTTTACTAGTTTCTAGATAGTTTATTAGGGTGGTGCATGTTTGATCCCTTGAGACCTATATCTGTTGTAGGCCCTGAGAGGTTCCAGTATGTTATGACTGATTCTAGGATTCCTTAATTTTCTAATTGTATGGAGTTGGGACATGGGTTCTATATGGGATCAATAAACAATCACCTATAGATATTAATCAAATATTATATGATAGTGCAAATATGTGATACACCTTATAGTTGCCAAGGAATGGAAAAAAGGGTTTTATCTCTTTATGTTATGAAATGTGTTGGTTGGAGTAAGGGGTGATTTGGGGTATGGTCATGTGTGGTTTGATGAGAGGGAATTGGTGCATATTAGGATCATTGATGTATGAGAAGGCATCTTTTTAAAGTGATAAAGAAATGAATGGGGGTTTATAATGTTGTGGGAATGTTGATACAATCATCTCATGTGATTTTTGAGTTTTGATCCATTGTGAAATGTGTTATGTGGGGAATTTAACATTGGGCCTTGTGAAATGTCAATGGGCCAAGAAAACTGGATCTACGGATAAAGAATATTAAAAATGAATTAAATAATGTGATTTGGGAACCAATATAGTTGTGATTTTCTAGAGGGACTATGTAAGGCCAATATCAAGATAGAATTTGGGAGTTGTGTGATGGTGAGAAAGTTCGTGTACCCTGAGTTAGATCTAGTGGGACCAAGGAAGTGACAATAGATTAATGATGTAATTAGATAGTGGTTTCACAAATTGTTGTTCTATCATTGTACTCTTGATTAGGGATCATGATTTTGATATTTTTTAGAAATTTGAGTCAGGGTGGTGAGTTTCAACATTCATCTAATAGTGGATATTATGAAATATCGTGCTCATGGATCAGTAATAAGGAAGGTTCCTTAGTAAGGATGATACCATAGATGATCTTAGTTCGTTATACTCATTTCAAGAGGTTTTGGTAAACATTAGGAGTTATCTGTTAGTGGACCCAACCCATAAGTGGTTGCAGTTTTGAGACAATTCTTGGATGTAAGCATTTGGGTTATGTGTGGGAAATAAAAAATACTTTGATGTGGGTATTGATTAATGGGGATCAGGTAGGGTTAGTATATTTGGTAACTAGAAACCACCAAATATAGAATGATGATCAAGTGGTATGATTGAGTTCTTATTTTGTGAAACAGGATGGTAGAGTGATCGAGTATATGGAATTCTAGTTATTGTGTATAACATGACAACATGTACAATGAGGTAAGACCTTGTATTATAAAGATAGTCTTATCAGTGATAAAATGGGTTTTGATGAGAATGGTCAGGTGATGATAGGTTGTGATGTCAGATAAGAGATGGTCTGATATAAACCAGTAACATCAAATGACAGAGTTATGTCAGTAAATTGACAATTCATGAATTTCATCTAGTTTGGGGAATCACCATGGATTTAGTGAAGAAAATTGGTTCCATGATGCATGATATGGAAGGGTTTTGAGAAATGAAACTGGTTTGGATGTATTGTCAACTTGAGCACAACCAATATGAGACATAGAATTTTGGTCATACATTAGGGCTCAGGGACTGGCAAGGTTCATGGAGTAGGCATGAAGGAAAAACTAGAAAATGAGCATATTATTATGGTTCAAAATAGGGTAAATATACCCAAAAACTATGGTCATAGCTTAATTCCACAATTTACAAAGACTTTAGACCCTATAATCATTATAATAGGGTCCAAGCTATAGCCACAGTTTCAAAATGTGGCCTTAGGTTTCCTATGGGCCTAATCTACATGTATTGTGGACATAGGATAAACACCATATTACAATGGCACCTTTTTCCATAGTTTTATAAACTATGGCTATAGATTTTGAAACATTAAATAAAACCACTATTTTTTAATCAGGTGACCTCTTTTGGAATCTTCTCAAGATGTTTCCACTATGCTACACTCTACTATATGTATTTATTTATACACACACACACATTGATATATATATAATTATATATAATTATAATTGTTAATATTTTTAAAAAATATAACAATTTAAATTTTGATAGAAGCCTATTTCCATGATTTGTATAAATGGTGGGCATTTCTTATTTGAGAGAGGGATATTTCCATGGTTTTTTAAAACCCTTGTCATAGGTGGGCCTATTTCTATAGTTTTTAAAAATCGTGGCCATAAAAAATTTGAGGGAGGTCTATAGCCATATTTTTTTTAAAAATGTGGTCATAATTGATAAAATGGAGACCTATTTACATGTTTTTTAAAAACCATAACCATAGGCGTTTTACTTCTATGTTTTTGGAAAACTATGGAAATAAGCATTTAATACCAACTTCCTGCATAATTTTTGTGGTTCCCGTAAATTTTTCATTTCTTATGTCCACCTAAGTCCACTATTTCATAGAATCATGGTTTCAGGATGGATTATAGTAATGATTTGTGTAGAATATGGGTATAGGATAACAGAGGGGGATCTATAGAAATAGTTTAACACTAACTAAGGAAGTAGGACGCTATATAGCCACAGTTCTGAAAATAATGTCTATAAAACTATGGTCATAGGACCATTTTATACTTATGATATACTACTTATGAATGATAATAATTATTTTGGAGAGTTTTTAATGACCTGTGTCATTACAAGTAAGTGAAAATTAGGGGAAATTTAAATCTATGGTTCTATAGTAAGGGTTTTTAAAAAAAAAATTGGATTCATATTTGGATTTCAATTATTAGTAAATCTCTATGAGGTGATGTTGGATGTTTTCATATCCCCAAGAGGTATCCTGGGAGGTTGAGTGAGTGTTGTAATAGATTCAAGTGCCCCTACTATGAATTTATACTGCAGGTGGTTGTGTGCGATTAAGAATCGAAAGTCTTTCATAGGGATGTTTCGTGTTGATTAGTTATAACATATGACTAGTGTTTAATGTAGAATACGATACATCAAATCCTATGGTTTTGGTTCTATTTCATATGTTGTGATATAGGAGATATTGTGGGTTATGATAAAAATATAGGGAGTTACAATCTTCTAAAAAAAAGGGGAATTGCTTGTATGTAAGTTTTGATTAATAAGGGATTGGATGATGCACATGGGTTACCATAGTATTTCCTATGATATGTAAGGTTACTCGATAAAAAGTGGTTATATGTAAGTGTCTTCATGTTTTATAAAATGGTGCACTAGATACATAAGTGTTCTCATAAGATAATGAGATTTTAAAAAGTACCAAAGTCTCTTATGATATATAAGGGTACTCTATAGAATGTTAAGGTTGATACGTAAGGATAATTTTCAATATTTAAGGGTTATAAGTAAGCATGTTCTAAGATATATAATGATGCTTATGGTTTACTATGTGGTTCCTAGGGGTACTCTACAAAATTGAAGGGTTGGTATGTAAGGTTACTTGATAATACTTAAGGGTGCTCTAAGATATAAAATTATATGTGAGGGTTACATTATAGTATGTAAGGGTGAACTGTATAGTGAAATACTTGATATATAGGGGTAGTTGTGACATGTAAGGGTATGAAAAATTGGCAATACTTGATACATAAGGGAAACTTCTTTGATACATAAGGGTTATCAGAATTACTAAAGTCCTTAATACATAATTGTTACCCTGATAAATAAGGGTTACCTAATAATTAAGGATGATAGACTTTTCCAAATTGAGTGTGATCAACAGGAACCCACAATAGAGGAAAGATGCCATGTTGTGAAGGCTCAGTAAATGAGAGTTCAAAATTTTCTTGAAAGTAGGGAATCATGTGGTGACACCAAGGATTTCACCATGATAAGAGACATAGTGAGATATGATGTATCATGAGGTTAAACCAAATATGGTATGTTTTTTAATAAGGATGAGGTCTAGTTTATAGATCCTATTCAATGGGAGTCCTTTTTTACTTAAGGTAAGGGTCACTCTATAATGTGACCCTAGGAAGTAATGTTGATTTTGGGTTATGTTTGGGAAAATGTTTCCACATCATGACCTAAGGGGCCACACTACAAGTGGTAACTGAAGTCAAAGAATTAATCCATGATCCATAAGGGTCACTCATTGAATAATCCTTTTCCATTTATTTCTAAAACCAAGTTTAGGATAGTATTTTGGGATTTTAAATTTAATAGTTCCATTATAATACTTCATTTTCCAAACATGTGAACATGTGAGTTCAGTCTCTTCTTCACTCTCTATTATCCATGTTAGCCTCCTTGGTCTATGGTGATTGAAGGTGGTTTGTGTCATTGTTTAAGGATAGATTTTCTCCCTTATTCCATAGTTATTTATCCTCTTAGTTTTCCACTAATATTTTGTGATTTGGGTTAGGTTTTTATGATGATCCACTTACTTCGTATTGGAATTGGGCCTAGTATGATGAGGTTTTCATTTTACTTGGATAGATGGGATTTAGTGAGGATTAAAAAACTTTGTATTGTGTTGTTTCACTTAAGGTATTTCAATGCCTTGAATTATTTATGGATTTTCATTAACATGGTAGAAATTAATGGATGATTTGAAAGTGATATATTGGGTATTTTTTATATTAGAGATCTGGGTGGATGTTGGGGGTCATGTACACCCCTTTATCTAAGGATTATGTCATGGGGGGGGGGGGGTCTTCTAGTGAGTAATTATTTGATTATTATCAAATAATTAATTATGTATTTAATATTAGGTTAATTCTTAAATTAACTATAATTAGTTTATAATTAATTTGGATGATTTTTTATAGAATCGGGGTCTCATGTTGATGGGAGATGGATGGTCGAGCTTGGACAAGATCAAACAATAGTGAATGAGATTTTCTTAAAGTAATTTAGGTAGTTGGTCCCCAAAAATCTCTCTAAGGTTTATCTATTGTATTATGTGTAATATGATATATATATATAGTATCTCCAATCATTTTTTATCAAAATTTAATTATAAACGGTTTATTTTCCTTATTCACTATGAGTATAACAAAATTATATTGGGCCATGACGGACCCTTGATCACTAATCTTAATGCGTTGGTCATCAACGGTTGAGGGACTGACCATAAATGTTTATTATGTGATATATGGGCCCTATAGGGGTATGAATAAAGTGAATGAAATATATTAGACCTTGCGATAGGTTCTCTTAGTCTTATTTGTGTAGGGGTGAATGATAAATTTGGAATAGTTGGCCTATGGGAAGTCTATATAAAAACCTATAATATGTTTGAGCATCTTGGCTAGTTACTAGTGTTAAGGTTGAATGTTCCACCTCCACCAATGGTTGTGTGCATCCAAGTTAGGATACCATCGAAGGTATTTATGTAGAGGTTCAGTGTGAGAGGACTGACCTATATTGTCTTGTATGTGATATGGATGTTATACCTTTCCTTGGTGTTTGGTTTATAAGGTTTTGATTGTGTGTATGATTAGGATATTATGTTAGCATGGATATATTTATGTAATTCATGCACATTGAGTTATTTTCATTGAAATTATAATTGGTGATGAGATAAAAGAACCCATGAGGGGTTTCCAAACCTTAATGTGACCTAGGGGACCATAGTGGGTGCCCTAGTATTATGTTGATTATGGAAAGGATGATAATGTGGGAGATAAATTATTTGTATCCTAGTATGCATGCGATGGTGGGAATATAATGCGTTATTGAGAGGATAAACTAGGAGATGATAGATAATATATGAAGGTATATGATTCAAGAAAAATTCCACCATGATGATATATGTCACAAACTATCTCAAACCACCTTTGATCTGGCCAATTGAGTCAGCCCATGATAAGTCTTAAAATGCATTATTGATCCCCATGATATGGAAACTTGTTCCTTGGAATAAACTATAGATAAGTGGGAATGATTTACCTAAATAAATAAGAGTAACATAAAATCTCTACCCAAAAGTTTGGAATGACCATTTCATATGTCAGATGATCACGCGAACAAAATAAATAGTTTCAACAATAAAAAACCAAATAAATCATAAATACAAAACATAATAAAATAATCCCAAAATAATAAAATCCAATTTTTAATAAAAATACCAAAAATGAAATATATGACATGGTCTAATACATGAAATTAATAAAATACAAAAATAAACAAATACTATAATAAACCATCTCCTTATGTCAATAAAAAACTCCTTTCCTTGGCACCATGACCACACTCAAATTGAATCCCACAACCAACCACTTCATCCAAGAGAAACCTAAACATAATCTATAATATATATAGGTGAAAAAATCCAATGGGTATCCTACTAACACCCAATGCATAACCATTTAAGAGTAAATCCTTTTCTTTCTATTTTGAAAATACAACTATAAAGTTAATACTTGCATTTAATTTAAAACAATTCACATGAGACCATCATTTAAATCCATTTTATAAGAGGTAATCAACACAATAGTTTAAACATAATAAATATTTAAAACATTCAATGAAGATATGTAATTTATAGTAATAGAATCTGTTATAAGACTATGCTTTAAAAATATAAGAGATGGAATCAATAGTAAAATAAACAATTTGAAAGAGTGAATTATAAATACCCTTATTTTTTACCTAAACAAGAATAACCCAATTTTTATCTCCTTTTTAAATTACTATAATAATTCACTAAGAGATAGATTTATACCTTTTAAATAAAAGTCATTCATTTATTTATAAATTTACATTCAAAAAACATTGATAACATGGTTTTAATTTAATAGAAAAGGAATAGAACTAGATGCATAAAATTCACATATATGAAAATCACACATATAAGAATAAAATACCATAATACATGAAAAATAACCAGAAATATCATCTACTTGGGTAAAATAAATAGGATATAATGTTAATATCATTAGAATCAACATAATAAAGGAAAGATAACAGAATATAAACAGCAATGGAAACCACTCAATAGAGTAAATATCATAAACATAAGGTAAATATCCTTAAGGGGATTAAGGTTAAGTAACTCTAGGATTATCATACTTACTTAATGATCAAACCAATCATATCCATCCATAACTATCTATATTGAGTCCCATGAATGATTCTATGCAGATAACTACATAAATTTCTAATGGTAGTCACATACCTAACATATTATCATTTAGTTTGTGTGGCATAATCAAATGTCTAGGTAGAGCATATCTAGATTCATAAACATATATGTCCTAGTCTTCCCTACCTAATTACCCAACTTTACATGATCAAATAAGGTGGGTAATATCAACCATATAATCAAATATATCAAATCTCAGTGGAATATATAATAAACATAACAACCATAAATCACAACATAACCTCATCTCTAAACACCCTTCAAAAAATCAAACCATTTTATCAAGAGTAAAGTATGAAAAACACATCCCATATTTGGTATAATTTCATCAAACCATGTAATATAAAAACATCACTTTATCTTTTTTACAATAAAATTATAGAGGGTCACCTTAAAAAAATGTTTACATAAAAAACCCTTTTTACTGAATTTTCTACCAAGAATCTGAAAACACCTTTTGAATAACAAAGTTAAAATTTTATTTATTTTAAAACTAAACCATTAAACAATACTATGAAAATTATTAAAAAATGTTATATACTTTTATAAACATCACCCAGCCACATTCAAGTCCAAATATAAAAAATATATCTCAAATAATCAATAAGCATAAGGAAAAATTATAAAATCCAAGTCCATGCTTCATTTATAAACCACTTTATTGAACATAATTTTTATCTCTTTTTTTATATTAATAAAATGTCAAAACACCCTTTTATTACCATTGTAATAATCATTCAAATAATTTAACATATACTTGAATAATTCACAATTTATATAAAAATAGGTTTTGATCATAGAAAAACATTTAAAAACCATTAATAAGTACAAATCAGGGTTTAAAAGTTAAAAAAAATGTTTTAAATTTAACAAGTTATACAAGGAGAAACTTTCCTGAACTAATTATTTACACATCGATCCTAATCTCATGGGGACCACCTCTTTAGCACCTTCGGTTTGAGGTACATCATCATTTTATGCTTCTTATTTTACGTTTTGAGTTGTTGGGATAAATTTCTATATGAGTTAAGTGCGATAAATAGAAGGGAATATAAAATCTAGATAAAGTAACAGTCCATGTCATGAATAGTAACTTTTGACATAAATGGGTTCTTGGAAGATGCTATGAATTTTATTCAAGGCATGAATATGTTTCTATGAATAATCAGTTCATGATGAGATATCTATTCATGATGTGATTATTTTTAGTATTTTAATCTGAGGTGATTGAATTTTTATTGTATGTAGAAACCTAAAGATTCAATATTTGAATCCTTAATTCATGTCATGAATGGGGCCGAATCATACAGGTTTATTTAATTCTCATCCTTATGATTCTATTCAGTTTGTTTTAATTTTCTCTCAAATTATAACCCTTTATTAGGTGATTTTGGAGGATCTATTTGATTTGGAAGCCAACTCTAGTGGATCTTCAAGTATTGAACCATTTGAGTCAAAGGATTCAGGAAGTATTAGAAAGGGAATTGTGTTTCAACTATTTGAGGTGGGTGGTTTTCCCCTCTTTCAACTTTTATTAGAATATAAAGGATCTTGGGTTCCTTAAATAAAGATATTATATTTAAATGGTTTTATCCTATTTAAAATATAATTAATTTTTCTCATAATGTTTATTTTTTAGAAACTAGTTTGTGGGTGTTTCCCGGAATGTGTTTGGTAAATTGAAAATTTTATTTTTCTTAAAAAAATATTATTTTGACATAATTTATTGGCATAACTGGGTTGTGGGTGTTCACTAGAATTGAATATGTTTGGTATGTGTTCATGATTTTCACTGTATAAGGCCTTGTTGAAATATACTTGTTTCTCAGTGCTAACTAGAAATGCACATGGAAGATTACCACCAAGAAATGACTTGGTGGAGGATGTATCATCACTTGCAAGCATAGAGATGTCACTCGACATTAATGGGAGTGTGTTTGTGTGTGTAAAAACATGGATGGAATTCCAAATTAAAATAAATCAATTTTTTATGCTACTTGAAAAGGAAAACACATATTTAGTGATATTGATTTTGGAAAAAAATCATATACTTTTGTAAATATAGTAAAAATATCATTATCTGCTTTTGATATTCCTCCTATCTATTTTATAAAACTATGAGTTAACATGATTTTGGTCTTGTTTTCATGTAGTAAAATTATTTGGGAGTTACCTACTATTTTATTATACTCACCCCTACATATGTACTTTGGTGCATATGTCGATGTGTTTTCTCAAGATGTGGGTAAGGGATAGATTTCATACTTCATTAGTGGAGAATATTAATAATTATTATAATTGTTGGTAGATGTGGATCTTGAAATGGTTCAAGAATTGGTATTTAGTGGTGCTACATTGGTTTCAAATTCTTTTAGTTCTTTGGAGTTTTAGTTTTTTATTTTTTATTATTCCCTATTACTATGATGTTGGTCTTTGATTTATTTATTATTTATAGGTTTTCTATCTTGCATCATTTATAGTAATATATTTGGTTTGTTTATTTCTGTTTTATATTTTGATGGTTGGGTGTGTGTATATATATCGAAAATCATTCCCCCGTTGTAGCTTTGTGTTTAAACCCTTGGAATTTATTCTCAACCTTTGGTGTATAGGGAATGTCACCTAATGTTAGTAGAATCTCCAACCCAGTCTGAGCCAATGGGTTGGAAATATCATGTCCAATGGAAATTGACAACCATTATTATTAATAGGCATCTGGATTATGACGAACTAAATAAATAAGAAATTTCCTTCCCATTAAATATTGTTTTGGACTAGATGAATTTTTTAAAGGAGCCTCAATTATTAAATATTTATTAAATCACCATTAGGTCCAACCTAAATAGTGGGGGGGGGCTTCTAACTATTGGACATGGTATGAAAATTCTTTTTTCCATATTCATAACCTAATTGTGGTTCCTCAATCTTTCAAATAATAAAATTCTTTTAGTGTATCACCTTTTGAAATGGGATATTCATCCATGTATTCAAAATATTTAAAAGGAAGCCAAAGAATATTTATGGTGGTTAGGAATGAAATTAAATATAGAATAATATGTTACGAAATGTAAAACTTTTCAGCAGGTAAAGGATGAGAATCAATAGCTAGCTGGTATGATGCAATCTATTCCCATAACTATATGAAAGTAGGAACAAATTCACATGGACTTTTTCACAAGTTTACCAAAGAAACATTGGAATCATGATTTAATTTAGATGATTTTGTATCGACTCACCAATTTAGAAAATTTTCTCCCAATAAGAGAGACCAACATGGTAGATGATTTTGAAAAGTTATATATTTAATAAGTTATCAAGTTACATGGAGTTCAAATTTTAATGTTATCTAACATATTTCTTATATTCACTTCTTGATTTTGGTGATCATTTAAATAGAATATAGAAACATATTTGACCATGAGCATGGAATATCATCCTCAAATGGATGGTAAATTTGATGAACAATTCAGACATTGGAAGATATGCTCAGCACTTGTGTCATGGACTTTGGAAACTCATGGGAAGATCATATACCTTTGGTAGAATTATCCCAAAATAAAAGTTACCGGGTAATAATACATATGGACCCATTCAAGTCATTATATGGTTATCTATTCCATTCTCCACTATGTTGGGTGTTAATTGGGGAAACATCGCTGATTGGACCTAGTCTTGTACATGAGACTATGGAGAAGATCCATATGATACAAAAGTGCATGTCTATGACTCAAATAAAAAAGACCTTATGAAGATCAACATCACTGGGATTTGTCTTACAATGTGAGTGGTCATGTCATTTTAAAGGTTTCACTGAGATATGGTCATTGACATTTTGGAAAGAAATAAAAATTAGATCTCTGATATGTGGATCATTTGAAATTAATTAACGGATTGGAAATGTTTTTTATTTGTTAGCCTTACGACTAAGATTAGATGTTATCTATAATGTATTACATGTCTCTCAAATCAAGAAGTGGCATCTGAATATTAGTCCTTTGATCAATTAGGATCATGTTACTCTTGATCCAGATGCATGTTTTATCTATTTACCAATTTATATTTTGGATAAACAAGAGAATATTCTATTGGGGAAATTATACGTTTAATATAAATTTTATTATATCATAGTAACATCCATGAGGAGAATTGGGAAAGAGAAAATTTTATATTAGAGAAATTATCCTAATATTTTTAAAGTCATTAAAGACCTCTAGATTCCCAGGGATGAAAATACCAATGGTTGGGAAAATGTGGAACCCCCATTTTGAGGCATGCCATATTTTTATTATTCCTCTTTTATGTTTGGAGTTGTTGGGATAAATTTTTGGAGTTTTGAGGGACAAAGAAAAGGAAATCTAAAATCCATCTGTAGGAATAGTTCACACTATGAATAGTCATTCATGACATGAATGGGTTCTAGGAGGATTCCATGAAATTAATTAAAGGTTTGAATGGGTTTCTAGGTATATATAATTCATGTTGTGATATTCATTCATGAAATGAAATGGTTTTTAGGATTTTAAATTGAAATGGATGATTTTTTGGTTTATGTGGAAGCTCAAAGATTCATTATGTGAATCCCTAATTCAAATAATGAATGGGGTCGAGTTCAATAGGTTTATTTAATTCTCATGCACTATTATTATCATGAGTCTCTCTTTATTTTCACTAAAACTCCATCCCGTAAGAAAGTTTTCACCATCTCTTCAATCCAGTGGAAAAATATAGAAAATATTTAAGCATTGAATCATGGGAGTCAAAGGGTTCACGAATAATTAAAGAGGAAATCAAGTTTTAACCATTTTAAGTAGGTGGTTTCCATCTTTACACTATTATTTAATTGTGAAGAATATTCAGTTCCTTAAATAAATACCTTCTAATTTAAATAGTGTTACCCTACTGAAACTCGATTGGATTTTTTTATTACTAGTTAGATTTTGGAAACTATGATGTGGGTGTTTCCAATAATGTATGTCACGACCCGTCCCCCAGGACTCATGCCGTGACTACCCCAAACTCGCCTTTCATAGGCTAGGGGCTGGCAACTAGCACTAAAGGCATAAATCCCTAAAACTGGGAAGGCAATTCTTTTATAAACTGAAAACAAACACACAACAGAGTACAAGATGAAAGTAAACACTAAGTAAAGCTGTATAAAAAAGAGTACTGAAAAGTAAAGGGGCTGGAAATACAATCCCAAATAGAAAGTGCAAGTACAACTGAAAAACAAGTATAACGAAAAAAAGCAGCTATTGGGTCGTCCTCTGGGGTTCCTACCTAAAGGGAAGGTACAGATGGACTCCTCATCACTCCATGTTCGTTAGTCTCCTTCGTGTACCGACTCGTCGTAAGGTCCACATCCGGGTACCATCCAGTCCTACTACTCAGCCTCAGTCAGTGATATATGTCATCTACATCCAACACAATGAGGTTCGGCCATATCCTGTGTAGGGTTGAGTATAGCAATACTCAGTAGGGACCCCGAGACCCTCAAGGTCACACAAAATCCAACAAGGATAAACCACATAGTATGAAATCAATAGATAACCCCACTTAGGTATATTCCCATACATTTACCTAAGTAGTCTAGTAATCTATCTCAATCATGATAATTAAACAAGTTACTGACTCATCTCACACAGGTACACAACTTTTGTAGAGATATAGATATGATCAGATGTAGCCACTGAATCATCTAAGTTGTCGGACCCACATAGGATCCAGGACCAAGGGTTAAAACTGTCGGACCCACAAAGGATCCAGGAATAGGAGTTAGAGCTTTCAGACAAACACATGATCCTGGACCAGCTATTCTGTCGCACCAACACATGATCTAGGAATAGAAATCAGAACTGTCAGACCAACACATGATCCAGGAATAGTCATCAAAACTGTTGGACCAACACATGATCTAGGAACAGTCAAGAGTGCACAGCCAGCCTCAAGGTTTCCACTAGCATGCTTGCTTCTGGGAGGGTCTTCTCCTCAATCCAAGAGTTGATACATAAACTTCCATATTGTCCCAAGTTGATGTATCCCGAAGTTCTGTCTCATCAAAAGAAACAAAACGTGACAGACGGTGCGTCAATCGGACGCACAGTCTGAGAGTTATTGGCATTTTAGTTTTGAGGGCCCCGTTGGATTTAGGATCAATCCAACCCGACCGTACCCCAACTATGTCAAAACCTCAAGTGGAGTATTCCAAAAGAACCTTCTCACTCTAAGCTTTCTGTCATCATAGAAGGTTCGTCAATTGGACACCTGTACCCCAAGTTATAGGCGAAAAGGTGAAATCGTGTCAAACGGGTCTGGGTCGGGTCCGGCCCAGTCGGACCGACCCGGCCTGGGCCATCACTATTTTGGTTGACCCAATCTAACCCGGGTCCGGACCGAGGTCCGTTTTGGTCCACGGGTCCGACCCGACCCTTTGTAACCGGCCCAGCCCGCCGGAACCGGTTCGGCCCGCGGTGGCGGCCAGGCCTGCGCTGGACGACCCAACCCACGCTGAGCATCCCGGCCTGCGCGGCGGCCCGGGTCGCAGGTACTATGGCCCGCGTGGCCTGGTTGGCAGCCCGCATGGCCTGGGTGGCCAGTGGCTGGCGGCGAACTACAGGGCCCACCCTAGCCACGTAGGGGGGTCCCCCCCCCCCCCCCGTCTCCCAAACAGAACTGGTGTCTGGCATCGGTTCGGTAGCCCACGGGACCCAAGAGGGTCCCACCTCGTCCGGCTGGCCAAGCGGCCAGCCGGTCTGCTCCGCAGGCGCAGCTAGGGGGCCACGACTTCTTCCTCTGCACGGCGCGACAGCGCCGCACCACTCAGGCGGCATGTGCCCCGCCGCAGCCAAGGGCCGTGACTTACTATTCCGTGCGGCGCAACGGCACCGCGCCCTTCCGGCGACCCGATGTCCCTACGCCACCAGTTTCCTTCTCATTCGACACGACGTCGGCCGCTGTTGCACCGCCACAGTCGTCAACAAGCTAGAAAAAACAGATGGGGAGGGTTGGGCCATGTTCGTTCGGCCCGTGCCCTCCGTTTTATGGTGATATCAATCGACAAATGGTAAACCAATATTTGAACGATGAAGAACAGGAAAAAATTAAAACATAAATCCCCTACCTCGGGTCCTTTGTTCATTGACGATGTCTTGAAAAGGCGGACGTCAATTCGATGACGTTGGGAAAGAATATGAAGAATTCGAGGATGTCATCGCCGACATTCTTCAAGGACATCACTTCCCCCCTTTCCCCGGTTGAAGATCGTTCACTGTTGGCGGAAGAAGTGTTCTTCATTGGAGATTTCTTTTTCTCCCAAGCTCCACCAAAAAGACAAATGCTAACAAAATAATAGATTATGACATCTCATTAAATTGTTGGCATAGAATTAAAAAGGTTTAAATTAATTAACTGAATGTGTTCAATTAATAATTGAGAGGTTTGGCACCATAAGTGGGGAGTTCAAGGGGGTTTCTCCCCACTTAATCGGGGTCCAAGAGGTTATAACCTCGGGTGGTCCCCACCAAATTAATTAATAAGAGGTGTTTAGACATTGGGTGGGCCCCCACCACCAAAACCTCTCATGAGAGGTTAAGGTGTGGTGGCCCCCACCTCCAACCTCCTCTTATAGGTGTTAACCAACTAAAAATAAATTAAGATAAGCACTTAATTAATTTTATTATTCCCACATAAAACCCAAAAACTAACTTTTATTCTCGACCATCTGTAGTCGAGTGAAAGCCTTCTTAAGCGAATATCGGTGCTGCGAGTTCAATGTTACCCCCAGATTTCAATTCCGAGCACCGATTCAAAAGTTATAAAAACCTACTCGTACGTTTACTGAACGTACCAGAACAAAACTTCAGAAATTTATTCCGGGCACACCGGGCCTCAGAATCACGTATCGTCAGTTTTCGAGGTCTTGTATAATTCCCATGTATTTAAAAAAAAATTCCATGGAATTTTTGGGTCTTTACATTCTCCTCACCTTAGGTCTTTATGTCCCCGTAAGCTACAACTCAAACTACGAGAACAAAAGGGGGTACTGAGCATGCATCTAAACCTCCCGCTCCCATGTTCTCTCCAAGAGGTTCACATGCTGCCAGCGAACACGCACCAGAGGTATCGACCATCCACATAGGACCCGCTTCTACCGATCCTAAATATCCACTATAACCTCCGTGAAAGTCTCCCCATCATTGATGTCCAGCACTCCATAGTCGATGATGTGGGAAGGGTCATGCACGTATCTCCTCAGCTGAGATACATGGAAGATGTTATGCACCCGGTGCAACTGAGGTGGAATAGACAGGCGGTAAGCCACCTCTCCTACTCTGCTGAGGACCTGAAATGTTCCAATGAAACTCGGAGATAACTTTCTGCCTCGACAAAATCTTCATAGACCTCATCGAGGTGAGACCCATAGAAAGACATGGTCGCCATCCTCGAACTCTAGAGGTCTATGTCTCCTGTCAGCATACGACTTATTCCTACTCTGTGCAGTCTTCATCCTCTCCTGGATGATCTGCACCTTCTTCGTGGTAGCTCGCACTATCTCTGGTCCCACCAGTGTGGACTCCCCAAGGTCTGTCCAACACATGGGTGATCTGCAAGGTCTCCCGTACAACGCCTTGAAAGGTGCCATACCGATGGTGGAGTGATAGCTATTGTTGTACGAAAACTCCCCCAAAGGAAAGTGATCCTCCCAGCTGTGACCGAAGTCGAGGACATAGGCACGTAGAATGTATTCGAGGGTTTGAATGGTCTGCTCAGTCTGACCATCTGTCTGAGGATGGAAGGTGGTGCTCAGATGTAGTGATGTCCCGAAATCCTTCGATAACCCCTTCCATAGCTGGGAAGTAAACCATGCCTCATGATCGGAGACAATAGAAGAAGGTACTCCATGTATCCGTACAATCTTCAGCACATAAATGTGTCCCATTATCTCTACTGAACCCTGCTCTCTGATCAGTAGGAATTGAGCCTACTTGGTGAGTCGGTCGATGATCACCCAAATTGAGTCGTGACCCTTGGATGTACGTGGATGACCCATCACGAATTCCATTTATATCCCATCCCACTTCCACTCCGGTACCTCTAAAGGCTTAACCAAGCATGTTGGTACCGCGTGATCAGTCTTTACTTACTGACAAGTGAGGCATCGAGAGAAAAACTATGCTACTTCCTTCTTCATACCTGGCCACCAGTGTTGTCGTCGAAGGTCCTGGTACATCTTCACAACTCATGGATGTACCTCTAGAGGGTATGTGTTAAACTCCCTCAACACTTCCTCTTGAAGTGAAACTGACACCATAGTATGTCCTCTGAAGAGGATGACGTGCTCCCCACCTTCAGAAAATACATCATGTGCATGCCCTATGAATATCTGAGCATGTCAGGTCTCGCAGTCAGTGTCTCTACATTGTGCCTCCCTGACTTGCTGAAGAATTGGGGGAGTGACTGTAAGAGACTTTAGAAAGGTTGTTCTGTCTCTATCCAAAAATGATATCTATAAGGCAGCTAGCTGCTCTGTCGCCTTGCCTAGCAGTTGTATACCAGATCTTCTACTGAGTGCATCTGCTACAACGTTCCCCATCCAAGGAGTATAGACTATCTCGAAGTCATAATCCTGGAGGAACTCAAGCCATCATCATTTTCTTAGATTCAGGTCCTTCTGAGAGAAGATATAATTGAGACTCTTGTGATCATAGTACATGGTAAAATGTTCTCCCATTAGATAGTGTCACCACATCTTCAAGGTGAAGACCACTGCTGCTAACTCCAGGTCATGGGTGGCATAGTTCTGCTCATGATTTCTCAGCTGCCGAGAACCATACATGATCACTGCTCGCTCCTACATCAGGACACACTTGAGTCCAGTATCTGATGCGTCACAGTAAACTATGTACCATACGCCTTCCTCTAGAAGCCTCAATATGGGGGCACTAGTCAGCCGCTGCCTCAACTCCTGGAAGATCTGTTGGCATCTCTCCGACTACACGAAAGGTTTCCCCTTCATCGCCAAGGAAGATAATGGTGCTGCAACTCTGGATAAGTCTGGTACAAACCTCTAGTAATAAAAAGCCAAATGTAGGAAACTTCGTACCTTCGTCACACTCTTGGGTGGCTCCCAAGAAATTACCACTTCAATATTCACTGGATCTACTGAAAATCCAGCCTCTGAGATGACATGTCCCAAAAAGTGAACCTCTCGAATCCAGAACTGACACTTTGAGAGCTTACCATAAATTTGGTGCTCTCGGAGTGTCTTCAGTACTACCCACAAATGGTAGGCATGCTCATTCTCAGTGGTCTAGTAGATCAGAATGTCGTCAAAGAAGACTATGACAAAGTGATTTAGGTAAGGCTGGAAGATCATGTTCATGAGTATCATGAACACTGCTAGAGCGTTGGTTACTCTTTAGGGAATAACTATGAACACTTAGTGACCGTACCTATACCTGAAGGTCATCTTGTTCAAATCCTCATCTCGAACTCTAAGCTGGTGATAGCTTGATCTGAGTTCTATCTTCAAGAACCACCATGTTCCCTTCTACTGATCAAAGAGGTCATCAATCCTTGGAAGTGGGTACTTTTTCTTTACGGTCACCTGGTTCAAGAGACGGTAGTCAACACAAAGCCACAAGCTCCAGTCCGCCTTCTTGGCGAACAGAATCGGGGCTGCCCAGGGAGAAACACTGGGTCAGATGAATCCCTTCCCCTGCAAGTCCTCCAACTATACCCGCATCTCACGAAGCTCAGTGAGAGACATCCAATATTATGTAGTAGATATCAGTGTTGTCCTGGGGTATAGGTCAAAATAAAAGTCCACCTCTCTGGGAGGAGGTAGACCTGGGACATCATCAGGGAAAACATTTGTGTACTGGTCCACCACTACAGGGTATCTCGGACTCTCCACATCTACTGCTCTGAGGGTAAGGCAGGCCAACTGATGAGTGATTAGCTACACCCTCTTCCAAGTAAGTCTGTCCTATGCTGAAAAGGCTCTCTTCTCACCGGTGAAGGTGAACCCGGTCCCATCTATGCATACACACCGCACTTTGTGCCTAATACAGTCGATTTGAGTATGGACTGTAGATAACCAGTCCATACCCAAGATGACGTCACAAGGCCTCAACGCCACTATGAGTAGATCCCAGCCGAAGCTCTTGCCTCCTAGAGTAAGCTCACACTGTCAGCACCAGTGTGTAATCGTCGAGTCTGCTCCCATAGGAGTCTCTAGCCGTAAGGATCGAGCCAACGATTCTGTCGAAATCTCCAAGCTCCGAATGAGGGTAGTGGAAATGAAAGTGACTGGAACCTGTGTCTATAAAAATTGGTGCTAAGGTGGAGTAGACATAGATCGTACCTCAAATCATATTCAGAGTGCCATGGTTGTATGCCTCAGCTGTCAAGAGATGAGGTCTCCCCTGTCCACCTTCTCCCTGCGATCAGGGTGGACCTCCGAGTGGTGGTGGCGGTAACACCTCGAATCGTCATCCACCACCAGCTGCACAACCATGTCCTCTACCACGTCCTCCTACTCCCAGCGGTCTACCTCAATCGAATCTTTATCTCTGCCTAGGAAGTCCTTCGAATGTCTACTGATCGTTAGTACTGCAGTTCGGACAGTCATGGGCCATGTGACCATGCCCGCCGCCAGAGTAACATTGCTTGATCCTAGCATGACTGGCTCTGTCTCATGTGCCCCACACAACTGAACCTGTATCCTCAGGTCGTCCACCAGATGGTCTGGTCCGCTTGGACCTCTATGAAATCTGTCTACTGCCAGCTGCAGAAGACTCCGATGCATGTCGACTAGTCGTGGGTCTCACTGCTAGAGACTACCTATCAAGGAAACTCTCCACTAGGAGGGCTCTCTCCAACACCCCCGCCTGCGTTGGGATGCTGAGGGACATCAACGAAGTCCTGATCTCTCACCTAAGCTCCTGCTCGAAGGTCCGAGACCGGAAGAATGGGTCCCTCACAATATTTGTGGAGTAGCGTGAGAGGTCGGTGAACCTCCATGAGTATTGTGCCACCGACATCCTACCCTGCTGTAGATGCATTAGCTCCTGTATCCGCACAACATGCAGGGTAGTTGGGAAAAACTTCGCCCAAAACAGGCTCTCGAAGTCTGCCAAGAGAAGTGTCACCTCATCATGCACCTGGAGTATCAGGCTCAACCATCTTCATGTTTCTTCTTGAAGAAGGCTCACGTCAAGGATCTCCATAAGGTCGGCTGGTGTCCCTACTAGTCTGAAGACTCTCACCACAGCCTCCAGCCAATCCTCAGCTGCCTACGGGTCCGTCTCACCCATGAACCTGGGTGGCGTCTGGTACTGGAACTCATGCAACGCGCTAAAGCGGCATGCACTCTCTGCTATTGGGGCTGGTGGTATCAGTGGCCTAGTGGGTAGTGGTACCACTGGTGCCTCTTCTATGATAGGGCCCTGCACTGAGGCCTTATCGCTTGGTGGACTGTCATCTCGTACAAATCTCGAAACCTTGGATGGATGTCTGCGTGGGGCCTTCCTGAAAAGATACAGGTGCGCCACAGTCAATAAGTTATAACTGGTGAGTTGACTCAAATAGATCAGAAAGAAAACTCTTGAAACACACATGCAATCAGTGTTTCCGTGCACTGAGTCAGAAATTAGAAGTTAGGGTCCTCGTGTATGGATACGTCGGTCACTGCACCAACACTAGACTCCCTGAACTGAAAACCACACTCAGTACCCTAAGCACTATTGCTTCATAGAAAAGATCATAGTCCTAAGTTATACAGTAGAACTGACTCCTATGATACAATTTTTCATGAACCATCCCCCAGGGACCATGGCATGACTACCCCAAGCCCGCCTTCCATAGGCCAGGGGCTGGTGACTAGCACCAAAGGCGTAAATCCCTAAAACTAGGAAGGCATTTCCTTTATAAACTGAAAACAAACACACAAAAGAGTACGAGATGAAAGTAAACACTAAGTAAAGATGTATACAAAAGAGTTCTGAAAAGTAAAGGGGCCGGAAATACAAGCCCATCTAGAAAGTGCAAGTAATACTGAAAAAAAAATTACAACTGAAAATGAAAATCAGCTACTGGGTCATCCTCCGGGGTTCCCACCTTAAGGGTAGGTACATATGACCTCCTTAGCACTCCACGTCTATCAGTCTCCTCCATGTACCGACTCGTCGTAAAGTCTACCTCTAGGTACCGGCCAGTCATGCTACTCAGCCTCAGTCAGCGTTGTCCCTCATCTACATCCAACACAACGAGGTGCGGGCATAGACTGTGCAGGGGTGAGTATAACGATACTCAGTAGGGACCCCGAGACCCTCAAGGTCTCACAAAATCCAACAAGGATAAACCACAATGTATGAAATCAACCGATAACCCCACATAGGTAAATGATCATACATTTACCTAAGTTATCTAGTAATCCATCTCAATCATGAGCAAAACACAAGTTACTGAATCAGCTCACACAGGTATACAACTTTTTAAGAGAGATAGAGATGATCATATGTAGCCACTGAATCATCTAAACTATCGGACCCACATAGGATCTAGGACCAATGGTTAGTACTATCAAACCCACCCAGGATCCAGGAATAGTAGTCAGAGTTGTCAGACCAACACATGATCTAGGACCAGCTATTCTTTTGTACCAGCAGATGATTCAGGAACAAAAGTCCGAACTGTCAGACCAACACATGATCCAGGAAGAGTCAATAGTGCACAGCCAGCCTCTGGGTTTCCACTAACATGCTTGATTCCGGGAGGGTATTCTCCTCAATCCAAGATTCGATACATCAACTTCCATGTCGTCCCAATATGATGTATCTCAAATTTTTTTCTTGTCAAAAGAAACACAACGCGACAGACGGTGCATCAATCGGACACCCGGTCTGAGAGTTATTGGTATTTTCACTACTGGAAATGGGGTCTATCCCCACGCACCTATTCCCACGGTTCTTTAAACCGTGGGGATAGTATGTTTTTTTTATGTTTATACCCACGGTTTTATTAAAACCGTGGGTATTAATTTTTTTCCCGAGCCCTTCTATCGGGCTCCTCCTCATTCTCTCCTCAAATCCGCGACGCATCGCTCTACCCTACCTCCCCAAGCTGCGACGCCGCTCCCCGACCACTGACTCCCGACCCTCCCCTCTCCTCTCCGACTCCCCTCCCCGGCCTCCGACTCCCCTCCCCGGCCTCCAACCCCGGGCTCCGACTCCCGGCTCCGCCTCCCGGCTCCCGACTCGCGGCTCCCGACTCGCGGCTCCCGACTCGCGGCTCCCGACTCGCGGCTCCCGACTCGCGGCTCCCGACTCGCGGCTCCCGACTCGCGGCTCCCGATTCGCGGCTCCCGGCTCCCGACTCCCGGCTCCCGACTCCCGGCTCGGCCTCCCGGCTCACGACCTGGACCTCCCGGCCTTCTCAGTAGTGATTTTTTTTATGCTGGAGTCCCATATTTCCTGGTAATTTCTTAGTCTTGGCTGATTTCCCATAATTTCATCATATTACCTCTTGATAATCAATTAGTGTTGTAGTCAAAGGTAGCAGTTGATGCATTCATAGGTTAATGGAGTGGTTTGATTCTAAATTTTTTTAAGCAATTTCATTTTTTTATGATGGAATACTAAAAGATGAATGATATAAATATCCTGATTATCAAACCCAGTGAGAATATTTCCCCAAATTAATTTAGCATTGATAATCCTAAGATGCACTATTTTGGCCTTAAAATAGTATATATGAAGGTATGTACATACACATGTTGAGCAGTTCCGGGTGGTTGTTTATAAATCTATCAAGTTTCAGGTGTTTGCTTGGTTCCTCTTTGAGGAAGGGTACCCTTCCAATTCCTCAAATTTATTAATGCATTAATTAGTTTCTTACTACACGTTTTCTTTGTTTTTAGTTAATGCAGTGAATACATTAGATTAAATTCCTCTTAATCTTGAATTTAGTATGTTTCATGATTTAAGAGTTAAAGGTAATAAATGATTGTTTCATAAGAAATATCATGTTTATATATTAAAACCCCTCCAACGGAGGTGCGCTGTCTTCAAGTTAAAAAACAATTATTAGACTTTTAGGATTTATTGTCTTGTTGTACTGATATTTCTTTATGAATTGATGTTATGTTTGAATTATGTCATATATGACCCCTAATGGAATTAAAAAAACTAAGTTTTCCTTTTTAAATGATTAAATAACCAAGGAACCGTTTAAGTTCTTTGACCGGTTTTTATATTGGAATTACCCATGTAGAATTGTTTCCCATAATTTTCATTTTAGTATGTTGACATGTTTGAGCCACCATTCGGTGAGCCTTAGATTTAAATTTCTAAGGGTATGATTTTCTATATTAAATGGCTTGAATTATCTTTTGAATTTCAGAATGGAAATTACCCTGTATGCACAACATTTAACCCGCCTAATGTAAGTGCTTCAATGTAATAATAAACTGTGAAATAGAAATTGTAAAGTATACTAAGTACATGAATTAGCCGTATTAGATGTAATTGAAAAATATGTTGTGTATTCATAGAACCCCTTACCATGTTAATGGAAGGTACCAGAGTGAACCTTGATTATTGAAAATGCCTTAAATGGATTAAATGAGTGGTTTCAAGCTACATGGCCTTGTCACACTAATGAAAGGCTAGGGTTGAACAAAATTGACTTATTGATTAATTATTACTTGATTAAAGGGTTTCATGCTACTTGGCCTTGTCACACTAATCAAAGGAAAGGCTTGAACCAAATGGAATATTATATGAATTCAATATCAAAGTAGGTGTGGCCTGACTCAAGCTCACCTTGGATACTTGAGAGAAAGCCTTGAGCACTCAAGGACCCTATTCCGAATTCAAGGATACAACTTTCTTAGGTTGAGACCTACATAGAACCTGATCCTTGTCTAACTTTAGATGCCTGGTATGACACCATATAATCCCTCATGTATTACAACAAGATTCCTTAGATACACTCCTTGGTTCCAGAATTGACAAGTAGGTGCCATGGTTAAATCCTAGCCCAATCTTTTCTTAGACCCATTTTACCTTGGATGAACTTCTTAGACTAGATAGTCCTCTTATTGTGGAATTAGTTGGACGGTTATCCTTGGATTACACTCTTACCCCATGTGAGGCTATAGTTATTACTAAGTTGTTGACACTTGAGGTCTATGTTTCCTTGGTTATAACCTTGGAACTTCATTATTAAATATCATTACATGTTTTCTTCTCACATCTTAGAACCTCAATATCTTTCTCATATAAATTATATTTAAACTGGATAAAATTGATTAATGAAATGGTTACACATTCTGACACCAGTCAAAGGCTAAAGAAGGTATAACTGCTATGTGTCCCATAGGAACCTGTACGGGTGATGTTTATTTATCTCTCTATTATTATTCTATATACCAGTGAACTATATATTTTATACTGCACTATCTAGATTGGGCTGGACATCAGTGGTTCCATCCTATTATTATTTATATCTCACACCCTACTCAGGCCGCTATTACATTGGGATACTCGAGTATACTTTCATTTTCTCAGGACCTTGGACCTTGCTTTTCAATGTATGCTTGTAACTAGAGTTAGGAGAAAAGGACTGAGTTGGATCTCGGGATGCTCAAGGAGATCGCCCATGGGGTTTTGATGTGACTTTATTATTTTTTTATTTTATTGAAAATAATGATGTAATGTTTACTACTTTTAGATATGTATCATTACCATGTCATGCATTCATCTGTTGTTTAAACTACCATTGACCACTTTAAT